>JANBPO010002302.1:12413854-13864581 GCA_024336825.1 Amorphophallus titanum
ACCAACTCGTGCTACGCCTAATGCCAAAGTTTTACCTTATCTAAATGAGGCAAGTTAATCGAGGACAGAATGCTCAAGCAGATGCCCTTGCAAAGCTGGCTAGTTCCCTGACAGTCTCGCCAGATCAGTGCCTGAATATAACTATCATTTACATATGACAAGTCCCCAACATGATAGAAATCCCAGCAAAGGGAGAGGAGGATGAAGTCATGGCTGTAGAAGATGCCCAATAGCCCGATTGGTGGGAGTACCTCCTACACTGGTTCCAGCACCGATGGCTCCCGAAGGAAAAGGAATAAAGAATGAACTTAATCAGAATTAAGGATTCTTATGAAATGAGGAACGAAACATTGTTCTGCATAATGGTGAATGCCCAAAAGAAAGTCTTGCTTCGTTGCTTGTCTACGAGGGAGGCTTGGCAGGTGATGTAAGAAATTCATGCCGGGTCAAGTGGGGCACATCAGGCCGGTCCGAAGATGAAAATTGAAATAAAGAAATTGGACTAAATTGGCCCATGATGTTTGATGATTGCTGCCAGTTCACCAAAGCTTGTTAGAAATGCCAAGAACATGCCACTGTGTCAAGAAGGCCACCAGTGCCTCTACACCCCACCATCCCGAGTTGGCCGTTTGCTCAATGGGGCATAGACATGGTGGGTGTAGCAACCCTGGTAAATTGAAGGAATAGAAATCCTAAATGAGTTAAAAAGAACCATTAATCAAGGCCCAGACCCTATATACAACACCACCTACACACTAATGAGCCTTGTACTCAATCCAAATGGACCCTATCCTTAAACCCAAATGGGTCAAGGAAAGGGCGCCCCCTCGGGCACACCCTTTTACCGGGGGTGATACCTTGCATGCCTAGTATTGCCTTCATGTGCACTGCTGCTTTATTGAAGAATGGCACATGGACATTTGCCCGGTCGCCCCCTGGCGCAAATGTCATCGGCTGCAAGTGGGTATATAGGATCAAGCGCAATGCTGATGGGTCTCTCGCCTGCTACAAAGCACGTTTGGTGGCTAAAGGTCTTCATCAACAACCCGGACAAGTCTATACAGACACGTTCAGTCCTGTCATCAAACCCATAATCATTCACACTATTCTTGCTGTTGCCGTCTCCAAACATTGGGCCATCTATCAACTAGATGTTCAGATTGCCTTCTTACATGGCATGCTCCATGATGACATTTACATGCAGCAGCCCCCTGGGTTTACTGATCCACATGCCTCTCACCTCATGTGCAAGCTCCATCGTTCCCTTTATAGCCTGAAGCAAGCACCCCATGCCTAGTTCTACCGTCTACATGATCACCTACTCGCCTATATTGGGTTCACGCCGTCCTCTTGTGATCCCTCTCTTTTCTTGTATGATGTCAACAACATCACCATGCATCTTCTCGTTTATGTCGATGACATTAACCTCACCGGCAACAACTCCTCCACCATGCAACAATTACTAAATAATTTAGGTGGCACCTTCACTATCAAAGATTTGGGTGCACTACACTACTTCCTCGGCATTGAAGTGCAGCGTTTAGCCTCTACCCTACTTCTTCACCAACAATGCTATCTGGTGGATCTCCTACGCAAGGCCAACATACATGAAGCCAAACCTATTGGAAGTCCTATGTCTACTTCCGCACCTCTATCACAAGCTCAAGGCGAACCACTCTCTGATCCCAGTCAGTACTGAAGCATTGTCGGCTCGCTTCAATACCTTGTTCTCACCCGGCCAGACATTGCCTTTGCAGTGAACAAGGTCTGTCAATTCCTTGCGGCTCCAAAAACCACACATTGGGCAGCTATCAAATGAATCCTTCGTTACCTCAAGGGTACCGTGTCATATGGCCTCCGACTCGTACCCTCCTCCTTTCAGCTACAGGCCTTCACTGACGCTGATTGGGCAGGCTTCCGAGATGACCGTCGATCCACCACTGGCATTGGTGTATACCTCGACGACAGTCTCGTTCATTGGTGTGCCAAGAAATAGAGTACCGTATCCCGGTCCAGCACTGAAGCAGAGTTACGGGCACTGGGCACTGCTGCCACGGAGCTCATTTGGCTCCGACGTCTCCTCCATGAGCTTCACTTGCCGTGCCGACAAGCTCCCATCCTTTGGTGTGATAACATTGGGGCTTTGTATCTGGCGGCAAATCCACTCTTCAAGGCACGTACGAAGCACATAGAAGTTGATTTCTATTTTGTTCGCCAGCTTGTCCTCAACAAAGACCTGTTCGTTCGCTACATCGCCACAAAAGATCAAATTGCCGATGTGTTTACCAAGGGATTGCTACCGGCTTGCTTTACTGTTCTCTGCGACAAGCTCCACGTCGTGGCCGCCGTTCAGCTTGAGGGGGCGTGCAAACCATATCAACCCCCATGCGAATGACCTCCAGGATAAACTGCTTGCGAGCTCATCCCTGCACCTGTATACTCCTGGCGTACCAAGTCTTACGCCTGTTCCTCTTGTTACGCAACCAAAATAATTGTTACCCTGTTGTATCCTATTGTAACAATTGATGTATATAAATAATGTATCGCACTCACCAGAAATGTGGGTTGAGATCCTTTCGTCATTCTCCTGGCTAAGTTAACACAATGAGACAACCTAGGCTTGCAACTATCAACCCCTAAAAACATTCAACACTCAAGTTAGTCCACCGATAAGTAAATTTTGTGCTCATCAAAAGATATTAGAGGAAACTCAACATTCTCTGTATAGAGTGAGATTCCTAGAATAAATCAAAGCAGAGAAAGCTCGAAGAAGCAGAAGGCTAAAGAGGTGGGCACCGGGGAGGGAGTGGAGTCAATGCTCCCCCCTCCCCCCCCATCCTTTCTTTCTATTTCTTATGTATCCATCTATGTAACCGAGGTTTCTAGTTTACGAGAAGTAGTGTTAGCTCTCTCTCGGTTCATCTGTGTTTCCCCTTTGTACTGTTCTTGATTTTCCCCTGTGGATAATGCCAGCGTACAGGCTGATAAATGTATTACTATCTTCAATGTCATTTTGAAAAGAATGGAAATAAGAGAAGGCCGTTTCCCTTTTCTGTTTGCACGTAGTATGTGTATGAATTGTTACTCACCGAGCTTCCATCTTTGTTTGCCCCGGGTGAGGATCAGAAAGTCATTTCCAGAGTCGGAGTCAGGCAATCTCCTGGCTTCTGGAACGACTACTTAATTAACATAATCAACAGTGTAACTATTCACTACGTTTCCAGTCCTCTGGATTCTCTGGTCACAGTAATACCCAATTTTAGATGCCATCGAGGTCACCCCGAGGTCAGAGACATTAATGTCTTGGTCCCAGGGACGACAGACGATGAAATTCAGTAAGTGTCCAGGGATTTATGAAGTCGTGATGGTTAGGACAATTTCCCTCCAATCACCATTGGACTCTGGCTTACCTATATGATTGCCAAGCCATAACATGATCAAGCCCCATACAAATCAATATCTGAAGCCCTAATTCCATTGGAATCCCAGAAAATCTCAAAACAACAAAATAGAGCACCGGAAGCCCTACCTTCTCGGCGCCGTGAATAGTTCACGGCACGAGGGTCCGTGCGCTGAGAGCTGTTGGCGTCGAGAGCTTCTTCCATCGAACCCCTTCTTGCGCCAGCAGCTTCACTCCCTTTCTTCCTACCAAAACCGCACGCCGAGAGCCGTTCTATGGCTGTGCCAATATCCCTGCCGCGCCGATAAACCTCATCTCTTCACTGCTTTGTGCGTTGAGATCTTCTACAGTCCCCATTTAAACCCCACTTCAATCCTGTAGACCCATCCAGGAATGCCCACGAGCCTTCATTAAGAATCCCAGGAAATAAATTAAGGGGGGAATGTCCTCCCCTACATTTCATTGTCCTGGATCGGGCTCGCACACATATAACCCCGTAAGTTCGAAGGGCTCTACCTTTGCATGTGTCCTGACGACTTTCAAGTTGAATACAAAACGTCACCGCCAGGTGATTACACTGTTTGGGAGCCCAGCGCTCTCTCGTTTCGACTCTCATGCCGGCAGTCCGTGGGTGATGGTCTATCTCTTCTTTGGCACGACCCAAAATAAGGGGAAGTGCTGCCAGAACCACGATTTAATAAATGATAACCCCAATAAGCCAAGGGGGCATTGTCGATACGTACCCCTTTCGGCTCCGTCTTCTGGGGAAAACTAACTAGTTGGGATGTCCCCTTGAATATGTACATCGAGGGATAGTACCCTAGCCATTGTTCGGATTCCATCCTGCCACTGCGTGGACGGCCTCCTATCCTTACTTGGCACAACTCGAAGCCAAGGGGAGATGCTGCAGGATTTGATCTGTGCACTTAAATAAGCTCGTCATTTACATGCGTATTTCTCATTACACACACAATGCTTCAAATGCCATCCGAGGCCTCCTACTTTGGCGTTTAATCAAGGGTTGTCCTTCTTAAGAATGGCGTAATTAACACCGTAACCTTTATGGTATGGCGGACTTTTGGTCCCGACACGATCACCCACGGTCGTCTGACCTGTCAGATGAGCGCGCAACAAATTTGTCACATACGTGACTGGCACACCAATAAATAAATAATTAATTAACAAATAAATAGAATAAAATATTCGGCGACTCGCTAGTGATCTCGGCTCTTGTGTTTGTGCTTGCGAATTAGGTCCAAGGCCATAGTGTCGAGTTGCTACCCACCCCTACTTTGTGTCACATCAACCAAACTCTGGACAGTCACTAGACCTACCAATCCAATGGTCCTTGAGTCACACGACTCGAGTCAAGACCATCACACAATACGGCCCTATGTCATCAATCTGCCCCCCTCCTAGGGTTAGAAACCAAGGTAAAGATATTCCTTAAGGTGGCTCATAGCCGCCGAGTTCTTTCCCTTCCAAAGGGAGGCCAAGAAAGCCTTCCAGCCCTAGGGTGGGTTACAAAACTCACAGTTCATAGGCCATACACGGGCGCCTACAGCGGCCCCCCGGGGTGGTCTCCTCTCACCTTTTTCTTTCTTTTGACGACTGGGGGGGCTGTCCTGCGCATTTCAGAGCTTGTGTGTTGACACGAGCTTCAAAACGGAGTTGATGCGGGGTCGCCTTCAAGGTATTCAGAATAATTCCCCTTGCCTCATCGATGTGTTGTATAAGTTGGGTAGAGGCCCGGATGGCCCACTAGGACTTTGAATTCTCGTTTGGCCTAGTTAGGGTAGCGAGAGCAAGGCGTTGTGGGTATGAAAGCCCAGCCTTAGCATGCACATGTCGTGCTAGATGATAAGTTGGTACGTGGCCTCGGGTTGGCCTGATGGCTATAAAGAAAGTTACCGAACACCACTTGTCTGGGAGTCGAGGGTGGTCCCCCTCTTTTGTAGTGTCACCGTGTGGTGCGGCAAGTATTCCCAAGTCGTGGGTCAGCCCCGACTCATGGTAAAATGGCTGGAACTATGAATGCCCACAAGGTGTTCGGGATAATGCCTGACTACCGTCTACGGGCCGTATGGGCTCGCTAGTGACCCTCGGGTGGCCGAGTCCGCCAATGTTAGCTAGATGAAAGGAGGCTTTTTTAAGGGGATCCTCAGTCTTGTGGTTGGTGTCGCATGTCATGACGTATTGTTGCAAGCTCCCGGGTTGGCCCAGGTAGCTAAATTGTCGGTGGGCGAATGCCACTTGTCTAGAAGCTGAGGGTGGTCCCCGCTTGATGTAGAGTCACCGTATAGTGCGACAAGTGGCCCAAAGCCTCTGGTTGGCCCTGGGTTGATGTGAAATGGCTAGAAATAGGCTGCCTTTAAGGTGTTTAGGGTAATTCCCTCACCCCCTGTTAGGAGTCGTATGAGCTGAGTGATGATCTCTGGGGCTTGAGTTCACCTCTCGTTCAGAGATTATCAACATTGAGTGACTGGGGAAAGGCATATTGGGCTGGTCCCAAGCCTTATTGCTGGGCACCATTTAGTACGACGTGTTGCTGGGGCAACCCCGGGTTGGCCCGATTGGCTAAGTCGTAAGCGAGCAAAGCCGCACGCCAGGTGATCGCAGATGGTCCCCACTTGTTGACGGAGTCACTGTGGGTCACGGCAAGCTGGTTTGAATCCCCAATTGGGTCCAGGGTATTGTAGAGATGCTACATAATTAGCGCTCATAAGGTGTTCGGGAGTGGTCCCACACCCTTAAATCTGGGTTATTTTTCTAAGATAAAACCGGGTTCAACATCCATCCAAAGAAAAACATAATTGGAGATCCACAGGCCGGGGTAAGGCCCTGATGAAATACTCTTACCTGCGACTATTTAGCCTTTGTTTCGCAGATAGAACCCAGAAATATAGATGAAGCTCTACAAGATGAAGTTTGGGTTCTTGCTATGTAAGAAGAATTGCATTAATTTATGAGAAATCAAGTCTGGAGTTTAGTAGAAAGATTAAAAGATCACCCTATCATTAGAAAAAGTGGGTATTTAAAAACAAATTGGATGAGACAGGGCATGTCTGGAAATGGCTCAATGAGTAATGGACAACTCGAGACATCAACAAATGGTGATAAGAGGAGTGACCCAACCTATAGGCAAAAAACAGGTGTCAACAACCATGACACTTCGAATCCACAGAATGGGATCGCGCCTTAGCCACGCTCCGATCCGCATGCCATCATGCCCCAGGTCAGCTCCACGCCGTCACCACCTCGTCCAGCTCTGCCATGGTCATACGCCCCGGGGGAGAGGAGAAGAGAGGAGAGGGAACGGATGGAGTGAGAACATGAGAAGAGAGAGGAGAGAGTGGAAAGGGTTCAAAAGGAAAAGAAAAAAATAGGAAATTAGCAATATTTCCTAAAATCTAATTTTTGGCCTAAAATTCTATGAAATCATAAAAATATAAAACATAGCCTTCGCGATCCTCGAAAAGAGCACAACGCATTTGTAGCGTCCCAGAGTCTCAAAACTCAACGGTTTACTCTCCACAGAGTTCTGCAAGTTATATAAGGGAAAAACCCGAGTGGATTGTAAAACATGATCAAAGACCCACGAAAGCGTCCTGAAAGCTCTCTGATTCCGATCCGTAGGATCCAGGGTATTACAACCTCCCCTCTTTTAAGAAATCTCATCCTTGAAATTTAAGGAGCCAACAAGGAGCACGGAAGAGCAACCCATAAAGCTGGCTACGATCTCAAAGTGCTCGCCAAATCTCGAACACAAAACATAATAACACAATTTTCGAAAACACAATTCAAAGGAACACTACCAGACCACAGTCATAGGCAAGATCATCATGCTCCAGATGTCAAGGCATACCGATCCACAGAACGAGCATGACATATAAAGGAACACAAGTCTGGCACCTCCAAACAGGGCATCATCGCTTCCATCCCACAAATCAAGGAGACACGACCCATGCCATGAGAAAGCCACTGATAGCATCTAATACTCGGCAGACAACACAAGTATTAGCTCTTCACGAGGAAGACAATCATCTCAGCTGATAGCTCCAACCATCGGCTTCCATGCCATAATAACAAGTGGAACTGGCACATAGAACACCAATGATAGCACTGGACCACAAACACAATCAAGTCAGTCCTCACTTAGACCTTACATCTGATTCGAGTTGTATGCTAGCTCTACCATAGTAGAAGAGTACAGCACAACCAACTGACAAGATCACGGTCCACATAATGTCAAACTCAGACTCACAGGGAACTCCTCCTATGCTGATCATAAGCAACAACCCAACACACAACCTCAACAACACTTGTAAATCCTCGGCTCCATTCTCCATACAGAACCAAGAGATGCATTGTAGATGGGTCACATCAAGGCATAATTATAGCTAACCACATAGCTAAAACGTGCTAGCCACTCGTAGCTTGCCAATAAGGACCCACAACAACCTCTCTGAAAATGCATCTCTAGGACCACGATCACGTCCCGAGAGAACAACTTCCAAGAAACGTAGAAAAAGAAAGGGTACTCAACCAGCATATCCGCCAACATATTTCCCCAATTCTCAAATCTACCAGCGCCTACAACCACAATGTCTCAAGCAACGACATGGCAACCAACAGCATCAAGGCACACATAGCCAAGACAATCTCACACCGACAAACAATCCTCTCAGTTATTCAGAATCTTCCAACCCTACGATCCTCGACCCATGGGTTATGAGCCCACGCGCTTCCGCTACGCACTCTACACAACGTACACAGGCATCACAAACAACTTGGCATCCGCATCTCAGCACACCTCTCGGGGCCATCGCAACTCACAAAATTGTAATGTACCACGCTTCGAGTATCGATCCTGCTAACAGTTGATCACAAGTTTCCATAGTACAAACCATCGTGCCAAGAGCCACAGTACAAGCCACAACTTAACCTTAAAATAATGCCACAAGATAAAATGAGAAAGTCAAGCTCGACTAACAATAGCTCACCAGGAAGGGAATCCTAAGCTCGCCCGAGCACTCTCTCAAATGAGGCATCCAGACTACCATAACAAACCACAACCTTAACACCTCAGGCGCTGACCAAACCTCAAGCTGGGAAGGCCAAAACAACATAATCTCCTCCGGAGAACATGCACGGCCATCACACCAACAATAATGCTCAGCAGCCACAAGACCAAGCCACAGACAAACTAAAACATTGCACCACAGATTCATGCTTGACAAATTTGGACTTTACTTTCAACAAATGATTGCATTTTTCATATTTTCTGCGAGGCAAATAAGGTGGCAGATTCTTTGGCTAATTTAGCCTGCAACACAAAGCGTAATCTTATTTTTTCTTCTCAATAGCAACTTCCAAACCATATCAAAGGTGCTGCCCGGATGGATAAGCTAGGCATGCCTAGCATCCGTTTGATGTAATTTTTATTGTGTCCTCTTTCATTAATAAAATTCACCTCCTAGCTGTGCATTGGTCCTTCCAATGTACCTAGGTAAGGTTTTATATATAAAAAAAGGAGTTAATGCCAAGCACATCTTCGGGTTTGAACAGGTGTTACCCTTCGACCACTGGGCAATTGGGACCTACTTAGGTCGACAGGACACCGACCACTCCCTGTAGGAAGCACCTTCACACCTCAGCTCAGATGGCAACCTCACCGCCAAGCACCATTCACCACAACTCTTCCATCGGCTCCACACAGCTAGCGACACACGCTCTCAAGCCAAACACCATAATACTCACCAGCCAACATCGGTCCCAAACCAATGCTTCAATCCCTTGCACACATCAATCCCTTGCGCAGCTCCCTCTGAGCCAAGGGAGCACCGAAATCCAGCCACCTATAGCACCAGACGCACCATGCTCTAAACTCTCCCGAGTCTTTCCACAGACAAGAACTCCATCCATAACCGCCGCACTCTTAATCAACCTCAAACCTTACGCCCACCAAATAGCCGGCATAACAAACCACTTTTCATCCAGGCGCTTAACAAATCCAGCAACTTCCTCGACTGCACAGCACAACATCCACACGAGATCTCCCTACCAATACCAACCCCTCTCACTCCTAGGATCCACCTTTGGAACATCCATACCGACCAAGGTCGGTCAACCCCCAAGCTCACTCTTGAGCACCGAATGCCAGTGCCAAACAATCGACCCAAAAGGTCACGACCTGCCTCAATACTAGTAGCTAAGTGGTTCTGATGCGGGATGACAATGAGACTCGACTCGTATTTGGATGCGAACCTTGGACTTCTAGGAGACAATGTGACTCATTGGCCGACGCAACCAACAACGACACGAACAACTCGATGCCTAAAGTAGTCCAGAGGGGCGAATATGCCTCCGACAAGAAGCACTCGCTCACGATCGTCCCCAGTGAGGGAAACGTGTCGACCTGTACGATTGAGAAACTGGCATTGAGTCTCGGGTGGTCAGCTCACTCTCGTACTTGGAACGAATCACGGGATGGGTCTCGCACTCACAACTCACATCGGTGACTAAGTTTAACTAGCTAGAAAATAAACTACTCACATGCAGCAACATCTAGAACTTATACTAGCTAAGCAAATAAGACAAAAGTAGAGAGGTGAGTGTACCTCCACACTCGGGGCGTGGGGAAGATGTCCCGACCAAGTTCTGTAACTCCTGGTACAATAGTAACATTAATTTACAGCAAAGATTTTACTGCCCACTCCACGCAGGGAGGTAAAGGGCTACACAGTGGCACCGGGAGCAATGAACTTGGGTTGGCGGGCAGCAAGGCGGCGGGTGCCGGGCGGTGGCAACAGCGGCTCCAGTTCTACGATTGCTGGCCAGCAGTACAGTAGACAAGGGCCTCCAAAGGTACGATGACCTCCGGTAAGCTTCTGATGGCGGTGATTCACCGGTACGAAGGCAGAGGATCCCTGGTCGACCCCTGGGAGTGGCCGTCACCGAATCTTCCCCGACGTATTTTTCGATGAATTTCTACAGTCGCCCCTTCTTACTGTCCTGGTTTTGGACAGAACTGGGCGCTTCCACAAGAACGGCCGCCACGACCAGGACTGATATTGGAACGAAGGGGAACTGGCGCCGTTGCGAAGTTCTCTCAAAGATCTACGAACACCTATAGTTACATGAATTTTCCTATCTCTGTATGTACCATGGTTAAATTTGGAACAGGCAGACTCCTCTGGCTCAGAGCTGACTGCACAAATTAGGATCTGCCTGAGAACTTGATTTGACTGGAGAGAAGATGGTGGATCTGGGAGTTGGAGATTTTATGGGAGAGAGAGGGGGATATGAGGGACGTGCATGAATTTTATGGTAATTTTATGAGGAGTTTTGAAGGGTGGGTTGGATTTTATGGTGGAAGGGGGGTTGGATCTGGACTGCAGAGGCAGAACTAGATCTGATCTGATAACAAATTTTAAAGAGGGGTAAACACTGGGGGTCTGGGCTAGTCCGCCCAAACCCCTCCAGGGGGGTTTGCATGGGTAGAGAGAGAGAGGGGGTCCCCCATCTATAAAATGCACTTTTTACTTCTTTTTGCCCCATTTTGACTTAGTGTGACCGCAAGAAGATGAAGGATATGTGGCTTTGACTGGTTGGCTAGACGCTCATGCGCGTAGACTGAGGAGATAGACTCGCATTCTTCCACGTGATCCCGGGACTTCGACTTCTTCCCTACACGGGTATGCCGATTGATCCTTGCATGAAACTGGGACTGGTAGGGGCCGTGGGTCCTTGGACTAGGAGGAGGGTGTGACCGTAATGGGGTTCCCCGTCCCTGGGACACGGCCGCACCCAGGGTGAACTCCCCCCGAGGTTGGGCCACGACTGCGGGGCTGGCTCAAGTGGCCTTCCAATGTTGTTTGGAGCTATCCTTTGAATGCTCTGGGATACTAGGATTGGCCCATGGGGCTTATCGATGTCATGTTGTCGCTCGCAAGGTGTTCGGGAAAATTTCTGACACACCTCGGGTTGTCGAACGGCCGGGATAACTGGCTGAGGGGCCTTTGAATTGGCCTCAAGTTGAGGGTAGGAGCTTGCATAAGTCTGGAAAAGGTGCTTTGGGTGTGTGGGCCCTGCCTTGGTTGTATATGCCTCGTTGTACGGTGGGTTGACAGGGTAGCCCCAGGTGGCCCAGGGAGCTAAAAGTTTACCGCTTGTCGCAGAGTGTCTGGGGGTTGGGGTGGCCCCGACTTGCTGGAGGGTCGTTGTAGAACCCGACTAGTGTGTTGGAGTAGCATGTTGTCCCATGATTTGCTGTAGAGTGGCAGAGATATACGCGCCCGCAAGGTATTTAGGAAAATTCCTGACACATGTGCATGGGCTGTATATGCATGCTACGGGCCTCCAAAGCCTATGGTTGACTTAGCTAGGTCTCCCTTTGACCTTGGAGGGTTGGAGGGAGACATCTTGGAAGTAGACCCCAACCTCGTTGTTGGGTGCCATGTGGAGTCGCTTGCAGTCAAGGAGCCCCTGGGTTGGCCCGGGTGGCCGTGTAAAACGTGGGAAAAGCCCGCAACTGAGTGATCGGGGATAATCCCAATCAATTGTTCATGTTACCGTGGGTCACGGCTAGCTGGTTGGGACCCTTGGTTGGGCCCGACGAGCCATCGAAGGGGCCAGGTGGCCCATGCCTTAAAGGTGTTTGGGGAAATTCCTAAACCCTTATTTCTTAATATTTCACTGGGGAATTGTCTGGGTATAGCAAATGCCCCCCACGGGGTGTGTGCCGGAGGTGGAGATGAGGGCGTACGGCTCGTGAGCTCTTCATTCTGGGTTGTCATAGTTGTATTTTGACACTTCATGTTCCGTTTGTACATGTTGACTTTCTGGTATGCTTACCATTTTTGTGTAATTTGTTTTGCAGCAATGGCGAGATTTGGCAGAGATGAGCAAGTCTTGAGGCGTGTGACCTGTAAGGAGGACCACTGGGTGAGGAGGACCAGGCGACCCCTACCTCCCCTTGGCCAGTCTGTCATTACTACAGCTTGTGTGGATTAGCTCGACTTAGGGCGCATGCTAGTGGTTGAGGGCCCCGTCAGAGAGGGTGCTAGTGGAGCCGGGGTCATGGAGCTAGCCCAGATTTCAGAGGCAGGAGGGATTAAAACTTACTACTGCAATAGAGGCTACCCGATGGAGTTTCCACTGGACTGCCATTTGTTTGAGTTCATCAAGAGCGATGTCCCGTCTGGCATGGAGGAGGGATGTAGCGCCCGTGATTTAGTGGATCCTTAGCAGGCCGAGTCTAGAATTTATTCCGGTGATTTCAGGTGATTTTTACGAGTTTTTGGTTATTATTCCTTTAATTATCAGGGGTGCTACAGTTTCTGCTTTCGCATTTCTTCGAGGGGAAAGTCATTTAAGGCAACAACCCCTCTTCAGCCTATAAAAGGTCTCAAAGGGCGTCTCCTCCTCTCTTCATCACTTGAGGCCATCCCTTGCAGTTCTCCCTTTCCGTGAAGTGTTGAGTTGTTGGTCTTGGCAAAACATGGAAGGCGCTTCATAGGACGAAGATGCAGGCTACGGGGGGAGATCCCTGATACTCTGGTTTGGAAGAGTGCTCAACAGTCAGTGGGGAGTTTGAAAGAGGGCCCAACATAGGGTGGCATGTCTTCTCCCTTCTTCTGGACCGCCGATGCTATCCTTGGAGGAAGGTAGAAGCGGACGGATAGGGGCATCAGGCATCGCACCCTGGTCCTGTTCTCGCCTCTCCTCCTTCCCTCCCCCACTTTCTTTCATTCCGCCTTCGATCCCGTCTACAGGAGGGGCAGCTCGTCCAGTTCCCTTCTTTGTCTTTTCTTTCTCTTTTTTTTCTTCTTCTTTTTGTTTCTATTCTTTGACCAACCTCTTTTCATTTTTCTTTAACTCTTTGGGGGATGTCTTTTACCATCCTCTTTACCATCATATCCTGTAAAGGGCCCTTCCAAAGAGTTTGCAGAGGATTCCTTCTTCTTCTTCTTCCTCTCTTCCTCTGGTACCTTCCCTCTGAATTTCCCGAGCAAACAGGGTCAGTCATCCCATCATCCGAGCTAGTTTCTACACTGGGTAGAGTCAGTGGCTTAGCCTGAGAGTGCCAGTCGAGTTCGCATTGAGTGATAAATTTGTACCAGTGAAAGTTGTACTTTTATTGTTTCTTTTGATCCATACTGTAATGGTTGTGGCCTATCCGATGCATCAAACAAGTATTAATAAGAAGTAGAGGAATTATTTTTTTACTCTATATTACTTACATGTGTGTTTTTAAGAGAGGCTCAAAAATAGAACTTGCATAGTGTTGTTGCGTTCCACGTCCAAGGGATAAGTGTTCCTTCCATGGTGGACAGTCGGTATGCCCCTTTCCCGAGCATCTCAACCACTCGGTAGGTGCCTCCCCAATTAGGGGACAGCTTTCCCACACCCTCCAGTGGTCGAGAGGCTTCAGTTTCCATAAGGACGAAGTCTCCTGGCTGGAAGTGTCTATCTCAGACTCTAGCGTTGTAGTATCGAGTGAGGTGCCATTGGTATTCCGTGGCTCGGATGCTTGCGATCTCTCGGGTCTCACTTGCCAAATTGAGGTTCTCCAACAATTTCTATTTGTTCACCTCGGGTGAGAAATTGGTGACTCGGAGAGAGGGGTTGCCGATCTCCTACGAAATCATGGCTTTCGTGCCATACACCAACTGGAAAGGGGTTTCACCGATGGCCGTTCTTGGAGTAGTTTGGTGTGACCATAGTACGCTTGGTAATTCCTCGAGCCAGCTTCCCTTGGCCTTACTGAGCCTATTTTAATGTCTTTTAATAAAGATTTGTTGGCATTTTTGACCAGTCTGTTGGCATGAGGGTGGGCTACCGAGACGAAGTGGTTGCGAATATTTAGGTTGGCACATCTGTCTCTAAAGTAGTGAGAATCAAATTGTCAACCATTGTCACTCACAATCACCTGGGAGATGCCAAAACGACAAATGATCGACTTCCAAACGAAGCACCATACGACCGACTTGGTAATCATGGCAGTGGCTTCGACTTCAATCAACTTTGTGAAGTAGTTGATGGCGACAATGACGAACTTCTTCTGGGCCTTGTTGGGGTGCAAGGCTCGGATTCACAGGGGGGGTGAATGAATCACCTTATAAAAACTTTACCCAAATAACACGTTATGCTAGACACTCTTGGGGGCCAGGGATGAAGAGAGATATTGCTGAGTTTGTGGCCCGATGTTTGGTGTGCCAGTAGGTGAAGGCAGAACACCAATGGCCAGGAGGTACGTTGTAGCCTCTAGAGATTCTAGAATGGAAGTGGGACCTTGTGACCATGGATTTTGTAGTTAGACTGCCACGAACCCCGAATGGTCACGATGGTATTTGGCTGTTACTCGATAGGTTGATGAATACAACCCGATTATTGCTGATCAAGGTTGGTTGGGGTGTTCAAAAGTTGGCTCGGTTGTATGTGGAGTGGGTTGTGCCTTTGCATGGAGTCCCTATCTCCATTGTCTCAGATCAAGACCCCCGCTTCACTTCTAGATTTTGGCAAAGTTTTTAGAGGGCTCTAGGGATGGAGTTGGCATTTAGTTTGGTGTATCACCCACAGTCTGACGGTCAGCCAGAGAGGACCATTCAGACTTTGGAGGATATGTTGAGATCTTGTTGCCTGGAGTGGCAAGGTTCCTGGAGCCATCATTTATCGTTGGTGGAGTTCACGTACAACAATAGCTATCATTCGAGCATTGGCATGGCACCCTAGGAGGCATTGTATGGGCATCCATGCCAAACTCCGCTAGATTTGTCTGAGGTCGATGAGCGACTCATGACAGGGCCGGAACTTGTACAGCAATGTGTGGAGGTGGTCCAGCTCATCCGATAGAGACTGCGGGCGACGTAAAGTAGGCAGAAGAGCTACGTAGACCGTCGGAGGTGACCTCTCTGCTTCAAAGTAGGTGATCAGGTGTTTTTTATGGTCTCCCCCATGAAAGGGGTAATGTGGTTTGGCAAGTGCGGGAAGTTGAGTCCTTGAGTCCCCGCTATATTAGACTGTTAGCTATCGTGGAGCCCATCGATGAAGTGGAGTGCAAGTTGTAGTTGTCCCTGGGGTTGGATGTTGTGCATGATGTGTTCCATGTTTCCATGCTGAGGAAGTACATGCCCAATGCTTCCCATGTCTTGGAGGATGCCGTGTGGCCTGAGGTGACATCTGATCTGTCTCTCCTTGAGGATCTCATTCGTATAGAGGATCGACAGAGCAACAGTTGAGGAACAAGGTTATCCTATTGGTTAAGGTCGTCTGGCAGCGACACTCCGATGATGAGGCGACCTGGGAGCGAGAGGACGAGATGCAGCGACAGTTTCCCAACTTATTCGAGTGAGTTTCTTCTCCTTTCCTTTGCTCCAACTTAAATTTTGAGGATGAAATTTCTATAAGGTGGAGGGGATTGTAATACTCCTAGACTTCGGATCCCGTGTTTTATCAATTTTTGATCGATTTAATGAGCCAATTAAAATTTTATTCAGATTTAATTCAGATCTCGATGGAACTATTAAGCTTTTTCAAATTTTCTCAAATTATTTGGATGGCCAATCATTGGAGGAGGGGAATGTACACGATTTTGATTTCTTTGGGGTTTAGAGGAAATACAAAAAGGTGCCCACCCCTTCTTCCTGTAGCAATGTGACCGTTCCCCCTCTTTTTATCTCCCCCACTTTACCCTTCCGCTCTGAGCACAGGCATCCCTCTCCCTCTCCTCTCCGGCTACAGGTGGTGAGCGCGTGGTGATGGATGATCGGCGATGGTGCTGGCTTGGTGGAATGCGGGTGAAGGTGAAGGCGATGGTGACGGTGCATGCTCGCGAAGGTAGCATCGGGCGTGTTCGTGGCGTGCAGCCGGTAGACGCTGATTGGATCTTTGGCTCTTCGAGATTTGAGACCTCATTGAGGTAGGGGGGTGGACTCTACCTTCTTCCCGTCACATTCTCGTTTGGGTTTTGATGCGAGAGAGAGCGTTTGTTGTATTTACAGGGTAGATTTCCATGCCTAATACACAGCTTAACTACTGATCCACAACTTCGGGGATGAATCCCTACAACCGCTGATCCACAGCTTTGGGGAATAAATCCCAGACCACTGAGCCTCATAGCTTGCTTAACGAAGGAACAGATCCTCACTATTAAGCAACACAGCTTGCTGTCTGAGGTGAAATTCTTCGCCGCTACCTCACAGCTTGATCTGAGGAATCACTCCTCACCGTTGAGCAACACAACTTGCTGACTAGAGGAAACAGTCCTCTGCAATGCTGAGCAACACAGCTTACTATAACAATAAAGATGAAATTAGAAAAACTCAAAGACGGAAACAAAAAACATATAGCTCTCGTAGGAGCAAAATAGTTCTGCATCTGATCCAAGAACTGAAGAACACTAATCTTCATTGAGACTGGTTGCTTGAACATGATCTCTCTCTTCTCCTTTCTTTTCTCTCTTCTTCCCTTCAGACCTCTTCTTAACTTTTGATACTTTATTTTTCTAACTCTCTCCTTCTTCTTCCTCCAGCTCTCTCTCTCTCAAGCTCTAACACTGACTTTTCTCACGAAATCTCCTACTCTAATGCTCTTCTGCTATCTTGCTCTCTTCTGTCTCTTTTCTGATTTGCTTCTACGATCTATTGAACTTGAGCACTTGACTTCTTTTTATACAAGTGAGCATGAACCTATGGTCCCCATGAGATTTTGATTTGGGCACGTGGAAAGCACATTCCTGCCCAATGATTTTTATCAAAAAGTGCACTGCGAGAGTCCACGTGTCCAGTGCTGAAAGTAGGCTACTCCACGTGGCTGAATAATCAGTTCATCCTCTCGCTTAGGATCACATGCCTTTTAATCCATTCACTTTCAAGTCCACGTGAGAATCATGAGATCTGCCTTTATGCAACCCAGGTGTTCGAGCATGGTTATTCTTGGCAACCTTATTTTCTACCAAACCAAAAGTAGAAATTTATTAACAATCTTATCACCATGAGACTTCTAAAGAATGCAGGCAAATCATATGAATGGATGCACAACGTTCTACAAATGCATCGGTGCAAAAAGAAGATGCATCAACCTGTATAGCTAACCCATGCAATAAGTTAGAACAGTAGCATCGACCTTTAATTCACACAGGTAGACCTTATTATGCTAGAGAGACTGTATTTGTAATGAAGGTGTATCGACATGTATGTGCACAAGCTAGTGCTTCATGAACAATAACATCGACGTCCAACAAATGCATGTCTACCTGTAGTGGATGATAAAGGAAGAAGGTGCTTAAAACATCAACGTAGGAATTTACTGCACCGACCTGACCTTACAGTAGATGCACAATGTGCATTGACCTTAGGAATGACATCTATAATGTGCACCGACCTGATGTTGCAACTGCTTGCTCACTAGCATCGACCTGCTTATGATGAGCATCGACCTTGTGCTACAGGTGCTAGCTCACAAGCATCGACTTGACTATGATGTGCACCGACCTTATACTTCAACACAGGCTCACTAGCATCGACCTACCTATGATGTGCACTGACCTTATGAACAACATCTAGAAAATGATGCATAGTAACATCGACCTGTGTATAAGGTGCACTGAGTTGATAAACCATGCTATGTATAAAGTGCACAAGATGCACTGACCTGATAGTGCGTACTATGTACAAGGTGCATCGACCTTGCTGAATACATGGTCCAATGTGCATCGACCCCCTTGACCAAAAAATATATGTGCGTCGACCTTCTAGATTCAAACGATACATATGCATGGACCTGTTTGCTCAATGCAGTGGGAGATGCATCGACCTTATAATGCAACACTTATGCATATGCACCAACCTTCTAGACTCGGAGTGATTATGTGCTCCCCTTGACCCGGGCGTAAGGGAGATACGGGGAACGCGTCCACATGGAGTGGCAGAACCCAACAAGCGGAGGTGGGCGTCCGAAGACGGCAACACCTTGGACAGACCTTGGGAAACTCAGAGGGAGTAGCGAGAGGGAGGACTCTAAGACTGGCTATGGGTACTGGGGGTGAGGGGCAAAGGCTGGTGTGCCGGCTAAGGGACCCAAAGGTGTGCCGGGCTAGGCCGGCTGGGGGAAGTTAGGCTGTGCCGGCGAAGGGCTGTGCCGGTTTGGGGATGGGGAGCATGAAGTGCACCAGGCAAGGAGGCACAAGTGTTGGGGAGGCTAGACGGGCGTGCCGGGCTAGGGGGGGCCAAGGGTGTGCCAGGCAAGGGTAGAAGAGGTGTACCGGCAAAGGAGGCCATGCCGGTGGTGGGGCTAAGAAGCCGAGGGTGCATCGGCCAGGGGCTGTGCCGACGAAGAGGGGCCAAGGGCTGGGGAGGCTGGATAGGTGTGCCGGGCCAGGGTAACCAAGGGTGTACAGGGCAAGGGCAGAAGGGGTGTACCGGCCAGGGCAGTTATGCCGGCAGAGGGGTGATCTGAAGGTGTGTCGTTGATGACGTGTGGGTTGAAACCAGTGAGGGGAAGAAGGCCATGGGGGTTTTCGAGCTTGACCTGGCTGGAGGGAAAGTTTCACTGAGGGAAAAGAAAACACTGCCAGGGGAGGAGAAAGGAGCCATTGAACACAGTCACAAACCCCAACGAATAGGAACAATAGAGGAAACCGAGGAACCGACGCTTTCATTCGCGAAGAGCACAGAGTAGAAATTACAACGGAGGGGAAGGAGAAAGAAAGAAAGGGGAAGAAGGGAAAGAGAGGAGCTGGGGTCGAGCAGGGGCGACGGTACCCTACTCTTCCCCTCTCTCCCTGCTACATCTCTCTCTCTCTCTCTCTCTCTCCCTTACTCTTTCCTTGGGTGGTTGTGGAAGGGGAAAACCCACGGCCGAGCTCTCTTTCTTTTCTTCTTCTTCTCTTCTTCCCTTCATATCTGTCTGTGTCTCTGTTCGTGTGTGTGTGTCACCCTTTGTTCGCGTGGAGAAGAGGGGTTTTTATACCCCCACCGCAGCGGGCGTGGTCGAGTGGCAGGAAACGTTCCCATTAAATGGGATTTGACTTCCCGTCCTCGGTGGCAGGGGGATAGGCGGCGTGGCTCCCTCTTGGGGTGACATCTCAGCGTGCTCATTGCGCGCCAAGGATCTCCATAGGGTATGGCGTGAGATCTCCCCTGCCGGACGGGTCGTGGGGAGGCCGTGCCGCTGAAGAATGAGGCCGTGCCGCTGAAGGGGTCTCGTTGGCGTGCCATTGAAAGGCTTAAGGGTGTGCCGCTGGAGGCCACTTGTAGCGTGCCGCTGAAGGGGCGCTGTGCTGTGCCGTTGAAGGCACTTAAAGTGTGCCGCTGAAGGGGACTCGATGGCGTGCCGTTGAAGGGGCACATGCAGTGTGCCGCTGAAGGGCACATTGGGGCGTGCCGGCGAAGGCGCGCTAGGCGTGCCGCTGAAGGGGCATGAAGCGTGCCGTTAAAGGCGCAGAGCTCTCTTTAAGGGGTATATAAGTGTGCCGTTGAAGGAGCACATGAGCGTGATAAAAGGTGGATCTTGGGCCTGTTTCGGGCCAGTTTAACGATCCGTTTGATTCTCTTCGGGGGCCCACGAGTAGTGAGCTTCCCCAGGGGTTGGTTTCTCTTCATTGTCGTGATTCCGGAGACGGCTCCACGGCAGCATGTTGTCTGTTCGGAGAGTCTGGATAGGACGTGCTCTCCATGGTCTCTTCAGTTGAATCTGTTGTTACTGTTGGACTGGTAGGGACATATGGACGTGTGGCATATCACTCTTCGTGTCAGCTGTTTGATCTTCAGACCACGCGGGCTGGGTTGAGATGAAGCATGTTTCTTGAGAAATTTCTTGCAATGAAAATATTGAAATTAAAGTTAATTAACTTCTCAAAAATTGTGCTTCATCTTAATCGTGTGTTGTTTAGATCAAACTATTGAGACTAATTAAAAGTGAAATGATACGCTAATGTCGTTTCTCGATTAATTTATTAATCTGCACTGGCAACTGCCTGGCAGTAAGCACTTGGCACAGTTCTTGAGCCGAAGGTTGTTTGCTGATCCACTCCCTGTCTTCATCCTTTCCTTTGTGTCCTATCTAGGGCTTCCTCCAGTTCAGCGTTCCTGGCCATCTCCCGCCGCAGCTGCACGTTCATGTCCGCCACCGTCTGCTCCAGGCACCGGACAAGCCCCGCCAGCTGCTGCTCCCTCTGCTCCTTCACGACCTCCTCGCGCTCACTTTCCCTCTCGGCGCAGGCGCAGCAGGCTAGCACGTTCATAACCATCCCCCGCTGCATGTCCAGGCTGCTCAGGAGGGAGACCAGGTTGGGCATCAGCGCCTCGTTCACCATCGCCGACAGAGGGGGCGGAGAAGGGAGCTCGCCGGTCTTCTTGGGAAGCCCCGGCCCCTCCCCGGTCACCTCTGATCTCTCCTGCATGTCGTCGGCGTTGAAGGATCCGCCGTCCGCGGTGCTGCTGCCGCCGCTGCTACTGCTACTGCTAATTTTGCGAAACTTAATGTCGTCCGATGAGCCGGGGTACGGCTGGTCGCCCATGATCTGATCCTCTCCGTCGAAGCGCACGCACCTGGCGCCGGGCTGCTCGTCGGGGCCGTCGGCGGGGTAGACCGGGTCGAGCTGGAAGACGTCCTCGTTGAAGTTCCACCCGCTGATGCGGCGAATCTTGCCCAAACAGGGCGAGTTGTCGTCGACGTCGTCGTCGTCGTCCACGTTGGCGACGCCCGCGGCGTCCTCCTCCTCCATTACCACCCTCCTGCCCTTACTGAACCGCTCCTCCACGGAGGGCACCGCCTGGAGGATGTTCTTGACGAGGTAGTCGGGGGACTTGCACCCCTTGAAGAAGGGGTGGCGCAGCAGCTTGTCGGCAGAGGGGCGCTTGGCGGGGTCCTGCGAGAGGCAGGCGGCCACCATCTCCTTGAAGGCCTTGGAGAACTTCTTCTTCTTCTTCTTGCTGTTGTTCCGCTTGAGGAGGCCGACGCCGACGCCGCCGTCGTGGTGGGCGGCCGCGTCGATGTCGATTCGGAGGCGGTGGGTGATGCGCATGAGGAGGGACTTGGAGAGGGGGAGGTGGGAGAGCGGGGGGCGGCCGTGGGCGAGCTCGAGGGCGGTGATGCCGAAGGACCAGATGTCGGCCTTGATGCCGTAGCCGACGTGGGAGTGGATGACCTCCGGGGCCATCCAGTAGGGCGTCCCCGCCATCTCGCTGAAACAGGAGGAGGAGTGGGGGTAACCGGCGCCGGCGGAGGAGGAGAAGGAGGACGCCTGGGACTCGTAGATGGAGGCGGAGACGCCGAAGTCGGCGAGCTTGACGGAGCCGTCGGCGTCGACCAGGATGTTGCTCGCCTTGATGTCCCGGTGGATGTGCCCCTGCCCGTGCAGGTATGACAGCGCCTAGCAGCATAGAAAACGGGTTTCGGATTATCCATTTGCTGAAAACAAGAATCCATGAACACATGCACAACACCAAAAGTTCGCACACCCTACTTTCTACACAAATAAAAACAAAAGGGATATCTGTATTTATGGCTATTTTTGACATTTCAAAAGTCTGTTATAAAAGTATGAACTAATTAGTGTAATAAAACTATTTTATCATGTATATATAGGACCCTATGTCCGAACTGACGCATAATCCCTTTTCTTTACATTGGCATTACCTTCTTGCCAACAAACATACCTTTCCTGGAACAAGACTTCGTGCCCCAGCCCACATCTACACATTATCGCCATTATGGACCTTACGTCTGAATCGACGCGTAAACTCTTTCCTTGCATCGGCATTACCTTCTTGATAATGAATATACTTTTTTTTCAGCACAAGGCTTCATGCCCTAGCCGACATCTACACATTACCACCACACAGACAAATGAAGCAATCGAGATCGAGCATCATACGTCGACCTGTCATCTTCCAGTTTGGTTAAAAAATGGATCTTAAAATATAGGTGCCTCGCTGGACTTGTTTAGACATCCTAATCAAGGTCAAAAACGGCTACAACCCAGCTGCGGTGAAAACCCAAAAGGGCGTTGTGGGTAAATTTGGGTACCCCACCACGTGAAAACCCAAAAGGGCATGTGGGCAAAAGCAAGAGGGGGTTGGCTATGGTGAAAACCCAAATGGGTGCTTGGGTCAATAATGTGGTAAAAAAAATGATGATAATGATGAATGAAACCTTCTTCTACTCTGATTATCATTCATGTCCTACGGGAATCCCTATGTGTGACAAATACACCACGTCCCACTAGCATAGACCTTACGCCTATGCAGATAAATAAACCTACCTTTGCTTTGGCATTTAGCTAATGCCGATGAACAAACCAGCATTGGTCCACGTCATCATCGGCAAGATCTATGAATATACCGTTAGCCTGGACCTTTCGTCCGTATTAATGACTAAACCTCCCTTGCTTCGGCATTTAACCCATGTCGATGAACAAAACCAACCATCGATTTTCATCATCATCAGCGAAATCGATGAACAAACCATCGACTCAGACCGTTCGACCCTGTCAATAAACAAACTCTTTTGCCTCGGCATCTAACCTATGTTGATGAACAAACCTACTGTAGATTTCTATCGTCATCGGTGAAATCGATGAGCAAGCCATCGACTCGGACCATCTATCCCCGTCAATGGAGAAACTCCTTTGCTTTGGCATTTAACCCATGCCAATGAACAAACCTACCATTGATTTTCATCATCATCGGTGAAATCAATGAACAAACCATCGACCTGAGCCTTTCGTCCCCATCGATAAAAAAACTCCTTACTTCGGCATTTAACCCATGCCGATGAACAAACCTACCATCGATTTTCGTCATCATCAACAAAATTGATGAACAAACTATTGACTCAGACCTCTCATCCCCATCACTAAACAAACTCCTTTGCTTCAACATTTAACCTATGTCGACGAACAAACCTACCGTCGATTTCTCTCATCATCAGCGAAATCGATGAACAGGTCATCGACTCAGACCTTCCGTCACCGTCAACGAACAAACTCATTTACTTCATCATTTAACCCATGCTGATGAATAAACCTACCGTCAATGTTTGTCATCATCGGTAAAATCAATAAACAAACCATCGACTCAGGCCTTTCATCCTCGTCGATAAATAAACTCCTTGCCTCGACATTTAATGTATGCCGATGAACAAAACCTACCATCGATTATCATCATCATCGGTGAAATCGATGAACAAACAATCGACCCGAGACTTTCATCCCTGTCGATAAACAAACTCCTTGCTTCGGCATTTAACCTACGCTGATAAACAAAACCAACCGTCGACTTTTGTCATCATCAGCGAAATCGATGAATAAACTGTCGACTCAAACCTTTCATCCCCGTCGATAAACAAACTCCTTTGCTTCGGCATTTAACCTATACCGATGAACAAATCTACCATCGATTTTCGTCATCATCGGTGAAATCGATGAACAAATCGTCGACTAGGACCTTTCGTCCCCGTCGATAAACAAACTCTTTTGCTTCGGCATTTAACCCATGCCGATGAATAAACTTACTGTCGATTTTCATCATCATCGGCGAAATCGATGAACAAACCATCGACCTGGACCTTTCATCCCTGTCGACAAATGAACTCTTTTGCTTCGGCATTTAACCCATGCCGATGAATAAACCTACCATTGATTTTTCGTCATCATCGGCTAAATTGATGAATAAACCATCGACCCGGACCTTCCGTCCTCGTCGACAAATAGAACTCTTTTACTTAGGCATTTAACCCATACCAATGAATAGACCTACCGTCGATTTTTCGTCATCATCGGTGAAATCGATGAATAAACCATCGACCCGGACCTTCTGTCCTCGTCGACAAATAGAACTCCTTTGCTTCGACATTTAACCCATACCAATGAATAAACCTACCGTCGATTTTTCATCATCATGACAAAATCGATGAATCAACCATCGACCCGGACCTTCCATCTTCGTCAACAAATAAACTCTTTTGCTTCGACATTTAACCAATGTCGATAAATAAACCTACCAGCAATTTTTTGTCATCATCAGGGAAATCGATGAATAAACCATCGACCCGGACCTTCCGTCCTCGTCGACAAATAGAACTCCTTTGCTTCGACATTTAACCCATGCTGATGAATAAACCTACCGTCGATTTTTTGTCATCATCGACGAAATCGATGAATAAACCATCGACCCGGACCTTCCATCCTCGTCGACAAATAAAATTTCTTTGCTTCGACATTTAACTCATGCCGATGAATAAACCTACCGTCGACTTTCGTCATCATTGACAAAGTCGATGAACAAACCATCAACTCGGACCCTTCGTCCCTGTCAAGAAATAAACCCGTGATTCCACCCTTTCGGCCTCTATCAGCAAATAAGCTCGCTCTATCCTTTGGCATTTAGCCAATGACACTTCCCATTCATGCTAATCGAATCTTGCCCTCGAGAGAAGTTGCACCGTAGTAGAGCGAACTCCACATACCTTCTCTGAACGCGTGAGCACTCTCCAGCCCAAGCAGCTGGCGTGCCCCAAGCTTGATGAATTAGCAATATCCCTCTGGCTAAAGACGCAGAGAAGAGTCGAAAAAAAAAAGTCGTGAGCCGACAATGAGTGTACGAAATATAAGAAATTTCATTGCACAGAAAGAGAAATACATGATATCGCGGGGCGTTCCCCGGTGTACAGCAAGTCTGCAAAATAAAAAAAGAGAGAAGAAGAAGGAAGAGGAGCATAGAGAAACAAAAGAATTGATCGCCTACTGAGCTAGGCGACAGAATATGTCTTCAAACTTGAGAAGTCCCAGAGATGGGTAGCGGACCAATTCCTGATGATGGGACTCTTCAGCTTCAAGCCGCACCAGCTCTTCTAGAAAGGAAGTAGTCTACCCTTCCACCAATGTAGCTTCATTCAGGTTCTTCTCTCGAAACTACTTAGTGCATTCCAGATCTTCCTCTATCTGAGCAACCTCCACCCGAAGATCTGCCAGCCGTTTCTATAGAGAATCGATGCGGCTAGTAGCGCCTGCAACAACTTCCCATCTTTATTGCGCGGCTTCCTCAAACGATTGCATGGTAGCCTGACATTCGGCCCGTTGAAGTCTCAGGGCTGTCATCTGGTCCATTAGAATATGGTCCAGGTGCTCTCTTTGGTTCACAATCTTTAGCAACAAAAGCACCCTGCACCCATTCATCCAAGAGGCACCCGTAAGCTCGAAGCACCAAGGTGGTTCACTCTGCTATGCCCCATAGCTGCAGATAAGTTAGACCCTGGTGGGTCAACACAGTGTGGCCCAGTGTATCTAGCTTCTATAATACAATCTCGTCTGAAGAAGACAGACCAAGGGATGCTGCTTCGGGAAGGTGAAATTCTACCTAGCTATCAATGTCAGCCCAAAGAGCATCAGAAGGTTCTGATGAGGAGGAGGGCAGCACCGTTGAGTAGCTTGGAGCTACTACTATCTCCCTCGAAGCTGACGCCAATTCCTCTCTGCTTTCCTCGATAGGCACAAGCAATAGAGGAACAATCGCTGCGGGCTTATCCCCGATCTTAGGTACAGAGCTAGAAATCTCAACCATGGGGTCAGGAGGTGGCTCTAGGCCAGCAGGCGAGGGTGCCTCGTAGTCTTCTACCTGAAGAGCCTCCTCAATCTCTACCCCGACAATGATTGTCAGGTTACCTGTGATCTCAGCTACTTCCTCCTCGACCTCTAGCAGAGCTACCCCACCATCAATAATATCTTTTACTGGCCCTTGTTCGATGGCTAAGGGAGAGGGCTGTAGCTGCTCCATAATCTGGTCAAGCCCAGGAATTTTTACCAGCTCACAGTGGCACGTCGTATTGAGATACCTGCTTGGAAATTGTAACACAAGCAGCCTCCATAAGGGCACTGCATCTCCACCGGGGGAGAATCTAAAAGACTCTAGTTGAGAGGCCGGGAGCGAGGGTGCTGCGCTCTCCGGTGGTGGAGTTGGCCCCATGGGTATGACAGGGTTATCAGTACCCTGAACTCTGGGTCATTACAAATGGTATCAGAGCGGTGTTGGGGAATTGTATCAGGAATTGAAATCCGCATTGGTCCAGAGCAAGTCCCTTCAAGTTGTTCGTTGCTAGCTTAGGGTGTTTCTTGCGATTGCTGATGTGTTTTTCATTGTCGCATTTTCCTAGATTCAAGATGCCGTCTCATAGGTGAAGAGCCCCAGTTCCTCGGGATGAGGCTAGTGTTTCACCTGCTCCTACTGTACCGGTTCCTGCCCAGGCTGCACCTGTTCCTGCCCCGCCTGCGGAGTTGCCCGGTAGTCATGGACGAGCGCTGAAAGAGTTCCTGCTGTTCCACCCACCGACGTTTGAGGGCCAATCAGACCCAGAGGTAGCAAGGGAGTGGTTGGATGCCACTGAACGCATCTTCCAATCCATGGAGTGTGCCAAGGATGAAAGGGTTATGTTGGCTTCTTATTAGCTTCAAGGTACTGCACGCATGTGGTGGACCACGGAGTGGGAGGTCACCTTCCGTTCCCGTCTGCTTCGATAGATCACATAGGTGGAGTTTGTTGCTGCATTCGAGCGTGCCTACACTCCGGCCTGCCTGAAGTTAGCTAAGATGTACCAATTTCTGGAGCTAACACAGGGTGAGATGTCAATGCTGCAATACCGAGACAAGTTCATTGAGTTGGGCCGGTATGCGCCCCACATTTTTGCTGATGAAGCTGTGAGGACTCAGTAGTTTCTGCATGGACTAAAAGTAGAGTTGAGCCTGCCGTTGTTCGCTACCCGTGTAGCTGAGTTAGATTCTACATACCAAGCAGCCGTGGCGTTAGAGTTAGAGTTGGCAAGGACCCGGGGACTTCCTCAGGCTGGGATAGTTCAGCCGACCATGCAACATCAGCCGCCCTACCAGCCGTCTGTTCCAAGAGCTCCTCCTGCTTTCTCTGCTACTGGTGGTACTTCCTTCCCACAATCCCATGGCAAGGGATTCCGATTTAAGAAGTCCAAGAAAAAGAAGTTCGATCAGTCGGCATTTTTTGATTCGAGTCAGCAGTCCGTTTCTTCCGTTCGACCGCGTCAGGATTTTTCTACTTCACAACCGAGGTTGTATTCCAAGTGTGGTGGCAGCCATCCGGGTGTGCCGTGTTCCCTGCCGCCCATCTGCTATCGCTGCGATCAGTTGGGGCACATCTCCCAAAATTATCTGTTGAGGCCGCAGACGGTACAGTTCTCGCAGTTCTCCCAACCGCAGTAGCCACAGTTTCATCTTCCTCTGCCCCCTCAACCTCAACCGTTTTACCTACCAGTTCCTGCTCCTTCCCAACAGTCGTCTGTAGCTAGCCATCCATCAAGAGTCAAGGTTACTCACATCACTTGTGTGGAGGCGTTGGCGTCAAATCTGGTCGAAGGTACGGTTTCGATTTATGCTCGTTTAGCACGTGTTCTTTTCGATTCGGGTGCGACCCATTCCTTTGTCTCTGAGGATTTTATTGCTCGTGTCGAAGGGTCGATGAATGAAGTTCCCTGTGAGATACTTGTGGAGTTGCCGTCTGGCAATTACATGTCCACTCCTCTATGCCTGGAAAATTCTCCGGTTCTAGTCAGTAGTCAAAAACTGCCAGTGAGGCTTTACGTATTACAGTTGGCCGAGTACGACGCGATTCTAGGCATGGATTGGCTGGAACTTTATGGCACCGTGGTTGACTGCCGTCTCAAGCGAGTCTATTTCATGCCACACAAAAAGTCAACCTTCTATTTCCAAGGTATCTGTTTCTGTTTCATTCAGTTATCTTTTCTGTCGATAGGGTGTATCGTGTTGTCAATTTCCTCCTTGTCTTATCATCTAATTTCGGGGATGAAATTTCGGAACTAGCCTAAGAACCGTAAACCAGGAAAGTGCCCTGCTACAAAAGCCGTCACGCCGAAGTGTGCCATAAGGCTACAACTCGTGGAGGCTCACAAGACACAGAGACTCAAAACATGAGTGCGAAAGTACAGACAGGCATGAGAGCACTATCACACGTACTCCAAAGCACCAATGGTAGCATAGCCACTGCTGACAACTCAGGACAAGACAACTAGACCTACTCACGTAATGATCCTTGAGTCAGACGACTTAGAGGTAAGATCGTCACAACCAGCGGAACAAGTCGCCAATCGGTTTACTCCTAAGCCAGAGGAAACAACGCTCCGCAGGAAATGACTCACGGAGACACGAGGGAACACCGAGGACCCTCAACACATCTGGATACATAAACTGAGGTGGAACGATACCTCTAGGCATCCAGAAACATGGTCTTGAATTGGACAAAGCCACCGAGACAAGCTCAAGGTCACATGTCAACCCCTGGTCTCACCGGGGTGACCAAAACCTGACACGACACAAACACACAAAGACACACACAGCATGCACAAGCAGTCCTGGCCGTCCCATCATGGTCACTGCCCTCATAGGATGTCAACAGACACCCACGGGTCACGGGCAAACAACAATATCAAGCCAAGACAAGTAGAAACTGGAGCGGTGGACAACGACTACACTTTGGGTAGAGCGAACTATCATTCAACCGCTAGGCGAACCCGAAAGTCAAGGAAAGCCGCTACAAGACCAGAGACAAAGACACTGGGAGTTCTAGATTAAGTCGTTAGGGAACTATCGTAGTCAAGGAAAAGACCACACCCAATCACCTAAGCCGATCGATCCAGAAACCACCGACACATAGACACCGCCCTAAAACAAAAACCTAAGACAGATAGACACACAGAATAGACATAGAACTGAACAATGGCCATCACGGCCACAATAGGACTGTAACGCACCTCCATAGGGGCATTACACTACTCTGACGCACCAGGTAGGGGCGTCAGGGCAACCAAACCTAAAATCCAATGCTGACCATGTAACACACCAGAACTGACGCGTCACATCAGCGTAATGCACCAGGATAGGGGCGTTATGGCCAATGGACCAAAACTCAAATGAAGGGCATGTAACAGACCTATATAGGTGTGTTACACTAGCCTAACGCACCAGGAGAGGTGTGCCAGGGCCAACTGGCCTAAAACTAAAACTCGAACGACGTAACGCAGCAACCAAGGCGCGTTACACCACTTGACATGCCAGGACAGGGGCATCAGGGCCACCGGGCTTAAAAGCCTAGCACGAACCATGTAACGCACCTGGACAGGGGCGTTACACAACGTGACGCACAAGGGGAGGTCCGTCAGGGCTAACGATTGACCCGATCTTCGAGGCAGACATGGTCGTCAAGGGGCTGACAGCCACAGTCCTCGGAAACCACAGCACGTAATGCACCAAGCCAGGCACGCTACAGCCATGTGTCGGTCCCACTATGGTCCGTCACACCCAGAACGTAATGCACCAACACAGGTGCATTACAGTCATGTGACGGTCCAGTACTGGTCCGTCACACGACCCCAACCTCGAAGAACAGAAAATGACCAATGGTTGTGGCGGTCTATCATGGGACCGTCACACAGTGTGATGATCTCTGGAGTGACCGTTACACAAATCCGGTGAGCAAAATAGGGGAATGGCCGAATCGGCCCATTCCACACCCCATTCACGCTGAAGCGTAGGGGAAACAAAGCCACATGACGGGAAACAACCCCTGGAGGCCAAAAACATCACATGCATGCATTAAAATGTGAGATCGGGACGATTTCGTCGAATTGACTCAAATCGAGTCACTGAGGTTCCCATAAAAATTAAATAAATAAACTGCTACAAAGTCTAGTACATCTCATGTCCAAATGAATAAAAGTACAGTCAACTAAAGGGAAGGTATAAGTACACGTGGCATACCCCGGATCTGGCAACTGGCACTAACCCCGACCACGAGAACCACGCTGGGTACCTATCGCGTTCCACGACGACCCCGCCTCACCTGAAAAGCAGGAGTGAGCCTCATTTCATTGGCTCAGTAGGGATCCTGTGAATCCCCACCTCATGCAGAAAACAAGGCAGGAAAGTAAGAGAGCGGTAAAGCAACCCTACCTAACAGGAGTACGGTTGAACCAACAAGCTGAAGTAAATAAACGGAAAAGCTGTCTACTCTAATAGTACCGTACTACTGAACCTCGATCCGACCAAAGCTCGAGTCCATACTTGCCAGCAGATAGGAGCACCAGCCGAAGAACGATCGGATGCGTCACCTGACGTCTTACACTGCGTCACGAGTGTCTAGCTGCAACGTCCCAGGCGAAGACAAAGACACACTCAGTAACCAGAAGTACCACAAAACAAGGACTAGCTGAGGTCGCGCTCGTCAGCGCGGGTCTGAAACCTTCAGCCTCGTGTGCACACTCAGACCATACGCCCTAGGCATGTCCTCTATCTGGTAATTCCCCCTAAGCCTTGACTCGGCTATACGTGGGGGTCCTACGATAACCAGCTTACTTACTGTCTAACTAGGGTTAGCCGCTCCACCACTCCCGGGTGGGTCAGCACACGCGTGCCGTAAGAAGGCTACGACTAGTGGACGGGTCACTGAAAGTAAGGACTGACTCACGAAAATCACCATCGAATAAATGGGACTGCACACACTTGGTGGACACAGAGCCTGACGGTCCAACCTTGGGCCGTCACATGCTCTGGCGGTCCAACTCTGGAGCGCCACAAGGCTCTGACGGTCCAACAATGGAGCGTCACAAGTCGAAGGAAAATGGGCTATGACACACCTACCTCTAGGTGTCATAGCCTCTAGCGGGCCAACACAGGTGCATTAGAAGATAGGTAACGTCAGCTCTGATGCACCCACCTAGGGGCATCACAGTGTTCTGACGTACCACCCTTGGGGCGTCAGAGGACACGTGACCCCAACGGTTAGAAATTAATGGTCAACTCGCCACTCTAGCGGTCGAACCCAGGCGCGTCACACTCTCTAGCGGTTTATCGTGGGACCGCTAGAGTGATTGATGCCCTGCCGACAATACAGGACTCTGTGACGCACCCCTCTTGGGGTGTCACGGCCTGTAACGCGCCTACCTTGGGGCGTCACGGCCTGTGGCGGTCACTTGAACGACCGCCATACCCGTCCGATAACGGAACGGTGAGAAAACCCCAAAAATCCTTCCCACACCCCCATACCTCCACGGGGGAGGGGCAAAACAAGGGGGGAGTCCCCAAATAACTCCTAGCATGCATCTACGGCCTTGGATCAGCCAAAAACGCGATGGGTCGATGGAGCGGCTCACAAGCCCAAAAGCATTATTTTTGCCCTAACCTGCTTAAAAACACCCCTCTTGGCTCCCTCTCGGCCAACAAATCCAGGGAAACGGAGGGATGAGCGTAGAGATTCATCCTCCTACCTCAATGGAGCGAATGCTCCATCGAATCGCCGCTGAAATCAAGGAAGAAGCTTTTTGCACACAGCACGCCCCACCTCCCGCCATGAAAAGGACACCGCCGGGATCGCCTCGTTGCCGTCGCCGCCGCCACGCCATTGCCGGAGTGAAGGAGGCCGCGTCTCGGTTGCCCGAGGAAGAAGAACGGCCGCGGTGGGGAGGGCGCTCCAACGGTTTGGGGAAGAAGAAGAAGAAGAAAAGGTGAAAAGAAAAGGGACTGATCTATTCACCCCTCCCCTCTAGATCTGCCTATCACTACACATCACCTGCTACCATAGGTCTGATCTTGTGAATTTAGCTTGGCCAGCTCACTAAACGGGCCATGAATAGCAAGGCATGGAGGGGTTTATCTGAGGGAACATATGAAGATGATTCTTAGCTTAATTTCTAGTTGATGGCATTGAATGAAGTCCACCGATAATTGCCAAAGAGAAGGCCAAATATTCAAGTAGGAATGGATTTCGAAGGGACGAAACGCCTAAGGATAGAAGGATTAGAAAGATTGATAATTTCAAGGTTTTCTTTAGCCGCCTCGACCTACCCATGGAATGCATCGACCTGTCCATGCTATCCCCTTCAGCTGCATCGACCTGTCTTGGCCATTTTCCTTTAGCTGCACTAACCTGCCCATGTGGCGCCTCGACCTTATCATGTACATTTCGCATAGTTCTTCTCAATACACTTCATGTTCACTACGATGATGAGGATGCCAAGAGAGCCAATGGTAAGCAAAGGGAGGTGTAGATTCACTGATTCCTAGGATCAGATTCTATTCCTCTACTACTTCCCATTGAATTCACCAAACTAGGAGGTTTGGGCTGTGGTAAAGCTACTTGAGTTGCTAGGCTACTGCTTGTTAAATCTACAGCAGTACTGCCACTGCTGCTGCTTGAGTTGATGCTGCTATATGGGTCTGCTGGGACTTGCTATGCGGCTACATACATTGCACTATTGAATTGCAACACTTAGGATTGCGAATGCAATTGTAGCTGTTGCTGCTGTTTAAGCTACTGTTGTTGCATGAGTCTGTTGGTAATAGACTATTATCAGAATTGCTAAGCTTGGTTGCAGGCCAATTGGACAAGAAGAATGCTATTATGTATATGCTGATGAACTATTGGGACATGAGCCCATAAGTCTGCTTCCCCTTCCTCTTGCTGACACAGACTCAAAGTGTTGGGCTAGAGAACTTTGTTAATGCTATATTGTGGTTGCATATAGTCAATTATCAACAATGAATTAGTGCTGAGACTCTAGAATTAGGGTCCAATTGGGTCAGAAATGTGTATGTTTTTTTTTAACATGGGCTTCTACTACAGTTTACTGCCATAATGGAGTCCGGACACAGTTGCTGCTGCATGTACTGCACTACTTTGACATTACCCATGTTGTTGCATCTACATTTTTTTATATGTTGCTGGCCTTGGTCTTAAGTGTTACTGTTGCACTTGATTTGGCTCAATTTGCTTGCTAAACTGCTTAAGTATGATGCTATGCTGCCACTGCTGAGCCACTGAAGAATTTTAGTTGGTTTAAAGCCTGTTGATCTTGAATTCAGCTGACTTGCTTAACTGTCGATGCTGCAAATGGAGCCATTGGGTTTTGCTTCAATATCTGCTGAACTTGATAGAATTGCTACGAAGTCTTCCAGCCATAAAGGGTTTGCTGAATTTCTTAATTTGTTATTGCTTAGCATACGAGGTGGGGCATGACTTTATTTAGCCTTGCATTTCATCCCACACATAGATCTTCTACTCTTTGTAACATTGGCCTCTAAAAACTTACATGCTTAGTGAACGTGACATGATGAGCATGCTTATGACCTTGCTCTTGGAATCAAGGTTTTCACTTCACAGAATCGGGGGAAAGCTCATGTAACTGCATCGTGGAAAATCAATCAATCTTTTAATTCAGAAATGCATTCAAGGACCTAAAAGCCATATCAGCTGAGGGTAGGGTAGCAAGCTTTCACTCAATAGATGTGATAAAGGATTATAGAGATCTCTAGCAATGAAGGTGTTACTTTCCTACCCATGTGGAGATGCATCAGAATGAAGCCCATCACACGTCCACGATCAAGATAAATTGGCGTGAGTTTCGCTAAAAAATAAAAAAACTTGAGACCAGTGGGGACACAGTTAATAACCACACGTACAAATGACTGAAACAAGGAACTTGGTTTGGGCAAGCGATGACCACCACCATCCCCAGATGGGCCATTTGACTCGGCGGAGTCCACGCGAGTCAGCCGAGTTCTCCTCCCGGACGCGTCCGGTCCACCACTGCGCTGCGGCCACTGTGTGCAAGTTGGAGAGCCACCACCAGTCTCCGCCCGCCGCAACCCGCGGAGGCGATGGAGGCCGCTGTTGCTGCCGCCACCTTGTCGGGGGCCGTGGCGATGGGTGCCTGCACCGCCATGGCTCTTCTCTACGTCGGAATCCTCTACTCCCCGACCGCCCTCCTGCGCCTCCCACCGCCGACAACGCTGGAAAGCTTCCTGATCCGCCGGTTCGTCTGCGCCGCCGTCGCCTCGCTGGTGTCCGCGGTCGCCTGTGCGGTCCTTCTCGGGGTAAGCAACCTGCCTCCCCCTTGTCACTTCCCATTCGTCCCCGTGGCTGCAAAGGTCACATCTTTCGCGCCGCCCTGATTACCGCTTCCAAGCTGTCAAGACTAGCGAAAAAGAATGCCCTTTTCCCCCTGATTTTCTTCTAATTCCTATGTGATGGTTTATCAGATCAGGAGCTTTGAAGCGGCACCATCATTTTTCGGCATCCTTGGGATGAGAACAGACCATTTGGTATGCCTATGATCTCCAGATTTCCTGTTCTTGTTGTAGTTATTTTCCCGCTTAGAATTCTGGCCATGTATTGTGGTTTCAGTGAACAGTTGATGATTACAATTTACAAGTGATGGAACCATGTGAAACTGTGGTGGAAGTCGTGGGTTTATGCAGGGGCGTGCTGTGGTCTTCCCTGTTCTGTTAACATCTCTTCCATACGCTGGGTCGTTTGCATGCAAGCTTGTGTCGTTCGTTTATGCGCGGAACGGAGCTGAAAATACCTCGCGACAAGGCGAGGTCTCGGAAATGTATGCTCGAGGTATTCTAGACAGCATCCACAAGGTTGCTACTGATATCCTCACTTGGCGTAATTACGTGGTGGTGAGTACTGACATACCTCAGTTTTTGTCTCATGTTCAGTTGCTGCAAGCTGTATCATGTTGCAGTTTGCACACTCGGATGTGCTAGTCGAAATTCCTGTGTGTGCCACAGATTGCGGTCCCTGTCATTCAGATGAGATCTAGGCCTTTTATGGGTGGTACCTTGCAGCATCAGAACTCCAATAGCACAGACACTGCATAGTCCATGTGTGAACATCATTATCACAAACACCGTCAAGCCTTTTATGGGTGGTACCTTGCAGCATCAGAACTCCAATAGCACAGACACCGCATAGTCCATATGTGAATCATCATTGTGACAAACAACATCAAGCCTTATCGCATCAGTATAGACATAAATCAGATGTTGGGGACCCCATCCCCATGGTTCTGAAGACAATTTCCTAGTGGGTCAGCAGTCTGTCATGCCGACCTCCCATTTTTATGCCGAAACTTAGCTAGGGCTAATTGGAGTAGAAGGGCAGGCTTGCTATAGCTCACTTATGAATGGTAATATAAATTATGGATGGCTGAGAGCAGATAAATATTAGTCATGGTTCCTGTCCTGCAAAAGCAATTAGGAATCTGTTGCTATTATATGAATTGAGTCATACAAAAAGGGATTTTATGTGTATGTGTATATGAAATCAGAGACATAGAGCATGATGAAAGCTGCTAGGCTAACAATATCTTTGATTTACAGGGGAAGAAACATAATTCAGCCATGAACTTTCAACTTTTGTCTTTCAATCAAATTGCAGTTTGACAAAAATAAATAACTAGACCATGTCGGATGCATCCGGGGTGAGGAGACGGCCGTGAGTGCTGGAATGGATGGAGATGACCCCATCAGGCCAGTTCTTCTTCCACTTCCGTCGCCGCTGCTACTCCTTCCGCTTCCAACATCGCACAGCGCATCATGTCGATACGTCGACGGTGGACACCACAGCCTCCTTCTTCATCTTCCCCATCACCATCAGCTTCCCCTTTACCCTCTCTGTCACCGTCATCTCCCTCTTCATCTTCTCCATCTTCGCCACCATCTTCATTGCCTAACCCTCCATCGTCTTCCTCATCCCCGACACCGTCTCCATTACCATCATTACCCTCGTCTCCATCTCCAGTGCCATTACACATATCGCTGTCATTACCACTGCCTTCATCACCATCCTCACCACCTAATCCCTCATCCCCATCGTCTTCACCACCTCCTCTCCCAAAATCTCCTACGCCGCCTCCATAGTCTCTGCCATCTTCCCTATCTCCATCATCTTCTCTATGTTCTTCATCCCCCGAGCCTGAGCAAGCTTTGCCTTCGCCTTCACCCTTATCCACACCTGTGCCGATCATTGCCATTCCGCCTTTGCAGCAATTGTTAGAACCGTCAAGCCTGCCACTATCTCCACCTTCGCCTCCATCCGCGCCCACGCCCCTCATTACCATTATCCCTCAGCCGCCAAAGATCATGCCATCCGTAACTATTTCCTCCACTTTTCTGTCTATGTTACCTTTGGTGCCCCTTGAGTCTAGTCCTCAGGGAGATAGAGCCGAGTCAGGACGATTCACTCCCGATGCTACCTTTCAAGATTCCGTATTTTATTTGCCGCATGCCGATCATTGTTCTAGTTCTTGGCTATTTTGGGGATAGTGAGCCTGCATTCCCCATGACGGCTGCCAAGAAGAGTTCTCTTGCGCTAGCGCCAGTTTCTTCAAAAGCAAGGTCGGTGGGAATCTCATTGCTCACCGGAGGATTGATTATTGATGCTCTCATTACTTCTCACTCAGTGGCTATACAGATGAATGGCCGAGAAGGCTTCTCTATCTGGATTGTGCTAACTCATACGGCAGCCAAGAAAGTTATGAATTCTATGATCAAGGGCCTGTTTGCCATATCTTCAAGCTTTTCAAAGGATATTCTGTAAGTTCTGCATAACCTCCCTCGGTTTATTAGTGAGCTGGCCATGTTAACGTTGTGTATTGCCCTCCCTCGGTTTCATCCTTCTCTTTTATCTAGGGAGTTATGCTTCACGTCTGGCTACTGAGTGGAGTTGCCAAATCTCAAGGTCCTAGTGCCAAGGGATAAGACTCTGGGGTTTCATGATGCTCATCATTCTAAGGAGTTACTTGTTCAAGAATGTCCAGCTATTGTTAGCACTGGGTGTCTAGGCACAACCACCCCGATAAAGCTCCATGTTCATAACCCCGCTAGGTCGTCTGTCAGATGGGCCCGCTATTTGAGAAGATATTGCAAGACAAGAAGCCCAAGGGTTCGAGCCTGTGCCAGGCGGCTTCATTTTCAATAACTTTCTACTAAAAAGAGATGACGACACAAGTTGAAGGGCCATATATTGTGCACTCCAGGGTCCACTACTTCTTCTTCTTTTCACTCATTGTTTCTCTTGCTCAGTTCCCACCCTTGGGTGGTGTACCTCCTCTCTTCCGAATCTATAGCCATGATCTTTTCCTCTCCTCATCCGGATCTTCCCGGTCCTTCTCCTCCTTCTTTTCCTTTCCACCCGGAGCTTTCGGGTTCTCCTTGTTCTTTTAATTTCACATGTCCGTCTGATTAGTCTCCTAGTCCGGATCATCCGGATTGCTATCTTAATGTTGGTTTGCCTTCTCGTCTCCAAGGCGCAGACGTTCGACCCTGTCGTTCTCGAGGATGCCGCCTCGATCGCATGGGACTGGTCACTCGGGCATATTGCCAAGGTTACGCTGACAGATAACCGCGCGCTCGCAGCGCCAAGCAACGTCCCGACCGGAAAAACCGGAACATGGTCTCTGTTCGTCTATCAGGATGAAACAGGAAGCAGAACGCTGACACTCGATCCGGTCTACCTGCCGCCAGACGGGGAAAGCGTTGAGCTCGCGGCAGAGCCCGGAAAGTTCGATGTCCTAACCTTCGTCAGCGACGGGACGTCCATAGCTGTCGCTATATCTCTGAACCACAAGGCGACGGCGTGAGCCTACCGATCATTCCACTCGGGTTGATGGGCAGGGCTGGCACGCGAAATTTTCCCGTTCTACGGAGCACGAGCAATCACACGCCCGGCACCTTCGATACCTCTCACACAGTCAATCTTCCATCAGGAGTGCAGGCGGGCGACCTGCTTGTGATGTTCATGACCGCGAGGGCGACGGGCTTTCTGACCAATGTCACGGTGTCAGGCTGGACGAAACTTGGCACGCCGCCGCTGCTCGATGGTGGCGCCGCCACTGAGCACGCTCCACAGGGGTTCTATAGAGTTGCGCCGAGTGCTCTCACGACAGCATCCGTGTCGAGCTCCGGCGCCGCCACAGGCCTGACGACAAACTGCTACTGCTTCAGCGAGTACAGCGAGCTCCCAGCCGTTGCGTGGGCCGACAGCACGGGTGCGAGTCCAAATCCGCCTAACCTCATTGTGCCGGTGGAATGGGGTAGCAAGCCACACTGCCAGTTCATCGCCTCGATGCATCTTGTTGGCAACGTGACGCAGGACGGCACACCGTCCGGCTACAGCAGCCTGATCTCGTCTCTGAGCAGCAACAACAATCGCACTTACAGCGTAAGGCGCCAGCTTCGCGCGACATCCGACAATCCGAGCGCCTTCAGCATCGACGGCACGAATCCAAGCCTACAGCAATGGGCTGCCGCCACTATCGCCGTAAGGGGGACATAGCATGGGTTTCTTCGACGCCTTCACTGGCAAGGCCCAGGCAGACCAGATCAAGAAGTCGAGCAAGGAAGCGATGGGCTTCCTCGACAGCGGCGCCACGCAGGCCCGCGGCGAGCTCGGCCAGTACTACGATCAGGCGCAGGGATTCCTCAATCCGTACCTGCAGGGCGGCGGACAGGCGAACAACCTTCTCGCGGCGTATCTCGGAGCATCCGGCCCGGAGGCGCAGCAGCAGGCCTTTGCGAACTTCCAGAATGATCCAGGGTATCAGGCGCAGTTCAATGCTGGCGTGAATGCGCTCGATCGCTCGGCGACGGCGCGCGGCGGGCTGTACTCGGGCGCTGCGATGAAAGGCCTTCAGGAGTACGGCCAGCAGTTCCAGCGTCAGGCGTACAACGACAGAATCGCGCAGTTGCAAGGCTTCTCCGGGCAGGGCCTCCAGGCGGCCTCAGGTGCCGCGGGCCTCGCATCAAACCAGGGCAACACGCTCAGCTCCCTCTCATTCGGTCTCGGCCAGCAGAAGGCCTCCAACGCAATCAATTCTGGCAACGCTCACGCGCAGGCGAAGGGCATTGGCGTCAACAACCTCATGCAGCTCGGCGGTCTTGCTCTGAAGGCAAGCGGTTGGGGCGGCTTCGGCGTTCCGGGAGTGAAGTGACATGGCCTTCAACCACCTCATGCTGCCAGGGTATCAGGTCGCGAACGGCTTCGACGTATCGCCGATCTCGAATGCGCTCGATAGCAATCGAGAGAACGCGCTCGCCCAGAACCGCCTCGGCCTGCAGCAGCGGCAGCTCGGCCTCGCCGAGCGCGCCGACGCGCGACAAATTAACTACGTTAATTAGCCTAAACTCTAGTGAGATTTAAATGTTCTCTCAACCTTTTCGATCTCACTCGAATAATCAAAACACTGAACGATTTAGCCTAAGCTAAATACGAATAGTAGTGGCAGCAATGTATGGAGGTGCAGTGAATAAAATCTATAAATTTACCTGTGAACGGAGATAGGAGAAATGGACAATCACACAGACATGCCTCAAAGAACGTAGTGATTTTTAGGTGGTTCGGGACCACGACGGGCTCCCTACCTCCACCCCTCACCGAAACCCGGTGAGGCTTCACTACCACGCTACGAACCGCAGCAACACAGGGATGATCCCCAACACCACACACGCTACTTCCGCAGTAAGTCACACACACGGGGCCTGGCCCCAAGACGCTGCCACCGTAGCACACACTCACACACAATCGGGGAAACTCACCTTGCACTATAGCCTAACACGGAGATGCAGCTCCGTACACCACACACAGAAATATTTTGATGTTTAGAAAAATAAGAAAGATATACAATATACGCTCACAGTAGGATGTAGATCAAGAAAACTATCATCAAGAGATGGATAAAGGATGTAGAATGTTTCCCCTTCATTTTCCAATAGTCGTATGAAGATTTTTCTTGAAGCATAGGTCATAGGGAGTCAAATCCGTAGCAGGATGGAGCAGCCGCTCATCTTCCTTAAAGATCCCAGCTTGTTTGCAACTCGTACAAGATGATGGCCTTCAAATCCTAGCTCCAATCACACCTGCAAGTATCAGAGAATGGTTAACCTCTTAAAGCCCTCTCCTCTCCACCTTGCGACAGCTCTCCTACTTCCTTTCTCTACAAGAGAATAGAAAATATTAGCTCATGCGTTGCCTTTCCTTGTGGAAATTGCAAGGATATATAGGCCAACAGATAGATGAATAAAAGACCATAATAGTCCTTGCAAAAACCCTCTCAAAATAACCCTTAAACATGCAAAGGAACCCTAAGGGTAAGGGTGTAAAAGAGCAAGGTAGAAGGATGTAAAAAAGTGGGTTTTGATAGCCAATATGCAAACCCGATCCGGAGTACCTAGGACAAGTGTCGACTCTTAGAGTCAACTCTTGTTAGCGGGTGTTCTGCCAGCGAAGAAAAATCAAAACACAAGCAAAAGTGTCAACTCTTAGAGTTGAGACTTTTTGCCACACACTCTGCCAGCAGCATGAAGGGCTTCCTAGACACCAAGTGTTGACTCACAGAGTCAACACTTGCCGCCCGCTGTAACAAGGTAGCAAGTAGGAAAACAAATGTCGACTCTGTGAGTCGACACTTGCTTTGTCCAAGACAGAAACTGCCTAGGGCCCAAAGCATGCACAGCCATAAAAGGGCCTTTCAACCCCTTTCAAAAACTGAATTAACCAAGTGAATAACATGCATGAAGGACACTTGAAAGATCATTTTTGACAACACAAGATTAGAAGAATATTACCATAGTTTCAAAGGTCTAAAAGCAACATGAACCTACACTGATATAAACAAATCACTCATGTCAGTCCTAAAGCAATGCAACTCAATGCTTGATTATATTGTCATAGCTTGTTTAATCTGCATGTATTTATATTGAAATGGAATCACACATATATGAATTTGATTCTCATACATCCAGCTAATTTAGTGCACAAGCTTCGCAATGCAAAACTTGCTTCATATATGTAAGAGACATTTCCAATTCAAATCATGCCTTGACCACTTTGATATAGAATCAATTCACACATGAATACCACAAGCTTCTTACGAATTTTTCACACAAGCTCACAAATCAAATACAATTGGCCATTTCCAAATTGATTCAATCATTACAATATACAATTATCTTAGGAATTTATGTAGGGCTTGCTGATGCAACATGAAGTGTGCACTACTTCTCCATCCGGAGACTTGAGGACGATGTCGGCTCCAGCCCGTATCTTGGTATGCCCGGATGGGGTTGTTTCTGTTCTCGAGGTCCCATTAAAGTATAGCTGTCAGACGGTCTGCTAGACTTGGTCCACCACCAGGGTTTCATCTTTGGGTAATTCTGTAACCAGCGGGAAATCTTCAGGCACAGGGTGTGCTGCGAAGAAATCCGCAACGGCCTGCCCTTTAATGGCCTTCTGTGGCACGTAGGTGATGTCAAACTCCATCAACAGTATGGCCCACTTGCCAAGGCACCCCTTCGGGACAGGCTGGGAGAGAATGTGCTTGATAGGATCAGCCCTAGATATTAGGCTTACTTTATGGGACAACATGTAATGCGTTAGCTTCTTGACTATGAAGACCAAGACAAGGCAAACTTTATCGATCAGAGTGTACTTGGCTTCCACTCCCACCAGTCTTCAGCTAAGGTAGTAGAGAGCTTGCTCCTTCCCTTCATCATTATTTTGGGCGAGCATTACCCCCAGTGAATATTCGGTAGTCGCTATATAAAGGCTGAGTGGTCTACCTTTGGCAGGTGCCCCCAGCACAGGTGGGCTCTTCAGATAGTCCTTCAACTGGTCGAAGACATGCTGGCATTTGTGACCCCAGCTGAATGGTGCATCCTTCATCATCAGCTTGTGAAACAGCTGGCAACATCCCGACATGTTGGAGATGAACCTGCGGATGTAAGCTAGCCGACCTTGCATGGATCTCAACTCTCCTAAATTCTTCAGAGGGGGCAGCTCTTGAATAGCTTTTATCTTAAAAGGGTCGATCTCGATTCCCCTGTGTCAGACAATGAAGTCGAGAAATTTCCCACTAGAGATGCTGAATGTGCACTTCATTAGGTTCATCTTCAGCTCATACTGTCGGAGCCTCTGGAAGATGACTCTGAGGTCGCTCAGATGATCTCCTCTCTTCTTCGTCTTGACGACCAGGTCATCAATGTAGCATTCAACCTTGCTATATAGCAGCTCGTCGAATATCTTGGTCATCGCCCGCTGGTATGTGGTGCCAACGTTCTTAAGGTCGAAAGGCATCCTTTTGTAATGGAATATCCCTTTGGGTGACCGAAAGGCCGTATGAATCCGGTCGTGCTCAGCTATCCAGATTTGGTTGTAGCCAGACGATTCGTCCATAAAAGACAGGGCCTCATGGCCAGTAGTTGCATCAATCATCACCTCGGTAATGGGCACAAGGAAGTCATCTTTCAGGCATGCTTTATCCAGGTCGTAGAAGTCCACGCAGATCCTGATCTATCCATTCTTCTTCTTCACTGGCACAATGTTGGCCAGCCAGGTGGTGTACTAATTTTTAGCCACAAAGTTGACATCTATGAGCTTGTCGACTTCTTTGCAGATTTGGTTTATCTGCTATGGCCTCATGCGCTGGGGGGATTGCTTTATTGGCTCCATCTTGGGATCAATAGCCAGAATGTGTTGAGTAATTTCGGGGCTCAGACCGGGCATTTTGTTATAGTTCCAGGCAAAGCAGTCCCAAAATTCTTGTAGCAATTTCACATACTGTTCCCTCTCCTGCGGAGGTATAAGGGCACTCAGAAAGGTTGGCCTGGGGTCACTTTCGATGCCAAGGTTGATTTCAACAAGTTCTTCGATGGTAGCCTAGCCACCATCTTCAATTTTTGGAGGTGCCAGCAGTAGGCCGACAAAATCTTGATCTTCACCCTCTTCGACTTCGAGGGCACCATATGCCTCTTCTTGTTCCTTCTTGTTGGATGCAGATGCTACATTCACCTCACATCCCCCTTGAGTTGCAGTCGGCTAAAAGAAATGAAAAGAAGAAAATAAATATAATATAATAAACATAATATTTAAACCTTATCCCTTCTCCCCCTCCGTTCTCTCATCTCACTCTCGACCCACTCGCCCTTACTCTCCCGCCTTTCTATCCCTTCCCGTTTCCACCTCCGACGACCGACAGACGGTGGGAAGGCTTGGGACAGAGCTGCGGCAGCGGCGTGCGATGAAGGGAGGCCGAGGAGCGGGTTGGACCGGAGGCCGCCACATTTGCGATCGTGAGAATTCGACCGCATGGGCAATCGAGGTTTCGAGATTTGGGTGAGGTTAAAGCTTGGTTTTAGGTAGGGGGATGGATCCCTACTATCCCCTCAAATTTCCGTGCGATTTCCATGCCCGATGAGGCAGAGAGAGGACTTTTCTTATTTCCAAGTTTAAATACATGCCGGGGTGTTGAGCGACAGTTTCGATCAATTAGGGCCTTACTTGGTGGTTTGGATTTGGTTTTCCGGTCGTAGGTGCCCTTCGTCCCTCGACGAATGGGGGCTTCCGATCGAGTCCCATGTGTAATCAGGTGTTTTTCCGCAGAAACGCCAAGAAACGACCACACAGGTTGTCGTTGCGTCCAGGACTGGGTGGCCAAGGTTCTGGCCACCCAGGTCTGCTGGGCAGCCAAAGGGGTGGCCGCCCAAGGGTGCAGACGGCTAGTACTCTGGCCGTCCTGCATGTTTTCCGATGTTTCGAAGTCCACTGTCTGGGTAGCCAAAGGGGTGGCCGCCCAGGCCCTTGGGCGACCATGGGAGTGGCCCCCCAGGCCCCCTGCCTTTCCCAGGGTGGGCGGCCAGAAGGCTAGCCACCCATTCCCCTGTGTGTTTGGGCTCTGGGCGGCCAGGGAGATGGCCACCTAGGCCTGGGTGTGCCCCTGGGTGGGCGGCCATGGGGTTGGCCACCCAGCCCTGTTGAGTGTCCAATAGTCTGGCTGCCCAACACTTTGGGCGGCCAGTGCCTTGGCCACCCAGAGCTCCCTTCAGCCGGGGGTTGCCGTGTTCCGAGATTTGATACCCTGGGTGTTCGAGGGAGTTGGGGCTTTGCGTGATGTGTATCCATGTGATTCCAGAGATTCTGTCAAGTATGGATGGGTGGTGTGGGTCACCCAGGTGTATAGCCTTGTAGCTTGGGCAGTCAGTTTTGTGTTGGGCTTTCCACATTGACTGTCCCCGCGAGAGTCCTGTGACTACGGAGGGTGTTCCCGCGTGAGGGCTGTGGTCGCGGTTAGATATCTTTGTGGGAGTTGCGGGCCAAGGTTCTTGTGTTCCGGTCTTCATTGTACGTACTGGCAGTCATAGCTTAGCTGCCTAGCTAGTGGTTCTTAGTTCTTGTGCTGGCGAGCTGTCTCATGGTGATTTGGTACGGACTAGTGGTACTCCAGTGGCTTCCATGGTTACGACGAGTTCTCACCCTTGGTGACTCTATCCACTAGGCGTAGATGACATGGGCACGTTTGTGTGCCGACCCACCTGGGTGTGGTGGAGGCTTGTCCCGTGTAGAGGTTTTAGGCCGATTACCTGAGGGCCCCTTGCCTTTACAGCCTGAGTCCGGTTGAGGGGAAAACTGGCTAGAGGACCCGACCTAGAGTAGATGGTCAGTGTGTGCACACGCAGTTGAGGGCAATGGATGTGTGCTGACGAGCACGACCCTGGGTAGTCCTTGTTTTGTGGTATTGTGTACTGTGTCTCAATTTTCGCTTGGGGTGAGTAGGGAGACACTTGAGGCTGCGGTGTAAGTCGTAAGAGGATGCTTCCGGTCTCGTTGTTAGTGGGATAGTACTCATGTCACCTGAGAGGTTTCAGTGCGGGTTTCTCCTTGGCGTAGTTATTATACAAAGGGCGATTCTACCGTATCTATTTAAATCAACAAAAGTTTATTAAAATCTGTAATCACCCAATTCACCCCCCTCTTGGGTGTCATTGATCGCAGGACTTCCTGAGGCGGTCCCAGGGGAGAGCCGCTCCATCTTTACCATCACAAAGTCACCTATTTGGAATTCTATGTGACGCCTGTGAGCATCTGCCTGCTTCTCGTAAGCCTCGTTACTCTTCCCTAGGTGCTTGCTTGGATGCTCATGCCATGTCTTATCATGCTGTGTAGGTGTGAAAATTCTAGTATGAAAGGGTGGACCTGGACACCCAAACGTGGTCCTATCATGCACAAGATCAAGTTTGTTGGTGATGATGAATGGGGGTGGGCCTGTACATCCAAATGTGGGCCAATCATGCTTCTCTATCCAAATGTTGAGCTTTACACTCCCAAGTGTGGGCGTATGCATGGAGGAGACTTGTTCAACTCTAGTGCAATGGGCTTGGGAAGGGGTGAGGTATAGGACTTCTATGGAGGAGCGGAACAAGGATGGTGGGTTTGGAGGTTCCCATGTGGAGGGATCAATAGGATCAAGTGTGGTTAGGCTCTTGGTGAAGTTAGTTTCATCAATTCCTTGACTCAAGAAAGCCCATTCCACAAGTTCCCCAATGTAGGTTGGGACGTCGTCAACTGGCAAAATGAAGGGTGTTGTTGGTCCCTTGATTTTAGTTGGGTCTAGGGTTGGGTCAATTTTGGTTGGGCTTAGGGATGGGTTGGTTTTAGTTGTACCTAGGGATGGGTGTGGCTCTTCCCAAGGAGAGGGTTTGGGGCCCACTAGGCACGTAGTGGCAGGGATGCAATAGGTAAGGGCCTGATTAGGCCTAATGCAACGGGCTTTGGGAATGGGTGAGGGGTAGACAATGGTGAGGGAGGGAAAGGGGACAAATTGGCATTGGAGTTCCCAAGGGAAAGGGTCAGAGGGGTCAAGAAAGATCAGACTTTTGGTGAAATGAATCTCATCTAACCCTTGACAAAAGATCGCCCACTCTACCGTTTCATCGTGGTGCACTAGGTCCTCTTCCATCAAAAAGGTGGATGGAGGATTGGCCTCATTTGGATGATTATATTCCTCACGTGTGACCTCAATGGCTTGGGATTGGATAGAGATAGGTTCGCCTGGTGTGGGGAGAAACATGAGGATTTCACTAGTGTAGCAACCCATTGTGCAGACTAAGGTAATGGAGCCAAAACATAGGTGAATGAGGCCAAGACTTTTAGGTCGGTCGGTCCCTAGGGTCAACATGTCGGTTAGTTCTAGTTGCCATTCTAGACCATTGATAAGATCATCCATAGTCTCTACATTGTAGTAGGATTGGATGGTGGTGCGATGGGAATTGAGGGGCACCATAGGGAGGTTTTGCCCCATGGGAGGACAAATATGGGCCAAGATCTCATGAATCAAACTCTTTTCTAGGCAACTAACAAGGGGCCCACCTAAGATGAGTTCGCTCCCAAGTAGAATGGATGGTGTAGAGTGGAGTTCAAGATGTGGGGGGGTATGCGGGGCTTCCTCCTGGGCTTGGGCATGGGTTTCATCTAGGGTGGGGAGAGGGTCCGGGGTGTTCTCCTCTTCCACATGGTTGGGTGTGTGGGTCACGACCTCCTCACGTTCGTCCATGATCTCCTCCCTCCTTTAAGGTTGGTCGGGAGGACATGGTGACTAGGTACGAGGCTTAGCCGGTTGGGAGAACACTAAGTTGTCAAATTTAAAGGCTCCCGATAGGTGTGGAGGATGCACTAGGCAAGACCGACGTTCAAGCTCAATGATGGCATTCCTATCACCCAGCCATTGTTTACCTAGGATTGGAGCGTGCACAGTTGTAGATGATATCCGAGTCTATGATTATGATCTGGGTCACGCATCTCGTGTTTGTCCACGTGACATAACCTAAAATCGGACTGCACGTGAGGAGACGTGTTAGAGAATAGTCTTGTATTGAAAACACGCTAAAAATATAATATGATTATAATTGGGGGGCTCTCTCCACTCAACATTTTAAGATTTTGAGTTGGATGGTACAATCCAATAAAATTTAACAAGGGATCATAAGAGACGAGAGGCAAGATCCAAGTTCACCTGGGGATCTTATCTCTCCCTCCCGATCGAGCTCTCTGCTGCCTGCGAGTGTATGTTGCATCCATCATCAAACAAATTAATACCATCAGTTTCCGCTTTTACTAGCGAGTATCAATCTGCGGTAGGAGACAGATGGATCGACACAATCAGCATTTTGTTGGATGCGACAATTTTTATGCTTTACACTACTATTGCAATATTGAAGTGGTTTCTACCCGTTGTACAATTAGACACAAGCACAAGCAACTACTCTTGTCCATTCTATGCCATTGCAACGTTCCGGGTGAGCCCCACAGAAAGCCTATCATCTCCGCGGCGGGACTGAGAGCACATAGCTCCAAAGCTGGAGGAAAAGGAGATAGCTATCTACTCTATCTTGGCCTGTCATGAAGTATAACAGTGACATGGCTCCTATGCCACGCTTTCACAGAGTTTACTAGCTCGGGGCACTTAATGGTGACAGAAACCCAGCCGACTGGAGTATCTGGCAGAACACACAACAATTTGCCAACTTCAACCCTCACAGCCCGCCATGCGAGTTGAGCCACAAGGACCCTTGCTACACCCCCACGCCAAGTCCCGGGCGCCGGCCGGAACCAATTTTAATTATCCAAAAGTATGTTAATAGCGGCCAGTGAGGCGTATGATCGATGTAGCAGTCAAAGGACCACATATAATACAAAGTACTCTTATACAGCTTATGTGAAAATCACTATATGAAAACCAGTATCTTCCACTCTGCCGGCGGGGATTGTGACTTAGTCGGCATCACTGGCGCCAGAGGCTCGTGGAGGCAATATACTGCAATATAATAGAGCTCCAAGCAGCCAGGTGTGGGGCATAGCTTGGAATGTGAGGATCTTTTGTAGTATGAGGGCTAATGTCTGCCGACAGTACTGTGTGTACCGACTAGCTAGGTTGGAACGAACTGACGAGACGCCATATACAGCGGATTCACATTGTCCACCCCCCCCGGCCATGGACTTGCATACGCCTTCATGACATAAAAGTCTTCGCGCTAGTTAATTTTGAAGGCTACAGGAAATGGGCTTCACATACTTAATTCGGTCTTGTGATTTGCCTTGTTCCATGAGAAGGGGACATGAAGAATGCAAATTGTCCTTGCGAGGAGGGGGCAGTAGAGTTCAGTCCCATGTCATAGTCACGGGAGCTGGTTTGGGAGGGAACATGATAGGAGAATGAAGTTCCCAACAATCTCATGTTAAAAATAACACGGTTGTTTCCTTTTTAGGAGAACAAGTAAACGAGGTGATGCTCCCCAGCGTGTCTTCCCATAGAATGACAAAGCCGTCGCTTTCTTCGAAGAGCACCGAACTGTAGGGATTTTAAGCAACAGCCTAATGTGTAGTTCCACTTTTCTTAATATGTAGGCATACGATAGAAGCAGGACGGACGGTCTGCTCTATCCAAAATTAGCATCAAATCTTTCTAAATTCACTGCAAGCAGATAGATAGCTACGTACAGCCCTTTGTTTCTAGAATATCATTACTCCACGAGCAACTCTACATGCTCAGCCGCCAAACCGTTTCCGGGAAGAAGTGTCTTCCATCTCAACGGTCAAATGTTTAACTTCAAGTCTATAGACATAACATGAAAATAACTTTCTCGACGCACCTTGATTAAAACACCTAATTTGATTGGCATAGAGAGCAAAAATTGGGAAAATTGATATCAATAGAAAGAGGACAGAAAGACGAAAAAGGTAGCATGCTTTATTAATGGTTTAGCAGTAGATGTTTGTTCTCGCCCTAACTAGCAATGTATGCATGTAATAAGCTTGAAAGCATGAACAAAAGTTGCGATAAGAGATGTATGAATGAATTATGATCGCCACACAAGGATCAGTGATAGGAAAAGATGCTACAACAACATAAAACCTACTGCGTACCTTGGGAAAAGAAGAGAAAACCACGGCCAAAGGGAGACCGCTACAACGTGATCACATGTGAAGAACGGAACGCGGGGAACTTGTCAGATCAGACCTCCTCTTCTTCCAGCCAGCTAGAGGAAGAGGACCTCACGTCATGCTCATGCTCTCCTGTAAAACAAAAACAAATACAAGAGGAAAAATCCATGTGAAACATGAAGTGTAATATCTGTCCCGTAGTGATAAAATAGGGTGAGAAATTGAGGGAGAACGCACCGAAGGGAGATTTTTAACCCCTGTAGAAGGGACAAAATAATAGGTGTGTATGTTGTGATGATGTATGAACAAATAGACAGAGAAAACACGTAGTACACCCCAAAACGGTTTCCCCCTTCTTCCTGTTATATAGGGCTGCTCCCCTCCCCCTCTCCTCACTTCTTCCTCTACTTCGATCGCAAGTGCCCTCCCTCTCCTCTCTGGCTACAAACGGCGAGTGCGGGGCGGATGATCGACGACTAGGTGGAGTGTGGCTGAAGGTGGAGGAGGCAGTTGCATGCTCATGGGTGTGGCCGTGTGCATGTCCACTATTGGGTTGATAAACCCAGATTCAGAGGGGGGGTGAATGAATCCCCTCCAAAAACTTGCCCAATTAAAGGTATGCTAGACACAGATGCAGAATTAAAGACAACTTAGATTTAAACAGATATGAGGCACAAGATCAAACACTTGGTGGCTGACAGAAGGGCTGATCGAGTGCTAAGCCAGGGAACTACTCAGCAATAGCTATGCGAGTTACTGAATTACTCTAAGACTGTAAACCATTCTGGAGACACTCAGATAGACTTGATTGAAAGCGAGCCTAGACAATCAACTAGCACAAATAGATAGGAAATCAAACCAAAGAGCACAAACAACTTTTTAGGTGGTTCGGTCTACCAGACCTACGTCTACCCCACACTTAAACCCGAGTGTGGCTTCACTGCTGCGACTCACAGCTTGCGTCCGCTGGGCACCATAACTTGCCTACAACTGCTGCCTCACAGCTTGACTAGAGGAACAGACTCCTCTCTTCCTCCTACCTAGAGGGAACACTAGTGACACCCCGTCACTAGTAGACCAGAGACTGAAGTCTCTCTTCCTCCACACAGGAGGGAACCCCAGTGAAACCAAGTCACCTGAAACTAGAGACACAAAGTCTCTCTTCCTCCACCAAGGAGGTAACCCCAGGTGACACCGAGTCACCTGAAACCAGAGACACAAACTCTCTCTTCCTCCACCAAGGAGGGAACCCCAAGTGACACAGTCACTTGTAAACCGGAGATTAAATCTCCCTTCTCCTATGACCACAGGAGGAACCCGATCTCAGGACCAGAGAATCGAAAGAACAATAAGGAAAATGGAATTCGAACAAGAATGAAAAAGAAAGTAAAAATAAATATAGCCCTTGTCAGAGCAGTTCTGAATTGGATTTGATCCAATGTCTAGAAGTAACAAGTCTTCAATCACTCTCACGAACTCTTCTTCTTCTTCTAGCTCTCTCTCTCTCCTGCTCTTCGCTCTTCTCCTTCACTCCACCACCACCAAACAAACCCCTACATCTGTTATCACCCTTGCTCCACTAACTATTCCCCCATTACTACCCCTTAAACCACTACTAACACCCACACCTAACTCCATAGAGGTGCAGCCGAAAGCCCAAGCCATGGTGCTCCAGAGTGAAAGGATTTTCTACCGGGTATTCCCCCAGAATAGCTAGGCCCCTGAGCAGTCTCAGCCAGAGAAAGGCACCGAAGAACAGCCAAAGGAGTCCATCCCCGGGACATAATATGATCTTCTGAAACATCTGGACAAGATGCCTGCCCAGATCTCCATCCTGGAGTTGATTAAGAGGTCCTCATCCCATCAAGAGGCACTAATGAAATATCTGTAAAAAGTCATGGTGAACGAGGATCTCTCAGTAGAGAAGATATCATCGGTGCTAACACCGACAAGCACACAATCGGCCATCACATTCCAAGACCATGAGCTTGCCCCCCTGGAATCTCGAAAATATGCTTTGTGCATTGTGGTGAAGATCAACGAGATGTCTGTGAGCCCATGCCTGGTGGATACAGGTGCCTCAATCAATATGACCTCCATGAACACTCTCTTGCTATGTAGGGTTGACACAGAGCTAATACAGCTGTCGACTATAACAGTCACGGTGTATGATAATAGCAAAAGACCGCCATAGGGAATGATTACTATTAATGTAGAAGTGGGTCTTGTTGCTATTCCTACGGAGTTTCACATTCTTGACATGGACCCCATATTCAAGGGCATACTAGGTCGTCCTTATATAGAGACACTGAATGCTATCCCATCCACCAACCACCAATGCCTAAAGTTTTCGTACAAAGGATGGATCGTCAAAGTGTTTAGCATGCCCCTGCTCTCTATGGTGGATGCTATTACCACTTCATTGCCCTCTGTATGGCCGACCCATAGGCCTATTCTTTCGCTGTTAGATGTAGTCGTACCTCACCAACACAAAAGATGTTGCTCCCCGGGCCAATGCCACGTCCCCCTTTCCATTCCAAGGGATGGGAGATCATGAAGAACTTGGGCTACCAGCAAGGCAAAGGTCTAGGGGCACAGTTACAAGGAAGACTAAAGCTGGTGAAGAAGCCAATTGTAATCCTTAGAGTCGGCCTAGGCTTTGAAGGCGTGATTGAGGAAGATGGGACACCTCTTGAATGGTCTTTGTATTCACACTTCAAGAAGGGGCTTGCTATTCAGATGGGGGTTGATCCATAAGAAACACGTGAGTATTCACAGGTTGTATATATGGTTGAGGGCTACTCGAGAGCTGTTAAAAGAGGAAAGATTGATGACCCGGTGTGCAAATGGTATAAATGGTTTGATATACATGATATTTCCATCGTACTACAGCGAATGTTCTCGCCTCGGCATCTAGAAGGGCCACCTCCGATCTCTGTGATGCCAGGGGAAACCATCACCGTTTCCAATACTCCAAACCATCCTCTATGCCAAGAGGACTTTGTCATCGACGGATCATTGTCCATCACCAACTATGCCATTAACAGCTCATTAGCCGTCATTCTCTCCATTCACTCATCTTAGCCTTTGCTGCTATCTTCTTCCTGGGCCAGATGGTTTTCTAATGATCTTCTCAGGCCCCCTTCTTTCCTTACACTTCTGCATGAGTTTTTCAACCCGCATAAAATTTTCAATCATGATTTGCTCTATGAGCCATCCAACCACCTTGTTATAATTCCTTACTCTTTTTCTACAATTATCTTTAATTATTGTGTTATCAAAAATGAAAATGAAAAAAAAAACGTCAACTTCCAAACTCCTCAACAGTGCATTTCCTTTGAGGAGACCTCCTACATCTCTCACGAGTGTGTCCCGACTTACGGGCCACAACCCCTCACACCCCAGACCTTTCCAGCCCCCCTTCCCACTGTGTTCCACACCTCCACCAACTCTTAAACTCACCCACAGCCACCCGGAGGCCACCACGTCACCTTCCTCGATCGCGCGTTGTAGCTTCATCGACTCAACTGCCTGCAGATTCAGACAGAACCTGAGATCTAGTTTGTAGGCTTCACCACCACCCCAGGTGGCATTAATCAGCATCAATGTTCTTCAGATAAGTCATGCTGCTTCGAGCCATCTTCGCTCCAGAAGCGGTCCTGCTCAGTTTTGACTTCAGCACTGATCGCGTCACCCCTTTTCGTGCAACCACGCCAGATTCTCACCAGAACCTGAGGACCAATTGGCAGTGGCTGGATCATCTTTCGCGGTGGGATTCAGCATAAACTCTCTTCACAAGAGTTCTTCTTCTCGAAGTCTCCGTCGATCCATAGGTGGTCCCGCCCATTTTTGACGTCGTTATAGCCCATGGAGCCCGTTCTCCTATGACTACGCTAGATTGGTGCGACCCAGTTCGCCCTGAATGTGCAGCAGACTCATCGGCCTCGGCACGCCTTCCTCTGCTGGTTTTTAGGCTGAGCTGTCTTCATCAAAGTCAGACCTCTCGATGTCCTGAAGACATTCCAGGTGATTTCGTTACGATCCGCGTTCAGTGCTACCCGTACCAAGGTCCCACCTCGATCGGAGTTCGGTGGAGATCATACCAACCGTTGCACGCCGACTGCGCAGACCAAACCTGTAGGACAGATTCGCGCAGGTCGTCATCGGCGACCGGCCCCACCCCTTCATGACCTCAGAACGATGCCAAACTTCTAGGATCGCTTCTACACTTCGCCAGCATCGTCTGGGTGCCAGCGGCGTCCCGTTCTGGTCTGTGTGTGCTACGTACCACCCGAGTCAAGCTGGTTCTACTCCGCCGGGCAAACATAGCGCAGCAGGCCCATTCCCCTTCCCCACGTCCCCCCCTCCTGTGTTTGGGTAGTGTTGTATTTTGAGCCCTTCCCCTAGTTCCCCCTCCCTGCGTGGAGGTTGTTTTGTGCATGTACTAGTAGGGTCGACCACAAGCTTCACCGACGCAGTGTGCTTGCGGGGTGCGCACGCTCCCCAGTGCACCCACGTCTCCGACCGGAGCTGATCCTTCGGACGGCTAGGTACATGCGACTGTCACTCCTTACTTGCTCTTTTAGTATCTGTTCCAACTGCCGCACCAGTGAGAAGAGTGCCCATTCCAAATATTCCACCTACTTTGAGTGATTATTGCCGGTAAGTTGAGCATCCGATTGAACTGATTCCCTCGATATCAGTCTGCCTGATTGAATCTGGTGCCCTCTACCATCTCCCTGGGTGGCTTCCACCACCCTCCTCGCTGCTCGGACCGTGTCTGGCATCTGCGTGAGCCGCTGCTCGGCTAGCCATCACTATGAGTCCCATGTGGAGTCCGCTACATGCACGTGTGTTCGCCTTGTCGCCTAGACGTTTGTGCTCACTGTCTTGCTAGCTATAGGTCCCAACTGGGTTCGTCCCGCGTCAGCAGCCTACTGGAGAGTAGGAAAAAATCACCCTGACTGGTGGGGAAGAGAAGCTTTCCCCCTTATCGGCCCCAGCGCCCTTTTGGGTTTTCAGGGGAGCTGACCCCCTTTAGCTTTTTTCGGCGTGCCCTTACGGGTTTTCACGTCGAGAGGTTTCCCAATTTTGCCTGAAGCGCTCTTGCGGAATTTTGCCTCAGTCGGGTTGTGGGCCTTCTTACCCCTGATCGCCTCCTCATAGAGGAGAACGACTGGGTCCGTCGGGGCATCTCTATTTTTAGCCCCATTTTTATATATATATATTTTTTATGTTTCACTTTGACTTTAATTAATGTTTTTAATCTTATTATTGTTGCAAAATCAGTTTTACTTAAACCTTTATTCTTCAAAATCGAGCTTATAGGATTTAAACCATTGCAACTTAATAATTTGGGTATTTCAAATATTTATTATCCAAAAGGTGATTTTTAACAAAATAATAATAATAACTATATCAACATCTTCTCTCCACCTTCTTAACTGACCGGTGAAATTTTTTTGTTTACTTCACTCTCTTCATTTCTCCTCATGCTAAACCCTCTCTGGCTCGTCGGCACACTCTCAGGGGAGGTCGACGTCTTTCCCCTCATCACCCTCTGCACATGAATTTGTGCACCATTGCTAGGTCTGCAAGTAGCTGCCACCTTCCAGCATCCTTCCATCTCTCTTCCGACCCTCACTTCTCTCTTTCTCTCTTCTCTCCGCCCTAGCCACACCCGCCGACAAGGCAAGGGTCTAGCGAAGTGAGATCCTGTGGAGGCAACAACTAGAGTAGGGCCTCGCACCAAGCATCCACATGATCAGCCTACGGAGACAACCATGTGAAAAGAAGGACCTTCTCGAGCGACCGTCACTGACAAGGGCAAGCATCAAGAGGGACCGACCAAGAGGAAACGCCTGTCTGCTACTGAAAAAGGAAAATAAACGCTACAACCAGCTCCTCCGTAGCCCAGTACTACTCTAGCTATCAGGGAAGAGGAGAGTGAACCTACTAGAATATTATTTTCGAGGTATGTGGATTTTGATGATGACAAGATGCTCGACAATTTTCCTGAGCTACTTCCCTTCATAGAATTCCAAGGCTGAAAGAGATTTATGTCAGCACACAGAGTGTACTATCCCTTCCTGGTCCAACACTTCTACAAGAACTTATTTTATGACCAGAACCAAAGAGCTCTTTTCACTGAAGTAAAGGGAGTACAGATTAAATTGTCAACAAAGCTTCTTCACAAAGTCTTACGTATACCCCGGGATGGGCTACTGGAACCTGAATTCCAAATTGATTTGCATGCTGCATACACTATACTGATCGGGAAGCCCAGCAACCCTGAGGATGAAACTCAAATTCATGTGACTAACTTCAACACCAACAGGTTTCCCCCATTCCAACGGTTACTGCACCACATGTGCACCACCATCTTTACCCCACAAGGGGGTGGCAGAAGTAGGATTACAGAAACCCAAAGGTTCATCTTCTACTGCATGTTCAGTGATCTGCATATATGTCTTCCAGAAATCATGCTTCAGATCATAGGCAGCTGCATAGGGCAAAGAAGAAATCTGCCATATGCAGCACATCTTACAGCCATTTTTCAGAGTGTAGGGATCTCCTTGGAAAATGAGAAAAAGAGGGACATCCCTCAAAGCAATGTCTATTGCATGAGGTTTATTGAAAAATTTATGCACTTCAAGAAAGAAGGGGAGAAGGTGATAAGAGACCTACCTGGTCACCTACCTGCACCACCAGCACATCATGAACAGCCTGCACAGCAAGAGGCTCAGCATGAACAGCCTACACAGCAAGAGGCTCACCATGACCAGCTTGCACAGCAAGAGGCTCAGGATGAACAGCCTGCACAGTAAGAGGTCCAGCAGTAAGATGATCAGCCAGCTCAAGAAGAGCAATTTGAACAGTATGAAGAACAAATCCATGCAGACATTTAATTTGATCAGTAGTAGCATATGCAAGAGGAGACTTACCCTGGCATGATGATGGGTTTTGGTATTCAACCACCACTGTCTCCAGAATTTGAACCCAGAATATTTGCAGAAGGGGATGTCCCTCCAGAGTTTCATGCCGAGGCATCCACATCAAGAGGAACAAGGTTTGCTGCCACTGATGACTTTATGGGAGTTCAACCCCTCTTCATCTGGCGCCGTCTGTGGGAAACGAACAAAGAGCCAACATGGTGCGAAGGAGTTCTAGCAGGAAGGTCGTCGGTGACAGAGGGAAAGCCGTGGTGACGGAGGAAGATGCACCTTCCCATCCTACGGGAAACACCCCCTCACACGCCAATGACCCGACCGGCGACAACCCCCCGCCCACCGTGGAGGGGCAATCCCTTATCAGAAGCGTAGACCCCCTCCAAACCCTCAACGTAAAACTAGATAGTCTCATTGATCTTATGAGGACCCAGACGGCCAGGGAGGAGCATTCGCGAATTCCTCGGGAAAGCCCCCCTCGCGAAGATGCTTCCCTGCAAACTGTAGGGGGCCGTTTCATCCTCCGGGGGCGGCGGATAATATGAAACCGGTCAGGTTGGCCATCGCAAGCCCCTACCCCGGAACAAGAAGCCTCCTCCACTTCGAGGAGAGAGAAGTCTGGAGCGCACCACCCGCCTCCGGAGATCGAGGCCTTCGAAGAGCGTTGGGGCAGCGTACGGGAGCGCCCCGACAGCCCCTCGACCCAGCGACGACCCGAGCTGTCCCTCTGGCTGTGAGACTTTGAGAGGTGTTTCGCAGAGCAAGAGCACGCCCTCTGCGCCCTACAAAAGACCTCTGCTGTGGAGGACGAGGAGCAATCCCCGTTCTCCGACCTCATCTTGAAGGCCGAGATCTCTCCTAGGATTTCGCTACCGACCTTCAAAGCATACGATGGCCAGGGAGACCCAGCTGACCATTACGATAGTTTCGAAGCCCTCATGACCTTGCATGGGGCGTTCGATGCCATCAAGTGTCGAGCGTTCACGATCACCCTGGTCCAGGGCGCTCAGGCATGGTTCCGAGCACTTGCCCCTCGCAACATCCGTGATTTTTGGCAGTTCGGGCGAGTGTTCAAGGAAAGCTTCATCGGCAGCGGTCCTCCACGGTTAGTAGCGGGGCTTGGCCCTCAAACAGGAACATGGGGAAAGACTTCGGGCCTATATTAACTGATTTAAATCAGAGGCCCTGCGTATCCCCCGCCTAGATGTTGCCTCGGCCATAACCGCGGTGACTGGGGGTACCCGAGACGAGAACCTGCAGCGCGAGCCAGTCCTTCATCCTCCCACCTCTCTCGCCGAGCTTGTGACCCTGGCCCTACGTCAAGCCGAGTGCGAAGAAGTCCTCACTGCCTGCCACAACACAACGGGCCCGGGTCGGGAGGGGGACAAGAAGCGACAGTCCGAGTAAGGCTCCAGACAAGGGAAGAGGCAGAACTGGGACAGGGACCACAAAGAGCCCTCTTAGAGGTATGAGCGATACACCCCCCTGACCGGCCCCGTCTACGAGATTTACGAAGACATCAAGGGCTCGGGCCTTCCCCGCCAACCCGAGCCCATGAAGGCAAAGCACCGCAACTGCCAAAAGCACTGTCTATTCCATAGTGACCACGGACACCATACAGGCGATTGTCATCAACTACAAGATGAGATCGAGCGCTTCGTCTGTCAGGGGCATTTATCCCGATACGTGTCCGAGCACAAGAAAGATATCGCCGACCCCGAGGAGATCGAGAATATCCCCCGCAGGGTCCACATCAACGTCATTACTGGCAGTACGGCATCAGGAGGAGACAGCAGCCAAGGAAGGAAGCGTCACACCGAGCGGGTGAACTGGGCCTCCGAGCCCCCCAAGGCCCCGCAGGCGAGCGAACAGCAGGCCTTGTTGTTCTCCGACCAAGACCTAGAAGGGTTAACAACCCTGCATGATGACGCCCTAGTTGTATCGGCCATAATAAACCATTGTAATGTAGACAGAATATTAGTCGACAATGGTAGTGCCCCTGATGTACTTTCCTATTTTGACTGTTTTAAGATTATTTTCTTAGACTACTGAGACTTACGTCTCATTGTGCCTTAAGGTTTATGTCTTATTAGGCTTACAGAAAGTACCTCACAACCACCTCAAGTCCTCTTAAACTATGCTGACAGCCCACGAAAGCATCCAGGGCTCACCTATTGGAAGCCCATATAAGAGGGCCCAATAAGCAACACCTAGTCATGGATGGACATGCACACTAAGGACTCCCCAACCCAGGGAAAGACACCACCTACCGATAGCCTCGAGCAACCGGAAGGCTACCAAGGGGACCCCCTTAGTTTGGAATAGCACTAGGATAAGAATAGCGTCGTAGAATTCTGGCCCAATAAGGGGCTAATCTTTTTCCATAGGTAGGCAACCCCACATATGGGATGCTCTCTTAGCCCCGAGAGAGACCTACCCCGACTGGGTTTCTATTCGATTTAACTAGGAGCGAACTCAGCTAACAGAGTTGATTGAAGTACACGAAGGGATTAAGATAAGGGTAAGAGTCCCACCTTGGTAAGAGTCCTTATTTGGGTAATGCATCTCCCCTCTCACCGACCTTTGTGGAGCCAAATAGGGAGTTCATGACTATTTATTCCCAAGACTTCCCTCCGCGAAGATCATCATGTATTACCCACCTCTAACCCTAGATTAGTGAAGAGCCATCCCATTTCCTCAAACCCCTCACCCTCTATTGCACTTTAGCCCTTACGCGCCGCTGACTTAAGCATTGGAGGGTTTTTTCTGGGATCCCCATCCTAGGCCCTCTGATCTTTTGTCTTCCTTGCATACCTGTTCTTCATGAATCTTCGGCATGATCTCATCTTCAGATTTCCCCCTACATCCGACGGTCTGCATTAAGGTACGAGATCGAGCCTCTTCAGTGACTATGATAACCGGTTAGGGCAAGGGGAATAACTAAACTGGGGGTAGCGTGATTGACCTTAACCAAATCTTGTTTTGATACCCTTATAACAAGGTTAAACATGATTCAACGTGTTCAACGTCGAATGCGGAGAAGAAGCCCGCTGGAGACGCCATACGATAGCCATGGAAGATGAGGAAATCGATGTCGGTGACACCGCCAGACACAACTATATAACCCAAGCCCACCATTGATGCCGGATGTCGCTGCCTCGTTGCTACAACCATAGTCTTGTTCTTGCTTGACGTTAGACGCCCCAGAGAAAAGCCTAATTGAACGCGTACGGCGCATATGGATGGTAGGAAATTGGCGTCGGATAATGACAGAGACATCACTAGATGCAGTCGTACTACCCAAAGCCACCATAGGCGCCAAGCTCCCTCGCCTCCTCTCTGCAAACACAGTCAGACTCCTGGAGATGAAGCTCGATTAAGAGTGTTCAACCTCAGTTGTGGTATTCGACCATCTCGGGTTGAATGGGGGTTTTGGTTGATTACGGCCCTTAGCCCGCCTTAACCCTGCTCGAGTGCAGGCACGCTAACTCGCATCCCAAAGTAGAATAACCCGAACGTCCTATCCTAACTGAGTTTACTCAATTATCAAAGTCATCCCTGTAAAGTGGGTCCCAAGTCTAAAGGGCAAAGGGTGTTTGTTGAAACTCACTGTGAGAAGAGGGCTTGACCTTCTTTTGCTAGCAAGGGCACAAGGTTGGCATGAGAGGTAGGGGTAGAGAGAGGGAGACATAAAGAGAGAGAGAGGTGGACTGAGAAGAGATTGCGTCTAATTGGAAAAAGTGAAATGCACATCCAACAATCACAACTCATCTCGTGCAATATAAATCTAAAAATAAAACCCAACAAAGTGGATGAACCAAATCGACGATAAAAAAATGATAATTCACTTCTCATATATGTATGTTATGTGCGGGTTCACTCACTCACATCCACGGTGGTCACACAAAGGCGGTGGAAGCCTTGGGACCGGGCGCTCTCTCCCTTGACCGACGGCACAATTGAGAAATATTAAATGAACAAGCACAAATGGGAGCAAGGACCGAGAGCTTAGCTAGCCGGTTTGAAGAAACCGATTCTGATCGAAGACATGGGCGAGCGAGGAGGCGAGGGTACGCACCCACTCGCCGCGTCGGTGAAGCTTCAACCTGAAAATTTAACTTACAACCACTACACCCTATGCAAGGGGGTTGGACTAGGGGCGGGGAATGCTTTACAACCAAAATGTACCTCCACGCAGGGAGGGGCAGTCAGCTGGCCAGGCGGGGTGGGGATCAGTGGTGGTCGGGCGCCGACCGACTCCTAACATCGCCTTCAGGTTGTTGTTTCTGTCTTCCATAACCAACGGCCTCTCCAGGAACGTAACTCTGTCTTGGGACGTCCGACAGTGGCGAGACTAGAGGCATTGGATAGTTGGACGCCCTGGCTCACTCCAAGAGTAAGAATCGTCTCGTTCTGAGCTCTGATGCGTCGGGGGTGCTGGATTCCGTGAGGCTGTGCCAAGCGTCACTGCTGCAGACCAAAAAGCCATTGTTCGGGGTTGTACTCCAAGCTGGAGGGATGGATCGAGGCGGGACCAACTCTGGTTGAAAGATAGTCCACTCTAGTATATCACGGCAAAATATCTCGTCCCAATTCGCCCAGACAGCTCGATGGCAGCCTCTGGACTCTAGCAGGGTCGTGCTAGTCCTGGGATAGAAATCTGGGCTTGATTTGATGGAGGGTGCAGCTGTACATTTCATGGCTGGAACAAGGCGGGGCCAGATTAGTCAGGAAGAGGGAAGTCTCTGGGATCCTCCAGAGCTATATTGACCCCGTTCTGAGGTGGGAGATGCTGGCACCGTTCGTTCTTGTAAAGTCGCACTGACTAGGATGCCAGCTGGACAGGGAGGGCTTGTCAGGGGTGTAACTCCCAGCAGGAAACTCAGAATGAGGCAAGACCAAGCCTGAATGAAAGCTGACTGACCTCTGATGAACTACCCCAAAGGGCTAGGGCAGAAGATGAGCACAGAGGCCCTGGTGCTCACTGTGATGGACTGCTTGATCTAGCCACTAGTAATTCAGACTGCACGGCTGGTTCGACTTGTTGTCACCGGTACTCTCGAACGAAAACTCCAAATGGGTCGGGGCCAGCTTTGGCTGAAAGCTGGGCGACCCTAGTGGGGAAATTCCAAGGGGCTTGATCAGAAAATGGGCGATGGGGCCAGAGCTGCTTCTGGAAGTTGCACAGGTCACTAGCAGGACCTGACTTGCGCAGTCGAAGGAGAATGGCTCTCGCGGGCAGCCCAGACGTTGGATGGATGCGAGACCACCTCGCTTGCGAAGATACTTCGAATATCTTTCCAGCAATGTAAGGTACACCACCAGAAACCATATAGAAAATAGTGGGCGGGCCTTCAGGATTTGGCACTTCGAAGGTCCTTAGTTGTTCGGCCGCTTGGCAGTCGAGCTCCGCTACTGGCTTAATGAGTCCCGACGGGACTTTGATGTCCTCCAGAAGGTCCTCAAGGCGAGGTGCCCCTGGTGTGGGATAGATGGCCAGGGGAAATACCCTAAATACCCCTTCTTCTTTGTAGACATGCCAAATTCGATGCTAGGTTGGCTAGATCTCATATTACTTTGCGAAAATCAGATTGGACTTCAATATTTACTTAGTATGGAGTTTTTGTGCTTTTTTATAATTAACGCCTTTGTGAGGGGCGTCATTTGTTTTAGTAACGACACTCTAAGGGTCGTCATTTCATTGAGTAATACCTTTTAGAAGAGGTTCATAAGTCTCATGTTTAATCTCTTGAATCATGATGAAATCTTTGTTGGTATAACATTTTTGAATGATTAATATTCTCCTCATGATGTGAGTAAGTGAGTTCATTCTAAGCTGGTAGATGAAAAGGCAGTGAGGCAGGCTATGAAGACTGAGTCGACACAAAGTTCACATGGCGTCGATGCAACCCGCAAAGCTAGCATCAACAGCACCAACAAGACCGCATGAAGGTTGCCTCGACACTACACCCTTGTGGAGTCGACACACCCTTGAACAAACAGGCCGGGTCGATGCAAGGAAGCCTTGGCGTCGACATAATGGCACACAACAGCAGCAACAACAATTTGCTAACAAGGCCACACGAAGCTTGGGTCGACAGAACATCCTCATGGAGTCAACGCAACTGTTGAAGAATCACTAAAATTCAAAGGATCGGCCATCATGCATACATATGATGATTGAGTCGACACATTGGAGTCATTGCGTCGATGCAGGACTCATTCTGGAGCTGCTTCAGAAGTGCGTTACAAGGTTGCATCAAAGCAGTCCATTAGGTGCGTCGACACACCTGAAGCAAATAGTCAATTCAACGATACTCTGCCTGATTTTGAACAGGGCTACTCAAGCATGTTGCGTCCTCAAAGGTCAACAATGGTAGCTCTCAGAACTCGTGATTCAAGGTCTAAAAGGGTCCTAGGATAGAGAGCTGTCATTTTCATCATGAGACATCATAATACCTTTTTATGAGAAGGATCTGTCAGGTTACAGATTTGGGAAAAGTCACTTTTCATGGTGTCCTTGGTTCTACAGTCAACCAAGCAGATTTCATCTCTAAAAAATATCCTAGGACAGAGTATCATCCTTTCTGTCCTCGGCCAATAAGCAACTAGATCTGGAAAAAGGTTTCAGACAAAGATTTCCTTTTTGCCATGGGCCAATTAGAGGACATATCTAAAAAGGGCTTAAGAGAAGAAATTTTCTTTTTCCCCTGGACCAATCAAACTGTAGATTGATGGAGGGAAATCTTTCTGCTCTCTTCATCTATAAATATGGACACCCGACTTGAAGAGAAGCTACTGCTACCCTGGAGAAGAAGAGAGCTAAAAGACTATAGAGTGCCTGAGCTTTAGAAGAAAAATTTGAGAGCAATAGAAGAGAAGAGAGGAGCAGCCTAGCCCTGGTTCGACCCAGTCCAGAGCTGAGAAGAAAAAGAAGAGAGCTAAGAGCACTTAGAGAGATAATCTTGCAGCTAGCCTTGAACCTGATAAGCAAAAGTTCAAATCCAATTTCAAATTGGCGATTATAGCTTCAAGACTTAGTTCAGAAGCTACACTTGTTCTCTCATTTCACTTTGTGTTTTGCTTTCTTTTGAAACTCTGAATCTTTTCATGTAGTGCTATGTTTACAACATTTTTCGGTGCTTTATTTAGAGACTGGGAGTGGTACAGGCTGCTATGCAGTCGTGTGTTTGTTGGGGATCTATCCCCGTGTTGTGCTACATTTTACAGTGTGTTTATTTCTTTTTTTTGTTTTTCTTTTAGGGCTTGTCCCCATGTGTGTTGTAGTCTTGCAGCATGAGGACTGTGTCCTCGTGAGGAGCTTGCTCCTCATGTAAGCTGTGTATCAGTGTGTGTGTGGGGTTCGTCCCCGTAAGCTGTGCATCAACGTGCGTATTGGGGACTTGTCCTCGTGCTGCATTTGCAACGTGTGGAAAAGTCTCACCGGGTTTGGTGAGGGGTGGATGTAGGTCTGCGAGTTTGCAAACTGAACCACCTTAAAAATCCCTGTGTAGTGGGTTGTGCATCTTGTGTGATTGCTCCATATTTTCTATCCCCATTCACAGGTTTGTGTGCTAGCTTCGTAGATCTTGTTTCGATAGCGACTTGTCAACGGTTCCAACGCTTCCTGCCACGCTCGATTCTGAGTCTAGGAGTGCTCATGGTGGCCTCGACTTCCTGCTGCTGCGGCTCTATAGCAGCCAGAACCAGGAAGTAGAGACCCTGTTCGTGGCTCTTCCCCGACCGGCCCCGATAACTTGAGAATTCCAAAAAAATCAATCAAGACCCTGGTCCAATTATGAGAAGTTGGCCTCTGGTTTTGTCAAAAGTCGAGTTCGGGAGTGGTCACAGCGGCGTCAACACCGACTGTCTATCCTCTGTTCCTAAGAAGGGACAGAATCGACTCTGACAATCTTTAAAGCTTCTAGCCTACGTCTTCCTCTCCCCGCTTAGCCGGCTAAAGGCCCATCCCTGCATGGAGGTAGTTTTAGTTGTAATCAATTAACCCCCACCCTAAGATCCCCTTCCTGTGTGAGGCGTAGTAGTGTAAACATTTGAGCAGGTTGAAGCTTCCTTGTCGCGGCGTGGGTAAACTCCACGCTTCCTCATTCGCCCACGTCTCCGATCGGGACCGATTTCTTCAAACCGGTCGAGTAAGCACTCTTCTCTTGCTCTTATTTCAGTACTTTTCAATCAATATTAGCTCTTAGCTATGCTGGCCGGTGAGGTAGAGTGCCTAATCTCGCAAGTCCCGGACATCTGAGTGACCACCGTGGGAGTGAGTGATTACCCATGCCCTCGGCACCGGGTCAGCCTCTAGGATCGGACTAGCCATACCCCTTTGGGAGATCCTCTAGTCTTGCTGGCCCTCTACCAGTAAGGGACCAGCCCTCACATCCTCCACTCGGCATCGCCGAGTTACCCATGGGTTTGGGTGAGTGCCGGATGAGTTGGCCGCCGATATCGGCCCGTTCGACTTGTGATTGTGCTTGCTTGCTTAGGTCCGAGGTTGTGTCACATCATAGGTGTTGTCATTTCTTTAGTTCAAGGTATTCGTTACATGTGGAGGTGCTTCACACCCATAGGATGTTCTCCTAGGGGCAACTCCTCCTTTGTTTCCTATCTTAATCACTTGTTTGACTCCCCCTCCCCCATGTCTTCCTACGATTTCTCTCACTCCCGTATGGACTCCCTTCCTCAGGGACTTTTGGAGGACCCGCCTATGGTCACGACTGTGCAGGGGAGAGAGGGGTCAGCCCCTCCTCTTCCATCTCTTGCTATTGAGGGTAGTCAACCCTCCCCCTCTGATTCTTCTACTCACAACTCGGCCAACTATGTTCTCCGTATGATGGCCCACCTGGATCTGACCCAGCTCCACATTCTTCACCAGGCTTTGATGGGATCAGATGCCTCGTCTTCAGGTTCCCCTCAGGGCGTGCCTGCTGCCGCCACTTCTCTATCTTTGGTTAGTGGGCTAGGGGCCTCGCTCGCTGCTCCAATCGATCTCACCCCTATCCAACCCAAGGTCCTCCGCTTCCCCAACCTAGAGATGGGCCAAGCTTCTAACTAGGCCCATCAGATGCTTGATAAGGGGAAGACCCCACTCCTCTCGTCTTCTTATTCAGATCCTTATGGGACCACCTCTCCAGCGCTGCAGGCTCTTGTGGGTCTGGAGGACCTCTTACGTCCTCAAGCGGGGGCTGCCCAATTAGCTCACGCGGATATGGGCCCATCCTTGGCCCATTATCCCTGTTATGGGTTTCCCCTTCTGTCTATCTATCCCTCGGCCCCTTACAACTATTCCACCCTTCTAGTCTTGCCTCCTTCCTCCCGAGAATGGGAACTTCTGGACAAGTGGGCTGCCATGCAACAGCAGCTTGACCTCCTTCACAAACGGGTCAGCCCACAATCCCTAGCTGACATCCCGGTTCCCAATTTCTGGGTAGAGCCAAGGGTTAAGTCCTATAAGAACATTAGTTAAACATGACATTTGACCTTTGACCTTATAGTTACACATGACACTTGATATTATAGCTAATAATAATACTTAGTATGCTTAAAATTCCCTTGTAGCATCATGGCTGCTGAAAGAGCACAATGGCGCGAGATGCAGCGCACCGTGCAAGAACTTACGCAGGCACTACAGTAAGTGGTGCAAAGTGGAGCTCACCGTGGAGTCGGTGATCTTCATAGGGGTTTTCGCAACATGAACCCACCAAGGTTCATGGGCTCATCTGATCCCGAGGATGCCGAAAATTGGTTAAAGAAAATGGAACGAATTTTTCGAGTGATGCAATGCACGGACGAGGAGAAGGTTCTACTAGCTATATTCCAACTGGAGCGGGATGCTCGATGTTGGTGGGAATCCATGGAAGCAACATTGCTCGATGACCACGTCACATGGGATGAATTCGCTGAACATTTCAACAACAAGTACTTCTCCGACCACATCTAGGAAAAAAAGGCCACGGAATTTACCGCATTGAAACAACGGACCTTCAAAGTGGCCGAGTATGAGGCCCAGTTTTCAAGACTATCCAGGTATGCACCCCACTTGATGTGTACAGAAAAGATGAAGGCAAGAAGGTTCCTCAACGGGCTTCGGCCCTATTACATTACACAACTTGCACCGATGGACATCCAGGTCTATTCGGAGATGGTTCGGTGCGCACATTTGCTCGAGGACGCCATGGAATTATCGGAGAGGATCTGAGGAAGGGACAAGAAGGAACCAGTCACGAGTCCGGGAAATTTTAAAGCATCATTCGACAAGAAGCGGTATTACAATGGAGGGGAGTTCTCCAAAGGAAAGAGATTCCAGAAGATTAACAAGCCAATCTCCACCGTCGCTACGCCTTCCAAGGAAGTGTGTAAATACTGTGACAAGGTCGACCACAAGGTCGAGAAATGCTGGAGGAAGCTAGGAGCCTGTCTCCGATGTGGAAGCCGAGCACATCAAATTTTGGATTGCCCATTGATGAATCAGCAAGATACTAGGGATGAGAAGCATCCGACAAAGAAGCAAGGCCGTCTGCAAGCTCTCCAAGAGATAGAATCAATGGAAGGTGGAATCGTGGAAGGTACACTAACCGTTTGCTCTAAGACTGCTAAAGTTTTATTTGATACTAGAGCAACACATTCATTTATTTCCAAGAAATTTGTTGTTGCATTTACTAAGGAGCACAAATGGTTAGACTTAGTCATATCTACACCTCTCGGGAACAAGGCCGATATCACACATCACTACCCAAACTGCGAGGTTATGGTTAAAGGAAATAATCTACTTGCCAACCTAATATGTCTAGGTATGGAAGGGTATGATGTCATACTAGGTGCCAACTAGTTATCCACCCACCAAGCTATTGTAGATTGCCGAAATAGCAATGTAACTTTTATGGATTACCCAAAATTGGTTTACATAAGCCCTCGGAGTAGATCACCTCTTATATCAGCCCTCCGAGCTAGTAAACTTATAGGTAAAGGATGTATGGCTTTCATTGCATTTGTGACTGCCATGGATGTCGAGGTGTCAAAAATTGAAGACATCTGTGTAGTTCGAGATTTTCCTGACATTTTTCCAGAAGAATTGTCTGATTTACCCCTGGAGCGGGAAGTGTCATTCACAATCGACCTCACTCCTGGTGCCGGTCCTATTTCCAAGGCACCTTACAGAATGTCCCCCGTGGAGCTGAAGGAGCTAAAAGAACAGCTAATGGAGTTATTTAAAAAGGGTTGCATCCGGCCAAGTACTTCTCCATGGGGAGTGCCTGTGCTATTCGTCAAGAAGAAGGGTGGATCACGATCTTCGTTCTGGAGGCCTTCCTCAGGGGGAAGGTGTGGCAAGGTAGGCTCTGGAACTGGTTGGGAGGCCGCAGAGGTTTCCTCGATCTCTACGTCCTCGTGGACAGGCGAGGAAGTCTCGTCGAGTGCTGGAACTGGAGTGATGGTCCTGGCTGGGAGTGGGATTAGAATCTCCTCTCCCTCATCTCCCGAGCTGTCGAACTTGGTGTTGACGACAACCTGGTCAGCAGCAAGTTGGGTTGGTCCCATGACATGGACCACATGGTAGATGCAGAAGTTCGGGTCTTGGTCGTAGTCGAGACCTCTAGTGTCTTTTTGGGAAAATGGGGGTCACCCCCGAACTTGCGAGGGTGTCCAGAGGTGCTAAAAATACCTCTGCTATGCGGAGCTCTGCCACTGAGGAATGTGCTGCTTGAGGCACATCCCTTGGATACGAGGCGAGAGGTCACCCAGAATTTGGACGGCTTTGGGGGTACTATCGGCTCGCCTAGACCAGCCGAAGTCATCCTTTGGTGGGGCTGGCGGGAACATGTCTCCTTTGTGAAAGATGATGGACTTGTCCCTTTTGACCTTCTTCTTGGACCGGTGTTGTAGTCTGTAAGTGACGATGAATGTAGTGAGTTGTTTGACCTTGTGCTCCTCTGGGGTACACACGAGCTGAATGCAATTCGATGGCAAGCATATGCTCTTGTCGATCACTCGACTAATAAGGTTAGCCCTGAAATTGACTTTATGCCTCTCAGGGCGGTCTGTGGTTGACTCAGTGCTAAGACGTAGCCAGCGAAGCTTAGCCTTCTCCTCATCAATGGAGAAGAGGTCGTCCTCCTCCTCTTCTGAAAGCCAGTCGTTTCTCTTTCTCTTGATCACTGGGAAGGGACTGATTCCCTTGAAGTAGAGAGCTGCATCAGCCAGGTTGCATTCTGCTGGAGTGAACAGGGATAGGTCGGCAAAGACCGTGCGTTGTTCCCCATCCTTAATGTATTTGAGACATTGGTGGAGGGTTGAGGGAACGACCCAGTTTTCATGGAGCCAAGGTCTACCCAATAGCACTTTGTAGGATGTGTTGGAGTCGATGATGTAGAAAGTCGCCTTAGAGGCGAAGTCATCGAGTACCAAGTTGACATCCACTCGACCGAGGACCTCCTCGATTTTCTGGTTGAAGTCGGATATCTTGACCGCCTGAACCTTCTGGAGGAAAGGGGTCAGATATAAAGTCATGAAAGTCTTAAGGGGCATGATGTTCACAGCCACATTGGCATCCACCAGAATCCAGTTTACTTCATGCCCATTGATTTTTCCCTTCATGTAGAGGGGCCGGTTATGGCACAGAGGAGAGAGCAGAAAGCCTTTCTCCGTGAAGGTGACAGCGACCGTAAAAGCCTCATACGTGGCAGCTTTTATTTCTGCTGCGTGCGCTTCATAGACTTCCGGCTCTTGAAGTATATTGATAAGAGTTTCCCTCAAATCTTTACTCCAAGCTATGGCTTCCCAGATTGTGATACTGGCAGGGAAACGCTTAATCTGCTGGAGGACCTTCCGGACAGCTCGAGCTCGAGCATCCTCCAATGACGGTAATATGTCAGGCTGGATCTGCGGTGAGCTGCTGCATCGCTCCTCGTCAGGGAGTTGCACCGCCTTGCCCTTGTTACTGGGATCAGGCTGACTATGACCAACCATAGACTCTTGGAAGAGGGAGGCCAATGACGGCTCTTCCGAAGATGGCTGAGGGGCTGGTCCATCCTTGCCAGATGGTCCTGCTTGTTCTACAGGACAGGTCAGCACTGGTGCTAGAACTGGAATGCTAGTGACAGTCCCCTCGCCACCAGCTGGGTCGAAGATGCTGGGTTGCCCTTGGATCTCCACTGGTGGGATCGGGGCAAGTTGTTCTCCTCGGAGGAGGATAACTCATTTGGGATCAAAGGGAGAGTGGCGAAGAGGCAGCTCAGGGGCTCTGTCGCGACCTCTGGTACGTCCACGACCATGACCTCGGCCACGACCGGTGTACTCTGGAGCTGGTTGCGATCTGGGTGGAGCCGTAGTCCTTTGTCTGGTTCTGGACACTACTGGCTCACCTCATCGGGAGGCGTTGATATTGTCTGGAGGTGGGATGGCCATCATGTTGCAGGTGCAGCCACGAAGCATCTGTTCCAGCTGTTCCACGATGATCTCCTTGTCCTTATAGAACAAGGTGAGCTCTTCCAAAATGCAGAGAGTTTTGCCTTCCTCGACCTTCTGGATCATTTCTTGGACCCAGTCCCGGAGGTGAACTCGTTCCTGCATGTCTTCCCATGGGATGTAGCTATCGAGTGGGATAGGCCTGGTTGGGTGAAGAGGAATGTATTCCTCCAAGTTGTCGATGAGTCGTTGTAACCTCTGGAGAGGTGTCAGCTCTATTGGGGACTACAAGGCAGCCGCTTGTTCGGCTTGCTTATTGAGCCGCCTTTTGATATTCTTCCTTCTATTCCTCTCCTATTTCTTGGCAATGACCGTCTCTAGGGGAGTAGAAGGAGGAGGCACTGGGACTGGAGCTGACAGGTCCGCACAGGGATACCGTCGAGCCGATGAGTTTGTAGGGCAAGGTTGGTGACTCCTCTTTGCTCGGATCTCAACCCAGGCACCTTCCAATTGTTGTAGTTAGAAGGTAGCATTGATCACCTACTGAATGACTTTGGGTGGTAGTTCCTGGTAAGTAGGGATGCTGGGACTGGCGTCCGAAGACATGGACATGACTTGTTGCCTCTACTACGGTGGTGTAGGAGCTTACCGGGAATCGGTTGACCTGTACTGGCATCCGAGGACATATGTACGGTTTGATGCCTTAGCCGCGGTGATGAGGAAGGCTTCCCCTGTTGAGTTGGTGTATTGGTGTCGGTGTCTGAGGACATGTGCGCGGTTTGATGCCTTAGCCGCAGTGGCTAGGAAGGCTTTCCCTATTGAACTGGTGTACTGGGGCTGGTGTTCGTAGACGTGTACGCGGTTTGATGCCTTAGCTGCGGTGGCTGGGATTTCAACTGAGGAGGGGCCTGAGGAGTGTGACTAACATCTTGCTTCACAATCGGACCCCTGTGGTCTAGCTGAGAACAGGGTCGAATGACACCTGATGACGTCTAGGGGCCTTGTTGCCCTTGGTAGTTGTCTTGATCTCGTGCGCTAGAGGGCCTTTGTGATGGCGGACCTGACCTGCGAGCTGTAGGGAGAACCTAGTTTGGCGGAGCCAAGGTCTCACTCAACTTTTACTTCCCCTTTCTATCCTCGGGTGTCGAAGACAGAGGTAGAATAGGGGGGAGACGAGAAGGGCTAGAAGAGTCCGTCCTAGTCTCGCCTACCAGGACGTCTTCTCGACCGAGAAGGACTCGAAGGAGTCTTGCAATGTCATCCTTGGAAAAGGGCAGAGACTCTAGCTCTTGCCAGGGTCACCATTGTGCGGCTAGAGTGGCGGGGGCTAGTTGACCAGCCTGTGGTGTTGGAGCATCAGGAGAGGTCGAGGGAGCGGGAGAGTGGATGATGTTGGCCGAGAAGGTACTTGGTCCTGCCTCTCGTTCGAGAGCCTCCCGATTATCGATTCGAAACTCGAGCCATTCTGGAGTATGCTGGTAGGGCGACCCGTGCCCATTTTTCTGGGGAAGATCAGGCTGCTCTGGTGCATTTCTAGCGACAGCCTGGGTTTCTTCGACAGCTTGTCACAGTTAAACAAGTGCCATGGAATTTCCTTCGGCATTGATCTGCTCCCACCGGATTTGTTCCTCAATGAGGTATTGGACTTCCTCACAGGACTCGATCGCGTGGTAGATTCGCGCATGACAGGGACAATACTGGGGGTGATTAAAGTCCCACTGAGTGTAGCCTGTCGACAGATCGGGGGGTAAGATTTGTGCCCGCTAGATGAGGATGTCAAAAAGTCATCGGGTTCTTTCCCTAGGGAAGGAGAGGGGTCTACGATCATGCCAGGGCCGCCACCCTGGGTACCAAATCGAACGCTCTCTTTGGTTGGTGTTGGGCTGTTCTGATCCATCAACAGAGAGAGAGAATGCCGCCATCATGTGGATCACATTGGCCGGATGGTGAACCACACGTGCTGCTTTGGCTGGTCTGGACCACGTATGTGGTGTGGAGGATCGACGAGACTACTTTTCATTTAGATCAAGCCATCTCGGATCAGCTTTTGTGCCTGGGTCTTGAAGACGTAGCAATCTTCAGGAGAATGACCCAGCTTACGGTGGTATAGGCAGTAGTTGGGATCGTCAATTTTCTGGGCTTCATCCGGCCTGTGGACTTCAGGCAATTCGACAATCCTTTGAGCCATGGAGAGGTCAAAGCATCTTCGTGTGTTCCTTCTTGAAGGAGAATGGCATCTTCATATGCTCTGAGAAGGAGAGAGCAGCCCAGGCGAGGAGGGGGAGGAGCTGTGTGACTCTCTCTCCTCGGGATTCCTCGCACAAGGGGTGGAAGGCCCAATTTTTCTGGGTTGGGGCCAGCAAGGGAACTCCCTATTGGGGCTTCCCCGTCCGGCCGAACTTTCATTCGGTATTCCCTCCGAAGCAGCCGGTGATCTCCTCAGAGTTGGAGGAGGAGATTGGGGTTTTTCAGGAGAATCGCTGAACAACTGTTGATGACTCCAGCCAACATTGAGGATCACCCTCGCCGTGCGCTGCCCCCCAGTGGCAAGGACCTTAGGCTTCTGCTTTTGCAAGTTCTCATTTTGGTTTGTCGAGCTCTTGGCTGATGACTTATTTTTTGCTGAGTAGAAGTAAGGCGCGGTGATGGCGAGGGGCAACCATTTGAGCAACAGGTCATCGAGCTGGAGGAGACGACTACTCTGAGCGTGTCTCAAGCTTCTGTGGGTCCTTCTTCCGCCCGGGATAAGGGCAAGCAAATTTCTTGGGACGATGTCCCAGAGCGCCGAGGGTCCAAGTGGAAGGATGCCGGGGAGCGGTTGTTACTGTCCTCAATGAAAGCTTTAGCCGCCGAGAAGTGATGGTTGAAGAAGGCAAAAACCTCCCGCCCGACCGAGGAGCTCCCAGTCGAGGGTGTTCGTCACCCGAGCCTCCCGTCAACCGAGCTAGGGGTGCCCGCGGCGGTTGAGGGGATTTCTTCTGAGCCTGTAGGAGCGCAGGGGGAGTAGGTCAGCTCCGAGATCTCGTTTAAGGCTGACGGGGCGCATGGCCAGGAGGAGGACGTCAATGGGTAGACCCGGACCGAGTCGAGCGTCGCCATCCCGAGCTTGGGGACGACTGGAGAGGATGCTCCGACTCCGGCCCTTCCAGAGGGGGCTCGTTGTACCACCGGTGTCAAGATCTGGCACCTTCATCTGTTCAGGAGGAGTTCCGGCGTTGTCCCCCTCCCATGCTCCTCGAAAGGGTCATGGAGGGAGGCATTTTCATGGCTCAGCTGGGGGCTGAGATTACTGACTTCGTGGCGCGGTTGGTGAATGAGGGAAGGGCTCAGTCCCAGGTTTGCGCTGAATCCGACCGTAGGATCGGTCGGTTGACATCTGAGCTCGGGGTGCTTCGGCGGGAGGTGGCTTCACTCCTGGCGCGTGATCGGGTGAGCCAGTAGGATGCCCAGTCACAAGCCGAGCAATTGTCCCAAGCTCAGTACACAGCTGAACTCAAGAATAAGCTCTTGGAGGAAGAGTGTCAGGCTCACGTGGAGCGCTCAGGATAGTGGGCGGCCGAGCGAGAGGAGCTCGAGGGCCGGGTTCAGGAGGTCGAGCGGGCCAAGGGGGAGGCCGAGGATGCATGGGTCGAAGCCGACGGGAAGCTGACCGAGGCCCAGGCAGGGTTGGCCGAGGTCGAAGCAAGGCTGGCTGAGGCCGACGCGAGGGTGGCCCAGCTCGAGGAGAAGGCCGCAAGAGTTGGGGCGGAGGTGGTTGAGCGATATCGGAGCCCAGAGTAGAAGCAAGGCGTGGTGATGGTGAGGGGCAACCATTAGAGCAGGAGTTCGTCGAGCTGGAGGAGACGACTACTCTGAGCGTGCCTCAAGCTTCCGTGGGTCCTTCTTCAGCCCGGGATAAGGGCAAGCAAATTGCTCGGGACGATGTCCCAGAGCGCCGAGGGTCCAAGCGGAAGGATGCCGGAGAGCGGCTGCTACTGTCTTCATTGATGTCCCAGAGCGCCGAGGGTCCAAACTGGCTCAGGAACAGGTCCTCGACGAGCTCTTCTTTCCCCCCAGGCAACGCTACGACTCCGATGAGGATGGCTCGGACTCTCCTTCGTCAACGTCGAGCGATGAAGGGCGGAGTTTCAATTTCAATTGGTATTACGGCTTTCGTCCCGTGTACTAGAGAGAAGGGGGAACACCCGATGGGGGTCTTATAGACTGTTCGGTATGCCCAAAGAGCTTCATGTATCTTCTCGCCCCAGTCTCTTTTACGGCTGCAAACAATTTTGGCTAAAAGTTTGCACAAGGTCTTGTTGAATGCCTCGACTAACCCATTAGCTTGAGGATTGTAAATGGTTGAAGTCCTCCAGTCTATGTGGAACTTGGCAGCCAATGCATATATTGTTCTATTCTTAAATGGTGTGCCATTATCCGACATGGTTCGACTGGGAGTGCCGAATCTATAAATAATGTGATGTTTAACAAACTGGGCGACTGCTTCTACCGTGACCTCCCGCAAAGGAATAGCCTCGGCCCATCTAGAGAAATAGTCCGTTGAAGCTAATATGAACTTGTGGCTTTTAGAGGATGGTGGGAAGGGTCTGACAATGTCCATTCCCCAATCCGCGAAGGGCCATGTAGGAGCCGTAGGGTGCAACGATGTTGGGGGTCTTCTTGGCACTGGGCTAAAGGCTTGGCACTGATGGCATGTGCGGGTGTATTGATTGCAATCTGCATACATGGTGGGCCAATAAAAGCCCTTGAGCTTTATGTTGTTCTTCATCTTATCTCCTGCTTGATGGGCACTGCAGAGTTCTAAGTGGACCTCGTGCATAATCTTCTTGGCCTCCTTAGGTGAGAGACAATGTAAGAGAACGGACTTGTCTTTTTCGTAGATAAACCTATACAATTGACCCCTGATCAACTGATATGATGTTACCCTTCGCAGCAACTGTACCCTTTGAGCTGATCTGAAGGGAGGCGACCATTCTTGATATCGATAATTGATTGACGCCAATCTTGTTGTTCTTCTTCAGCGGGATCACCTTCTTCAATTGTATTGACCTTAAAAGTTGTAGGGTTAGCTTCTTCTTCCAAGACACTTGGCATGAGCTTTCTGTGTCTAACGGTTATGTCCAGTTCCCCTTCAGGCGGAAGCTTTATGACAGATGCCAACTTGGCCAAAGCATCTGCTCGAGAATTTCTACTTCTGGGGACATGACCTATCTCAAATAGGTAGAATTTCTCCGTGAGCCTCATCACAGTGGCATGGTAAGGAATTAATTCCTGCTTTCGGACATCATAGTCACCTATGACTTGTTGTACGACGAGCTGCGAATCCCCATAAACCTTAATGCATTTGATGTCCATTTCAAGAGCTAACCGAAGCCCAACTATTAATGCTTCATATTCTACTTCATTATTTGTCAAGGGTTTCATAAGGGCACAAGAATTGTGTAGAATTCCTCCTTGAGGAGTTACGAAGACAATACCCACCCCCGAGGTGAGGGTTGTAGTACCGTCAGACTTCTTGACTGTTCGGGAGGCACCATCAAAGTAAAGCTTCCAGCAGGGGATATCAATTGCAAGGACATCTTCTTCTTTTTATAATGGGGCACCTTCAGCATGGTCTTCTGTTCTTGATTGGGACAGAAGTGTTTCTTCATCATGAAGTTCAATGTTAAGGGGAGAGTCTGTCAGAACCGGATGTGCCGCGAGAACTCCGCCATTCCTTGTCCCTTAATTGCCTTTTGTGGGACTGAAGTTAAGTCAAACTCCATGAGGAGTAACGCCCATTTTTCAAGTCTCCCTGACAGGACAAGCTGTTTAAGGAGGAGTTTGAGTGGGTTGTACTTTGAAATTAACTCCGCCCGGTGGGATAGGAGATAATGTCTCAACTTTTTCACGGCGAATACCAGTGCCAGACATACTTTCTCCATTGGGGAATAGCGATGCGTCTTAACTTTTTCACGGCGAATACCAGCGCCAGACATACTTAACTTGAATCATTTTTGGGGGTCCAACAATTCTCCACATGAACACCTTTACTTTAAGAGGGCTCTTAGGTTCCCAGATTTGTCTGGTCAAAGGATGACTCACACCACCATCTGCAATGACTTGATGTAGATCTAACTAAGAAACGGCCATCTTTTCCCCATCTCCAGCTCCACCCATCTGGTTTGCTTTTGTCTATTGTATGGTCTTGAAGCAGAGAGAGCAAGCCAACCTGGCAACTACCCCACTTGGCTGACCCTCGAAAACTTGAGCCACCATTGTCAAGGGCTCTGAAGATATTACGTACAGCTGAGGAAACCTTTCTTTGAGCAGATCGTCCTTGCACCATCTGTCTTCCCAAAACAAATATTTCTGACCATTACCCAACTTCACTGTAGTTCCAGCCCTGATGATGTCTATACTTTTCAAAATACTCCTCTAGATATGAGAAGTGTAATGCGAGCGGGGGGTGCTCTGCTATAATATCTCTGGTGTACAACTGTGGCCCATAAGTCCTATTCCTCATTACCAAGCCTCCAAAGCAACTTGCTCAATGGTGCTATATTGAAGTCCCTCTTGTTCTTGATATCCAGTCACCGACCTCCTGGCGTTTGCAAATTCTACCCCAAGCGATGTGCCATCCTCTACCTCGCTCTTCATTACCATTCCAAAAGAATCCTGCCTGGATACATTCAAGTTTCCTAGCCACTGACAAAGGGATCCGGAAAGTGGACAGAAAGTAAATAGGGAGGTTGTCCAAGACAGACTGCAAAGCACAAGCCATCCCCCATAAGAAAGTAACTTTCATTTCCATTCTGCTAACCTGAAGTGAAACCTCAGCACCACACCCTGCCAGTCTCGACACCGTAACATATCAGGAGTCAAAGGACAAGTAGGTGATAGTGAAATCACCCACTTGACAACACAGTATAACAACTCTTCGGACGGCTATCTGCTCTATGCTGATATCTAGGACCGGACTCTTAGCCAAATTCACATTAAGACCACTGACCTCTTGCACAAGCTCCAACATGAGTCTAATGGTATATAACTGCTCCTCACCCTCTGCCACAAAGAAGATAGTGTCATCAGCATACTCAAGATGGGAGATGTATTGTCCCCAAGGGCAACTTGGAATCCCCTAATCCAACTATGGGTTTCTATTGTCATCCACATCCTGCTCAAAATGTGTGTCACCAGAACAAAAAGAAGTGGAGACATTAGGTTGCCTTGTCTTAGCCCTCTACCACTATGAAAGTAAGGTGATGGTTTCTCATTAAGGAGACAACAAATGTGGATGACTGGAGACATGCTCTTATCCAGCTCACCCACTTATCATGAAAACCCATCTTGGTAAAAACATGAAACAGACACTACCAGCTAACCCAATCATAGGCTTTTTTGAAATCCAGGTTGAGCACTAACCCTTTCTTTGTTCCTTCAAGGCAAATAAACATTCATGTGCAACCAAAAAATTTTCCTTGATGATGTGGCCTCTAATAAAGGCTCCTTGGCAACGGCTAACTATTTTATCCAAAAGCTTAATGATTAGCTCGTAGATATCATTCAGCAAGCTAATGGGCCTACAAGCCCTCAAGCTATTAGCTCCCTACTTCTTCGGTATGGGGACAAACATAGTCTTGTTGATGCCTCTCAAATGCACCTTGCCTTCCTAAAATTCCCAAATTGCTTGAAGAGTGACACCCTTAATGATTTCCCAGCAATGATGGTAGAACAAGAGTGGGAAGTTGTCCAAGTCAAGAGCCTTACCCCCTTACCAGTAAGAAGACTACTTTATTCACCTTTTCCTCGTCGAAGGGGCGAGAGCGATTTCTATTATCTATTGTTGTAAGGCAAGGAAATATGAGGAATTTACTTTAGTTTAAACCCAATTTATATATTAAAGACTAAATTCCTAAATTTCTTAAACTTCTCAGAAATTAGGAATTTAATATGTGGGTTTTACACAGACGTTAATCTTCTAGAATCTACTAAATTCCGAGCGTCCGCAATAAAGCACTACCGATCGACGTCACAGATAGCAGCCGAACCAGACGGTCACACCGGGAGACGACCCCTCGACCGCTATCTCCCAGGGCCTCCTCTCCCGGTCCCCACGTCTCTCGCTTATCCCCCACGCCTTCGCCGTCGCCCGCTGCAAAAAATTATCTGAAAAATCCGACCGTTTTCTCTCCAAAAATCCCCCCACCCTCTTCTCTCTCTCTCTCTCTCTCTCTCTCTCTCTAGGGTTCGTACTTCGTAAACAGGAGAGGAACGACGTCGTGCGTCTCCTCTCCTCTTCCCATCCCATCCGCTGCGGCATGTCCTCCGCGATCGAGACCTTCCAGCCCCTCGCCCATGGCGGCCTCTCCTCGAGCTCGCAGTCCGCCAGGCACAGGGAATTCCCCAACAGGGCGGTTCCCCTGCCTGGCCGGTCGCGGGACCTGCCGCTGGAGTCGGCGCGGCTGTGCAGGAAACCCCAGGCCGTGTCGCTGATCCACGCGCCGAGAAAGGCGAGGGTTTGCTGGGACGGAGTGGACATCTGGGGCGGTTTGTTCGGGAACGGCCGCAGGGAGCAGCGGAGTAGGGTCCGGGCGGCCGATAGCTCGCGCGAGCAGGACGGCGGTGGGGGCGGCTCGGTGGTTGGGTCCAGCGAGAAGAAGGGTGGGGAAGCTCCGCCGGCGGAGGGCGGCGTCAGCAAGGCCCCGCCCCCTTCTGCTCCCTCTTCTTCGGGGCCGTCATCGTCTTCTACATCGCCATCTTCCAGGGGAGAAAAGACGTGGAAGGGCGGGTGGTGGAAGAGGGGGAAATGGCAGTGGCAGCCCATCATCCAGGCCCAGGAGATTGGTGTAGTGCTGTTGCAGCTTGGTATCGTGATGTTCGCCATGCGGTTGCTGCGGCCCGGATTCCCGCTGCCGGGCTCCGAACCACGCGTACCGACGGCTTACGTGAGCGTTCCGTTCAGCGAGTTCTTGAGCAAGATCAACAGCAATCAGGTGAAAAAAGTGGAGGTGGATGGCGTTCATATCATGTTCCGCCTGAGATCAGATGAACAGAGCGCCGATAATGAGCTTTCCGGAAGCTTACACTCACAAGAAACGGAGGCGTTGATCAGGAGCGTTGCTCCCACAAAGAGAATTGTGTACACGACAACCCGCCCTACTGACATAAAGACTCCGTATGAGAAGATGCTTGAAAACGATGTAGAATTTGGATCACCAGATAAGCGCTCAGGGGGATTTTTTAACTCTGCCTTGGTACTGCCATTGTTTTTTATCTTAAAATTAAAAATAAAGGAATTTTAAGAATGCTATTTTTCTGTGTCCTTTGGAGTACGAGGATTCATCATCATCATCATCATCATCCAGAGTTTTTATTAGTTTCACCAGTAAGAGTGAACGTGCACTGGATGTCAAATTAAATTGAGAGTTAAAATTGATATCTTAATTTAATATGAAAATAAAATAGACAAGTAGTTGTAACTTAGTTTAATGGATTTCTTTTGATTGAGCAACATTGTAGAAAATGTTCAAATCCTTAGAGTTTGAGATATCTTTCTTGTCACCCTGCCTTTCTTTCGCATCCCTATTATTATTATTCAAACAGGAGCCACATCATCCATTTGTTGATATATCTGATATAATTCTAGGTGTATGTTTTCCTCATGGATTAGTTGAATATTTAAATACGGTAAATGACGGAAGGTTAACTCCCCTCTTGCTCTGATGTCCCCATAAAAAAGTCCGCCGACCCTGGTGTTGACAGACAACTGATGAAGGGGTGGAGAAGCTATCTACTACAAATGCTCCCTCCGAATAAAAAATTCCATAGGATGCGACTATTGTTGTACGTGCTTCACCATATGGCGGAGGGTGCTCATGTCCTTTCCCTAAGAAGGTGTGCTCCCACCCACCACAACCCCTCATGCCAGATGAAGAACCATAAGGCGCTGACCCAATGAAATGCTAAAGATGATGATACGGGCCCATCAAAGGCTCGTCGATCTTAGATTTCTCCACCACATGAGTGCTACTCAAAAGAAAAAGAATGAAGCTCCATACTTCTTGTTCCTAGACAATAAAGCCAGCATGGGCACAGAAGTAGATTACCGTCATGTCAGGGGGGGCCAAACTCCCCTATTGTGCTACTCATTCAGCGACTGCTGCTCCAGATTGAAGCACTCGGGCCGACACCTCAGCCTAGCTATCAAGCTCTCTATCAAATGTTCAATCAAATAGGCCATCATGGCTACTATCTTACTAAGAAGAAAATGACAATGATGATGATGAATGAGCATAAAAAATTTAATAAATGAAATAATCAAATAAGGTTAACCCAAATAAAAAAAAGGAAGAGCCACGTCTGGCGGGTGCCAACTTTAGGTCCCCCTAATCGATCGCGCTACCTTCAGTTTAAACTACAACTCTTTGCTAGATGCATCGACCTCGACACCCCATTGAGTCGACCTTTATTCTACTCCACTTTTGATCTTGACATTCTGTGGATGTCAAATACCTTATCCTATGGCTTGAGCACCCTGGCCAAAACCAGCTCACACACATGTCAACTACACTACTATTCGGCTTAGCCACCTCGACCGAGGCCCGCTTCCACATATACAAGATAGCCTATCTCTCGGCTCAGCCATCCCGGTCGAAGCCTGCTGTTATGAATATTCAAGATATCCCATCTCTCGGCTTAGCCATTACAGCGGAAGCCCACTATCAAATATGCCAACTATCCTGTCTCTTGGCATAGCCATCTCGACCAAGTTCTGCTATCAAAACCAATCCATCTATCCCACTGCAATAACCAATACAACTCAACGGCTTAGGCCTTTGGCCAAGGCTTGCTTTCTCACTACCCTCTAGCATGTATAGCCAGCTTTCCCGTATCTTTTGACTTTGGCAGGTTGCTGCCTCAATCGCCTTGGCTTCCATAGCATACTACTCAATGGCCCTCGGCCCTTATGGCCTACTTCCCAATCACCTTACGGCTTTCATAGCCTACTTCTTAATATCCCTTGGCTGTTATAGCCTGCTGCCCGATGCACTTTGACTTTTATAGCCTACTTCTCAACTACTCTTTGGCTTTATAGCTTGCTTCCCAATTATCCCTCGACTTTTATCGCCTCCTTCCCAATTACACCTCATCTTTTATAGCCTGCTCCCCAACTACCCTTCGGCTTTTATAGCCTACTTCCAGATCACATTTTGGCTTTTATAGCCCACTTACAAATGCACTTCGACTTTATAGCCTACTTCCCAATTACCCCTTTGATTTTATAGCTCACTCCCCAATTACCCCTGTGGGCTTTGATAGCTTGCTTCCGTAACGTTGGCTTTTACAGCCTGCTTTCCCAGTGCTATGTGGCCTACTCGGCTTGGTTCCCTGACGTTAGCTTTTATAGCCTACTTTCTCACTGCTCTGTGGCCTACTCGGCCTGCTTCCCTGAGATTGGCTCACAACCTACTTCCTGATGTTCACTACACTCACTGTTAAAATGGCGTGCCACAATTTAAAATATATGTCGCACTCACTCACTTAAAAGATTTTGAATTATAGTAAAGTGATGGAAGGCATTCAAAAGCTTACTCCCAAATGGTTTTATAACTCTCTAGAATCCCTGCGTCCCTATAAAACACCTTGCCTAGTCGAACCTCCATTTCCTTTTCCATCGTGTTGCTGTGTTCAAACCTTGCCATCGTCGTCCTCTTCCTTTGCTTGCACATCCTATTGTCTACTTCCTCTTCCTCCTGCGGATTGCCTGCAACAAGAAGAAACGGTTCTTCTTCTTCCTCCTATTGCAGTGGAAGGCCATCTCCTTCCTCTTCCTTTCTTCCTGTCGTTGATTCAAGGGCGGCCATGTCTTCTTCTTCATCTTGCTACTGGCAACGTGAAGAAACTGCAGAAGACTTCTTCCTTCTACTTCCATTCCTTCAACCTGTTCATCACCGTAATCAATCAAAAGGTAGGTTTCCTCTACCCCATGACCCAACTAAGGTTAAACCAAGTTAACACTCCTTAGTGCATGCATCTTTATCATATCATTAACTCCTAGAACCATCATTTTCAGTTCTTGTTTTTAAAGTAATTAGCGTCCATAAGAGTGGCCGCTATTTGAAATAGCGCCTCCTATTACGGATGATGTTTGTACATGAATTCTTGCAAGTTATATTGTAATATTCCTATTTCGAAAAATCTGTGCCCAAGAAAATGGATGCCCATTCCTTTCCGCGCCTGATAAACTAGACGCTAAATCCTGTGATTTTACGTGAATTGTTATCGATTACAAAAATTAGATAATTTAATTTACTGTGCATGTAAGAGAAATAGCGCCTGACCTGACAGCCGCAAATTATTAATTGCGACCTGCAGACAAGACGCCAAAACCCTGGAATATCTGATTGAATATTCAACACAGATTAATGTCATTTTCTGTTAAATTTAAACTAATTTGCACCTGTTAAACTGAACATTAATTAATATTAGCGTCTGTCCATGTGGACGTTATTCAGTTTTCATTTTGAAATATTATCCATGCCTTGAATGAAGTTTCTAAAAACTGTAAATCGAATTACAGAAATTGGGAATCAACTCCTTCCTTGAAGGACGCTGATTATATATAAAAATACAAATGTATTATTCAAGGTGTGCCTGTGATGATAGACGTTAATTAAATTAGCGCCAGCTGGAACGGATGCTATTTCTCTGATCGACTATTTACCGGGGTTTCAATCCTTAACAGTGGGTAATTCTAGGCACTCTCATCTCACTTCCGTAGATGAGGTCCCGATTTTGATTTCTGCCGATCACCCTCAACTCTCCGTGACGTTTGAGCTCTCCGCGGGACATTCCGTTCCTTCGGACTAGCGATTACACCATAGAGATCTCTGTAAGTCTACGCTAGTCTTGGATTCCCTCAAGACAGCTGAGCAGGTTGTACCCTAAAAACCTATACACCATTTTACTGCCATGTCCCTCTAAAGAAATATGATAATCTAGCCCTCACATAATGTTGTTTCTAGCATTTTTGAGAAAATAGTCACTTTCTAGAATTGCGTCCAGAATAGTGGACGCCAATTGTGAATTGCTCCCGAGTTAGCGGACGCTAATTCACCGTACCCTTTATCTTATTTCTAGAATAAGCACCCATCCATATGGATGCTAATTCAAATCTGCGGCGACTATATTGGACGCCATTTACCCAGTTTCACGAATGTCTCGAATTTCTAAATATGTCATCTCTACATGATTTCTGCCTTAGAATTTCAAATTTCGTAAATCTACCTTATCATCCTACAAGTACCTTTCCTTTGGAATTCTATTGGCTATAAACTAGTGGATGTCAAATTACATGACCCAATGCCTGCGCATATAGGGCCCGATCTGGTCTTGGGAGGAGCACCCGAAAGTACTTGTGCCCATGGGCCTCTTTCTTTCCCGTTGGAGCACCCTCCCCACTGCGACTTCCTTCCTTCTCGGGCGTTCGTGGCGCAGCCTCCTTCACCACGGCGACGACGTGGCGGCGACGGTGACGACGAGACGGACGTGGGGACGTGCTTTTCGCGGTGTGAGGCGGGGCAAACGTGGGAGTAAAAGCTTCTTCTTGCGATTGGCGGCGATCCGGCGGAGCTCGAGCTCTACTGAGTTAGGGAGACAAATCCCTATACTCTTATTGGCATTTCCCGTGATTTGTAGGCCGAGGGGAGGCTGAGTGGGGTGTTTTTGAGTCGGGAGGGAAAAAGTCCATGTTTAGGGTTGAGCGCTGGATCCGCCAAATCTCAAGGTTTCTGACCGATCTAAGGGCGTAGATGCATGATAGGAGGGTTGGGGGAGCTTCCCCTTCGTTTCCCCCTCAACCGGGGTCGTTTGGGGCCCGAAATGGCATTTTCCGGTGAGGTTCACCGTTCTCGGGTCGGCGGGGTGTAACGGTCCTAACAAAGACCATTTACACCGTACACGGCCTAAGGTTGACCGTTTATTAGGCCAGGAGCATCGGTGGCATACACGGTCCATCGTTCGACCGTGTACACCATGGACGGCCCCAGGCTGACCGTGTACCACGTGGGGTCAACATGACTCCCAAGGCATTTGTGACCGTTACTTTTTGATCATTGCACAGTGCTGGGATTGCACGGCCCAGATCTGGCTGTGCAGTCACTGAACGGCCTGAGGCTAGCCATTCAGTCTCTGTGCCGTTGGATGATTGAACGGCCATGTGGGGTCCGTTCATGTCCTTGCACAGCCCGGTGTTGGCCATGCTACCTTTGAGCGGCCAGTGGATGGCCGTCATGTTTCTATACCGTTGGGTGATTGAACGGCCCAGTGGGGTCCGTTCATCTGCCTACACGGCTAAGGGTTGGCCGTGCACTTCCTGAACGGCCAGGGTTTGGCCGTGTGGCTTTCCGTCCTGTCCAGAGATGGCACGGGCCTCTATTGGCTGTGCATGCTCTGGAACGGTCCCAAAAGGGGCCGTGCATTCATGGCACAGCCCAGGGAGGACCGTGGCCATGGTCTGTAAATGGTCCATTGGTAGACCGTTCATATTGGAACGGCCCAGAGTGGACCGTCCACTGTGCTTGTCTAACCGGTGTTTCTTTCCTTGCAAATTCGAGCCCCGGGCAGGTGAACCTCGATCCACGTGTAGACCTATGATCTGACTGATGCTGAGCATCATGTGAGGGCCATGTGCTAGGGTGCCGTGGGGTCCCAGGAGTTTGTGCTCTCGGCTCGTGTTACCGTGAGTCGGTGTCGGTATGAGGAGCAGTCCTCGTACTTGTCCGGTTCAGGCGTTGCTTTTCGCTGACTTGGGAGTCTACTCTTCCAGTGACACGTCCACTAGTCATAGCCTTCTTACGACACGCGCGCGTGTTGACACCCGTTTTATCCCATAAGTCGTGTTATTTCTCTTATTTATCTCCGTGGTGTCCTAAATTAACCATTATTTTGAAGTCATCTTTGAGCCTATTTCGAGCCCATTTTTGGTCATTTCTAAGCCCATTAAGCCTTGGAGTCCTTGGAGAATATTTTACTTTTTTATTAAAGAATATAAAAAAATAAAAAAAAATTGGTCATGGTCAACTATTGACCAGAGTGGTCAACTATTGACCATCACGGTCAACTATTGACCAGTGTGGTCAATAGTTGACTGGCCCTTCCCTTCTTCTGCCTTGAGAGTCCGAAGTGTCTTGGACTCTGTTTCTGGGCGTTTTTGGCTCCGGTACCTCTAAGGACCATATCTTCTAGAATTCTCCACCAAATCGAGTCCCGTTTGTTTCTATCTCCTTAAACTAAACATTGTTGAAGAGAAGTATCCCAGGAATACAGGATCAATCTGGACATGTGCGACCACATGAACACGATAGATCAGCATAATGCCAAGTGTCAACCCTCCATTTGATTTGTCAAACAGGGCGGGCTGCATTAGGAAATTAAATCCCATCTGCCCCTAAAGTTAGAATCCCACCATCATAGAGAAGAGGAAAACAGAAATTGTGTAAAGCTTGTACAGGGGACATAACTCAATTAAAGCACCATGCATACTCCAAAACAAGCACGTAAAATAATCTTATTAGATAATTAATTCCCACGGCATGTTAATGCGCAAACAAAGCCGACATAAAACATTTGGGAAGCAAACTGACCAAACAACTGTTTGGCAAGGCATTCAGATATAGTATTGTGCTTGCAGCCGAATATGACTCCTGCGAGGCTTGCTTTCCGCAGATTCCTTGCAGATGGACTAGTATTCCCAAAACCGTCGCTGTTTCCAGGCCATGTGCCCCTCCCACTTCCAATGAAGGTTTCTGTTTTCCTCCCTGCTCCCATTCTTCTATTTAAGGCCTTCAAGAAAATTCAATCTGTTAGAAGGTTCGAACCAGCTCCCTTGCAGAAGTAAACAAAACTTAGCACTTAGCAGCATGTCTGAAACTGGATGCTTTCAGTGGATCATAGGCTTTGATCACCCACGCATTTGTTTGTAGAATACTCTGCTATGTACTTTCAAAAATGTCATAAACCACGACTGGACTTTAGGATGCCCAAAATCCCCCACATGCAAATTCCCGCGACAAGGACAACATCGCACAAACACCAAACCAGATGAACAACTTCCCTCACCAAACTGGTTCTTCGTAAAAACGGGTCACAAGAATTCCCGCGAAATATGACAAAACGCACAACAAGGAACGATCACGTCAGTGAAATCCCATTTTCCAGCGGTAAAAAAAATCAAAAATAAAAAAAGAAGCACCAAAAGCCATCAACCGGAGAAGGAAACAACCGTCCATCCATCAACAAACACCCAGAAACTTTGATTATCTAAAGAAGAACAAACATAAGGTCATGAACACATACATCTATCTACTCGTACACCTTAATGACTCGAAAAGTTACACCAAAAAAACATGAAAAAAGGCACAACGGGCCATCAAAGTACATACAGAAAAGGGGACACGAAAACGGAAACCACGTAATCGGAACATAGCGCAACGAAGCACCGGAAAGTACAACAATTACACGAAATGGGGATACCAAGAACAAGGAACTCGTGGGAGAGACAGAAGGGAGATGGAGGGAGAGAGCAGGAACGGAGCTGGGGTTAGGGTTTTGGAGCAGGGAGCGCAATGGAAGTGGCCTCTCGAAGAGGGAGGAGGAACGTAGTTGCTTCGCCGGGGAAGCAGGAGTGCGGGAAGAAGTGAAGAACAGGCAGGTTATACTTTCAGACTGACGGCAAGGTGTAAAGACCAAAGTGTGTTTTTATGTGAAAAAACCTCATGTGGTATGTATTTGTGAAAATGTCCTTCTAGGTAACATAACCAAGACGTAAAGCGCCATTTATGAGAGTGACGATGGATATACACAGGTTTGCCAAGTACGTGATTATTTATGCTTAGTCTACATCCAAATTATATTTGTTTCATTATTTGAAACAATGAATTCGCTTGACGCTGGCCGAATCGTCTGAAAATAAAATGCTAAGTTACTTTTCATTCAGCAGGGGATTCGGGCATGCTCTTAAAAACTTCTCTTATCGGATTCAGCGTCGTCTCTTCTTTGGCCTTCGCGGACGATGTCCGGATTCCCGTGGCGCAAGACGCCTCTGTGATCGGCATCAGCGTTTGCTGCGGAGACGCCTCCCAGATAGAAAATCATGTTTTCACGATCCTCGGAACGCACCGATCACAACGGTACCACTCACGCCTGGGTGAACGACTCGGTTCGCCTGCAGCAGAGTTCCGCAGGGTTTGCCGAAAACCAGGTCGGGAATCGAAAAAACACGTGGAAAAGCTACGGAATGTCTCCGGGCCTCCGAAACGACCCCGGATCACGCCAATCTGAACACGAAAGATGTCTGAAATATAATTTCAGACACAACAGTTTCAGACACTCTGAGAAAATAGATCCGGAACCCGAAAATAAGGGTTCAGCTTTCGCCAGGTACTTATCATAAGTTGCCCCCAGTGGACTGTCTTTTGTTGAGAAGAAAGCGGAGAGGGTGTCCACTTCATAGCACCCACTGTAATAATAATCTTCAAGGGTGACGCCTAATCCTGGGTGTTGGGAGACATGCCTTAATTCTTTGTCTAGGCTGGCAGGGTACCAAAGCCTTTTGAATGCTTCTTTCCCTTTGCGAGGCTAGCCAGAAGGGATGTACTACTTCTGAAACATTTTAGCCACCCGGTCGGATGTGAACGTCAGCCCTTGAATAGAGACTGTCGGGTTCTCTATGTCTTCAAGGAGATGACAATTAGTATCTTCCTACACAGCATGTTCCTCACCTGCATAAAATAAGCTACTGGGGCCTTCAGACTGTGTCACCTCCAGTGTCTTAAGAGGCTCGACAGTGAGATGGTAGAGTCCTACTATTGGCTTAATAAGACCCTTTGGGATCTTGATATGGCTGTGATGCTGGTCGACCTTGGCTTCGTTGGCTTCAAGATAGGTGGCGGGAGGTGCAGTTCTACCCACGTCCCCTGTACTGGCGATGTGTGAAATCATCTTGGGATTCACATATCCCGACAGTGGTGGTGGAAACCAGTCATCACCGGATGTGCTTCTTGGTGTCCTGATAGGGGCCTTGACTTTGAAGGTTTTCTGTGACTGCTCCTTATATAAAGAAGCGTTAAGCAGATGACATTCAAACACTTCGAATGGATGGAGGTCAGCAAATATCCTCTCCTCCTTTCCCTCCTGATTATATTTAGTACACTGGTGCAATGTAGATGGCACCACCAGATTTTCATGTAGCCAGGGGCCGCCAAGCAATGCTTTGTACGAGGTGTTAGAGTTAATAACATGGAACTACACTCTCGTAGTGAACTCTGCCATAGTGAGAGTGAATTCTGCCACTCCCAGTGGCACTTCAAATTGTTGGTTGAAGCTAGTGATATGCATATCTCCCACCTTACTGAGGCACACATTGAAGTAGTACCTCTGGTAAATTCTGTATGGAAGAATATTGACGACTGCTCCGAGATCTACCAGAATTCTGTTCAATTCTCGACTATTCAACTGTCCCTTCATGTACAATGGTCTATTGTGGCTAATAGTGAGGAGTAGCATGTCCTCTTGAGTGAAAGTCAAATTTGCTCCCGATAATGTCTCAGCCAAACAAGCTTCGTATTAGGTAGGCGTATACAGAGTAGTGATAATTGCTTGCCAGGTCTTTTCGCTCAGGGAGAGGATTTTCGAGATGGTGACCTTGCTGGGAGCTTTTTCAGCAGCTTCATTATCCCGCTTCCAGCTCGGACATTTGATAATTTCATCTCCTCTTCCCATCTTGGCTTAGAAGAGCCATTTCTTGAAGAAGAAGAATAAGCGTCAAAGTTGGCAGACGCCAATTATTGAATGATGCGGGTGAATAATGCTAATTTCAACAATGGGTGGTGCTCAAGACGGACGCCAAATTGAATTATGAAATAGAAAGAAAAATGAAAAAAAGAATTAGCGTCGGCTATGACAGATGCTCATTTTCTAGTGAAAATAAGGAGGGAAAAAGGATTCCCACCTAATAGGCATCAGATCTAAATTTTTCATGAATATTTTAAAGACCGTATCTTCAAACTCGAGGAGCCCCAAAGACAAGTAGCAGACTAGCTCCTGCAAGCGAGATTCCCCAGCTTCAAGTCTCGCCAGCTCCTCCCTGAAAGAAGCAACTTCCCCCGCTGCCAATGCATATTCATCCAAGCTCTGTGCTCAAAACTACTGGGTACGCTTTAGCTCATCCCCAATGTGGGCAAGTTCAGCTTGAATCTCTGCTACCCATTTCTACAGAGAATCAATGTGGCAAGTAGCACCCTTAGCATTTTCTCTCTTACGTTGCTCCACTTCCTCGAATGACCGAAGGGCAACCTGACACTTAGCACGGTGAAGCCTTAGAGCCATCATCTGGTCAGTTGAAATGTGATCAAGGTATTCACGTCAGTTCACATACTTTAGTAGCAAAACCACACGCTGCATCCACTCCCTTAAAGGGCACCCAAAACCCTGAAGCATAATGGATATGCGCTCGGCTATCACCCGCAACTGCATATAGGTTAAACTGGGGTGGGTTAGAACATTTTGCCGTAGCACATCGAGGTAGTGCCACACCATCTCATTTGAAGATTGTAAGCCCAAGGGTGGCACTTCAAGGAGGTGAAATTCCACCTTACTGTCAACATTGACCCAAAGTGCATCAGAAGGCTCCGATGAGGAGGATGGCAGCGTCGTTCACAAGCCTGAAGCTACTACCACCTCCTTCAAAGTTGTCACCAATTCCTCTCTGCTCTCCTAAATAGGAGCAGGCGAGATGGGAACAATAGTTGCAGACTCACCCATGGCTTCCGACGCTGAACTGGAACTTTCGAGCATGGGGTCAGAAGCTTGCTCTGGGATGGTGGGAGAAGATGTCTCTTGCTCTTCCATTTAAACGGTCTCTTCGAGCTCTGCTCTGGCAACGATTGCCAAGTTAGCTGCTTCATCAGCCACCTTTTCCTGAAATTCTAACGGTGCCACCCCAGCATTAGTGATGTCATTGGCCGGCCCTTATTCAATGGCCAATGGGGGAGGCTATAATGGCTCCACAATATGCTCAAGCCTGAGGCTTCTCACAGGCTCGCTGAGGCTTGCCGTCTTGAGATACCCACTTGGAAACCACAGCGCAAGTGGCCTCTATACAGGCACCACGCCTTCACCGGGGGAGAACTTAAATGACTCCAATTGAGGAGCAGAAAGCGACGGTGTTGTGCCCTCCGCCGGTGGAACTGGCCCCATGGGGATGGTGGGATCCTTCGAGAAGCGAACAAACCAAAAGAAGAAAAAGACATGTCAAAGTCCACACCACGGGACGTAGAGTAATAAGAAAACCAAATGAAATATGGGGCTCACCACCATTGGCACAAGGTCCAGCTCAGCCACTGTAGGAGCCTCCACTGATGGGTGGCTCAAGCCAAAAGTAACCCCGCCCTCCTCCAGAGGAAGACTAGGGGCACTAGGAAAACCCAGCTTAAGCCGTGCTGGGCTGAAGGCTATGACATCACTCCCGTAAGAAGTTGATGGATTGGTTTCTCTTGACCTCGCCTCTGCAGGCTCCTCATCACTTGAAGTCCCGTAGTCCACCGACACCTCAGAAAGTGGGCTCTCTGATGAACCTGCTGCCTCTTTAGCCAGCCCCTGCAGATGCGCTGAACTATCTTTGGCCACTTCTAAGGAGCTTCTTTTGGCCGCAAGTGCAACCAGTCATTCTGATGAACGCCGGCTCACCAATGTTCCCTGGATCAGAGCACTAGGAGAAGGAGCCTCGGCAGAAATAGGAGGGCCAGTACCTACTTGACAAAACTAGCATGTAAAGTTAAGGCAACTCATGGGAAAATTAAGCTGTAAGGCAGCGGATGTTAGCAGACTGAGTCTGTGGTTCTTAATTGCTTAGTGCAAGGAAACCTTACTCCAGCAGAGTAAGGGGTGGATGTAGATTGCAGATCGCAATCGAACCACCTTAAAAACTCTCTCTCCTATTTGTGTGGTTTATTTGGCTGTTGTCACATTTTGGTTCTAGCTCATCAGCTGTTCGATTACTGTTTCATCATAACTCTCTCTCGTTAAGCTTCTGTCCATCTGTCTGCTCCGTGGTCGGACTAGGAAAATTTCCTTACTGCGACTGAGATTACATCTCTTATTTTTCTAATTATTTTGAATTGGACATGATCTATTCATCCCCCCCTTCTAGCTCTCATTCTGCGTGCTATCATCCCACTAGCCTCGAACACGGTAACTGAGATATCGTAATAGTAACCAAAGACAAGGACTAGTCAGGGTCACGCTCGTCAGCGCAAGTCCACGCCCCTGACCAAGTGTGCACACACAAGCTCAATGCCTTGAGCCAGGCCTCTAGCTAGTTTTCCCCCCCAGTTGGACACTACTGTAAAGCAAGGGGGCCCACGGGAGCTAGCCTAAAAATCGTACATCGGGACTGCCCCGCCACCTCTCAACGGTGGGCTGACTCAAAGGGTCGTCAGGCTACGACTAGTGGATCCGTCACAAAGAAAGGGAAAATCACTCAACATGGGGAAATAAACATGATATAAACATGATATAAAGCTGCAATTAATGCAAAACTATTAATAGCTTAACCTAGATGCATGACCAATCAACATCAAGGGCTTAATTGGTTCTGCTGAGAACGCGCAGGATGCATTGGGCGCGTCCCTCAGTAATGCAGCGAACACTGCAAGCATGTTCTTCAGGAGCGCGGTGGAAGCCTACAATGCGTTAATAATGAACGTAGTGGTTCCCATTACCGTGTTATCTACCGCCTCTGAAAAATCATAAAATTCAAGATCGCAGTGGCACGATATGCCACGTTGACCAGAACGCGGTGCACACCTACAGCGTGACCTACTGAGAATGCGATGCTCCCTTGTACCGCATTCTCTTTAGGGTTCTGAGCCTAAGATTTCTAGGTCTAGACTCCTCCCAATCGATTCAATCGATGGGAAAATAAGAGAACAACCTGTTTAGACCTGTCCTTTCCTAGTTTTACACATAAATTACATCAAAAATGTAAATAACAATGGCCATGCTAGACATTCCACAAGGGTAAAATGAAAACCATTCCCATGCATAAATTGAATTGAAACTAGCATTCTAATAGGCGTTGTATCGTTCTAACACATGGAAAAACACGGAAAGGCGAGGTGAATTCTATCCCCCTACATGAAAACACGAGAAGAATCCATTCTTCGTGCAAGAAACGCCTCCCACGTGATGACCAAGTCATGCACCACACGAGCTCACTTCCACACACACACCAAAGCTCCACCGTCGTCTCGTGCTCGCCGGAATCTTCTCCTCCAAGCCACCCGTGACCGAGGGGCATTGTCCACCAAGGGAGAGCAAGAGAAAGATGGGGAAAGGAGTGGAAGAGAGAGAGAACCGTGGGGTTCCTCTCCAACATGGGTGAAAGAAGGCCTTTTAACATATTTTTTTTATTTTAAAACCTCAAATTGCAAGAAGGGCTCATAAGAACTAAAATTGCATTAATACCCTTTCATGTTAATAATTCTTTACAATGAAGGTTTTAAACCCATTTAACCCATGAAAAAGGCCCACAAAAATAGTCAAATTTCACAAAAATTTTCAAATTCAAAATCTGATAAGAATACAAAATTCACGGGTCTCACACCATGACTCTTATTACTAGAAGAACTAGAGGAACTACCTTGATCACTAGATTCAGAATCCCATCAACAGCCCATCAATGCTTCAAATTTTCTTACAATGGTAGGGTGATCAAAATCAAGAGTATCCCACTGGTGGAGACACTCAATGCCATCACCTCTGAGCAGATCCCCTTCATGACCATTCCAAACAAGGCCAAGAAGCCAGTCTTCTCCATAGTAGGTGCTGTCAGGCCCTCCGCCCTATGTCCATCATGTTCTCTTACTCTTCCTCGGCCAATCGCTCACTCCAATATCCCGTTTGGCAAAGGATGGGAAATAATGGCCAGGATAGGTTTCACCATGGGTAGAGGTCTGGGATAGTGTAAGCAAGTTCCCACTCGTAGGATGAGACTCAAGACCTCCAAAGGCTACTCAAGTCCAGGTTACTCAGCTAAAAAGGTAGCTAAGACCACTCAAGCTAGTGTTTACTTTATGATCGCTTTATTAAAGGTCCAATGCAGCCAACAACTCGGCACGAGCCAAGAGAAACTCCTGAAATTCTCAAAGAGAAAGCACCCCTAGATTCCCCGCTCGAAGAGGACTTTGGGCTCTCTTATAGGCACATTTCTGGCTCTAGACTAGCCTACTCCTGTCTGTTTCATTCCCTTTCAATTTCATCTGCCATTCCCTCCACATTCACCCACGACCACAAAAAAAAATGCCAATTCTCAAATGTGGGCTTGCAAGCTCACTGTTGAAGAAACCTCCTCCTTGGAGCATGGATCCCTCGTCCAAGGGCCGACACTTTCCACCCTAAACCTTCCTTCACAAACTCCTCTTGTACATAGCATAGAGTGTAGTTTGAGTCAGGGTCTGTATAGAGCGTCCTTTCCATCCAAGCAATCTAAGGTTCGTGAGGTTCCTACACATCACCTTAGCCGCTTGGCCGAGAAATGCACGCAACTATGCTAGGTCTCCGATTTCACATTAGCTCCCATTCACCTAGGGGTAGTCAAACTAGAAGGATCTTTATTTGACAACGCCCTAGAAGTCTATGTGTTAGAAGATGAAGAGGATGATAGAGAAGAAGAAGAGCCACTAGAGGATTGCATGGATCCCATAGCTTCTTTCGTCGACGGGAAGAGAAGATTTGATGAACCCAATGCATCCATCGATGAATCTACCAAGGAAATTGATTTCGACACCAAGGATAACCCAAAAATCATCTTGATAAGTGTCAATTTGAAGAGTGAAGATGAAGCTTCCCTTGTGGAAGTTCTTAGGGAATTCCCCAATGCCTTAGCTTGGTCCTACGAGGACATGCCATGTTTAGATCCATCATTGGTAGAACACCGCTTGGTTCTAAAGCCCGATGCTCGAGCTGTCAAATAGAAATTAAGGTGACTTCACCCGAAGCTCACACTCAAGGTCAAAGAGGAAGTTGACAAGCTCCATAAAGCCAAATTCATTAGGTAGTCTTATATCCACAATGGGTAGCTAACATCATCCCTGTTATGAAGAAAGACGGTAGGGTCTGTATCTATATAGATTTCTGTGACCTTAATCATGCTTGCCCAAAGGATGATTTTCCTCTTCCACACATAGATGTCCTGGTAGACAACACCGCCGGCTACAAGATGCTGTCCTTTATGGATGGCTTCTCTGGGTATTACTAGATCCTGTTAGCAGAAGAAGACCAGGAGAAGATATCCTTCACCACTCATGGGGGACCTATTGCTACGTCGTCATGCCCTTCAGACTTAAGAATGTAGGGGCAACGCATTAAAGGGAAATGATGGCCATCTTCCACGATATGATGCATGTTCATATGGAGGTATACGTGGATGACATTCTAGTCAAATCCAAGACTAGGAGTGGCCATGCAGAGGTCCTCCGCGTAGTTCTCTAATGGTCTTGGGAGCACCAACTCAGGATTTGGTTATTTCTCTTTAGCGCGCTCTGTCTATATGTTGATTGCCCCATGCTCTGATTGACATGAATGATATAAACTCATCATGCCTTCCCGAGTTCCTTCCGCGCTCAGGGCATGATAGTTTTTGCGGTATTAGAGCCTAGGTTTTCAAATTACCTACGTTACCAATGTCCAAGGATAGGTTTTATTCCTTTTACTCGGTGAGATGGGCAGAGCCATGGGTTAAGTTAATCTAAGGCAACATATTCCACATTAGTCACACATAATAATTATTTATTTAAAATCCTTGTAGGATTATGGCCACTGAAAGAGCCTAGTGACGCGGCATGCAATAGACTATTCAAGGCCTCACCCAGGTGCTTTAACAAGTAGCACAGGGTGGTATGAATCATTGAGCGGGAGATCTCCACTGAAGCTTTAGAAATATGAAACCACCGAAGTTTACTGGCTCGTCCGACCCAGATGATGCTGAGAACTTGATGAAGGAAATCGAGCGTATATTCCATGTGATGCAATGCACGGATGAGAAAATAGTTTTACTAGTAACTTTTCAGGTGGAGCGGGATGCTCGATTCTAGTGGGAGTCCATGGAAGCAACCTTTCCACATGAACACATCACATGGGGTGAGTTTGTTGACCATTTCAATAGCAAGTACTTTTCTGATAGAATTCAAGAGAAGAAAGTCATACAATTTGTCGTGCTCTAGCAATAAAAATTATCGGTGGCCGAATATGAGGCCCAATTCTCAAGATTATCCCGTTATGCACCACACTTAGTGCATATGGAAAAGATGAAGGCTGAGAGATTTCTGAATGGGTTTAGACCACAATACATCACACAATTGGCACCAATGGACGTGCAAGCCTACTCAGAAATGGTTAGGCGAGCACAGTTGCTAGAAGATGCCATGGAGCTATCCGACAAGATCTGTGGGCGAGATAAGAAGAAACATGTTACTAGTTCGGGATCTTTCAAGGCCTCGTCCACAAAGAAGAGGTTCAATGATAGAGGAGACCATCCTAAGGATAAGAAGAATAAGAAGAATGACAAGCCATTTTCCATTACCACCACACCATCTAAAGAGGTCTGCAACCACTGTGACAAGGTGGGGCACAAGGCCAAGGAGTTGATGAATTTACTGTTATGCCTTTCGGACTAACAAAACCCCCTGCAGCCTTTATGCAGTTGATGAATGGCATTTTCAGGCCTCTTCTTGACCAATTTATTGTGATATTCATTGATGAGATTTTGGTATACTCCAAGTCTGAGGAAGATCATGAAGGGCACTTGAGGATTGCATTGCATATATTGAGGAACAATCAATTATATGCAAAATTCAACAAATGTGAATTCTGGCTCGATGAAGTATCATTCTTGGGGCATGTGATCTCAAAGAAAGGGATTTATGTTGATCCATCAAAAGTTGAAGTGGTGAAGAACTCGAAAAGACCTGTCAATGCTATCGAAATCTATAATTTTCTGGGTCTGGCTGGTTATTACTGGTGATTTATTAAGGGCTTCTCCAAGATTGATGTTCCTTTGACAAGATTAACAAGAAAGGAGAATCCTTATGTATGGACTAAAGAATGTGAAGAGAGCTTTCAAACTCTAATAGACCGTTTGACTACTGCCCCAGTATTATCCTCACCTATTGAAGGAGAAAAGTTCAAGGTATATACGGAAGGATCTGGCATCAGATTAGGTTGCATGTTGATGCAACAAGGGAAGGTAATTGCATATTCTTCTCAGTAACTTAAGAAGCATGAAGAAAACTACCCAATACAGGACTTAGAATTGGCCGCGGTAGTATTTGCTTTGAAGATCTAGAGGCACTATCTTTATGGGGAAGAATTACTTTGTTGAAATCATTTAATTCACCAAGGTTCAACATAAAAATCAAGCGTAAGCATCCACTTGCTTGACATCTTTGCAATTATGCTTTGATTGGACTTTGATTATTTTTTTGCATAATATTTGGCTTGGATAATCAAGGTAGCATGTCTAATAATTTTCAGATTCATAAGAATGATCAACCTAGTACATCTTATAACCCTCAATTCCACAATTCTCACCACAACTTTTCTGAGGGACCACGTCCTTATTCTCATGGTCTTGCCCACCCCACGGACAATTTCCAATCTCATGGTCCCTTACATCCATTGCAAGCCACTATTCCCCAGGGACCATCTCCTCCATGTGATGAGAAGGTCTCCCAAGTTTTACATGCATTAGATCATCTCACCTCTCAACAAATTCAAGTCCTAAAGGCTATTGTTGAGGATGCATCTTCATCACATCCTCCTTCTACTCCCACTCGGGTGGCCCATCACCCACCTCCCTCATCTCACCTTCCTTCCATTACCTCCCGAGTGGCCCATCACTCGCCTTCATCCATTCATCCTCCCTCTCGGGTGGCCCATCACCCACCTCCCTCTGCTCACTTGCCTTCTTCTACACATATTCCTTCTCGGGTGATCCATCACCCGTCTCCTTCTATTCCTCCTCCTTCATGGCCCCATGGCCCCCATATTCCTTGCACCCCATTCCAACCGGGTTCTTTTGTGGGTCAACCCCTCCATTCTCCACGGCCTTCGCATCAAACGGCCCCTCCTCAAAGGCCATTATGCCAACCCTTTGCTATTCAAGTTACACCCCTCCAACAAACACTACTTGATAAAATTACTTCAATGGAGGAACAATTAAAGAGGGTCACAAGCCCATGGCCCGCTCCTCCTCCTTCTCCAATTAATCCCCTTCGTGCATTCATGAACGAAATCACCAAAATGGAGAAAAATTAGAAGGAGAGAAGAGACGATAATGGCATCAACAATTTGAGTGAGCAAAAACTAGTAAGTTTTAATAATCAAGTGGACGTCGTCTGCCTGCCACCTAATCACACTACTCATTCATATGGCCCTCTACCTTCACATTCACATCCATATACACAAAATCATCTGCATCAACATATACCTCCATCACCCATCAATACGCCTCCACCACTATGTCCACTTGAGTCTAATGATAAAGAATTGGAGACGGTATGTGAAGAATATGAAGATTCTTAAGAGACACCCATTCTGAGTTTCCTTTGTTTTCCTCTCCCTCCGTTGCCACCAGATGAACCCCCTGCTCAGGATGACGCCACCATCCCCAATCCGATTTACAAAACTAATTGGTGTTACGATGATGGGTAGATACTCTAATCATCCACACTGGCACACCATGAACCCTCTCCCACTATTCAAACCTCTCGCACCGTCAAAATTTGATGCTTCCTTCGCACCAAACCCATCAAACCATTAGCCTCCACCAATCCATCTAGGCCCTCCATTATTTCCCCTTCAACTACTCCATTAACAACCTTTCCACCTGTCTCTGCCGAACCTCCCAGTAAACCTCCCACTAAACCTCCACTAATTATACTTTCATCAACCACACCATCGGCCGCCGCCGAACCTCCTCTACCCAACCAAGTAAACCTCCTTTGTCGCCACCTCGGCCCTCCATTATTCCCATAACCCACAAGCCAATCCTTCCTATTCCACAACTTAACCCTTTGCCTAAACCCGTGGCTAATTTTGAGTGGGATCCACTTCCATTTACGCCCGTGTCAACCCTGTCTGCTTCCGAGCAAGGGGAGAAGCTTGCCACATTTAAACCTCCACTTTTACCTACCCTTTTATCAACACTCTCCATTAAACTTCCGTCACACTGACAGATTCAGAGCTGAGCCGACCCTATCCCGATCCTGCCCCAGCCATCATCATCAACAATAAAATCCATAGAAATTCTGACGTCCTCCTCGATCAACCCCGGTGTTTTCGGTGCTAGTTTCGTCACCAATAGAGTTCAGGAGGGCCCGTGGCAGCGCCAACAGCGACTACCTCTCAGGCTGTTCCAATAAGCTGGCAGATACGACAAGCTTCTTCCTATGGGTTTCTAACTTAGCTCCCGACCCCGCCTGGCCAGCTTATAGCCCCTCCCTACGTGGAGGTAGTTTTGAGTGTAATTCAAGTTAACCCCCACCCCAAGATCCCCCTCCTGCGAGAGGTGTAGTAGTTTACTATTATAAAATTTTAAGTTAGAGCTACACCGGTGCAGCGTGCGGGATATACCCACGCTTCCCTGCTCACCTCGTCTCTGGTCGAGATCGGCATCTTCATGCTGACCAGGTGAGATTCAGTCCCCATCCACTACTGATTTTATCTTTGCTAGCTTAGTATTATTTCTGGTTGCCCGTTGGACGACAAGTGAGTGCCCGTTCCAACTTTTCATACATCATGTGACCACCGCGGAGCGAGGCAAGAGCAACCCTTTACATCCCAAGCCCTTGGTGTGCTGACTGCCCACAAAATTGGGCATCCCAGGCCCTTAGGGGTCCATCCTAATCTAGCTTTACCCCGGAACGTCAATGTCCCACTTTGGACCCTTCCCACCATCATCGGTTTGCCTACCGACACTAGTGTGCGCTACATGAATGAGTTCGCTAGAGTGAGTCCCCTACTCAACTTGCTTGCTTGCGATTGTAGGTCTAAAGGCATCAGTCGAGTGGCTGCCACCCCCAAGGTGGTCTCACATCACAAACCAAAATATTATATTTTGACGGAAGAATCTGGCGACCAGCTCCCCAGTGACTTCTCTTAGCACTATCGCTTCTGCCCATCAGGAGAAATAATCTGTGGCTGCTAAGATATACTTGCATCCTGATGAAGATGCTGGTAGTGGCCCCACCTTATCCGTGCCCCATTGAGCGAACGACTAACTCGGTAGTGTGGGATGGAGTGGTGCCGGTGGTCTTCTTGAAATAGTGGCATGCTCTTGACATTTCTGACAAGTTTTAGTAAACTTGCAGCAATCGTCAAATATAGAGGGCCAATAATAACCCAGCTTCTTTATTTCAATCTTCATTTTCAGACCGACCAGATGTGCCCCGACTGACTCGGTGTGGACTTCTTGCATTACTTCCCAAGCTTCTACTACAGATAAGCAACAGAGTAAGACTTTCTTTTGGGTATCTGCCATTATTCAGAACAAGATTTCGTTCCTCATCTCATAAGAGTCCTTGACCCTTAGGAGCTTCATTCTATGTTCTTTCTCCTTCGGGAGCTGTTGGTGTCGGAACCAACATAGTACATACTCCTGCCAATCGGGCTATTAGATTTCTTCCACAGTTGTCACTTCATTTCCTTCTTCATTAGCCAGGACCTCTATCATATTGGGGACCTGTCGTCGGTTAATTACTGTTATGTTCATGCTTCTATCTGGAGGAACTGCCAAGGAACGGACTAACTTTACGAGGGCATCTTCCTGACCATTTTGTTCTCGGTTGATATGTTTGACTTTGATGAAATAGAATCTTGCCATGAGGCGAAGTGCCAATTGGTAGTAAGGGAGGAGTTCTTGCTTCTGCACATCAAACTCTCCTTCCAACTATTTTATAACCATCATGGAATCCCCAAACGCTTCCAGCATCTGAATTTTCATGGACAGGGCAATCTGTAACTCGATTATCACAGCTTCATATTGTGCTTCATTATTTGTGCAGGGTTTGTTTACTGAGTAGGATGTTTTCTTCCAGCGTGTGTTCCAGTTTCTTCTGTTGACGCCGAATACGCCCCGGGCTAATCCGAAGGGGCCACAGTGATAACTCCCCCTCCCTCGGACCTTCTCCAATGTATGTGTCGCATTGCATACTTCGTGTGCTCGCCTTGTTTTCTCCCTACTGGAAACGCATGTGTGTGTGCATTTCTCCCTAATCCTGGGATCGGGCCATCACTACCTCCCATTCATATTAATGAACTATGGAGAATGTTTGTCCCATAGTCTGGGCTCATGTCTTTTATCACGAGTGCTCTTTGTCCGCAATGCCTGCTACCTGTTTGAGCGTTGGCCCTCTCATAAATCCTATAGTTAGTATGCTGACTTACTAACCCTGTGCTCACTAACCTGCTAATTCCTTCCATAAATAATAATCTGTTAACTCCACCAATGTCAAGCTGTTAGCTCTATGGGTGTCGTGCTACTATGTCCTTCTTGTTCTCTCTACGAGTTACATCGCTACGATTTATCGTTCTGAGAATAGCAATTTTGATGCCCCGGGGAGGGGGAATATTCTTCATGGGGATACCCAAATCATCTTTGGGTCAAAGGGCTTTGTCTATCCATGACAAGTACCCCTATGGGCCGCTAGACGGTGAACATCAAAAGGGCTCTTAGCCTAACACCAAATCCACTATCCTCAAGGATATCGACCATCGGTCGTGTGCCCCTCGTAGGCTAGCCCTCATGGTTTCCTTCCCTATCGGTTGTCCCTTTCGGACCGTGATTTGACCATGGGTCGTGTGCCCCTCGTAGGCTAGCCCTCGAGATTTTCCTTCCCTTATTGGTCATCTCATCCGGTCATGCTTTAACCCATGGAATCATGGTGCCCCTGATAGGATAGCCCTCGGGGTCTTCCTATCCATTTGGGTCTACCGACTGCCGTTGCGCCACCCAGCTCTTCGGGGTTTACTCCACTACGTGAGTACTTCTCCACTTCTTTCCCATAATCCTCTGGGATGGGGATATGCTGCCAAAATTTCAGTGTGAATAAGTTAATAAATCATCTAATAATTTTAACTTAACGAATCTGTTCTATTCGGAACGAACGTCGCGCTTGAGTATGAACCTCGCGCGAGTCTGTTACTCGGCTTCTGGAAGGCCCGGGCCCCAACCTAATAAGTGATCATCTCAATTAACCCCAAAAATCACTTCAAAAGATCTCAATAATCCAAAATTAATCAAGAGGCCCTTAATCCGGTGCCGCCGTAAATCGGCACACCCGAATCCGGCACACTCAGATGAAAGGGGCACACCGTTTTAAGCCCCCCCTTATATACCTACACTAGGTGGCGCCATTTTAGACCTGTTCCTATGGTTGTGCGCCGTTTTAACCTCTTTAGCAACGCGTGCCGTGCCGGTTTCCATCTGACTCACGTCATCGCGCCGTTTTAATCCTCTCCTCACCATCAGGGTGATTTTCAGTTTAACCGTAATAGTGTCATCTCAAGGCTTTGTTTCTCACTCTCCGAGTGAATATTAAACCGCCTTAATGGCGAACACCATCTCGATCCGGATTAGCCATGAACACATGGAGATCACTCGTAGGCTAGCCCTCGAGGCCCACGTCCATTTGGTGTTTGTTGGGTTTATGTTTAAAGACCAGTGGATCACCGGTGCCTTTCGTAGGTTAGCCCTCGGGGTCTCCGTCCATTTGGATTCGTCGGTCGCCATGTTTGGCCTGCCGGCTTTAAGGAGCTTACCCCATTCCGTTGGGATGCCTCCACTTTTTCCCAGACACTCCGAGTTTAGGGGAGATGCTACCGGATTAACCATTTGCAGGATCGAAAATAAAATAAATTGAATAAAAAAATAAAAAATAATATGTGTTAACTCAGTGGAATGCAGGAACATTGAACCCTGATAAATATTCTATGAAGGGGGGTATCTTATATTACAAGGGGCGGATATTTCTTTATAAGTCACACCACTTGATCCCTACCATCTTACAAGACCACCATTCCACCCCGGAAGGAGGCCATTCAGGATACCACAAAACATTGCACAGGATAAGAACATTCTACTGGCCAACTATGCATCATTCGGTTAGACAATTTGTAAGAGAATGTGATATCTATCAACAGAATAAGTATGTACAGCAATATCCGGCTGGCTTATTGCAACCTTTGCCAATTCCTGAGCATATCTGGACTCACATACATATGGATTTTATTGATGCACTACCACCTTCTCACAACAAATCTACAATTTTGGTGGTTATTGATAGATTATCAAAGTATGCTCACTTTATTGCTCTTAAACATCCCTACACAGCAGTCATTGTAGCACAAGAATTTATACAAAATGTTGTCAAACTGCATGGATTGCCACATGCTATTATATCAGACAGGGATGCTATTTTCACAAGCAAATTTTGGTCAGAAATATTCAGACTACAAGGGGTTCAATTACGGATGAGCTCTGCTTACCATCCGCAAACTGATGGGCAAGCAGAATCCTTGAATAAATGTTTGGAAACATATTTGAGATGCTTCTGTTTTCAGCAACAGAACCAATGGCTACATTGGCTTCCATGGGCAGAGTATTGGTATAATACCTTTGTCCATTCATCCACTGGCAAAACTCCTTTTGAGACAGTTTATGGGACCCCTCCACCTGCATTGTTATCTTATGTTCCGGGTACTAAAGTACAGGAGGTAGGTGACACATTGCTTAAGCGTGATAGCATATTGAAGGAGCTCAAAGCACATCTGATTAAAGCTCAGCACAGAATGAAGCGCCTAGCCGACAGGAAAAGGACAGATAGAGAGTATCAAGTTGGAGACTGGGTGTATTTGAAACTGCAGCCCCATCGGCAGCAATCAGTAGTTACCAGAGATAATAACAAACTTAGTGCAAGGTACTATGGCCCATATCAAATAGAGAAAAAAATTGGGGCTGTTGCCTACAAATTATCACTACCCGTTTCTTCCAAGATACATCCAGTTTTTCACATTTCCCAGTTGAAACCAAAACTGGGCAGCAAAGCAACACAAGCCTGGCCATTACCGGACAACTTACCCTCAATACTTAAGCAACCTGCACAATTATTGGGTCGAAGGCTTGTCAAGAAGGGCAATGTTGCTGGGACAGAACTTCTCATTCAGTGGCAAGGCCAATCATCAACAGAAACTACATGGGAAGACTATAACCAGTTCATAACTTCTTAACCCTTCTTTGACCTTGAGGACAAGGTCTCTTCGAACGGGGGGAGGAGTTGTAACAGAACATCTGTTAGCCACCAGTCATGAACCGGCCGTTGGAAGGTTGTTGAACTGGTGAAGGGTGACTGTTATAAGTCGTTAGTCATTGTCTTTAGCGGAGGTTGTTATATTAGTGGCATTTTGTGTTCCTTTTAGTAATTTTGATAGATGAAAATGTATGAGGTGGCACAATCTCCACCTGTAATATGTAACAAGACTCAGCTATGAGCCTTATAAAAGGAGAAGGTCTGATCGTAAGAACGATCATGACCCTTATACCAGCATGATATGCCTTAGTGTTGTGCTTTAGTGGTTATTCCTTCTCTGTTCAGAGGTGTGCGTAGAGCTCTTGCAGGGAATTCTGTTCTTCCGGTTCTTCCATTCTGGAGCCAGAGCCTGAAGGCTGGAACCAGGAGGAATTGGAGGCTCTTCCTCTTATCTTCTGGAAGCGCCGTGCCAAATTGGTGTCTGAGCCACCTTAAATATGCCTTCAGTTATCCCCCAGATTTCATCTGGACCTGTTCCCCAGCCGGAGAAGTGCATTCCCCCTCTAAAACCATTGAGTCAACACCATCCATGCTGACCTGACCTCACTAAACCCTTTGGCATCCTTTGAAGGCCCCGAACCGCTCTGGGTCAGTGGCTTTCCTCGTCGAATCACTCTGGATCGGCACCACCTGTGCCGACCCGCTCAGCTCCCACAAACCAACGGTCGCCGATCCAGCACCTCACTCTGCCGACCCAACCGCTTCACCGACCCAATCATTCCACCGACCCAGCATGCCCTCTGCCGACCCAGTCACTCCGTCAACCCAGCGCCCCGCTCCACTGACCCACTTTCTCGCTATGCCGACCCACTCCCCATGCTGGTTCGTTCCCTCTCAATCAAGCCAAACTCACACCAGCCAAGGACCCACTCCACCCTTTTGATGATCATCAAAAGCTTACCCTTTGGTCCTGTTTTGAGTAAATAACAAAAAAATAAATAAATAACAATAATGGAATTAATATTTCGATGTCTGTTTCTTCCTTCCATATATCCACTTATGTGTGTACCCATATATACGTACGTACACCGTTTGCCTCAACATACGTTTACCTATCTGGATTCCCGGTATATCAAATGGTGACCTGCGAAAAGTCAGATCATGGCCGACTAAAAGCTCTCACTATGCGTGATGGTAGCTTTCGGACCTATGTTCTCCGCCACGTACCAAGGGGTCAGACTACTAAGAACAATTATCTTTGTATGCTTGAATGTATGTAGCATCATTTCTCAATTCCGCATAAATGCGTGCACATGTCTACCCAGCTCTGGTGGTTCTTTATATTGGCAATTAATCAAGGATCTTCCTCCTTCCCTGGAGGATGTAATTAACGTCATAACCTTTATAGTACGACAGACTGTCGGTCCCGACATAGACTTCACTTTTGTCTGAGCAAGTTAGATTGAGTGTGTTGGAAATCTAAATTTGATAATGACAACTTATGAATTATGTCAAGACTGAATTAAATAATCACCTTAACCAAGTTAAGTCTTTCAATTTGATTAATCACTCAAGCTGCTGAAAAGGTTAAGTCTGCGCATGCTTAAAGGTCGAAGTCAGTGTCGGTGCTTGTTGAGCTTTGTTTCAGGTTGAGTCCATGCTTGAACCTAGTCTGTGCATGCATCTAAGGAAGAGTGAGTCGGTGCAATCCTTGCTCTAAGGAAGAGCGAGTCAGTGCAATCCTTACTCAAAGGACGAGTGAGTCGGTGCAATTCTTGTTTTGCATGCGACTGAGTCTTTGTAATGTCATTCCTTGTACTAGATAAGTCGGTGCAAATCATCACGGCTGCACTCAATCAGGTTCGTGCAAGTTGAAGCTTAGACTTATCGAGTCGTGCAAAGGTCTTTGTACATTGGTGCATTGATATGCTTCGCGTGTTTGAGTCGGTGCACTTCTTTCTATCTCGTCACTTTTTGAGTCAGTGCATATTCATCTTGTGCTACTATAGGTCTGTGCATCACTTAGTTTCGCATCTGCTAGAGTCTGTGCAAGAGAAGTTCTGGCACGATTGAGTCCGTGCATTCTTTATGTATTACACGCATGCTGTCAATGTAGTCTTTGCGTCTCGCACACACATAGTCCGTGCAACATTTGCTGTGTGTATAACTTGACTCTGTGCATATGTTGTAACGACTCAGAGCTCCGAATACCGATAACCCGGTGTAACATCGGATTACCGTTACCAGGAACTAGGGAAGTAACCCAAGAGGCTGCACTCTCTTCATGTCCCACCATGACTCGATGGGCCTTAGTCCCCTATCTTCCCGAAAGTATTTGATGTCCCACCATGTTGGTCTCTGATCGGTCTACTTGAGACCCAATGACCGACCTATGACCCCGTGAGTGTCCCGAACACCCTGTGGGGACTGTGACCGTATTTTTGGGTGTCCAGAGATACTGAGTTATCTTGATTAGCGTGCCCATGAGACTTGAAGTCAGGGTGACTCAGTGTGTGTTTCAAGTTCTGTGTATGCTCGGATGAGTCACCGTGAGTCAGCATGAGTGCGGAGGGCTCTCCCCGCACGTCGTGGGTTCTTTCGAGAAGTGTTTTCCATGTGTGCCATGTGGTTGGCCTTGGACTGTGAGTCTAGTTAACCAACCTAGGGCTGAAGATTTTTCGTGTGTCCCGTGGATGAGAGATCCACTCAACGATTTGTGAGCTGTCTTGAGAATCATGTCACTGTGGTTTCAGACCTAGGGATTCGGCCGGATTGATGACGTTGTGCCGTCACGTGCAGTGGTCTTGACCCAAGTCTCGTGACTCAAGGACCGTTGAGTTATTAGGTCTAGTAGACTGTCCAGAGTCTGGTGGTCGCGAGCCACCTATTTCTTTTCGTTACTCGAGATGGGTGCTGTTGACACCCGTTTTAGCCCACAAGTTGCGTCATTTCTCTTATTCATCATTTTTGATGTCCCGAATTATCCATTATTTTGGAGCCTTCCTTGGATGGATTTCGAGTCCATTTTTATTGTTCTCTAGTCTTTAAACTTTAGAGATTATGATTTCATAGAGCCCTAGAGCTTATCTTGTCAACTTCTGGCTTCCAAGTCGGCTCGGCCCATTTAGGCCGGCTTCCTTCAACCATTCGACTCTCTTTCGCTATGCAGTCCTAAACGTGACACCTTTTCATCCTCTTCTATTCCTCTATTGAAAAGGCGCTCTTCACAAACGTTGTTCAATTTTTCGAGATCTACAACTTCTTCTTCTACGCTGTTAGCCAGTTCTACCCTGATTATGAGCTATTTATGTTTTTCTGGCAGGCTACACTGTTCACCTAGGAACCTAGCATTTTTCTATCTTCTAGCCCCATTTTCTCCATCTTATAATCCTTTTCTCATCTGTCTCTCTTCATGAAAGTTGTTCCTCTTTTAGTTATCTACAATTTCTTCTTCTATCACTTTCACTAGTTCTACATCGTTTTAGGGATACGCTTCAATTTCTGAAGTCACATGCAGTCTACCCAGAATGTTCCTCCATCGGTGTAGTGGTGTATTATTAGACCGCTAGAGCCAAGAAGTGGTCTATTATTAGACCGCCAGAGCCCATGTAGTGGTCTATTATTAGACCACCAGAGCATAAGAAACAATCCTACGATAGACCGTTACACCCAAACTTGCCTAAAATCACCCTGTTTGACCCCTAGAGCCTTGTGGCCTTACCCTAGACCGTTTGTGGTCCTCTGGCGGTCTTATGATTGACCGCTAAGAAAATCGAGAGTCCAATTCGTGCTAGACTCTGCTCCATTTCTGTGCGTCGTGGCCCTCTTGCAGAGCCCATAACTTCTTGAATTCTACTCTGAATTGAGCGCCATTGGTTCCTATGGTTTCTCCTTTATATTATCTTGAATTTGGTCCATAGATCTCAAATTTTCATTGGCTATCTTGCTTAGAATCACGGATGAAAGTTGGGGGTTTGTGTATCCTAGTTCAACACAAACTCTGTAGATTAAGCTCTGGGGCTCCCTTCTAGAAGTCATATCTTTCAGATCCTTCAACCAAATTGAGTCCCACTTATTCTTGCCTATTATCGATTGTAATATCTCGAGATTAATGCATAGAACACAAATTTTGGTGGACTTTATCTCCTAAAATCTTGGGAGAACTTTCTGAATTTTCTGGAAACTCTATATAAATTACACAGTTCGCGCCTCTGTCTCTCTCTCTCTCTCTCTAACACACGCACACAATCATAGGCAGACATCTGTTGTAGAGCTTCCACCCCTTTGTCATGGTCTTCTAGTGGGTGTTCTGCTGGAGCTTCCACGTAATCTCAAGGGTACTGTTTGTGGAAAAATTTGTGGAAGTCTATCAACCTTAGTACCCAGTGCAACAAACTTAGCAGTAAATTTCTGATCAGTCTGGTGTGCCTGAGCTTGTAGTTCTTTAATAGTGGATGTCAGATCCACAAACCAACTTTGTAACATGCTGCACATGTTGTCAAGCTGAGAAGTCTGTTGATGATGAATCTCTGCCATAGAAGTGGAGAAACTAGCACCCTGTATGGAGGTGACTTCTTTAAAATTGTTAGTCAAGTTCTGAACTACTTCTTGGACAGAATCTATCTTGATATAGACATTTCCCAACTGAACAAATATGCTATGAGATTCATCCAATAAATAAGTCAACTGTTAAGATAAATTCTTTTATGCTTCTCAAATTGTTCTCATTTCCTCTCTCAGATTCTACTGTTCTTTTCTAATATCAAATGCATGTACCAGCATCTAAGTGGTCTTTAAGTGAGTTTCAGCTTGGTTTTGCCTTATTCTGCTCAATATATAACCTGCTTGTTCACTAACATGCAGTAGTGAGTCCAGAAATCCATGCAACCGCTCATCAGTTTTGTATTTCTCCCTTACAAACTTTTCTCACTGACTATTCAATGTCTACTCAGCATGCACCAATCTAGTATCTATTCTTTCCACTGCCAGACTCAATTGCATAATAGAGGAATTCATATTCCTGAACTGAGACAACAAAAGTCTTACCAATGCAGGATGAATATCAGATGCATTGGGAGCTGAACTTGTTCCTTCTGATGTAGAAGTGTGGAATTTTGGTGGAATCTATGGCTCCTCAGGACATAATGGTGGCTGAATGCCAAATGCCATCAAAGGTCCATGATAGGGTCCATAATATGTGGCAGGACCTTGATAAGTGTCTTGTGGCACTGCAGCCTCTTCTTAATGTTGTGGCTGTTGCTCTTCCTATAGCCTCGCCTGTTGCTCTATATCCTGCTACTCATCTTGCTATTCCCACAGCTGCTCTTGCCCCCTCTCTTGTTGTTGCTCTTTTGTCTGCAGCTCTAGCAGTCCCTCTACCTGTAACTCTACTTGTTGTACCATATCTTGTTGATCTTCCTACTATTGCTGTTCTAACGGATGCTGTGGTTGCTCTGTCTCCAGCTCTACCTCTTGCTGCTCAGCATGTTACTACTGATGCTCTTCTTCCTAGACTTGCTCTTGTTGTTCTCCCAGCTACTCATCTAGTTATTCTACTAGCTGGTCAATCTGTTGTTCTAGCTACTGCACTGCTTCCATCTCTAGTTACAGCTCCTGATGTTCCTCTAGCTGCTCTAGCTGTTCTTCTAATTGTGCCTGTTCCTATTGTTCTATTGGTAGCTGCTCTTGCTGTTCTTCTGTCTGTCGTTGCTGCCCTGCCTCTTATTGCTCTGCCAACTGTGGCAACGACTTTAAGGCTGTGGGCTTCAATTTCATGAACTTAGTAATGAAGTCCTTGTTGTATACATTCACCTTAGGAATCTCATTAAACTTTTCATCCTCTAAAGGGACTTTCATCTTCTTGATGCAGTCAAGTGAGCTGCATAAGGCAATACATGTCCCAATGAAATGAATCATTATTTCAGGCAGGCAAACTTTGATGTTTCTAAACATACAGTAAAATAAGAATCGTTGTGATTCAGTCAGCCTTCCTCTCCCCCCACCTTGTGGAGTTATAATGGTGATAAGCATGTGATGCAACAGTCTTTTTAAGGGAGAAAATCTAGATAACTGGACGCGTCATTTATTTTTTATTTTTTATTTTTATTATTTTAATATTTTTGAGTGTCCCTCACGTTAACTTATCTTTGGGTGAGGGTAAAATTATCGCATGACGTGATGCGAGGGTCAAGCAAAAAAAAATCAGATGAATCGTGGCAACAACTGAAGAGGAATTTGGCATCGGGGCAACAACTGTAATGGTGGAGTCTTGAGATTTCAAGCTGAACTTCGATGCAACAACTGCAGAGGAATTTGGCATCGGGGCAACTACCATGAGCTATCACATGTCCAACATAAAAGGTAAGTGGACTCTGAGAGATTTCAGCAGAACCATTCTCTATGTGGAGGTGGAAGCAGTAACTTTGTTAGAGGAGGCAATCAAGATTGCAAGGACTACCCAGCAACCAACAATGATAGGAGGAGATGCTATGAACAACATCAATGTTTCTAAAGGTCTCAAGGCTGGGCACTGGAGAATCAAGAACATCCTAGATCAATGTGAATCCCTAATGCAAGGCATGAGTCTAGCCCTCAATACTTGTAAGCAGAAAATGTAACAAAGAAGCTCAGGATCTAGCCAGGAAATTAAGCTATAAATTTCTGTATAGGGGCACCAACTGTAATGCTTGCCTCACCTGCGTTTGTAAAGTTACCCTCCTTGAGCGGAATGTAAGTAGTTTAGCCCTTCTGACTAACCCGGATCAGTTCCAAGAACCTCCTGCTACCATGCAGCAAATGTCCTGCATGCCCTGCTTCAACCCCGCAAATATTCAGCAGATCCTCAGGGAAAGCAGAGTGCCATGCAACAGAAAATTTTGCTTTCCTGGCTTCTGCTGCAAGCCAGCCCCCTGCCAAGTTTTCATTCCTGCAGTCAAACCTTATCACCACCTGTGGAATACTTTTCGGTAAGTCTTGGATCTTTAACACTAGATCTCTGATTCCAAAAGGTCCTCCTTGTTCCTTGCAGTACGCGCCACTACCTGTGATGCTGCTGGATCCCCTCGCCTCACTGGCTGTTGCCGTTGTTGGCATGCTGCCAATCATCAGAATCGGCCAACGGGGTCTATGAAGCTAGTAGTTCGATCATAATGGAATGGGAAGGAGGAGGCGGATGTCACTAAACTAGGGTTATCTGATCAACTAGGGGGTACCCACGTCGTATAGTAGAGGGGGGTGAGATGAATAAGAAGATGGCAAGGATGGAAAATGGGAGTAGCAGCGTAGAGGAAGAGGGAGACAAAGTGGGCAAGGAAGCAGCAAAAAAGGAGATCGATCCCCAGGAGCATGCGGCACAGACTTTAAACCCCAGCTGGAATTAGGTTTATCCGAAGCATCACTGGATGCCATCATTCCTTGGATTTTGATTTAAGAGCTGACATTTTATAAATACTAATTAAAGTTTATCCATGATTGTATGTATCAATTAATATATATTGAAGAAGTTTATAATTGAAAACTGTTGGGTACTAACGTACGATCAGTATTCGGGTTATTCATGTGTTATCCTGGCAACCCGGCCACCTAGACACTTAAGTTAGTTTGCTAACCGAGTCCGATTAGCACAAGTGACTCTCGGGGGTGGACTGGGTTAACCGAGCTCAGTTAGCACCATTGTGTGTGAGGAAGAGATGGGACCCACCACTCTCTCTCTCTCTCTCTCATGTTTGTCTACCCTAACCCATTCTCAAACGGACACTTGGACCCTCTTTGTAAATCGGGTAGAATACTGCATTCGACCTCTACCCAGGGTCAGATAATCATCATGTGTGTGAGAGGAGCGTGTGGGACCCACACGACTCTCTCTCATCAGATTTCTTATCCGCCCCCGATATTTCGATAACAAATTGGCCCTTACTTACAAATGCTGCCCTCATGTCCGAAAGTAGACTTAAATAGAATGTAGGCCTTCAAGTTGTGGAGCACGTCTCTTCTTATTGAGCAAAACCATCCAATCAGATATCTATGTCGATCTGTCTTTATGATCAAACTGATCACAGCCGTCGAGATGCGACAGTACAACGCGCCGAGGCCATTCCCTCGATGGTCTCCCCACCGGGGGAGCAACTAATTCCGGCTCGGCGTACTATGCTCCAACCCGCGGACGGAAGACTTATTGCCGTCGTGATGCACATGTGAAGGCCTGAGGGCATGAGCAGTGCATGTTATTTCATGGAGCACTAACTCCACTTCCTATGAACACAGTGGAGACATGGATCCTCCATTAAAACATCCCTGCAGTCGCTCAACCACTCAGATACATAAATGTGAAATCAAAATCTACCAAATTAACACACTTGAATTGATGCAGCAAATTGCAAAAACCATGCGACATCCCAAACCACAACCACGTTATACAACTCAAGCTAATAAGCTATGTCGTGCTTCCACATGACAAAGATTTCTCACGACTTTGCATGAGATGAAAACGACTTTGGAACAGTCACAATATGCTAGAGAGAGAACACCAGAACAAGCCAAACTCAGGAGTGGAGTACCACAAAGAGAGGGAGGGCCGGAGAGATAAAGAGTCTCCTTACATCACAGCGAAGGACAGGTAGAAAGAGAGGTTAGAGGAGAGGTAACAGATGAACGTTCTGGGATGTCTAATGCCTGAGGCGGCCCTCGTTGGCCCGCTGGAAGATCTGGGCTTGGTTTGCGGCGGCTTGCTCTGAGACGAGGGCCGCCGCGAACGCGTCCCTGACCTGCTGGGTGCTGAACGCGAACCTCCGGTTCACCATGGAGTTGAGGAACGAGGCCGTGCCCTCCCGGTAGAGCGCGCCGATGCCGTCGGTGTGGGTGTTCCTCAGGGCGTCCAGGATGTTGAGGTTGCCCACCGGGGCGCCTCCTAGTAGCCCCCCGAGGGGTGCCCAGTAGCCGAAGAGGGCCCATATCACCTGGGGGTGTGTCCTCCAGTAACTACGGCAGGAAAAACACAGACCATGTAACCCAAATTAACTTTCAGCAGGCACTGCCACATGATCCTGCAAACTATACTTTGCTTCGTGCATAAAGGTGGCATCTTGTGTGTGTGTATGCGTGTGTGTGTGTGTGTGTGTGTGTGTGTGTGTGTGTGTGTGTGTGTGTGTGTGAGAGAGAGAGAGAGAGAGAGAGAGAGAGAGGAAGCAAAGACTGGAGGAAGTGTGGGCAGGGTGGCAAGCTTCAAGACTGGAAGATGATCCTTCTGACTTCGAAAAACTATTAACCTTTTTCCATTCCCTGTCTCTTTCACATTAATTGCTTTTCCAATTGACACTCATGGCATGTGTTGACTGCCAAAGGCAAACAAACAAAGGCCTCAGGCTGATACGAACTCACACCCACTTCGACACACACACAACGGTCAAGAGGCCATAATGTCCCAGGGAGTTCACGGACAATACTGCATCCACGATGCCTTCACTGTTTTCACACAAGAACACCCCCTTTGCTTAGGGGACCAGATCGAGAAAGACTAGGATGCCTTTTGTATCCTCCCGTTTCCGGAGAGAGAGGACATGGCCACTTGGGCTCCCTTTGTCGCACCCCTTAAGGTGGTGTTTGGGAGCTATTTTTTAGCTCTCTTAACTTAAATTTAAAATTTGGGAAGAGAAGCCTGTTTTGATACGTTTGATGATGTCCGTATTATTTTTTAGGGTGAAATCTTATCGTGTAAATCTTCCTAAAAATAAAAACACATCTCGAGAACTCTTTTTTAAAATAAATATCATACGACACCTCAGGACTTCTCGCATGTCCTAGCTTCCCCTTTGTCTTTATTTTGCTTCGCAACTTTACTTCACTCTATGGGAGGAACTTACGATCCCAACAAAGGTTGGCTTAGCCTTCCCTGTCGCCATTCTCGTGACCTCCCCTCTTCTTCATGGTTCACAATCTCCTTCACCCCCACCCCGCATCATTTGCTGGCGACCTCCCTTGCCCTTCACCCCGCCGTTGGCCAGAGTAATTGGCATTTGCCTAGCATTCCCTGCCACCATTCGTGACCTCCCCTCCCCTCTGCAGTTTGTGACCTCCTTCAACCCCACCCTCGCTGCACCGTTTCCTCACGACCTCCCTTGCCCTCCGCCCCACCATTGGTGAACGTCAGTTCGACCATCCCCTCTGTCATTCGGATCCTAGGATCAACCTGGCCATCACCTCCGTTGTTCGCATCCTGGGGTCAGCCCGACCATCCCCTCCGCCGTCCGTTCGTATCTTGGGGTCAGCCTTGAATCCAACTAATAGGGGGAGTCATAATTTGGGAGGATCTCAAGACCCATTCCATGCATGACCAAGTCTCATCAATAAATAGGTGATGTGTGTTGTGATTTTTAACGTGGGGCTATTGTGCATGGACAAAATCTAACCATTCTTTTTTCTCATTCCCCATTTTGGTGGTTACTTATTTCAAGTATCTGGACCCCATAATCCATGCGGCGGGATGGGCTGCCAACGCACTGATGCCCCACGTAGACCCCATAATCCACGTGGAATAGTAAATCCCTAAGGGAACGCTAGAAAATCCAACACCAATGACACTCTAAGCAAATACACACTCCAAAAAATTATTGGCCTAGCTCTGATGCCTCATCAATTCTCCTCGGGTGAGAAGAACTCAACCCCGTCGAGTAAGGGGGTACCATTGCTCGGGTACTGCTCAAGTAGATCAGGAATTATCCTCTGTAGCTCCGCCCAGATGATCCAAGTGTCAACGGACACGGACCGACCTTTCCATCGCACCTGGTAGTGCTGGTATGCTCTACTCCTACGTGTCACCTGCTCATCTAGTCTATGTCCTATTTGCTTACGTTGTTGTTGAAATGAGGCTGGTGGAAAACACTACGGGGTGGGATCACTCTCAAGGGAACGAGATCGCTTAAATAGCTCACTCGAAATCACCGCTGGGTCCCTGTAGGTGGCTAGATCTGAGGCTCTAAAGGTAGAGCTAATCCCATATTCCCTATTGTTATATGTAAATTCTACTAGAGGCTAGTGATCATGCCAACTTCCTCCAAAGTCAATAGCACAAGCCCTGAGCATATCTTCCACCACCTGGTTTGTCCATTCAGTTTGACCATCAGTTTGTGGATGGAATGCAGTGCTAAAGTTAAGCAAGGTCCCTAATGAATGTTGGAGACCCTTCTAAAACTGCAATGTAAATCGAGGATCTCCGTCAGATACAATAGTGACAGGGACACCATGTAATTTGACAATTTCCCTCATGTATAATGCTGCTAGTACATCCACAGACTATCGACTCTTAATTGGTAGAAAATGAGCAGACTTAGTCAACCAGTCTATGATTACCCAGATGCCATCGTGTCCGCTTCTTGTCTTAGGTAAACTCATGATGAAATCCATCCCTATACTTTCCCATTTGTTTGTATGTCATATCCTTTTGTATTTTTAGATTATCATAGGTGATAACATGGTAAGGATGATAGACATATTTCTTCAATATAGAAATATGGATTACGTCGTGAACTCCTGCTAGTTGTAGAGGCAAAGCTATACGATACGCAACTTCACCAACCCTTTCCAGAATTTCAAAAGGGCCGATGAATCTTGATGTAAGCTTACCTTTAATACCAAATCTTCAAATACCTTGACCTGAAAAAATCTTAAGGTACACATGATCTCCTACTTGAAGCTCCATGTCGCGCCTTCGATTATCCGCATAAGATTTCTACCTGTCTTGTGCCATTTGAAGTCTGTCTCGAATAAGCTTTATCTTCTCAATAGTATCCCGGATAATATCAGACCCGAGAAATTACCTTTCTCCCACTTCATTCCAGCATATTGGTGATCGACAGCTTCTCTCATATAATGCCTCGAAGGGTGCCATTTGTATGCTAGCTTGTTAGCTATTATTGTATGCAAATTCTACTAGAGGCAAGTGATCATGCCAACTACCTCCAAAGTCAATAGCACAAGCCCTTAGCATATCTTCCACCACCTGATTTGTTCTTTCCGTTTGGCCATCAGTTTGTGGATGGAATATAGTGCTAAAGTTGAGTCGTGTCCCTAAGGAACGTTGCAGACCCTTCCAAAATTGTGATGTGAATCGGGGATCGCTGTCAGATATAATAGTGACAGGGACACCATGTAATTTGATAATTTCCCTCATGTACAATGCTGCTAGTACATCACAGACCATCGACTCTTGATCGGTAGAAAATGAGCAGACTTAGTCAACATGTCGCCGTGCTGCAGCGCGCTCCACAGGATCGCCGTGCCGCCCAGTTCACGCTGATGCACGGCTTGCACGCCGGCCGAAAAAGAATAGTGTATCAGAAGTCGGCCTCTCTTCCCCGACTCCAAGCTCCTCTTGACAATAGTGGTGGTCTCTCTCCCTCTGGTTCCTCTCTCAGCGAAACCCCCTTTCTTCTTCCCTAATTCCCTTTTCTCTCAGATGATTCGCCTCCTTCTCCATATCTCCCTCTCATCTCTCTCTCTTTGTATATCTCATTTGGCCAAAGACGATTGGTTTAAATAGTAGGCTATTAGCATGACTTCACCCGGCGCGGAGAGGGCGCGCCAGATAAAGGCTTTACCAACTATTTTGCATGCCGGGCCAAGGGGCGTTGAGAGGTAAAGCACATCGGGTAAAGCTTCATTTCTCAGGTTGCTGGCCTCAGACTGGCTCCGGGGGTTGTCATAACCCTTCATCTCATTGTGGCTTCATACAACCGCTACGAGAAGTGTTGGTAAAACCCTCAGGCCATTGAACGGCCAATTTTGGAATCGTGTGCACCTTTCGTTCAAACACGTGGGTTTTTCACTGACACAGCCTTCAGCACCTTGGTTCGTGCTACTGCCCTAGCTTTACTTGCATTTGTAGCTTTCTCGGGGAGTGGGCCACTACCCAAGGTGCTTTCGCCCTGGCTGGGCAGCCATCTGGTCGCTAACGGACCTAATTGTTGAGAAGATGCACCCGTGTCGGGTCACTCGGTCTTCTACTGATAGGGCCTTCGGCACCTTGTTCTGAGGAGCCAGAGATGTTCTATCACCTCAGGAGGGCTTCTCATCAGGTGGCGGACCACCAGGTACATCCTCGCCCTTGGTCGGATGACAGATGTTGTTTATGCGACACGACCGAGTCGATGCTAGTTCATTAGGCAAGCCAAACGACGCTGTCGATTTGTTGTGGGTTCCTTCCAATCCTCCTGAGGTGAAGTCCCTGGTGCTCATGTCGGGTGACCGGAGGTTCCAGCAGCTTGAGAAGACCCTTGTGTATTGGCTTCCTTCAGCTTCTGCACTTTGGCAGGCTGCATCATTCTTGTCGTTTAGGCGTGATCGCCACCGAACATATTTTGACCACCAACAAATGCCCCCCAGCCGCGGATGTCACGAGCAAGGAAAGAGTGAGGCGGGGCCAGCTGATGCACTCAGACTGGGCCGATTCTTCATCTCGTTGGCACAGACCATTAATGGTCTTAAAACGGCGGGGTGGCTAAACCGGCGCGGCCAAGGCCTTGCTAATACTGCGTGACTTAATTCGGAGCGCCCTTTTGAGTTCGAATTCAGGCGGGAATGCTAAAACAGCGTGCCTTTTTGATTATCGAGGTTAAAATTGTATGCTAAATAGCACGCTGGCTTAACCCTATCTATATATTCCCCACTTTTTCTTTTGTTTCTTCTCATCTACTTCATATGCACATTTTCTTTCTCTCTCCTCTTTTCTCCTTCTCTCGCGGTGGCGAGCGTGTGAGGTGTAGTGGCGGTGCCGGTAGTGAGAGCTGGTGAGAGAGAACCTTGTTAACCCCGTTCGGGGATTCAAACCCCTCTTTCCAGACCCCGAGAGCCTCCTAGTAGGCTTGTCCTCCGAGCTATTCCCCTGGGTGTTCTATTTTGGCCTCAGTGTGATACCCATGACCTATTTTAGTGACCGTCTCTTAATGGACGTGTTCCTGCTTTCTTCTGGCAAGCTCCCGGGCAGGGGAGACTCTGCCAAAATTTTGTCAAAAACTTCATTTTTTGCAACAATTTTCTGACTTCGTTTATTTTCTTTGGTTTGCTTTCTTGTACAAATAAGATGGCATCTAGCTCTTCCACTTCTTCATCCCGCACTGTGGTGACATGGGAGAATGTCAACACCCTGGACCGGTGCCATGAGCAGCTGGCTATAGTCATATTTACGCTCAAATACCACTTTATTACTAATGAACAAGATCGTACAACTATTGGACCTACCCGACCCGAAATTGACCTGTAGCACACCAATACTAACAGGACAGGCTCTCTCTTCTTCTCTTCAGGTGTTGAACAGCCAGGCTCTTCCAGGCCTCTGGACCTCTTCTCTTGAACCGAATGAACCCCCCTACCCAACCCCTTTCTCCAACAGAGCATGCCTCCCTTTTATAGGTGTGGAGGTAGGGGGTGTTCAAACCCCACCCCTTCCTCTTTCCTTCTTCTCTTCTCCTCATTTCCCGCTCGAATATGCTTCAGAGCCTACAGTAGGGTGGCAGGAGGTTGTTGCGGAGTTTGCCCGCGATTGGTGGAGGGCGACTTCGAAGGCTTGCGACTAGTGCGTTGTCGACTTGAGAGTGAGACAGTCACATGAGCATTGAATGCTCACGCGACGGGACTTGATGGGGCTTGTATCTTCACGCCGGTCTGTTGGTTAACCCTAGGCTTCATCATTGGTCGATGTAGGAGGCAATCCTCTTTAGGCAAGTTTTCTATTGACCACCAAGAGAGCTCCACTGTCCTCCATCTTCTTGCTTGAAATGGGCACAAAACAGAGTATCATATGGAAGATGGGACGTTGTCCCACGACTTCGGATCAAGTGGCCAAGGGGTGGCAACTGCACCGGTTAAGGTATTTTATGCGTGCCGAATCACGTGGCCAAGGGAGGCCCTTTTGCTTGCGCCGATTTAGTGGCAAGGAGAAGGTTGCTTTGTGCGCCAGTTCAGGTGGCAAGGAGGGTGTTGAAGTGTGCCGTATCACTTGGCCATTAAAGGGGGCTTGAGGTGTGCCGATTCACTTGGCCAGAAAGTATGACGTATCACTTGGCCAAAAAGTGTGCCGATTCACTTGGTCAAGGGATGTTGGTAAACGTCATATTCCTCATCACATCGTTGACTCCACACTAGCTCAGACGAGTGCTTGGCATCTAGTACCACCTTAGTTTTGGTGAACCGCTTCCGGATTGTTTATTTCAAAACTCTCGAGCTTCGATTTGTAATTCTGAGTGATTTTCGGCACGTGTCAAACCTGTGTCAAATTACTCAAGTTTCATCTAGATTCAGCATCTAACACTGTGAATTGTGGCCTTAAGCATACTCCTTGCCTGTGCGGAGTGTCTTCATCAAGTGGGCAACCACTCAAAGTATTTTCACCCTCATTGGATAGCTCTTTAGCCTCCTACGGACCTTTCCGGCATTTCGCATGTCCTGATTGGGTCACTCAGATTTTATGCTGATTCGGCCTTCGGCACTATGAATTGATTCCTTAAGCTTGCTCCCTGCCTGTGGGGAGTGTCTTCATCGAGTGAGTAATCACTCAAAGTGTTTTCGCCCCCATTGGGCTACTCTTCGGCCTCCGGCGGACCTTTTCGGCATACCGTGTGCCCTTATCGGGTCACTCGAGTTTCCTACTTATATTGCCTTTAGCACCCCATTTCAAGGGACCAGGAACATTTCTTCACCCCGAGAAACTTCCTTATCACTTGACGGACCACCAGGTGTGTTGTCTTTTCTTTCCGCACACGCTGGGCATGCGTGCCTGCACACTTCTTCTTTTTCTTCTTCGTTGCCCTCGTTCGGCTCAGAGTGGTTTGGTGAATTTTTTAGGTGTCCTTACTGCCATGTTGAAAAAATATGCATCCATTTGAGGATACATGTAACGACCCAGAGATCCGGGTACCGGTAAACCGATACCAAGAACTCGGAGACGCCACCCAAGAAACTGATGAGGCCCCGTAAGGGTTGGGAGAATTGGTTGAGGAGGTGCATAATGAACTGGAATTACGAGTGCATTATAAACTGAGAACAAAAAGGGTTAGCCATCGATAATAATCATCATGAATAAGCATGAGTAAGGCATTACCATTTCATTGATAAGATAAGACGTGGAATTATAACGAACATTCAAGCATGAAATTTGATAGATAAGGCATTGCAATTCATCTGAAAATATTCCAGGGTTCTAATGATCTATTCACAAACTGCCAGACTAACGTAACGTGCTAGTCATGGACCACTACATTATGTCGGTTCACATTTTTCAAAAATATAGCCTGATAACCTGATGGTCCAACAATAATGCATTAGAAGTCTGTGATGGCCTCATAATAGACCGCTACATTTCCTGGGTTTTCAAAAAAAACTAAATTGATTGGTCTCTCCCTCTCTCATTCAATCAAACGCCCAAAAAAATGCTAAACGACGCCCCAAAACACTCCGGCGACTCCAGCAAGCTATTGCCACCGTCGACCACCGTCAACAACCGTCAACCACCACGTTCCAAACCATGGGGAAGAGGCGTGCTATCAAGCGCTTCCAAGACCAGATAGAAGGAGAGGATGCACCCTTGGCGGCAAACCTACCGGAGGAAGAAGAACGACCGACGGCGGCACAAACGGAGCAGGAGGAGGCCCCTACAACCGAGGAAGGTGCTGAAGATGTAGGGGAGGAAGAACAAGAAACCCCTATGACCGAGGAAGTGCTGGTGGCGGCGACTGGATGACAGTCCTCAGAGGTAAGTCGCGTGACCCCAAAAATCCATTTTTGATTATTTTCTAAACTGTGCATGTGTGATTGAGGGGATGAGAATGGGTGCGGGGACCCAATGGGATCAATTGTAGGCCATTTTGGCCAGTTCCACGAACTGGGGAAGCGAAGGAGACGATGCCCAGTCGTTGGGTGCATAACGGTCCTTCTAGTAACCATCATAGATCCTGGCACTCCACCCTTGGTTCGTCAGAGATCTCCGATGGGCTAAGATAGATACGTCAGAGAAACCAGAGATGGAAGTCAAAGATTTTTTTCAGTTTTTACTTATTTATTTTTTTATTATATTTATTTTTATTAAATGCAATGTGATAACTGACCCTATGCCCTATGTATGTGCAGGGGAAAAGAAGAACCAGAATGTCATGGCTTTAGATTCGGGCGGTGTACCAGGCACTGCCTGATTATCAAAGAGAGTGATTGGCCGCCATGGGATTCGGCAAAGTGCTCAGCATAGAGGTTACGAGGGTGGGCTGAGGTACAACTGTATGCATTGTACGAGAGGTGGGATCCAGTCAGCGGGCCTTCATCTTCCGGTGGCGTCATATGATCCCAAAATTGGAGGATATTGTGAGGATTACGGGGCTGAGGGTCCATAGAGTAGCAGTGACAAGCTACACTGACACAGACTACAGCGACCTGGCTCAGGAGTTGCTTGGGATAGATTTGGTAAGACCGGGACACCACTTGTCCCAGTTGGAACGGTCGACACTCCAGGACAGCCTGGGGATTCGAGGAGCTGTGATCGCCATGGGAGAGTTACCAGAGCAGCATATCGACCAAGTGATCGAGCAGATCCATCCTAAAGTAGCAGCGAAGGCGGGACCAGAGGGGGATAGGATTCTGAGGCGCTTCCTGATCTTGCTGTTCAGGAAGTTGCTATTCTCGACCAGAGTCGACGTCATCAGCTGTAGGCTCCTACCTTTGCTGAGTGATCTGGGCAGAGTTGGCAGATATGCATGGGGAGTGGCTATGCTAGCCTTTCTGTTTGAGTCACTCAACACGACCGACCGGCGAATGATGCTGGGCGGCCTCTCACCTTTCCTTCAGGTAAACAACTTAAACTCTAAATGCTTCTATATGCCTTCATATGCTTATGGTTGCTATATGATTAGTTTGTTGAATACGAGATACAAGATTTTCACTAGGATGCTGGCCAAGAGACTAACTTTTGTTATAGACAGGGTTGTCAGTAGCTTTCAGGGAGCTTTCATCAGGGGTAGGCACATCCAGGACAACTTTTTGGCGGCTCATGAATGCATGTTTGCTTTGAAGACTCAGAGGAGGAAAGCAGTAGTCCTCAAGTTGGATTTCGAGAAGGCCTATGATAGAGGTAGTTGGATGTGCTTATTTGATGTGTTGGAGAGGATTGGTTTTGGTGATAGATGGATTCGTTAGATTCGGGGTTGCATTTCTTCTGCTTCTTTTAGGTCCTTGTCAATGGGAGGCCAACTTCCATTTTCCTCAGTGGCAGGGGGCTACGACAGGGAGACCTTATGTAATGCCCCAGGTGTTTCGGATATTTACGTTTATCTTTTCTGTTGAGCCTTCGGAACACTGTGCAAGGTGAACCGTTGCGTTCTCCAACTCCGTGACGTTACTAGCGCATTGTGCTCTTTCTGAGGATCGCGGAGGTGATTTTTCCGTATTTTTCATATTTTCTGAAATTTCTAGATTTTCTATAAATAACCCCCCACCCCCTCTCTTTCTCTCATTCTCTCTTTCTCAGTCTCTCTCCTCTCTTTCTCCCCCTCTCACTCCGGGCGGTCGACGGAGGTGGCGAGGGCGAGGCGGCAAGGTTCGTGAGGTGAGGAACGACGAGGACGAGACGAGGATCGAGATGGTGGCGCTCATTCGCGGTTTCGTGAACCCGACGGGGGTTTCACGGTGTTTTCCTGGCGGATCGGCGTCCTCGGTGGGCGGAATCTTCGGTGGAGGTAGGGGGACGAATCCTTAGCTTGCGCACTTCCTTTCCCACGAGTTTTATAGGCCATGGTGAGCCGAGCGGGGTTATTTTCGCGTTTTGGGGAAAAGAGCATGTTTTGGGGTGTTAGCCGAATCGAGCGTTTCTATCGTATTTTTGGGGTTTAAATGGGTCCTCTTGGTGCTAGAGAGGTTGGGGACTAGTTTCCCCTTGTTTTCCCCTTCACATGGGTGTGAACGGGGCGTGGAATGGGGTTTTCTGTGTGATTCGTCGTTTTTGGGCTCTGGACGATGTAGTGGTCGTTCCAGGGACCGCTAGGCGGTCATGTGGAGACTGCCAGGGTCCCCCTATGTCGGTTCTTGCCTTGCGGTCGCGCGATGGACCACCATCGAGCTTTGCGGTCTCTAGGAGACCGCCAGGGTGTTCCTAGCGGTCAGGGCATGACCGTTTTCTGTTTTATTAGTCATTCAGGGTCCGGTAGGGTAGCGGCCTTGTGACTGACCGCTACCCTGCTTGGCGGTTTGGAGGCAACCGCCTGCGGTTCAAGCGTTTCCGGGGCTTAGCGGTCATGTCTGGACCGCTAGGCCAGGCCAGGCGGTCCGGAGGAGACCGCCAAGTGCTGTGACGGCCTAGAGAGGACTGCCACTTGGTTTTCGTGCTAGTTGTGTCCATTTCGCGTTGTGTTGGCTTCCGGTCTACCCGGTTGTCACCCAGTGGTTGACCTTCGACCTTGTGGATGTCCTGGACACCGTGAGTTCTGTGCTCATGTTTTGGGGGTGTCCGGAAGTGTCGTGTTACCTCGGTTTGCGTGCCCATGGTCTTAGGGGTCCAGGAGACCCTTCTGTTCCGGACTTTCGTGTTTTGCAAGATTGAGTCTTCGTGAGTCGGTGCGAGTGCGGTGGGTCTTCCCCGCACGACGTGGGTTTCTTCAGAAAATGATTTTTGAGTGGGCCATGTGTGTGGCCTCGGACTGTGAGTCCAGTCAACCAGCTATGGGAATGGATTTTATTTTATTAATATAGATTTTTTATTTGGTCATTTATTAGATATAGGGTTTTTCTTAACCTAGGTGTTTTTTGTTTAGTTTTAAAACTTAAACCTAATATTAACTATTTTTTATGAAAAAATTTACACTACTGATCTTCGTGTCATTACTGTCAATTTGCGGTTATTCTCAGCTCGCTCCGGAGAGTTTTGAAGACGCCTGGACAGGCACTCCTGCAGCGCCTCCCGGATGGACAGTTATCAACGAAGTGGGCCCTGCTGTAACATGGGTCAGAAGTACTGCCGGTAGCAGTACAACTCCGCCAAATACAGGAGACTATGCTGCTTACTTAAATAAGGAGAACGTTGGACCTAACAATCCTGCTCCTAAAGACTGGCTTATTACACCTTATTTTAATATGCCTACCAATGGTATATTACGTTTTTACTCAAGACTTACAACTCCTGGCGATCAGGGCGGTATTTATAAAGTAAAAATTTCGACTGATTCAGATCCTTCTAACCTTGCGAGTTACACTGACTTGCAAACCTGGACTGAAACCAGCTTAAATCCTGTACAAACAGATTATATTGAAAAAGTTATTACATTACCTGCAATTTCAGGATCTGTTCATATTGCTTTTGTTATGGAAGGTAATAATATGGATAGATGGCTGATTGATGATGTAAAAGCTGTATCGCAATGTTTTGCACCGGCAACTATTTTAGCCTCTAATCCTACTCTGGATTCCATTGACATTGACTGGATAAATACAGGCGGAGCAGTATCCTGGAATATAGAAATAATTCCCGATTATGCAGCACCTACAGGAAATGGAGAAATTTATAACGGACAGCCTCCTTTTACAAAATCAGGACTTTTGCCCGATACAAGCTACAAGATATATATAAAAGCTATATGTAGCGATTTGGGTACTAGTGAAGCTATTGGCCCTGTATTTTTTGAAACTGCTGCACTCGGTGAAAGCTGCAGCGATCCATTAGTAATAAGCTCTCTACCTTTTACAACTACCAACAACACCGTAAACTTTGCAGACAATTATAATGGTTCACCCGGCTCTACGGGATGCAGCACAACATCATCATATCTTTCGGGCAATGATGTGGTTTACGCCTACACCCCTACTGCAGACGGAAATATTAACATTAGCCTAACCAATAATGGTACAGGATCTGGAATGTTTGTATATGAAAATTGTGCCGATATTGGCAACACGTGTATAGCAGGTGGTACAGGAAATTCAACACCAATAGTTGTGCCTTCTTTAGCAGTTACTGCAAATAACACTATTTATATAGTTATATCAAGCAACTCTTCTGCGCCTTCAACCGCTTATACATTAACAATACAACAAGTATTTTGCGATGCTCCTACCGGTCTGGCTGCAGGCAATCCAACAGCAACGTCTGCCGATTTATCATGGGCAGCAGGTACTGCAACAGCCTGGCAGATAGCAGTGCAGGATGTAGGTGCAGGAATACCGCTTGGAAACGGACAAAATGTAACTTTAAATACTAATGTAACTGTAACACAAACAGCTGCAGGAGTAGCATTTACACCGGCAAGCAGTTATGAATATTATGTTAGGGCTAATTGTGGAGATGGAAATTATAGTATATGGTCAGGGCCATTTACTTTCAGCACAACCCAAATACCTGCTACTCTTAATTACACTCAGGACTGGGAAACGGCACCTTCAGGATGGACATTAAGCAATGCAGGCCAGGTTAACAAGTGGTATATTGGCAGTGCTACCAGTAATGGTGGCTCTCAGTCATTATATATCAGTAACGATAATGGCGTAACAAATGCTTATACAACAAATGCTCAGTCTGTGGTACATGCTTACAGAGATATACAGATTCCTGCAGGTGTAAACCAGCTTAATCTGTCTCTTGAAGAATATAATTACAGTGGACGCTATGAAGTGGATACCATCTCCGCTTTCTACTCAACAAGAGATAATCCCCCAGGGGTAACTTATGATGAATACCCAGTGGAAACTAAACATATCGGGTCATCTCAATTGAGAGACCCAGAATCAGAAGCTGTAGCTCCCTGTAGGTGCTGGGAACAGGTTTACCCTGAAGTGGCGGCTTTTCAAGCCAGATTTGACACGGCTAGCAGTAGCGAGGCCGAAGACACAAAAGAGGCAGGGGTTTCTTTCTCCTGTACCCCTCCCTTGACAATGACGTCAGCACCCCTCAGACCGATCAAGGAAGCTCCTATGAAGGCCGATCGGGAAATACATGCTGCCAGAAAATGACTAGCCACCTCAGCCGAAGACCTGGTGATTCAAGGACACGCGGGAGTAGAATCACCTTCATGTGCTACAGAGTTGAAATGTTGTTCCTCCAACTCAGCACCAAATAACTGCCAGTCCTTCAAGGCTACCAACATACCAGCAGAAATTGAAACTACTGGCACATCTGCTAAAGCCAGAACTGTAGAAGGCCCACTGGTAGACCAGCTCACACCGCCATCACTGGCTAAGTTAGAAGTTCCTGACAAAGTCTGGGGGCAACAGAATGGAGAGGTCGAGGTGCTCGAGCTCAAAGATGATATTCTAGACTTCATCGACCTTTAACCGGCGCCCCCAAAAATGGAAGATGGAGGCCAGGCCATAGTTGATGAGCTGATAGAAGTCAACTTGGGAAGCAAGGATGACCCTAGGCCAACCTTCCTCAGTGCCCAACTGTCATCTGATGAGTAGAAGTTGTACATCTAGTTGCTACAAGAATATCGTGATTGCTTTGCTTGGACTTACAATGAGATGCCAGGACTTAGCCTGGTAGTTTCATAGCATGAGCTGGCCATAAATCTCGAGGTGGAGCCGGTAAAGTAGGCACCACGATGCATGAGGCCAGAGCTTATCACTCAGATATGCAAAGAAGTCGACAAACTCATTGATGTGGATTTTGTCGAAGAAAATTAATATACCACGTGGCTGGCTAATATTATGCCCGTGAAGAAGAAGAGTAGGTAGATACGGATATGTGTAGACTTCTGAGATCTAAATAAAGCACGGATCAAGGATGACTTTCTTGTGCCAATAACAAAAGTCTTGGTCGATGCCACAACTGGCCACGAAGCTTTGTCATTTATGGACGGGGGACATCTGGTTATAATCAGATATGGATCGTGGAGTATGATAGGATCCACACTGCCTTTCGAACCCCCAAAGGCATATACCACTACGAAAGGATGACGTTTGGATTGAAGAACATCGGTGCAACTTACCAGCAGGCGATGACCAGAATCTTTGATGAACTGCTCTACCAGAAGGTCGACTGCTACATAGATGATCTGGTGGTCAAGTCCAGAAGAAAAGAAGATCACCTGCAGGAGCTCCGAGTCATATTTCAAAGGCTCAGGCGGTATGAACTGAAGATGAACCCCATGAAGTGTGCCTTCGGAGTGTCGAGCATCAAATTCTTGTGCTTTATTGTCTAATATCGGGGAATTGAAATACACCCCACAAACATCAAGGAAATTTAGGAGCTACCCTCATTGAGAAACCTCTTCGACCTGAGATCTCTACAAGACCTAGCCTACATTCGGCAGTTCATATCCAATTTGTCGGGGGCGATGTCACCCCTTTCACAAATTGATGATGAAGGATGTTCTCTTTTACTGGGATGAAGAATGCCAAACAACTCTTGACAAGTTGAAAGATTATCTAAGAACCCCTCCATTGTTGGGCACGTTAGTGAAAGGATGACCACTAATTCTGTATATAGCTGCCACACACAAACATGGTGAATTTACTAGTTACTGAAGGAATAACGACTATATGTACAGTCGTGTAGTCAATAGGTGCCTAGGAAAGGGTCACCCCTTTACTGAGATTTAGAAAATCAAACATAAACCCACTGAATCCATTCAAAAAGACCTATATGCATGCATATGATTGGAGATTTATTAAGTTGGACTTGATACTTGAGAACACCTACCTGGTTTTGAGGTTTGGATGACAGAACGTGAAGAAAGTTTGAAGATATGTAGTAACAGGAACATGGGAGAAGGTACTATAGCTTCACAGCAACGGAGCTAGAAGGAAGAAGCAGCAGCAATCAATAGCTTCCTAGGAAAAGAAGCAAGAACCAGTAGGAGCAGTGAAGAAACAAAGTTCCTCCACGTTCACGTCGGGTAGTCGATCGGAGTAGGCCGCAACAACCTTTGTCTAGCAAGGGAAGAAGCAGAGAGGCTTCTTCACACAGCAGATAATAACTGTGGCTTCAAAGGAGGTAGAAGGAGAAGACAGCAGTTAGCTTCTCAATGTTCAGCCGCAGGAGGAAGAGTAGCCGAGATCTCTAGGGTTGCCGGATGAAGAAGAACAGAGCGTCGGAGGAAAAAGAAGTAGTAGTCGGGGTTCAGTTGTGGGAACAGGGTATTTATAGAGAAGCAATCCTATTGGAGAATTAGAGTTCGAATGGGTTTAAAATTTCCTATGCAAGGATCCTATTGAAAAAAAACTTTCCTACGTATGAGACCTTCTAGATCGAGATCTTCCCAAACATCATCCTACTTCCGTGTTAGAACAAAACACGATCAGACATTTCCATTTCCAGTCCTGAAGGGATATAGCACCCAAGTGAGGGGCGCCCTTCACAGAAATGGCGCCACCATGAGGGGCGCCCTTCACTGTTTACAAACACACCCGTTGAGTGCTTACAACTTTGGAAAATAGCACCCTCACCAAGGGTCTTCATTTCTTGAAATAGCACCCTATCAAGGGGCACTCTTCACTCTAGAATAGCGCCCATTCTGATGGCCTCTATTTGATGAATTGGCGTCCTATATAGGGGGGGGCCTTTCCTCAGCCTATTTGGGTTTAAGTACAAGGCCCATTTGTGTACGAGGTGTGGTGTATATAGTCTGGGCCTTGGCTAATTATTTATTTTAATCTATTTAGGATTTCTATTCCCTCAATTTACCAGGGTTGTTACACCCTCCCCCACTTAAAAAGAATTTGATCCCCAAATTTAATCGTATTTAGATATGGAGGGTGCAGAGTACATACCATTTAGAATAAGTCTGGGAATCATTTTTTCATGGATTCCTTAGTCTCCCATGTGGCTTCTTGTTCAGAGCATTTGCTCCTTTGAATTTTGACCATGGGGATTGTCTTGTTCCTTAGTACACGTATCTTGCGATCAAGGATCTTCATGGGCTTTTGTTCATAAGTGAGATCCTTTTGTATCACCAGGTCGCCATGATCTATGACATGTGATGGATCGTGTGCATACTTCTTCAACATTGATATGGAGAACACATTATGAACTTTCGACAATTGAGGAGGTAAGGCGACGTAGTAGGCAACCTCACCAATTCTTTCTAATACCTCGAAAGGTCCGATATATCTTGGTGTAAGCTTGCCCTTAACAACAAATCTTCTAATACTGCGTCCTGGAGAAATCTCAAGAAAGACATGATCTCCTACTTGGAACTCAAGATCTCTCCTTCTTGTTTCGGCATAAGTCTTTTGTCTAGACTGAGCCATTTGAAGTCTTTCCCTGATAAGCTGAATCTTCTCAGTAGTATCCCTGGGTCGAAATGAGGGCCAACATTAGAGAGATCTATGCACCCCCGGTCCACTCCCCAACCATATCGGGGACTCTAATTGAGAGGGGAATCAGCAAAGGTTGACCCAAAGACTTAGATCGGTGCAGCAATGGGCTAAAGTTGGTGCACATTAGTTTGGCCTGTGCATGGAGCACAATGGGAGGTCTATGCATGTTGGCGAGAGTCAATGTGTGTTGGAGGTCAGTGCAGCTGGGCCAAGGTCGGTGCAGCTAGGGGTCAGGGTCGGTGCAGCTGGAGGCCAGGATTGGTACAGCTGGGCTAAGGTCAGTGTAGCTGTGGCCACGGTCGGGGCAGCTGGGGGGTCAGGCTCGATGCAACAGGGCCAAGGTCGATGCAGCTGGAAGCCAGGGTCGATGCAGCTGGGGCCTGGGTCGGTGTAGCTGGGGGTTAGGTCAGTGCAGCTGGGGGTCAGGGTCAGTGCAGCTGGAGACTAGGGTCGGTGCAGCTGGGCTAAGGTCAGTGCATCTAGGGCCTGGGTCGGTGCAGTTGGGGGGTCAGGGTCGGTGCAGCTGGGCCAAGGTCGGTCTAGCTGGAAGCCAGGGTCAGTGCAGCTGCTGCCTGAGTCGATACAGTTGGGGGTCCGGGTTTGTGCAGTTGGAGGCCAAGGTCGGTGCAGTTGGGCTAAGGTCAGTGTAGTTGGCGCTTGGGTCGGTGTAGCTGGGGGGTCAGGGTCGGTGCAGCTGGAGGCCAGGGTCGGTGCAGCTGGGCTAAGGTTGGTGCAGCTGGGGCCTAGGTCAGGGCGATTGGGGGGTCAGGGTCGGTGCAGCTGGGCCAAGGTCCGTGCAGTTGGAAGCCAAGGTCGGTTCAACTGGGGCCTGGGTCGGTGCAGCTGGGGGTTAGGTCGGTGCATGCTAGTGCGAGTGCACGTTTATGATTTCAAGATGATTGCTCATTATAATTAAGGACATTAAACCCCTTTGCCTCCATTTATTTGACTAAGTTAATTGAACCAATTAGGGTTTTTGTCATCAATTGTTTATTATTAAAATAGTTATTTATGAAGGTGCTCTCGTACCACTGTTCATAAAGGTCGACACGTCACAGGTCACCATGAGGTCAACCATGTGCACATAAAGTCAATGCACTATTTTATTTTTGGTCAAAACATTAGTTTATTCCACTCGTTAAGCCAATTCTCTCTCTGACCCAAAGTCAATGCTAGTTGCACCAAATGCCAGCTAGGGTCTATGCAAGAGAGAGATTGAATGGGTTTATTAAAGGGCTTCAACCCTGAAGAGGGAGCTGATTCGGTGAAGACCCACGAGTCAGTGGTGTCGCCACCGTCTTAGCGCAATAGCGGGGTGAGACGGTGGTGACGCCACCGTCTTAGCACGATTACAGGGTGAGACGGTGGTGACGCCACCGTCTTAACATGATTACAAGATGAGACAGTGGTGACGCCACCATCTTAGCGCGATTGTAGGGAGTCAGTGGCATCGCCACCGTCTCAGGGTGATAACGAGTGAGACGGTGGTGACGCCACCATCTTAGCGCAATAACGGATGAGTCGGTGGTGTCGCCACCATCTCAGGGTGATAACGGGTGAGACGGTGGTGACGCCACCATCTTAGCGCAATAATGGATGAGTCGGTGGCGTCGCCACCGTCTCAGGGTGATAACGGGTGAGACGGTGGTGATGCCACCATCTTAGCGCCATTGCGGGTGAGTCGGTGGCGTCACCACCATCTCAGGGCGATAATGAGGAGAGACGGTGGTGACGCCATCGTCTTAGCGCAATAACGGATGAGTCAGTGGCATCACCACCGTCTCAGGGCACGCAAATGATGAGTCGGCGGCGGCGCCACCGACTCACGGCTCCCAAGCCTTATTTGAATTCAAGGGACTCGGGGGGATTTTCTGGAGTGTTTATTAAGGGACCCTTGGCCGCATGATGGACGGGGTAAGGTACCTGGTACAACTCAAAAGCGGCACGATCTTTATCACCCCTGGAGGCCGGCTTCTCTTCAATCATCTGATCTATCATCATTTCATTTGTTTGCGTCGGGTCGACCGGGTCTGGGTGGAGGTGGGCAGGCTGTGCCCCTAGAGCAGTCAGTACCATCACCTGTGGGGCCATGGGAGACCCTTGGGGAGGCAAAATCATTGGCGAGGTTGGTGCTGCGTGCAATGCATGTTGCAGAGGCATGTCCCCAGTGTAGCTGGGGATTTGTGGAAATGCTACAGCCTGCGGAGTTGCTTCCAAGGATTGCGCGCTACCCCCGGGTGCTTCGAGCAAAACCTCGGTCTATCGAGATGTTGTGGGTTGGGCATTCCTTTCACCCAGTTGTTTCTACAGCAGTTCGTTCTCCCACTGGTACTGTTGCACCATGTACAGCATTGCAGGGTCATTGGTGGGGAGACTGGGCATGCTCCCTGTTTCTTTGGTCGGGGCATCCTAAGATGATGTGGAGGGCCCGTCACTGGTGCCTCCAGTGGTAATTACATTGGCCGTTAGAATCGTGGAGGGTTCTTCCTGGGAGGTCTCTTCAGTGCCTATCTGGGCTATCTCGCCTATCGCCCTTCCTCTTTTGGTGAGAGGACCGGGTCTGGCGGTGAGTTTCGCCACCTCTTCGGGGTCGGTGGGTGAGGCCCCATACCGACCAAAGACTCCTGCCATGTTGCAGGTGAAAACTCTCTAGCTCCTGTTTCTTCTTGCCATCCTCCTTGATGGCCTGCTCGGGAACACCAGCCTATCGAAGACTGACCGCCGGGGCTCCGCTTCCTCTCGTAAAGGGGACTGGCGCAGCTCCTCTGACTAGTTCCTCGACTCCGCATTGGGCACTGGCCAGGTCTGTTCTTCTTCCTGGAAGGCAGAGGCCACTGCCCCCAGTAGTCTTTGACGACCCAACGGAGTGCTCCCCGGGCCTCAGAGGTAGTTTCTCATGGCTTGCTCAATCCCTTCCCACTCCTGGTCAGGGAGAGCAGCCGGTGGTCGTGTGCTGACAGCAGCGAGGATGTAGGCTGTAGGCTTTGGGCGGGCAGCTTGGTGCTGGCACCTGCGGTGCTGGCGATGGGAATTTTTTGGTAGGGCTGGTGCAGTGACTGTCGACTGGTAGGCCGGGGTCGTCATCTCAACCCTTTCATCTCGTCGGGCCCTCCTCGGGTGAATGCAGTTGGGCCCAGCTTGGGCGGGTGCAACGGTCTGGGCTTCCCTGAGAATCCAGACTTATTTGAGCTTAACCGACATGTTCTTCGGTGCTGCGATCGGGAGGGTGGGCATCACCTTCTCCTTCATCTTCTCTAGCCCTTGGAAGGAGTTACGAACTGGAACGATTGGTACGATGCAGTCTAAAATTACTTCAGACTTTCGCCCGTTGAGGTGGACTCGGATGCTCCCGACAGTCATGGATTTCCCAGAGCTGGAGATTCGGCGCCCCGAGGTAGCGCCAACATTGACCCTTCGGAGCCTTCTCCGATGGGATGTCGATCCCTAGTGAGGTGGACCGGCAACCTTGTGCATGTGATGCACATTGTAGCTCAGCATCTTGGCTGGGATGCCATTGTTGTTCTTGGCCAGAGCTCGGCCAGCAACAGCTTCAGTGGCTCCATGGATGGGAGCATTGGTCTCGGACTCGTCGGACGCTTCTACATCTAGTATATTGATGAAGGCCACCCCAAGGAAGTTGGGGAAGCCAACCACGGGAGGGAAGCTCCCGAAGCTGAGGGGGACGGCGAGGTAGCCACCCTCGACATGGCTCTCGACGGGCTGGGGACCGAATGTGGTCACCATCCTCGGTAACGAACTAATCAATCACATCATGGTGGTCATCATTAAGGCTCAATCTGTCACATCATGGTGGTCATCATCAAAACTAGGAGGACAGCATGATGGCCCATTTGACGAGGCACCCTGAGGCTTTGGGATGAGAGAGGATCTTCTTCAGGGGTTCGCTGGTCAACAAGATGATAGAGTCCCCTTGAATATATGGTCAGAGGCATTTGGCCGACGTTACCAATGCTAGCATGAGTTTCTCGGTTGCATGGCACCTTCTTTCGGCCTCGTTGAGCACCTTGCTGGTGTAGTAGATCAGCCTCTCGACTCCGCATCATTTTGGACCACGATCGAGCTTACGATGGAGGGAGTCACTGAGAGATAGAGGTGTAGCGCTTCGCCTGGGACCGGCTTTGATAACAGCGGGGGTGAGGCCAGGAATTCCTTGACATCTTAAAAGAACTTTTGACATTCCTCATCACAGGCGAACGTGGCAGGTGACATTTTGGGTCCCCTCAACCGTTTGAAGAAGGGTGGGTATCATTCGGTCATCTAGGACAGAAAATGATTGAGCACAGAGATGCGTCTGATAAGGCGTTGAATGTCCTTGACCCATGTAGGTGGCCGCATGTTCAGGATAGCCTGAACCTTGTTTGGGTTGGTCTCGATCCTGGGCTGAGTTACCAGGAAACTTAGGAATTTCCCAGATCTGACCCCAATGGCGCATTTGGTGGGATTGAGCTTCATTTTGTCCTTCAGAAGAGTGTCGAAGGTCTCGGCTAGGTCGGTGAAATGATCTTCAGCCCTCAACGTTTTGACGAGCATGTCGTCGATGTAGACCTCAACATTCCGACCGAGTTGTCCTTCGACGATGTGGTTGACCAGCCTTTGATATGTCACCCCAGTGTTCTTTAACCCGAATGGCATCCAGGTGTAGCAGTGTACGGAGAAATCGATGATGAAGGTAGTCTTCTCAATATCCTCTGGGTCCATCCTGATCTGATGGTAGCCAGAATAGGCATCTTGGAAGCTGAGTAACTCGTTGCCGGAGGTTGAGTCGACGAGCTAGTAGATGCTTGGCAGTGGGTCGCAGTCTTTCAGAGTGGCCTTTTTAAGGTCGGTGAAATCCACGCACATTCGCCACTTTCCCAAAGCTTTGGGTACCAGAACGACATTGGCGAGCCACATCGGGTATAGGACTGGACGAAAGAGGCCGGTCTCTTTCCCCTTGGTGATCTGTTCCTTGATAATCGCCTGTTTCTCCGAGATGTGTTTTCTCCTGCGATGTTGGATAGGCTTCACCACCGGGTCGAGGTTGAGCTTGTGCGTCATGATCTCCCTGGTAATTTCGAGAAGTTGTTCATCCGACCATGCGAAGACTTGAATATACTCAGCAAGGAAATTTTTATATTGTTCCAGAACACCAGATGGAAGGTCGGCTCCGATCTTGACTCCTAGGGTCGGGTCATCCTTGAGGAAAATCGTTAACAACTCACCGCCAGGCTCGGGTGCTGTGAGTCCTTCCTCGGTTCCCTTAATCCCTTTGCTTTTCCCTTACGGCCTTATGACTTCGACCGAGATTATGTAGCACCTTCTGGCTATTGCCTGGTTACCTCGGACCTCCCCCATGTCATTTTTGATGGGAAACTTCATTTTTTGGTGATAGGTAGAGGGCACCGCCTTCGTTCGGTTGAGGAGGCCTCGGTCGAAGATGGTGTTATAAGCTGTCATCCCTTTAATCATGATGAAGTCCACCATAACCATAATAGTTTTGGGTGGGGTGCCGATGGTGACCGACAGGCTCAGGGCACCCTCGGGATAAGTTGCCTGGCCGTTGAACCCACAAAGGGGGGTTCGAATCTGGCAGAGTCCAGATGGATTCTCACCCATCTTGAGGAAACACTCGTAAGAAAGTATATCAGGGGCACTACCATTGTCAACTAAGATCCTATCTACGTTACAATGGTTTATTGTAGCTTATACAACTAGGGCATCATCGTGCTGGGTTGTTAACCCTTCTAGGTCTTGGTCGAAAAACATCAAGGCTTGTTGTTCGCTCGCTTGCGGGGCTTTGGGGGGCGCAAAGGACCGACTCGCCCGCTCGACATAATGCTTCCTTCCGCAGCTGCTGTCTCCACCTGATGCAGCACAGCCAGTAATGACGTTGATGTGGACTACGCGGGGGATATTGTCGATCTCCTTAGGTGCCGTAGCATCCTTTTTGTGCTTGGTCACGTACTGAGATAAGTGTCCCTAGCGGATGAGGTGCTTGATCTCATCATGGAGCTGATGACAATCGCCGATGTGGTGTCCGTGGTCACTGTGGAACAGACAATGCTTGCGATAGTTGTGGTGTTTTGCCTTCCTAGGCTCGGGTTGGCGGAGAAGGCCGAAGCCCTTAAGGTCTTTGTAAATTTTGTAGACGGGGGCAGTCAGGGGAGTGTACCGCCCATACCTCCGAAAGGGCTCTTTATGATCCCTGTCCCGATTCTGCCTCTTTCCTTGTCTGGAGCCTTGCTCGGACTATCACTTCTTGTCCCCCTCTGGACCCGAGCCCGTCGTGCTGCGACAGGCGCTGAGGACTTCCTCGCACTCTACATGACGTAGGGCTAGGGTCACTAGCTCGGCGAGGGAAGTAGGGGGGTGAAGGACCAACTCACGCCCGAGGCTCTCATCGTGGGTGCCCCCGGTCTGTGTAGTGATGGCTGAGGTAACATCCAGGAGGGGGATACGCAGGGCCTCCAATTTAAATCGGTTAATATAGGCCCGGAGCCGTTCCCCTTGTTCCTGTTTGAGGGCCAATAGTCCCGCTATTGACCAAGGAGGACTGCTACTGGCGAATCTTTCCTTGAATACTCGCCCGAACTGTTGGAAGTCGCGGATGTCGCCGGGGGCGAGGGCTCGGAACCAAGCCAGAGTGCCCTAGACCAAGGTGGTCGTGAACGCTCGGCATTTGATGGCGTCGAATGCCCCCTGAAGAGTCATGAGGGCATCGAAGCTATCATAGTGGTCGACTGGGTCACCTTGGCTGTCATATGACTTGTAGGTCGAGAGCAAGATCCTGGGGGAGATCTCGACCTTCAAGACATGGTCAGAGAACGGGGATTGCTCCTCATCCTCTAAGGTAGAGGTCTTTTGTAGGGCACGAAGGATGCACTCTTGCTGTGTGAAATGTCTCTCAAAGTCTCGCAGTCGGAGGGACAACTCCGATTATCGTTGGGCCGAGGGGCTATGGGGGCATTCCTGTGGTTGCCCCGGCACCCCTCGAGGTCCTCAGTCTCTGGGAACGGTCGATGCGCTCCGGGCTTCTCCCTCCTTGGGGTTGAGGAGGGTTCTTGCTCCGGGGGAGGAGCATGCGATGATCCTCCTGACCAGTTGCGGATTAGCCGCCGCCTATGAATGGTGAAATGGCCTCCTGCGGTTTGTAGGGAAGCATCTCCACGGGGGGGGCTCTCCCAAGGGAGTCATGACCACTCCTCCCTAGCTGCCTGGGTCCTTATTAGATCAATGAGGCTCTCCAGTTTTACGTTGAGGGTTTGAAGAGCATCCGTGTTCCCGGTGGACGGTTGCCCCTCCACCGCGGGTGGGGGCATTCCGCTGGCTAGGTCGTTGGAGTGAGATAGGGTGTTCCCCGTAGGATGGAAGGTGCACCTTCCTCCATCGCCACGGCTTTTCCCTTGACACCGGCGGTCCTCCTACTGGAGCTTCTTCACACCATGTTCGCTCTTTGCCCATTTTCCACAGACGGTACTAGATGAAGAGGGGTGATCCCACACTGTCCCTGATCTGAGGACGATGACCACGATTGTAAGAACTGCAAGAAGGGAAATGAATCAAGGGTGCCCAGGGATGGATCTCTAGGGAAAAGCCTTTGATGCTTAACTCAGCAAATATGGTAGAGCTCTGATATGAAGTAGAGGTGTGAGGAGGAGATGGGGGTACGAGATTCCTCTCTACCAAGTGGTGAAGAGGCTCTTGCTCAGGGTTAGTGCTGCATAGATGTGCTTACCTCACGTACGAGGGCCTCCTAGGTTTATATAGCGACTCATAGAATGTAATAGCCCTATGAGTCGAGGAGTTTCAGGGGAGGTTACGTCCTCTTCGTGGGATCTTTATGACCTAGGACTCTTGATTTCCATTATCCTTTTGATTCTCCTGCTTACAAAAGGGAACGTAATGGTCGCATAGATAAGCTTCCCTCAGCCGGTCAGAGCATGGGGCCTTGGCTCAAGGGGGTCTCCCGAGCAATAGGCACTAGGCTTGGGGGGGATGCAAGGTCTCGAAGAGACTTTCCCGATTGATCTGACGCTCAGACTTCTAAAGCCATAGGTCACCTAGGAAGCGCTAGATCCGAGTGGGTTATTGGGCTTGAAGCTAGTGGGCCCCGAGAGGGGCTGTCACTCTAAGGAGCTATTCCAGTCTCGTCCCCTTCGGAAGATCACGTGGCAGGAGTTTGTCATGACTTTCGAGCATGCTTTTTGTCTGTCCTTCATTAGGTCGCAGAGGCTGCGCTAGTTTCTAGAGTTGGCCCAGGGTGACATGTCAGTAATGTAGTATCAATCTAGGTTTATTGAGTTGGGCCGTTATGCGTCTCATATTATGACAGATGAGGAAGTGAAGACTGAGTAGTTTGTCAGAGGTCTGAGGCCAGAGCTGAGGCATCCCCTTCTTGCATCGGGTCTGGCTGACCTGAATGCGGCTTGCAAGGTAGCGGCGGCGCTGGAGAGAGATTTGCAGAAGGTTCGAGGGCAGGGCAGTGCAGGTCAGGCGCAGGCAGGTATTAGTCAACTGATGGACGCACAGCCGCAGAGTACCATCCAGCCTTCAGTAGGTGGTTCTGGGTAGCTCAGTCTGCGACTTCAACATCAGATTCATCGTCCCTTGGCTCGAAGCTCAAGAAGCTATTCAAGGAAGCTAATTTTGGTAGGAGACGCTGGGATCGCAAGGAATCGAAGCAGTAGTCAGTGAGCAGTGTTCAGCAGCCTGTGTCTTTTCAGTGCCAGGGTTCGGTGAGTGGTTCTCGGGGTGGATGTCTGAGGTGCTGTGGTTCTCATTCAGGTAGGCAGTGTTCGGCGCCCGTGGTTTGTTTCAGGTGTGACCAGCTAGGGCATATGGCACGTGATTGCCCGCAGAGACCGCATCAGTCGCCCGAGTTTCAGCAGTAGCAGTAATTTCTTCCCCAACAGTTATCATCACAGCCGCAGCAGTACCAGCAACAGGAGCAGTTTCCTCAGTTGACTCGATCAGCTACAGTAGGGAGGCAGAGATCCTAAGGTAGAGTTACTCACATGACCAGAGTGGAGGCTGAGGCATCGTAGTTGGTGGAAGGTACTCTTCTGATTTTAGGTTGTACGGCTCGTGTTTTGTTCGACTCAGGTGCATCTCATTCGTTCATATCCGAGGATTTTACTTAGAGTGTGGAAGATCCGGTGGCCGAGGTGTCCTGTGATTTGGCAGTGGAGTTGCCTACCGGTGACTTCATGATCACCCCGTATTATTTTGAGAAGGTGCCTGTGTAGGTGGAAGGGCGGAACTTGCCGGCTAGGCTCTATGCATTGCCGCTCTAGGGTTTTGATGTGATTTTGGGCATGGATTGGCTCAAGGCCCATCATGCCTTGGTAGATTGCGGCTCAAAGAAGGTCTCTTTTCGGCAACTTCGTGGACCCACCTTCTATTTCCAAGGTATCCGGTCTTCCTCATCCTATTTCTCATTTTGGCTATTAGAGGTCGTCGATTGCTTGACACGGGTTGTCAGGGCTTTCTCGCTTCTGTGGTTTTGGTCGACCGACAGTGTCCAGATGTGGAGGACATTCCTATTATCTGTGAGTTTTTCGATGTTTTTCCCGAGGAGTTGCCAGGGTTGCCACTGTAGCGAGAGATCGATTTCGTGATCGAGGTGGTGCCAGGTACGGTGCCTATGTTGAAGGCCCCTTATCGTATGGCGCCTACAGAGCTGAGAGAGTGGAAGGCACAGTTGCAAGAGTTGCTTGCCAAGGGGTACATTCGTCCTTGCTTTTCCCCGTGGGGCACACCAGTGTTGTTCGTGAAGAAGAAGGATGGTAGTTTGAAACTGTGCATTGACTACCGACAGTTGAACCAGGCGATTGTTAAGAACGAGTATCTGTTGCCTCGGGTTGATGACTTGTTTGATCAGCTTCAGTCGGCCCGGGTGTTTTCGCGGATTGATTTGAGGTTGGGTTATTATCAGCTGTGGATTTGAGAGTCTGATGTTGAGAAGACTATGTTTCGCTCGAGGTATGGGCATTATGGTTATGTTTTTTCAAGGTTGTAGAATCTGAAAAATTTTTTCTATTACCTCATGCCACATCTTTAAGATTTGTTTGTTTGAAAATAGCAGTCGATCACCCGAGAAAACATGCAATCACTAGAAAATGATGTGTCATGAGAGTGATCCCAAGAGTAACTCTCCGATGTTTAAGTCAGAACCTTAAGAGAGAGCTAAAAAAAAAGATGAAGAGAGAGAAAGTTAGAGTGGGAGAATGAGAAGAGTTTGTAGCGTGGAAACTATGATTGGAGAATACTCATAGGGATAGGAAGAGAAGAATCAAGAGAGAATCTCTCTCTCACTATTATCGCGAACGACGATGTTTATCTATGTCTATTTCCCCTCTTGCCTTGTTTATCCTCCTTCACATATGTAGACTATGAAAAAGTCATTAAAAATTTATAAATAAAAAATAAAAGAAAGGGAATATTAAGTGGGAGGAAAAAGGGGGCATGTAGATGCATATATAGTTGGCCTCTCTAGCAAGAGGGTACGTACATGAGACAAATTAAAGCCTGACATAACTTACGTGCATCTCCATGCACACGGCCCTAAAGGTTTTCATGGTTCCCCGTGTCACGTGTGGGATCTGCACCTGTCTGCAGACCTGGCGGATGATGTCAACGATGTTTGCAGGGGACGAAGTAGAACTTGCAGAGGCTTGCTAGATGCAGTGCAGTACTGGCAAGAGCAATAAATTTTTCGTTACAATGCTTGTGATGGTTTCTTGAATTGAATTCATGCGAGTTGCTGTTACTGCCCATGGCTTTAAACTTGGAGCGCACCATGCTCCAGCCATCCAAAGTAATCTTCTAACGAAGAAGTGGCCCGTGGAACAAATCCGTTATTCCTCGCAGGTGGCCCATTACGAAGATAAATCTTTTGTTCATGCCCTTAAGATTACAAGGATTAGGTATCATAGCAGGCATCCTTGAACTTTTGTAGTTGTATGACAGAATTCTTGAAGAGCAGAGTGTGGCTAAATAGAAGTAATGAGGGAGGGACGTCTTCCATAGAGCACTTCACTCTTTCTTAAGGAGTGTTGTCTTCTTCCATATGATATTTAGGGTCCAGAGTTTTAAACAGGCTAGCTCTTGATAAACCTTGATGATACAGAATTTGATCGAAACCAATTAAGACATATGTTAGACTGTACCGAATTGACGATATGAAATGAGAAGGAGACAAGGGATATATCGATCGATCTATCCACTTGGTGGACGCAGCCCCTTGTCCTGCATCGTGCTCTCCTCCATCTCTTTCCTCTTCCGATGGTTCTTCTTTGGCTCGCAAAACAGCTCTTGCCTGAAAACGTAAACGCCCATCTCCAAGCACAACCCGACGTCGACGATGCACTCCACAGCTTCGTGTCTCTCCGGTGTGATGACCGTCACCGGGCTGGGCGCAGCGTAGGGGTTCCCGGGAGCAGCCATGCTGAGACTATGGGCTGGGTCGGCCACCCGTTCCTCCATTCTCTTGTGGCACTCTTCCGTCTCTTCCTGTATCAAAAGGACCGGATCCATTTTACTCATGAGTCTCAAAAGAAACTAGAATAAATTACTAGTCGATCGATATCAATCCTAGCTCTTACAGTCGTGATTAGGCCAAACTCAATCGATATTTCACTCTAGTCAAGCTATTGAGTTCGCTTGCACAAAACCTTGCGAAATGACAAAGTTCAGCTGAGGGAGTTTATTGCTAATAATAAAGAAGAGAGAAGGAAATCTCATGTGGCCGACTGTAATCCCACTGTAATTAAATATCGACTGAGTTGGCCTAGTTACAGTCTTAGATGATCCGAATTCGGCGACGAAACAAAGGCTAAAGATTATAAGATTTTCAACCTTGCGAGATGGGTTTGTAGGCATGAAGAGATGAAATGAGAGTAGGGTGTTTTCTATATTTAATTCCAAGGAGAGAGAATTTTGGAAGATCAGGTTTATGAAAAGAAATTCTCTGACTACGACGATTGATCTCGGCATAGTACTCAACAAGCCAGTCTACACCTAGAGTAGCATCATAACCTTCCATATTGAGGCATACTAAGTTTGCAGGGAGATTATGACCCTCTATTGTTACCTCACTGCCTGGGTAGTGAGTTGTCAATTTCATTCATGGACCTAAGGGTGTAATAATGGCTAGGTCCGAAGGTAGAGGAATAGGTGCAATTGGCAAGGTTTTTACAAAAGTAGTAGATATGAAAGAATGAGAGGCACCAATATCAAATAACACAAATGTAGGATGTGAATAAATATGCATGGTACCTTCCATTAGCCCATCATCTTTGGGTGCTTCTTCATCAAGAAAAACATTAAGATGTGCATGTCGCTTGCATCCACCACTAGAAGATTGATCCGTCATGAGAGGGCAGTCTACCATGCGATGCTCTCGACTGCCGCAATGTAAGCAAGCACCTAATCACTTCCAGCATTCCTCGGCTGAATTTCTCACAAAATGAGCAAGCTGCCATAGCTTGCATGTCTTCCTCCTTCACCTTCTTGTTCTTGTGGTTGCTGCTCCCATATCCATTCCGGGACCTCTTCTTATTATCACGGGATTCAAAAGACCCAGTGATGCTGAACTTCTCTTCCCTCTTTCCTCGTTGTTTCGATTTTTAGGTAGGCTCTTCACCCTTACTTTTGTACTTTTTGATCTTCTCTAAGGTCCTCTCACATAAATTTATTCGTTGGACCATTTTCATGTTGGTGCGGATATTTTGAGGTCCTAGCTGTTGAATAAAACTGGGCCTTAAATCATCCAGGAATTGGATTGCCTTTAAGATGTCCGTGCTACCTAGCTATTCAGCATAAAGGGCTAGACCGGAGAATTGTAATTCATATTCTGTCATTGACATTATGCCTTGGCGTAGAGAAGTGAATTTCACGGCCTTTCGATCCTTAAGATGCTCGGAAAAGTACTTTGCGGGGAAAAGTTGAAGGAACTCCTCCCAAGTGGTTTGATTCTCTTGAAGATGTGCCGAGGTGGCCTTCCACCAAGTGCGCGCATCCATGTTCAATTGGAATGTGGCGAGACAAACCTTCTCTTGGTCAGCACACTGCATGATGTTGAAAATCTTCTCCATCTTGTCTATCCAATTCTCTACTTCATCCGGATTAGAAGAGCCAGAAAATCGTGGAGGGTTTAAACTCCAAAAGTTCCAGTTCAGATCACCAGCACTAGCCCTCGCGCCAACTGGGGCCATAGTCTGCAAGGCTTGGGTCAGACTAGCAACAGTCTGCTACATCCCGTTCTAGTCAACACGGTGTGTCATTGTAAGAATAAGGTACCTTAGAGAATAATCAATTAGTTAATTCTCACGAAATTAATAGGGATTATCCTAGGGATAATTAAACAACTATCTCATCCCAGCTCTACCCAATCTCACGTGGGTTGGAAATTTCTCTCCTTAGTTCATAGGTAGGGGCCCTTAATCCTTGGACTCAGTCTATGACATAATATTTTTTCCTAAGACTTACTTATGTCTATGGTCTGATACCAACTTAACTGTCACGTCCCGAGCTATATGTATAGCGAAAGTAACCTCGGGGAATATGGATAGTCGACAATACGTCTCAAGTCAGCAATATAATCAGAGTGCGATAACCTCCATATAAGAGGAATGCACAAGGATATAGACTCAAAATCTAACCTTTATTGATAATAATCAAAGCACATGAACATTTGACTTCCCTTTGACAGGAATGCTCCTTCAGCTCAAAGAAATAATGGAAGAGGTCCAAGGAAGGAGGAACCCTACACTCGAGGCAGAGGATGCGAAAAGCAGAGATGAGGAGGTAAGAGTTGGCTACCAACTAGATGGGAGCCAACAGGAAGAAATTGAGGAGGTCAAGAATAAAAGGGTCGAAGGGGAGACGGAATCCACCCTTCCACGATAGAAGGAAAGAGTAAAAATGACCAGTACGAGAATCCAGGCTCATCTCGTAAGGGGTAGCAGCGGTGAAATAATACTTCCAAGGCAGGCAAAACTGGTGCTCCAACTGCTTCACATCTGCCTCCCCCAGCTCGCTACAGTTTGGAGCTAGCGGTATCACCACCACTCTCGCCTCAGGCTCGTACGGACGCTAGTCCGCCATGGAATCTGAAGAGGATCTTGGGGAAGGAGGCTCCAAAGATGCCGAAGATTCTGGGGGGAGAGGAAGTTGCTGGATCGCCGCCTTGGTTATCTCCGCCAACTCTGCGAACGCCATCGCAAGTCCCTGCTCTTTCCCCTTATCTCCATGGCGTGTGAAAGCAAAAATGAAGGAGAGCAAAGCCCTAAAGCAGTGGGGGTTTGGAACGCCGACAGCGTACAACGCTTATATCCCCTCGCGAACGGCGACGCGACGTTTCGACCTAAGTCAAAGGGGGCCTCTTCATTTCAAATCTATCAGGATTATCATTATTATGGGCCCAGGTGACCACGACACGTGGCTTCTTAACACTGCCAAATTTTCACCCCACCCGAGCCACGCTGGTCTAAAACCCAACGGCTACTCCTCCGAGCCAGACAAGGCTCGGGAGTAGGAGAGGGACAAGTGGAGAGGGGGATTTCTGTAGCCCACCTAAGAGTGGCCGAACTAGGTCCAGCGAGACCAAACGAGGCACAACTCCCCTAAGTGACAGCCCATAGGGCCCACTTAGCATGAAAGCCCAACAAGTTCACTCGGAATCAAGCCCCTCCTAGGCGGCCATTATGCTCGGAGGTCCAAGCGTCGGTCCGGTCGAAGGAAGATTCATGCCTGAGCTACGCCCATGTCGGGATAAGGGCTGGCACCCTGCGCCCACTTCGACCGAATTATACCCGAGCTATGCCTATCACTCGGATAGGAGCTGGCATCCTCCATGCTTCAGTCGACCAACGGGTACTTATCCATGTTTCCATTAAGAGCTCTTTATGAGCAGGAGTTTATGAGGATAAGGGAGGCCAAGAGTCCTCAATACTATAAAGAGCCCATGTCGAGGACGTAACCCCTGCCCAAACTTCTCTGCTTAAGGGACTCATGAGACTAGCACACTATTTAAACCTGAGACTCCCTCCGACGAAAGGTAAGGCATAACACACCTAAACTCCCTAAGCAGGAACTTCCTCACCATCTTGGTGGAGAGGAATCTCACACAACCTCTTCCTCCTCCCCTCACAGCTTCCACCACTACTCTACTGACTTAGGCATCAGAGGGTTTTTTCCTAGGGAATCATCCCTGGGACCCCCTGATCCGTTTCCCTTCCTTGCAGGTCTCAACACGGTGATCACTTGCTCTAGCTCAGGACCAGCGTAAGATCGCCCCTCTTCAGTACCCAAACTAATTTGGGTCCATAGGAGTTAGTCTAGTTCTACAGAATTCTTTTTTTGGTCCAAATGACATGATTTTTTGGTGTGTTTTGTCTTAACCAACAATTAGCAATAACATGACCAAATCTACCACAATAAAAGTAATTGACATTTAAAAGTCTTCTTGGGTATTTGTGTGGTTTGGATTGAACATGTATTGGCTTAGTGTATGAGCATGAAGCACAATCATTTTCTTTTTCGTGCACATAAGATGTAGCAATCTTAGAATCTTGCATTCAATAAATATCTTAGAGAAAAGTACCATGCATACATCCCCTCTATACTGCCTGTAGATGTAAAGGATCATATAGAAAATCTAGTTAAAAGTTCAGAGGCAGTTCCCTTCTTCTCCATTCAGCACGAATTGCATGAAGCATTTGATAGCTATCCGAAAATCGTTGAGGTCGCTGGGATGTATAAAATAGACATAGATCTTACTAATGAAAATAATATAATATATGAAAAGTATTGGAATGTTTCGAAACTCCTCCAAGACGGCTTGATCTATACACTCTTCATCATGATTGATGAGATGCATCAGTTGCGGAATATACCTGAAAAATTTAATATACTGATCCGACAGCACATCAACCGAGTCTTTGGTGGTATCACTTTGCAATTTATTTCTACACCACCAGAATGGACGGAACACGAAAATGAGTTGGCATCACATTATCTAGCACTATATTCTATGATCATGTTCTACTTGGGAAAGCATACAGATTGGATTGGCACTAGATACAAGCTTTCAACTGAAATCACTCAATCTAGTTTGATCCGAACCAAGGTGTTAGCAATGAGAAGAATTGAAGACCTGTCTAACAACAACGATATGAAGATGCTATGCCAAACAACTTCATACGAAGTCTATGGACCTTTACGCTACAAATCAGTAACACCTATTCGACAGATTTATACTTCCAGTGAAGTTGAAAAAGAATTCAATTGGATGCAGTTATGAGAACAATCTCTCTTCGGCGGAACCAGTGACAGACTACGCAAGTATAGACTCGATAGCTTCTTCGTCAAGTTTGCATGATAGCTTCTTCTCCACGATAGCTCTTTCCATAAGTTTCTCTTATAAGATAGGCATTTCTTCGGCCTTTCTTTTTAGTCTTTCTGTAGAGGGAACCCTGTGTGAAGCTAAGTATAGGTTATAGGATGTCAAGTCGTGTTATAGGATGTCAAGTCGTGACGGCCCTTCTGATAAAGCTGCTGAGTCTCGGGGAGTCACAACTTTTGTCGGAAGACCGAGTGTCTTTCTATCATGTCTAATCTCTCTCTTAGCCATTCGTCTTTCGTCTTTTAACACTTTAGTTAATGGCTAAGCCATAGACACCTTTCTAGTTTTATAGCTATCTTTTTAGCTTACTTTCTAGCCATAGACACCTTTCTAGCCTCATAGCTATCATTTTAGCTTACTTGGTGGCTAAGTTATAGACTATTTTTTAGCTTACTTTCCTTAATGGCTAAGTCGTAGACTACTTTTTAGCTTTCTTTTAGGTATGTCTTCTTATGTGCTTACTTTCTCTAGAAGACTCTTCCTTGGCCTATAAATACAACTCAAGGGGTTCATTCTTGGGCCCGGATAAGCCTAGCAAGGCTGGTGGAGGTTTAAACAAGACCTGTGGAGGGTTCTCAGCGCGGGAGGCCTTGGACACATGAGGACTCTCGGTGCGGGAATATATATATAGGATGTCGGCCCGGGAGTGGTATGGCGGGAAGAGGCTCTCGGCGCAACCAAGTTCTCGGCGCAGTTGAAGTTGGCGCGGGCAGAATGGAGGAGGTTCTCGGCGCGGACAGCTCTCGGCGCGCGAACCCCCACGCCGTGGACTATTCACGGCGCCGGGAAGATTCAGCGCCGAGAAGGTCCAGGGTATCCAGTGCTCTATTTTTGACTGGTTTTTGATATTTTCAGGGATTTGGAATAGAAGGAATTGGTTGTTTCAAGGATTTTGGGAGTCCAAACGTGGACTGTAATGTGGTTTTTTTATAGGGTAACATGGGGACACTGGAATGTAGAGTGGATTAGGGAGTGGATTAAGGAATGGATTAGGGGATTCATGCAGGAGGGGCTCGAGCCCTAGGGTCTAGAGGAGGTGAGAGCTCCAAAGCAAGCACAACCATGCTAATTCTCTCATCAGAGGTCGTGTAAATGTGATATTTTCTCATCATAAAAGCAACTTGCTCTGTGTTAAGTCCAGTGAATGTGAACATCCCAATCTGCTTGATTATGTGACTCCAGTCACCTGGGGTTCCTGCATGGACGGTAAGCAAGTCAGTAAAGATGACTGAATCCATATGTACACCTATAATGTTTCTCTGCGCACCCCCCCTTCTTTTCTGAAATTTTCTTTATTGTTGGAGTCCAACTAGTACTTTCAACAAAGAAACCTTGAAACTGTAGGAAACTAGTACTCAACAGGCCATTCAGTGTAACTGACTTCTAGATGGATGATGCATCTGTGAGAATTTGTTGGAATATTTGGAATGAGGTAACTGAGAAAGAAGAAGAATGAAAAGCGCAGACAGACACTGATGAGCATGGTAAAAGTGTACATAATATGGCTATGGCTATCACTGAGAAACATGTGTCAAGAACATAATTGGTCCAAACAGATGCATCGTATCATACAATAATGTGAGTGAGGGAGGGCACGGTATATCTCGCAACACCAGAATATATCAACTGGCTAGGTGTTTCCCTGTCAGCACATAGTCCACATTTGCATTTCTCCCTTTACACTTTTCCCTGCCACTGTAACAGTCTCCACCATTCTCTCCTAACTTGATCATTCCTTGGTCCCCATTGATCTTGACTACTTTTTTTTGTCACAGGATAATGCTCAGATGAGCAGGTTGAGAACCATGACTCTAAAATAACAGGCAGGACTGAGGCAGGAGATGGGTGGCAGTTGCAATGGATGGATGAGACCAGCACTTTGGATAGAGAAGAATAAGATACTTCCAGTTGCAAAGCTGGAAGGTGGAAGATGACCCAGCTGACAAAGAGGACAGGAAAATTGCTGGACAAGCAGGAGGATGACAAGGTGAAGACTGCAACGTTCAGGGAAAGGGGAGGAGAGCTGGTATGAATAAAAAGCAAATGTGGATCATGTAGCTGTGAGTACCAGTTGGGCTGCAGCAGGTTTGTTATCAATGTTAAGTCATATTTACATGGACGAATGAATACCTCCTCCTAACTCCATGAAAACCGCCAATATTCCTGTTAATGTAGTCCAGTCACCCTATAAAGAGAACAGGTCAATGTCCAACAGTCTGCCAATGAAATTAAGCTTCTGTTCTAAAAGGAAGAAGAGGAGGGTGGGTAGAATACATAAACCCACGTTTTAATGGGTAGAATACATTAACAAAGCATCACAATCGATGAATGACAACTTCTTTCTTGAACCTAGTCGATGTGTTGTGGAAACAAAAACAATGTTATATGTAGCAGTGATTAGAATGGTTAGCTATACCAATCCCCCAAAAACATGTCATGATAATCTTGAATGAAAAGATCTTGTACAAGATAGGGTTGAGAAAAAAATAACTTACCTCTAGAACGTAGAGCATCATAAAGCTGTTGGCGCATGCTGATAATCCGGTCAGCCATGGCTTTCAACTCGATTGTCCACTCATTATACATTTCTCTGCAATATGAGCTCATGAGATGCTCCTGTTTTGATATTACATATACTTACTTCCATAGAGAGTGAAAAGACTACAAGTTTTCACATTGTTCTTTTCCCTTTTTTTCTTAGGATTGGTGGGAAGTGTTGGGTGCAGTTCCCCACCCCCAAAACATAGGCCCACCTTCAGAGTCAGCATAATGTCATTGCGTAAAACAATGTTCAGAAACCAAAAGAAAGTAAACAAGTACTGATATAGTGCATAACTTGGTCAGTGGCAGAAGGGGACAAGCTACAAATTTTTCTGAAGTGTCATTAGAATTCGTGACATTGATAGTGTCTTAAGATCAAACCCATCAAGTTGGGGTAGAGACTTAGGTTAAGTTAATTAATAAAAGAACCCTAAAGAAAATCTATAGAGCGTTCTTAATCCTTTCTCTATGCTTGTAGGTTTCGACTAGTTGCTTCAATGGTTGTGAAGCGTGCTCAGTGGAGAGAGATGTAGCGAACAGTGTAGGGCTTGACCCAGGCTTTATAGTAGGTGGTGTAGGGCGAAGCTCATTATAGCACTAGTGACCTCCACTAGAATTTTCGTGGCATGAATCCCCCGAGGTTCAGTGGTTCTCTAGACCCAGACAAGGCTGAGCACTTGGTCAAGGAGATGGACCATATTTTTCGTGTTATGTACTGCTATGGTCAAGATCGAGAGCCATTGGTGACCTTCTTGTTGGAAAGAGATGCTCGCACTTGGTGGGAGTCAGTGGAGCCAACTTTAGCTAATGGCCCAGTAACGTGGGAGGAGTTCATTGAGTGTTTTAATAGCAAGTATTTCTCTGACCGAGTATAGGAGAAGAAAGCTGCTGAGTTCACTTCGTTATAGTAGAGAAATTTATCCGTAGTTGAGTATGAGGCGTAGTTCTCTAGGTTATCTCGCTATGCCCTACACTTAGTTTATTCTTAGAATATGAAGGTGAAGTGCTTATTAAATGGTTTGAGGCTACAATATATCAACTAGTTGGCCCCATTGGAAATCTACAACTACGTTGAGATTGTATGAAAGGCACAAGTGTTGGAGGACACTATGGGAATGACTAACCGAATCAAGGGAAAGGACAAGAGAAGGGAGCAAACCACTAGCTCCGCGAATTCTAAGTTGGCTTCTGGCAAGAAGAGGCCCAATGGTGGGCCGAGTTTTCCCAAAGATAGGAGACCGAAGGAGAATGATAAGAAGACTGGACCAGTTGCCTCATCTAAGGCAGTCTGCAAGTATTGTGATAAGCTATGCCATAACGTAGATGAGTGCTGGCAGAAGTTAGGTGCATGCCTAAGGTGTGGGAGTAGGGACCATCTGATCCCAGAATGTCTGCTTATTACTGATCAAGTTCCACATTAGAAGTCACAAGGAAATTAGAAGCGTCAGGGCAGGCTTCGAGCCCTTCATGAAGCTAAGACCACCGAGGAGGGTAGTGTAGTTGAAGGCACCCTCACTGTTCTTTCCAAGCTAGCTTTTGTTCTTTTTGACACCAGAGCTACACATTCATTTATGTCTTCGAACTTTGTTAAATCTCTATCTGTGAAACCTGTATTGATGGAATCCCACCTATAATTACTACCCCTATTGGATCGGGATCAAAAATCCAATACATTTATCCATCTAGTGAGGTTTTGATTAATGGTTATAATTTTTCGGCTGATTTGGTGTGTATGGAAATGGAGGGCTATGACGTGATCATAGGAGCTAATCGGTTAGCTAGGTATGGTGCTAGCATTTATTGTAAGTCAGGATCAGTGTCTTTTTCTGGGCACCCTGAGCTTTTCTTTTCTGCCAGTAAGCATTCTAAGTCCAAGCCTCATATTTTGGCACTTCAGGTTGATAAGTTGTTGAGGAAGGGGTGTCAGGCGTTCTTAGCATTGGTCACCTTGGCTAAGAAGGAAGAGCTGGAGTTGAAGGATATTCCTATTTTCAAGATTTCCCTGATCTATTTCCTGAGGAATTGCCAAGTCTTCCCACAAGAGGGAGGTGGTTTTATCTATCGATCTAATTCCTGGTGCTACACTAGTTTCCAAGGCTCCTTACCATATGTCCCTTGCTGAGTTGAAGGATTTAAACGAGCAGTTGCTAGAACTATTGGAGAAAGGTTTCATTCATCCGAATATGTCTCCGATTTGATTCGATTTCACACGTTATGAAATCGAATCAAATCGAATTCGACTCCAAACCGAACCAAACCGAATGATTCTATTTGGTTGAGTTTAATTTTTTGATTTAATTCGATTTATGAACACCCCTAGTCGAGAGCACCCAACAACACAAACACTGCCAGCGGAACAACATACAATAACCAGGTTAACATGTTCAGCCAAATGGAATGTCCCAGCTAAATAACATTCACTAGAACAAAAAGATGCACCACGTACGTGCAGGCCTCGTTGATCTTACAGGTGAAGGGCTCCATCACCGTCAATGATTTGGTGGCTCTCCCAATCATGTTTGTTGGGGAAACCATTGTCACATATTTAATTTGCAAATTTTGAAAGTACCTTTGCATATGTATTACGAACATTCGTCCCACCAATATTTCCTGATTCTATCTATTTACTCCAGCCCAACGGGAACCAACCGAGTGATGTCATGGTCAGCGAAGTGTAGAGGAGAGCTAGAAGGTTAAATCCACCTCGGGGATCCCACCACGGGAGATGCGTGGACCTGTGGGATCCCAGGTCACTCTCATCGTTGTGGCATTTCAAGCAAAAAACAAAGAGCAGAAAATGAGGTTTATCTTTTCTTTTTTTTTGACATCTTTCCTCTCCTTTTGCTTCTTGAAATTGGTCATCTTAATTGACTCGAAAAGAAACATAGAAGAAGAAACAACAGCAGCAGCCAAAACAACGTGCTTTAAAGCTTGCTCTTGCCTCAAGATTAATTAATTATGATAAAGAGCTCATTCATTGGGATTAAGGGGTGAGAAGATACTCATTGACAATTAATCCTTGTATAATGGGAGGGGGAGAGAGAGAGAGGGGCAGCGACGGCCCTCTCCGGCCCCGGCGAGACATAGATTTAGATAGTTTCCCCACGGAGCCCACTATGAGCTCGAGATTGTCGTATATATATATATAGATTCCCCACGGAGCCCACCATGCCTTGCGCGGCGAGCAGCCTTGCGACGGTGGCCACCGGCAAGGCCAGGAAGCTGAAGACGAAGTCGAACACCTCCTGGCCGGTCCTCCTTGACGATCAGGAGCTTCAGGCATAAGCTCGTCTTCGCCATCTCGCAGCTGCGATAGTAGTTGTCCTGTGTACTCGATCGACGGATAAGATCTTGTGGGGTTAACAAATTAAGGGCGTGCAACTGGGATATGGCCGCCGCATCGACCGTTGTTCAGCTATGATATATATGCACTGTTACGCATATGCTTGTTAATTTTTTCTTGCTTTTCCTGCATGTGTTCCTGGGTTCTCTATCCTCTGACGACGGATCCAGGAAGAAATGGTGAGAAGATCTCTCGAATTATATGTGCTCTTCGTCGCCAGTTTATAAAGCAGACCCACCGTTCCCATGCATGTCTCCCCTCCCTCTTTTAGTTCCCACTGCTGTCTTCATTTGTCCTTTGTCATCCAATTCGTTTCTCTCGTTTCTGACTCCATCCTAGCTATTATGATCTCCACGTCCCAACCCTTCCACGACAGTTTGTGTTCCCAATTAATGGCGATTATGTGGTGATGCCCCGTAAAGGGGGAAATTAATTGCCCTTTGGTGTTTTGGCTGGGAAAAAGTGCTAAAATCCACGTCGGAGGTACATACTAACTCCCCAGCTGTCAAACATGCCTCCTTACTATCTATCTGTCTGTTTGACTTTTCAGATAAGGATATGGATGCCAAGTGTGAGTAAGGACGGACACAAGTGTAATAGGGTGTTTGATTCCTTTTTTTTTTATTTTTTTTAAAAAATAAAAAATCTTATAACCCTGTTTGGCGTGTAAACCTTCCTCAAAGAAAAACAACAACATTGAACCATCCCTGATAGTTCATGACTATTTAACTGCCACGTTTCGAGCAAACGACACGTTCCACTGCTATCGGTTCGGGATGTGATAATCTTTGTTGTGTTTTGGCCTTTCTCCTTCATTTAGCTTTTGAGCTGGAGCTATCTCTATTCCCTGCATTTTTGCAAGAGGAGTCGGGTGAGAAGTGGCAGAAATGCCCACTGACAAGAAGAACCAGCAGACTTAAAGACTGCTGGCCTTCCTGGCAGACAGCGGGCCTTCTAGCTTGACTAATCTGGCCCTCATTCTCGAGTCGAAGGACTCCACTGGGATAGTAGTGCCTCCACGAGTTCCGGAGTTTTATGAGCTGTCACAGGCTTCTAAATTTTGTGTGCTATCAGACTACTGGGCTACTGTCGAAGTGGCTTTAACGCTAGCTGCCATGAGGCCTCCAACAGTTTCTGAACCCTCACCTTGGTATCTTGATCACAACGTCCACATAGGACAGATTAAGCCTACAACTACATCTATTGTTCGCTGCGTATCCTCGTTGTTTGGATCAGCATTGAGTTCATGGTAAAAGTGCAAGCATGGAGACTAGGATATCTGATGGCACAGTCTATGAGGATTCCAATTGCAACATTCACTGGGATCTAAAGTCATCTCCCTGAGAAATTGAGGGGTCATCTTTTTGGGGATTAGAGAGATACTACCTCCTTTTGTTCAATAAGATCTGATGACATCCAAGCATTTGTTTTTATCTTGTAGTTCAGCCTATGTGGTTGATTAAAATGAACATGCCCCATTAGGCCTTGAACAACTTCCGACTTTTCACCACAGTGCTCAATGGAGACACCCCCTGGACAGCCCCTTAATGTCGCTTCCCTCAAGCAACTGTGAGCAGGGACTTCTTCTTTTCTTTGGTGTTGACTTGCTCTTGGGTTTAACTTGGTTGAATGCTGTGAGCTTGCTATGCAATTTAGAGGAAATCACCAACACCCTCCTTGCATTTCAGTTTCATCATTGCCCTTACAATTCATCTCTTTTTTGGGGGGTTTGTCGGGTGACCTTCAGTTCTACTGGCCTGTAGGCCTGTTGAAAATTGGAGTTCAATGCCCACACGGCTACTATCAGGAATTAAGCAACAGAGAGATTTACAGGGTGTCCCAGCCACCAATTTAGATGGATCATGATCATTCTGTAATAAGCAAGTCCTTCCATCAATGAAAAGGCAAGTACCGGAAGCCTCCTCTTCGAGATATATATCACATGATAACCAACCAGAGTCATCCGTGCAACATTTAAACTTGCGGCAAATTTTTGATGGAGTTTTCCAGAAACCGCAGTAGGTGGCCCCAATACTGGAAGATGCCCATTAAATGGTTCTGCCTTTCTTACAACTAATGTGTTGTCTAAGCCAAGTGTCGCTACCAGGTCACCAGCCTACATCGCCTGACCTTTAGACATGACAAAGTGAATGACTCCAAAAGCAGGCAACAATAGTGGCACGCACATTTTCATAACCTCCAATTCACCACATGTAGTATCAGCATCCACGTGCCATTCTCTCCCTCTCTCTTTTCTTCTTATGCATACAAAATGTGAACGTGATACCCTTCTTGGTTTTTGTGCATCTACAAATATATAAATATGCAAATACGACGCATGAGTTCTAAATTAATCATGGATGCACATTCCATGTGCAGTAGTGCAGAGATTTCAATTCTGAAATGCCCCGAATCTATCATGGGTTTCTTTTTTGCGAGAAAGGGACACTGTGCAATTGAAATCAGCAAATAGATAAAAAATCAGGTTTGATCGCAGCACCCTGATTTTCAATTTCTTCCTGGTCACCTATGCATGAGTATGCACAATTTATACATGTATGCGACATAGAAGAATAAATTGTAGATAACGAAAAAATGAACAACTTTGGTGAAGAGAGAAAGATGAGAAGATGAGCAGAAGTTAGAGAAAATAGGGTAAGAATAGAGACAAAATGTTGGGTTCATGGGTGAACAACACAGCCTGCCAAAAAATGCAAATAACTTGAAATCGGTGGAGAACTGACTAATAGAGTAGAAGAAGAAAATCTAGATCTTTAAAAGGTGGACAACGTTTGTGAAGGGCACCGAATGAATAGAGGAATGAAAGTAAATAAAAAAGGGACATGTTTAGGACTACGTAGTGAAAGGGGCCGAATGCTTGATGGAAGTCGACCTAAATGGGTCAAAAGTTGACTTAGAAGGCCAGAAGCTGATAAAATAAGCCCCAGGGCTCTAAGAAATCATGATCTCCGAAGTCCAAATGTTAGGGAACAATGAAATGAGCTTGAAATCCATCTAAGGAAGGCTCTAAAAATAATGGGTAATTCGAGACATGAAAAATGATGAATAAGAGAAACGATATAACTTGCGGGCTAAAAACAGGTGTCAATAGATGCCCCTCCTTGATGTTCACTTTGTGAAATGGAATGAAAATAGAGCGATAGTGACAGCGACGAGGAATGGAGATGAAGTGGATATGAAGTAGAGAGAACTGATAAGAGGGCATCAAGACAAAAGACACCCGTCACAACCAACAAGTGATAGGAATTCTCCCGAAAATGTCGAACTAATCACCTGGAATGATTGACAAGAATGAGACATGTTTGGAGAACGAAACTAAAGGAAGAAAGGAAACACGATTAGACTCATCGGGGACACAATCCATGGACAATGAGGAAATTGGAAAGAACACAGCGTAAGAGTTAGAAAAGGGAAAGATAAAACTGAGATAAAAATCTAAACATGAATCACGCTGGCTAACCAGACCAAGTGGCAAGATCAGAGAAGATGTTCAAATTCAGAGTGAAATGAGAATCTCTTATCCAAGAGAGCTGAGGTGCAATTAGCCATTATTGAGGAGAAACCATGAGTACAAGTTGTCTCAGAGGCTTGGAATCAGGTATAGATAGATCACCCATATGCCATGGTGAGACTTTTCATCAAGCTGAAGGCTGTCAAAAACTCACTTTGCAGGTGGAATAAAGAAGTCTTTGGAGAAGTCACTCAAAATGTCAGGTTAGCATAATCTGAAGTGGAGCTGAAACAAATAGCATTTGAGCTGAACCCATCCACTGAAAATAGAAGTAGTCTTAATGCAGCTAATGCTATTTTGCGTCAGGCTTTACATAGGGAAGAAGTCTTCTGGAACCAAAAATCTTGTGTTGATTGGATTGAAAGTGGAGACAGAAACACCTCTTTCTATCACGCAGTTGCTCAATGTAATCAGAGGAGGGGCTTCATAAGAAGGCTGAAGCTGGAAGAGTCAGGTACATGGTGTGAAGATCAGGACACTCTCCGACAGTAGGCAGAGAGTTATTTCAAGAACCTTTTCTCTTCGAAGGAGCACACTGTTGACTTGTCCATGCTGGACCACATTCCTCAGTCTATTACTGATGGTCAGAACTCTATGTTAAGCTCAATTCCAGATGGGGATGAAATACGTGTAGCAGTTTGGTCCCTTAAGGGCTCCAGCTCTCCTGGGCCTGATGGCTTTTTAGGAGACTTTTATACAGAAGCATGGGATATAAATGGAAGTGATGTTATTGCAGCTATCCAAAGTTTCTTCCAGGGGTTTCCTATTCCTCGAGGTATATCTTCCTCAATTATTGCCTTAGTCCTAAAGGTGCAAGAGCCAAAGCCATTTAATGATTTCCGTCCTATTAGTCTTTGTAACTTCTCCTATAAAATCATCTCTAGTATGTGGAATGAGGTTTTTCATGTGGTTCGTCATTTTTGCGCTCGGAATGGGGTAGCGGTCCTTCCAGGGACCGCTACTGGGCGAAGCGATCTTCAGGAGACCGCTAGGTGTCCCCCTAAGTCAGTTGTGGGTTGCGGTCTCGCGATGGACCGCCACCGGGCTTAGCGGTCTCAAGGAGAGCACGAAGTAGTGCCTTGCGGTCATGACATGACTATTTTTCTATTTTTAGTCATTTTGGGTAGCGGCCTTGCGATAGATCGCCAGGCCCTGGGTTGCGGTCAGAGGATGACCGTTATGGTGCTTTTCAGTAGTTCGAGATTGGGAGCGTAGCGGCCTTGTGCCTGACCGCTAAGCGATGCTAGCGGTCAGCCCAAGGACCGCCACTCTCCTTTGCGGTCAGGGAGGCGACCACTTGGGTTCAGAGGCGTTGCGGTCCCGACTGGACCGCTAGCCCAGGTCTTGCAGTCCTGAGAGGGCCGCCAGGCTCTGTGACTGTCCAGGGAGGACCGCCACCCTATTTTCGTGTTCGCCGTGTCCTTTTCGCGTTGTGTTGGCTTCCGATAGATCCTGTTGTGACCCAGTGGTCGACCTTCAGTCTCATGAATGTCCCAGACACCATGGGTTTATGTTCGTGTTTGTGGGTGTCCGGAGGTTCCGTGTTACTGTGGTTTTAGACCTAGAGATTAGGCCAGATTGACGGCACTGTGCTGTCACGTTCGACGGTCTTGACCCGAGTCTCGTGACTCAAGGACCGTTGGGTTATTAGGTCTAGTGGGTTGTTCAGAGTCTGGTGGCCTCGAGCCACCTGTTACTTCGCGTTACTCGTGATTGGTGCGTGCGTGATTTTCAGTATTCACGTTTTGTGAGGCCCCACTAGTCGTAGCTTTCCTACGCACACGGGTGCGGACCAACTTGGGAGTGGTGGAGAGCGTGACCCGAGTGAGATGGTTGTTAGGCTGGTTACCGTAGGGCCCCCACGCGTAGCCTGAGTCTGGGCTTCAGGGGAAGAACCAGCTAGAGGGCCTGACCTAGGGTGCATGGTCTGTGTGTGCACACGTGGCTGGGGGCGTCGGACCCACGCTGACGAGGGTGACCCCAATTAGTCCTTGATTTGTGTTCCTGGTTACTATACGGTGTCTCAGTCTCCGCCTGGGACATCATAGAGAGACACTTGAGGTTGCAGACTAAGTCGTCAGTGGACGCATCCGGCCTTGCTTCTGGTGGGTGGTACTCCCATCACGTGACATGAGTTGTTGTGTCACGGGTTTTCATTTTCCATCTGCGAGAAGGGATTTCGTGTGTAGTTTTCGAGTATTTTTCCAGAGCCGAGGTTTAAGATTTTTGGTGAGCGTCACCAAGAGCTTTCCCCTAGACGGCGTTGAGTTCACGACGGCGAGGTCGTGACTGTGTTCCCGAATCGCATGGTTTTGGGGTGGGCCTTCGTGCGTGAGCACAGGCCTCCACGACTGGGGTGTCGTGACATTTTCCTAGTAGAGTGGATAGGGTGGTTCGTGTCTGGTGGTCCCCCGTCCGTGGGATCGGGATGTTAGTTCCCTTTTCGGTAGGAGTAGTTGTAGAGCCGTGATTTCATCAGCCACCGTATTTTAAGGATTCGTGCTCGATCGTGTCTTCTACCATGTAGTTGTAGCTACTCCTGCTGTAACGCTCCAGATTTTTCAGATATTTATTGGATCAGGATCCGTGAGTTTCGGTTCTCTTTCGGGCGTCTCGGATTGAGTTTTATGGTTCATGTGTGTTTTTATCAATCGAACCTACGAAACGTCGTGCAGGATGAACCGTTGCGTTTTTCGACTCTGGGACGGTACCACTGAGTTGTACATTTTTCGAGGATCGTGGGGTATAAAGAGTTCTCTCGGGAAAAGGAACGAGTGTCTAAGGTGAAGACTTTCTCCAGATAACCTAAGCAAGTTCCTCACTCAACCCAGAGGGATTCTACCAGGACTCTATTGGTACAACCTGCCCCACGACTGTGTGAGAACTCACGGTTCACGAGAACTTATGGAGGTTCTCGAATGGAAAGGACCGGTTACACCCGAGTGAAAATCCCCAGGTGAAGGATCCATCTCCAATGAGAGGGTGTTCCTATCAGTGTGATGCCGACTCTTCCTAAGCCCAACCCCGTACTCAGACCTGCAATGTAAGCTCAAACAGCAAGCAAATAATGACACAGAGCAAAACAAAATGAAAACAGTACAGAATGAAAAACTGGGTAGGAGGTAATCAGAAGGTTGGCCGTCCAGAGCCTAGGCGGCCAAGACGATGCCCGTCCTCAGTGGCTAGGTGGCCACTGTATGGGCCATTCACGGAGAATAGGACAACCAAAAGATGGGTTGTCCATAGCCTTCGGTGACCAAACCTTGGGTCGCTTACAGAAGGGCAAGGCGGCTAATGGTTGGGCCGCCTAAAGGTCTAAGCGGCCAGAGGTATGGCCATCTCCTACCTACAGATGCACTAAAATAGAACACAAACAAACAAGCAAAAATGCCAAACTAAACTAAAGCAAGACTTTTATAGCCTTGGACTTTCAGTACGATGAACTCACACTGAGTAGTAGCGGGTCCCACCGTGATCGCCAGCCGGTTGTAGGCGTCGAGAAACACACACCTTTTGGGGGTGGTGCCATGTGTCATCGTGGGTCGACACGGCCTAGAGGATGGCCTAACTCTACGGTGTACTGAATTAGAATGTAATGTAGTAGGGTGATCGCTAGGGAAGTTTACCCGATTCCCACATTAGAGATGATCGCGTGGTGGTGCCTCAAGAAGGGAGCTTGTAGGGTCTCGACTTCTCCATTCTCGGTCGACCAAAGATGGAGAGCCATGTTTAGTCCATTCTACTGAAAATCCTGAAAATAGAAGCAAAACTCAAGAAACACATAAAACACCAATTAGAACTAAATGATGCAGTAAATGCTTGAAGTGAACTATGAAGTAGAAGAATATGGCAGTGGCTTTACCTGGAGGGGTGTTAGGAAGGGGGAAAGCAGAGAGATCAAACCAAGAGGCGGCCAGGAGGCTGGCCACCCAGTGCCGTAGATGGCCAAGTCGATGGTCATCCACCCTCTGGGAACCGCGAGACAGGAAGTGACGAGAACCAGTTGGAATCTCGGAGCCCTCTCGTGAGTGATGGGGGGTTCCAATCCTCTCTCACACTGGGGAGCCTCTCCTTCACTTGGGGAACTCTCCTTGGAGACTCTCTGTTCGAATCTCTCTAATCCTCTTATCTATTTGTACCTCTCGACTTCGATCCCTCGATCAATCTCCCCAAAAAATGTCTCTCCCTCTGAGTGTTTTGTCCCATGTTTGACCTTCTAGCAGCTTCCAACTACGTGCCTCCAGGACGTGGGCAATGAGGCAGGAAGTTGAGCTCGAACGGGGGTTTTTCAAAGTGGGAGAGAGATCGTGGGACGTGGGGAGTTGTCTGGTAGTTGCCAGGAGGCGGCCAGGGTACTGGCCATTCTCAAGGAGAAGGCGGCCAGAGGTCTAGCCGTCTGCCAAACCTGGGTGGCCAAGGTCTTGGCGTCTTGGCCGCCCAGCCAACCTGAGTGGCCATCGACTTGGCTGCCCAGCCCATGGTCCCCTAACCCATGTTCATTTCAATTTTAGGCCCAATAAATCAAGTGGGCTGGACTTTAAGCATGGAGCATCAATAAATTTGAGAAAATAACAGCGTCACTCATATGACAGTCTGACTGGGAGAACCGATATGAATGGAGTGAGGATTGTGAAAGGAGCTTCCAAACTCTCAAGGATCATTTGACTACTGCCCCAGTCCTAGCCTTGCTAATAGAAGGTGAGAAGTTCGAGGTGTATACCGATGCATCTGGCATTGGCCTCGGATGTGGGGTATTTTTACACTCCTCTCCCAATATAGGGACTGTGTGTAACTTGTAATGAATGTAAGTTTGAACTGCTTGAAGGAGGCCGCCCCCTTTCACCTCTTGCGGCGGTAGTAGGGTTTTAAGGCTCTCAAACAAAACAAGACTTCTCCAAAGCTTCAAGGCTTCAAGTGTCTTCTTCCCGAGCGATCCTTTTTTTCTTGTTTTCTTTGAGAAGGAGTCTCCTCCTTTTATAGGCAGTGGAAGAGGCCAAGGAGGAGGCAGCCCTCGGTGGATCTTGGTGGAGGTATGTTCTTCTTGTGCCTTCACCTTTCTATCTTTTCTTCTTTCCTTTTTCTTTTTCTTTTCTTCTTCATGCGCATGGGGTCAAGGGGGATCACCCCCGGAGGTGCAGTAGGGAAGAGAGGGGGAGGAGGCCACCCCCAATGGGCCTCCCTCTCCCGAGAGGTGCTTAGTAGTAGAAAAAGGGGGGAGCATTCTCGATGGGCCTGACCGGGGGTCCCCCCTCTTTTATTTTTTCCTTAAGAGCAACCGCAGCAGAGGCGAGGGGAGGCACCCCCAGTGGGGATGACGGGGGGTCCTCCCTCCTCCCGGTGGAGCAGCAGTAGCAGCATGGGGGGAGGCACCCTCGGTGGGATGGACCGGGGGTCCTCCCTCTCCCGATTGAGCAGCATGCGTAGCATGAGGTGGTGGGGGTGCCACCTTCGGTTGGTCTGACTGGGGGTGCACCCTCCCCCGGTTGAGCAGCAGGCGCAGCAGGAGGTGGTCGGTTGAGCAGCAGGCGCAGCAGGAGGTGGTGGGGGTGCCACCCCCGGTTGGTCTGACCGGGGGTGCACCCTCCCCCGGTTGAGCAACAAGAGGGGAGGCATCCCCGGTGGGATGGACCGGGGGTCCTCGCTCCCCCGGTTGAGCAGCAGGAGCAGTAGGAGGGGGGCACCCCCGGTTGGTCTGACCGGGGGTGCACCCTCCCCCCCGGTCTGCAACAGGAGGAGGTAGCAGGGGGTGCCCTCAGTTGGTTTGACTTGTGGTGCACCCCCTCCCCCCGGTCTGCAGCAGGAGGTGGCAGGGGGGGAGGCCACCCCCTGTAGTTCTGACAGGGGGTTCCTCCCTCTTGGCCTACAACAACAGGGAGAGAGAGAGGAGGAGGGGGGGTTCCCCCTCCATCTAGTCTAGTTAAGGCTATAAAAGTCTCATTTTTCGGGTTTTGTTTGGCTTCTTCGCAGCAAATGACACGTGGAGATGTAAAAGAATTTTGTTTTTTGTTGTTCGTCTCTAGACGTTGTCTTGCTGCCCGTTGACTATGGGGTAAGAGACTTATGTTTAGGGTCACGGAAATAGTCCGAGGGTACTAAAAACTTATTTTTTTTATAAGTTTTAACCTCGTAGGTGTATTATTTGACGCCGTCCACGAGGTGTTTGACAGAATATCCACATATCATAAAGAGCTAAAAAGTTCGACTTAGTGTGGATTTTTGTCGAGTGGTTGCATGGCCTTTTGCCGCCTGCCAGGCGTTTGACAAAATGTCCATGAGTGCTTTAGAAGTTAAAAACTTAATTTTGTTGAGCGGGGGTGGTTGACTTCGTATCACTGTTCTTGTGTTTGACGAAATGCGTAAGGTTCTTAAGGGGCTAGAGGCTTGACTTTGTGTAGAGTGTATGGGTGGGTGCACAGCTCTGGTCGCCCACCAATTGTTTGACAAAATTTCCATGAGTCTTACGTTTCCAGAGATATTTTGATAATTTTACCAGGCCAAAGATATTTCTGAAATTTCTAGGTTGGAAAGAAGGTATGATAGAATCCCTGACTTCCCAAGACGCTGAGGCCATTTATGGAGGGTTTTGAGAGCTACTAGATCATTTCTAGGTCATACGGGTATTTCGGTAATTTTACCAAACCCTACACGGACCCTAAGTTTGAGACGGCACCCAAGTGTTGGACTGAGCTGACAGCGTCCCTAAACTGAAGGGGTAACGAGGGGCTTCATAGAAGGCGCACGTGCGTCGATCTACAAAGGAAGGGGTATGTATATAATTTCCCGACAATTGGGGGGTTTTCTTATAATTTTCTCTGTCAAGTGTGCAAAGAAAATCTACAAAGTACATTGAATATATTTAGGGCCCAAGTGGGCACAAGGGTTGTCAGCGAGTTGTCGACTGTACATCACAAAGATCCGTACTAATACAGGAGGTAGAGACGTAGCCCCAATTACAAAAATTACAAGGTAAAACTGTATATAACAGGACTTATGTTTCTCGCAGTCTCTGGGAGAATATTTAGTAATTCTGCTATTATAGGGGTAGAACAACATAATTTAGCCATCTCGAGGGTGTAGAAACTTACAAACATAGTCCGCAGAGGGGCATAATTGCAAACATACCCCTTAGGGGCATAAATACAAGACCCGGAGATCACCTACCCCTCAAAGGTCAAAACAACAAACAATTTTCTTCTCAAGTACACCGGTGTCCTTGATCTCCCGTGGATACTAGATGTTTGATGCCCAATACTAGATGCTTGATGCCAACTTGATGCCTCCTTCTGGACCCCCGAGAGTCTATTTATAGAAGTTGGAAGGCTACCCGGGAGTGTTCGAACCCGTACGAGGTGAAAGGGCTAAAAACGACCCCAAGAGGCCAATCCCTCTCTCTCACGTTTCTCTCTCTCTCCTCCACTCTCACATTATCGGTTCGTGGCCTTATCGGACGCCAACCGACGCGTGGGAGGTACCAACGGAAAGGTCTCATCGCGTAGATCGCGAGGATACCCTTCTTCCTGCGGTTCGTGGAGCGTGGCCAAGAATGGAAGTTGTGGGAACAGTTTTCTTGTGAGACATTCAGCATGAAAATTCCTCGTGATCCGATGGTAGCTGTGTGTGCTAGTCTCACGATGACTCCAGCTATTTATCAACAGATCAGGGAAGCTCAGCAAGCAGATTCTGAATTGTCTCACATTGTATTAGCATGATGTGGAGTTTGATGATGAGTTAGTGGTCAGCTTCAGAGGCAGGCTGTATGTTCCAACTAATGATGTGTTAAGAAATGCCATCTTGCGTGAAGCCCATGGATCCCATTATGCTATTCATCCCGGTACTACAAAGATGTATCAAAATCTGAAAAGGCAGTTCTGGTGGCCTGGTATAGAAAGGGATGTATCTGATTTTGTATCTAAGTGCTTGACATGCCAATAGGTTAAAGCTGAGCATCAAAAGCCTGGAGGAATGCTTCAACCCTTAGAAATTCCAATGTGGAAGTGGGATCATGTTACGACTCATTTTGTTGTAGGTTTACCCCAGACTTCACAAGACTATGATGGAATCTGGCTGTTAGTTGATCGTTTAACAAAGACAACAAGATTGTTGTCGATCAAAGTAGCATGGAGGGTGTAAAAATTAATAGAGCTTTATGTTGAAAAGATTGTGCCATTGCATAGAATTCCAATATCCATTGTGTCAGATCGTGACCCGCGTTTTACTTTTGGCTTCTCGCGCAGCTTTCAAAAGGCGTTGGGTTAAGAATTGGCATTTGGTTCAGCGTATCATCCTGAATCTAATGGTCAGTCTGAGAGGACTATGCATGATCTGCATATTCATGTTAAACTGTTAATTACTTAAAGCTAGCTTGGAGCAAGAGATATAAGACCTACTGAGCATTTGGTGACCTAGTGCTTTCCCATGTTTTTCAGCTAATAATGAGAACGAGAGCGATGAAGATGGGCAAGGGCAAGAGTGAAGAGAGCTTCCACAACTTAGACACACCTTATGTCCCATGTCTCATGTCTAGTCTAGATAATGGAGAGTCTCTTGTCATTTTACTTTATTGAGTCTTAGTTAGTCATGAGTGCATTATAATTTTCATTATTGAGTCTTTTAGTTAGACTTAAGTTGTAATGAACTTATATTTAATGAAATTATATTTTGCCCAATTATATTGTGCCTTATGGTTTGTTTTGATTGACATGACTGCTTCACTACCACGTTCTGGGCAACAATGTCTTCCGCTGCTATCGGTTTGGGGCGTGACAGGAGTGGTATCAAAGCCTAGGCTTTCTAAATCCCTAGGTCATTAAGTCTAAGTTATAGGTTGAGTTGACCATGTCAGTTACCCTATAGGAACCCTGTGAGATTTAGGTAGAGCTATGGGCCAACCATGTCAGGATATGAGTAATCATTTCATTTTAAACTTATTTTATAGGCTAAGATGGTTGCCGAGTGAGCCCAATGGAGAGAGATATAGTGTACTATCCAAGGTTTGAAACAAGTCTTGCAACAAGTAACGCAAGGCGGAGCACATCATGGAATGGGAGATTTGTATCAGAGTTTCCAAGCAATGAATCCCCTGAAGGTTAGAGGGTCTACCGACCCAGATGAGGTCGAGAATTGGGTGAGAGAAATAGAAAGGACTTTCAGGGTTACACAATGTACCAACCAAGAGAATGTATTATTGGGAACTTATGAACTAGAACGAGATGCCCGAGGATGGTGGGAATCAATAGAAGCAATCTTGCCTGACAATCACATAACATGGAACGAGTTCTTAGAACACTTTAATGAGAAGTATTTATTAAAGAGGATCCGAGAAAGGAAGGATATGGAGTTTGCATCATTAAAGTAACGTAGTTTATTGGTAGCGGACTATGAAGTGCATTTTTCTAGATTAGCCCATTATACGCCTTACCTAGTCATCATAGAAAGGATGAGAACTAAAAGATTCATGAATGGCTTGAAGGTAGAGCTTATACCTCAATTGGCTCCATTAGAGATTCAAACTTATGTGAAGATGGTCAAGAAAGCACAACTCCTAGAAGACACGATGGATATGGCGGAACGAATTAAAGGTAAGATTGCCAAGAAGGGTTAGCAAATGGATCTAAGAGTGGGGAACTCGTGAATGTGAAGAAGAGATCAAATGGAGGAAATGGTAATCGAAAGGACAAGAAACCTAGGAATGAGGATCAACAGGATGTTCAGGCCAAGTGTGAACAATGTAATAAAGGAGGGCACAAGTCGAAAGAGTGTTGGTACAAGCTCAGGAAATGCATCCGTTGTAGAAGTGAAGACCACAGGATCGCCCATTGTCCTCTTATAAAGAAGCAAGCGTCGCGTGATAAATAACAAGGTTGACTAAAGTGGCAAGGCAGGCTACAAGCATTGGAAGGTAACACTGAACCTGCCTTTGTACTTCGGCATGTTATGGAATGGATCTAGCTAGCATGCATGTTTTGGAATATGATGATTTTACTCCACTATTATGGAAAGGAAAACATGTGAACTTGGGGACCAAATTCTTTTAAGTGGCGGAGGGTATAGCAATCCTGAAATTTTAAAAGAGAATAAACGATAATGACTATATAATATTAGTCATATAGCAATTATGGAAGATAAAATTTTGATATAAGTAGAAATAGTTAAATTAGATAATGGGTATTGATATATATGTAGATATATATATATATGAGAGTAAAGCAAAAGCTAGCTGACCATGTTTACACAACAATATTGGAAAGAAGAGTTGATCACATAACCTGTCAGCCTTCTGCCATGAGGGAGTAAACCATCACCCTCAGCTGAGTTCAGGATGCAGCTGCTCCAGCAATGTCACCACCAGTTCAGCAGAAATAACAAAATCACTTGACACATTGAGACACATGTTTAATTCCTACCCAAGAACAAGTGGAAGCAAAGTAACAGCATGTTTATCCTATGATCTCAAGAAAATTGGGAAAGGAAAATTGTGTGTGAAAGTAAAAGGAGAAACCATATATGGAGTGAATCAGGAAACAAACGAACCCCAACATCTTCAGAAGCAAACAAGCAGGGGCCGTCTAGTCACATACTGTCATGAGCAATGCAACCGGGAGAGGCGAAATGCTCGATGTTCTTTAATGCCCGTGCCCTCTTCGTCCTCCACGATTGTCGTTATTGCAAACCCGATTAAATTAATGAACGATGTTACATAGTGGATTGCAGGAGCATCGTGATGCATTAGGCGCAAGGTTAGAGGAGAACAAGAGGCACCACTGAGGGCATGCATAGTGTAATGCCATGCTATGCTCAAGATGACATTTCATTGGAGTTTGGTATGAACCCTAGCTAGTGTCGCAGCAGATGTCCTAAAAGTTAAAAAAAAAAAGTATTGAGGCAAAAGGACATGAACGAAACTAAAGCTAGATTTAGATCAGTGCTACGCATCCCACTGATTGATTGAGTGGGTGTTCCCCTACCTTGTGGTAATTAATCCTGAAATTAAGTCGAAGGAACTAGAAGGAGAAAACAAGATGGGCACTGAGGTACATTTTAGAAGTGCACTTCATGAAATCTGGAGTTCATGTACGTTCGTGAACATTAAATATTTCAAAACCAAGATAAAATGCGACGAAAATGTAAAATCTATTGAACAACAGAAAGTAAAATACTTGGGAATTAATAGAGGAAAGAAAAGGCCAGGAAGAAGCAAAGAATACAGAGATCCAGACAGGTGAATCCCAGGATTAATTACCAACAAATCGAATCCCTTTCTGATGTAAAACGAGGACAAGGTATTAATTAGAAACAACCCAAGAGGAATTGAAAAAAAACAGGTTAAAAAACTGAATAATTCTAACTTTATACCTGTTGTTATTTAACGTTAAAACTGAAGCATATCCAACACAAGCATGCAAATAGCGGGGGGGGAAAGAAGAAGTTTGAAAAGACTAGCTAGAACAGGGATTATCTGTGATTCACCTTAATTGTCCTTTCCCATGCGTGGATGTGAGGGGAGCCTTCCAATGGTCGAGATGCACAGAGATGAGAGGATGGAGTAGGATACATCGGTCGCCTGGCAAAAGAAGATGCGATGATGTCTTCCCACGGCTTTCTTGAGCGGTCTATAGGATGCTCGATCTCCCGGGTGCCTCTTACCTCTCTCCCTCTTCCATTTCTCCAGTTACAGTCCGGAGGGAAGAGGTCGCAAGAAGAGGGTCAGACAGGATTAAATTCCCGCAGTCCCAAGTACACCGTTCAAGAAAGCCGTGGAAAAGCATGCCCACGATCTTGTTCCTCAATTAGCAGCGTCTCAGAATTCACGTCCTTCGATCCTCCACCGACGGAGACGATGCGAAGCACGAAGAAGGGGGTTGGGGGGAGGGAGAAGGGCGAGGGAATGGAAGCAGCAATTCACAAAGAACAAGCTTTAGAAAAAGGAAGGTGGGGGAGGGGGTAGCGGAGCCCCAAAAATCTTTTTTTGGGGGGTATAAAATGGCGTTGGACTGCACTAGAAATGCCTCAGAACACCATAATTTGAGGGGCCGGATCTTGGCCCCCCCATTTCATTCATTATACCCCCCCTCCGCATATATACATCCCGGGGTTTCACTATTGAAGGGGGGAAGCTCTCATTTCATTCTGACCACTTTCTCTCCCTCTCTCTCCGATTTTCTTTCTTCCCAGAGGCTCTCATTTTTTTCCCCACGATCTATCTCTCTCCCTCTGCTACTTTCTCTCTTCTTCCCATGGAGGGAACTCCCTCTCCCCCTCTCCATTTCCTTCCTCGCAACCACCCCCTGCTAGCTGTCGTTTTCTTCCCTCCGACCACCACACGCCCCCACCTCCGACCACCGTCGCCTCTCCCCGTCGACCTCGCCGACCACCGCCCTCCCACTGCCATAGCCACCCCCCTCTCATTCTTCCTTCCTCACCGCCAACGAGCTCGCCGGACTCCACCTCCCTCTCACCACCGTTATCCTCCTCCGCGTCGGCCACCTTCCGTGAACCAACCCCCCTTCCCTCTGCTACCTTCTCCGTGCCAACAACCCACACCACCGTCCTCCCTGTCACCCCTTCTCACTCTCCCCATCTCTCTTCTCTATTACCTTCCACGCCTCTCCCATTTCACAGCAACCACTGTCACCCCCCTCCTCTATCACTCACCTGCTAACCTCACCTCTCTCCCTGCCACCGACTGCGTCAACCTGTCACCCCTCACCTCCGACAAGCCCCCGAACCACGTCGGCCACCCTCCGACAGCCACAACAGACAAACCCCCCACCTCCCTTTCCTGCTAGCGCACACCCACACCCCACCTGCAACCTCCTCCACCACCGCCCGTACCGTGTCCCTCTCCCTCCACGCCGACTACCACCTCCGACCACCGTCGACCACCGCCTCCGACTTCCCGCCGTAACCTCACGTCCACCCACTTCCTCTCACCACCACCCAGCATCCCTCCAACCCCCTCTGCTCCCCTGCCACAACCGACTCTAGGTCTCCTCCTCGCCGCCACCCCACTACACCCTCCACCGGCCTCCCGTCTAACCAACTCCCTTACACTGCCACGCACTGCCGTCTCTCTTCCAACCACACTGCCACCGTCGACCCCGTCAAACGCCGATCACCGCACCCCCTCCCCTGCCTGCAAACCGCTACCAGAGCGTGTCCACACCACCCAGCTCTCCCCCTCCACTTCCCTGTCCCTCTCTTTCTCCCCCTCTCACCCACCTCCGACCACCGACGCCAACCTCCACCCTCGCCGATGTCGACCACCGTCATCCTCCACGACCGGATGCCACCCGCGGCCATCTCCTCCCACTTCCACCTGCACAGGCCACCGCACACCTCCGCTCCACTTCCCTCTGCTACCCTCTCTCCTGTTCCCTCTCTCTCACTCCCTCACGCTCCCACCGTCACACACGTCCAACCCCGACTGCCACCGCCGCTACCTCCCTTCTCACCACCTCCGTCGCGGACCACCCCCCCATTCACGAAGCCCCCCGCCGCTCTCTCTCTTTGACAGCCACCCACACCTCCGGCGATCTCCCCTCCATCACTCCCCTCCACCGGCAGCACTCTCCCCACCACCTGCACCACCTCCGCCGCGGAGCTCCCCCTCTCCTCTCCGGCCACTCCCGTCGACCACCCCTCACAGCCACCGTCGAGCCCTCCACTGCCTCTCTCTTCTCCCTCCCACTGCCACTACCTGTAGACCATCGCCACTTCCCAACCCAGACGAACGTCACCCTCCTCCGCCGCGAACCCCTCTCCCATGCCCATGCGCACCCTGCGAACCTCCACCTGACGCCCTCCACCGACGCTGCCACCCGCACCTGGTGCCCCATGAGAGTCCCCGCCGGGGGGGCGACGGGGCGGGCGGCGGGGGGCGGGCGGCGAATAAAAGAAAATTTACAAGAGACTCTCCATTATCTAGACTAGACATGAGACGTATGACATAAAGGCTTGTCTAAGTTGTAGAAGCTCTCTTCACTCTTGCCCTTGCCCATCTTGGTCATTCTCATTCTCAATATTACCTGAAAAACATGCAAAAATATTAGGTGAACGAACGCTCAGTAGGCTTTATATCTCATGCTCCAAGCTAGCTTTAAGTAATTAATAGTTTAACATGAATATGCAAATCATGCAAGGTACGATAATCAAGAACTATGATGGCACGAGACAGATCAATAACTTGGAGATAATTTCAAGAATAATAGAAGCAATAGACTGGACAATAATTTCAAGAATAATCATGATAAGGCATTAACAATCATTTCAAGGTGCTTGCTTTTACAAGAGCATAACATGAGACTATCATTTGTAAGATTAGCCATGTATAAATTTATGAGTTCAAACATTTAAGTCATGAATCTATCAATCTTTTGTGAAAATGTCATAGATCAATCTTACTTTTCATTAGTGCAATGTCACACCTGATCAATCATGATATCGGCACACATTTGGACTTTGCCTCGTTCGTGGGATGAGATCAAGACCTTGTCACTTTTCATTCTAGCATTGAGTATCAATCATTTGGACCCATAGCCCCTTTTAAGTTCTAGACAAACTTCACATCATTTAATGGCCAAAGAAATTTTAAGGATCAAGTCATGTAGGAACAATAAGGTAGATTCATGAAATTCAAGGATAGAACTTTGGACAAGTATAACATAACAATAAATCTCACATGAAAATCGAGACATTCATGAAACTGAGAAATTGTTGCCCACTCAGGCAGCCACCAATTACAGAAATAGCACCCACTGGTGTGGTCGTCAATTCTGTGAACAGTAGAGGCTAGAAGGAAATAGCGTCCATAGACACGATTGCTCATTTAATTGGCGCCCACTACCATGGTCGCCAATTCTGGACAAAAACATACTCTCACAGAACACTATAAATAGCGTTCTGTGATGGCTAGGGAGTCATGTTTCTTCAGACTGACATGACAGATAGAGTTTCCAGAGTTTTGATGGTACAACTAGCTCGATCGCCTTGAGAGAATCCAAGACTAGTGGAGACTTATGGAGGTCTTAATAAAGAAAGTACCAATCCGAAGGAATGAATATCCTGCGAAGGGTCCAATCATCTCTAAGAGTTGAGGTGTAAGCGTGAAACAACGTAAGAAACAGGGGCTCTATCCACAGACTGGGATAAGAGTGCCAAATAGACCCGCGGTATGGGTCATAAACTTGATAAAAACTGTGAGACAGATAATCGCATCCACTGAGAGAGGCGCTATATTATAAATATGAGTCCATTCACAATGTCGCCAAAATAATATTGTACAAATTTTTCATAATTAACACAAGAATTAGCGCCTATTTACAAGGTCGCTAAATCATTAATTTTATAATTTTAATAATAACACGTTAAATGGGTGCCCTTCTAGGAAGGCGCCATATCATAAAATAGCGTCCAAGTCATGGATGTAAATTTATAATTTCTGGATAATTTCTATTTTTACCAATTTTATAGGAATCTACGTCTCTTTACAAAGGCGCAGTAATAGTAATTAGCGACTGTTGCAACAGTCGCTCATTCTTTTAGGCATGCAACAACACACGCATCAGCCAGGTATGTTCACACACTCAAGTCATTGTTCATTTAAACGATTACTGTTCATTAGGGGATGAACAGTGTCACTTTGACACTTATGGGGATTTTTAGAAATTTGAAGACATGATACTGAAGAGAAAATTATAGGGAATCCAGAAATATGCATATCATTAATTTATCTAACATGGTTCAATAATAAAGGATCGGATCACCCTTTCGCAGCCCATCGCCTTCGATCAGCTTGGTGAAAAAGAAGTCGGCATTCTCGCGCGACGAGGTTTTCCAGATTGCGTAGTGAGCAAACGCTACAACGGCGTGAGACCGTACTGACTTCGCGGCCTCCGCAGTAAAAGCCACCGACGCGTCAATTCCCTTGAACTTCTCGACGGCATCGAGAATGGCTTGCTTGCTGGGGCGTCCATCGGTACCGCCGGAGTAGTCGATGCTGCCCCGCTCTTTCCACTGCAGGGTGTAGTTCGTGGCGGGGCCGAGGATGTGGGTATATTTTCGACCCTTCATTGCAAGATAGTTGGAAACCGTCTTGCTCTTGCCGCTGTCCACCGTGAAGCGGGTATCTTCCCGCGGGCCAAAAACGATAACTGTCGGGATTGATATCCCGGTGGTCACCACAGTTGCACAACGGTGCTGGCCATCATTCAACGTCCCGTTGTCAGAAACGATGATGCTTTCTCCATTGAAGGAAAACCTGCCACCATAGACATCCTGAACAAGATCATTTTGATTTCGGCGGCTAATCGGACGGTTCAGGGCGTTGCGCTCAAGCAGAAGCGCCGCGAGTACCGGCGTCAGGGTTACGATCTCAACGCTCGGCTTTTTCTTGGACTTTTCAATGCGTTCATCAAGCCATGCCCGCATGCGCTTGAACTCAGCCTCGGAGCCGGCCGGCCTGATCGTCGTTTCGACTTCCTTTTGAGTCATTATGTTCAGCATCATATTCCCCTGTTGCGCTTGTTAGATTTCAGCTTTCAACGCATTCAACGTGCTGCCCTCAAGATTTCTTTCGCCGCCACGACCTGAGCCTCAGCCGCCTGCAAATCGTCGTCACGATGGTCTGCGCCAATTTGGCGAGCGAGATTGATTTCATTTTCCAGCCTGAGAATTTCGGATTGCAGGACGGAAACAAACTCGGCGCGAATGCGCGCCATGAGCCAGCTCGGGACGACCTTCGTTCGTAGCCGGCGGATGTTTTCGAGGGTTCCCGGCGATGTACGCAAACGACGCGCGAGGCTGGTACGCGCCTCGTTGATACGCACTCCCAGCCGCTTCGCCTCGGCATCTTCCAATCGTCGCGCGAGGCGATGAACGGACTCAATGTCGGACACGGCATTCATTTGGATAATCTCTCCATCACGGATGGACACTTTGACTTTCCTTCTCATGCTCATTGGGACCATGAGAAACGCGGACGACGACACAGAACTCGACACCTTCCAGCCCATCGCGATTGCAGCTCGCAATGTGCTGACCTTCCTGACCTTGCGATCAGCCAAATCAGCGAACGACAATTGCCGCGATGACGGCGCCCGACGAACACAAGAGAGCAACACCAAGCGCGGTAACGACCTCTCGCAGAGGCGCGCGAATGAGTGAGCTGGTAAATTGAAGGATGCGAACGGCCGCCCCCGCCGTGTCGCTGTAGAGGCGGCCCTGACGGCGCGTTGCGTTGGTCGTCGGGGCCGCGCTCATACCAGCCACCACACTGCGAGTACCAACAACACGGCGCCGACCGCGCGAAGCACCCACCCGCCGATCTCGGCGTCTGCGCGGTTCTGTTCTTCAAGGGGGTCGCGGGGGCTCATTGGGAGACCTCGGCGGGACTGTGTGTCTGCTCCATGAACTCGTGCACGCGATCGACGAGACCAAGGTTCGGGCTCCGGCCCAACCGCAAGTCGAGAACGAAATTGGGGTCCTTGATAGCCGCGCGGCCGAAGGCGCTGGGGGACATACCCGTGCGCTTCAAGAACCCTTCGATCTCACAAAGAAATTCATCTGCTCTGCTCATGCAGGCTACAATATAGGATATTTCCTAGGTGACCGTCCTGGGTGGATCGTGCGTCAGCGGGGCTGTTCTGGCTACCGGCCTGCTTTCTTGACTTCGACGCCGTCCTTTTCGGTCAGGCCCTTGTAGATCTCATCCAAGCCCAGTCCGGCAATCCGGAATTCGAATGGCCCCATGCTGCTGATGGGGGAGTCAGGGAATAGGATGCGGTGCTGAAGCAGCTTTTCAGCAAGTCGGTTCAGCAGATCCTGCTTGTTCTCCGGTCGGAATTCGACTCCAAGCCAGTTCTGGATAATCTGCATGGGGTCTTTCATGGCTCTCCGATCTGGAAGTTGTCTTGTGTCGGGTCGTGCAGGTCTTTGGGTGCCCAGGCTGGAGCGGCGTCCACCTCGCTGGCATCGGGCTTCTCGTCTTCCTGTCGCTTTGTGCGTGGCGTCAGGTTACCGCCCGGGCCTTCCGCGGGAGAGCGTACCACGTCTGTTATCTCCATGCCGAATGCCTCGTAGAAGGCACGGAGTTGGTGCCATGTGGACTCTGTGGCCTGCCAGGTTTGCTTGGTGCCGCAGATCGTGAACTGGTAGCGGTGCAGTTCGCTCATGGCCCCACCGTACTGTGCGCGGCCTGTTCATTCTTGAGTTCTTCCAGTTGTCGCGTCAGATCGTCGATACGTTCCATAATCTGGACTTCCTGATCGGTTCCGGCGTAATCGGCGCTCAGCTTGTACATGTGGTAGTCCAGCCTGGCGTTCAGGATGTCCAGACGTAGGGAGATCATCCATTCCCGTCGCTTACATTCGTCGAGTGTCATTTCCCCTCCTGCGGCTTGAATACCATACGGCCCTTGCCGCTGGATATGAGTCGCAACATCGCCCGGGAGCGGTCGGCGGCTTGCTGTTGATCGCGGTAGTATTCCCGGAGTGTCTTCGTCTTTATGGCGAGGCTCATGCTCTCTCCAGTTCATCGAGACACTGCTCCAGAGAGACGTCGGCCTTGAACATGCTCAGGGTGTTGTCCGTCCCCAGCGTGATGCGGACGAACCCCTTCTCGAAGGTCGGCACCATCAGGGACCGATAGCTCACGCCCTTCATGTTCTTCAGTCGCTTGATGATCTCCTGGCGGTACTTCTTGTACTCGCTGTTGGCTGTATCTTTGCTCATTTTCCCTCCAGTACGAAGCTCAAGTACATGAGCAATGCACCCACCATTACAGCGACGACCATCAACGGCCATTCGTCTTCAACGAACTCCCGGAAAATCTTCGGTCGCAGGTCTTCAGCCATGGCGTCCGTCAGTTTATGCAGAGACTTATCCAGAGACTCCATCCGCTCCGCGAATGCTCTGGCAACGGCTTCCTGATCTCGCTCCGTCTTGGCTTCTTCCTTGTCTGTGTCATTCATCTTGTCGGCGATCTCCTGCATCTTTTCCATCAGTGGCTTGCGCATGCCGTACTCCTCCCGGACTTCCTCTGAGGTCTTCACCACAACAGGCGTCGGCCCATAATCGTTGACAGGCATGCCGTACTCCTGATTCTCCTTCACCATCTTCAGGGCAGATCCCAAAGCCTCCTGCTCCATCCGCCACTGATCCTCCAATGACTCCCCCTCCCTGAGAGGAATGGGCGGGACGAACAGATCCTTGAAGCCCCCGAGTACAGTGGGCTTCTCTCCCAAGGTGTCCATCCACTCTTGGTGAATCCTCTCCTGCTCCTGCTTGGAAGTAGCGAGGTCTGTCTCCACCTGACTCTTCATGAGCTTCTTCCAAGCCTCAAATGAGGGGACAGCGGAAACCAGCTTCCCCAGGTCCTCGACGAAGCGGCGGCGGTCTTCGTCGTCTGTGCCCTTAACTTTGGGTTCCTCCGAAAGCACCGATGAACTGATCAGGTGGGCGTACCACGATTGCAGCCTCGAATATCCAATTTTTCATATCATCACCTCGGTCATAAGCCAGATGAAACTGGCCCAGGCTATGGCGAAGAACGTAAGAAGAAAGCCCAGCGCGGCCAGTACCGCCTTGTCGTCGCTGCTCATTCCCAGTCCCTCGACCCTATGTAGTCCTCCAGCGGGAGGACAAAGAAGCGGACGCCGCAATACACGTACCGCTGCCACCCCAGTGCATCCATGCACCGACCAAGCTCCCGAACGTCCCGTACACTGCCATCCTCGGCGAACAACATCCGATACAGCTCCCTCGGGACTACCGCCACATGGTCCTTACCCCGGATAACCCGCACGTGACTGCGCAAATCCACGTGCTTCATCCCCTCTTCTACTCCCCCCAGCATGTGCGCGTCCACCGCCGGAGACAGAGCCCGACGTAGCCGCTCATTCTCTGCGAGTAACTGGTTATAGGTCTTCATCACCCCTCCTTTCTCGTCTGTTGGTGCAACTATAGACCCGGTAAGTTGCACTGTCAAACCTTGCTCAGAATCAGGTCGATGAACGGTTCGTAGCCGTCCTTCTCGACCTCATACACCTTGTCTTTCATCACGTCGCCGCTGGGCGTGTTGACCCTCCCCTTGCCGACGGTCCGAGCGCCGCAGTCCAGCAGCAGGTCGGTCAGGTCCGAACGTTCTTGCCGGCTCAGCTTCTCGCCTGGCAGCATACAGTCCGCGAATTGCGGCGCCGTGAACCTGGCGTGAGGGGCCGAGTTGTTCGGCTTGCGCTCTTGCTTGGTCAGGAAGTTGTTCAGGACCGTGCGCAGGTCGCCCCGCGCCCATAGACGGCCCAGCCGTTGCAGCAGTTCCGGGTTTCCGAGGAATTCCGCCGTGGTGGCCTTGGAAAACTCGGTAGCGTCGCCGGGGTATCCGTTTCGATAGGCGTCCAGACCCCAGCGCAGCAACACGGCGCCGCATTCGGTTATGACTTCCCGGTCGCTTGAGAGGATGCCGCCGTACTGGCGCACGCCGCGCACCTCCAGGGTGATAAATCGCCGCTCGCCCGTGTCCTTCCCGCTGCGAATGTACTGCCGGTTCTTGTCGGTCGTGGTGAGCATGACGGAGGCGTGCCGGAGCTGTTCCGTGCCGGCTTCCTCGCGCATTTGCCGCTGCTTGAACTTGCGCAGCGTGGACATGGTGAACAGGTTCTGCTCCACGGACTTGGCGCACCGGTCGTCGGGGTCGTATTCGTCATACACGCCGATCATGGAGTCCCGCGCCACGCGCAAGACTTCCTCCAGGCTGGCCCGGTTGCCTTCCTTCATGAACTGGGCGACGGCCGGGTCGTAACCGTGCTGCTGGAACACGCCGAGAAAGGATTTCGGGAAGTTGGACTTCCCACAGCCAGAGGGGCCGACCAGCGCCATCGCCCATTGCGGATCGACTGTCGGGTCCTCAGTCCAGAGGCTTACCATGTCACGACACACGCGAAGGATGGTCTCCACCGTGTCCTCTGGGGTCATGGGGCCGGTAACCCGGATGCCGTCCGTAATCAGCCGGTGGGCGGCGGCTCGGGCCTCTTCCTCGGTCACCTCTGGCAGCTTCTCCAGGATGGTTACCGGGATACTGGCGCGCAGGTCCGGATTCCGCATCCAGCGGTCAACGGCACGACGCGCCTCGCTGGCCCGGACATAGCTCCCCATGCCCCGGTACACGTTCGCCTCCAGCCAGAAAATGTAGTCGTTTACGAACTGGTCCACGCTGTAGCGCTCGGTCACGTCGTCCAGGTTGAAGACCTGGCCGCCCATAGAGTCCACCCGGTACATCGACCAGTTCGGGTGGCGCAGCAGGCGATAGTAGTTCTCGCTGGTATGGGTCGAGCAACGTGTGGAGGCTGGCAACCGTCTCTGCGATCACGCCAATATCGTCGGCGGCTTGCTGTAAATTCTTCATTTTGTTCGTTCCCATATCAGCCAAGAATAATTACGGCGCCTGCGTAGACCGTCGCCGCGAACAATCCGCAGGCGATAAGACGGACGGCTTCATGTGCGTAAGCGCGGATCATGCTGCCTCCAATTCGCGTTGAAGATCTGCCATGAAACGGCAACCGAGAACGCACTCCATGAAGTCGAACGCATCGCCCTTCGGCATGTCCGCGCCGTCCATGATCAGGTCTGCCATCTTGGTGGCGACCGCTTCGGTTTCGTCGGTGAACGTGCCGTCCTCGGCGCACCAGACTTTCGAGACGTGAGAAACCTGACCCGAGAGAATGTCGTGGGCGGTTTTTAGCAAGCCCATGTCGTCAGTGTCGCGTTCTGCGAACCAAGTGCAGCGGCGACCGTTGATCTTGCCGTCGCACTCAATGAAATAAATCGGCGCGGTGAGTGTGGCTGTGTTGGTCTTGTCGAGCATGTCAGCGGCCCTCCCACTTGTCGGAGAGGCGCGCGTTCAAATCTCCCGGCTCGATGGTGCTGTCGTAGCAAGACCAGCCATTCGACCAATCTTGGACGTACCACTTGCTGCCGTCGCCGGGGACGCTGCGGTCAAGCTTGACGACCGAGCCATCGTGCATACGGAAAACTTGGCCGGAGAAAAGTTCGTCGCGGCGAGCGTACCAGTCGGCAGTCTCCCCGCTCTGATCACCAGTCGGGATCGCGCTGCTTTCCGTTTCGGTCGTTGTCGCCTGCATGTCGCTCTCCCGTTGCTGATAACGGAGAGCATATCTAAAAATTGGTAGAGGTCAACCCAAAAATCGGTACTTAGCCAACTTTTTTTCGTTTTTTAATATCTATTGGTTTTTCAATGGCTTCTGAAATCTCGGCTTTGCGCTCAGGGGGGAGGGCGTCATATTTTTGTGCCAAAACATCGGTTGGCAGATAAACCGGGCCGACGTGTTTTGCCCCTTGTTCCCACAAAAGCCAGTCAATGGTCGTCCGAAGGTGAGGGGCAAGCTCTGGGGCAAGCCTGTGGGGCTTTCCGGCCCTCCCAGATTCGATATATCCGATATTGGACTGGCTCTGCCCGGACAACTCGGCAAGCCTCTCCTGGCTCATCCCAAGGTCTTTACGGCGCTGCCTGACGCGGCGGCCGAAAGCGGCTGAATCGGCCTGTTTCATGCCGGGGTCGCTACCAAAAAATCGGTTGGCGGTCGAACACAGATTTTTAGGTTGCATATCACCAAAATTTGGGTAATGTGCTGGCATGACCAATGACGCATTACGCAAAGCCTGTGACGCCGCTGGCGGGCAAAAGCCACTGGCTGACCTGATCGGCACAACGCAATCGCAAGTCTGGTATTGGCTCGAACGATCCAAGAAGGGTTTGCCGGGCGAGTTCGTCTTGCCTGTGGAGAGGGCCACTGGCATCTCTCGGCACGAACTGCGACCCGACTTGTATCCTGTCGAGGCCCGCGTTTGATGCCGGTCGAACTTCAGCAACACTCCCATGCAATCCCCCCGGTACATGGGAACTATTACAATCTACCGGCGACCATAAATCCAGCATTAAATTTGCGTGAGCATTCGCCTGACTGTGACGGCGATCACAGCGACAAATTTCCGTTTGTGCTATTAGCGCAGCCATTCGGTAAAAGTTTACCTTTTCAGCGCCGCTGCGATTTTCCGCGCGCATATCACCACACCACCAAGCCAATAGCGGTCGCTAGTCCTAGCAGCACCGCGATCAACGCCGCCGGCACGCCGAGGATCAACACGATCAGCGCGGCGATAGCTAGCGTTGGCCCCTTGTAATATAGCATCGACCTTTACCTTGGGTGGCCCAAAGGGTCGACCCATGGGGTCGTCCCATGTCACGCAGTGTTTAGCCTGCATTCAACAAAGAATTAACTGCATTGCAGTCTGATAAAATGTAATGCAATAACTATGTCAGGCATGAATAACTATGACATAAGTAAAGACTATGGCAATAAGATCAGTATGATGCATTTATGCAATCCTTCAGCTAGCATTAAAATATCAACACAGAATTAATGAAATGCAAACAGACACACTATGTAGACAGGCACATATAATGAAATACAAGCACACTGTGACCTGAATACAATGCAATCAGACACCATATGTTGACAGGCTCATGGTGACAAGATTAAGATTCATACACAGAGTCACTTTGTTGCTGTCATCAAAATAAAACAATACATGTTGCTAGCATCAAAGCTAAACAGCATATATATAATTGTGCCCCAGGGGACACAACACTTCAGGACAGGGGACAGAAGGTTCCATCGGCAGAAGACCCAGATGACCTAGCATGGGTACGTCTTCTCAACAAATTAGGTCCGTTAGAGACCAGATGACCCCCCAGTCAAGGCGAAAGCACCCCGGGTAGTGTCCTACTCCCCGAGAAAGCCACAATCATAGTCCAAACCGAGCTGGTAGCACGAACTGCGACGTCGAAAGCCATGTAGTAGAAAACTTGTGTGTCTGGATTAAAGATGCACGAGGTTCCAAAAGTGGCCGCCTTGTGGCTTGAAAGCTTTATCAAGACTTCCCACCATGGTCCTGCAAGACCGTGATGAGATGAAGGATTACAGTGACTCCCAGAGCTAGTCCAGAGCTCATTGTCTGGCCCGTGTCGAATGAACTAACAAAGGAGGATTAGCCCGGCGCGCCCCTTACCCGGCGCGCTCATTCCTCCGGCACCCTCCTACCCGGCGCGCTAAAACATTGTATTGGGCTTTCCCTGGCACGCAATCTCCACGCCGGATTAGGGTCTCAGTATATATATGCACAATGGCTCGGCAAAAGAGAGAGGCAATGCGAGAAATCCAATCTCCAGAGAAGCCTAAGGGAGGTTTGGGGAACAAGTAGGGTTCTCCAGAGAGAGAGTCCGAGCGCCGCCGTCCTTCCCGAAAATCCACTCCGCCTGCCTGTCTGCAGAGAGCGGCCGGAGCCGAGACATCGAGTTGATTTACAATCCCCTGTTTCGCCGGCGTCAACAGAGGTGGGTGGTGGAGAGTTGTATTTGCGTTTCTCCCTCTCCCCTCTCAGGGAATCTGTTCCCGCATGTCTTTAGTAATAACCAGGGCAATGAAATGAGCCCGATAGTGTTTGTTCCCCTTCACTCTCATCATCCCTCTCTTCTTCATTCTGAGCATCGGTTGTGCGTGTCGCGGCAAGGCCGCAGTTGCATGTAATGACCCATCCGATCATCGAATCATGACATGTTGTTCCTCTTCCTCTTCGGATTTGAATGGAAGTGCTGAGATTCCCCCTCCTTCTATTTGATTGCGTTGCTTTTACGCGTATAGCCCGTGCGTTGCTATCCGGTTTCTCCGTGTGGATGCCGAACAAGCCCTGGGATGTTCCAGGGCAACATTAACCTCATCACCCCTCTCCCCAGGGTTACTTTCTAATGGGATGATCATGTTAAGATCCCACTACCGTTGCCGAGGGTTTAATCGCCAGAGGGATACCCGGGACTAGCCCTCATCACCCCTCCGCTCTCAGTCATGAACCGAGGAGAATGGGGCCGTCCTTATAGTTTGGGCGCATGGTTTCCTGACACCATCGTCTTCCTGTATGCTATACACTGACTGTGTGAAGGGTTGACTTCTCCAGTTGCCTCACATGAGAGCCCGATTACATGTGCTTGCAAGCCACGGGACAATTCTGTCATTTGTGATGGTCCCCGGGTCATTACATTATTGTATGGGTAGCTCCGTATCCATACATGTTGTTCGTCAGAGGACCTGTGACTCAGCAGGATGCTGCCCGAGGGGCGTCACAATGTCTTCCCGTCATGCGACAGTGTTGAGGTCAGGACAGTAGGGGTGCCGTGGGCACCATTGTGCTGGAGTAGTTGGGCGTCACCAAGGCCGAGGTGACCGAATGACGTAGGCATCACTTGTCACTGGAGCGGCCAGGCGCTGTTGAGACTGAAGCGGTTGGACGGCGTAAGTATCGCCAAGACTGGAGCGACCAAAAGTCGTTGAGCTTGGAATTGCCGTGTACCGTAGGCCCCGATGTGATTGGAGTAGTTGGTAATCGGGTGCCCGGGGCATCATTATGACTGAACTGTTGGTAGCTGGGTGCCGCGGGCCCCGATGTGACTGGGGTAGTTGGCAGTTGGGTGCCGGGGGCACTGGGGCATCACAGACCCCGATGTGATTGGAGTGGCTGGTAGTCAGATGCTGGGGGCACCATTGTGACTAAGCTGGTGAGTGATCAGGTGCCGGGGGCCCCAATGTGACTGGAGTGGCTGGGCGTCGTTGGACCTCGATGGTCGTGCTCGGGGCCCATTGATAGAGGCAGGGGCCTGGCGCTTCTTCTTGCCCCGAAACTTGTGAAGTATGCCCATTGTCTGCGTCACAACACTGAGGGCACGTTTATGGAGGTGACACTAAAGTGGCACACGATCACCGAGGCAAGGAACTAGGCTGGGCGCCTCGATTGAGCCATGTCTGATGGTGCGTGACCATCGGGACTGTTGTGCCCAGGCTTATCTTGATGCTGTTTGTTTTGACGAAGATTTTTATCTCAGATATTGTTGTCATTATGATGGTTTTTATAGCTTTTAATTCTGTGTTGATTGTTAATGAGTGCGTCTACGCATGGTCGCAGACGCGTGGACGCAGCTGGAATGCATTTATATTTTAGCTCTGGATGGGGCACTGCGTCAACGCTTTGTAAATGGTGCGTCTACGCAGCAGCTTTTCCAGTAAGCTCTAAGCTTCTGGATGGCCACTGCGTTAACGCTCTGTGCACGATGCGTCAACGCAGTCTTCCAACCAGCAACTTTCAGCTTCTGGCTGGGCACTGCGTCAACGCTTGTGTACACTGCGTCGACGCTTGTGTACGCTGAGTCGACGCTTGTGTACGCTGCGTCGACGCTTGTGTATGTTGAGTCGACGCTTTTGTACGCTGCGTCGACGCTTGTGTATGCTGAGTCGACGCTTGTGTACGCTGCGTTGACGCTTGTGTACGCTGAGTCGACGCTTGTGTACGCTGCGTCTACGCAGCACTTCATCCAGCAGGCTTTCAGCTTCTGGATGGGCTACTGCGTTAACGCCCTGTGCACGCTGCGTCAACGCAGTCTTCCAACCAGTGACTAACAACTCTGGTTGGGCACTACGTCGACACTTGTGTACACTGCGTCTACGCAGCGCTTCTTCCAGTAGGCTTTTAGCTTCTAGGTGGCCACTGCGTCAATGCACTGTCCTAGCTGCGTTAACGCATCAGCTTATAGCCTTGAGGTTTTCACTTCTGGAATGCCTCTGGAATGCCCCTATGCGTCAACGCACTGTTACTACTGAGTCTACGCAGCAGCTCATCTAGCAAGCTCTCAAGCTTCTGGCTGTTCAGGCTGCGTCTACTCCTTGTTCCACTGCGTCAACCCTTTGCTCCACTGCGTTAACTCCTTATGTTAAGTGAGTTGACTCCGCTCTGCTTCGCACAACCGTGCAGGGTTGATCGTAATTCTGGAAGGATCGAGAATATATATTTTTTTTCTTCTAATTTTTAGTAATTTTTTAATTTTTTAGATTTTCTATAAATACCCCCCTTTTCCCCTTTTCTTTTTCTCTTCTTCTTCCTCCTTTTTCTTTCTTCTCGTTGGAGCTCCCTCTCTCCCGGTCGCAGTTCTCTCTCTTCCCCGGGAGTCCGTGGCGTGGCCCCCTCACTTCGGTAGCGGCGGCGAGGCGGACCCAGTGGCATGCTTTTCGCGGCGAGAGGTGGAGTGTTCGTGGGAGATAAAGCTTCATTCGTGCGATTGGGGACGATCCGGCGGAGCTCGTGCTCCATTGTGATAGGGGGACAGATTCCCATGCTCATCCCTTCCCTTCCCGCGATTTCTAGGCCGAGGAGAGGTCGAGTGGGGCTTAATCCATGCCGGGAGGGTGAAATCCATGTTTAGAGTTTGAGCGCCGGATCTATCGCTTCGTGGGGTTCTTGACTAATTCGGGGCCATAGATGCATGCTAGGAGGGTTGGGGGAGCTTCCCCCCTGATTTCCCCATCATCCGGCGATGATCAGGGCATGGAATGGCATTTTTGGAGTTTTCTCGTTGTTTCGCTCTCGGGTGAGCTTAGCGGTCCTTCCAGTGACCGCAAGGCTCCCCAGGTGACCTCCAGTAAGACCGCTTCATGATACTGTATTGTCAACAGGCCAAGCAGTCCAATAGTGGGCCGCTAGGCATTGGCTGGCGGCCTTGCGATAGACCGCTAGCCGTGGACAAGCAGTCGCTCCCTAGACCATTTGGCCCCATTTTGATCGTTGTGCCCTCGGGGCGTGTGTTTCTGACCGTTGAGAGTCACGTGTTCCCTAGCGACCGTAGGTACGACCGTTTGCAGATGCCTCGCGGTCTAGGATAGACCGTTTGACTTGGGCTAGTGGCCTTACGATAGACTGCTAGGCCCATCGTGACTCGCCTCTTAGCGGATTAAGGTATGACTGCTTGGCTCACCTCGCGGTCTAGGGTAGGACCGCTAGGCCCTGGGTGACCCCGAGTGGGTTGCGGTCCTGTTTCCTTTCGATCCGTGGTTTCTGAGAGTTAGTTCTTACCTCCGGTGACACGTCCACTAGTCGTAGCCTTCTTACGGCACCCGTGTGCTGACCCACCCGGGAGTGGTGGAGCAGCTGACCCGAGAGAGACGGTTGTTAGGCTGGTTACCATAGGGCCCCCTCGCACAGTCTAGTCCGGGCTTCAGGGGAATAACCAGCTAGAGGATAGGCCTAGGGCATATAGTCTGAGTGTGTACACGGGGTTGGGGGCGTCAGACAGTGCTGACGAGTGTGACCCCAGCTTGTCCTTGTTTGTGGTATTGAGTACTGAGTGTGTCTCTATCTCCGCCTGGGGCATCGTAGCTAGACACTTGTGACATGGTGTAAGACGTTAGGGGACACATCCGGTTGCTCTTCTAGTGGGTGGTGCTCCTATCTGCTGGCATGTACGGACTCGTGTTTTGTCAGACCGAGGTTCGGTTGTGTGGTCTGGTTAGTTTAGGCACCTTTTCCATTTATTTATTAGTACTTGTTGATTTCGTCGTACTGCTATTAGGTAGCGTTACTTTCATGCTGCTCGTGTCCTTTTCGCCTTGTTTTTCATGCGAGGTGGGGGTCCGCGGGATCCCTAATGAGCCTATGAAATGAGACTCACCCCTGTGTTTTCAGGTGAGGCAGGGTCATCGTGGGATGCGACAGGGTGTCAGCGGGGTTCTAGTAGCTGAGGTTAGCCGCCAGTTGCCAGAGCCGGGATATGCCTGTGTACTTGTACTTTTCTTTCTGTTGACTGTACTTAATTTGGACATGAGATGTACTGGACCTTATAGTAATTTAATTATTTATTTAATTTTCTACATTATTATTTTTGCTTCTTACGTACCCTCACACCACCCCTTTTAGCCCTTCCGAGTCTTCAGGCTCGTGGGTGGCGGGCCGAGATTCAAGTCGCGTCGGTTCCTTTCCGGTACTCGGATCCTGGGTCGCTACAGCTGGTATCAGAGCAAGGTTGTGGAGGTACATAAGAATCTGGAATGACTGCAATGGTCCAGAAGGTCCATGAATGTCCTGTACAGTCAGCGGCTGGCTTAGGGCCCGTGTTTTTTATTGATTTGTAGTTATTTTCCTTGATGCCAGGTGGGTTATGGCACCAAGGAGGAGGACTCGTTCCCAGCATGGAGAGTCAGGTGATGGTCAGGAAGGGCAGAGCAGAGCTACGATTCCAGAGGATGCAGCTGGAGGTGTGCGAGTTCCAAGAGCAGAGGATTTCTTTCGAGGCATGTTTCAGTATGTTCTTCAACAGCAGGGAGGTGAAGCTGGCGAGGGCTCAGTGACTCAGGGAGGTCATGGTCAGGTACTAAAGGAGTTCTTGTAGTTCCAACCTCCCCTTTTCAATGGACAGCCAGATCCAGAGGTGGCCAAGGAGTGGCTGGATGATTTAGAGAGTATTTTCAGTGCTATGGAGTGTGCTGAGGAGGAGAAGGTGGTGTTGGCTACGCATCGATTGCAGGGATCGGTCTGGTCTTGGTGGACGTTAGAGTGGGGAGTAGTGTTCCAGTCTCATCCCCTTCGGCAGATTGCATGGCGGGAGTTCATCATGGCCTTCGAGCGTGCTTTTTATCCATCCTTCATTAGGTCACAAAGGCTACGATAGTTTCTGGAGTTGGTCCAGGGTGACATGACGGTGATGCAGTACCAATCCAGGTTTATTGAGTTGGGCCGTTATGCATCTCATATCATGGCAGATGAGGAGGTGAAGACTGAGCAGTTTGCTGGAGGTCTAAGGCCAGAGCTGAGGCATCCCATTCTTGCATCGGGTCTAGCTAACCTGGATGTAGCTTGCAAGGCAGTAGCGACGCTGGCGAGAGATTTGCAGAAGGTTCAAGGGTAGGGTAGGGCAGTGCAGGTTAAGCTCAGGCAGGTCTTAGTTAGCCAGTGGATGTGCAGCAGCAGAGTGCCGCCCAGACCTCAACAGGTGGTTCAAGGGTAGCTCAGCCTGTGGCTTCAGCGTCAGATTCATCGTCCCTTGGCTCGAAGCTCAAGAAGCTACTTAAGGAAGCTGGTTTTGGCAGGAGGCATCGGGATCGCAAGGAGCCGAAGCGACAGTCAGAGAGTAGTGTTCAACAGCCTGGGTCTTTTCAGCGCCAGGGTTCAGTGAGTGGTTCTCGGGGTGGGTGTTCAAGGTGTGACAGTTCTCATCCAGGCAGGAAGTGTTCGGCACCCGTGGTTTGCTTCAGGTGTGACCAGCCAGGGCATATGGCACGCAATTGCTAGTAGAGACCGTGTCAGTCGCCCGAGTTTCAGTAGTAGTTTTAGCCCTAGCAGATATCGTCACAGCCGCAGTAATACCAACAGCAGGGATAGTTTCCTCAGTTGACTCGGTTAGCTACTGTAGGGAGGCAGAGATCCCGAGGCAGAGTGACTCATATGACCAGAGCAGAGGCTGAGGCGTCGCAGTTGGTGGAAGGTACTCTTTCGATTTTGGGTTGTGCAGCTCATGTTTTGTTCGATTATGGTGTGTCTCATTCGTTCATCTCGGAGGATTTTACTCAGAGTGTGAAAGACCCAGTGGCCGAGATGTCCTATGATTTGGCGGTAGAGTTGCCTATTGGTGGCTTTATGATCACCCAGTATTGCTTTGAGAAGGTGCCTGTGTGGGTGGAAGGGCAGAACTTGCCGGCCAGACTTTACGCGTTACCGCTTCAGGACTTTGATGTAATTTTGGGCATGGATTGGCTCGAGGCCCATCATGCTCTAGTGGATTGCGGCTCGAAGAAGGTCTACTTCTGGCAGCTTCATGGACCCACCTTCTATTTTCAAGGTATCCAGTCTTCCTCTTCCCGCTTGCTTATTTCAGCTATTAGGGCTCGGCGATTGCTCAATGCGGGTTGTCAGGGTTTTCTCACTTCTGTGGTTTCGATCGATCGACAGTATCCTGATGTGGAGGATATATCGGTTGTGTGTGAGTTTCCCGATGTTTTTCCTGGGGAGTTGCTGGGGTTGCCACCACAGCGAGAGATTGATTTCGTGATTGAGGTGGTCCCGGACATAGCGCCCATGTTGAAGGCCCCTTATCGCATGGCACCTGTAGAGCTGAGAGAGTTGAAGGCACAGTTGTAGGAGTTGCTTGCCAAGGGGTACATTCGTCCTAGTTTTTCCCCGTGGGGTGCGCCGGTGTTGTTCGTGAAGAAGAAGGATGGTAGCTTGAGGCTGTGCATCGACTATCGTCTATTGAACTAGGTGACTGTTAAGAACAAGTATCTGTTACCTCGGATTGATGACTTGTTTGATCAGCTTTAGTCGGCCCGGGTGTTTTCGAGGATCGATTTGAGATCGGGCTATTATCAGCTGCGGATTCGAGAGTCTGATGTGGAGCCCGATTGGCCTTCATCGAGAAACACGGTGGTGAGTTTATTGTGCGGTAGGACTACTTTGAAACTGAAGAACATAGCGGACATTAGATTCCTAGGACCCCGATTTGGGTAGAACAAATCGGACGACTTGCTCTGATACCAAATTTGACGCGGGACGAGCTATCAGACGCCCTAGGACCTGTGCGACAGCAAGCACGACTTGAACCAAGGACCCGAGCATTAGCGGACTGACCACGCGCGTCACTCAGATTCAGGGGTAACCCGACGACGGCGGAGTGGACGGTGACCCATGGGCCGCCAACTCTATTGGATCCGCTAAGAGAATACGGGGGAGGACAGACCTTAGGTCTGAAGGTTGCCCGACTCAGCCGAGGCAGAACCAGTGCCCGAGGGCGGGTTTAACGGCACTCTCTCACTCGGCAACGGTCGGCACTCAATGTTCGGGAAATTTTGGAACGAGCTCTCCTCACCGTCGGTGTGAGCGTAGAACTGATACTAAGAAAGTAATGTCAAGAAGCAAGGGTCAGATCTATACCTTGCCGAGTCTGAAGAGACTGACACCGATCGGAGATGAGGGCGCGCCGGGAAGCGTGTGCACTCGGCGGTCACGTTGCATCGAGGAGGCTTGGTGGCGTCCCTGCTAATACATGCACTATGCTCCACACAGGAAGGAGGGTTCACGGGGGTGGGGTGACCAGTTACACACACTACCCTCGCGCAGGAGGGGGGATCGCGGGGAGGGAAAAACAATCATTCGACCGTACGTCGAGCCCGGGCGTCCGAACGAGGTGCAGCCAGCTCCTGGACGATGATGGCGGGACACCGAAGGAAGCCTGAAGGTCTGGCACTGAGCTTCTGTCGTTCGATGGGGTCGGCGGCCGCGGCTGTGGGCCGGTGCAGTTCTGCCACGCAGGACAGATTGGCGCAGTCGTGGTGCGTTGGCCGGTACGGGCACTGTGGAACTCCAATCACAACGGGACCAAGTCGTGGAAGCTTCTGACAGGGAGGTCTACGAACCCTCAGAAGATGGCGGCCGTCTGATCACCTCGTTGGACGTGGTCGTGGGAACGACTGGCATCAGGTTTCTAGATGAATAGTTGGACCAGTCGCAGGTAGCCATGGGGGAAATCCCAGTGCCGACGTTATATCAGGACGAGACCATTGCGTTAGTTCCGTATCGTCGAAGGGTGAAACTTTACAGAAGACTGTCCGACCTGAAACGGAGAGGAAGAGGGGGTATGGGGGCCGACTTGACAGCAACCTGTCCTGGGTGAACAGGAGACTCTGGGTCAGACGCAACTGAGGGAGAATGGCCGCCCTGGATGGAGACGACATCAAAACTAGGCGGGACCACCTCTGGTTCGTCGGCGCTTCGGAGGAGCAGAACTCTTGTGAAAAGATCTCCGGTTAATCACACAGGAGCGGGCTATGGAGCTGCTACCAGTTGCGGCTCAGGTTTAGACCCAAGTTTCGCTCAGTTGCACGAGAACGGGCGGTGCGAATGGTGCTGAAGATGGATCGCCGCGGGATCACTTCTGGGACAAAGCTGACTCGACGACGTACAACTCCACAGAAGAAAGATTCAGCTGGTTTGCAGCGGGGATGCCATGGGAGTCTCTGCAAACTCAACCTCTGCTACAGGTTGATTGCAGAGAGTAGCAGCGTGGTCTTCTGGATCCACGGGAGGGCGTAGTGGCGACGGGCGACGCCGGGGTGCCGTGGACGCTCGGAGCAGGGGAGGGCGGACCTGCGTGCAGAGGGAGAGGGGGCTGGGGCTTGGGATGCAAGGCGGCTAGCGTTAGGGTTGATGGGGCGCGCTGGTTTTGGAGGGTGGAGAGGGAAGGGGGCGGCCTAAGTGTTAAACTTGTATTTTCTATACAGTTCAAAGAATTGGGATTTGATTTAAAGGATCTGGAATCTGTATGAGTTCCAGAAGCAAAGCGCTTAGTTATTTTTAGGTTTCAAATGGATGCGGGTGTTACACAGGGGATCTCCAGCTAAACCCTGAGCAAAGCCAAAGAGGTAAGACCCATGAAGAAAGTCTCAAGCTACATGTGGAGCAAAGCCAGAAGAGCAATCTTCAACCAAAGAACCTCAAGTCAATTCCTTGCTCAAGTCAAAAGGACAAAGCCAAGTCTGACCTCCCTGAGCTAAGTCTCACACCAAGACAAGAGCTGGCAAGCCAGAAGCCCTATGTGGCATCAACATCTCAAAACTTTGGCCTTTATATGGCCAAATTTTTGGAGTTGCCACCCAAAATAGTCAGTCAAGCAATTAATGCCACATTCTGGGTGCGTGAAGAAGAGGCCAGGTAGGTCAATGTGACCGAAGCACGGTCACCCCAAACCCTCGAAAAGAAAAGGCAGGTTCAGTCGTCCTAATGTTGGGGGCATCTCCTAGCCTCCTGTAAAAGTGGATCTTCCTTCTCCCACCGAACTAGCGCGGGCTAAAAAGCAGGAGAAGAATAGAAAGAAGAATTTTAGGAGAAGGTTGAAGCAACAAGCCGAATAGGCCACTGCTATAGGATCCCATAAGGAGCTAACTCCTCTACAAAAGCTATAAAAGTTGATTGATGAGCTTGAGGAATATGTTCCTTCCACACCCACTAAAGTTGTTCCCCTCGATAAATATATATCTCGTGGGAAGAATTGGAGCAAAAAACTTGGCTTAAGAACTGGCTTTGCCAAATGTCTCAGCGAGCACAAGAAGGCGAGAAGCTTCCCATCCTGGAGGAGCTTTCCATATTTTACAAAGATGAAGAACTCACTGTACAGAAGTTAGAAGAAATGTTGAAGAGCTTCTCATGCAATATGGTATCAATACCTTTGCCAGACAACTTACAAATGCGAAGTGGAGACAGTGCAACTGCTCCTGTAGCTGGGGACAAGATCACTACTTTGTAGTCAAAATCCCGCCTGGGCGCTGAGGCGGGGCGAGGCGACGGCAGCCCGCCTTGCGCCGTCGCGGTTCGCCGAGGCGAACGCCTTGCGTGCGCCTCCCGCTCCTCGCCCGCCCGCTCGCCCGCCCGCTCCTTCGAACCGGATCCGCGTATCGAGTATCATTACCCGTTAACTTCGACGAAGCGGATCCTTTAAACCCGCGAGGGTTTCGCTCGCTTCCCACCTCGCGGCTGCTTCCCTCTCCAACGGTGGCAACAACTTGTGGCGAGTGGCGACCGACCGAGCGGCGTCCGCTAACTCTCTCTCGTCGTCTCCCTCTCCCTCTCTCTCCGTCTTCCACTCCCTTTTTCTCTCTTACGTAGGCACACACGGAGGGGGGCTCAGCCCCTCTCCCACAGCTCACTCTCTCTCCCCCTGCCGCTCTCACTCTCTCTCCTCTCTATCCTACTGAACTTAGCTTTATTGAAAAAAATTTATGAACGAGCAGGACTTCCCCAGTTTCTTTTGTACTGACCCATTCTGTTATAGAAATTGATGTTGTTGTTTTGTCTCACATAGTTTGACCTGTAAGCATTCTTGTTCTGGTGAATGGGCTTAGCAAATTGCTTAGCAAAGTTCTTTCCTGCTTTAGACTGTTGTCCAGCATTGTTTATTGAGTTTTCTTTCAAATGCTGAGCATTTGGAGCAGTGTTGGAACTGGATGGTGTGTCCAGTTTTTCTTTCCCTTTACCTGAGCAGAATGTCACAGTTTTGAGCTCAAGTGATTTTTTATTTGTTGGGTTATAGCCTAAACCCTCTTTATTGAAGTTGACTCAATTCTGTCATTTTGTACTTTACAGCTATATATGCTTCCTGTGATATCAGTCTTCGAAGGGAAATGTTTGAATCTTTGATGGAATTTAGTCAAAGTGTATCCATTCCATGGATTATTGGAGGAGACTTCAACTGCATTACATCTCCTGAGGAAAAAATTGGTGGTAACTTTTCTTCATCGATTGCTATGTCTGACTTTCAAGGTTTCTTATCTGCCATTGGTTTAGTTGATGCTGGATATTCAGGCCCTAATTTTACTTGGTCAAATAACCAAACGGGTGCTACCCACATAAGAGCCCGATTGGATAGGGTCTTATATAACACTCAGTGGTTAAATACTACCTACAGCTTATCAGTTAGACACCTTGTCAGAGGGCCTTCTGATCATGCCCCTTTATTGTTGTCCACCAATTTCACTCCCCCTTCTCCGGGGAGATTTATATACCAGCATATGTGGCACTCTCACACAGGCTTTCTGGATCTAGTGAAAGAGCAGTGGAATACTCATACTCAGAGGGATATCCACCCTTTTTATATTCTTCAAGGAAAGTTACAGAATCTGAAAGCAGCCTTAAGGATTTGGAATAAAGAGAGCTTTGGTAATATTCATCAGGTCAAAGTGGAAGCTGAACTCAAGGTTGAGTAGGCTCAAAAAATTTATGAAGATAACCCCACTACTGAAAACAGAATGTTTCTCAATAAAGCAAATGCTGAAATGCGCTCTATCCTGTCTCGGGAGGAAATTTTCTAGTACCAGAAATCTAGAATCCAATGGATTAATTGTGGAGATAGAAACACTCAGTTCTTCCATCACTACACCAAGGTCAAGAGACAAAGGAACTTTGTTCAGAAACTGAAAATTGATAACCAATGGGTGGAAGACCAAGATGCTCTATTAAATGGGTTGTTGAATATTTTAAAACCCTTCTTACTACAGAAGACCACAAACTTGAAGGGAACCTATTTTCTGTCATCCCTCAACTGATTACTGAAGAACAGAATGCTTCATTATGCTCCATTCCATCGGCTGAAGAAATAAAGCACTCAGTTTTCTCCTTATCAGGTAACCGTTCACCTGGGCCTGATGGCTATACTGGGGGTTTTTTCACTCATTGTTGGGACATCATCAGTGTGGATGTGATTAATGCTATACAGAGTTTTTTCCAAGGCTGGGGCCTCCCTCAAGGTGTAACATCCACTATTCTTTGTATGATTCCTAAGGTCAAAAATCCTACCACCTATGCGGATTTTAGGCCCATTAGTCTATGCAACTTTACTCATAAAATTGTCTCTAAAGTCTTAAGTGACCGGTTAAGACACATTTTGCCTTTGATCATTTCTCAAGAGCAGAGTGGCTTTATCAGTGGCAGACAGATTACAGATAATGTCTTGTTGGCTAAGGAACTTTTTATGGAATTGGACAGACCTGTGAGAGGTCATAATATGTTTATTAAACTTGATATGGCTAAAGCATATGACCGCATAGAGTGGGACTTCATTTTTCAGACAATGAAAAGTTTTGGTTTCTCTAATAGATTTGTCTCTCTAATTGCCCAATTGCTGGTGAACTGCTGGTTTTCCATCTCTATGAATGGTCATACCCATGGATATTTTAAATCATCAAGAGGAGTCCGCCAAGGAGATCCATTAGCTCCTGCATTATTCATCCTTGCAGAGGAAGTTCTGAGCAGGGGGCTAAATTTTATATTCTCCTCAGGTTTATGCAAATCATACCATCTGCCTCGAGGATCCCCACAAGTATCTCATATTCTGTATGCAGATGACTCATTAATATTCATGAATGGTGGTATCTCTTCTATTAAACATCTGCTATCTTTCTTGGGGAGGTATGAAGCCCCCCTTCTTGTAACTGTTGGCCCTCCTCTCCCCTGGGCATCCGTGAGCGTGGCCTCCTCCTTCCGACAGTGGCGTGGTGGTGACGGCGACGATGAGGCGAGCGCGATGATGGTGATCTCGCAGCGTGGGGGTGGCATTCGTACGCGACCGAGATTGGAGATCGGCGGTGACCCAGTGGGTTTTGAGCTTCTTTGAGGTAGGGGGACGGATCCCTATGCTCTTTACTGGCTTCCCCATGATTTGTAGGCCGATGGGAGGTCGATTGGGGTGTTTTTAAGCCAGGTAGGGTAAAATTCATGTTTTGGGGTTGAGCGCCAGATCTCTCATTCCGTGGGATTTTTGATCGATCTAAGGGTGTAGATGCATGCTAGGAAGGTTGGGGATGGATTCCCCCTTGTTTTCCCATCATCGGGCGATGATCGGGGCGTGGATCAGGGTTTTTGGGCATTTCCCACCGTTTTGCGCTCGGGAGAGCCTTGCGGTCCTTCCAGTGACCGCATGGCTCCCCAGGCGATCCCCATGAGACTGCTTACCGACACTGTATTGTCGGCAGGCCTTGCGATCTAGCGATAGACCTCTAGGCTAGGTGAGGTGGTCCTGCGATAGATCGCTAGTCATTTTTGACCGTTGTGCCCTCGGGGCCCATGTTTCCAACCGTTGGGAGTCACGTGTTGCATCCCTACAGTTTTGATGATGTCACACACTATTTGTCATAACATGTTTGATTTGTTATCACACTTCCTTTTATTCAATGCGTTTCTCATTGTTTCATTTCTGATCTAATTCTGTAATAAAGCCCTCATTCAATAAAACTCAATGCAATTAAGTATGCATTTCTATGATCAAGCAAACACCAGTCAACTCTATGCATATTTGCTCATGCTATTCACTTAACTCCCTGCATGTTTGTTCATTTGCATATAAAGTCCGTGCAAGTCTCTGCTTTGTGTCAAACATGATGTGTGCCCAATTAGGTTTCGTGCACATTCTCGCAGAATGCACATTCGCATCACTCAGAGTCCGATCATGTTTTAAGGGTCAGCACATACAAGGTTCTAGCCTACTTCAACTCCATGCACATTTCAAAGTCCTTGCACGTTTCAATTTTACTAAAAATAAAGTTCGTGCAAAAACATAAAATCCATGCACGTTTACATGCTAGGTGCATATAGTGAGTCCGTGCATATCTAAGTCCATGCAATTCACGATAGCACAGTGATGAAGTCCGTGCATGTTTTGTCAATGCATTCTGAGTTCGTGCATATTTTAGCACTGTCCAAAAACATAAGTCCGTGCATGTTTTGGTTTAACCACCAAGTCCGTGCATGTTTTGGTTTAACCACCAAGTCCGTGCATGTTTTTTAGTCTTTATTGAAAATCTAAGTCTGTGCACATCATAAGTCTGTGCATGTCTGTTTACTTGCTTATCAGGTCCTTGCACATCTAAGTCCGTGCATGTTTGTTCATTTGCTTCTCAAGTCAGTGTAGGTTTTTACCTTAGGTAAATTCTGCTCGATGCATTGTTGTTTAGTGGGAAATAAAGTCCGTGCTAGTTGCACGTTGCATATAGAAGATTCGTGCAAGTTTCCTCTTAGGCATACATAGTCCATGCATATTTCTTTGTTAGAAGGAAAACAAAGCCCGTGCATGTGTCGGCAACAATAGTCTGTGCATGTTTCCGATCTTGCTGAAACTCCAAGTCCGTGCACGTTGCACATTCCTGAAATGAAGTCCGTGCACATTTTCTCAAATGAAGTCCGTGCACATTTTGTTCAAACGAAGTCCTTGCACATTCGTCAATCCAAGTCCGTGCACATTTCTCTAGCAATGGCAAACCAAGTCCGTGCACATTTCCACCACAAAGGCAATAGCCCGTTCCCGCCTCTTAATGGGAAACATATGAAGCTGTATCATGCGCCACCGCAGGAGTTTTAGCAGCAGTCCGCACAGGACATACTGAGTCAGTGAATGCGGCGTGTGATAGCAGATGGTGATATCCAATCCCACCAAGGCATGTTCACTATCGGCCAATTCAACTCGCTTTGCAGCATATTTTGTCCACCGGGACTGGCCTCAGTACGCCCTCTCGGGCTGCCGACTCAATTCGCCTTTCGACACATTTTGTCCCACCGGGACCACCCTCAGTACGCCCTCTCGGGCTGCCAATTCAATTCGCCTTTCGGCACATCTTGTCCCACTGGGACAGGCCTCAGTACGCCCTCTCGGGCTGCCAACTCAATTCGCCTTTTGGCATATCTTGTCCTACCGGGGCCGGCCTCAGTACGCCCTCTCGAGCCGCCAATTCACCTTGCTTCTTAGCACATGTTGTCCCACCGGGACCGGCCTCAGTACGCCCTCTCGAGCTGCCAATTCACCTTGCTTCTTAGCCCATGTTGTCCCACCGGGACCAGTCTCAGTACGCCCTCCCAGGCTGCCAACTCACCTTGCCTTTCGGCACATCCTGTTTTCTGGGATTGGTCTCAGTACGCCCTCTCGGGCTGCCAACCCCTTTCGCCTTTCGGCACATTCTATCTTCTGAGATTAGTCTCAGTACGCCCTCTCGGGCTACCAACCCACCTCGCCTTTCGGCACATTCTATCTTCTGAGATTGGTCTCAGTCACATTCTACCTTCTAGGGATTGGTCTCAGTATGCCCTCTCGGGCTACCAACCCACTATGCCTTTCGACTCATTCTACCTGCTAAGGATTGGCCTCAGTATGCTCTCTCGGGCTGCCAACTCACTATGCCTTTCGGCTCGTGCTACCTTCTAGGGATTGGTCTCAGTATGCCCTCTCAGGCTACCAACCCATTTCGCCTTTCGGCACACTCTACCTTCTAGGGATTGGTCTCAGTATGCCCTCTCGGGCTACCAACCCACTTCGCCTTTCGGCACGCTCTACCTTCTAGGGATTGGTCTCAGCATGCTCTCTCGGGCTGCCAACACACCTCGCCTTTCGGCACATTCTACCTTCTAGGGATTGGTCTCAGTATGCCCTCCCGGGCTACCAACCCACTTCGCCTTTCGGCACACTCTGCCCTCTCGGGCTACCAACCCACTTCGCCTTTCGGCACACTCTACCTTCTAGGGATTGGTCTCAGTATGCCCTCTCGGACTACCAACCCACCTCGCCTTTCGGCACATTCTACCTTCTAAGGATTGGTCTCAGTATGTCCTCTCGGGCTACCAACCCACTTCGCCTTTTGGCACACTCTACCTTCTAGGGATTGGTCTCAGTATGCCCTCTCGGGCTGCCAACCTATCACGCCTTTTGGCTCATTCTACCTTCTAAGAGTTGACCTCAGTATGCCCTTTCGGGCTGCCGACCCATCACCCGCCTCTCGGCTGTCAAATCCATTCTCGTCCCCCACGGGCTTGGCCTATGCTTGTCCTTTTCGGGCTGCCAACCCTATTTGCCTATTCGCCTCCAAATTTGATTCACATGTCCCACAGGGGCTGTTGAATCCATCCTTTCAGCCTTTTGGGTCTGGCCTACGTACACCCCTTCCGGGCTGCCAACCCACCTCGCCTATCGGCCTCCAGGTTTAACCCGCATGTCCCTTTCGGACTGTTAAACCTACTTATTTGCTGTCCCAACCGGGCTTGGCCTATGCACACTCTTCTCGGGCTGCCAACCCATTCGACCTATCGGTCTTTGGATTTGACTAAGCACGTCCCACTAGGGCTGTCGAGTCCACCCACTTGTCTCACCGCATAGTTCTCAAGTGGTGGTTAATGCATTTGCATACATGCATTCAGTGGGAGCATCAGACATTCTTGAGTTGCTTGCCTATCTGTATTCAATAAGTTGGTTCAAACATTGGTTACAGTGGAATACACTTGCCTTCATTTGGTTTGACGATACATACATATCTTCCTGATCCCTCCTTTTGATGTTGTAAAAGGGGGAGAATTTGTATGTCATAAATTTCCTTGTGCGCTTTCCTTGTGCACTGTGATTAACTTGCGAGTTACTTGCTCACTGTTGCATAATGCTCCATATGACTCATAGTGTTGCCATCATCAAAAAGGGGGAGATTGTTGTGTCCCTATATTTTAATGATAGCAAACACTATGGTTCAATATGCGTCTGTTGCATGGTTCAATATGCGTCTACTGCATGGTTCAATATGCGTCTGCTGCATGTTGTTTTTGCTGCTACACTAAGGGTCCATGTGCGTTTTGATGATAGCAAACACTATGGTTTAATATGCGTCTACTGCATGGTTCAATATGCGTCTGCTGTATGGTTTAATATGCGTCTGCTGCATGTTGTTTTTGCTGCTACACTAAGGGTCCATGTGTGTTTACTGCATGCTTATTATCTTGTGCTACATGACTATCTTGAGTATCTAATCTATTCATGTCCTTATTCATTACATAAAGGCCTGTCACAATTGTGCATAAAGTCTTCATGTAGCTTAGCATGCAAGTCCAGGTCTATGCATTCAAGTCCATTCAGGATATTAATGTCAGTCAGGTATCGTTAAATAAGGTCCGTGCAAGTGTCAAGGTTAGCATATAGGCCTTCCTTTCATGTCGTGTTAATGGCCACAAAGTCATGCATAGAACACTTAAGTCTATGCACATTTTACCATCCATGCATATCTTGCGTTAAGGCCCGACAATAAAGTCTGTGTACATTCTAAAGTCCGTGCATATTTTGGCCTTGCTTGAAAACATAGTCTGTGTAAGTTTTTATGGAGCGTCTCTCAAGTACATGCATATCTGTCTAAGACATGAACCAAGTCTGTGCATGCTTTTGCTTCCTGCATTTTCAAGTCTGTGCAAAGACTTATAAGTCCGTGCATATTTTTGTGAGTCCATGCACACTTTGGTAAAGTCCGTACTTGTTGCACGCCTACAAGCCAAGTCTGTGCATGTTCTGCATGTCTCACATAAAGTCTGTGCAGGTTTCTTACCCTCGCACACACCAAGTCCGTGCACATTTTTCTCACTAAGTTCGTGTAGGTTTCTTGCCTTGGCACACATTAAGTCCGTGTAGATTGTAAGTCCATGCAAGTTTTAGATTGTGGTGACAACACAAGTCCTTGCACGCTTTTGCCCTTAGCAATAACAAAGTCCATGCATGCTGTTTGTTTATTTCTCAAGTCCGTGCAAGTTTTGGACTTAGAAAAATTCTGCTCGATGTGTAACTGTTGAGTTACATTTAGAGTCCGTGGCAGTTGCATGATGCATTTAGAAGTCTGTGCATATTTCACCTTGTTACAAACAAAGTCTGTGCACATTTTGTTCAAACCAAGTCCATGCACACACTTCCAACAAAGTCTGTGCATGTGATTCTTTCAACAAAGTCCATGCACATTTCTTCTAAATCAAGTCCATGCATATATAGTCAGTGCACATTCTTTGTTTCATTGCATGTGAAGTCTGTGCACGTTATTCAAATGAAGTTCGTGCATATTTCCTAAAATGAAGTCCATGCATACTATTTGTTCTATTGCATCTTAAGTCCGTGCACCTTTTCCTTTGAACGAGAGAGTATGTGCATATTTTTTTATGTGCTACATGAGTCCATAAAGTCTTTGCACATTTCATGTTTGTGTCGACTAGAAATACTCACAAGGCAAACATGCACGGACTCAAAACTATTCTCATGAGTCTATGTCAAAAATAATGCACAGACTTTGTGTATGCAATATATAAGTGGCAGTAAATCATGCACGGACTTGTATGTATGTATGTATGTATGAGAAACTTGCATAGCTTCATGGAAAGCATGGACTTCATATAGTGCACAAGAAATATGCACAGACATTGTCGTTCAGAACAAAAAGTGCACGAACTTGGTTTGAGGAATGTGTGCAGACTTCGTTTGAATGATGTGCACGGATTTGAGGAGTGCATAAGAGAAATATGCACGGACTCAGAGTGCGTTGGCGAAACATGCACAGACTTAAAAGATGTTCAGAAGAGAAATATGCATTGAGTCAGAAGAGTGTGAACTAAAATATGCACGGACTTCAATATTGCATAGACTTATGGTTTTCCAACCAGACTAAAAACATGCATGGACTTGGAGATGTGCACGGACTTGTGATCTGCACGGATTTTTAAAAATGCAAATAGCAAAACATGCACGGACTTCATTTGCAGCGTGCAACTAGCACGGACTTTGTTTGCCACAAGTCAATAATGCATCGAGCAGAATTTGCCTAAGGTAAAAATCTACACGGACTTGAGACGTGCTCGGACCTGGTATATGTAAAGACTCAAAAGAACGTGCACGAACTTTAAGTGAGTAGAGCGAAAAGTGCACGAACTTGTTATTTCAGCAAGACTAGAAACATGCACAGAGTCAGGTTTTCAAAAATACTACAAACATGCACAGACTTTACTTTCTGGCCTTAACAAATAATATGCATGGACTGGAAATATGCACAGAGTCAAGTTTTCAACCAGACTAAGCTAAGTGTAAACATGCAGACAACATTCATATACGAACATCTGACATATATAATGCATCAAAATATGTTCACCATCATATCAAGGCAAGATTGACAAAGTCAACTATGCAGTCGACGAAGTCAAACAGCATTGTTCCCAATCATCAAAATATTCACAAAACCTATTGCCAATCATCAAAACCTATCAGCACAAAGCAGTACACATATAGCTAATCAAACTAGAGGAGTCCCAACAACCTTTTGATATCTTAACCTAGTGGTACAACTTTGACCTTTCATCTATGTCGGAGAAACACGATCTCCTTGCATCGGTGTAGTCGTAGCATCGATGATCCACTTGACTCGGTGCCCATAGCCTTTTGAGGTCTTAAGCGAGCAGTACGACTACGAACTTTCATCTAAGTCAGAGAAACCTAATCTCCTTGCATTGGTACAATCCTAGCATCAATGATCCACTTGACTCGGTGTCTCTGGCCTTTCAAGGTCTTAGTCGATGGGTACGGCCTAGACCTTTCATCTAAGTCGAAGAAACCCAATCTCCTTGCATCAGTGCAGTCCTAGCATCGATGATCCACTTGACTCAGTGCCCATGCCCTTTCGAGGTCTTAACTAAGGGGTACGAGTTGGATCTTTCATCTAAGTCAGAGAAACCCGATCTCCTTGCATGGTGTAGTCCTAACATCGATGATCCACTTGACTCGATGCCCATGGCCTTTCGAGGTCTTAGCCGAGGGGTACGGCCTAGACCTTTTGTCTAAGTTAGAGAAACCAGATCTCCTTACGACGGTGTAGTCCTAGCATCGATGATCCACTTGACTCGGTGCCCATGGCCTTTTGAGGTCTTAACCGAGGGGTACAACCTAGACCTTTCGTCTAAGTTGGAAAAACTTGATCTCCTTGTGTCAGTGCAGTCCTAGCATCGACGATCCACTTAACTCGGTGCCTGTAGCCTTTCATGGTCTTAACCGAGCGATATGACTTTAACCTTTCGTATAAGTCAGAGAAACCTGATCTCCTTGCATCGATGTGGTCCCAGCATCGATGATCCACTTAACTCGGTGCCCATGGCCTTTCGAGGTCTCAACCGAGGGGCCGACCTAGACCTTTTGTCTAAGTCTGAGAAACCAGAAATCCTTGCATTGGTACAGTCTCAGCATCAATGGTACACACTTAACTCGGTTCCCATGGCCTTTCAAGGTCTTAACCTGGAAGCATGGCCCGGCCCTTTCATTTGAGGCATGATAAACCCAATTCCTTGTGTCGACATAGACCCTATGTCGACGATACCACCCAGGATGGTGTCTGACCTTTTATCAGGACCAATCCACCGACCCGCTACGGTAATTGATACAGCTTAATAGTCTAGACCTTTTATCTAAGACTAGAAAAACCAGATATCCTTGCGTTAATATACACCTGATATCGACGATATCCTCCTGACTAGCACCTGGCTCTTGGTCAGAGTCAATCAATATACTTCACTGCCAAGACTGTTCACCAAAAGCTAATCTCAAATGCCAACTGAGCACGAAACTACACCTGTAGGCCTCACTTCTTCATCCTTCATGCACGATAGTTGCGGGTGGGGGGCATTTGTTGGCAATAAAAAAAAGATAAGAAAAGCATAAAGGGGGAAAGAAGGCCCAGACATGAGAAAGGCCCAACTTAAACAAAAACAGGATGGGCCAAATGTTGAGGGGTGAATGTGTGTAGGGACGAGAATTTTATTAGGTTATCATTTGGTTTGTTGGTCCATTTTATTACCGCAAGGTGTGCCAATCACTTTCGTGACAAAGTTTCACTGTGTGCTTGTCTGACTAATCAGATAATAGTTGGTGATCGTGTCGGGACCTAAAATCTGCCATACCATAAAGACTATGGCGTTAATTACATCCTCCCAAGAGAAGGAAAATCCTTGATTAATCGTCAAAGTAGAAGATTCCTTGGGGCTGAAAGGAATACATGCAAACGATGCTGGTTTTATGAAATAGAATAGGGTTTAATAATGCACGCAAGCAAGCAATATGGTAATACTTATTCTATTTAACCAGTTCATGGTACGAGATGGAGAATATAGATCCAAGGATCACCATCACACATAGTGATAGCTTTCAGTCGGACCTAATCCGACTTTCCATAAATCACCATTTGATATACGGAGGAAACAGGAAATGCAAGCACTCATACTTACGCTTATGCGACTGAATATGACTGGATATATACAGACGAAAGTTGCTTCACCCTTATGTGAGCTAGTTGGAGATCGTCTTGTTGCTATTACTACAGTTGTTATTATTTATTCTTTTATTGGATGTTAATTCACATATTTATTCAACAAATTCAAATAGAAATTTTGACAACACCTCCCCTATCCCGAAGAATGTCGGGGAGGGTATAGGAGAATCATCCTCGAAGTGTCAAGATGAACTCTAAAAAGATGGTCGTGCCCAGATCGCACTCTCGTACCCTATGTTGAGTGGGGAACACAGGGGCTTACCCTTTAAGCAGTCCGTATCACTCACAAGTTATCAATCGGTGGCTACCTCTTTCCTTTGAGACTGTTTGTAGCATTGCGGTGCACACATATGGGTCCACGAGTGTGGACCTAGCATGACTGTGTTTGGCAGACTGATGTTTTACTAGGACAATGTGTGCCGGGAACAATACCTATCACTAATTTATTCCCTTAAATCACGTATGCGGCTCTTCATAGTTCGGCATGAGTAGCCGTGAGGTTGCTACCATAATAAGGGGTAAAAATCGAGCGGGAAACCTGAGAAATATAATACGAAATTAAATCACAAATTCCTAGTGGGATTTCGACTGCATCTCCCCTTACCCCATAATATTTTGGGGGATAGGTATAGGAGACCCACCGACGGCATGCTGAGATGGTTTCCGAAACATATGGACATATCAAAGATGATCGCCCAAGTCAGTTTTGCCGATTATTCTTGGCCCATTAGCACCACAGGGTATGCATAAAAGCTCCTAAGAGAGTATGCACGACTATAGGCCGAGGGACATAGAAAGTTTGGGGCACTATTCAACTTAGGGGTGATTAAAGTTCTATTTCTCCATCAATGTCATTAGAGCTCATGCTATGATATCTTATGAAGCCCCATGTCCTAATGGAATGAGTGCAATATTGGGAAAGGCATGACATAATGCTGCCTCCCGATTTAATTCTGGTAGTATTTCCCCTTGTCTCTAGATATGCCAAGAGATGTATAGGATACCCGTCTACGGAGAGCAGAGATTGGGCCTGTAATATACATGGGCACACCCGAGCCCGAGGGTGGAGATGGCCGAAGGGGAACGCGAGACATTATTCACCATCAAGGTGGCTTATTCATTTTTTCACTTAACGAAGTCATCAAAGAACATGCCGTGGGAATTGGCAAACCTTTGTGGCTTAAAAGGGGTGGCTTGGCAGGTAAGACTTGGTATGATAAATTAGCCTCTTGGACTAATTCTGGCAGCCTCTCCCCTTATTTTAAAGCATATTGAGAGACATATACGATATCCAAATTATACCTACATGTTTTGAGAAATGAAACAGAAGGGTAAATTCTACTGAGTAACTAGGGGCACTGACGTCTAATCAGCGTGTACCCTTATATAAAAAGGTATGGATTATACTTGACTGTTCTGAAAATCATGAGAAAAGTAAAAAGAAATATCACCCTGAAGTGAGAAATCAGAACTGTCAAGTTTTTTTAATCTCAATACATGTCATGAGTCACTTCTAAGAACTTCCATGAGTTTAAATGAGTAGGATGAAGGGAGATTGAACCTAACATTTTCATGAAGTTCTAGTTCATTGCTATTAACTGTTACTGTAAAATTATTTAAAGAGTTTGATTACTGAACTCTATATTCATCTTTCTTAAACCAAATATCTATCAGGGTTGCATTATATGAATTCTTGTAGAAAGTAGAATATGAATTTCATATGCTAAACTATTGAACGTGGAATCAGTTTGCATGCTTAATCTTTCCTAAGCTTTCCCTACTTTGAAACTTTCTATCATCCTCTTGTCCAACTCCAATTGATTCTGTCAATTTCTTTTTGCTGATGGCAAAAGGGGAGAGAAAGTTAACTTTCTTCTACTTTCTTCTATCTGTCTGCCTGGTATAAGGTCCTATTATAAGGGGGAGAGTAAGTGAAGTTTCTGTTGTCTGTTTACCTGTTACCAGGTAATCTGGTCATTTGTGGGGGAGAGAAAGTTGTCTTGTTGTCTTGTGTGTTTGGTAAGTTGGGTCTGAACTGTGAAATGTGGTCTGGTCTCTATCTTTATGAGGGAGAGTTGAGATACAGGGGGAGAGAAAACAAATAAAGGAAGTGAATGCATTTGTATTGTGCATATTCTGACTCACAGTATTCTCAGTATTACTATGAAAGTGTAACAGTGTTGCCATCATCAAAAAGGGGGACAATACTGTGCTCCTCTAGTTTTGATGTTGGCAAAACTATGATGAATTAATTTCGATACTGGCAAACACTGTGATGATTTGAAGTTTCTACTTAAGTCAAAATAGGTCCTTCTCATAATAAGGTCGATGCATCTTCGATCAGTATAGAACATCAGGTCAATGCATATTCATGCATTTAGACAGACAAGTCGATGCATATATGAAGTCTAGTCTATAAGGTCGATGCATCTTCGATCAGCATAGAGCATCAGGTCGATGCATATTCATGCATTTAGACAGACAGGTTGATGCATATATGAAGTCTAGTCTAGAAGGTCGGTGCCAATGCAGAAGTGTTGTATCATCAGGTCGATGCACAATACGCTAGCTATTGCACTATAAGGTCGATGTGAGAAAGGCATTCCTACCATATGTCAATGCATTCATACCATACGTCGATGTAGTTATGCTAGTTATTGCATCATCAGGTCGATGCATCTTGTGCATCTACTCGGAGGCCAGGTCGGTGCAGTAATATTTTACGTCGATGCTTTAAACATCTTATTCTTTCATCATCCACTACAAGTAGACATGCCTTGGTGGCACGTCGATGTTGAGGTACATGAGGTGCGGGCCTGTGCATTAACAGGTCGATGCACTATGTATGTGCATCATTGCAAATAGAGTCTTCCTGATTGAATGAGGTCTACCTGTGCAATATACAGGTCGATGCTCTTTTGACATATTGCTGCATTCTTTACTTCTCATCAGAAAGGAAGGTCGGTGCACTGTGATTGTGCATCGATGCAGGTGCATATCTTCACACACTCATTCATATGATTTGCCTGTTCTTATCAAACATCTGAGCCTGCATTCTTTAGATACTTACTACTTGTTACAAGAGCCACATGATGATGAGATAGTTAATGAATTTCTACTTCTATTTTGACAGGAAAAATAAGATCATCGGGTGTACCGACAAAAGACCAAGCACAGGTGTACCGGGGAAGATCTTCAAGGCCTGTGTCGACGAAGGGCTAAAAAGGGTGCACTGGTAAAGGGGTTAGGGAGCATACCGGCGAAGAGCAAAGTCCGTGCAGGTTTTAGTGGGGCTGGATGAAGGGTTACGATCCGTGCACATCTGGACGAGGTCCGTGAACATTCTGGGATGAAGTCCATGCAGATTGGGGCAAGTCTATGCATGTTGTGGATGAGGTTGAAGAACAAAGCCCGTGCACATTGTGCACGGAGTTGAAGAACAAAGTCCGTGCACGTTGTGCATGGGATTGGAGAACAAAGTCTGTGCATATGCACGGGGTTGAAGAACGAAGCCCGTGCAGGTTGTGCACGGGGTTGAAGAACAAAGTCCGTGCATATTTGGCCAGGGTCCATGCGAATGCACGGGGTTGAGTCCATGCAGGTTCTGAGCAAAGTCCATGCAGGTGCAAACGAAGTCCGTGCATGTTTGATGAAGTCCATATAGATCTGGGCTGAGTCCATGCAAACTTGGGTTAAGTCCATGCATATGTTCAAGTTTTGGAACAAAGTCCATGCAAATGTCTGGGGTTGAGTCTGAGCAGGGTCTGTGCACACGGGGATAAGGTCCATGCAAGTCCAGGCAAGTGCGTGCAGGGGTCGTAGGAAGGCCATTGTAGGGTCTGTGCAAGGCTTGGGCATGTGAAGGGGTGAAGTCTGTGCACAGTCTGTGCACGTGTGGACAAGGTCCGTACAGCTACAGGCCAAGTTGGTGGACATGTGAGCAGGGTCCGTGCAGGTGTACAAGCGGGTCCGAGCATGCCCAGGCAAGTCCGTGCAGATGAATAGGGCTCGTGCGAAGGGTGAGGGCCAAGTCAGTGCATAGGCAGGCAAGGTTCATGCACGTGGGGCCAAGGGTTGAAGGAAGGTCAGTGTACATGGGGGTGAAGTCGGTGCACATGCAGACAAAGTCCATGCAGCCGCTCAGGGTTCGTGCAGAGATGAAGGCAAAGTTAGTGCAGGGTCCGTGCACATGGGGCCAAGGGTTAAAGGAAGGTCAGTGTACAAGGGGGTGAAGTCGGTGCACATGCGGGCAAACTCCATGCAGCTGCTCAGGGTTCGTGCAGAGATGAAGGCAAAGTCAGTGCAGGGTCCATGCACAAGGAGGTGAGGTCAGTGTATATGTATGCAGGGGGGGCAAGGTATGTGCAAGGTCCATGCACATAGGGCCAGGGGTTGAAGGAAGGTCAGTGCAGGGCTTGTATGTGCAAAGTGATGAAGTCTGTGCATGGTCTGCACGGGGTTGAAGTTGCACGGGGTTGAAGCTGAAAGGGGATAGGTGCACCGGGGAAGGCCATGGGCATGCCGTTGAAGGATTGGAAGGGTGTGCCGGCGAAGAAGGTGTACCGGCGAAGGAGATGTATTGGCGAAGGGTGAACTGGAAGGTGTGCCAGTGAAGGAGAGGGCAGCCTGCACCAGTGAAGGGCTTAGCCAAAAAAAGGGGTGCATCGCTCAAGGAGTGTGCCGGCGAAGGGTAAGGGAAAGTGTGCCGGCGAAGGAGTTTAAGGGCATGTCGTCGAAGGGTTTAAGGGCGTACCGGCAAAGGGGTTTAAGAGCGTGCCGGCGAAGGGGTTTAAGAGCGTGCCGTTGAAGGTTTGGGATGGTGCACCGGGGAAGCACTTGGAGGGCCCACTCCTCTTCATCCCTTTAAGACCTTTCTTTTCTTCTTTTAAGGCCCTCCTTCTTCTAACATCCGTGTTCGGGGTACTTAACCATTGTTCAGTCTAGTCCTCTTCATGTTGCCCCTGGTTCTTTTCACCTTGGTTAAGGTATTTTATTGTTGATTATTTACGACTAGTGGATGGGTCACGGAACGTGGACACAGAAAATCACGCACGCACGCATCGCGAGTAACACAAAGTAACATGTGACTTGAGGCTACCTGACTTTGGACAGTCCACTAGACCTATTAAACTCAACGGTCCTTGAGTCACGAGACTCGGGGTCAAGACCGTTGCACTCGACAGCACTAAGTCGTCAATCTGGCCTAATCCCTAGGTCCAAATCACGATAACACGGAACCCACGGACACCTCAAAACACGACCACGGAATCTCCAGGGTGTCCGGGACGCTCACAAGATCGAAAGTCGACCACTGGGTCACAACCGGGTCGACCGAGGTCCAACACAACACTCGACGGTCACGGAGAGATAGACTCTCCAGTCCACGGAAAATAACGCCTGAACCAGACAGAGTACAAGGGACCGCCCCTCGTACCCGCACTGACTCACGGTGACACAAGCCGAAGTCGTCACGCCCCGGGACCGAGGTCCGCTCATCCAGGACTCGAATCGGCCAAAACGAAAACACCGGCTCAACCAATCCCTCCAACGGTCCACATTGGGCCGCTCAGAGACATGCGGCTAGACAGGGGCCGCACCAAGATTTAGGCGGTCAAGAGCGCACCGCACAAACTCGGGGGCATGCGGTCTCAACCAGGCCGCACAGATGATGTACGGCTAACTCTTAGCTGCACAGAGAGGCGAACGGTTCCAACACGGCCGTTCAACAAAACAATGGTGAAACACATGTACGGCTGGTCCCTAGCCGCACTTGGGAAGGGCGGCTAGAGCTTCACCGCACAAGGTATGTGCGGTCCAACTTGGGCCGCACTACCTCCAACGCACCAACAGGTGTGCGGTCAACCCCTGACCACATAGAGGGACATGCGGCTATCCCATAGCCGCACTCCTCAGTGCACAAGAAACCGGATGGGGATAAGCGGCTGGGTCTTGGCCGCACCTGGGTTATGCGGTCGTGCGATAGACCGCATAACCTCCACTGCGCGCCAAGTCACAGCGCAGCGCGCTGAGCCGATGTGCGGTCCAGACAGGGCCGCACAAGGGATGTGCGGTCTCTGGTTCGACCGCACAACTGTCACGGCGAACAACTCGCGGGGTTGGCCCAACGGAGGCCTTCCCGCACCCCGTTCGTGCCGAGACGAAGGGGACACGACGACAAACACCCTAGCATGCATCTAGACTCCGACCGAGGTCAAAACAACGCATGAATCGCAAGAAACGAGCAATTCTAACGAAATCATCCAAAAGGGTCATCGGACTTTTCGGGCTCCCCACGGTCACACGGGACCGCCAATTGACGCGAAACTGGTATCAATGGGACGCTGACGTTCCCAGGAGTCCATTGACTCCCACCGATCTCAAAACCATCGCCATTTTTCGGTGAGGCCTACGAACCTCGAAAAACTACAACGAGCCAGAACTCGCTCGTTCTTGCACCGTAAATCGTGAAATCACGGGAAAATGAAGTGCACGCGTCAGGAATCCGTCCCCCTATCTCCACCGAAGATCTAGCGCGTCGAAGCGACTAATCCACGCCGAAATCATCAAAACACCAACCGCGCCGATCTCGAAATCCACAGAGGGATCGTGCCACGCCACGCTCTAACCGCCGCTCCATCCCACGATCCGATCTCCCCAATGCATCCCCGCCTCAGCCAGCTCCACACGATCGCGCGCCCCGCACCGAGAGGTCGAGATACGGGAGAGAACGAGAGAGAGAAAGGGAGGGTGAGAAATGAGAGGGGAGAGAGGGTTAGGGGGTTTATATAAGAAAAAATCTAAAAATTTAAGAAATTTAAAAAAATATGAAAAAATTACCTCTGCGATCCCTGGAAGACGCACCCATTGTGCTGGAGTAGTTGGGCGTCACCAAGGTCGAGGCGACCGAATGACGTAGGCACCACTTGTCACTGGAGCGGTCGGGCGTTGTTGAGACTGGAACGGTTAGACAGCGTAAGCATCGCCATGACTGGAGCGACCAAAGGCCATTGAGCTCGAAATTGTCGGGTGCCGTGGGCACAGGTGGGACTGGAGTTGTTGGCTGTCGTCAGAGCTAGTCTGGACCCGACATTTGGATGTCGGGGGTACTGTTGTGACTGAGTTGTTGAGCGATCGGGTGCCCGGGGCCCCAATGTGACTGTAGTGGCTTGCAGTCAGGTGCCGAGGGCACCGTTGTGACTGAATTGTTGAGCGATCGGGTGTCGGGGGCCCCGATGTGACTGGAGTGGCTGGTAGTCAGGTGCTGGGGGCACCGTTCTGACTGAGTGGTCGAGCGATCGAGTGTCTGGGGCCCCGATGTGATGGGAGTGACTAGCAGTCGGGTGCCGGGGGCACCATTGTGACTAAGTGGTCAAGTGATCGGGTGTCGGGGGTCCCGATGTGACTGGAGTGACAGGTAGTCGGGTGCTGGGGGCACCATTGTGACTGAGTGGTCGAGCGATCGGATGTCGCTGGCCCCGATGTGACTGGAGTGGTTGGCAGTCGGGTGCCGGGGGCACTGTTGTGACTGAGTGGTCGAGCGATCAGATGTCGCAGGCCCCGATGTGACTGGAGTGACTGGAAGTTGGGTGCCCGGGGCACCGTTGTGACTGAGTGGTCGAGCGATCAGATGTCGCAGGCCCCGATGTGACTGGAGTGACTGGTAGTCGGGTGCCGGGGGCACCGTTGTGACTGAGTGGTCGAGCGATCAGATGCCGCAGGCCCCGATGTGACTGGAGTGGCTGGCAGTGGGGTGCCATTGTGACTAAGTGGTCGAGTGATCGGGTGCTGGGGGCCCCGATGTGACTGGAGTGACTGGCAGTCAGGTGCCGAGGGCATCGTTGTGACTCAGTGGTCGAGCAATCAGGTGCCGGGGGCCCCGATATGACTGGAGTGATTGGCAGTCGAGTGCCAGGGGCACCGTTATGACTGAAGTAGATGGGCACCACGAGACCTTGATGGTTGTGCTCAGGGCCCATTGACAGAGGCAAGGGCCTGGCACTTCATCTTGCGTCAGGACTTGTGAAGGATGCCCATTGTCTGGGTAACAGCACTGGGGGCATGCTTATCGAGGTGACATCAAAGTGGCACACGATCATCGAGACGGAGAACCAGGCTAGGCACTTCGTTTCAGCCATGTCTAAGGGTACACGATCATTGAAACAGAGACTAGGCAGGGTGCTCTCATCAAGCCACGTCTGTGTCGTGCACGAAGGTCTTGGCGGAGATCGGGCAGGGTGCTCTCATCAACCCACATCTGTGTCGTACACGAACGTCGAGGTAGAGATCAGGCAGGGTGCCTCGATCGAGCAACGTTTGATGGTGCACGATCGTTGAGGCAGGGACTGGGTAGGGCGCTCTCATGAAGTGGCGTCTAGGTCATGCATGAATATCGAGACAGGGCCGAGCAGAGTGTCCCTATCGAGCAACATCTGGGGGCGCATGACTATCGAGACAGGGCTCGGGCAGAGTGCTTTTATCATGCAGAATTAGGGTCGTGCACGAATATCAACACAGGACCCAGGCAGAGTACTTTCACCAAGTAAGATCTGGGGTCGTGTATGATTATCGAGATGACATACGTTCATCAAAACAGGGGGCTGCCTTTTAGGAGGTTGGTGTTTAGGCTAGACGCCGTGTGAGGGATGATCATGTGACATGCCCTCGGCGTGAGCCTAGCAAACACGCACACAAATCTCCTTAGCGCGTCTTTGTAGTCCCCATGGTCAATTTGGGACATCAAAAATGATGAATAAGAGAAATGACTCAACTTGTGGGCTAAAAACGGGTGTCAACAGATAGGCCGTTACGTCCGTTGGTCGTTTCGCGTTCTTCAAGGCTGGGTTGGTATGACGGATCAGCATAGGGCCGTCACATGGCTATAACGCGCCTAGGGTGGTGCGTTACGTTCTGGGTGTGATCGATCAGTATAGGACCGTCACATGGCTGTAACGCACCTGGCTTGGTGCATTACGTGCTGAGGTTTTCGAGGACTATGACTGTCAGTCCCTCGATGACTGTGTCTGCATCGAAGACCGAGTCAATCGGTTAGCCCTGACGGGCCTCCCCTTGTGCGTCACATTGTGTAACACCCCTATCCTGGTGCGTTACATGGTTCGTGTTAGGCTTTTAGGCCTGTTGGCCCTAGCACACCTGTCCTGGTGCGTTAGGCTGGTGTAACGCACCTATAGAGGTCTGTTACATGCCCTTTCATCCGAGTTGTGGTCTGTTTACCCGGACGCCCATACCCTGGCGCGTCAGAGTAGCGTAACGGCCCTATAGAGGTGTGTTACAGTCCTGTTGTGGCCATGATGGCCGTTGTTCTGTTCTATGTCTGTTCTGTGTGTCTGTCTGTCTTAGGTTTGTGTTCTAGGGTGGTGTCTGTGTGTCAGTGGTTTTTAGATTGGCTTGTTCAGGTGACTGGGTATGGTCTTTTCCTTGACTGCAACAGTTCCCTAACGACTTGATCTAGACCTGCCAGTGTCCTTAACTCTGGTCTTGTAGCGGCTTTCCTTGACTGCTGGGTTTGCCTAGCGGTTGAGTGATAGTTCGCTCTTCCCAGAGTGTAGTCATTGTCCACCGCTCCGATTTTTGCTTGTCTTGACTTGATCTCGTGGTTTGCCCATGACCTGTGGGTGTCTATTGACATCCTATGAGGGTAGTGACCATGATGGGATGGCCAAGAGTGTTTGTGCATGCAGTGTGTGTGTCTATGTGTATGTATCGTGTCAGGTTTTGGTCAACCCGGAGAGACCAGGGGTTGACATGTGACCTTGTGTGTGTCTCAGCGGCTTTGTCCAATTCGAGACCATGTTTCTGGATGTCTTGAGGCATCGTTCTTCCTCGATTTACGTATCTAGATGTGTTGAGGGTTCTCAGTGTTCCCTCAGGTCTCCGTGAGTCATTTCCTACAGAGTGTTGTTTCCTCTAGCTTAGGTTTCGACCGATTCGGTGACTTTTTCCACTATTAGTGACGATCTTGCCTTTGAGTCATTTGACTCAAGGATCGTTACGTGAGTAGGTCTAGTTGTCTTATCCTGAGTTGTCGACAGTGGTTGTGTTGCCATTGGTGCTTCGAAGTACGTGTGATAGTGCTCTCTTGCTTGTCTGTACTTCAGCACTCGTGTTTTGAGTCTCTATATCCTGTGAGCCTCCACTAGTCATAACCTTACGGCACACTTCGGCGTGATGGCTCTTTTAGCGGGGCACTTTCCCAGTTTACTGTTCTTAAGTTAGTTTCGTGGGCACTCGGTCCAACGGTAGCATCCTTCGGAGGGGGAATACTAGCTAGAGGCTTGGCTTAGGTGGTGGGCCAGTGTGTGCACACGTGGTCAGGGACTTTGGACTTGCGTCGTCAGACGTGACCCTGACTAGTCACTTGTGTTATGGTACTGTTCTAGTTCTAGCAGTGTCTTTGTCTTGGCCTAGTCCTTGTGGTAGGTGACGTGGACAAGACGCTAGTAGGTGCAGCATAAGACGTCAGTGGACGCAGCTGGCTATTCTTCTAGTGGTGAGGCACTCTAGTTACGTGGCACGTGACTCTTTACAGTTCTCTTCACGTTTCTTGTGCGTCGTGGCGTCAGTGATCGAGCTACAGCGGCCTACCCCGACCTTGGATGGAACCCCCGTGGGTCTCATTTCGAAGACAGTTCAACCACAGTTCCATCGCCGCTGACCGTGCCCAATTCGAAGTTCGGGGCTGCCCGTGGCGACGTCTCCTTCTTGAAGCTAAGGTGTTGTAGCAGTCCGGGACAGGAAACAGAGGCTCTACTGTCAACCCCGCCCCGCCCAGCGACATCATATTCGGCCACCGCCAATTTTTCTGTACCATCCCTCACCAGTCACAGACGTTTCGGCACTGGTCTTGCTGTCATCGGAGTTCAGGAGCTCCCACAGAAATTCCGGCAACAGCGAATAGTACCATGTTCCAGCAACAGACTAGAATCGACACCGGCACCGCGTGGGGACTTATTCCTCATCTCTCCCCTCCCCGCTTGGCCGGCTGAAGGCCCCTCCCTACGTGGAGATATATTTTGGTTGTAACGCATTAACCCCCACCCCAAGATCCCCCCTCCTTATGAGGTGTAGTGTTGTACGTGGTTTGACAGGTGGAAGCGACATCGTCACAACGTGGGTGAGCCCCACGCTTCCCCGCGCGCCCCCGTCTCTGAGCGGGACTGGTTTCTTCAAACCGGTGGAGTAAGCACTCAACCCTTGCTCTATTTAAGTGCTTCTCATTCAATCGTTAACTCATTGCTCGCTGGACGGTGAGAGAGAGCCCGGCCCCACATTCCTAATTGCTTCCGAGTGACCACCGAGAGAAGACATGTGCACCCGTGCCCTCGGCATCGGATCGGCCCTTGAATCGGGCTAGCCAAACCCCTTGGGAGACCCTCTGGCCTTGCTGGCCCTCTACCAGCAAGGGACCATCCCCACATCCTCCCCTCGGCATCGCCGAGTCCCCCACGGGTTCGGGTGATTGCCGTGTGAGTTGGCCGTCAACGTTGGCCCATTCGGTTCGCACTTGTGCTTGCTTGTGTAGGTCCGAGGTTCGTTTCACATCAAGAGGTTGGCGCACATATGCCGATTGGTCAATGCATCCCTCTTATAGAACCCAATTCAGACAAGATGACTTCTGGGGAGGTCGATGCACCTTCAATGGTAGGTTGATGAAGGGAACCTATAGACCCTATTATGACCAGACCACACATTGGGCAGGTCAACCTAGTTGCACGACTGTGTACAACACACCTTTTTCTCATTGGACCAATAAAAGGAACAAAAACACAAATTCTTCAAGTAACTTACATGCAACAAATGGTCCAAAACTTTCAAGATCTAGTGCTTCAACAAAGAAGGGCCATGTGAAAAATGAAATAAAATCCAACATTAAATCCACTCCAAAGAAACAAATCTGGATTCCAAAATGCATGCTTTCATATCTGGATGAAATGAATGGTCAAATGGGACCCAAGTGTTGAGTCTCTCCAAGTGATTTTGCTGATAACGAAACCCTGGACTTAGTTTCCATCTCGTGCCATGTCAAAGTGATCAAGAGCGAGCATTGAACGTGTTTAAGGCCATTTTGTGTAAATGTCAAATGCTCAAATGGTTTAAGGTTTCGAAATGCAGAAACAAAGCTAAAGCAATCCCAAAATGAATGAAATGAATGGGGACATAAACCTCTTGTACTATGGATATTGGTGAGGACACGCGACGCGTCACTCGACAGAGCACTCGGACCATGCCAGCATCCCTTTGGCTCGGCGATCATTTGGCGGACTAGAAGAGTTAGCTTCACTTGTTTCATGCTTTGGGCCATGTTGGGCCTTGGATTAGTCCATGTGTGGACAGTTTTTTTCAGTTGTGGACCTTTGTAGGCCAATTACGCTTTTATTGTGTTTAGTAGGCTTGCTTAGGAGGCAAAAGGGGCTCCTTTCTCTCCCGTGAGCGCATCCCTCTCTCCCCCTCTCCCGTGCGGCGACCTCCCCCGACTGCAGACGGCGGCGAGGTGACGGCATGACGACGACGATGGCGGCGTGGTGATCATGGAGGCACCCGTGCATCAGAGAGCTCGTGGGTTTCAAGTAATTTTTCAAAGATCGACGATGATCCGGTAGCTTTCGAGCTCTATTGAGGTAGGGGGATGGATCCCTATGCTCTTTACTACTTTCCCTGCGATTTGTAGGCTGAGGGGAGGTCGAGAGGGGCATTTTTGAGCCAGGTGGGTCAAATTCTATGATTTGGGGTTGAGCCCCAGATCTCTTGTTCCATGGGGTTTTTGACCGATCTAAGGGTGTAGATGCATGCTAGGAGGCTTGGGGATGAATTCCCCGTTGTTTCCCCATCATCGGGTGATAATCGAGGCATGGATCAAGTTTTCTTGGGCTTTCCCGCCGGTTTCACGCTCGGGTGGGCCTTGCGGCCCTTCCAGGGACCGCTTGACTCCCTTAGCGGTCTCCAGGAGACTGTTTCCCTTTACTGTGTTGTCGGCAGGCCTTAGTGGTCTTCCTAGGACCGCTAGGCTCGATGTGGCGGTCACGTGATAGACTGCTACCCGCGGATTAGCGGTCGCCAGGTGACCGTTTCTCCCGTTTTGACCATTGTGCCCTCGGGGTGCGTATTTCTGACCGTTGGGAGTCACGTATTGGGTAACGATCGGGGCACAACCGTTTCTTGTTGCCTTGCGGTCATGGCTTGATCGTTTGGCTGGCTTAGCGGTCAAGCGATAGACCGCTAGGCTCTCCCATGGCCCATCCCCTTGTGGTCATGGCTTGACCATTTGGTTGGGCTAGCAGTCTAGTGATAGACCACTAGGCTCAACTATGACTCATCCCTTGCGGTCACGGCTCGACCATTTGGCTGGTCCTTGCGGTCCCAGAGGAGACCGCTAGGCTCACCTTGCGATCCAGAGAGGACCGCTGGGCTGATGGGCAGTCCTGAGTGGAGCCCCGCTCCGTTTCCTTTCGCTTGGTGATTTTTGTGAGTCGAGTCTCACCTCCAGTGACCTATCCACTAGTCGTAGTTTTCTTGTGCACATGGGTGAGGACCCACTTGGGAGTGGTGGAGAGCATGACCCAGTGAGAAACAATTTTATGCTCGTTTCTATAGGGCCCCTTGCCTTTGCAACCTGAGTCCGACTGGGGGGAAAACCAGCTAGAGGACCCGACCTAGAGCAGATGGTCTGTGTGTGCACATGTAGTTGGGGGCAGAGGACGCTCACTGACGAGTGCGACCCTAACTAATCCTTGTTCGTGGTACTTGTTGTGTGTCTCAGTCTCCGCCTGGGGCGAGTAGGGAGACACTTGGGACGCGGTGTAAGGCGTCAGGGGACGCATCCGGTTATTCTTCTAGTGGATAGAGCTCCTGTCTCCTGGAAGATACAGACTTGTATTTCGTCGGACTGAGGTTGGTTTGTGTGCTATGGCTAGTTGTAGGGAGTTTTTCCATTTATTTATTATTGCTTATCAATTCTACCATACTCCCGATTAGGTAGTGTTACCTTTTGTGCTTGCTCGCGTCTTTTCACCTTGTTTCTTTCGTGTGAGGTGGGGGTCCGCGGGATCCCTACTGAGCCTATGAAATGAGGGTTACCCCTGTGTTTTCAAGTGAGGCGGGTTCGTCGAGAGGTGCGTCCGAGGTTCCTCGTTGTTCATTTGCCGAGGGTTAGTTGCCAGAGCCGGGATATGCCCCGTGTACTTGTACTTTTCTTTCTGTTGAATGTACTTATTTTTAGACATGAGATACACTAGACCTTATAGCAGTTTAGTTATTTATTTAATTTTCTATCAAGCGAACCTTGAATTTTCTTTTCTTAGTGAGCTATTGATAGTGAGCTTGATTTTTCTCATCTGGTATGGTGGAGTCTTTTTGAGTTAAGGTGTTGGAAATGTTGTCTTGATGATGCCTTTGTCCTGTGTCTACTTAGGTGCGGACTGTATTAGTTCTAAGCCTGACTTGCCCTTTGTTGACGGTTGCTTGGATTTGGACTTTGTTATGGTGTTAAGAGTCATTGTGCATCGTGTTCGTCATGCCGTGTCTAACGGCCGATGTGTTGTGAAGGTTAAGTAATTATTTTCAGGACGTGAAGGTAAGCTGAGAATAGCGTTTCGTTGTGCTTTATGCTGAAGTTGATACTCTTCTTGGTTTGCACTTAGGCGATTTGTGATCAGTGATTAGTAGGATTAGTACTCGTGGCGTGTTATATAACAGTTTCATGAATTGCGATGGCACCGAGTGTGTACTGAGATGCGGATACTGAGGTGTGTCGGTTGCTTGTGTGCATTGTATGTTGTATGAGTGCGCACCGAAAGCATGTGGGTTGACAACCCACTGGTCGAGGATCGTTCATTGAAAGTTCTGGCTTGTTGGATGCATTGTCCTTCTTGTTGTGACATCGTCTTGGCTTCATGTGCCTTGATGTGGTTGTTTATCATGCCGTGGTTATTGGAAGTCTTGTGGTGTTGGCACTGTTATCTAAGAGCATTGGGGAATTTGTCGGCCTATCAGCTGGTTGAGTACCCTTCGTTTCTCTGTAATTTTTCTTAGGTGTTGTAGTCTCGGGATGTGATTGTTGTCCTTAAGATGCGTTTCCCAAGATTATCATTGTCATTGTTGTGGGTCTTCCTTGGTGATTGATTGATGCATGACTAGTGGCTTATAGTCGTGTGCTCAGTTGTTATTGTACCATGATATGACCTAGCTTGTAGTTATGTTCCGTGGTTCTGTGTTTGGTAACGGAGCCAGGATTCTGCAAGTGTTGTTGCTATTTTGTTGTCATTTTCCCGTGAGTCTATCTTGGCAATATGTGGACCGTGATCTTGTCAGTCAGTTTGTTGTACTCTCCTTTTTCAGGTAGAGTTAGTTTGCAACTCGATCAGATGTAACGTCTAACTGAGGACTGGCGTGATTGAGTTGGTGGTCCGGTGCTACTGTTGGCTATTCCTGTGTCATGTGTTTCGTCCATATCTGGATCGGTTTGGATTGATCCTTGTGGATTTTCGATTGTAAGAGTTAGGCTTCCGAAATTGGGAGAAACCCTGATTTCTTGTCTTGTATGTCTTTTTCTTTCTCCTTTCTCCTCACTCGCATCTCTCACTCTCTTCCTATCGTTCTCTTTCCTCTTTCCTTCTTGACCAGGGTGTGCGACCGTGTCGAGATGACTGAGAGAAAGACGAGGTGGGATTGATGTAGGAGCGTGTTGACATGGAAAATGGAGCGTGTTGTTGGCGTGATCCCTCAGTGGATTCTAAGCCGACGTATTCGAGTTGCCAGATTCTAGCAATGGTTTTCCGCTAGAGTATTTCTTGTAAGTCTTGATGCGTGGACATTCCTTCTGATCCGATGACTACTGTGTGTGCTAGTCTTGTTATGACTTCAGCCATTTCTCAGCAGATCAGGGTAGTTCAGTTGGTAGATTCTGGTTTGTCCCACATTATGTTTAGGTAGGTCGTTGTATCTGTTATGAGTTGGTCGTCTGCTTCTGTGATCGGTTGTTGTCTAGTTGTTATTGAGTGTTTCTATGTGAAGCCCGTGGCTCCCATCTTGCCATTTCATTTTCAGACTTCTCGGGCCTCAGTGGAGTCTGGCTGTTGGTCGGTTGATTGTCTGACTAAGACAGCTAGATTATTACCACTTAAGGTTGCCCCTACGCTACGGCATGCATGGGGCGTAGAACAGGCCGATTTGGCCGTTTCACTATTTTCACCGTCAGATTGGCATAACGGTCCTACCAGTGGCCGTTATGTGCATAACGGTCTCCCGATAGACCGTTATGCATTGTTCATCATTTTTGTCTTCCGAGGTCTTGGAGCATAACGGACCAGGACTAGTCAGTTACGTGGAGCATAACGCCCCTGTCCAGGTGCGTTATGGTCAGGTAGTTTTCGAGGACTGCCATGTCAAATCCCTCGACGACCGTGTCTGCCTCGAAGACTGTGTCAGTCAGTTGGCATAACAGACTTCTCCCCATGCGTTATGTTTAAGATAATGCCCAGGTGCAGAGCCATTATGGTTTGTTGACTGATGGCTTTAGCTGGGTATGACAGTTGATATAACGTGCTTCACCCAGTACGTTTTGTGGCTATGACGGATTGGGTGTGGTCTGTTATATGCCCTTGGTCTGTGGTTAGTGTGCTTTTGCGTCTGTTGGGTATAACGCACCTACCCTTGTGCGTTATACTAGTATGACATGCCTGTTGCGGTCTGTTATACTTCGTGTCGTTCGTGTTTGGGTCTGTTGGACATAACGTCCCTCCCTGGGTGTGTTATGTTAATATAACGCCCCTATGCTGGTGCATTATATCATCTGTTTGTAGTGTTCGGTCTGGTTGGCATAACGCCCCTCCTGTGGTGCATTATGTGGTTATAGCTCCCCTATGCCGGTGCGTTATAGTCCTATTTACCGTATTGACCATTTGCTTGTGTTGTGTTGTGTGTCTGTCTGTCTTAGGTCCTTGTTTAGGGTGGTGTCTGTCTATCGATGGTTGTCCGAATCGGTCGATTTAGGTGACTGGCTGTGGTCTTTTCCTAGACTACGACAGTACCCTAACGACTCAATCTAGAAGCTACCATTGTCCTTGTCTCTGGTCGCGCAGCAGTTGTCTCTCGACTGTTGGGTTTCCCCTAGCAGCTGACTGACAGGTTGCTCTGCCCAGTGTGTTGTCATCTCCCGCCGCTCGTGTTCCTGTTGGTTCTGCTTGCTTGTGTTATTGTAGCGTGGATGTGTTAGTGTGTCAGTGTTGTGTCTGGTTCCGGTCAACCTGGGGTTACCTAGTGGTTGGCAGGTAGTCTTATTGTGTCTCGACGGCCTTGCCCAATTCGAGACATTAGTTCTGGATGCCTCGAGATATCGTTCTACCTCAATTTACGTGTCTAGGTGTGCTGAGGGTTCTGGGTGTCCCCTCAGGTCTCCATGTGTCATTTTTCTCGGAGCGTCATTTTTCCTGGCTTAGGATTAGGCCGATTGGCGGCTTGTTCCACTATGTACGACGATCCTGACTCAGAGTCATAGGACTCAGGGACCGTTGTAGCTGTAGGTCTAGTTGCCTTGTCCTGTGTCGGTTGACAGTCTCTTGTGCTACCTTTGGTGCTTCAAAGTACGTGTTATAGGGCACTCTTGCCTGTATGCACTTCGATACTTGTGTTTTGGAGTCTGTGTCTTGTGAGCCTTCACTAGTCGTAGCCTTACGGCACGCTTCGGTGTGTCAGCTTTTACAGCAGGGCACTTCCAGTTCACGATTTTTAAGCTAGTCTCCATCGGCTCCCGTAGTTACCGTTGCATCCTACAGAGGGAGAAAACTAGCTAGAGGCCTGGCTTAGGCAAAAGCCAATGTGTGCACGTGTGGTCAGGGGCTTTCGACTGATGCCGACGGGCATTCCCCTGTCTAGTCACTCACGACTTGGTTACTGTTCTGATTCTGACAGTGTCTTAGTCTCTACCTGTCTGTAGGTATCGTAGATGAGATGCTTGTAGGCGCAGCATAAGACATCAGTAGACGTGGGGCATACCCCTGCTTTACACGTCAATGAAAAGGGCGAGGCGCTCAATCTATTCCCCAGAATATCTCCTCCAGAGGAAGAATCCCGACGCAAGGGAATTCTGCCATGTCGTACAGTTGGTTCCTCTGTTCCTCGAGGCGCGTCAGCTCAGACGTCACAGATGTCGTCTCGACTCTGGCAACAGTAAGCTCCTCGATCTCTCTGACCACAGCCGCCTCGACTTCAACTAGCTCGGCCTCGGCTGTAGCAAGATAGCCCCTCAGCTTTTCTATTCAGCTTATGAGGATGCCTACACGATGGTGGCTTTCATCCAAGGCATTTTCGTGCTGCTCTTCATTGCCTTTATGCATCCCCAGGGCCTGCAGGTCCTCGTCCTCCTGAGCGCTGATAGCAGCAAACTCGCTGGGAGCCCGGGCCTCAAGGAACTCGTGGCGGTTGACGTATTTCAGTAACAGCAAGACACACCGTGACCATTCCTCTAGATGGCAGCCCAACATCTGCAGTGCCCCGGTCAGCTGCGCCACCACGCTGTGTACCCCCTGATATGTGAGGGAGGGGTCAGCGAAGATCATCAACCGCAATGCTAGCAGCATCTGTCAGACCGGCACGTCCTAGGTGGCGTGGCCAATGGAGGGCACGGCCAGAGGGTCAAACTTGACCAAGCTATCCACAGTCGCCCATAAATCCACGTCCACCACGCCCGAGGAGGACGGAAGAGTGGAGGCTAGGTCGCTCGAGCGCCCGACCTCGACAAACGACTCCCGGTCGGCCATCGCCAGAGGAGCCGACAGAGCGGCAACTGAACCACCCGACTCCGTCATCGTGAGGGGCTACTCCACCCTGCTCTCGGTTGGAGGAAGGGCATGGAGCGGAGCTAAATCAGATGTTACTACTGAAGGACCTGTGGCCCTTTCCGCTTGTGCTCCCTCCTCCCGGGAAACCGTGAGGCTTGTTAGCGTCTTCCCCAGAAGCTGGTCCTCCTCGGGTGTCATGAGTGGTCGGGGAGGCAGAAGAGGAACCATGAGTTTTAGCCCGTTCCCCCACTGTAGGAAGGGCACCAGGCACTCCACCTCCAATTTCGAGAGCAGTTGCAGTTCACCTACCCCCGCGGGGCTGACTAGTTCCCTCCGCTTCACAATAGCCTTGCGAGCTCTAGTAGTGCGCGCCTCGGGGAGCCTTGCCTCCTCTTGAAACACAAAAAATGGGGTTAGCCTTCCATCGATTGAGGCGAGCCGCCCCAAATCTTGAAGAGATGCAAGAGAGGTCCCGGAGGCCCTACGTTTTCCTCAGTCACCGGAACTACGCTACTTTTCAGTGCTATTTCTCCCTCCACCAGAGCCTCACCCATTGGTATCATGGTCTCCACGGCTGCTTCTTGCCGCAAGACCTCGAATACGGCCGCCAGCTTCTCCAAGCCAGCATCGCCTCCCCCTGGTCGCTCTATCGATATGTCCGGGGCAGGCGCCTCCACGGCCTCTGGCTGAATTTGCCCCTGCAAGTTAATCGAATGACAGAAGACAAGATCAGAGGCTGGCTGCAAAGGGGGCCCCATGTGAACAGACTCGCACTTACACAATCCTCACCCGAAGTCACCTCGTCGGAAGAGTAGTCATAGTCTACCTTCTCGCTCGAGGAAGACTTGGTCGGGGTAGGCTCCTCCCTTGCCGAAGAGGGAGCTCTCGTCTTAGAATCGACCGCCTCCTCTTTGCGCAGACTAGGCAATGGTGACTTCCCAGATTTCAGCCTCTTCCTTGAGTACGCCTTCGTCAACTCAGGAATCTTGCAGGCACGCACCCACTCGGGGAGGGGCGCGAGGGGAGCTACCAAATGAAGGAGCATCCGGGTTAGATGAAGGGTCTTTGGGCTACCAACGAATGAAAATGTTAGCCATGCCAGTGGAAGGAATTACCCTATTCGGTCCCCTCGACCAGAGGCAGTCCGGGGATTGTCCCCTCGATAGAAGGTGCAACCCCAGCTGCAGTAGCCTCGCCCACGCCCGGAGTAGGAGCAGGCGTTGGCTCCTCTACAGGGACTGAAAGAAGAAACCCATATAATAGGCCTTATCCCACAAGGCGAAAAAGTGTTAAGTGGCACTGCCAGCTGGAAAGTCTAACCTGTAGGTTGGCTAGGCTCAGCCTGAGCGACCGCGAACGCGGCCATGAACTTCTCGGCCTTAGCCTTCCTCTGCTCCAACTCCTATCGACTGACTACCTCAGTGGAGACTATCACAGACTTCACACGTAATCCTAAACGTGTCTCCTCTGCACTAGCTGAAAGGAAGAAACGCATGTCTTATGCATGCACGAAGATTTCACCCTGGGAGGTGACTAAGTCCTGAAGAATATCGATACCCCAGGAGCCTTACCTGCGGGATGGCTTGGTTCAGTCTGAGCCACGGCAAATTGCGCAAAGGACGGGACTGAAGGCGGAGGGGAGGCTGAAGCAGTCCGAATAGCCTCCACCCTCCTCCGCTCTATCTCCTTCCTCCCGGCTACTTTGGTGGCTGCCAACGCCTTCTCTACCGGTGACCCCTTTTGAGGTCCCTTGGCGGCCGTGGGTGAGGGAGTTGGAGTGGACGGCGACTCTGACCCAACCCAGGCCTCACCTACCTCGGGGGTTGGTGAAGGCATCGGTTCCTCCCCAATTGATGGACAAAAGCAGAAGCATCCAGGTGTAAGCGGCCAATTCCGATATGGAAATAAACTTCACCTGAAAGATACTTTTTGACAGAAGAATCTCACCGGTAGGTCAGCTCGGTGCAATTTGACAAGCCTCAAATTCACAAAAGATGGAACTGAAGGTGGCGGGGGAACGATTTTGGTAGCCTTGGCGGCCTTCGTCTTCCGACGTTTAGCCTCCCGTTGCCCTACAGCCTTCGCCTCGTCCAGAGATTGCCTTACGGGCGATTTTGCCTGAGGCCTCTTTGCGGGTGGAGGCAAAGGGGTTGTAGTCGGCACTGGCGGCGCCATTTCAAAATGCGCTAACTTTTTCGCCTGCCAAAGGAGGTTGTAGTAAGTTGTCATCTGTGTGCTGTCCGAGTGATCTGTGAAGAGGAAGGACAAGCAAAGTGAAGAGTTGATCAACATCCAACACCCAAAAAGGGGGGCGGGGCAACCATGAACGCAAAGGAAGAGAAATTTCAATTACCGTGTGGGCCGGTATAGAGCCGTAGTGATATTGGCCAGTAGTTGAGGGATGGCTCTTTGTCGCGATGGGCGGCCTCTCGGACCATCCAACATACATCTCCGATCGTCTGACAGTGGTCAGCAAGGATGGCAAAGTCTGCATGCTGCTTGGCGGACAGATGGCAATACAGGTTGAAATGATCCATCCCCCATCCTTCGGCATAATGATAGGCCACATGCAGATGCTGCCCCAGGATGGCCGCCGGCCGAGCCTCAATAGTTAGCCCATGCACCCACAGGAGGACGTAGAAAGAGGTAGTGTCTACATAGTTCTGCAGCCTCCGCTCATCCCTCCTCACAAATGTACGATAGGGGCAAATCAAATCCTTCTCGGCCTGCCAGCTAGTTGCGGGGGTGCCTTCCTCTTCTGCCAGTAGCGGATAGTTGATCAGCTCCTGGAGATCCGATCCGATGCGGCAGAGGTCCCGCATGGTTGTCTTGAAATAATCCTTCGACACTGAGGGCAACTTGGCATGTGGCACCGGTTTGCCCTCTCGGGCCGCCTTATGAGCGATCATATAATCGGCCACATCCTTACTTTTGCCAAGCCACAAGTGCAGGAGGTGTTATGGGTCGACGTCAAGAATGGGCACGGGCTATCGGCTCAAGAATCCCCTCTCCGCCCTGTCCCAGCAGTCGGTCTTGTGAGATCGATAAAAGGCCGTGCGGGCGTTCCACCACTTCACGTACTCAGGTGTCACCCGAGGGACGCGGCCGGGAGCTGGTACTCTGAAGGTAGCAGGGTTTGCCCGGTGGAAGAAGTCCCACCAAACTCTAGCGTTCTCTACAACTAAGCTTCCCCGAAGAGCCCGTGTCGCCAAGCCGAACTGGGCACTGTATACAGGAATGTGCTGGTCGTAGCCAAAGTTTTGGCCAAAACAGAAGGGGTAATACGGCTCCAGCAGTAATGTCTCCCCTTTCCTGAATACCAACACGCTGGGATGGATGGATAGCACCCAATCCCTCAATTCAGGTTCCAGCAGCGGGCGAACCACATTCGCCTAGCAAATCGGGTGGACGTACTTCTCCACCTAGTCATCTTCGCACTCTCTCCTACTGTTCACTAGAGGGCTAGAGTGCACAGCTAGTGCCCAGAAATGAATGGTCCCGACGGCATCTTGGGGGACTGTGGTCAATCGGCCCTGGATATTGTACAATCACAGAGAAGTAGGCCCCGGCTCAGCACTGGCAAATTCAAGCATCACAACAATGATAGAAAGCGCGACTGTACTCGAAACCCCAAAACATGACAGCCGATAAAATCATGGCTCTACAACTACTCCTACCGAAAAGAAAACTAACACCCTGATCCCACAGTCGGGGGACCACTAGACCACGAACCACCCTAGTCACGCTACTAGGAAAACGTCACGACACCTCTGTCGTGGAGGTCTATGCTCACACTTGAAGGCCCACGCCAAAACCACATGGTCCAGAACACAGTCACGACCTCACCGTCGTGAACTCTACGTCGTCTAGGGGAGAACCTCGGTGGTGCTCACCAGAAATCCCAGACCTATACCTTGGGAAAACACCTGAAAACTACGCGTAAAATTCCATCTCACAGATAGAAAATGGAAACACAAGTCACGAGAATCTCACGTCAAGTGACGGGAGTACCTGCCCACCAGAAGCAAGGCCGGATGCGTCCATTGACGACTTAATCCGCAGCCTCAAGTGTCTGCCTATGACACCTCAGGTGGAGACTGAGACACCGTACAGTAACTAGGAACACAGAACAAGGACTAACTGGGGTCGCACTCGTTAGCGCGAGTCCGATGCCCTCAGTCACGTGTGCACACACAGACCATGCGCCCTAGGTCAGGCCCTCTAGCTGGTTCTTCCCCCAAAGTCCGGACTCAGGCTGGGCGTGGGGGCACTACGGTAACCAGCCTAACAACCATCTCACTCGGGTCACGCTCTCCACCACTCCCAAGTGGGTCTGCACACGCGTGCGCAAGAAAGTTACTACTACTGGGGGATCACAAAACGTGAACACTGAAAACCACGCACATACCTATCTCGAGTAATGCGAAGAAACGGGTTGCTCGCGGCCACCAGAATCTGGATATCCCACTAGACCTAATAACCCAACGGTCTTTGAGTCACGAGACTCGGGTCAAAACCGCTGCACGTGACGGCACAACGCCGTCAATTAGGCCTAATCCCTAGTTCTGAAATCACGATGACACGATTCTCAAGGTAGCTCACAAGTCGCCGAGTGGATCTCTCATACACGAGACACACGAAAAACCTCCAGTCCCAGGCTGGTCAACTGGACTCACAGTCCAAGGCCATACACACGGCCCACTCGGAAACTCGAAGCACACACGGGGTCAATCGGACCCTAAGACTCACGAGCATGTTAATCAAGGTAACACGGTACCTCCAGACACCTCCCCAAAACATGAACACAAGACCCATGGTGTCCAGGACATCCACGAGGCCGAATGTAACGACCCAAGATCCGGATACCGGGAATACCCGATACCATTCGAATCCTAGCTCGCCACCCATGAGCTGGAGGACTCAGAATGGCTAAAAGGATAGGTGTGGTGTATACAGAAATAGAAAATAAAGCAGGATAACAGATATAAATAACTAACTACAACAGAGTCCAATCCAACTGAAAGTATAGTCTAAAGCAGTAAAATGTACCACATGTCAAGTGAACACTCAGCCCGGTGAGCTAGCAACTAAGAACCTCCACGCAATGCCCTCGAACCTCGAGGAAGAACCACCGCACCTGAAAACTAGGGGTGAGTCTCCTATCACTGGCTCAGTAGGGGTCCCGCGGAGCCCCAACTGAAAATAATGCCTGTATAGAAAGTAGCAAGAAAAATAGTAACAGCAGGAACAGTAAACACAGTGGTCGGTAAAATCTCGGCTCTATAACTACTCCTACTATACCAGAACGGAACCTAACACCCTGATCCCATGGTCGGGGGACTACCAAAACGCAGACCGCCCTAGTCACACTACTCGAAAAATGCCACGACACCTTTGTCATAGAGGCCTATGCTCATACGCGAAGGCCCACTCCGAAACCACGCGGTCCAAAGCTTTTTCCTCAAGAAACCCTTGAACTCTCTATCTCGATTGGTGGACCTCTCTCCTTGATTCCCTTGTCTCTATTATTCTCTCCAATTGCCATTTTTCTCGTATCTTCTCCTCTCTTTTTTTCTGGTCAAACAAGATGTTTTTATAACACCAAGTTCATCGGCGCCACGGAGGGGCGCACTGGGAAGGATGGCACCAGGAGTAGCATCAGATTTGAGTGTTTTGCACGCCGTTATTGACGGTGCCGTCTAAAGGGCGCGCCAATGAAGCAGGGCGCCGTATTAGCCTTGTCTGGTTGCCGAGGGCTAGTCGATGGGTCCGGGGATGGTTTCGAAAGTCACCGTTGACTCTTCCTCTCACCGTGGTCCTTGGAAAACCTCGACGGGTGTTGACAAAGCTCTTGGCATAATGTACTGCCTTAATTTGAACTCCGTGTGTGTTTGACTTGAGCACATGGGTTTTTCACTGACACGGCCTTTGGCACTATGATTTGTGCTTCCGGCTCGGTCTTACTCATGCTCAAAGCTCCCTTGTAGGGTGACATAACACCCAAGGTGATTCCGCCTTGACTGGGCATTGACTTGGTCGCTGACGGACCCAATAGAGCGAGAAGCCAAACCCGTATTGGGTGATCGGGGTCTTCCGCTGACAGAGCCTTCGGTTCCTTGTCATGAAGGGCCAATGGCGTTCTTCCTCCTCAAGAGAGTCTTCAATTTAGGTGGCAGGCCACCAGGTGGACCATTGCCCTTGGTCAAACGATGGGTGTAGGGTAGCAGCACGACGGAGTCGATGCCGGATCATTAGGCAGGCTTAGTCGCACTGTCAGTTGGTTGTGGATTCATCTCGACCTTCCTGAGGTGAAGTCCCCGGTGTCCATTCCAGGTAACTCGAGGCTCTGGCAACTTGAGAAGTCTACAGTATGTTGATCTTTATCAGCTTCTGTGCTTCAGTGGGCCGTATCATTCATCTTTGCGGCTTGGTCACCAACGATCATATTTCGAGTGCCAACAAATGCCCCCTAGACGTGGGTGTTGCAAGCGAGGCACGAGGGTAGCAGGACCGATGGATGAGCTTCGTCTGGATTGGTGTCCTCTGATGACGGAAGCTCAGAACGGCACTTAATTCTAGCATCGGACGCTAATTCGGCGTGGTCGGAAGCTTGAACGACGCCGTTTAAAATGGCGCAGCCTTGCCTTGTTGGTTAAAACGGTGCCATGTTAAATGGTGCGCCTTCTTCCTAAAACGGTGCGCTCTGGGGCACGCCGTATTAAGAGGGTCGAAGCCTTACTATAAGAGGTTTTCACCCTTTGTAAACATCTTCACCACTATTCATTTGGCAAAAAAATTTCTCTCTCTCCATTCCCTTCTCCACCACGGCGAGCGAGCGACCGAGTTCAGAGGGTGAGTTGAGTTATTTTATTCAGGTTTTAAACCCAATCTTCGGGCCCCGGGAGGCTCCTTGTAGGACTTGTCCTCAGAGCTTATGTATATCGGGGAATGCCCCAAGTAAGGATGTATTCTGACACCTCATATCAATGAAGTATCTTTATTTGTCGCTTCAATCACGACCTCTTTCTTTCTTTTCTTTTCTTTTCTCCCTCCAACTGATTAGCTCAGTCCAGGGATATAAGTTACTAGCGCAGGAGAGCGCTCACACCTTCAGTGAAGGGGTGAGGTGTTCGCTCCACCGCGGATTAACTACTCCCTGAATCAATCTTTGGCCAAGGTGGGACATAGATAAAGTAGGCACATGCGCCTTATTCATTTCACCGATGGTGACGAAAGCTGAGAGTGCGGTTCATTCATCGACATGGGTTAAATGTCGAAGCACTGGTAGTTCATCTATTAACGAGGATTTTTTTACCCTGCGATAACACGAGCAATGATCGAGCTGCCTAGACAACGATCGTGTAAATCCATCCCCAAAGCGGGGTAGCGGACGATGCTATTCGTTAAATGGGGGCACTGGGGCATAGTACAGCCTCAAGTGTCTTCCATTAAGAGGAGGGAACCGAACCTCTCCGCCATGGTTGACGATTACATAGGCTCCGCCCTCGTAGACTTTCTGTACTACATATGGTCTGAGCTAATTTTCATTCAGCTTGCCTTTGGGGCTGGCGGCCATGACGTCTCTCCTTTTGACTATGACGAGGTCACCTTTCTTGAATTCGCGCTCCTTGACGAGCTTGTCGAAGGCGCGCGCTATCTGGACTTAATAGACGTGAATATTCTGCTGGGTTCGAAGCCACTTTCCCTCCAGACTGGAGAGCTCTTTGAGTCTTCGCTCGACATTTATCTATCCTTCAGGGACTAGTTCGTGCTGAATGGCAACCCTGAGGGAAGGTATCTCCAGCTCGATAGGGACAATAGCTTCCGAGCCGTACACCAGGGAGAAAGGTGAGCAACCCGTTGGGGTCTTATATACCGTCCGGTACGCCCATAGCGCCTCGTACATCTTCTCCTCTCAGTCCTTCTTGTTGGAGCTAACAATCTTGGCCAAGAGAGTGCAGAGAGTTTTGTTGAAGGCTTCAGCTAGACTGTTGGCCTGTGGATTGTAGGGAGTTGACGTCCTCCAGTCAATCTTGTATTTCTCTGCCAACCGGTAGACCTTCTGGTTGCGGAAGTGGCTGCCATTATCTGAGAAAATTCGGTCGTGGGTGCCGAACTGGAATATGATGTTACGGCAGACAAATCTGGTGACAATCTCCCCGGTGACCTCCTTTAAGGCGACATCTTCTGCCCAGCGGGAGAAATAATCGGTTACCGCCAAGATGTACTTGCAGCCTGTGAATGAGGCGGGCAATGGGCCCACGACGTCTGTTCCCCATTGGACAAAAGGCCAGCTGGGCACCGTAGGATGCAGCGACACGGGTGGCCTCCTGGGTATCGTGGTGTGCTTCTGGCACCTTTGACACGACTTAGCAAACTTGCAGCAGTCGTCAAACATCGTAGGCCAATAATAGCCAAGCTTCTTTCTTTCGATTTTCATTTTCGGCCCCGCCTGATGTGCACTGACTGTTTCGGCGTGAACCTCCTTCATAACTCTCCAAGCCTCTCCAATGGACAGGCATCGAAGGAGTAGCTTTCGCTTGGCATCGGCCACAATTCGAAATAGTATCCCATTTCGAAGCTCATAGGAGTCCTTTGTTCTGATCAGTCTAATCTTTTCTTCCCTCTGCTTGGGCAGTTGTTGATACTTGAACCATTGCATAAGAGGGTCTCTCCAGTCGGGCAAGCTGACAGCTTCTGCCGTGGCCACCTCCCATTCCTCTTCTTCTTCCGGCCTTTCTCCTATCATGCTAGGCACCTGGCACTGGTTGATCACTCGGATGTCGAGTGACCCATCAGGCGGGACTGCTAGCGAGCTAGCCAGCTTTGCGAGGGCGTCGGCTTGAGCATTTTCCCCTCTGGCGACATGGCCTATCTCAAGGAGGTAGAACTGCTCCATGAGCCTCTTTGCCTTAGTGTGGTAAGGGAGTAGCTCCGGCTTCCGAACGTCAAACTGTCCCTGGACTTGCTTGACGACCAACAATGAATCGCCAAATACTTGTAGCATCTTGATCTCCATCTGCAGAGTGACCTGGAGACCGATAATCAGAGCTTCATACTCTGCTTCATTATTCGTGTAGGGCTTGTTGATGTAGCAGGAAGTGTGCACTACTTCTCCATCTGGAGACCTAAGGACGATGCCAGCTCCGGCCCGTATCCTGGCCCTAAAGCCTCGACACGTGGCACGATCCTGGCACAACATCCAACCTTGGATCACGTGCCACCCTCATCTTCCCCGAAACAATATCTGTCAATATAGAAACAATTATTAGTTCATTTGAAGATGTACTAGTTATAAGAAATACCCACGGAGTATGTTTAGACATGAAGACTAAATGCTACATTATGTGCACGGACTTGCTGCAGCTAAGGCAGTCATAGCACAGAATTGCTCGGACTTATACTGACTTAGCCACAGTGTATGCCTTGGCATTAACAGACAGTGAACAAAAGATGCACGGGGTTGGTCTAGCTAACATGCATGGACTAGGTCCAATATGCTGGGACCTTCTAAGGACATACACTGTCTTTGTTACAGTGTATGCTCCAACTTCAACCATGCAATGAGCCATCAGATGCACGGACGTTATTATGTGCTCGGACTTGCAGAAGAAGACACAATACAAATGCTCGAACATGCAAAGCTTTTATTACAGTGTATGCTCAGACATACATTGACTTGCCACAGTGCATACACCGACTTCAAGGTGATGAACGGACTTGATAGCAGACAGAGCATGCAATGGAGTTTGTATGAAGAGTATGCACGGGGTATGACATGTGCATTGACTTGCTTGCCAAGTCGTGGGCATTTGTGAAGCATAGACAAAACATGCACGGATGCATGTTTTAAATGAACATGCACGGGCGCATGTTTCAAAGAAACATGCACGGACTTTGTGTTTTACCAAGGGATAACATGCATGGGGTTTAAACCAAAGGGAGAATATGCACGGGGTTTAACATGCATGGACTTGTGTTCTGCCAAAGGAAAATATGCACGGGGTTTAAACCAAGGGTAACACATTCACGGACTTGATGTTCTGCTTGCAAGGAAAAGATGCACGGACTCGACTGTGCTCATACTTTACTGAAGAGAGGCGTCCATAGACTTTTTATGTACAAAGATGCACGGACTTCACCATGCTCGGACCTTAAACAGATGTGCTCGGACTTGGTGACCTAAAGCATGCACGTACTCAGACATGTGGATTGACATGAAAATGAACAAGTTAGAACCTACACAGGCCTGGATGATACACGGACTTGATGTCTCAATACATGTGCATGAGATTTATCAAAAAGAGCACGCACTTAGAGTTTTAACAATGCTTAACGTGCACGGACTTGACTAGAATGTGCACGGACTCAGTTCATCTACTAAGTCCAAAACGTGCATGAACTCAATAGATCATGCAATGACCTTATAGAAAGTGCACGAACTTTGACTCTTCTGTAATGCATGCAAAGATGAGATATGCACAGACTTAATAGATCATGCAACCGAATAGCAAATAGTCTAACTCCAGAATGTACACAGGGTTTGATGTGCACGGACATCAACACAAAGTGCACGGACTTAGGTTAGTCAAAAGGTGCACGAACTTTAGTGTGCTCGAACCTTGCTATAGTATGCACAGGCTATGGACACAAAAGATGCAAGGACTTATAGACATGTGCATGCCCTCAAATGTGTAAGACATGCATGGACTTATTAACACGGCACTAGAACATGCACAGACTTTGACTCAACCTCAATGCAAATATGCATGAACATTGTAACACGTGCACGAACTTAGACATACTACATGCACAGAGTACCACTGTGCATGCACGGGGTATCACTATATATGACCAGGGTTTCATGACCAAAACATGCTCAGACTTCAAACAAAACATGCACAGACTTGCATTGGATGCAGTGTGCATGGACTTCTGTGTAGAGACTGTACATGCACGGACTCAACATAAGAGATGCATGGACTCAGCATGAGACATGCATGGACTTTACGGAAGAACCCCTTGACCCTTCAACTTCCCCTATAAAAACTCCTTAGGGGCTCAAGGGGCAGAGGATATATGAATATACGAAGGATCAAGCATCCATCACTCAACTCAGCACTCGATGACTCCAAGGCTTCGAGCGGGCTCCTCACAGCGGGCCGAGGAGAATTGTGTGTGTGTGACTTGGCAAGCGGCTTAGCACGTCGAGGGTATGTCCCTTGCACTTCCCTCGCATGTTAACTAGCAGTAACGCACAAGTCCACACCTGCCGCATGTGAGATGCTACGACAAGGGTAGACGCCCCCTCATGCCGGGGTCGCCCCTCACGTGCCCATCAATCATGACCATGCCGCGTCATGATATCTTACTCCATCTCAGTAACGAGGCTACGTTGACTGCTCAACTCGAGCCGTGATCGACCCTCGTCCAGATACCAGACTGATGTGTCCCCTCAATCGCCCAGTCAGCCAGAAGCCCCGATTTGACACCGCGGTCACGGCCCACATCACGGGTGGAACTCTCTATGAAACACACATGTACTCATACATCACACATCGACCCAGGGACCGGCTAGCACGTCGAAATTGTCCCGTGGCATGCACCTATTATACCTTGGCCTCCATGGCCCGTCTATAAAATATATACATCTCAGTGTTACACCACCAATTGGACGTATGCCCTCGCATCCATGTTCAGGCCCGAAGCTACCCTCTGTGCCACCTAGCGTGAACCGCCAACACCCTTCACCCCCAGCCAACACGACCCAGTCTGAGATGAACCTAGAGCTACAAAGTGCTCTCGGGTCTTCATCCTGGGCTTCAAGAATATGGACTCCACTTCGGCATGGAATAAAGGTCTTCAAATTCAATCCAATGTAAATAAACGGGGAAAGACGTCCTGTACATGACTCTCCACAGTCGCCTGCGTACTCTCACCCATGGAACCGTTCTTCCCTCCACGTGTCACTCATCCCCCGAGTCCACATGCCGCGCCCTGGCGGCGCATCCCCAGTTAAATGTTCGGTTCCACGGGTGATTGTCGAGAAATCGACTGGCACGCCCGCATCCCAGCCACGTTTCCAGTTAACCCAAAAAACCTCCCATGTCACTCGGTCTCCCCTCGACTCTCCGTAAAAGGCAAGTGCACGGTGGCGCCTTGAGGCAGATCCGGTCATGAGAGGGGGTGCCCGAGGCCCATCAACCTCTGGCATCCCTCCCGTGGCTGTGTCCTACCCCTCACTCCTGTCACTGCACACACTGGCCCCAGCGGAAACCCCCCCCCCCCGGGGGTGGAACAAAAAGGATGGCATGCCCGGTGGGACGTCTCCCGCCTTCCTTCTTTTTACTGATGCGAAAGTTTGTGCCAGCCTTGAAGTCCTGGTGCCCTTTTACTGTCCTTACAGGAGGGGTAGCAGAAGAGCACATGTTCGTACTTCCCAACAGCTTCCAGTTCATCTCCTAGTTGCCAGACCACGTTCGACGACCACGCCCGGCCATCACCTCTGCTCATCCAGGACTCCAGCAACTTTGGTGGCCGTCACCTACGGTCCCATCGCCGTCGCCACCCATGCACGGGTGGGCTACTTGGTAGTGCCAATCGCTTTCGACAGCTTTGCCCTAGTCGTTGGATCACCCTACTTCTTGGGTGTGGTCCCCCCTGGCAGCCCCACCGCCACCTTCATCTCCCATTTCCTCTGGTGCCGATAGGGTGCCATGCCAACTACCAGTCCCGACAGCCAGGCCAAGCACCAGGCTCGACTCTCCTGCCACCAGTGCCCGTAGGGGTTCCGGACCAGTCCCAGCCCGGGCATGCATTAGTCCCTGGGCCCAGTCTCGACCGGCTTTTGACGCAAGCCTTGTGTCCCAGGTTCATTTCATTGCCAAACTGCTTCGGTTCTACCGACTGGCCCCAGTCCAGTTGGTCTCCAATTCTTATACTTTCATGTTCCCCTTCATCTTCCTTTGTCGTTCGTGTGGGATCGAGCCTTCGCTAGATCTCTTCCGTGCATTTTTTAAGTTGAAGGAGCATGCCCACGCGGGTAAGGGCTTCTTCTTTCTCTAGGCGAAGAGGGGAAGGAGCTACGTGACCCTCTCTCACAGAGATTCTTCCCCCAAGCGCTGGAAGACCTAGTATTTCTGGGTGGATGTAGCCTTGGATAGCGGGGCTTGGAACTTCCCGCTGACCCCCAATTTTCACCCTAACATCCCTCCAAAGTCGACTATGATTTCCCCATAGGTGGAGAAGAAGGCTGCCCTCCTTCAGGAGAATCACCGATCCACCGTTGAGTTGATGACTGAGGCCAACATCGAGGAGTATCCTTCACGGATGGTGGTGCCTCCAAGTAAAGGCTTCAGAACCTTGTGTTGATGTTGGGTCACCTCAGCAAGCTTCTTTCTAACTGTCCACTTCTATTGGCCCAGATTTGAGGCGAGTGGCCGATGCAGAGGTGGCGCTGGCCGAGGTGGTGATCATTGACGAGGAGGAGGCGCCTGCCCCCTGTGGACCTCAGGCATCCGGGAGTTCTTCCCATGCCCGAGACAAGGGCAAGCAGCCTGCTAGGGATGGTTCTTTCGAGCGTCATGGGGCCAAGCGCAAGGATCCCATGGAAAAAGTGATGTGGGCCTCGATGAAGGCTGAGACCGCTGAGAGGAAAAGAGTGAGAAAGGCAGAGGCCGATCACCCCGTCGAAGAGGGCGCGTAGCTGGCTCTCTCAACTATCGAATCAGAGGGTGCCATCATAGCAGGAGGAGTCGCGACCGAGGTGGATGCGTTCCAGGCAGGGGTGGCCGACGCTGGGGCGCCTATTGAGGTTGATGGGGCGCAGGACAGCGGAGCTCGATCCGAGCCGGTCGAGGCCGAGGGTTCGCGAGGTGAGGTGACCCCATCCGAGCCAACCGAGGCTGTGGATGCACAGGGTGAGGCAGTCCATTCTGAGCCAACTAGTGGGGCCCCAGAAGTGTGGGTACTCGGGGAGGATGCCCCAATCCCAGCTTTCTCAGAGAGGGCCTTCCCTCTCACAGTGGGAGCCTTCGCCATCCGAGCTTCCCTATATCGTAGATGTCGTTCTCCGACGTTGGAGGCGATTCGAGGAGACCTCGGACGTAGCTCCCCTTCTGTGGTTCTCGAATGAGTCATGGAGGGTAGCTTGATCATGGCCCAGCTGGGGGCCGAGATGGCCGATTTGTACACTCGGTTAGAGTCAGAGAGGGAATCTCTATCCTGGGCCCGCGGCATGTCCGACCGAAAGATCGAATGCTTGACTATCGACCTTGAGGACCTCCGGCGGGAGGCGGCTTCACTCAATGTGCAAGTAGAGTAGAGTCGGAAAGAGGCTCGGGAGGTGATCGAGCTGCTAGCTCATGCCCGCTATATGGTGGGGCTGAAAGATAGGCTTCTGGACACAGAGCGCAAAGTTCAGACCGAGCGTGACAAGTAATGGAAGGTCGAGTGTGAAGAGCTTGAGGGTCGGGTCTGAGAGGCCGAGTGACAGTGGGTGGAGGCCAAAGTTGTGCGAGTCGAAGCCGAGCAGAGGCAATCTGAGGCGCAATAGAAGGCAACCAAGCTCGAGGCGAAGGCAGAGCTGGCCAAGTTAGAAGCCCTCGAGCAATACAAATGCTCAGAGAGTTACCAGGCGGCTCTCCAGCTGGCTGCCTTTGCTTACTACGAGCTGGGTTATCGTCGGGGCCTGCAGAAGGGGTTTTCCCAGGGCTACTATCGAGCGACCGCCTCTCTCTTTCTTTCTTCCTCTTCTTCTCCCTCTCTTTTCTTCTCTGCTACCCTCTCTCTTTTTCCCTTGATCTCACAAACTCTCCTTTTCTTCCGCTCTGCTATTCTCTGCTCTGCTACTGCTCTCAGATAATCCCTTTTCTTTTCTTCTCTATGGGAATGCTTCTCTTGTTCGCAGGAGAAAGGTCTTAAATATTCCTTTGGTCTGGGACACACGAGCTCACGTACTGGGCGTGTGGAAGGCTCATTTCTACCAAGAAGCTTCAGGAAGCTCTCACCTACATGTCAAAATCTCAACGCTTAGTTATCCACGTGGCAACTTCTTCCAATGATGATCTACCTTGGATCACGTGCCAGTTACTTGCTCTGCTATTCTCACATGCTCTTGTCCTTCTGTTCCTCATGAGTTTGGTACTCAAGTGCACATAATATGCTTCAACCATGGCTATCCTCAATTGTTCATTTCCGTGCTTCAGTCCCATATAAATGCATGCACCGACTTGCTCAAGCTTTCCACCATACGTCCACTAACTTCAATCACTATGCTGAGAGGGGATGCTTCGATAGTGCCAACATTCTCGAACCTTTGCTTCAGTAGTTGCACAGACCTTGAATGAATTATGCATCGACTTTGAAACTCGTCCATATGGAAATTTGCACAGACCTCAATAACAAAGTACACGGACTTAGTTATGCAAGGAATCAGGAGTGTGCTTAGACATTTGAGCATAGATGAACAGACTAACTTGTTCACACAGCAGTCAACTGCACAGATTTAATAAGGGGTGTATGCTAGTATGCACGAACTTAGCATGTGTTGTTTAAGAGAGCATCCACTGACATAAACTGAACGCAGAGATAAGAAATGTACAAACTACGTGTGAATAGGGCAAGGAATGCACTAACGCTGTGTATGATGAGTACAAGCTCTGCACAGACTGAAAGTGCAATGAGCAATAATGCACCGACATTGAGAATGCAAAAGATGAGGAATGCACAGCCATGACAGTGCATGCCTAAGCTAGCACGGACTCAAAACATATACACCCCTCATGCACCGACGTGCCAGATCAATGTGCACTGACAATATGCACTCGATGGAAGAGATGCACCGACTCAAATGCATGCAGCAGCGCATGATGCACCGACTACGTGAATACATGAGGTGCACGATGCACCGACTTCAAGCGCGCACATGCTAAGAATGCACCGATTGCAATCTCCACAGATTACCTAACAACCATTGGATACCTAGATTGCACCAACCTAACTAGCATGCAATACAAAGGATGCATCGACATGATGCCAGCCCGTTACACAGACTGCGCCGACCTTGCTTAGATGAAATGCATAGACTTAGATATGTGAGCAAAGCATTGCACTAACTAGCAGTTGTCAAGGCAGGATGCACGAACTAAAACGCACAGACCAAGATGCACATGAACAATAACATGCACTGAGTTTGTTGTGTAGCCTGACTGACATATATGCACGAACCTTAGCCTTAAACAATGACTTAACCACTCAAGTGCACTAACATAATCAATGCATGCATGCATAGACATTATTTCCATGAGGTGCAATATATGCACTGACACAACTTGATATGAAATTGCATTAAGATGAACCAGATGCGATACTGTCATTCAATTCATGCACTAGTTTTAACCATGCATTCGCATGTGATGACTCATTGTATTGCTATCATCAAAACACAGTTGCTATCATAAAAATGTAGGGACACAACACCGAAGTGGTCTGTAAGTGGTCAAAGAATTATCCCAGGGGGGTGAGAAGATCTGGAGTGGCTGCCCAGTCAATGAAGACACTTCCTAGGGGCGCAGAGCTAGCCTGAGATGTAGCAAAAAGATTTCATGTAGGAAATAGATTTATAACAGAGTTCAAAAGGGCAAGCACTTTCATCAAGAAGGATGAATATACAAGTCATCATAAGATTCATCAGGAATATATAAGTCATCTTAAGTAATACCATAGATTAACACTTTGGAAAACTGAGATATGCGAGGTTAGTAATGGGTTGCTTAAATAGTAACGAGAAACCAAGTTTGTGGTAGGGTCATATAGGTTATAGCCAAGTCATTCGGGGTTTAAGGTAGCAATTCTAGCTCACCGGTTAGGGTGTCCGGGGTAGAATTGCACTATCGGACAATGATTAGGGGTAATGGTCAATACGTCATAAAGAACATTGGTATGCCTGTTTAGCTGATATTACTGGTGTACAATGGCTTTTAAATCAATTTCCTAACTCTCATTTTAGTAAGCCATGGTTCATGATTTTGCTAGGTTCATTTGCAGGAGTTAAAATAAGTCACAATAGTTAGCACCAGGTGAGAGTAAACAAGCTAGAGATGATAGTAAATAAATTTGCTTCCATAGATTACCATTTAATGAAGTGGGTTTCTAATAAATCCATTAATCATTTATTTAACAACTAATCAGATTTCTGGAAAGTTGGATGGTCGGTACTGCACCTTATAACTAATTGATGGAATGGAGCACAATAAGGGCTTTGGTGGATAGGGTACCTGGGCGATTGTTAATGGGCCGTCCTGAGGGGTTTGGCAGCTCCCTCTGGGCCGCCCAGCAGAGGTTGTGTGGCCCTGCATTGGCCGCCCAACTTTGGGCAGTTTCGGGGATAAGTCAGCTCAGGGCCGACAGCGTTAGGTGCTCAATCGGGTCGCACGACTAGGTTGCAAGAATCGGTTTGGAAACTTTATAACTGACCTACAAGATGTGTGGGTTGATCAAGTTCTTAAGTCTACCTGTCTCACAGTCTACTACTGACCTAGTACCCATTCTGTAGGTTGGACAATCATTTCTGAAACATATATCTACAATTGGACAGTCATAGTGAGCCTTAACACTCAATGGTCAGGTGGGAAGCAAAACTGGCAGACGGGACTGGGACTTGGGCGGCTGGTACTGGGCCACCCAGGGAGTCTTGGGTGGCTCTGGGATGGCTGCCCAGAAGGTTGTGCGGCCTTGACAGGGCCACCCTAGGCAGTGTTGTATGGCTCTGTATGAGCCACCCATCCTCCAGGGCTTCTGGGTGGTTCTGGGCACAGGGTTGTGTGGTCACCAGGATGGCCGCACATCCCAGGTTGTGTGGTCAGTTCAGGACCTTATATCCAACCTGCAGGATGTGTGGTCAGTTCAGAACCTTACATCTGTTGGACTTACAGGATGTGCGGTCACTTCTGGACCACATATCTACCTGTCGGAATAGAAGACTAACTGGACTCTACAAACTGGGGACTTGGGTGGCTGGTTAGGGACCGCCCAAGGGTTGGGCGGCTCTGGTATGGCCGCCCAATGGGTTGTGTGGCCAGTGTAGGGCCGCCCCAGTCAGGGTTGTGCGGCTCTGTAGGAGTCGCCCAACTCTAGGGCATTCTGGGTCGTTCAGGGTACTGGAGTTGTGTGGTCGTCTGGATGGCCGCACATCCCAGGATGTGTGGTCACCTGGATGGCCGCCCATCTCCCACGGGATGTGTGGTCACCAGAGGGCCACCCATCCCTGGTTGTGTGGTCATCTGAGGACCGCACAAGGTGGTTGTGTGGTCTATCGTAAGACCGCACAAGTCTAGTGAAAATCCGGTTTAATCCCGTCTTGCCCGCCTTCGGTGAGGTTTCTAGGATTACAATTAAAATATGAAATTCGAAGAATAGGCTGCATGAAATTTAGGGCTTTTGGGTACCCTTGTAGCTTGGCATGAGCTTGACTGATCTTGGCCTTGACTAGATTTGAGCTTTGACCGGAGTCAATTTTGTCAACTAGAGTGCTCGGAGTGCTCGCCATTTGAGCTTGGAGTGCTCCTCATTTTTACTTATGTATGAGGATCAAGCTTGATCCGAGCTAGAGCATGAAGACCGAGCTTGATCCGAGCTTGTGTATAAGGATCGAGCTTAGTTGCACTGAGTGCTCAGAGTGCTCGCCACTTACTCTGCTTCGTAATGTCTGAGCTTTAAGCTACATGGGGTCGACGCTTAGTTGTATTGAGTCTGAGCATTGAGTCTAGTTACTTTGAGTCTGAGCATAGTTGCTTGGATTGGTTGCTCTGACTGCATTGACTGTGTTCACTCTGAGTACTCGCCACATGCTCGCCACTTGCTTTGCTTCCGAGCATGACTTCGTGAATTCTAAGCTTCGCTATAGAGTCTGAGCTTTGTGAGGTCTGAGCTTCATCTAAGGAAGGCCGAGCTTCATTTGTTCCCTTCATGAGCTATTTGTCAGCCTTATTAGGCATTTTTCACCCTTACTCACCTATTTTACACCCTTTAGGCCTTATTTGTCTGCCTTAGCAAGTCATTTGTCACCACTAACCATTTTGAGCTGTCACCCTATGCTTCCTTCTATCTGCTTGAGGTCTGTCACCTTTTCCTTAATGGTGAGCTATTTGTCACCCTTAACACTTCATTTGTCACCCGTAAAGCCCATTTGTCACTGATGCTGGGCATATTTCACTATTATTCACATATGGCTGGCAGGTGGCTTGTTGTTGACTGGAGTGGACTCGAGAGGTGTTTGGAGTCAACTCCATACATTATTTCCAGCTGAAATCGCATGGCCTTCTTCTTGTAACATCTTCATACCTATCAAGGGAAGCATAGACGCCTAATTTTGGACATCCCGTAGATCCCTGGTTAGACCGTCATATAAGTGAACGCGCCATTTTCTCAGGTCAACGACGTTTTATGCTTTAAAGTCCAGCCCAAACACACTTTTGTTGATAGGCCACCCTTACTGAAAGAGGTCGAGAGCCCATGGGCTGGGAGGCCAAACCCACAGCCGCCCACCCCCCTAGAAGGCAAGGGTGATGGCCGCTCTCTGCCCCTAGGAGGCCCTACCTCTGGCTGCCCTCCACTCAAAGAAGGCCACCAGGTTGGCCGCCCAAGTCACTAGAAGGCCAAGTTCCTGGCTGCCCTCCCTTGTTTGGAAGGCCAACACCCTGACCGCCCAGACCCGAGGAAGGCCAAATCGATGGCCGCCTATCTCCTGGTAGAAGGCCAATCATCTGGCTACCTTCTGGTAATTGTTGGTCAAAAGAACGTGAGTTGTCTTCCTGCCACGTCCGGAGCCACCTCTTCCATCACTCCACGATTAATCACACGTCCCATTCGAGGCTTCTAGAGGGAGCCTTGGAATACAAAACCATTCTCTAACCAATGAGGTGGGAAGAAGAGGCTGGATTTGGCGGGTCAGTGGGTTGGTGGATCTCTGGGAGCGAATGGAGTTAAAGAAGGTGGGTGCATGTGTTCCCTATATACTCTTCTCCCCCCTTGTCTTGCAGGTCAGGGAGAGGGACGAAAGGTCATCCCCGACAGGAGGAGTACTCCGGTGCTCAGTTGATCCTCCTGAGGAGGATCACTCTCCACTTCCCTTCCATCACTCCAGGTTTGGTTCATCCATCTCTGTGCCCCTTGTTTGATTTTGCATTTCCCCTCGCCGTTTGCATTCATATCATAGTAGGACTTGCTAGAACCTTTGCCAAGAGGTTTCCCATTTAAAACAAACGGGAAGGCGGGTGGTCGAAAGTCTCGACCATCCCCCAGTGGGCTCCGCAGTAGGAGGAGAAGGCGGCCGAACCTCGACCAAAACAGTGGTGTACTTACTCGTGCTCAACGAAAGAATGGTCGCTACCTTTTCGACCCTTGTCACCATCGGCAAGATCGATCGTTCCCTTTTGGCCCTTGTCACCATCGGCAAGACCGGCCATCCTTTCAACCCTTGTCACCATCGGCAAGATCGATTGCTACCCTTTCGGCCCTTGTCACCATCGGCAAGACCGGCTACCCTTTTGGCCCTTGTCACCATCAGTAAGATCGGCCATCCTTTTGACCCTTCTCACCATTGGCAAGATTGGTCGCTATCCTTTTGACCCTTCTCACCATCAGCAAGTTCAGTCGCTACCCTTTCAACCCTTGTCACCATCGGCAAGATCGGTCGCTACTCTATTGGCCCTTGTCACCATCGGTAAGATCGGTCACTACCCTTTCAACTCTTGTCACCATCGGCAAGATCGGTCGCTACCCTTTCGACCCTTGTCACCATCGGCAAGATCGGTCACTATCCTTTCGGCCCTTGTCACCATCGGCAAGACCGGCTACCCTTTCGACCCTTGTCACCATCAGCAAGATCGGTCGCTACCTTCTCAACCCTTGTCACTGTCGGCAAGATCGGGTGCTACCTTCTCGACCCTTGTCACCATCGTCAAGATCAATCGCTACCCTTTCAACCCTTGTCACCAGCGACAAGATCGGTCGCTACTCCTTTCGACCCTTGTCACCATCGACAAGATCGGTTGCTACCCTTTCGACCCTTGTCACTATCGACAAGATCGACCATGCTTCCGACCCTTGTCACCATTGGCAAGATCGGTCGCTACTCCTTTCAACCCTTGTCACCATTGGCAAGATCGGTCACTATCCTTTTCGACCCTTGTTATCATTGGCACGATCGGTCGCTACCTTTTTGACCCTCACCACCGTCGGCGAGCCCGGTCGACTACCCCCTTAACTTGGACCTTCTGTCCTCGTTAATAGATGAACTACCAGTGCTTCGACATTTAACCCATGCCGATGAATGAACTGCACTCTCAGCTTTTCGTCACCATAGGTAAAATGAATAGGGCACATGCGCCTACTTTATCTATGTCCCACCTTGGCCAAAGCTCGATTTCGGGAGTAGTTAATCCACGGTGGAGCGAACTCCTCACCCCTTCGCTGAAGGCGTGAGTGCTCTCCTACACTAGTAACTTATGTCCATGTACTGAGCTACTCGGATCGAGGGAGAAAGAAAAGAAAAGAAAAGAAAGAAAGAAGTCGTGATCGAAGCGACAAATAAGGATATTTCATTAATATGAAGGGTCAGAATATATCCTTGTTCAGGGCATTCCCCGAGGTACATAAACTCCGAAGATAAAAGAGTCAATAAAGGATAAGAATAAAAAGGAAGATTACAACAAGGGGTGCCAGAAAATGTCTTCCGACTCCAAGAGGCCCAAGGAGGGATATCGAGTCAGCTCTTGAAGTCGAGACTTGGTAGCTGCCAGCTGTGATAACTTTTCATCCGGAGAGGTGAGCTGTCCTTCAGCTAGGTCAACTTCCTCAATGGACTAAACCTCCAGGCACTCAGTCTCCTATAATTTGGCTTCGGCCTTGGCAAGTTCTGTGCGTAACTCCACTATCCGCGCTGTGAGAGAGGACCGACGTTCTGAAGTGGTGCTTACAGCACCTCTCAGTTGTCCTACGGTCCCTCCTAGCGAAGTGGCAGTGGCTCAGCAATCAGCCTTCTCTAGTTTCACAGCCACCAGTTGATCGGGCACCTCCCAGCTAAGATACTCTCGTCTATTGGCGTGCTTCAACAACATGGTAACCCGCGGGGTCCAATCATCCATTGGGCACCCGGAAGACATGGTCCCCAACTTGGAACTCCAGATCTCTTCTTCTACTGTCAGCATATGACTTTTACCTGGACTGAGCTATCTTGAGTCTATCCCTATTGAGTTGGACCTTCTCGTTTGTATCTCTGACCATATCTGGGCCTAGTATTTACCTTTCACCGATTTCATCCCAACATATTGGAGATCGGCAACTCCTGCCATAAGGTGCTTCGAATGGAGTCATCTCAATACTGGTCTGGTAGCTGTTGTTGTAAGCAAACTCGACCAGGGGCAAGTGGTCATGCCAGCTCCCACCGAAGTCAATGACACATGCTCTTAACCTATCTTCAACAATTTGATTAGTCCTTTCGGTCTGACCATCTGTCTGGGGATGGCAAGTAGTGCTAAAGTTAAGCTTCATTCCCAGAGAGTGTTGTAGACCCTTCCAGAAATGAGAGGTGAAGCGCAAGTCTCGGTCAGACACAATGGGCACAGGTACGCCATGCAATCTCACAATCTCATTGATGTATAATGCGGCTAAGACATCAATCGACCAACGACTCTTGATAGGTAGGAAGTGTGCCGATTTGGTGAGATGGTGGATTATTACCCAGATACCATCATGTTCGCCCTTAGACTTAGGCAAGCCCATGATGAAATCCATGCCAATGTCTTCCCACTTTCACTTGGGAACATCAAGAGGATGTAATTTCCCTACAAGTTTTTGGTGTTCCGCCTTTACTTGTTGGCACGTAAGACAGTGAGATACGAAGTCCGCTATCTCCCTCTTCATGTTAGGCCACCAAAAAGTCCTTTTCAAGTCCTTGTACATCTTGGTTGCTCCCGGGTGAATGGTGTATCTAGAGTGGTGAGCTTCTTCTAGAATCTTCTTCTTTAATTCAGGACAGTCCAGCACACATGTCCTCTCATTGAATAATAATCTGCCATCAGCTGTCGACTTGCAGTCGGGTCTCTCGCCTATCTTATCTTTTATTTCTACAAGTACAGGATCTTCCTCTTGCAGTCTCATCATCTCTTAGTAAGTTCGGATGCAAACTCATATGTGCTAGAGTAATACGCCTTTCCTCCTTGTTCGTGCTTATATCGAGTTCAGAAAATTTCTCTAATAACTTCCATTCCTGAATCATACAATTGGCTAATATCGCTCTTGGTTTTCGACTCAGTGCATTTGCTACAGAATTACCCTTACTAGGGTGGTATTATATAGTAAAGTCAAGATCCTTGAGGTATTCAAGCCAACGCCTTTGTCTTATGTTAAGTTCCTTCTGAGAAAATAGATACTCGAGGCTTTTGTGATCGGAGTACACAATAAATTACTCTCCGTAGAGATAGTGTCTCCAGATCTTGAAGGTAAATACTACCGTGGCTAGTTCCAGGTCATGCACCGGGTAGTTCTCTTCATGTTTCTTTAGTTTTCTAGAAGAGTATGCAATGACTCTCCCTTGTTGCATTAAGACACACCCGAGACCAATACCGGAAGCATCGGTATATACCTCGTACTTCTCTCCTTCAACAGGTAGGGCTAAGACAGGAGCAGTGGTCGAGTGGTCCTTTAAGACTATGAAACTTTTTTCACATTCTTCATTCCACTCGTAAGGTATCTCCTTGCGAGTCAGCCTTATAAGAGGAACAACAATCTTTGAGAAGTCCTTGATGAATCACCTGTAATAGCCGGCTAGACCTAAGAAACTTCAGATCTCTATTGCATTGATTGGCCTTCCCCAATTCTTCACAGCCTCGACTTTTGCTGGATCAACAGAAATCCCATCCTTTGAGATCACATGTCCTAGGAAAGACACTTCCTCGAGCCAGAAGTCACATTTTCTAAGTTTAGCATAGAGTTGATTATTCCTCAATTTCTGTAATGCAATCCTTAATTGTTCTTCATGCTCTTCCTTAGTTTTTAAATAAATTAATATATCATCAATGAAGACCACAACAAATTGATCTAGATAAGGTCTGAATATGCTATTCATCAACTGCATAAAGGCTGCAGGGGTATTTGTTAGTCCATAAGGCATAACAACAAATTCGTAGTGCCCATACTTGCTCTGAAATGCGGTCTTATGAATGTCCTCATCTTTGATCCTCAGTTGGTAATATCCTGATCAGATATCAATCTTTGAGAAATACTTAGATCCAGATATCTGATCAAATCATTCATCGATCCTTGGCAGTGGGTACTTGTTCTTGATACTAAGGTGGTTTAACTACCTATAGTCGATGTAGAGTCTCATAGATCCATCTTTCTTCTTTACCAATAGTACGGGCGCTCCCCACAAGGAAGTGCTCGGTCGGATTAATCCTTACTTCAAAAGCTCCATTAACTGCCCCTTTAACTCCTTGAGTTCGACAGGGGACATCATATAAGGTGCTTTAGAAACTGGACCAGCACCAGGGACCAGGTCGATGGTGAAGGCCACTTCTCTTTGTGGGGGTAATCCAGACAAATCTTCGGGAAACACATCAGGAAACTCTCGAACCACTTGGATGTCTTCTATCTTGGACTCCTTAACTTTCGTGACCGCCACAAATGCTATGAAAGCCATGCACCCTTTCTTTAAGAGCTTACTAGCACGGAGAGCCGAAATAAGAGGTGACTTGTTCCGACCCTTAGGGCTAGTGTAGAAAAGTTCTGGGAATTCCTTAAAAGTTACCTTGCCATCACGGCAATCAACAACTACCTTGTGTGTGGATAGCCAATCGGCTCCTAGTATAACATCATAACCTTTCAGGTCTAAGCATATTAAATTTACTGGTAGATTCTTTCCTTTCACCATGACTTCACAATTCTCATAATGGTGTGAGAGTTTGGATTCGTTTCCAAGAGGGGTTGAGATTACTAGATCTATTCACTCTGGTTCCATAGGAAATGGCTCAGCAAACTTCTTGGAAACAAAAGAATGTGATGCACCGATATCAAATAAGACATATGCAGACTTGGAACAAATCTTTAGTGTACCTACCACCAGTCCGCCTTCATCTTGTTCCGTCTCATGAAGAGCTTGGAGAAGTGCTTACTTCTTCACTGGACGTTTCTCATCTCTGGCTTGTTTATTTAGCAAAGGGCAGTCGGGAATTCGGTGATCACGACTCCCGTAACGGAGACAAGCTCCTAGTCTCCTCCAGTATTCCTCGGCCCTATGGCTGGCCTTGTCACAGTGTTTGCACACCTCTTTAGAAGGTGCAATAGTAATGGAAAAGAGTTTGCTGATCTTCTTGGGTTTCTTCTCCTGGGAGGAAGTACCTCCGTCATTGACTCTCTTCTTCTGAAAGGAGGGCATGAAGGTACTAGAGTTTGTAATAGGCTCCTTCTTGTCCTTCCCACGGATTTTGTCGGATAGCTCCGTGGCATCTTCTAATAGTTGGGCTCTACGAACCATCTCTAGTAGACTTGGATGTCCATCAGCGCCAGTTGGGTGATATATTGAGGTCGAAGCCCAATAAGGAATCTTCTAGCCTTCATCTTCTTGGTACTCACTAAGTGCTTCACGTACCTTGATAGCCTAGAGAACTAGACCTCATACTGGGCCTCATACTCGGCCACAGATAATGTCCTCTGCTTCAGTGCGGCAAACTCTGCAGTCTTCTTCTCTTGAATATGGTCTGAGAAGTATTTGTTGTTGAAATGCTCAACAAACTTGGCCCATGTAATAGGATCTTGTCACAAAGTAGCTTCAACAGACTCCCATCAGAATTGGGCATCCCTTTCCAATTGGAAAGTAGTAACACCTTCTCTTCATCCATGCATTACATAACACGGAATCTCCTTTCTACCTCTCTAAGATAGTATTTGGCATTATCATGGTCGGATGAGCCAATAAACTTTGGCGGGTTCATATTCCAAAAACTACAATGGAGTTTGCCCACTCCATGGTTTGCTCCACCCTACACTACTTACTGTACTGCCTATTTAAGGCCTTATACAGTGCGTTGCATGTTACGCCACTGGGCACGTTCGGCGGCCATGGTCCTACAAGATTTTGAACAACTATATTAATACATGATTAACCAAGAGTGTAAGTTCCTAGGTTAACTTAACCCTTGGTTCTACCCAATCTCACCGAGTAAAGGTTTAGACCTATCATTGGACTTGGTTTCCTAGGAATTGAATATCCTAGGCTCTGATACCACAAAAACTATCACGTCCCAAGCGCGGAAGGAACCCGGTATGCGTGACGAGTTTATATCAATCATGTCAATCAGAGCATAGTGTATTCGACACATAGATAGAGTGCGCAAATTGTAAGATAAACCAAATCCTTTTTATTTATAATAATTGTTAAGAAAAATCCATACACAACCTCATATAGTTACTAAAGATACACCTTGACTCAATAATAAAAAATTACAATGATTGACACAATAAAGTGGAAAAAGGACACGACTAGAAAAGTATCGGAAAAATAGTTCCAGGTATAATAAAATTAGTTTCTCTGTAAAAATAAATTTGGGACCCACGAAAAAAGATCCAAAGGGTCCGAGATATTACAATTATGCCCGAGACTGCTATATGCTGACACTTGACAATGCAGGTATGGACTTACATATACCTCCCCGGTCTAGGGAGAGGGAAGGAGATACATCTGGAGTGAGTACCCATCACGAGGCGATGGATGGCGGTATGGGACACCGGGTCGCTGCGATGCTTAGTGCGAGTGATCTAGGATGACTTTGACACAATGCCCTATGCATCGGTAAGACTCTAAATGTTAAACCTCTAAATGCTTTTGATGCTGACACTTGACTGACACCTGGTTTGACTGACCTCCTCTTTCAGGTGCGCTGGATACCGTATCGAGACGAGGGACATGAGGGGCAGCCCTGGGTTGAGGTAGCCCAAGCGTACGCGGGACAGGACTTGTGGATGCACTGCATGAACATCATCGAGCCACTACACCATTGCCTGATCATGAGGATCAGGGGCATCCACCAGCCAGAGGTGGAGTTCCCAGCGAGGGACGAGGAGCGCGTGGGGCGCGTGGGGCGCTCTTTGAAGGGACTGACTGGCGAGATCGACTGGAACACCTGGGCGGTGGACAAGGTACTAGACTGGACGAGGAGAGGGTGCATGGTGCGAGCCCGAGCTACCAGCGATGAGGCCTATGCCAAGCGCTATGGAGACCAGGTCTTCCGTGGCTCCCAACAACCGGTACAACTCTCTTAACTCATGCTTTTTCTAATGACTCCGATACACTAATAACCTGACTTTCTACATGTAGCTAGACCCTTAGGGGTGGATAGCAGAGCTCCAGGGTCTCCTCCACGCTGCCATCCAGTAGAGGGATGAGTTCCAGTGCTCGTTGGAGCTTCTAGTGAGTTTAACTTAAACTTGGACTCAATATGCAAATGCTTGAACTTGACTGACTGACTTAACTACTAAATGTAGTGGGCTGAGGGAGCACAGTGGCAGGGACCTGATGCTCCATCTTCTTCCTCCCAGCCACCTACGGACAGGGCTGAGTGGGATGCCGACTTTGCACGAGCGGTTGCTCGGGTCAAGGAGGCCAAGGCCACTCTCGCGGAGAAGGTAAGCAAACCAACCAAACTTCCCTTCCTAACTTTATTTGATGATTATGCAATTGACTTACTATAATGAATGCATGCACAGGCGAGGGAGCTAGAGGCAGTAGTGAGGGAGGCCACTCGGTAGAGGGAAGAGGTGGAGCGGTGTCAGGCAGAGGCGGCGGAGGTGGAGCGCCTGAGAGCTAGGGTGAGAGAGGCGGAGCGGTACAGACTGCAGGTCGTTGAGTAGAAGGGTGTGATAGCAGGATTGAGGGAAGCCCTCCGACTTCTGGGCAAGAAGTTAGAGCCCAACAGGAGCCAAAGTGGCGCACACAGCAGTGCGTACCGAGGTTACTTCACCAGCTCCTCCGGCTACCAGAGGAACGAGGAGGAGGAGCGAAGGTGATGCCGCGAGGAGAGGAGCACCACCATGGACCCACCTGCGAAGCGCCATGTGGGCACTGGGGACAGTGGGGGTCCAAGAGAGGGACCGTCTTGATGTACTCTTTTTGTTCTTGTTTTCTCTCCTTTATGGGGCACGTGCATGGGCATGACCTTGCCTTAGTGAAAAATATGACCTTTTGACTGCTAGGATGCAAATGCATGGACACTGACACCAACTCTTACTAACTACGACAACCCCTAAGACTGATGAAGAGAGAGAGAGAGAGAGAATTTGGGGCACGAAAGGTAGAGAAAGAGAGAGAACGTGGGAGAACGCAAGGGTCAGGTGAGCAAACGGGAGATTTCTACCTTAATTGACCCTTCCCTCGAAAAGACGCAAGAGGCAGACATCTTTTCCTAGGAGCAGTTATGTTACCTCCCTCATGGAACCCTCCCACGGGAGTATGCGAAATGGCAACTCATTCAAAATGTGGAAAGATGAAAAGGCGCCAGTTCAGCACCAACGACTTGGACGATCGACACGCAGCCCGATTTTTTGGTGAGAAATCATATAAGATCTCTAATTTACTGGCGTCTGGACATACGATAAATCTTACCGGGTCAAAGGCAGTAAGGAGCAGTCAATTATGCTTTGAACACCATTACCATTATATAGAAAGAAAATCATTGCATAGCCAAGTTCCAAGTGGAGATTACACAAACAAAAGAGAGAGAGAAGGAGCCAACAAGGCAAGTACAATCTTTCCTAATCTATGAAAATGGGGGAACTTTAAGAAGTTCGTGGCCCCTCTTGAAGCTTGGTAGGTGGAGGACCCTCGACGCTCGCCGATTTGCCCCCGGTTCCCTCGACGACGACCGGCCCAAGCACTGACCCCACTCGTGTGGGAACTGCCTCGATCGTGTGCTCTCCCAAGACAGCAGGAGTTGGTGATCTCTCCTCCACAGAAGCCGAAGCATTTTCGCACCCCCCTTTGTCGCTCTACATTGACGAAGGAGAATCCGAGCTGTCCTCATCTGATTCGTAGCATTGCCCGGGGTCGAAGAAAAGCTCATCGAGGACCTACGCCTAGGCCAGGCTGACTACCCCCCCTGAAGTCTTGGGTGAAACCCTTCCGCAGCCCCCGCTGGTAGCCCAGCTAGTAATAAGTGAGGGCGGTCTACTTTAGAGCTTCGTGGTACTCTTCCGATCTCCGGTAGTGCTTGACCGCCTCTGCCTCGGCTCCTGCTGCCTTCTCCTCGAGCTCGGCCCCCTTTGCTTCAGCTTCGCTTCGACCTCGGCCAGCTTTACCTCGGCCTCGGACCGTGCCACTTCGGCCTCCCTCTTGGCCCGCTCAGCCTCCTGAAGCTAGCCCCGAGCTCCTCTCCCTCGGTCGCGCATTGTCCCGAGCATGCCACATGGGCCTGACGCTCCTCGTCCAGGAGCTTGCTCTTAAGCTCGGCCATCTATCGAGCTTGGGACAATTGATCGGCCAGTGATCGAGCTTCCTCTTGGCTCGCCCGTTCACATGCCCGGAGTGAAGTCACCTCTCGCCAAAGAACCCTAAACTCAGAAGTCAGCTGCCCAATCTTCCAATCAGACTCAGCATGGGCCCGGGAGTTAGACCTCTCCTCACTCCCTAGCCGCGCCATGAAGTCTATTATCTCGGCCCCTAGCTGAGCCATGAACAAACCTCCCTCCATGACTCTTTCAAGAAGCATGGGAGGGGAGCAATGCCGAAATTTCTCCCGGACTGACAAAGGTGCCAAAGCTCAGCACCGATTGTACAGGGAGGCTTGGATGGTGAACCGCCCCTATTGTTGGGGAGAATCCCTCTCTGGAGGAGTCGGTGTCAGGACATCCTCCCCTAACGTCCCCATACTCAGGACTGTGACGCTCAGCTCAGCCTAGATCCTCGCCCCGACCTCCTCCTCATGGCGCTCCCCGATAGCCTCAACTGGGATTTCAAAGCCAACCTCCTCCCCTTGCACTCCTGCAGGTTCAGCAGAGGTCCACTCAACCCCTACAGGCACCTTTGGCTTGGTCGTCGGGAGACTCGGGTAACAGACATCCTCAGCTAGGAGCTCCTCGACCGGGTAGGTGGTCTTCACCTTCTTCAGCCACCTCTTTTCGACGATTAGAGCCTTCATTGAAGAAAACATCAACTACTCCCCAGGGTCCTTGCGCTTAGACCCCCTTCGCCCGGGGTCATTTTGTTTCAAATAATTTTGAACAGAGTTAATTATGGTACTTCATGACACAGTCCTCTTAGACTTCATGGTCAATGGACATGGTTTCTCAGTGGCCACAATCATTTCTCTGACTAGATTGATCCTTAGACATTTTTAGATTCTCATATGTTTACAAACAATGCTTATTTCATGCATCTCGATCAAGGGAAGTCATGAGCACAAGGTTTTCAGATTTCAGAAGAATTAAAATGACACAACGTGAGAGTGTTGGTTAAGGTTTATTAAAGCAGATTCAGATATTTTCAAGACATTCAAATCCAAACACGAGGAATACATTAGACTTAAACCAACTCAATCTTTTAGACATTCATAATTCTATATAATGATAGATTCCTTATTGACAAGATTTTTAGATTTATGGTCATGATATGCAAATTGAAGTCTTCTCAATTTTCTGAATTTTCAATAAGATTCAGAGCAATCAAGTTGTGAATTGGAACACAAGCATCAAGGTGCATGCATGAATATGAATGCACAAGAATTTTAAGCATGTAGCAAAGATGAACAGGTGTCGTGGAGGATATAGAAAAATTTTTCAAGATACCCAAGGATTTTCAAGAGCAATTAATTCTAAAACCATGAAAGAGATGAACTCAAATGATTTTAGAGAGACGGGTCAGAGACAAAAACAGAAGCACAACAATGAAGGTGTGAACACTTGGAATCAAACATCTGCTCATAGTGTCCGTTAGACAAAACGTTTCCAAGATAATGTCGACTCATTGTGTCGACACTTCAAATCAAGATTATTAAGAAATGCAGCATAGAATGTGTCAAGGATAGTTAGAAATACTCAGAGGACCATCAGACAAATTTGTTCAAGAACGACTAGCTTCATCTCAGAAAGTGCATGAATAGAGCACAGTTAAAATCAGATTTGTGAGATGGATGAGCTTAATATTAAGATAGGAGCAACAATTGACTGAAAGAGACACAAGAGGCTAGATGAAGAGCTAGTAGTACATAATCTTGTTATATGCTCCCCCTTACTGAATGCACTCAATCTTTTGGTATTTTCAACATGAGAGATATGCAGTGAATTCTGAAATTAGTATGAGAATTTGGCATCAAGTATGCATATGCATTGACTTCCCCTAACTAAATGCATTGAACCATCATATATGTCATGAAGATAATGCAGGGGACTGAGTATAAACAAATCACAAGAATTAACTTGACAGACTCCCCCTATTTAGATGCCGTGATTGACATTCCTAAATGCAGTGCATATGAAAAATGTATGCATATGATAAGTGTGTGCATATGTGAAAATGTATGCATGACATATGCAGACATATGAACTAAGAAGCAGAAACACAGCTGACAATTGCAATTCAAAATTCTGATATCTAATTCATTTTCAACCAAACATATGCATGAGTCATAGCGATGCAATAATCAAATGTAGATACAAACATTTATGCATGAAGGTTCTATACTAATCAGATCAGGGATGGTATTTGGCTATTCAAAAAGGAATTCAAATTACCAAACATGTGGAGAGCAGAACTGGGGTTTTACCATACTTGGGTGCCTTGGTTTATTAAACCCCTTTATTCTTCAGCTTCCAAGGCACACCTGCAAAACACAGATCTCATTTTGTGTTTCTAAGTACCCAAGACTTCTTGGGTCCTACATGGTTAGCAACACCTCTGAACAGTGCTTTCCCCAATCTTTGGGCTTTCTCATCATCAAATTTCATCAGATGACAAACAGCCATAGAATGCCCAAAACCTCCACAGTAATGGCATGAAATAATAGATCTTGAGTTCTTTTTATGCACATTATTATGAGCATGGAGTTTATGTGTGTTAGCATGACTTCCTCTCCTCCCCTCCTCTAATTCACAGCAGCAAGAAGACCCCGCCTCTGCCACCACCTGTCTGCCGTCCACCACCAAGGTCACCTACCCACCATCACCCCCACCGACGTGTTTAACGGCCTTTGCCTGCAACCCCCACAGGCCTGCCACCACCGCCATCGCTGCCACCCTGCAGGACCACCCGGCCACCCTTCCCCATTGTTCGCGGCCAGCCGCACTGGAGGATCCCACCTACCATCACCGCTCCACCTCTGTAGACCCCAGAAGAGGGCTGCCGGCCACCTTCCACAGAGCACCGCAGTAGTCCCACGTCGACCACCTCGTTCTCACTTCCACCCCCACTGTCCGGTATACCCAGGCACGACCATGCAAGTTAACTGCCTCTCGGAACCCCTTCACCTAGCCTCGTGCCCACGTCCTCTCTGGTTCGCCGTTCCACGCCAACGCCCACTCCCCATGTCTAACCCACCAGCAAATGGGAATAGGCGCCGCTCGCCGACGACCCGTCCATGCACTTGAACTGCCACCCTCCTCTCCCTGCCACCCTTTGCACGCCAACCTTCGCCTGTGCCGCTGCCGCTAGACAAAAAAAAAAGAGGAAAACAGAGCCTCCGGTTCTCTCTCCACCTCACCACACCCATTTCGTCCCTGCCCTCCTTCCTCTGCGCACGTCCCGTTCCCTCCACCGGCAACCCGAGCGCCCTGCAAGAAGCCACCAGTGACCGCGCCCATCCCTCCCACCGACGACACCCCCTTGCCCTACGACTTCCTGACACTGCCACCACGTCGCCTACCCTCGCTCCCCACGTCCACCCCCACTCTCATCCACGCCTGTCGGCCTCTTCGCCCGTGTCTGACGAGCACGCCGCCCGCCCACGCCTGTCCACGCACGTGAACCCCCCCTTCTCTCCCTGCCACCATCTTTGCGTCAACCCCCTCCGTTCCTGCCACTGCTAGTCACAAAAAAAAGTAGAAAAATAGAGCCTCCAATGCTTTGCAGGGTCGCTGGCCTACGGCTGCCAGAGCCCACGCGCACCCACGTCCATCACTCCCTACAGCATTCCAGTGCCCCTCGACCACACTCCCCCCTCCCCACGCCCACCCAAGCACACGCACACACATCGTCACCTTCTTGCCTGAGCGTCCGTGTGTTTGTTTCCCACTCAAAGCCTGCCTTACGCAATAACAGGGCCACCGTAGCCACTCCTAGTCTGCCTCATCGTCCTCCCTCAGTTTCCCTTTCTCTCCTCTCACCCTTCCTACGCCCCTAATATCCACCCTAATATTGATATCCATCCATCTCCATCTCTCACACCCTCTCCCCCACCCCTTTACAACACCTAAAACCCGCCGGGAAGCCCCCTCGGACGTCCACGGTGAAGCACGGCTAAACAGAGCTTCGTTCGGGTGGCTCAGCATGCAACAGAAAAATGCCGCTAACACGGTCGTTCGACACGCCGCGCTCATTAGAACGTGGTCCACTTTGGGACCGCCTTCTCACCAGAACGTGGTCGCCTAGGCGACCGCGACCTTCAGACCGCAGTGGAATCCACGCCCGCATCCAAGATGGCCTGCTGCGCCCGCCATGCATGACTCTAAGACAAGTGATTGGAATAGGACTGAACTATAACTGACCGGACTAAACAAGGACTGACAAGGAACGGACAATGAGATGACCCTCTCATATGATTATGCAAACATACAAGCATACATTCACCAACATACATAGCCATATAAAAAACCTGTCCTACTACTTCTCCCCCTTTGTCAACATCAAAAAAAGGGGCGGGATAAAAGAGAGATGTGGCCCTAGGAGAGACAACTAAAGAGAAACAGCCGAGAGGTAATAAGCCAATAGGGTCTTTTCTCTTTAAACCCAGCATGCATCATGCAGGTCCTTTTTAGTCCCACCGTGAAAGAAAAAACCAAATAAAAAAATATATTTAGAAAAGCATGGCATACATCCATGCAACAAGAAGGAAACAAGGGTCGAGAGAATGGTTTGCCAATTGACCTATCCTGGACTCTATCCCTCTTTTGTCAATCATCCAAGTTATCTCGCTCACCGAGGACACATACTCCTCGTCACGAGAGACAAACCACCGGTCAACGCCCACACTCGATGGACCAACTAAACGTCAGCTCCACAGCTCGCTAACAAACCTCAAGCCCTGCACCTGGGTAACCAACACTGAGCTTCCGCTAGATCACACAGCCATCTTAATAGACCGCAACCAGATCATCGGCTCAGTGCCAAGAATTACCTCGCACATGGCAAGCTGATAGCCAGACATATCACTGTGCCAACTCTGCCAGAAGACAGACTTTGACAAAGTCCAGATCTCACCTGAAAGGCACATCACGGAGACGACTACCAAGGCCTCACCGACACATGGCTCCCGCCATTCTCGAACCACAAACACCCGCAGCATCTTCTATCTATGAAAGATCACCCACTGGTCACCAGACACTCATCAACGGAAAACCTCTACTTGCTCAACTTCTTCCCTCTTTCCTGGTCCTCCACCAGGTTCGAAGGAAACATTACAACTCTCGAGGCCATCCGCTGACTCTCCACAGACCAACACCGCATCATGAGCCAAATCTCACTCAAACACTGCATCCGATCTTGAATCTCACGCCAACTCTACCCTCTCAGGAGAGTACGATGAAACTACATGGCAGGATCTCTCCTTGGTCCTCACACCACTCGACTCAGACTTACGGGGAATCCTCCTATGCTGGTCACAGACCAAGGGTCACCATCCAACGCCAAATGTCTCATCAAAGACCTCCACTTACAGGCATCGTCCATTATCCAATCAAATGCCATCTCATCTCAATCACTCTAAATAGATGCCTGCCAACCCCGACTTCCGCTCTTATCATAGAGCCACGGGACACGCAACCTCTTACAACTCACGGCACACATCTCTAGGGAAGAAAAGTGCCATCCAAATCCACAGCAACCTGGTCGACCACACCACGACCAGTGCACATGGGCTCTCGAGCAACACACATCTCACCACGGTCGATTGCTTGGTCAGCCCACTAGCCGCTCACAGCGACCAGTCGGGACTCATAATCTTGCCAGAGATCACTTCTCCAAAAACCACCTATCTCATCCACAAACACAACCTCCAATATGGAAACGGGGTACTCATGCGGCATGCTTGCCAACATATTCCCCTAATTCTAAATTCTGTCAGTGCCATGAACCATAATATCTCAAGCAACAACATAACAACAACACGTCTCACGTAACTCGAGACAATGCTTACCGAGGAACCAATCCTCCAATGCTCTTCTCAATCTCGAAAAATCCACCCGTAGCATCCAACGCTATGACCTTGGAGTTGTGGGTTATGGGCCCACCATGCTTCCGCTACGCACTCAGACCTACGTGCACAGCCATCATAGTGCCAACTCGGGATACTCCATGCCGATAATCCTCTGCACTCTGCAGGCTCCGATCCTCGACACATCGAGGATCACAACACTAGCCACAAATTCTCACGAACACCACCCACCCGGCACTTGTCCTTCTGGAATAGTGCCAACACACCCTTACACAACAAGGGAACTGATGTGACACAACCTCGGACCTATCTTGCAAGCACAACTCGCACCATGAACGGGCCAAAATTGGCGGCCAACTCACCCGACACTCACCCCGAACCCGTGGGTAACTCGGCGATGCCGAGTGGAGGTCTGGAGTTGATCAGCAGTGTGTAGACTACTGTGTGTTGAATGTGTTTTGAATGATTGGCAATAGTAGAGTTGATCTGGTTGAATGAAGAGTTGACTTTGGTGACTTTATTTTGACCATGGTAATATTATATATTTTGATGAATTTTTATATGTCAGATCTTTACATAAAACACGTTTGCACCTTCATTCTACAGTAAGGCTCTTTATCAAACAGATTGCATACATGAGCACTTCACGATTACTTTGGCCATAACATCGGTGCTAGTTTAGTCAAGGTCCGTGCACATCTTACTTAACTGCATACAAGGTCCATGCACATCATACTTGCCAGTCTAGTCAAGGTCTGTGCACACAATAGTCAGGTCTGTGCAAGTTACTGTTGTAATGCACATTGGGTCAGAGCATATCGTTTAGCGTACAAGTCTGCATAGTTTGAAGTCGGTGCATATTACTATTCACACTATATGGAAGGTCGGTGCAATCTTTTCTTCATACACAGTGAAGTCGGTGCATGTTTTCGCTTGTCCATTTGAAGTCGGTGCATACTTGCCCTTGTTCATACCTAAGGTCGGTGCACATTTTCAATTTACTTCTTAGGGTCAGTGCATCTTCTGCATCATGCACATACGAAGTCAGTGCACACCTCAGCTCAACACATATAAGGTCGTTGCATGTCTGTGTTATTTGCATGAGGTTGGTGCATGTCTGTGTTATCTACATGAGGTCGGTGCATATGCTTAAGAAAGTCTGAGCACATTGATGCCCAGGGACGGTGCACATCTAACATCGGTGCATTACACTGTAGAGGTCAGTGCATGTTCATCCTTCTTTATATAGAAGATCGGTGCATGGTTTGCTGAACGCATGAAGAAGGGTTCGTGCATGTTGCGATTCATGTGTACAAAATGCTTTATCAAGTCTGTGCATATTCTATACCTGTCTGAATGACTTATGAACCACCCATGCTGACGAGGTGTTTGACGTAATGACTTTTATTTCTGCTAACAAGGACTTTACTGAGAAAAGGCTCCAGAGAACTAGAACAATATGCTCGTGAGTTATAAGAATGACAAGTGGTGCCAGAGTCATCCACGATAATGATTGGGGCACCTGATCCAAGGCAAAAGGTAAAGAGATAGAATTTTGACACGTGGAAGGCCTTCAACTCGAAACGTGGAAGGCCTTCAACTCGAAACGCTACCACGTGGAGTCGTGACGCGTGGAAGGCCTTCAACTCGAAACGCTACCACATGGCCATCTTAACTCCGATCTGATCCAATTTTGAGCGGGAAACGTGGTTTCCACGTGCTCCCTCTTCGAAAAGGATATAAAAGGGCCATCATCTCCCAGATCTAAAAAGTGTGAGTAGATGGAAGACAGACAGAGATAGAAGATTAAAGAGAGAGTTGAGAAGGTATTCGAAGAGGCTTGAAGAGACTGTGCTGTGAGAGAAGAGCGGAGTGAGCAGAGAGAGTTAAACGAGAGGAGAGCATTCATGGAGCTGAGGGAGATCTGTGAGAGCTGCTGGAGTGGATTTGGAGGAGAAACAGAGTATTGTTTCTGAGAGGTTGGTCTTCGACTACTGAATCAAATCCACAATCGAATTGCTCATTAAGAGCTACAGATTTCATTTCTGTTTTGCTTCCTTGTTTCGTTCTTTTTGTTCTTTCCATTATAATTTTGTAAGCTGTGAATCAGCAGACGAGGGTGTATCCTCAGAGAGCAAGCTGTGAGGCTCAACAGTTTGGGATTTGATCCCCAAAGCTATGGATCAGCGGTCTGTAGGGATTTGATCCCCGAAGCTGTGGATCAGTGGAATAAGCTGTGTTTCAGCAGTGAAGCCACACTTGGTTAACTCAACCATGAAGACAAGGGTTCTATTTATAGACCCTCCAAGTCTTGGGGCGAGTTGGAGAGAGAACAGCTAAAAAGCAGGAGGATTATGGACAAACTCTTGAAGATAATTCTTCCAAGAGTCCATAAAAACTAACAGAAGGTTCTAAGGATCAGATTTGAGAGAGAAATCAAGACATCAAAACTCTGTAATCCGTCCACGGAGTAGCAGGGAAGAGTAATTTTTCTAAAACTCTTCTGTTTGACATAACGCATCCACGATAGACCGCCATGGGTATATAACGCATCATCGTCAGTCCGTTATGTGATCTCGTCCAACAGGAGATAAGAACAACAGGCGAAGCATTCAGACTTAGGACTCTGGCAAGTATAACAGATAGGAACAAGGGCGTTATAGTGAAAATATAATGAATGGAAGATGATCCGTCATGATAATGAAGACGTCCAAGCAGACGGTGGCTGGGACGATGAGGAAGTCAGTGGAGGAGGTGATAGACTCGACCTTTGGGGGTATATAACGTACCAGATGAGGTGCGTTATATGATATGTATGACAGATGAATAAAGATCCGTTAAACAGCAGAGACGCTAGATGAGACGAAAGGAGAGATGGTTGGTGAGACGATGGATGAGACAGTGAGCCTCCAACTTTAAGAGAAGGTAACAGACCACTTTGAGGGCATTATATGATGTGAATAATGGATGGTTATAGGTCCGTTAAAGAATAGAGATGCAATATGAGACGCTGAATGAGACGGTGAGTGAGACGATGGATGAGACGGTGAGAAAGACGATGAAAGGACTATAACGGACCTTATGAGGGGCGTTATATGACTATAACGTGCTATTGATGCATTATGGACAAAAGGGCGATAAATGAAACGGAAGTACTTGCCTAGTAACAAAACATGGATAAGACTCCACCAAGGAAGGCAATGACCCATGAAAGAGACCTCTAACATGCCCAAGTAGACTCGACAAGAGTGAACAACTCGGAGCATCATTAAAATGAGGAAGGAGATGACCCAACTAATTGGTCATAAAACGGGTGTCAACAGGCACGAGACCCCTGCTTCTTCCTTTCCAGTAGGTTTACTTTCTCCTAAGTTAGATGTAGGGTCTGTCGAGTCTAGGGAAGTAAGGTCTAGGTCTAGAGAAGTAGGATCTTGTTCTAGGTCATCCAACCCATCCACACCTGTGCCGCGCCCGCTTGTGCGTCATTTTAAATCCATTCCTGATAGGTTCTTGCAAGATCTAGCTCAGTGATGCCATACTCTTTTGAAATGCCTAGAGTTCATAGCTACGGCAATCGTGAATTAAGATGATGAGGAAGAACAAGACAGGGTGCAGAGCGATGATGGATTGGGCATCTATGATGTCATGGATGAGAAGGACCCAGTCGATCCTGAGGACAGCAATGTAGATGACACTACCGATTTATATGTTCAAGGCTTGAAGAGATTCGGCGAGCCATCTTTCGCAGTGGATGAACCTACAAAGGAAATAAATTTGGGAAATGAAGAAGACCCTAGGCCCATTATCATTGCCGCTAATCTCCCTCCAGTAGTTGAAGCGGATCTGATCAAGGTCTTATGGGAGTATAGCGTTTCTTTCGCCTGGTCTTATGAGGACATGTCGAGTCTTGACCCCTCCTTGGTAGAACACCGACTAGTACTTAAACAACGGGCAACACCCGTTAAACAAAGATCGCGAAGATTTCACCCCCCACATGGCCTTGAGGATAAAGGAAGGGGTCGATAAGTTATACAAGGCTAGATATATTAGAGTTGTTCTATATCCTCAGTGGGTGACAAATATAGTCCCTGTCATCCAAAAGGATGGAAAAGTGCGCATTTGTCTTGTTTGGGCATCCTTGTCCCTTCGGGAGCCACGTTAGGTGATGACTTGGTCGTTAGTTGCTGGTCGCGTCGTTAGTGAGTCGTGTCCGGTCGTCTAGATCTTAGGTTCGTGTCCACTTGTCTAGTCTCACCGTCGTCCCGCATCAAGTTGATATTCCAGGTTGGTTCTTTAGAACTTTTTGATCACCTTAGCTTTATCTAACTCCCTTCAAAATTTTATGCTAGGAGGTCAAGCATCCAAAGAGTTGGGAGCTTCTAAAGTAGCTATTCCGACACAGTACGTCCAGGAACTTACGTGTCAGTCCAAGGAAGGACTAGGGATTGGAACCCCAAATCGAGGTATTTAGGAGTTCATCTTTTAAAATAATTTGTTCATCCTTGTATCTTCTACCTTCCCTCTAAATTTAGTGCCTTTAGGTCAAGAGGGTAAGGAGAACGAGGGATAGGAAGTTGCTGATTTTACACAAATAAGCAGAAACTAAGTCATCTTTCTTGTCCAAATTCTGAAGTCTACAGTCTATTACAGAGGTAGGTTATCTAATGAAAATGTTAAATTATTATGTCAGGAGTAAAAGCCCTCTGATTTCTCATAATTTCATCCATTGTACGAGGAGAATATTACGTTTTACTATCACTATACATCTAGACTATATTTACATGCATAATTCTCAACCTTGATAACAAAGATGATAATTTTGTTTAATTGACGAAACTCATGCATCTCCCTGACCTTATTCTTGATATTAACCTATTTTAACACGTTTTCATACATTAGAATTCTTTAGAATAGGCCTTACATGTTGTACTTCACTACTGTCTGTTACAGAGTAAAAACAGTCTACTTAAGACCGCTAAGGTTCTTTAGTGGCCGTGTGATAGACCACAAATCCTCATAAACAGTCTCCAAAGGACCGCTACGTTTTCTGAGTTTCTGTATTCATGTTAACCTGAAACATAATGGAGAATAGCCTTATGATTTACATGATAAGCCTAGCTAATTAGACTTTATTCATATTTTAAGTACTGTTCTCATAAAGTTGGGTATATTGCTAGTTTATCTTGGTGAATTTCATGATTCGTATTCACTTAGGAAATTAATTTTTACTAATGTTGGTTTCATGTCAAAACACTATACTCTTGTATTTAAATTTATACATCAAATGATAGATGGACTTGTTTGATAATTGTTTTATGTGATCTTTTCTTATCTATGAGTTTTTCTTAAGTACATGACATGTATTCTGGTATGGAGTCATTAGTTACACTTTGCACAATTAAGCACACAATCTTGAACTTGTGATCCTCCCCATTAGATATTCCTTCTACCAAACTAAGTGATCTTGTTTCAAGGTCTCTGTAAGTCTCCGTGAGCCTGAGATTCCCATTAGGACACCGAGCTGGTTGTACCCTCAAAAGCCAATTGTCTAGAAAGCACTTACACTACCAGTGTTTTTCTGAGTTCTGAGTAGAAACGGTCCTCCTGCAACCCCTAAGGCCCATTTAACGGTCGGCTCGTGACCGCTTCTATTGTTAAGCGGTTAGCCCATGACTGCATAGATCTCTGTGTCAAGACTTCTAGTTCTACCTTCGACCTCAAATTAAATGGTCCCGACCCGACCACATAGATCTGTCTAACGGTCTAGACTTGACCGCATGTGTTCCTAAACAGTCCAGGAAATGACTGCATGGTTCTTGTTTAACCCAAGGTTGGACCCAAGGGTTAATTCTCCTATGTTCCTAGATGCTCTACTGATTATCTAGAACTTAACACCTTAGTAAAAACTATTTAATAAATTATGAAAATTAAAGAATATGTCATTCTGCTATCAAATTTTCTCTGTGACATGTCCTTGCTAAGCCCAAGGGGCACAACAACAACCTTGGGTGGACTACTGCAGCTACTGGGAAAGCTTCCTCTCCTACCCTTGCCTACCATGGTATTGTCTTGCACGGTGGGACTGGTGGAGTCCTCCGGTGTGGGATCGTCTGGTATGTAACTAAGCACTTAGTGATTTTATGGGGGATTCGTTTGCTTTACCCTCCCATGCTGAGCTTCTATTGATGACGATTACAGGTACCTCTTTCCCTCTGGAGGAGGGAGAGCTCCCTCGTGACATGACCGACGTAGCGAGGGATAATCCTACTGCTACGACCTCCACTGGAGGCGATGAGGAGCTCATCAACATTGAGGGGGTTTCTGAAGGGAACACCCCTACTGGTGAGCTTCTTGTCCAACATCATCAGATAGGGAGTTGTCTTTATCTGGAACTGGAGATTTTAGCAGCCTGGCTTGGCTTCTTGATGTGCAGGTGCCCCTGATTTACCAACACTTGGGGGTTCTTCAGAGATCTCATCCAGCTCTTCGAGGAATGGCAGTGAGGTGATGGAGACCAATGAGAGCTTAAGCTTGAGCACTTCTTCCTCTGAGGCCTCTTCCGCCGGGGATGCTGAGATGGAGGTGGCTGTGGAAGGTATAGAGAAATCATTTCCCCACCCTATCGGCTCTCGTTTAGAGTTTATAGTTGGGTATTGACACCATTGTGTTATGACCAGGGCTGGGGTCTGAGCGGGAGTGCGTGCCGGCTCCTATTGAGGGTGACCAGGAAGAGCCTCCCATGCCCCCGGTGGTTGCTGGGGGTGACCGGATCATGGAAGAGCCACTACCCTCCCCGACCCCAGTGGGGAATGTCGAGGATGTGGAGGAGAGGTTGGCCTCACCAAACTCTAGCAGAGATACCGTAGGCGCGGCGAGAGCCATGCTAGGTGAGGATCAAAACGTTTCTCAGGTTTTTCACATTATCTTGTCACAGGGAAGCCCCGGGTGTTGCTAACTCCCCTTTGTGTTTGGTGGGATTGTGTAGGTCCTCCTGGTGTACTGGCTGAGATGGGCCACTCTTCCCTGGACCTTGGGGTCGAGTGGCTTACGTGCCCTTGTCCGCCAGAGCCACTGCTAGATGCAAGCGTGGGCACGGCCCTACTTCAGTGAGCCCGCGGCTACTTGGGAGGCGATCTCATGCCTTCTCCGGAGGAGCTTAGGCAACAGTTGAGGGACTGCACTCAGCGCTACCACAGCCTCAGCTTCTCATGAGAGCTTTGGATGTCTGGCTTGGCCGACATCTAGGTAGTACCTGCGACTTCTGGCGGCTCAAGAGCAGCGGACACAGCGAGTGGCATCCATCCAAGAGGCGCAGCAGTAGTGCGCTCAACTTGCGTTAGCAAGGGCCGAGCAGAGGAGACTCATCGACACAGCTGTATCTCTCACTCAGGACCGTGCCCGACAGCTGAGAGAGGCGACGAGCAGGGCTGAGGCCTTGCAGAAGGCCTTAGAGGAGCAGCGGCAAGCCGTGGAGCTCACTGAGGTCGAGTCGCGGGCTACCGACCCTAGAGCTGAAGCTAGAGTTTAGCTTACATCGAGCTTAGAGGTGGAGCTGGCGACTGCAGAGTCTCGCCGGGCAGTACTGTAGGGGAGTGAGCCTAAGCTCTTACTGTGTCACCCCTTTGTATTTTTTTTTTTTGACTTTTGTTATCCAGATCATATGTTTTTTTGTCACCCCAAGGGTATGTCTTGGGCTTCTTTTTATAGAGTATGAATGACAAAATCTGGATTTTAAGGTCATTATTTGTTGGGTTATTTCTCTTCCCGTTCCATGGAACAGTGCTGAGTGCAGGGATTGGTGACCACTTATTGTTAGTCTGCTTGATTTTCTCCACGAGAATGTTTGCACTCCCCCAGGTGATCGACTATCACCGGATATCATTCATAGCCAACAAAAAAAGTACAATAAAACAACCGGGGCATACCCCAGATAGCACAGATAGAAAAACTAAATAGGTCTAATCCTGGACAATCGGGCTTTGTCGAGGATAATATTCCCCCTACAGGCCCTAGGCACGGTATCAGAGGAGGGAAATATAGTGTTAGTCGTGGAGGAACACGCATAGGAAGTGAGGCTGTCAGCGAGCTAGTTAGCCTCTCGATAAACATGGATGGCCAGGGTGGCATGGGGCTTGAGGAGGTCAACCACCACCTGCCACCATCTAACTGCATCCCATGAGAGGGGGTTGTTGCTACGGAGGGATTCCACCAGCGATGTAGAGTCGGATTGGATACTATTCAACCTGTAGCCATAATCTGTTGCCAAGCGAAGCCCATCGCACAAGGCCCGTACCTCCACAGTCAAGCTATTGCCCAGGGTATAAAATTGAGTGAAGGTGAGGACAAGGTTCCTTGCAGCGTCCATGATACATCCTCCTCCCCTGCAGAACCCAGGGTTGCCCTTGCTGGCGCCATCAACATTAAGGCCGTAGCCTTCCACTGGAGGAATCCATCGCACTAGCTTCAGGGTTTTCTTTTTAATGATAGGTTTGTGGCTGAAGGAAGTGATGGCAGCGAGCTCATGATCAGTAGGTGTGAGCTTAAAAGTAGTCCTACTCAAAGCGAAGTGGACTGAGGATTGGATATCAGCCTTGATCCTCTTAGTAGACACCCGGATCGGCTGGTGCCACATCACGCATCTGGCCTTCTAGATTTCCCAAAGCAGAATGCCACACCCCGACCACGGAAAGAACCCAAAGTACGTGATGAGTTATATTCGATCATGTCAATCAGAGCGTAAGTGTATTCAACACAAAGACAGAGTGTGCAAGAGTAATGATAACCCAATCCTTTATTCATCATAACTTTGAAGTACTATTACAACTCTTGATGAAAGAATGAGGACTCAAGTAAAGGAAAATTACAATGGATGACTCAAGAAAATAGAAAAGACATGACTAGATAACACGTTTGACAGTCAGAATGGCTCTAAGCTCTTCACTCCTGACCATCCCCATCCGATTGAGTCTCGTCATCGAAACTACCTGAAAAATAGGGGAAAACACTAGGTGAGCGAACGCTCAGTGGGAATTATATCTCAAGAGCTAGTCTTGCTTTAAGTAAATTACATATTACATGAATACATGTATAGCTATGCATGTTCGCATGAAACGACACTATAGAGAGTGTATAGCAAGAGATAATTGAGTGAACTAGTAAGTCTTTCAAGAATTCATGTCAATATATATCGAGATGATCAAGCATGTACAATTATTGGCTATCACGTTATCAAGCAAGCAAGTAAATATCCTTTCCGGGCCACGCAATTCATATCATGTCAAGTCAAGTACGAGTCGTGGAATGTCAATCAAGCAAGTCATGCACTTCAGCGCAATGTCACACTGTGATCAATAATGGCTCACATGGGCACAAGTACTTTCGGGTGCTCCTCCCAGGACAAGATCGGGCCCTATATGCGTAGGCATTGAGTCATGTATTTTCGACATCCACTATAGTTATAGTCAATATAGAATTTCAAAGGAATAAGCTTGTAGAAATTTAAGGTAGATCTTGTGGAATAGAACTCAAGGATAGAACTTTCATGTAAGGACATACTGCGATCAAAACGGTATAATCACGATACACGTTGAAAACTGGGTGGAATTTGACTCCCTAGTGGGTGCCATGATATCAAGAATAAGCGCTCATATACATATGGTCGCTCGCTCTTTGCACATGATAAGGTAGAAAGACAAGTGGACCAGACGGCCCAAAGCCGCTCCATGCCAGCCGGGGCAGAGTAAAGGTTGTATAATCACTTTCATCAGCTGATCCCGACATCGTCGGTCTCCATCCCAGCAGGTGGGAACTCCTCGTCACTAGAGTCACCACCATAATCAACATGCTCGGAGGAGGAAGGGCTCTCTATTGGCTCCGAACACTCCACTATCGGACCAGATGCCTCTCCGGCAGGGACATCTCCCTTGGCGAGGGCTTCCTCGGTCGACCCCGCAATGGAAATGTCGACTGGACTGATCTCGAGAGCAGGCTCACCTCCTAAAGTGGTCCACTCCCCTGTAGAGGCTTCCTAAGTGACCCCGGCCACAGGAAGCGAGGGTAGCTACATCTCAACTAAAATTCAAGCAAGGAACTGTCAAGCCGACTGAAGACATATTGGGTCACGGGAGCCCTATGAATAAATAGCAAATTACCTTCCATCTCGTGGCTAGGCATCGGAGAAGGCAAGCCTCCCTCCACATGGGATGTGAGTGCTGCCCCCTCTCTCTCGCCAGTCACGGTGCCAGCTACTGCCTCTAGTCCAACTATCGTAGCAACACTGCCGGCAACTGTAAAGAAAAATTAGCCAAGGCGGCTAGAACAAGCAATGAATTACAGAAGAATGAAGAATATACTTTCATCTTCAGGCCCCAGCACGTGAGAAGCCTCAAATTCTTCAAAAGATACTACTGGAGGAGGGACGATCGCTGGTTCCTGCTCCGCAGCCTTCTTCCGGCGTGCCCGTTGTTGGCCCAGAGAGATGGCAGACAAGAAGGGGGGTTGAATTGTCCCCTTGTCGAGATGGTAAATTTTAAAAATTTTCTTCACAAATTCCAATGGATATAGAATTAACAACGTTAATTAACTGAAACTCAAGTGAGATTTAAAACGTTCTCTCAAGCTCTACGATCTCACTCGAATTACCAATGCAACTAAACAATGAAATCACGCTTAACATAGATAAATTTATGTTTGACAAGGATAACAGAGGTAGCAATGTGTGGGGGTGAAGTGAATAAAAAATCTACAAGTTGACATGTGAAGGGAGATAGAAGAAATGGAAAAACACACAGGCAATCACACGAGACACGGAGATTTTAAGGTGGTTTGGGACCACGACAGGCTCCCTACGTCCACCCCTCACCCAACTGGGTGAGGCTTCACTCCACCTACTTTCGTAGCAACACGGGGACAAACCCCAACTACACACACACTGCTTCCGTAGCAATAACCACACGGGGACTAGCCCCAACACGCTGCCACTGCAGCACACACTCACATGTTCGGGGAACGTATCCTGGACACGACAACCACACGGAGTCATAGCTCTATCCGCACACAACAACACACGGGGAATCTTTCCCCACAATATGTCCACACACACGGAGATACAACTCCACCCACACACACAAGTATTTTCGGTTTAACGAAAAGAGAAGATATACAATAAATGTCCAAATGTTGATCTATTGCTCAAATAAGAAAGTAGAGATGAGAGAAGAAGAATCCCCCTCCAATCTTCAGTGAAATCACATCCAAAGGAACAATGGGGTGTGCCGAACAATCAGTCCACGGAGTGGAAGCTTGCAACGTTCGCAGGAGACGCCAAAGGAAAAGCTGTCTTAAGCAGCTGTGCTTGAAGATGTATCAGATTGGCAGATGGAAGCTTCTTGATGGTGGTCTCCTCCTCTTCTTCTTCCTTCTCCAGGTGGGGCGGTGCCCTCAGCTCCTTTCCCTTCTTTTCCTGCAAGCAAAGATGAAGAACATTAGCCCAAGGATTACTTTCCTCTGATGGAATTCGTAGGGTATATAAAGGGCAGGAAATAGAAGCGTAATTAGACGTAATTACCCAGCCATCGGAATCGACCGCGATCTTACCCAGCCATCGGAATCGACAGAAAAAATAAAAAAATAACCAGCCGCAAGCGTCCTCTCTGACGTAATTAGACGCGCACGTCACCCCCTTCGTAACGTCACTCGTCGCCTTCCTCCATTACGTCTTACTTTTTCCTCATAAAGGCGCATCGGAATCGACCGTGATCTTACCCAGCCATCGCCGGCCCCTCTCTTCTATACACATCCACCGCCATGGACGACGTGCGCGAACCTCTCCACGTCGTCGTTCTCCCCTGGCTAGCATTCGGCCATTTGCTTCCCTTCCTCCAGCTCTCCAAGTCCCTCGCCCGCCGCGGCCACCGGGTCTCCTTCCTCTCCACGCCGCGCAACCTCCAGAGGCTGCCCAGGCTCCCTACCACCTTGTCCCACCTCATCACCTTCGTCGAGCTGCCCTTCCCCTCAGCCGGCACCGCTCTTCCCCCCGGCGCGGAGGCTACTTCTGACATCCACCCCGCCAACAACGGGCACCTCAAGGCTGCATTCGACGCCCTCGAGGCGCCCTTCGTCGCCTTCCTCGACTCGGCCAACCCGCCGCCCGACTGGGTCATCCACGACTTCTGCGCCCACTGGATGCCCCGCGTAGCCGTCCCGCGCCGCCTGCCCTGCGCCTTCTTCAGCGTTTTCCCTCCCTCGGCCATGGCCTTCTACGGCCCTCCCGCCGAGCTTATCGGTAACGTCCCCGGCACCGGCCGCCTGTGGAAGAGGCCAGAGGACCTCACCGTGCCGCCGCCGTGGATACCGTCTACAAGAGGCCCGGGGGTTCTTCCTGGGTTTCCGGAACAACTCGTCGGGCGTCTCCGACGCCCAGCGCTTGGGCTTGACCCTGGATGCAGTCCAGGTCGTGGTGATGCGCAGCTGCCCCGAGGTCGACGGCCCCTGGCTTCGCCTCCTCAGCGATCTCTACAGCAAGCCTGTCCTCCCCGCAGGCTTCCTCCCTCCACCAGCGGTGCAAGAAGGAGCCGGCAAAGCCTCCACTACCATCACCTCCCCAGGCGCCGACATCTTCGAGTGGCTAGACAGGCAAGCCCCGAGCTCCATCCTCTACGTAGCCCTCGGCAGCGAGGCTGTGATAAGCGTGGACCTCTTCCACGAGCTCGCCCGCGGCCTCGACCTCTCCCGGCTCCTCTTCCTCTGGGCCCTCCGCCGGCCCACCGGTCTGCCACCCGACGCGGAGCTCCTGCCAGAGGGCTTCGAGGCGCGGACCGCCGGGCGAGGGGTGGTGGCGAAGGGGTGGGTGCCGCAGCCGGAGGTCCTAGCCCACCCGGCGGTGGGGGGCTTCCTGACCCACTGCGGATGGAGCTCCCTTGTGGAAGCGCTCCGCCACGGCCGGCCACTGGTGATGCTGCCGGTGTTTGTAGACCAGGGGCTCAACGCCCGGCTGATGGAGGCGAGGGGGTGCGGGAAGGAGGTGCCGAGAGGGGAGGACGACGGGGGTTTCACGGGGGAGGGTGTGGCGGAGACCGCGAGGCTCGTGGTGGTGGACGAGGCTGGGGAGGAGGTGAGGGCGGCGGCGCGGCGGGCCGGGGAGGTCTTCGGGGACCAGGCGTTGCAGGAGAAGTTCGAGGACGAATTGGCACGGTACTTGGTTCACTACAGGGCCTCTGCTCCAGAAGGGCCCACTTTTTCCAAACTCGCGAAGAGTGAAAGACCATGTGGCGCCGCCGATCCTTCTGGGCGGGTTGTGAATATAACGGCGGCGAATCAGGTCACAGACCCCCACTGAGCCGTACGAGAGTCCTGATTGGTCAGAGCGACTACATATCAGGTGTCCGGGTTGAAATGCTTTATTCAAAATAAGAAAATCAAGTTTTTTTATAAAACTCACATTTTCTCTCTCTCTCTCCCCTCACTCTCTCGATCACACTCTCTATCTCTTCTCACTCTCCCTCACATGTTCTCTCTCTTTCTCTCCCCCTCTCACTCGGTTTTAGTCCAAACGGATCCTGATCGACGCGTGGGAGTTACCGATGGGACAGGCTCGACGCGAGGATCGCGTTGGTACCCTCCTTCCCTCGGATCATGGAGCGTGGAGGCGTGTGGGAGCGAGAGGACGGCGTAGCCCTCGTCGCTCGATCTGCACCGATTCGTGGTCTTCGCAGCGCAATAGGTAGGGGAATGGATTCCTCGTCTCGCCAGGAACCTATTGACGCCACATGCGTCGCCATCCGTTGTCATTTTCATCAATTTTCGCGCAAACCCCATTTTGTGGATTTTTAGGCTAATTTCTTTAAAATCATTCTTCTCTCTCAGTTTTGGTCTAGACGGCCACTGATCGAGGCAAGGGAGGTACCGTTGGAAAGGTCGTGTCACGTAGGTCGCGGTGGCCCCCTTCTTCCCTCGATTCGCAGAGCGTGGAGGCGGGTCGGGCAGAGTAGAGTCACGGTGACCCTTCGTCCATTCGTGCCTCGAATGCCGTTCCCGTCGTGTAAGAGGTAGGGGGATGGAATCTTCTCCTCACTAGGAACCTGTCGGTACCACATGCACCGTGGTCCGATGCCAATTTTCTGGATTTTTGTGCAATCTTCCATGCTAGTGTTAATTAGTCTTAAATTCATAAAATTGACACCATGGCCATCGTTTTTAAGTTTGAATGGCATGTTTAGTTATGGAATGTTGATATGGCAGGGTGGTTTAGCTTGAAAACTAGTTTCCCCGTGATTCCTGTCGATTTCGGTCGACCAGGAGGGGGTTCGCTTTCGAACTCCATAAGTTCGCAACCCAGACGGTGTAACACACCACCCTAGGTACCCTACAGTCCCCTAACACACTGTCACTGGTGCATTACATGAATTGTAATGGGCCACCCCTGGTCCGTTACTTGACCATTGACCGTTGACTGAGATAGGCGGTTAGTCAGACGGCCCAACCCATGTCTGTCGTAGTCACTTAACGTGCCATCTTTAGTGCATTACGTTCTGTTCAAAACTATGGATTTTAGGCGTTCGGGTTCCTTTAACGGACCAGACCCTGTGCGTTAGAGTCATGTAGCACACCTGCCGTTGTGCGTTACATTTCTTGTTTAAAACTGTGGATTTCTTGGCGTTCTGGTAACTGTAACGGCCCCAAGGAGGCACGTTACATGAGTGTAATGCCCCATGCTTGGTGTGTTACAGTTTGTGTGACTATCTTTGTGTTTTCTGAATTGTTCGTGTGAGTATAACAGACCGATGGAGGCGCATCACAAGCAATGTAACGCCCCTACCCTGATCCGTCACACCTTGTAACAGGGTGATCTTAGTCCATTACGTTCCCTGACATTCTAAGAGATGTAAGCTTAGTTCCTAATGCATTCCATTATGCATGTACGCCATGTTTAAGCTATTTTATAAAACTATGGCATAATTTTAGATCCTGAGAGAGTAGCTTTCTCTTTCCTTGTGATGGAGCCACTAGTCGTATCCCAGCGACCGAAGTGTCGGCCCACTTGGGAAAGGTGGAGGGGTAGTTCCCGCTAAACAATTTTTAAGCTAGTTCTGTGGGCTCCCGGCCAGCAGTAGCATCCTACTGAGGGAGAAAACTAGCTAGAGGGTCTGGCTCAGGCAGGAGTCAGTGTGTGCACACGTGGTCAAAGGCTTGGACTGACACTGACGAGTGTCACTCTGACTAGTTACTTGGTCTGGTACTTTTACGCCTCTCACTTGGAGACATGCCCTTGTTATAAAAAGAGATTTTCTTCCAGGGGCTCCGCCCCCGGAAACCCCCACAAGGGGTGCTGCCCCCTTCACCCCTGCAACTTGACCGCTCAGGTCGATCCACGTGCGAGGGCACGCGATGGTGGTGTAGGCTGTGATGGATTGCTGGGAGTCCTGAGTTGGGCTCTGGCTTGCTGTAGAGTGGCTGGAGCATACGTGCCCACCAGGTGCTTGGGGAAATTCTTGACACGCGTGTGTGGGCCGTATAAGGGTGCTGTGAGCTCCTGAAGCTTGTGGTTGGCTCAGATGGGTCTTCCTTTGACTTCGGAGGGCTGGAGGGAGGCGACTCGGGGATAGACCCCAGCCTCATTGCTGGGTGCCACATGACGTGGTATGTAGTCAGGGTGCCCCCGGGTAGGCTCGGGTGGCTGTGTTGAGCGTGGGTAAACCCGCAAACTAAGTGATCAAGAGCGGGCCTGATCGATTGTTGATGTTGCCGCAGGTCACGTCTAGCTAGTTAGGACCCTTGGTTGGGCCTGGTGACTGGGGCGTCGACATGATAATGTCGTTTGTCTGGTGGTCGGAGTGACCCTCGCTCCTTGGCGACGAGTCATATGCTGAGACAGGCTGTTCTGAGACCCAGGTTAACCCGGTTGTTGAGGTGCCGGCGGTGTGATACCATATGCAGGGTGTTCGCAGGTGATCCCCGAATCTCTTCAGAGTGCTGCGGCAAGTTGTCCCGAACCTTGGGTCCGGCTCGGTTATCGGGAAACTGACTGGTACAGTGCCCTGAGCTTGGGGGCGATCCCCGGTTATTATGTCGTGCCACCTGGCCTAGCGACGCATCTCGATTTCCGAGGCTGACTCGACTAGTAGAGCACCTTTGGCATTGTGTCATTTTACTCTATTTAGGAAATATTTTTCTATGCTTAATTCTCAATTCATTTAGAAAAATAAGCGGATGCTAACAGTCATACACCGCAAGGATCGGCCGAATATGATTTCAAGCCAACATGCCCCTCTAGGGGTAGACCCAACAATTTTAGGCCAAGACGCCTCGCCTAGACAGGACTCCAGTAACTTTAGACCAAGATGCCTCATCGAGGCGGGTCTCTAGCAACTTCAGGCCAAGACGCCTCGCCGAGGCAGGTCTCCAGCAACCTCAGGCCAAGATGCCTCACCGAGGCAGGTCTCCAGCAACTTCAGGCCAAGATGCCTCGCCGAGGTAGGTCTCCAGCAACCTCAGACGACCAAGACGCCTCACCGATGCAGGTCTTCAGTAACCGCAGATCAAGATGCCTAGCTAAGGCAGGTCTCCAGCAACCTCAGATCAAGACGCCTCGCCAAGGCAGGTCTCCAGCAACCTCAGGTCGACATGCTTCCCCGAGGTAGGCGCTCAACAACACCCGATCAACACGCCTCGTCGAGGCCGACCGCTAGTAACACCAGGTCAACTGCCCTTGCCAAGGCTGATCGCCAGCAACACCAGGTGAACATGCCTCGCTAAGTCTCGCCTCCAACAGCATCAGGCCAACACACCTAGCTGCGATAGCTCTTCATCGACAACAGACTAGTACGCCTCGTCGAGGCAAGTCCGTGGCACAACTCTAGCTTCAACACCTCAGAGTTGTAACCAACTCGTCGCATATGACGGTCAATGCCAGGCCTGGCCAGTGCACCCCTGCAGGTGATCCATGAACAATGCCAGCACCCACAAAAAAATTGACCACCATAGCGGTGGTAGTCTGCTGGCGACCAACCACAGGCTTCACTACAATCAGAGTGGCAGGCCATCTCATCGCCGACCAACGGTCCCAAAAGTCGAAGGATAGGTGGCCCTTCGATTCCCAAGGCCGGGGGAGTCTCGGACCAAGCTTTCTTCTCCGAGGACGACATGCATCTTGTTAGGGTTAAGATGTTTTCGGATTCTATGGTGCTGAAAGTGTATCGTACAGAAGTTTTTTTTTAAAAAAAAATAAGAATGTTTTGTTGCCCAGAAACATGACCATGATTTGGTAAACTAACGATGGAACGTATGTATAAAAAGGGTCATCTTGATGTCCTTGGGATCATCTTTTTGAGGAAGCGGGTAAGTACCAAGGAAGAGGATGATGAGGAGGACGGTGACCACCCAGTCGGGGAAGATCACGTTGAAGGTGACGCCGATGCTGATGCCCAGCATGAGCATGGGCTGGAAGAGCAGAGCCAGGTCGTAGTCTATCACCGGCAGGTTCATGGTCGGGTGCCGCATCCTCAGGTTGTAGTACACCGTGGAGCACGCTGCCCCCATGATCATACCTGCAGTTGCAGAGCTAGTCAGAAGAAGAAGAAGACGAAGAACCCAAGAAGCCCTCATGTGGTACAAGGAAGAACACAGAGGACTTGAGTCGATGAATGGTAGAGCAAACAGATTAAACTTGGTCTCTCGCACATTTAGAGAGGGCAGTGGATGTCTTCGGGTCGAAGCCGATGATGAGGGTGAACATGGGGACGAAGATCCCCCCGCCGCCGACCCCTCCGACGCTGCCCAGCGCAGCGCCCAGGAAGCCTATGAGCGATCCCACCACTAGCTTCCACCCGAGCTCCATGTCCTGTCCACGGCGCCCCCCCATCTCAGAACGGAGAAATTAACAGAACAGAAGGGAATTGGCCGGCCAACCAAAGCAGCTGCTTTTTCTGGGAACGGTGGGTGGGGGAGTCCCTTACCGGCCAAACGTGTCTGTAGACCTGAAGCAGGGACCTGACGATGGTGGTGAGGAGGAATGGCTCCTCCGCGGCTTCCTGTGCACTCCCATCCCGCGCGACCCCGGCGACTGCAGCTTCACGCGTGGACATGAGAGGCCTCTCTGCGACGACCGCTTCCCCCACCAGGACCAAGCCGCAGCAGGCGAGCAGGGCCGCGGACCTGGTGGCTCTCGCCGACGGCCACAGCCGTGGGCTCCCCTCCCGTGTTCGACCCATGCCCACCCTGGTCTGGTGGAGACTGAAGTGGTGACTCTCTCTCCCTCTCTCTCTTTCCCACACACCCCTTATTGCTAGCTCATCTGTTCATGCTGCGCTCTCTCTCTCTCTCTCTCTCTTTACCTCTCTCCACACACACACCCCCTTGCTAGCTCAAGACTCCATGGTGACCCACAGCCCCTACCCTCTGTTTTGTCCCCCGCCTTCGTACCTCGGTGACTCCCCCCACCATGCTGTGTGACTCTGCACATATATCTGCTGCTTATTATAATTATATTTGCTCCGCTTTCGCGTGCCCCTGTATCACTCCACCGCATGTCTCGGACGCTGCGTTCTTCATTTTTCCCCTTTTCCACGGATGGGTCTTCGGATCCCAGATTCGGGACGATAGGTCCGAACCAATAATGTGTGTGTGTCTTACGGACTCGTATCAACATGGATCGTGTGCGTGGGTGGTGGTCATTATTTGATCCTCTCCGGAGAGAGTGTCGTGTTCGTATCTGAACCGCCGGTTGAGATCCGCGGGCGAAGGGGCAGCCTATTTCTCATCAAAATCGTGGATTCGACCGCTGACGTGGACGCACCAACGGCCGGACGGCCACGGCGGGGCCGTTGTTGCTTCGTCTGTGGGCCCGACCGTTGGTTACGTAGGTCCCTGGATTCTGTCAACTGTTCATCAGAAAGAGAAAAAAAATGGAGAGAGGCAAAAACCTTCAAAAGATTGGAGGGCGTTTATTGGTGTATGGACATTGTGAATTCACAATGCTTTCTCCCCACCCTTGAGCCAACCCTCCTGTGCGAGGCATAGTTTTGTATTAAAATTATCGCTGGTCAAGCGACATTGGTGCAGCGTGCGGGTTGTGTTCCCACGCTTCCCCGCTCGCCTTCGTCTTCGATCAGGGTGTCTTCACACTAATCAGGTGAGCATCTGGTCCCCCCTGCTAGTTGACTTTTACTTGTTTAGTATTGCATCTTAATGCCTGTCAGACGGTGAGGTGAGCGCCCACCCCATATTCCACCATTTGTGAGCCCACTGCAGAGTGAGTTGAGAGATCCACCACATAACCCACACCCTCGGCGTGCTGGCTGCCCACGAATCGTGGGAATCCCAGCCCCTCCGGGGGTCAGCCCAGGCATAACCAAGCCCTCAGAACAGTAAGGTCCCGCCCTGGACCATCACCACCATCCTGAGATGCCTTCGGGAAAGAGTGCGCACCACGTGAGTGAACCCACCGAAATCGAATCCATTGTCTTGCGTATGCACTTGCGGTCTAGGTTCGAGCATCATTCGGTCATCTCATTGCACCCCTAGGTTGTCTCACATCAAGTGATATCAGAGCAAGTCCTTGACTTGTTTCCACAAATCAGGTCCTAGGGCACGCTTACATTAGAGTCATCATCGGACCGACCCATACACCGTTATCATCATTGAGTCTATGCTCAAAATGGCCCCTCTCCCAATCATATTCCATGCATACCTACCTAATGGAGAGCCCACGGAAATTGATTTCATTGACATGGAGTCTGATAATTGGGTATCCCCGATATCGTTGCCTCTCTTTCTAGGACCGAACAAATTGTGTACAATGGTGATCAAGTCTTTGTTGAATTCCACAAATGGTTCGAAAAAACCCAATACCTCGATGGGGCTTGGTATCAAGTAGGAACATTGGCGGGTCCATGTATAATCCTAGGTAAACAATGGTTACATGAGTGGAGTGCTGTCATCGACTCGACACGTCAGTCTTGCCTTGTGCATCCACCACACCTCCTAGGAGCCTTTAGATTCAACAACCTAGTGTTCTCCCATCCGTCGGAGCCCCATACTTGGTCACCATACCCTCCCAACCCACCTCCAAGAATGAATGAAGCCATGGGTGAACATGAGGAGATCACAGCCACAAACCTGATTCCCCGAGAATGGATGCCAACCCGGAGCCTCTCCCCACCCTTAGGGGAACCCATACACAAATCAATAAGGAAGGACATCAACTCATCCCCATTCAAGTTAACCCATACCTCCCCGAGACACTCGACCTCACCTAGAAAGTGGTGACCATAGGAGAACCTGTCATCAAGTGGCTCAAACAAAATCCCATTCCTCATGTCTTAAACTCACAATCCCCACCCAGGGAGCACCATTCCTGAATAGTGCCCATTAACTCCTTTCACACTACATTCTAATCCTACTATAAGGTAGAGACTTTGGATGATCTTTTCAAGGGCCTAGAATGGCAACATGAGCTGACTAGTATGTTGGCTCTGGGAACTGACCGACCTAAGAGGCTTGACATCATTCACCTATGCATCGGGTCCATCGTCTCAGTTTGCACCGTGGGTTGCTACACTAGTGACCTCCTTTTATTCCTCCCCACACCCGAGAAGCCCGACCTTATCTACAATCTAGAGCTTGTTCTCTCGGGTAGGAAGCCGATCCATCCCATTGAGGCCAATGGCCCACCGCCCTTTACACTTAGGGAGGACCTAACACACACTGGGGATCTTATGACTAGGCTGATCCAATTTGAGGATTTAAGTGAGATATGTTGTGTCCCTGGTTTTGATGATGACAAATTCATTATCTTATGGTTTTGATGATGACAAATTCATTATCTTAATGTCCATGGTCGTTTAATTTCTATATTTTAATTTCAGCACTCAACCATGATCTCCTGCGGTCCATACAGGAATTTCCCTAAATAGGAGGGCACTAATATGTCAGAGCATTTAAAGTACCTTAGGGTTGAAATACAAGCAACTTGTGCTATTATAAGTAACTTTATGTTTTAGGCACATCCACTGAAATTGTGCCTTTCCTTTCATAATTTGGCTTCTTCATGCAAATTGAACTGAGTATGCACAAGGAGAGAAAGGGGCACTGGATATACAAATGAGTGGATACAATCACATGGAAATGTAAAAAAAAGTTTGAGTAGGTTTATCATAAATGCGTTAATGGCATCATCTCAAGTCTCCAAGAATGGGGAACCAGATTGAGATGGCCCTCAGCCCATCCCAAATCCGAGTCCAATCCTGGATTGGCTATTCCTCAGCTGCTTCCGGTTTGCATCTTAATCATTTCCTCATTCCTGTCTGGCTATTGTAGGCTAGTGTCAAGTCAATGTCTCTCTATTGGTAAGTGATTGGCTGCCAGGACTGTGGCAGTTGCCACAGCGCACAGCACCCTGCTTTCAAAGCTGGGCACTGTTCACACTCGCATTATCATGGAGCTCTATCTTCTCCTTTTTGTCTTTTCTTCTTCCTTCCTAAACAAAGATGGCCCAATCTTGATCCAGCAGTCCTTGTTACAGTCCACTGCCACCAGATTGCACTGCTTTCCACGCACAGACACAGAGAGTACTACAAAAGATAGGAAATGCAGAGGGGACTAAAGAAGATGGGTATTGCCAATGACTCACCAGTGCCCCTTAGTATTGTTGTCCAAAGGAGAGGGAGAAAGATATCAAGAGATGGACCAGGAAAGATAGATGAAGCAGGAAAAGTGGTGTAGTGAACCAAGTTGCGAGCTGTGAAAGAGGAGGCTGCTACCTATAAGAAAGGGCTGCCCAAATGTAGGGATGAAAATGCGCTGGTGTGGAACCGCCACGGTGTAGAGCTACCACTGTGTATGGGACTGAGGCTGGATTAGTCCTATATCGAAATGCGAGAAAAGGTTATTGGGCTACATATGTAAGGCCCGAATGCATAACTTGTGAGGCATCTTTTAGGGACAGAAACTGTGCAGACTTGCTCCAAAGCGGATACAAAAGGGTTGGATCAGGTCATGATAAGAGGGCTCAATGGCATTGACCTGTCAGGAGTAGCTAAAAGGAGGCCGCTCAGCAGCAGCCTATAGGAGAATGCATGTAGAGGGTGACAAACGCACGCATACAGAACCAGGGAAAGCGGCAGCCACAATGGTGTAAGTGCCGCAGTCATGATTGTGTTGTCATCGGCAACCATCATCATTGTGCCATCCGCCCCGTATCAGAGTTGGGCCATCATCATCATGTTGGAGGGGACACTTTAGTAATTTTAATCGTAACAAGTAAGAAACTAACCAGCTGTAGTTAAGGAGATGGGCGATGATCGTAGGGACATTTTTGGCATAAATTTGAACAAAAATGATCAACATGGAAATGCATTTCTTGCAGTGGCACGTATTCAGTTTCATCTGTAACAGTGGAATATATAGTCAAAAAGCACTGAATACAAATGTGTCAAAAGTATGGAAAGAACCCATAGACTAGAATAGCAGTTTACTGATTTGACAAAGACAACCTTTTCTAGTGATTCTTGTTAGTTTCAAAACTAATTTGAAAGTGACCTACAACCCAAGGAGTTACTGTCAGAACTGCTTTCTTTTAAAAGCTATTAATATAAGGTACACATAGATCCATGTCAGTATCAAGTGCTCATTCAGATAATTTGAAATGCTTCAAAAGTCAATGGAGAGACATACTGGTTTCATGCTTACGGTTTTGTTTATGATAAATGCAATGCAATGTGACTAATGACTGACTTTAATGACTCCAAATGTGTGCAGGGGAAGAGGAGAACAGGGATCACTTGGCTTCAAGTGCGGGCGGTCTACTTGGCATTATCGGAGTACCAAAGAGAGAGATTAGCTGCTATGGGCTTCGGGGAGGTCCTTAGCATCGAGGTTACTAGGGTGGACACAGCTCTCTTGTACGCGCTGCACGAGAGGTGGGATCCGATCAGTCGAGCCTTCATCTTCCCATGGGAGCACATGATCCCGACATTAGAAGACATGGTGAGGATCTGTTGCTTGAGGGTGCATGGGAAGGCGGTGACAGGGTGGTCTTATGGCGACTACAGAGAACTAGCCCAAGAGCTGCTAGGGCTGGATTTAATGAGGCTAGGGCATCCATTGTCCCAGTTATCGCGTTTGGTGCTATAGGAGAGTCTAGGGCTTCGAGGAGCGACGATCGCAGTTGGGGAGCTACTGGAGCAGCACATCGACCGGGTGGTCGAGCAGGTGCGCCCGAGCGTGGCGGTAGAGGTGGGACCAGAGGGGGATAGAGTGCAGAGGCGCTTCCTGATGCTGTTGTTTGGGAAGCTCCTATTTTTGACTTGCGCTAATGTGATCAGCTGCAGGCTCCTACCCTTGCTGGAGGATCTGAGCACAGTGGGCAGATATGTGTGGGGAGCGGCTGCCTTGACCTTCATATTCGACTCGCTCAGCGTGATAGATCGGGTGACTATGCTAGGCGGCTTCTCACCTTTTCTGCAAGTAAATGCCCAAAAGGTTCCTAAATGCTTCTAAATGCTTTTAAATGCTTCTAAATACTTTTAAATGCTTCTAAATGCTTCCGATTTACATGCTGACACATGTTCTTAAAATGTAGATTTGGGTCTTCCTCTACCTGCCCAAGATTGGGCGACGGATTGAGCTATATCAGGAGAGGATTCCCATCGTGAGGCGGTGGAATGTAGCTCGAGATATAGGGTCGATCAAGAGGTTGGCCCGGGTGATCCAGGATGATATTGACTCATTCCCGCATGCATCAGTAAACTCCTGGACTAAAACCCTTCTATATGCTTCTATATGCTGACCAATGCTGACTAAGAAATGGCGTTTTCAGGTGCACTGGACACCGTACCGGGATAAGAGACATGAGGGACAGCCATGGGTGGAGGCTTTCCTGGCCTATGGAGGACGGGATATGTAGCTTCACAGCATCAGCGTGATCGAGCCATTGCATTACCGCTTGATCATGAGGACACGAGGCATGCGCCAACCTGAGGTAGTGTTTCCTCGCCGGGGTGACCTGCGCCCGGGGAAATCCTCAAAAGGTATCAGTGGCAACATAGATTGGAGCAGTCGAGCAAGGAAATACATCCAGGATTGGAAGCATAAGGGCAAAGCAGTGACCGAGCAGGCCGATAGCGATGAGGCATACTTGACGGCCTACGCCCAGCGGTACGGCGACCAGGTCTTCCGTAGCACCCGACGATCGGTATGAACTCTAAACTCAAACTGAATGATCTACTTCTATATGCATTGACATTTAACTTCTAAATGCAGCTAGACCCACAAGGATGCATCGCTGAGCTTGAGGGATTACTCCATGCTACCATTCATCAACGAGACGAGTACCGGACAACCCTGGAACTTTTGGTGAGCTCTCCTAAAACACTTGGACTTAAATGAACGTTTTATGATGTTTAACTGACTTCTATGTGCAATGGGCCGAGGGAGCCCAGAGGATCAGACCAGATGCACCGTCCTCCTCTTCACAACCTGTTGGGGAACGGGCTGAGCGAGATGTAGATTTTTCCCGGGCCGTAGCTCGAGCCGAGGAGGCCGAGGCCCTTGCTGATGCGGGACCACGTCCCATGGCAAGAATTAGAGCAGCTCTCTCTCGAGCAGAAGGAAGAAGCTGATGTAGCATCTGCTAAGGATGGCAGTCTGTTCTGGGGGCAGGCGCCTGCTGAAGCAAGAAAGAAGAAGAAATAAAAGAAGAAAAGAAAGGCCCCTAAGGCCAATAAGGTGTAGGTTGTCTCCTGCAACACCCTGTCAATGCTCTTCAACTTGCCCGGTGATGAGGACAAAGAGAAAATCTACTTCACACCCCACTCTTGCCGTAAAGACCTGACGGAGGGGGATTTGGACTCCCTTGACCTCCAAGGGAGGTGTCCTATAGGGCTGCTCTCCCCTGAATATGATATTATGGTTGGGATGTGGCTGGCGCCCCCATTTTTGGCCTGACCGGGTTGCATGTGCAGCAGTTGTGGCTTCGGCCTAGCAAGACAACCCCTTCCTTTCTGGAATTTGTCAAAATGTCCAATGGGAAGTAGCCATGCCAGGAGGCCAACCCTGCACCCGGGAATGCTCACCTGCAGCCACCACAGTCTTCTGAAGCCCTGGATGCAGATGAAGCTTGCCCTGCAGTAGCTGATGAAGGGCAACAAGAGTCTAGCGCCAAGCAGAAAGGCACTGGATCTGAGCCGGATGAGGCAGGTCCATCAGTGACCGCAGTCCAAGGCTCTCCCAAGCCCAGATGGGTGGAAGAAATGAAGCTTTCGAATGTCCGCGCTGGGAGCAGGATATTGAAGCTACTCAAGAAGTTCCCTGCAAGATTTACAATCTGGGAGATCCTTTCTTTGAGTAAAGAGACCCGACAGGCGATCATCACTGCTCTGAAGACGCCTGCTCACTTTGAGACCTGTTTGGCCGAAGCGCTGCCAGAAGTCAGCATGACCTTCACTCAAGAAGACATGCTGCTCCCTACCATCAGCCACAACAGGCTATTGTACATGAAGGGGCACCTAAATAGGCGGGAGCTGAACATGATTCTACTTGACCCTGGTGCAGCAGTCAACATTCTACCCTACAGAATATACGAGAGGCACCACTTCAACGTGCGTCTCGAGAAGGTCAGAGATATGCATATTGCTAGCTTCAATCAAAAATGTGAGGTGTCGCTTGGAGTAGCAGAATTCATGCTCACTCTGGCGGATTCTACTATGAAGGTGCAGTTTCATGTCATTGACTCTCATACCTCGTACAAGGCGCTGCTCGGCCGTCCGTGGTTGCATGAGAACATGGTGGTGCCCTCCACGCTCCACCAATGCATTAAATACAGTCTGGAAGGGAACGAGGAGAGGATATTTGCTGACCTCCACCCGTTCGAAGTATTTGAATGTCACCTGGCAGACGCTCACCTATATGCAGAGCAGTCTCAGAAGACCTCTGAAGCCAAGACCCCTGCGGAGGCATCAAAAGGCACGTCCGGCGACAACTGGTTTCCACCACCGCCACGCGGATATGTCAAGCCCAAGGTGGTCTCTCATATCACCGTTACCAAGGACGTGGGCAGGATAGCACCTCCCGCTATATACCCCGAAGCCAATGAAGTCCGGGTCGATCAGCAGCACGACCACATTGGGGTTCCGGGAGGCCTCACCAAGCCAATCCCTGGCTTTGATAATTCTACTGTTGAGCCCTTCAAAGCCTGAAAGGTGGCACAGATAGATGGGCCCGGTAGCTTGTTTTATACGACTGAAGAGCACCCTATCTGGGAGGACACAGACTGCTGTTTGCCCGAAGACATAGACAATCCGTCAGTTCCCATCCAGGGCCTGGCATTCACGACAGGTCGGATGGCCAGGATGTTCCAGAAGCAGCACATCCCCTCCGATCAGTCTCACAAAGACCAAGAAGCGTTGACATACAGATATCATGTTGATTGATGCCCCTAGAGTGGACATTTCATGAGGGCATGGGGGATCGACCATGTACTCCCCCATTTGTAGTTCCCCCTTTTTGATCAGGCTCTAGACTATGTCCTTAAATATATGGCAATCCTCGATGGGATGTCCAAACATTTGATGATAAGAGCAGAAGCGAGGATCATCTCTTCTCTTGACATCATCTAGTCTCTTCGGCTTTGGGAGTGTGATCTTCTTATATTTGATGGCCCACCCGAACAGTGCTCGAGTCCTATCCCTAGGGAAGGCGTAGAGCTTCTTTGTCTTATTCTTTAGGGAAGGCCCCTCTCGACGTCCAGTGAGTTCAACGAGAGAAGGGTTAGATTCCCCTTTATGTCCCTTTGCCTTGAAGCTAACAGTGTGAACTACTTGAAGTGTCGGCCTTTTATCAGTTCGCCTGATTTTTCAGCTTGGGGCAACAGAGGCGAAGGGATACGTAGCAAGGAAGTCTTCAATCTCTATCAAAACATTATTTAGTCAGTCAAAGGGCCTGACTTCAATTCTGATTATCTTTTCTAGAACCGCTTTCTTTAAATTCTATTTGTAGATTTGAACTGTATCTTCTTGATGCAGAGGATGCCTGCACTTCATGCTTAGGTCCCTCCATCTTTTAATGTATTCTATAGTTGTTTTATCATTTCTTTGCTTAGTTGCATTGAGCTCAGCCATGGTCACCTCTATCTCGACGACGTAGAATCTTTCTCTGAACTTCTGTTGCATGTCTAGCCAGTCATTGATAGACCTGGTCGGAAGGCTAGAATACCATTCAAAAGTGAATCCCGTAAGTGAAGATCTGAAGAACTTCAGAAGGTAGGAATCGTCAATTGCCTATTTGCCCATCATATTGATGTAATGGGCTATATGTTCTTTTGGTGACCCTTGCCTGTTGAACTTGTCAAATTTTGGTAGCTTGTTGATGCTAGGCAGTAGTCTTTGGGCGATGTGCAGGGCTAGGTATGGTACTTCGTACACATCAAAGGAGGTGTGATCATCACTACTCCTTTCTGCCAGCCTTGCCTCAATCATTCATTCCACCATAGCCTATCCATTATGGTCGATCCAACTGAGCTTGGATAGAGGGGAGCTTGTTGTAATTGCGGTGTCATCAACATAGTTTCCTAGGGCATTGTGGCAACCCCTTGGTATCAAAGAGTTGGAAGTTGCTCCGAGGCCCTATGTTGTGGTTGCTAGAGAAAGATGCCCCCAGTAGAAATAGGTGCCGGCTGATGCGGCTAGAGAGGTGCCCCTAGCAGAGATGGGTGCCTGCTGAGATATGGCTACCGGTGGCAAGGTTTCAAGGACTTGGCCATTGCCCCTTGATGTCCCGGAGGGAACCTCAGCCTGCTTGGATGTAGAGGCATGTGTATTCTTCAACGGAATATCCCCTTCCAGTAGAATATTTGAAGAAATTATTGGTCTTTTGCCATCATCTTCAGTGAAAATCACATGTGTAGTCATTATGACCAGACATGCTCTTATTTCTTTAGCAAGGGCCTGGACCGCTTCAACTGTAGTCTTCCTCCCTTTGGTAGTGGGACTTGGCTTTTCGGTAAGCCTAGTCACCTCATTATGATTGGTGGGCAGAGCTCCATAGCGGCCAGCCACTCCAGCCATATTGCAAGTAAATATTTGAAGTGGCGTGCTTCTCCGGGTCACCCTCCTAGTTGGCTGACCAGGGAGGGTTAGACTATCAAACATCTAAATCCTTGGTGTAGTCTCTTCGCAGAGGGGTGGCCTATGGTAGCCCGACCCCACATCTTTTACTTCCTCCAGGTCGACTTATTGCTCCCATTTTTTCTTTGTAGCACTCGACTTTCAATAGTGAACATTAAATCTATCTTTCAACTCATCAATTCAAGATATAAAACGTGTTGCTCAATGAAACATATACACACACAAACACAATCGTTTTGATATCATTGAAACCAAGTACGAACTAGGGGATGCAACATCTTCTTAAATATCGGGCCCACCTAGCAGACGACCTGGCTCGGTTATGATCATGCGGCCTTGCTGGGACAGTTGCCCCTAGACACCCGATGCTAACAACAGTAGATGGACATTCTTGAACAACTAACTGCTCATATTGTTGAATATCATATAACCATGGAGCCTTGTTACTCGGCACAAGTAGCATGAGATTTGACAACTCCATTCGAAAATTAGTCCTGAAGCATAACTCCCTTGCTAGTAGAGAAGGACAAAACTGAGGGAGAGTAATACATGGCGTTGACGTGGCCGGCGTGCTGATAAACTGAGAGAGATTGCATAGAATGTGCTGACTATCCTTGAAGAATACTGAGAATACAACCAATTGCCCATTGAACATAGAAATCATAATCTGCCTAGTGGCCGTACGAGTTAGCATAATACGGGTAGAGAACCCCTCTCGGCCAGTAATTTGAACTGCTATAGAGCGAGGAGAAACTGGCAAGGAGATTACCACCAATCTGGCTTGAGAAGAAACTGGCACCAATGCAAGGGAACTCCTCTTGACAACCGCCATAGGCAATATGGGCTTATCATCCCCGCAATAGCCAGGGACCAAGACACGGATTGGCATCTGGCAGATGAAATATTGGAACTTGAAATGTATAATCGGCGAAGCATCATCCTGATTTGGCTCATTTTCACCCTGGGGACCAAACCCAAGGGACACCAAAGGTAATGCACACCCGCTCCGTGGGGTGGAAGTAGGTGGAGAAGAAATGGGGGTAGGAGGTGCGATAGGTAGTGGAGGAAGGATGGTGGCAATGAGAGATTCAAGTGCGGGAGGAGGCAAAGGCGGCAAGGACACAGTGGTAACGATAGGCTTGGGTGTAGGCGGAGGCAAAGGCAAAGGTGAAGGTGTGGCTTGCTCAGGCTCGGGTGACGAAGGTAACGGCAGGGAAGATGACGAAGATGGTGGAGATGGGTTAAGCAATGGAGATGGTGGTGGAGATGGTGATGAGGACAATGGGGATCGAGATGGAGATGTAGAAGAGGGAGATCGTGGTGCCCACTGTCGATGTATCGGCACAACACATCGAGCGGCGTTGGGGGTAGGAGTAGTGGTGAGGGAAGTGGTGGAAGTGGTGGTAGTAATAGGAGTGGAGGAAGTGGAGGTACCGACCTGAGCAAGGGCTTGAGTTTGTGGAGGTGATGGAGATGGGGTAGGAGATGGAGAAGGTAGTGGGGTAGATGAAGGCTTAGGTAAGGGAACAGGTGATGGAGTGGGCGATGGAGCGGGTGCCATATTAGATAAAGGATCACGGGGATGCCCCCGGTCTTGTAGTGGAGATGGCTGCCTGGGCGGCACTTCTTGCTGTTGTTGCTGCTGCTGGCTGTGAAGATGTAGAATAACTTTATGAATGGTAGCCAAATCGATTCTCTTTTTCACTTCCAAGTCATAAATATCCAATACATATAGTGCTCTCCTTCTCTCAGAAGAAAGAAAGCAATACATATAGCTACTTCAAGAATTTCGGGACTGTTTTGCTTGAACTACAAAGAAATGCCAGGCCTTACCCGTGAAGTTGCTCAACACATACTAGCTATTGACCCAAAAGCCGAATCGGTGAAGCAGCCACCCCGGCAGATGAGGCCGGAGCTAATAAATCAGATTTGCAAAGAAGTCGACAAGCTCATAGACATCGACTTTGTGGCAGAAAACCAATATACCACATGGTTGGCCAATGTTATACATGTTAAGAAGAAGAATATCCAGATCCGGATATGTGTGGACTTTCAGGACCTGAATAAAGTATGCCCAAAAGATGATTTCCCAGTGTCGATCACTGAAGTCATGATCGATGCTACAACTGGCCACAAGGTGTTGTCATTTATGGATGGCTCGTGCGGATACAACTAGATATGGATCACCAAACGTGAAAGAGTTCACACGACTTTTCTATCACCCAATGGGATATTTCATTTCAAAAGAATGCACTTTGGCCTCAAAAATGCTGGTGCCACTTACCAAAGGGCAATGACAAAGATATTCGATGAGCTACTCTACGACAAAGTCAAATGCTACATTGATGATTTGGTCGTGAATACCAAGAAAAGAGAAAACCACCTCAGAGATCTCAAGGTCATATTCGAAAGGCTGCGGCAGTTTGAGCTAAAGATGAACTCGATGAAATACGCCTTTGGCGTCTTAAGTGGGAAGTTCCTCAGCTTCATCGTCAAATATCAAGGAATTGAAATAGACCGCTCCAAGATAAAAGCTATACAGGAGCTACCCCCTCCGAAGAATTTGATAGAGTTGCAGTCATTACAAGGCCAATTAGCTTGCATCCGCAGATTTATCTCCAATCTATCTAGATGATGTCAGCCATTCCACAAGCTGACAATGAAAGATAGCCATTCTGCTGGAGCCAAGAGTGCCAAAAGGCCTTTGACCAGCTGAAGGAATATCTGAAAATTCCACCAGTGCTGGGGACACCTGTCAAAGGGCGGCTGTTGATTCTGCATATAGCCGCCACTGAATATTCACTGGGAGCAATGTTGGCCTAGAACAACGATGAGGGGAAAGAGTAGGCACTTTACTATCTCAATCGAAGATTAGTTGGGGCGGAATCAAAATACACCTCGATCGAGAAGGTTTGCCTCGCATTGATCTTTGTGGTCAAGAAGATGAGGCATTACATGTTATCACATTAAGTGTAGCTGATATCAAGGGTTGATCTAATCAAACATATACTATCTCAACCAGCTTTGAAAAGATGACTGGGCAAATGGTCTGTCATACTGATAGAATTTGATATCACATATGTGTCGCAAAAGGCTATCAAAGGCCAGGCCATAACTGATTTCTTCACAACACATCCATTGCCTGAAGATTCCCCATTGATTACGGAGCTTCTAGATGATGAAACGCTTGAAGTGGATCAAGTCAATCAAGCTAAATGGCAACTTTAGTTTGATGAAGCATCCAAAACAGAAGCATCCCAAACATGGCAGACAAGGATAAGGGCCGGAGCAAGCATCATCCTCAAGTCCCCGAAGGGAGAAGTGTTGCATACATCATACGTAATCAACAAGCCTTGCACAAATAACGAGGGAGAATATGAAGCTTGGATTATTGGCCTTCATATTGCTCTTCATATGGAGATCCAGATGCTGCAAGTATTAGGCAATTCAATGCTAATTGTTAAGCAGATACACCAACAGTTTGATGTTCGAAAGCCCGAATTACTTCCCTATCGCGCCAAGGCGAAGAAGCTCATGCAGTGATTTTACTACATTGAAATAGGCCATGTCGGCCGAAATGAAATGCTCAAGCCGATGCACTAGCAAAGCTAGCAAACTCGCTGGTAGTCCTACCAAATGGATCTCTCAATATAACTGTGATAAACAGGCGCCAGGTTCCCAGCATGATAGAGGAGCCAAGTGAAGAAGAATGTGAAGCTGTAATAGCAGAAGAAGTCGACTCACTTTACTGGAGGGAACCTCTCGACTGGAGGGAACCTCTGATATAATGGTTCAAATACCAGCAATTGCCCAAGCAAAGGGAAGAGAAGATCAAATTGATCAGAACAAAAGATTCCTATGAATTCAAGAATGGAACCTTATTTCAGATTATGGTAGATGTCAAAAGAAAATTATCTCTTATCCCTTATTTGCCCCTCCCTAACCCTAGATCTGAGGTTAGTTTAGGTCTTTTTTCTTGTCTTATAAAACCCTTGTATTTTATGAATTCCATAGCAATTTATGAAGAAAAATACCATTTTTTGCTCAAGAAGGCTAAGGGCGCCCCACTCCCTCTCTCCAGCCCCCTTCTAGGGTGTGAAGCCCTCATCTTGGTGTGACTCCAAGATCTACCACCTCTGCTAGATGTGACTTCCAGCCGTCGCCTCCGTTCGTGCCGCCATCGCACTACTACTGCCACCTCATCAGAGTTCTGTCCACCACTGGACAAAACCTCACAATGCAATTTTTGACTCCCCATCAAGAGTTTAGATCGTGATGAAGATTGGAAGGTGAGTTCCCCATGTCCCCCCCAGCCTGCACAAACAAATTCACATTTTTTCTCCTTTGTTTACCTTCCTTTACCATTTATCCCCCCCAACCTACAGATTCTTTCTCAGTGCAGATCTGTGTTCCAGCAACCCACCCTTTCGCCCTTTTCACCCCCTATCACTTTCAGATCCATATGAAATTTGGACTGGGAGTTCTTTCCATCAGGCCACCATTTCAAAAAAAATTTCACAATTTCTCCTCCAAGAAACGGAGCTCCGTTCGGCCACCGGAGCGATTTCTTCTCCTATTTCTCCTCTGAGTGCGCAGTTCTGCCCACCCTGGGATAGAACTGACACACTATTAGTGTTTGGGTTGCTGTGGCCTGCTCTGACATCGGCTGGCACCCCCGTGGGTCTTGTTTCGAAGAGAGCTCGACGACGGTTCCAACGCCACTGACCGTGCCCAAATCGGAGTTCGGGACTATTCGTGGTGATGACATCTTCCAGAAGCTATGGTGCTGTGACAGCTCATGGCAGAGAACAGAGTCCCTGCTTCCTGCTCCACCGCGCCCAGCGACGGCTTCCCCGGCTCCCGCCAAAATTCCAGTACCCTCCTGAGCCAATCCACGACCTCTGGGCGCTGGTCTCGCTGTCAACAGAGTTCGGAAGCTTCCGAAAGAATTCCTGCATCGACAGTCTGTACCCTATTCTAGAGGAGGGACAGATTCGACTCTGTCATAGCGTGAAGCTCCTTTCTTCGTCTTTCCCCTCCCCGCTTGGCCGGCTGAAGGCCCCTCCTTGCGCGGAGGTAGTTTTGGTTGTAACCAATTAACCCCCATCCCAAGATCCCCCTCCTGTGTGAGGCGTAGTGTTGTAATCGCTTGACAGGTTGATGCGTCCTCGCCGCGGCGTGGGTAAGCCCTACGCTTCCCCGCGCGCCCACGTCTCTGACCGGGACCGATTTCTTCAAACCGGTCGAGTAAGCACTCTTCCCTTGCTCTATTTACGGTACTTTTCTTTCAATATTAGCTCATTGCTACGCTGGTCAGTGAGATAGAGTGTCCGATCTCGCAAGTCTCGGACTTCCGAGTGATCACCGTGGGAGTGAGTGATTAACCGTGCCCTTGGCACCGGGTCGGCCCCTAGGATCGGACTAGCCATATCCCTTTGGGAGACCCTCTGGCCTTGCTGGCCTTCTACCAGCAAGGGACCAGCCCTTACATCCTCCACTCGGCATCAGCGAGTTACCCATGGGTTTGGGTGAGTGCCGGGTGAGTTGGCTGCCGATATCAGCCCGTTCAATTTGCAAATGTGCTTGCTTGCCTAGGTCCGAGGTTGTGTCACATCAGTGTGTGTCATCGCTGGTCGTGTCGTCTAGAGTCCAAGGTTCGCACAAGTCTGAGTCGAGTCTCATTGTCGTCCCGCATCAGTGCCGTTCCCGACTCACCTCACTTATTTTGCATCCTCTACTAAAGGCCCTTGGTTTTTAGCCGATGACTTCAGTGCTATATGTTCTGTTAATGAGAAATAAGGTGGTAGTGCTTCCATTTCTTCTAGTATGAATGACTTTAACTCTTTTATCCAAACATCTGCTATTATTGATGCCGGCTTTGATGGACCTAAATTCACCTGGTGGGATGGGCAAATTGGCAATCGCTCCATCATGGCAAGATTAGACAGGGGTTTTTACAATCATGCCTGGCTCTCTGCCTTTCCATCAACCAAAATCACCCACCTAGAAAGGATATACTCTGATCACTCCCCGCTACTGGTGAAGTTCTTGAATGAACCAAACCTTGGTCCTAACCCTTTCCGATTTCAGAACATGTGGGTGCGACATGAGTCCTTCCTCAATACTGTCAAGAACTCCTGGGATCTCCCCCTGTCAGCACCACCCAAGCACAAGTTGGTTCTTAAGCTTTGTCGGCTAAAGCACATGCTCAAGCAATGGAATATTGAAAGATTTGGTAACATATTTGCTCATGCCTCTCAATGTGAGAAGGAATTGCTATCTATTGAGTAGAAGCATATTACAGATCCGTCTGAGGCTAACTCTTTGGCACTGGAGTCTTGTCGCAAGAGGCTTGGCGAGCTTCATCTACGCGAGGAAATGCTGGCCGAGCATGCTTCAAGCTTACATCATTTAGCTTGTCCCCAAGAGACAAAGAGAAGAAGAAAAGAGGAGAAGAAGAGAGAGCAGTTCAGCACCTAGATTTGCTCAATCCAGCGCCGTGAGAGTTAAGAGGAGAGAAAGAAGAAAGAGAGAAAAGAGAGTGAGAAGCCCCTTCACCCTGCTCGAGCCAGTCCAGCAGTGAAGAGAGAAGTGAGCTAAGAAGGAGAAGCCCAACTTTGAAGAAATGCTTCGTGACTTAGTCAAAAGCTACATGTGGTTCTTAGCTCCGATCTGCGGTCTTCATTTCCTGCTTTAAATTTCATATCTTTGTGTGTCAGACCAAAAGAAACTTTTGCTGCACTTATAGTATTTTCCCATTATGTTCTTCGCTTGATTGTGAATCGGCCCTACTGGTTTGTGTGTTGGAAGACAGACAGAGGGTTCTCCGTTCTGTGGCTTCAGGGCTTGTCACCGTGTGCTACTCTTGTAGTGGCTTGAGGACTTTTTCCTCATGAGGAGCGTGCTCCTCGTGTGTGTATGGGGTTCATCCCTGTGTCAAGCTGTTAGTTAGTGTGTGTTGTGGAGGTCCTCCATGGTTCTTGGATTTGCAAGGGTAAGCCTCACCGAGTTTGGTGAGGGATGGACGTAGGTTGCGGGTTTGCAACCAAACCACCTTGAAAATCCCAGTGTAGTGGGTTGCCTATGTGCGATTGCTCATTATCCTACTCCCCCATTCATAGGCTCCTGTGCTAGCAATTTCCCATGCAAATTTAGTTGTTTTCCACCGCACACTTTATCACTTTATTCACAAACGCACTAGGTGCTTGCTGAGTAGCCCTTCTCTTGAGTCCTAATCTATTTGTGTGGGTGCGATGATCTTGGCTATCTGGGCATGATCCTTCGCTCTAGCTCTTGAATCACTTTGCTTAATATGATGTGCCTTATGTTTATGTGCTTTATCTGCACTATTGTAGTGATTTGTATTTTAATTAGCTATGTTTTAAATTATGCCTAATTTGTCAACGGATCTATTCAACCCCCCCTTCTAGATCCAGTCACACCCTTCAGACCTAACACTCCATGTCTGGCCTAGAAAGGAAGCCACCTGATGTGAAGGGCACCACGGGCTATCTCGAGCTCCGATGGGGACAGGGTTGGCATTGACGCGTCTGTGGGTGAGATGGCTACACACTGGAACTGACAAGGACTCCAACCAATGCCGGAGATGAGCGTGGTGAACCTAGGAGTAGGAAGGGTCCAACCTAATTCTTGTGAGGACAGTCTGCACGTGCCAAGGAGATTGGCCAGAACGGGGTGCTCCTATGGGCAAATGACCTCCTTCTTTCGAGGACATGGAGGAGACTAGATGAGGTCCGCTTCAGCTGAAGAATACGTCCGGAACCTTACAGGGGTGGTCGAGGGAGCTTCTACAAGACACCTCTGGTTGTCTGCCAAAAGTAGACTACGCAGGTCGATGAAAATGACTCCTTCGAGTAGCTCCGACGTCGCCTGTGGGTGGGTTACCCCTTGCTATGAAGCTGACTGGACGAAGAAGCTGTCGGTATATGGTAGGCCACTGGGAACCTTGCAGAGAGGTCATGGATGGCACTACAACTTTCTATCTTCTACTGCTGCGAGGTTGGGTAGGGTCTGGTGGAGGCTGGATGTGTGAGCAAGGGGATGGATGATAGAGCAGTAGTGGGGTACGGGGCAGAAGGCTGTGGGAGGAAGAAGGGGTGAAGGGGGGATGATGGGGTTGGCTAGGAGATGGGGAAAGGGGTGGAGCTAGGTTGGGACCCTATGGAAAGGGGAGAGGGGCTAGGTGTACGGACTGGCCAAGGGCTGTGAGGGGGATCAAATGACGCCCTCCTCAACGGCGTTATTCACGTAATTGACGCCCCTCCACCTGGCGTTATTTCGGTAAGACGCGCCACTTTCAGGGGCGCTATTCAAATTCAAACGGTTCGAACAAAAGCCCTAGCTTCCCTCTTCCCTTTTATTCTATTCCATTCTGTTCATCTCTCTCCTCTTCCTCCTCCATGCTTTACTCTCTACAACCCTAATCGAACCCTCCACACTGCTCGATCGATGGCGGGCCCCCACAAGCGCCAACGCGTCACCGGCCCCGAGGTGGTGGACCTCGCCGGCGAAGAAGAGATAGAAGTGGAGGAGCTCCTCGCCGCGGCCGGAGAGGGAGAAGAGGCTCCCGTGGTGGCGTCCGGCGATGGCGACGGAGCCGGAGGGGAGGAAGAAAGAGAAGGAGATGGTGACGGTGATGGTGGAGAAGGAGATGGAGATGGTGATGGTGGAGATGGTGGCGATGGAGATGGAGACGGTGATGGAGATAGAGGCGACGACGGAGGCGATGGTGACGAAGGGGACAGTGGCGATGGTGGCGAAGGGGACGGTGGCGACGGTGGCGATGGAGATGGAGACGATGATGGAAACGGTGATGGAGACGGCGGCGGCAACGGTGACGAAGGGGACGGTGGTGACGGTGGCGAAGGCGGTGGCCGCTGGCAGCCCATGCGCGGCGGCGGCGTTCCCCCACCCAAGAGTAAGGTAGGTGCCCACATGCCCTCCCATTTCTTTATTTTCTTCTTTACATTCTTTGTTTCTTCCATAGCCATAGCCCACGGAATTGTGACACAGAGAAATGACGCCCCCCAAGGGGGCGTGAGATCAAGAACTAACACCCCCCATCAGGGCGTGAATTAAAATCAGGATTAAATAAGAACAGAAATAACGTCCCCCATAGGGGCGTAAACCAGTCAAATGATGCCAACGGGTGTGCCGTCAATTATTAATTCATTTTTTAGGCTTTAGAAACCACGCCCTCCTGAGGGGCGTGAATTAGGTTAGACAGTGGGAAAGACGGAGAGAGAGACGATGAAACCACGCCCCCCTGAGGGGCGTGAATTAGGATGAGACGGTAGGGAAGATGATGAAATCACGCTCCCCTGAGGGGCGTGAATTAGGATGAGACGGTAGGGAAGATGATGAAATCACGATGAAACCACGCCCCCCTGAGGGGCGTGAATTAGGTTGGAACGGTAGGGAATACGATGAAACCACGCTCCCCTGAGGGGCGTGAATTAGGATGAGACGGTAGGGGAGACGGTGGAATAATGCCCCCCTGAGGGGCGTGAATTGAGTTAGACGGTGGGGAAGACTGACGGAGGAGACGGTGGAATAACGCCCCCCTGAGGGGCGTGAATTGAGTTAGACAGTGGGGAAGACTGACGGAGGAGACGGTGGAATAACGCCCCCCTGAGGGGCGTGAATTGAGTTAGACAGTGGGGTAGACTGACGGAGGAGACGGTGGAATAACGCCCCCCTGAGGGGAGTGAATTGAGTTAGACGGTGGGGTAGACTGACGGAGGAGACGGTGGAATAACGCCCCCCTGAGGGGCGTGAATTGAGTTAGACGGTGGGGTAGACTGACGGAGGAGACGGTGGAATAACGCCCCCCTAAGGGGCGTGAATTGAGTTAGACGGTGGAACTCCTGTGCATCAACGCGCAGCAAGGGGCGGTATTGGGTTTGGCTTGCAGGGTGGAATGCTTGGTTTGTGGGATTTAGAAAGGGTTAAGCTTTGCCTTTAAGCTTATGACTTTCTTCTGCTGTTTGTTTTGTATTATTGAACAGGGGCTTATGAAGACTCGGATCTCCTGGATCCAGGTCATGGCAGCGTATCTAGGTCTCCCTGACTTAGCTCATGGCGCATGCACCGCTGGGGCTCTTTGACTAGAGTGGCTGAGGGAGATATGGCCAGGTCATGCTCTGCTATGGAGGGATTTAACCCTGGAATCTCTTTGTATGTCCAGGAAAAGTAGTCTTTGTATTCGAGCAGGAATTGCTTGTAGCCCTACCTTTCTGCCTCGGTGAGGAGAGCGCTGAGGAATGTTGGTCGAGGGGCTTCATCTTCGCCCAGATTAATTTCGACGCGCTCATCGACGGTTGCCTGACCACCATCCTCCAGCTCGGGAGGTGCTGGCTGGAAGTCGATGAAGTCTTCATCGTCAGTGTCGGCTTCGTATACCCAGGGGTCCTCAGAGCCAACAGTTAAGGTTGAGGGGACTAGAAGATTATCACTGCTAGGCCCCGACTGAGGTTGTCCTAGGTCATCCCTATCGGGCTGATAGCTGTTGCCTGGCGTCTCAAAGGCTTGGTTAGAGTTGCCTGCCAATGCCAGTGACACTTCACAGTCATTGTCTTGAGGGCCTTCCTCATGGGGAATGCCTGGCAAACTGGGATTGTCGGTTGGCTGGGAGGCTCTAGGGCTCTCTTCCGTCTCCCCATTTCCACAGATAGGCAAGGAAACCTCATTGGGTGCTGGGACTGGGGTACTAGTTGTGGTGGTGAGTGGGATCAAAATCTCCTCTCCCTCGTCTCTCGAGCTGTCGAACTTGGCGTTGATAGCGGCCAGGTCGACAGCTGGCTGCATCGGGTCTACGACGTGGATCGCATGGTAGACGCGAAAGTTTGGGTCTTGGTCATAGCCGAGCCCCTGGTGCCTTTATAGGAGAATGGGGGTTGCCCCTGGACTTATGAAGGTGTCCACAAATTTTGCAAATAGCTCCGCTACGCGAAGCCTTGCCACTGGGGGATTTGCTGCTTGATACACATTTCCTGGATGTGAGGTGACAGGTCGTCCAAAACTTGGATGGCTTTAGGGGTGTGGTCGGCTTGCCTGGACCAGCCAAGGTCATCTTCCGGTGGGGCTGGAGGGACCATGTCTCCTTTGTGGAAAATAATGGACTTATCCCTACTAGCCTTATTCTTGGACCTGTGTTGCCGTCGGTAAGTGACGATAAATGTCGTGAGCTGCTCAACCCTGTGCTCATCTGAGGCACATGCAAGCTAGATGCAGTTTGGTGGTAGGCATATGCTCTTGCCGATTGTTCGGCTGACGAGATTAGCCTCGAAATCGACTTTACGCCTCTCAGGGTGGTCAGTGATCGACTTAGTGCTGAGGCGTAGCTGACGAAGCTTGGCCTTCTCCTCGTCAACTAAGAAGAGGTCATCCTCTTCTTCTTCTGAGAGCCAACCATTGCTCTTGCTCTTGATCACGAGATAGGGGCTGATCCCCTTAAAGTAAAGAGCAGCAACAGCCAGATTGCACTCCGTGGGAGTGAATGGAGATAAGTCCACAAAGATCGTATGCTATTCTCCATCTTTGGTGTATTTGATGCATTGATGGAGGGTTGAAGGGACGACCCAGTTTTCATGGAGCCAGAGCCTACCTAGTAACACCTTGTAGGATGTGTTGGCATCGATGATGTCGAAAGTTACCTTAGAGGTGAAGTCATCGAGCACCAAGTCGACGTCGACCCGGCCGAGGACATCCTCGGTATCCTGATTGAAGATGGATATCTTGACCGCCTAAACTTTCTAAAGGTACGAGGTCAAATACATAGTTTTGAAGGTCTTGAGGGGCATGATGTTGACCGCAGCACCGACGTCCACCAGGATCCGATTTACATCATGCCCATTGATTTTTCCCTTCATGTAGAGGGGTCGATTATGGCACGGAGGAGAGAGTAGCAGATCTTTCTCCATAAAAGTGTTCCCTCAAAACCTTTCAAAGTTTTCCATTAGATGATTCATTAATCCAATTTAACAGTTTGAGAAAGATTTATTGCAAAAACAAGTAAAATTAGAATTAACCAATTACTAATTATGTCTTACTGTAAACGTCTACAATATCTGAGAAGGGTAAAACTCGCCAAGCCCAATGAGGCCCAATGGCGTCAGGTTTACAGTGTCGAGGCCCCTCTTCCCAAATAGGCAGGTGTACAACGAACAACTCTCTCCACGATCAAGGGGGCATTACTCCATGACTGTAATGACCCAAGATCTGGAGATATCGGGTCAGACCCGATACTATTCAGATACTACGACGCCACTCATGAGTTGGGAAGTTCGGAAGGGTTATTGGGGTGTCGTGGAGATGCATTGAAATTCAAGACAATTACAAGAAATAAATTACAGAATTAAATCATGAACTAACAGAAATAAAATTAATATATTCTAATTAAACAACTTAATTACAGAGTCCAATCTACAAATACAGTCAACAAGAAAAGAAACGTACACTACTACAGGGCATACTCTGGCACTGACAAGTTGGCTACTAATGATCCTCCAACTGTGACGCATCACCTCGAGGAGAAGCATTGCACCTAAAAAAATAGGGAGTGAGTCTTATCTCATTGGCTCAGTAAGGGTCCTGCAGATCCCCACCATAATAATAGAGGTAAGCAGTAATAACAAAAGTAATAATAATAATAACAATAACAATAAAATAACAGCAACAATAGAACCAGTAAGAACGGTAGACGGAGGAACTACAAAGCCTCTACACTACTCTAACTCTCATAGTCGTAACCAATCCGTCCTCACTGATGGAGCCACTAACAAGGCTATGCGGCCATATGCAGAATCTCCACCCTCAGGAGGACAACTTGACGCTGGTAAACCTCAATCTCAAGGTAGAATTAGTAAGAGAACCAGGCCCTATACATAGGGCGACTCTAGCTCATCTATCAGAAGGGCCATCGACAATGCTGTCGGTTACTCAACCTTATCGGCATAGGGTTCGCCACTCAAATATACACAACAAGGCTAGATGCATCCACTGATGTCTCATACTGTGCCAAGGTCTCATATGCGTGTACATTGTTTACACCCGGCCTCGACAGGAGTGGGGGAGACACACACACACACACCCCACACCCTGGGATTGTCTAGAGTTCGTGTCTCTACATCTCACAGCATGACTGTGCCCAGCTACCTAACATGGGGTATGCACCACTGCGCCCGTCATCGATGTACACTTGTCCTAATCAAGGTACATACGCTCAGGTAGTCTCGCCTCTACAAGGAGCATCGTACACACAAGGAGGTCTCGCCTGGTCCAACCACGACATGGCCTCAAGGCAGTGACTGTAAAATACTATCTTCTGCAGCCTCACGAGAATCCCGAGAATATACGTACACACGCACCTGAACCATAGTAAACCTCGAAACAACTCTACTAGGCATTGATGATCCATCTAGGGCCCGGATGATGGAAACTCATGAATGTCGACTCGCTAACTCATGCGAGAATACTTAGTCGTGATCTCAGAATTGATGTGGGGATACCCTTCGCAGTTATGAAGCACTCGATGGGACAGTCGTTAGTTATTGCTCAATTATATAGGAAGGGCTGCCCACAATACATAAATCGCACAGGGATGGCCCTTACTAATTACATGAGAAATTAAGGTAGAACACACGAAGCCAGGCGGACACACTTTCTATGAAACCACATTGAACACGGACACCTCAGAGCATGAAAAGTGAACTGCAGCTCCCCATATTCCAGGGAAGGCAGACGATGAGATTCAATAAATTTCCAGGGGATTAAAAACGTGAGGGTGTCTTCTTCGGGAGGGCTCTCTCCTCTCTACTGCGTAGTGTCTTCCTCTTGTATGCAGTGTAGTCTCTGCTATTCTTCGCCGTGGAGAAGAAGGGCTCTTTTATACCCCCTTTCACCGCAGCGGGCTTGTTCGAGTGGCGGGGAGTGTCCCATTAAATGAGATTTAACCTCCTGTAGGGTGATAGCCAGCGTGGCCCCTTCTTGGGGTGAGAGCTCAGCCGTACCCATTGCGCGCCAAAATCCCCGTAGGGTGGCGTGAGATCTTCTGTGTCGGACAGACATGGGGAGGCCGTGCCGCTGAAGGATGGGACTGTGCCGCTGAAGGGGCCCAGGCAGCTGTGCCGTTGAATGGGCTTTGCGCCGTGCCGCTGAAGAAGCCTTCACAGCGTGTCGTTGCAGATGCCATTGCAGGGCTTGACGCGTACCGTTGAAGGGGCACATGAAGTGGTGTGCCGTTGAAGACACTAGTGAGGGTGTACCATTGAAGGCACTTTATAAGGGTGTGCCGTTGAAGGCACTAGTTGAAGGTGTGCCGCTGAAGGGCACATGGGGTGTGCCGTCGAAGGGCACATGGAGTGTGTCGTTGAAGGCCATTAGTGGGCGTGCCGTTGAAGGCTACGCCAGGTCTCTCTTGAAGGGGATTGGGCGTGCCGTTGAAGGGCACGGGAGTGTGCCGTTGAGGGGCACGTTGGGGCATGCCGTTGAGGGCACTTTGTGGGCTTGCTGAAGTGGATTTCGTGGCTTATTCCGGACCCGATCAACGATCCGTTTGATTTTCTTCGGGGGCCCATGGGCAGTGAGCTTCGCCAGGGGCTGTCTTCTCTTCGCTGTCGCGGTCCTGGAGACGGCTCCACGGTAGCATATTATCCGTTCGGAGGGTCTGGACGGGACGTATCCTCTAGGGTCTCTTCGGTTGACGTTGTTGTTGCTGTTGAACTGTCAGGGACATATGGGCATGCGATTTTGCACGTCCACACTGGCCGAGGTCTCTGTGGGCGTTCCTACCTTTCCGTACGTGACCGCAGAAACTCCGCGAGTGAGGGGATGTCTTGGCTCTTCGGCTTCTCGGGGTAAAGACCCACCGGTGGAGGGATTTCAGTGCCTCGGACCTCGGGTTCGGGGATCCAGTACGGTTGCTCGCCTCTGAGCATGATGTTGCGACTGTCCTGAGGATGGCGGCCCCATTTCTTCCCTGATCGGGTACCATGTTGGGAGGCAGATGCCTCGGCCTGATTCACTTCTGGTAGGTTGTAAGGTGTTTCTTCTTCCTCCCCGTCCAGCGAGAGGGCGGTGTCGAACAGTGCCTCGAGGGTGTTGCAGGCGACGACGACCTCCTTCTTCTTCTTGTTTCTGGGCCTTCTTTTCTTCTTCTTCTTTTCTGTGATGGTCGGAGACCGCTCCCGGGGGAGTTCGCCCCACAGGGAAGGCTCTTCCTCTGCTCGGGCCTCTACCTCGGGGGCTAGCTCGAGACCCTCGAACTCCTCCCAATGAACATATTCCCTCAGCTCGACAGGCCGAATCTCGAGCTGTTCATATTCTTCAGGTCCGTCAATGATGGCTTGGAGTCTTTCAACCGCCGGGCTGACTTCCTTGTGGATCCGCACCGGGACGTGCTCTTTCCTATTGAAGGTTGGCCGCCTCATGACCAGCCGAGGGGCCGTGTCGTGCCAAACAGGGCTCACCGGTGACGGTGCTGGCCGGGGAGTGGCACCCCTAACATGAATCGTCAGGGCGGGCTGAGGAGCCGATCTTCTTCTATTTCTCTTCGGCGTAGGCTGCCAACCCACCTGATTCTGGGCGGGCTCTACCACGAAGGCTTCATAAGTAGCGCGGGTGCTGGCCTCTGCCCATTCTCCTGCGGCTGGCTGAGTCGAGCCGATCTGTGGCTCTGGTGTCCGCACCATGTATTTTGACAGGGCATCCCAAACTGAGGTACCAGTGACCAAGCCTGTCAGAGTCTGAGCTAGAGCAGGCATTGTCCTTAAGTCTCCTGAAGGGGAAGTTATATATACTTCCTGCTCAATAAACAAGCTCCACACAAATAATGAAGCCTTGATAATTGGTCTTCAAATGACTCTATCTATGGAGATCTAGATACCGACGGTTGGCTGAGTCGAGCTGATCGGTGGCTCTGGTGTCCGCAGCAATTCTCCCTTGGTGGGAGAAGCTCGAGCCCGTCGAGTAAGGGTCCTAGTCACTCTGGTATCGATCTAGCAGATCAGGACCTATCCTTTGTAACTCTACTCGGGTGATCCTAGTGTCGTAGGATGCGGGCCGTCCCCTCCATCGCACCAGGTAGCGTTGGTACACCCCACCCTTGGTTGTCATTACCTGCTCATCCAGTATATGCTCTATCTACTCACGCTGCTGAGGTAACATGGTTGGAGGTGGATGCTCTGGGTGGGGTCACTCACAAGTGGTGGAGACGACTCAAATGGCTCACTGGGTATCACTATCGAGTCCCTATAAGCAACTAGATCTGAGACATTAAAAGTGGAGCTGATCCCATAGTCCTCTGGCAAGTCCACAACATACGCGTTAGATCCGACTCACCTCACTACTCGAAAGGGACCGGCACTGCAAGTGTGTAACTTCTTCACGATTCCAAAGGGAAACCGTTCAGGCCTGACGCTGATCATGACTTACTCGCCTTCCTAGAACTCACGATGGTGCCTATGGGCATTAGCCAACTCTTTGTACCGTGCATTACTGGTCTCAATATGACGACGTACATGCTCATGCAACTGCCTAATATGATCAGCGAAGGACCCTGCTGACTCAGACACACAGGACTGGATGGGAGATGGGACCAGGTCTATGGGCTTCCTAGGTCTACGACCAGTAACAATCTCAAAGGGGTGCATGCCTATAGGCCTATTGACTGAGTCAATGTAAGCGAACTCTGCTAATGGTAAGACTAAGTCCCAATCCTTGACACGATCACGGACTAGACACCTAAGAAGATCTCCTAAATTCCTATTAACAACCTCAGTTTGACCATCAATCTGGGGGTGATATGCAGTGGAGAACTTTAATTGAGTGCCTATCATATGCCATAGGGTTTTCCAAAAGTAGCTCATAAATCACACATCCCTATTTGACACTATAGTATGAGGGAGTCCAAGCTTAGAGATGCAGTGAGAAAAGAATAGACGGACAACTCTAGAGGCATCAGAAGTCTTGGAGCATGGAATGAATAATGACATCTTGGAGAACCTGTCTATGACCACAAAGATGGAGTCATGTTTTCGGAGGGTACGAGGCAATCCCAACACAAAATCCATGCTAATGTTCTACAATAGACTATCTGGGACAGGGAGGGGAGTATAGAGGCCAGTATTCTGCTTCCTCTGTTTGGCCATAGCGTAAGTGCGGCACTGGGCCACAATGCGAGTAACATCCCTCTTCAGGCTAGGCCAATAAAATCTATGCTCAATCGCCTCTATGGTCTTGTTCTGGCTGAAGTGACCAGCAAGACCTCTCGCGTGCATCTCCCACGTAAGAAAGTCACGAACAGAAGTCCGTGGGAAGCACAACTTGTCACCTCAGAATAGGTGACCCTCCTAAAACACAAACTCGCTATAGTCACGCGAGGGCACTGCCTGAAGGACGGCATAGATTGGACCAAAGTCCGGGCAATCAACATAGGCATCCTTCAGCCTCTCTAATCCTACCACCTCAACACTCATGGTGGTCAACATCATCATCCGATTTCTTCGGGTTCATTTTCAAACTATACTCCCTAGCCCAAATACTGACAGAGGTGCGAGAAGCCCATTGAACTTCTATCAATTTGTCGACCCAATTAGCCAATTTATGTGACTCGTATGTCTTCTTGATGATTTTAAGAAGAGTCTTGTTGGTGGCCTCGGCTTGGCCGTTGCCTTGGGGGTAGTATGGCGATGAATGATGCAATGAGATTTTATATTTCTTATAGAGGTCTCGGAGTTCTTGCGACACGAATTGAGGCCCGTTATCGGTGATGATGTCACTTGGCACTCTAAACCGTGAGATGATGTTCTTCAGGATGAAGCGACATATTGTGGTAGCTTTGATCTCCGCATACGCTTCAACTTCAGCCCACTTGGTGAAATACTCTGTGGTAGTAAGGATGAAGGATTTCTGCTTGGCCTGAGAGTTAGGATCACCTAGTGGGCCAACAATGTCAAAAGCCCACATGGAGAATGGCCAAGAAGTAGAAAGAGGATGGAGAGATGAAGCAGGAGTGTGAATCTTATTAGCATGGAGTTGGCACTGAAGACACCTATGAACATAGGTGGAGCAGTCCTCTTCTAGGGTTGGCCAGTAATAGCCCTATCTAAGAATCATCTTTGCCAAGGCTTGACCATTGACATGCCCTCCACACTCACTAGAGTGACCTACTTTAACAACCTTCCAGGCCTCATCATCGTCTAGACACCTCATAAGAACTCCATTAAGAGCGCGCTATACAACTCTCCTACAATGATTGTGTATCTAGAGGTGACTCTTCTAATGGCCTTGCACTGGTCGGCGTTGGCCGATGCTGGGAATGAACCATCTCTACAATACTACTCAATTTCATGATACCAAGGTAGTTCTTCTTCATCTATGATCTCCTCGAGCTCAGTTAAGGATACTTCCCTTAAATCCCCTTAACTCAGCCTTCTTCTCTGCAGACTTCCTAAGGTTATCAAACCACGGATCCTGAAGAGAAGGAGCATCTAACCGTTGGACCACAATGGTCTCGGTGGGGTGACTGAGAGGGAAGGAGATGGAAGAAGCAAGCGAGGCAAGTGCATCGGCAAGAATATTCTGAGATCGAGGGGTATGGATGTAAATGAGCTTGCGAAATTACTTAGCCAAGAGTGTGACCAAATCATCATAGGGTTTGAGCTTAGGGTCACGGGTGCGATAGGTGGAAAGGACCTGGCGTTGCACCAACTGAGAATCTCCCATAATGTTCAAGTCTCACGTGCCCAAAAAATAGGCGTGCTTTAACCCAACAAGGAGAGCCTCATACTCGGCTATGTTGTTGGTAGCAGGAAAAGAGAGCTGGTATGTGAAGGGGATGGTTACTCCCTCCGGAGTGAGGAGAATAACGCCGATTTCTCAGCCCTGAAATTTAAGTGCGCCATCAAAATGTAAGGACCAGAAAGGGTGATGAGTTAGCACGGCAAGGTGTTCATTAGGGAACTCGCCCTGGATAGAATCTAGACGAGGGACAGGTGAATGAGCAAGATGTTCAGCAATAGCATATCCCTTGATTACTTTCTGAACGATGAATGATGGGAATCGAGCCCATGCATCCACATTTTATTTTGACCTTTATGTACTTTTATTTTTATTTATGTCCTTGCATAAATAGGTGTGCAATTATAGGGCTCTAGTAGTCAAAGTGTCATTCCTTAGAAGTCTTTGGGTTTATTTGCAAAATATCCAATGGGGGTCCCAAGTGCCACCTCACCTCTTCCCCATTGGTCCACCTATGCCCTAGGGCCCATGTGAGACTGGTCAAAGTCTAGGTGGAGATCCCTTCCTTCATGGGCAAGGCAAGGGGGACAAATGGTTAAAAAGGTCAAGATGCTAGCATTATTTGGGCTTTATCGTGACTTATTAACCTAATATTTATTTATTAATTTATTTAGGCCTTTATAAATTTTAAAAAATCTTAAATAATTTAGAAATAATTCATATAAATTTTGGGGCATTACATTGGTGCTGACAATGGCTGACTCACTGGCTGGCTGTGTCGGGCCTACGACGTGGACCGCATAGTAGACACGAAAATGTGGGTCTTGGTCGTAGCCGAGCCACCTGGTGTCTTTATGGGAGAACGGAGATTTCCCCCGGACCTGTGAAGGGGTCCACAAATTGTGGAAGTATCTCCGCTGTGCGGAACCTTGCCATTGGGGGATATGCTACTTAAGGTACATCTCCCGAATGTGGGGTGACAGGTCGTCCAAAACTTGGACAACTTCAGGGGTGTTGTCGGCTTACCTGGACCAGCCGAAGTCGTCTTCCAGTGGGGCTGGAGGGGCCATGTCTCCTTTTTAGAAAATAATGGGCTTGTCCCTGTTAGCCTTCTTCTTGGTTCTGAGTTGTCACTTGTAAGTAACGACAAATGTTGTGAGCTGCTCGATCATGTGCTCATCTGAGGCACACGCGAGCTGGATGCAATCTGGTGGCAGACATATACTCTTGTCGATTTCTTGGCTAATGAGGTTAGTCTCCAAGTCGACTTTGCACCTCTCAGGGCAATTTGTGGTTGACTTGGAGTTAAGGCGTAATCAATGAAGCTTGGCATTTTCTTCGTCAATGGAGAAAAGGTCCTCCTCCTCCTCTTCTGAGAGCCAGCCATTACTCTTGCTCTTAATCACGTGATAGAGACTGATTCCCCTGAAGTAGAGAGTAGCATCAGTCAGGTGGCACTCTGCTAGAGTAAATGGAGACAGGTTTGCAAAGACCGTACGTTGTTCCCATCTTTAGCATATTTGATGCATTGATGGAGGGTTAAGGGGACGACCCAATTTTCATAGAGCTAGGGCCTACCCAATAACACTCGGTAGGACATGTTCGCGTCGATGATGTAGAAGGTCACCTTAGAGGCAAAATCATCAAGCACCATGTCAACATCAACCTGACTGAGGACATCCTCGGTATCTTGATTGAAGCCGGATATCTTGACCGCTTGGACCTTCTGGAGGTTGGGGGTCAGATATAGGGTTTTGAATGTGTTGAGGGGCATGATGTTAACAACTGCACTGGCATCCAACAGGATTCGATTTGCTTCATGCCCATTGATTTTTCCCTTCATGTAAAGTGGACGATTATGGCACAGAGGGGAGAGCAGCAAGTCTTTCTCCGTGAAGGTGACAGCGGTGGTGAAGGCCTCATATGTGGCAGCCTTCATCTCTGCCACGTATGCCTCGTAGACTTCTGGCTCCTGTAGTATCTTGATAAGAGTTTTCCTCAACTCTTTACTCCAAGCAATGGCCTCCCAGATTGTAATGCTGGCGGGGAAGCGATTCATCTGGTGGAGGACCTTCCGGTCGGCTCGAGCTCGAGCGTCCTCCAGTGATGGTAGTATGTCAAGCTGGGTTCTCTATGGGCTGCTGCGCTGCTCCTCATCGGGGAGCTGCACCGCCTTGCCTTTACTACTAGGATTGGGCTGACTCTGGCCACCTACAGGCTCTTGTAAGAGGGACGCCAATGACGGCTCTTCCGGGGATGGCTGGGGGACTGAATCATCCTTATCGGATGGCCCTGCTTGTTTTGTAGGAGAGGTTGGAGCAGGGGCAGGGATTGGGGTGCTGGCGGCGATCTCCTCTGAGCCAGTAGGATCGAAGATGCTGCACCCCCCCACCCGAACTTCCACCGATGGGATAGGGGTGGGGCTAAAGCTTCTGCCTCTTCATTAGCTGGCGAAGGGTGTCTCCATGTCTGTTAGGTAGGGTACTTTCCTGCTTTCTTGCTTCCTGCCTTATTTTTCGTGCGAGGTAGGGTTCGAGGGATCCCTACTGAGCCTGTAAAATGAGGCTCATCCCCTGCGTGTTTTCATCGTGTTTCAGGCGAGGCTGGTACTTCAGGTGGTGCGTCAGGTGTTCAGCATGGTTCCAGTAATCAAGGTTAGTGCTAGTTGCCAGAGCCGGGGTATGTCCCGTATACTTGTACCTTTCTTTCAGTTAACTGTACTTTTATTTGGACATGAGATGTACTGGACCTTGCAGCAGTTTAATTATTTATTTAATTTCTGTATTATTATTTAGTTGATCATTGTGCTATCTCTGCAGTTACTTTAACTTCTTACACACCCTCACACCATCCCTTTTTCCCTTCCGAGTCTTCGGACTCGTGAGAGGCGGGCCGAGGTTCGAGTCACGCTGGTTCCTTTCCGGTACTCGAATCCTGGGTCACCACAATGGGCCAGTGGGTTTAGACGAAACATTGTGGATCGATCAGTAGAATGTAGGGCTAAAAAACCCCATTGATTTAGCTCTCATGGCTTTAAGTGAAGAACCAAGACCTCTTCCCAGGGTAGCAAGGGTTTGCATGAAGGCTCACGAGGCTTGGATGCAGGGCTTTAAGGTTTATTGAGGGGTTAAAGGGCCTATAATTGGGATCGACGGCTAATGGGAATCGGCATGGATGGAAATCGGCTTGGGAAACGGCACGGATGGGAATCGGCGCGGCCTTATTTCGGCATGGGCGGAGCTTGGGGTGCCGGGAAGCACCTCCCACCGGGGCCTCAAAGGGTGACTTGATGATTTGGGCGCCGATTATGCTCAGGATCCTATAATCTCTGGAGTTTTTAATCAGGGCTTTGAAGGCTTTGGGAGAGCTCTCTGGATGAGCCATCAGAGGGACAAAGGTTCATTCACACAGGGTCCATGGGAGGCTTCTTAGGTTAATGGGAGATTAGAATCTATTTGGACAGTATCTCCCCTTATTTCTAACTATGCGCAGGGGATATAGGACATCCATCCACGGAGTGCCGGGATGGAAGCCAAAGAAGGATGGGCGTAGCCCAAGATCCGGAGAACCGAAGCGCCACTAAACATTGTCTGCCCATACGGCGCTCTATTGATATCCGCCTCTAGAAGAACCACCGGAGAACATGCAATGGCAGAACTCCGTGGCCCAATCGGGTTAGGATAAAAATATTATAGTCGGTTAGCAGAATGTAGGGGTAATACCCTGTTAATTTGGCTCTCATGAGTTCGGGTGGAGAACCATGACTGCTCCCCGGGATCGCATAGGTTTGAATGTGGCTACTGAGGTTGAGGTGCCGAGATTTAAGGTTTGTTAGGGGGTTGTTGGGAGGTCAGATAATTTAGACGAATTTGAGAGGGTAGCATGGCTTAGTCTGGGGCGATGAGTTCGGCGCAGAGGGTAGTCAGTGCGAAGATGAACTGGCATGGATGGGGATCGACACTAAGGCAAATCGGCACGGGAAAATGAGGTGGTCAGAGTGAAAAAGAGCTTCGGGGTTATCGGCTTGGGATCGCGCTTCGGTGCACCTGACAATCGGCACAGGGAACTCTAGCGCTGAGACAGCACTGCACCGAGAGCTTAATTGAGGCGCCGATGGGGAAGACTTGAGGATTTGGGGGCTTTGAAGCTTTATCCAGGGGTTTTAAGGGGGCAAAAGGATGCTACGAACTAGTTTTAGGTAGGTTATCCCAGGGGAGCTACGGGTTTCACACAGAATAATCATCGGGAGTCGATTAATCATTGAAACACATAGACGGTGATTTGATTATATCCCTTACCATTTCATGAATGAGAGGCCATGAGATAGGCTGTCTCGGGCCCTCATCATGAATGTGAGGTTGGGAAAACAACAGAGAAAATATCAGGGGAATTCACACGAGTTACAGCATGTGTGTGTTTTGTGCAGCAAAGCTATCTTCAGAGACGTCACATATCCATAATTGCAGACAAGAGAGATAGGGAGAGAGAGAAATCCCAGAATCTTCTACTTCATTTTGTTCAGTTGAATACATATACATATTCAGCATAAGAGCCGCAAGGTTACATATAGGTTGACAGCCCTTAAAGATCTACGGGATTGCATCAATACTTAACATCAGATGAAAATAGTACATAGAAGAAAATGACAGAAATATCAAACCAGAGAACGGGAAGGGGGATAATGTAGCCCCAAAGGGCATTTGACAGACGAATGTTCCCACCTTTAATCTCTCCCTACTCACGCTTCTGCTCTCCCTTTCTTCCTCTAGACTTCTTCTCTAGACGACCAGACCTCTCTTCTTGGCACTCTCTGTTCTATTGCTCTCACTCTATTGCTCTCGCTTTATCCTATTGCACGCTCTCTTCTTCGATGACGAGCACGGGGGTATCTATAGGAATAGCCCCTCATCCCTTTGGCGCGTGGAAAGGGCGGGAACAGCATCGGCATGGTTGACCTTTAGCGCGCCTCACATGGGGTTGATCGATGCATGTATCCTTCAATGCCCTACACGCGCTTCGGGCCAATTTGTATCGGCGCATGCCTCCATTTGGGCTTTGGCCCATTTTGTCCCACGAACCACTCAGCGCCCCTTGTATGCACATGGGCTTCGAACCAATTTTAATTAGTTGAGCCCTCGATGCCTTTGCCAGCTATATGAGCTTCCAATGATATTCATGACCCATTTGTCAAGCAATTACATTTGTTCTTGTAATCCTTTGATGCCCTGCGTCCGCACTGCATGGCAGGTGAAGTGGATCCCATGTTATAAGTACCAGGATATTCCAAAGATCCTTTTCAGAAGGCAGATGATTGCTCGGAGCTTGACATAGTTTTAATCAGCTCGACCATCTGAAACATCAATCGTGCTGGGCAACAGCTTGGCCTGAAAGGCTTTAGCCGGACAGAGTGTTGGAGGTAATGGATCTTCTTTTTATCCTGGTTTGTAGAACTTATAGGGATGACATCAGAGCCGCATCCTTGATTGATCTTAAGGCCCTGGCTGTCTAGTTGAAGCTCTCTTTTACTTCTTTTACTTGTGCATTTCTTTTTTTTAGATGTTAACAAATGCCCCTCACTCGCAGGTGGCGTAAGCGAAGGATGAGCGGCGCGGGGCTTGTGAGTGCATCCTTTAATATGCCTTGTGCATTTCTTTAGGCTTGATCCTTGTTTTACAAGTACTAAATCATTGGCTGGCCAGCATCTCTGGGTGATGGAGGGATTCCCGGTGAAATCGACGTGGCCTACAGTACCGGAGCATATCAGTGTGTAGCATATCGGCACAGACTGGCATCGGCGTGCTACGGACGGGCATCTCGACACATGTTAGGGTTTTCACCCTACATAAGGTGCCATGCAAGGGGCAAGGGCATCACTCTCGTCTGCTCTTTCTCTCACTTCGGCATGGTTTCTTCCTGCGGCGGCGCTCGACGTGAGAGGAGCTTTCTTCTATTCTCTTCGAGATTTTGCCCCTTTGGTGAGCTTATGTTCTTGCTTCATAATGGGACCATGTCCCTTTTCATTGAGGAGGCATCCCCTCTTGGTGGATGTTCTTCCTATTAATCTTTTGGGCATACCCCAAATAAGGGGAGATCCTGTCGAAATTTCTATAGAGTTTCTTCTTTTATTGCTACTTCTGCCTTGTCTCATCCTCCTTAATTTTTGATTGCAGTCGCTAAAATGGCTGCCACTTCTAGATCTGCTGCTGATGCTAGTGTTTCTGCTCAGGGTAAGGTGTCTGGCCCTTCAGTGACCTGGCTAAATGTCAACCAGCTTGATCGAGGCCTCGGGAAGATTGCTATAGTCAATGAGTCTTCTGACTCAGAGATGGACACAACATCTATATCCCGCATCCTACCTACTGAAGACGGGTTGAGCTTTAATTGTGACAATGACTATCGCCCAGATTTTTCGAAGGACCGTCACCTGGTTCTGTTCATTCATACCTTCAATGTGGCCGGGAAAAGGGATATTATGTTAGCCCGGATGGTGGAACGGGCCATGTTGTTGGAGAGGGATAGTCTGAAAGGCTTTGTATATCGTGGCGAAGCCATATATCTCCCTGGAGAGCAACGCAAGTGGGACGCCGTCCTGGGAGTGACTGAACTGGAATCGAAATAGAAGATACTGTCTCGGGCTCCTGAGTTCACCCCAGCTAGGTGGGATAATGTTGCAGGTCGGGTTAATAGAGAAAAACCTAACTATAGATTGTTCCTGGTGCCCATAAAGTGGGGCTACAGAGACGAGCCGTTTGTTCTGAATTGCTTGGTCGTCCAATTCAAGTTTCAGCTAGCTGCCGGCTGGTTTGCAGACACCAAGGTGACTGATGCTAATCTTTTTCGAGTGGGCATAGTGAAATAAAGACACTGCTAGAACCAGAATAGTACCATAACGTGAGTGACTAGTCAGGGTCACGTCTAACGACGCAAGTCCAAAGTCCCTGACCATGTGTGCACACACTGGCCCACTGTCTAAGCCATGCCTCTAGCTAGTATTCCCTCTCCGAAGGACGCTACGTTTGGACCGGGGGCCCACAGAACTAGCTTAAGAACCTTAAACTCGGAAAGTGCCCCGCTACAAGAGCCGTCACGCCGAAGCGTGCCGTAAGGCTATGACTAGTGGAGGATCACAAGACATAGAGACTCAAAGCACGAGTGTAGAAGTACAGATAGGCAAGAAGGCACTGTGGCACGTACTTTGAAGCACCAATGGCAGCATAGAAATTATCGACAACTCAGGACAAGGCAACTAGACTGACTCATGTAACGATCCTTGAGTCAGACAACTCGAAGTCAAGATCGTCATAGATAGTGGAACAAGTCACTAATCGGTCTATTCCTAAGCCAGAGGAAATGACGCTGTCAGAGGAAATGACACGTGAAGACCTGAGGGAACACCGAGGACCCTCAGCACACCTGGACACACAATCAAGGTAGGACAGTACCTCGAGGCATCTAGAAACACGGTCTCGAATTGGACAAAGCCTCCGAGACACACACAAGGTCACATGTCAACCCTTGGTCTCACCGGGTTGACCGGAACTAGACACGACACACACGCAGACACACACAGACATCACACACAAGCATTCTTGGCTATCCAATCATGGTCACAGCCCTCATAGGATGTCAACAGACATCCACGGGTCACAGGCAAACCACAAGATCAAACCAAGACAAGCAGAAACCGGAGCAGTGGACAATGACAACACACTGGGCAGAGTGAACTATCACTCAACCGCTAGGTGAACCCGACAGTCAAGGAAAGTCACTGCAAGACCAGAGTCAAGGACACTGGCAGGTCTAGATTAAGTCATTAGGGAACTATCGCAGTAAGGGAAAAGACCACACCCAGTCACCTGAACCGACTGATCCAAAAACCACCGACACACAGACACCACCCTAGAACACAAACCCAAGACAAACAGACACACAGAATAGAACAACGAATAATGCAGGCCATCACGGCCAACAATAAGACTGTAACGCACCACCATAGGGGCGTTACCTGCTCTGATGCACCAAGTAGGGGCATCAGGGCAAACAAGCCTAAAACCTACACTCAAACAATGTAACGCACCAACCAAGGTGCGTTACACTACCTGACGCGCCAGGACAGGGGCGTCAGGGCCAACAGGCCTAAAAGCCTAACACGAACCACGTAACGGACCAGGCTACAGGAGTTACACAACGTGACGCACAAGGGGAGGTCCGTCAGGGCTAACCGACTGACCCGGTCTTCCAGGCAGACACAATCGTCAAGGAACTGACAGCCATAGTCCTCGAAAACCACAGCACGTAGTGCACCAAGACAGGCGCGCTACAGCCGTGTGATGGTCCTACTCTGGTCCGTCACACCCAGAATGTAACGCACCACTGTAGGTGCATTACAGTCATGTGACAGTCCTATACTGGTCCTTCACACCAACCCAACCTTGAAGAACGTGATACGACCAACGGTTGTGGCGATCTATCGTGGGACCGTCACACAGTGTGACGGTCACTGGAACGACCATTACACAAAATCGGCGAGCAAAATAGGGGAACGACCAAATCGGCCCGTTCTACGCCCCATTCACGCCGAAGCGTAGGGGAAACAAAGCCACAAGCCCATACAACATACCATGGGGATAAAAACACCACATGCACGCATTGAAATGCGAGATCGCGGTGATTCTGACGAATCAACCCTAAATGAGTCACCGGGGTTCCCGGAGTCAGCACTGGGTCAGCGTCGACGCAAAGAGGGGTTTGTTCCCTTGTCCCAGACATAAGGTCCAAGTAAGGTGTCCAACCACCTTTTATTGCTCATTGAAGTCACACCAATGCCACCCACTTTGACATGCTAATTGAAGCCACACCAATGCCACGCATCTCTCTATCTTTCTTGTGAAGGGGCTGCCCACGTGAAGGACAATCTAGCTGCGTGAAGGGTGGTGGGTGTGGGTGCAGTGGTGTGCATGGGCCATGGGTGTTGATGGTGTCAGTGGGAGAGAGGTGTGGTGAGTGTGTAGGGAGATAAAGAGAGAGGGAGAGGGAATATGGGGTGGCTATGGTGAATGTGTGAAGAGTAAAAGAGAGGGGAGTGAGGAGCCAACCGGTGGCGAGATAGAGAGCAGTGGGTGTGCTTGTGTGCAGGGGGTGTTCCGCATGTGAGAGAGAGTAGTGGTGAAGAGGGGTAGCGGAGGTGGGAGAGACGCCGACGAAGGGGGGTTCGCGATGGTGCTGCAGTGCTGGATAGCAGAGCGGAGGACGACAGGTCACGCATGGCCACGACAGATGAGCAAGTAGAGAGCAGGAGCGGGTCTCCGCATGTGGGCGAGAGAGTGTACGTGGGATGGTTGCAGTGCTACAGAGACAACGCCAGTGAGGAGGGTGGCGACGTCGTCCGATGGGGGAGCTACGTAGGGGACTTGGGTGTTGCATGGTGTGGAGAAGGTGAGATGCCGATGGTCGCGGTGAGGAGGTGGAGTGAGGAAGCATGGCGGACATATTGTGCATGTGTTGTGTGCAGTGGATAGAGAGAAGAGAGGGGAGTGAGATGGGAAGGAGGGACGTGGGAGAGGAACAGTGGAGTTATAGAGAGAAAGGGAGCCACGACATGGGACGTGGGTGCGAGCAGAGGAAGCGAGAGGGAGGGCTGGCCGGTCAGGAGATGTAGTAGTGGCGTGCAAAGAATGGGGAGTGGCCGCAGAGAGGGTGGAGGGGGGGTGAATGCAACACCGGCGAGGGGGCCATAGCAGTGTGTGGGGGTGCTGGGTCGTGCATGACGGCGGTGTGCGGGAGCATGACCGGATGGGGTAGCGACCGATGGGAAGGGAGAGTTCACGGGTGACTGGTTGGCTAGTTGTGGGAGGCTGGCTACGTGGTCACGATGGAGGGTGAGAGAGCGGTGAAGACTAGTGTGGGCTAGTGTGCTGCGGAGAGGGAGAGAAGGGTGGCACGTCAGAGGGTGGTGTATGGAGAGGAGAGAGGCGACAGAGGGCATGGCAGAGAGAGAAAGAGAGCGGCACTGCATGGGGTTAGGTGAGAGGGAGATGAGGTCGATGGTGAGGGTCGTATGCAAGAGACAGGTTGGAGAGACGTAGTAAAGGTGGAGTAGGTGGCAGTGGTACGCTATGGTGTCCGAAGTTGTAGGACGGTGAGAGAGAGTGGCGGCCTATCCAGGGAGGGGAGACGTGGGAGATGGCAGTGGATGGCTAGCGGTGTGGCTTGCGTGTGCAGGTGAGTGTGTTACGAAGACGGAGAGAAGGGTGGCATGTCAGAGTGGCTGGGGGGAAAGGAAGTGAGAGGGAGGAGAGAGTTGGGAGGGGTGGCGCCGGTCAGGGGACACCGGATGGGTTGGTGTGTGTGTGAGAGGGGAAGACGGTGGAAGCGGAGGCCCACGGCGGACGGGAGAGGGTGGTGCAGAGGGACGTCCGTGCCCAGCCATTTTTGTGCCTCATACAAACACCGTCCTAACTCTGCTGGCTCATGCGAACGCCACAACCCGACCATGTGATGCTTACGTGAGCACGTGAGGACTACCAGCCTGTGCACTGTTCATAAATATGGAAACTTGGTGAAGATTGTCCATATCCGGTGCCCCCCCTCATTCGTGGCCATATCTAGTGGCCCTCTGGTGGTTTAATTAACTAGTGGTCCCCCCTCCCTTTCCATACCTTAGTCACACTCTTGCTCGATTCTACGCCATGTTTTAACACGATTGTTTCGAGTGCTGCTACTTCTGTGCACACTCATACTGTTGAGGGGCCATCTCAGACTTGTCCGTGGATGAGTACCCGCTTTACCCCCCTAGTGTTCGGGTACGGGGGAGATACTGTCGAACTTTTGCCACACCAAAATCATGTTAAAGACAAAAGGAGGCAACAAACAAATGAGACAAATAGTGATAAGAAACTTCTGCTAAAACAATGAAGAGTTGTAGAGAATCCTAAGGAGCTGAACAGAGCCACCGCTACATAGACACCACAAGAATCATCGAAGACTACACGAACTAATCTAAAATGTCATTTCCATGCATGGCATGACTAGCACTCGCCTGCATGAATGTTTGTTGGAACACATCCAAAATCTCCTTTGCACTGCATTGCCTACATGCATGTGTGCCCTGATCCCCCAGTATATGAAATGGTGTCTCGCAGAAGGACGGGTTACGCCTGGTCAAAAATGGTCACTATGCGTGAGTGAAATACTCTGCCTCGTACCAGGAGTCACTTTTATCACGGCATGATCAAACTTCATATATGTCTAAGTTCACATATGCATATTCACCTACCTCACAGGTGGAGCCCATAACTCAAGCATGTCTGCCAAAGGCAAAGAAGAAAGTTCTCTTGAGGGTGCATAGCAGGCCACCCTGTCTGCTGTTTCGGTCAGTTGAATCAGATTTTTGGTCAACCAAACAACAATTGCATCGAAGTAGCATTCTACTGCTTCGATCCCTTTGCTCGGCCTGCAGCCCTCGTTGATGACCGATGCGTCAACGTAGCCTTCTGCTGCGTCGACCCCCCCTTTCACAACCTACAACCCCCGGGATAGTCGTTGTGTCGACATGACCTTCTTCCGCGTCGACTCACACCCTTTGGCTTTCTTACTACCTACAGAGCCAACTTTCCTTTCATCCTCACCTGCATTCATGCATGCACCATGATTTGCACTAAAGAGGTTATAATCAAAGTGAAATGAAGCCAAAAAAGGGATGATAATAAGAAAGGAACGAACAATAAACCGCTTTAAAATCTAATGGCATTCGATCTTCGGCAGTCCATGGACCTCCGGCAAGGGGGGAAACCAGAGTTGCCTCGTAGTGTGGATTTAGATCTCGGGGGCTTTCCCTAGCACAATTACGGTCTTGCGCTACCCTGGGTTGATAAACTATCGAATTGGGTTCATTCCCCATTTGGGGATCGATCCTAGTTTGCGTGAAATCAAAAGCCTTGAGCATGCCACGCTCATGGCGTACATTGGCACATATCCCATGCCCGTCCCGTGCATTTTCAAATCGGGTCATCACCTGAATATTAAAAGGCCAACATGTAGCCAATAAGGATTCGAGCCATTTCATCGTCTTACCATATAACCATGTCGTCTTACCATATAACCATGTCGTCTTACCAATGTTATTCTTTACCGTAGTTAGTAGAATTCTTTAGGCCGTGGGGCCCTTTTTTCTGGCGATCAATCAAGGGTGTTATTCCCTCTAGGGAGATATAATTAATGTCGTGACCTTTATGGCACGGCAAATTTTAGTCCCGACACGATACTCACCATCGTCTAATCAGTTAGACGACGTGCACCAAGGGCTTCATCGAAGCCCGAATAAATCGTCACTTTGTGACTGACACACCCACGCACTTAATAAACGAATAAATGCACCAAATGAACCAACAAAAGAATAAATAAATAGACATGTCGAAAAGTGCATCCCAACGCCAAACGTCTCATCAAAGACCTCCGCACACAGGCATCGACCACCGTCCCATCTCATCGAGACCCTCATCTCAAATAATCCAAGAGGATGCCTGTCGATCCCGGTTCCCGCTCTTACCCCAGAGCCATGGGACACACAACCTCTTACAACTCACGGCACACAACATCGAAACGAAAAGGTGCCACCTGCCACCACAACATCCTAGTCGACAACGCCATGACCAAAGCAAATGGGTCCCCCGACAATACGCATCTTACCATAGCCGATCACTTGGCTAGCACCACCAGCCGCTCGCAGCTACCAACCGGGACCCATAATTTTGCCAGAGATCACTTCTCCAGCAACCACCTATCTTACCAGAAGGCACAACCTCCTACACAGAAATAGGGTACTCATGCGGCATGCATGCCAACATATTTCCCTGATTCTCCACCCTGCCAGTGCCATGAACCATAATGCCTCAAGCAACGGCACGGTAACAACATGCCTCACACGGCCAAAGACAACGCTTACCGAGGAATCAATCCTCCAATGCTCTTCTCAAACTCGAAAATCCACCCATAACAGCCAACGCTACGATCTCGGACCTGTGGATTATGGGCCCACCATGCTTCCGTTGCGCACTCTGATTCATGCGCACAGTCAACACGGCAACTTGGGATCCTCTATCTCGACAATCCTCTACACTCTGTAGGCTCCAATCCTCGACACATCAGAGATCACAACACCAGCCTCAAGTCCTCACGAACACCACCCAACCAGCACTCATCCTTCCGGAGTAGCACCAACACACCCTTACATAACAAGGGAACGGGCACGGGTTTTCATAGGCAACCACCTTGCCAAAACACGAAACACGCCTCGCACTGACTTCATGGCACACCAAGGCCAACCAATCCAGACACACAATGCAAGACGACGGACCTTGGCCATACATAATCTCTCCAACCAACGAAGAACCTAATACACCTCCGACCAATGAAAAATCTTCGCACTCGACCTGACCTTAAACCTTGCGCATGTTGTGAATAGCACCTTCCAGCACCGAGGAAACTGTCACTTCCATCAGGTCAGCACCCCCGACACACTCGACGAGTGTCATGTCAGACTATAAAACACAGCATCTCTTGGTGCACCACCGCTGCAATACCTTGAACTGCAACATGGCAGCTAAGAGCCGTAACACGAGTCATAATCGGTAATCGCCAACGCTCATCCTCGAGTCCTGAACTTACCGCGGAGCCTTCACATCTCAAACCAACACCATGGCGAACACAACCCATTCACACGTAGAAATACAAGAGTAAAAACTTACTGGGTCAACCCTGCCCAATCCTGCCTCGACATCCCCAAAAATAATCGGGATTGAACATGTCACTTCTGATGCCACAGAGCATGACGAGAACATCAGGCTTGATAATCAGCAACTCAATAGAAGATCCTCCACTCGCCCGAGCGCACCTCTCGATCAGAGCACCCGCTCCGACATCTTAAACCATGACCTTAACACCTTAGGGGCCAGACAACCGTAGACTGGGGTGGCCAAAACCAACAGTAGCTCCCTCAGAGCATTCTTCCAGCCACTTAACTACGAACAATCCTCGCCAGCAACCTGACCTCACTGCAGACTCCTCGAACGCAACACCACAGTAACACACCTTCCTACAACCTCTGCCCAACGCAACATGACCGAGGCCACCATCGATGAGGGAGAAAGCTCTCGACCTTGATCCTCAGACCCCACGCTGGCACTCTGACGAAACAGCAACCACAATTACAGTGCCAACGCAGCGCGCTCAAGCTCTCATGCGAGAAATGAAGCAAAAAATAAACACAAACTCCTTAGCCATCACACAGCGTGTGTGTGTGACTCACTTCATAGTGAAGTCTTAATCCTCACGTGTGAGGGGTGGACGTAGGGGACACATTAGTGTACCCAAACCACCTAAAAACTCCGTGTGTCACTTGTGGTTTGATTTTCCATATTCATTGTCGAGTGGGCTTCACGGTGAGTTGAGCGTACACCACTTCCATCATCAAACACCTACCCGTATCCACATGCATTCACAAGTGTGATCATGTTCGAGTGAGGGCAAGTGCTTGTGTGTTTAATCAACGAAGTTTTCATTTGAAAGATTTTTTAATTGGCCAATCAATTCACCCCTCCCCTCTTGATTACCACCATTCGGGACTCAACATTGCACAATTCAAAATAGTATTAACCACTACTTTGTTGAGCCAAATGAGTTTCAAGCCTAGGCAGTCAGCGTATTCAGAAGCTGTGGACTCAAGAAAAAGGCTGGAGCTTCAAGGAGGATGGATAGTGACGGTGGTTATTGTTTGCCATGGCTTCCAAGCTGCCTTTGGCGGCCAGTGCTGCTATTAGGCAGCAACAATGAAGTGCCTTCTCCTGGGAAGCTAATCAAAATTCCACACTAATGGACATGCTAAACAAATCCTACCAAGAAAAAAGCAATGCTAAACAAATCTGTAGCCATTGCAACAAGGATGAATCCATTTGAGATACCAACAATCCAACATAACCAGCCAACCAAGTAAGCATGGGGTTGGCTAAGGAACTCAGACAAAGACCAGACCTTAAGCACCCCATGACACCAATGATTGGGATCTGCAGCCATTTGGAATGCACTCAATTTCTGAAAAGTGTCAAAGAGAGAAAGAGAGAGGGAATTTGGCAAGCTTTGATTGGAACACTCTGAACCTAAGTTCATCTATTTCAAAAATAAGGAATACCACCTTTAAGTTTGGATAGCCACTATCAGCTTCCTTAGGCGACTATTTATTTTTTAAAGCACCATTAGTAAACAACACCCAAACCCCACCCCACCTGAGCTGCTATCATCAGTGCATGACAGTGGCCGGCTTCACTGTACCAGCTACCCTCTAGATGTCATTGTTGACAAGCAACGCATTCAGTAAGCGGGAATATTCCCTTTGTGGAAATAATCTTGCCCTTTGCTGGAGGAGGTGGATGATGTGAAGCTGAATCAGCTGATAACATGGAATCTGAAGAACCTGGAAGATGCCCCCCTCTCATAGTTACTGTCGGTAGCACAAGGGCTTTTCCCCAGAACCATGGACGACGGTGTAGTTGGTATAGTCACATGCCATATGGGTTACCTCTGTGCATACAGTTACAATGGATGTATCATTCAAGGGCTCCCTGGTTGGAATTTTCCCCCAGAAATAAAGGAAGACAACCATTGTAGGGAAAAGTGAGTTTAATGTAGTATGATCATCAGCAACTTATGCAGTTGAAGTGGGAACAATTTTTTGACAAGAATTTTATTTCAAGGTTTAGGTTTAAAAATGACACGATGTGTTTATCAAAATCAGCTCATGATATTGTTATTAAACATGCAGGTCTCATCATGTGTGTCAGAGCCATTATTTGAGTGGCTACCATTATGTACAAAGTCAGGTGCATGTGCAATGATAGGCAAGTATAGCAACACAAGGTTGTGGGATGGGTTGCTGTTGCATGCTAAGTCATCTTTGTGGAAGTAGGCCTTACCTAGAAAACATTTGTTTACAAACTTAAACATTTTCTTTATTCTTGGTCCAGATTTCTTATAGTTTGGACTCTTGGAGGGACATAATTAGATCTCTGTAATTGTCCCCATAGAGGAATTTTCTTTGTTCTTTTAAGGTTGCAGAGGAACCGCTCCCCTACACCCACTGGTTGTTCACTAGGTTGGATCCTTAGACTTATAACAAGGTTATAGGTCCCATGACATCACTTAGAATCCTAGAACTTAGAAAACCTAGGAATATCATAAACCTAGGCTCTGATACCACCAAACTGTCATGCCCCGACGCGGAATATTGGGACTGGCAGTAGAAAAAGTTAACAATAATATGTTGATTTTCAAACATGCTATACTTAAGCCAGAGAACTAACACAACACTATAGACAGAAATAATTCCACTGATCTAAGTAATTACTAATTGATCAATAATCTAAGCTTACATCATTCTCATCAAAATAAACTTAAGAAAACTTCCAAAAACAACATTCACTTGACATAGTTACAATCACTGACTTTATTACAACTTGGCTTATCACACACTCTAAATTATAACTAGACACAAAACATCTATAAATGACTCTTCAAGATCTTCCAACTAGCTCGCTCCAGGGTTATCACTCTTGCACATCCCCATCAGTTCGCGAGTCCTCACCTGAGCTACCTAAAAAAAGGGGGGAACAACTGAGTGAGCGAACGCTCAGTAGGTAATAGCAGGCAAGTTTAAGTAATTAACCAATTGTATTTTGTATGTACGAAAAGAAAAGAAATGAACATAATAAAGAAGGTGCGAGATCATGAACATAATATAACTGAAAATTGGCCAATAAACATGAAATAACCAAGTCGAGAAAGATTCAAGTAATAGATTATGTTGTAGACATCACGCTAGTCATGCACTCGATGCAATGTCTCACCATGTCATTACAACTCCCCGGTGCACTAGTACTTTCGGACACTCCTCCCAGGACCAGACCGGGCCCTTATGATGCGTTGGCATTGGTTTAGTAGATCCAAGATCCCAAGTTATGTCTAGACATTAATCAAGTTAAATGGCCAATAATTCAATGTATAAACTTATGTCGGGAAAAATATAAGGATAAATTGAGTAGATATTTTGTCCAGAAAGTTCAAGTTATCAAGAACCAACAGGTCCTTGTCATTCAATATCATAAAATGCGGAAATCATTTCAATAAGATACACGGTCCTTATTGGGCCATTCAGACGATGAACGGTATCATACTGGGTCGTTCTAGAAAGGATTGGGCCAAAGAACAGCCTAACTGAAGTCAAGGTTACACGGTCCTTTATCGGCCACTTTAGATGCAGAACAGTCAAAAATGGGCCTTTCAACAGGTCTGAACGATCCACACTGGGCCATTCATGGCCGGAAAGACTTGAAGCCCAAAGACAAAGGTAAGCGGGCCGGATAGGGCCGCGCAGTAACTGAACGGTCTAATAGGATCCGTTCGACGAACTGGACGGGCCTATCCAGTCCGTGCAATACAGGGCCTAACTAGTAAAGGGAAAATCCACCCAAATGGGCTCTTAGGCTGCCATAGGCAGGGTGGAGTTGAGCCAAGGTCCAACCCACTATCCGTTGGTCAGCCTGAAGGCTTTTTGGGTCGATAAACAATAACTCAGTCGAAGAAAGAACAAGGTTAAATGACCATCAAGATATGACATTTAGCCAGAAATGAATGGTCTCCATTGGGCCGCCCACTGAGTCACACGGCCCACTTATGGCCGTTTGAGAACTCAAGTGGTCCAATCTGGGCCGTGACTTACAACATGACAATTCAAGCAATTCGATCACGTAACAGGTTCAGGTCTTCATGGTACAACCTACCCAGCATCCTAGTGGGAATGCTAGGCTCGTGGGGACTTACAGAGGTCTCGTAATGGAGGTCCTAATCCAACGAAAGGAATATCTGGCAGAGAGTCCCAACCATTACAAGGAATAGAGGCTAGCAAAACATCAAAAAACATGTACACAACGGTCAGTCAATTCTACCCCAAGGGAGACTTCCCACTCTCCTATACACCCCTTCCCATCCCCAAGGCCAAAATTAAACTCACCATTACACCCCATTCAAACTAGAGAGAATACACACCCTCCACCCTAGGCAACCTGTGCCCCCTCTCTCCATCTCCACCTGGCCGCAGCCCACTCTCCCCCACCCCTAGCTTCAACTCCAATAGCTCCCACACTCCCTCCCTCACCCTGGTTCGTCCTCCCCTGGCCCCTCTCTCAACTAGGCTGCACCCCAGCTCCATCTCCCACCCTTTCCCCCTCTCTCTTCCCCTATTAGCACCTCCACCCACCATCTCATCCAGGACAGGTTTGTAGTAGTAGAGTACTACAAAGTTGAAGAGGCTGCCGCATCTTCATCGCGCATCTTCTGGTGGTGTATCATACATTTTTGGAAAGCTCTTCATAGCAGCTTCGTAGGCGAGGCAGCCCCTCCTTCATCTGACAGCCGTGCTCCAAAGGAGAGCCATTCTCCCCCAACTGCGGAAAGCTACCCCAGTAGGGAACCTGAGCCCAAGAGAAGAAGCGACCACGTCCGCTCCTGTGTGAGTTTGGACGTGAATTTTGGCTTAGATCTTCTCCTTCAAGTCCTCTACAGCACCAAGAAGAAAGGTGCCATTTATATTTCGGAGCTCCCCGTACCAGCCTCTCTCCCTAGAACGTGCAGGTCAGTCCAGTTCAGCCAGCTTCGGACCACCCTCCACTTCTCACTACCTCATCCTCTGCTCCGACCTACCCTTGGGGCCTCGTTGGATTCCACTGGAAGAGGAGTCACCCGCGGTCGCAACGACACTGACCTTGCCTCCTTTGGACCTTCGGAGAGTTCGTGGCAGTAGTTTTCTCAGGCCACTATGGTCCTGAGTACTGTGCACCCAGTCTCCAGTTGCAGACCAGAGCTCAAGTGCAAGCACGACCTCGACCATTCCTGTGAGGATTCAGGAGTGATCTTTGGAGGAGGTCTTCTTTGGCAAGTCCCCTACCAATCCCTGAAGGAAGGAGGCTGTTTGAGCATCGGGAGACCACATTCCAGCTATTTTCCCTGACTGGCACAGAGCGACTTGTTTAGAACCAAGTCGGACCCCCGGTCACTGTTCTGCTTCTTGCGCTCGACTCCGACATCCACTCGGAGTCCGGTCAGGCCCTGCTGAAAGAGGACTCTCCCGCGAGTACGTCGACACCTACCCCGCCTTCATTGGAGCAAAGAGGAGATTATGGCAGTGTTTTCTTTAGGTGACTGTAGTTCTGAAGCAGATTGAGCCGAGTACGACCAGTCCTGATCCCAGGGCTGTCACGGCCTCTCTCAGACTCCAACTGGCACCAAAATTGTACAGAGAGCTCCTTGACCAACCCCGGATGTTCCGGCACTGACCCTGCCTCCAGCAACATCTGGAGTTTTTTGTGGCACCCTGATCACTGACTTGCTGTTCTACAGAACCAAATCGGGCAGAATTTGGTTCGATCGGTCGGCTCGACGTCATCCAAATTTCCCCACTCCGCCTGGCCGGCTTACAGCCCCTCCTTGCGTGGAGGATAAGTTTGGTTGCAATTTGATCTCCCCCACCCTTAGTTCAACCCCCCTTGCGAGGGGCGTAGTGCATGTAATTTACCAATTTCAGGTTGAAGCTTCCTTGGCGTGGCATGCGGGTAGGCCCACGCTTCCTCGCTCACCCCCGTCTCCGGACGGGGTCGGCATCTTCACGCCGATCAGGTGAGCTTCTGGCCCCTTCTCATTTCTGGTTTATCTTGCTTAATTAGTATTGCTTTTTATGTCCATCGGGCGGTGAGAGAGTGTCTGGTCCTGAATTATCATCAAATTGAGCCATCATCGCGGAGTGAGCCACATCCTCCACTCGGCATCGCCGAGTTACCCACGGGTTTGGGGTGAGTGCCGGGTGAGTTGGCCGCCGATTTCGGCTCGTTTGAGTTACGAATTGTGCTTGCAAGATAGGTCCAAGGTTGTGTCGCATCACATGCTAACTGCGACTTTGGAAGGAAGGGTTCCTTGGATCGGGTGCTCCCAGAAGGGAGCTTTGCTGATACTATGGTTGATAACTAGAGATGCCATATCGCCCACATGATAGGGTTAGCTTGACCGGTAGAGTTTGTCTCTCACATCGAGTGTGCCTAAACATTGAGAGACATCAGGGAGGTAGTCGCAAAGGCTACCCGAGTGTTGGGGTTGAAGTCAGAGCAACTGGTTCCTTTGTCATTGACTCTTGTGTGGCCTTAGGTAAGACACCTTTTTTTATCATGTTGTCTTAGTATTATTATCTTTTGATGTATATGACTAAGATGTTGTGTGTTGTTATGTTCCTTTAGCAGGTTCCACGATAGGGGATGATCACCCCACTACGGAGGCGTCTTCCAGGAGCAGAGATAGAGGTTTCCAACCTAGGCGAAAATGACCTCTAGTACACACTAGAGCGGCGGGGGCTGGTGAGTTGTCACAAGGACTCAGAACTAATGAGCATATAGAGGTAGAGCTGGCTCTGAGTAAGTACCATGTTCACCTTTTGTCTTGTGCTGGTTTAGCCATTATTGTTGACTAACCTTGCACTGCTGGACTGATTCCTTGTCGCTCTGCTGGAGACTGGGGCGGTGGTGGCTTTCTCACTGGCCCTGGAGGTTGATCCTTTGCCCGACGATGGGATCGAGTGTGAGATCGACATGGAGGCATTTCTTCACGTAATGGATGAGATCGGCCCCAATGTCGAGACGTTCCCTGACTTTGAGCCATGGAAATCTTCCGAGGATCTCTGGCCAGGTAAGGTCTTGTGTGGCTGGGGATGTTCTACTTATGGTTGTGCTTGCTTCTGGAGACTGACATGACCACTTGTTTTGTGCAGAGACAACACGGACGTCGGGGGCCATGGCCCCTCCTGAGGCGTAAGGTGAAGTGCCCCTCTTGGTTGAGGAGCAAGAGCCGGCCGCAACCAGAGACGACTTGGGTAAGTGTAGAATTGTTATAAAGAGAGTTGCCCTTTATTTATGGGTTGATTGATAGGCTGGGGTTGTTGATTGTGTTTGTGATTTTGTTTGCAAGGTGAGGACCCGACTGCTACCCCGAAGATGATCTAGGAGCTGGCTAGCATGGCCCATTGGTGGTTCTCCCCTCTTTCGAGGGTGAGCCAAGAGTGACAGGAAGCCTGGTCACGTCTACTAACGGGGATGCCTCTGGATCACTACCACAACTGTTGGCAGGGATGCCCCTCCCTCCTTTGCCAACCATGGTCTTTGCTTGCATGGTGGGGGTGGTGGGGTCTTCTACCATAGGACCCTTAGGTACGTGACTGGGAACTTGGCCATTTGTGGTGGGCTTTTTGTATTGCCCGTTGGTGCTGAGCTTTTTTCTTCCCTCTTTTTTTTAGTGTTGGCCACAGGTACTTCCTCTCCTTTGGAGGAATGTGAGCTTCCCCGTGACGTGACTAGAGCCACGGAGGGAGAACCTGCAGCGACGGCCTTGGCTGGGGACGAAAAGGAGATCGTCGACATAGAGGGGATCTCTGAGGGGAGTGCCTCGGCAAGTGACTTTATGATGGGGGCATCTCTCGCCCGTCATTTTTTTCTCACAGCCCTGGTGGCTCACCAGCATGGTTCCATTGTATTCCTCACATTTATCTGAGTCGAGTCATGTAATTTTCATATTTTATTTGAGTCATGAACTATGTAATTTTTCTTTTATTTGAGTCCAGTACTAAATAAAAAATATAAATAACAACACCAATGGACTTAAACATAAATTAAAACACACTTACAAGTGTATGAAAATTAAAACAAAATCAGTTACAACAAAATTATAACAATTAACAAAAAAAAATAAAATAGACAAGCTTAATCCTACTCTAGGGAACTAAGAGAGGAGGGAAAATAAAATGAAAGTATGCTATCTACGTGAGAGAGAGGGAAGAGAGCTCTTCCCATGCCATCCCCTCCTTTTATAGCCTCCAAGCCATCCTTTTCACTCTCTCTTTCTTTGCCTTGCCGACGTCCGCACCTGAAGTCCTCCCACGTTGGTCTGCCTTTCTCTCTCTCTGGCTGACATAATCGTGCCGACCTACCCCATTCGCCCACCCGCTCTGCTGCAATCGCTGACCTTCGTGCGTGAAGAGAGGCCGCTGGCCTCTTTTCTCCTACCACGTGAAGCCGTTATGGCCCATGCATTGACACCGCCAGCCAGCCCATTTTGCTGACCTCCCGCGAGTGAAGCTGCAGCCATCGTGGACCCATCTGCCTTCCTACCTGGCCGACTACCCATTTGCCCACCAGCTCTCTCTCTCCCGCGTCAACCGAGTGGACTCCGTTCGCCAAAGTCTGACGTGCCTTGCATGGGTGAAGAATGTGGCTGGCACTACGTTGAAGCCTGCCGCTACTGCGTTCGCATGAACGAGCCCCCACGTGGCCAGCGTTGAAGCATCCCTACCGTTTGCGTTGAAGCTAGTGTGAAGCCGCCTGCTCTTTCTCCTCTTCGCACGTCGGCCGCCCTCCATCGCGTAAGACATGCCCATGCCTTGGCTACTAGCTCGTCCGCCTGCTTGCCGTATGTCTGCATGCGAAGCACGCCTTCGTGCGTGCTCGCGTGGACCTGGCTGGCCGCCTGCATGCGAGTGTCGACCGCCGAAGCCTGCATGCCAGTGTCGAGCATGCCTTGCTCACTGAAGACTTTGCATGAGAAGCCCGCGATCGCCGCTTGAAGTTGCATTCATGGGGGCCCCGCATCTACTGACCTCCCAAAATCGCCAGCGCTGTCGTGTTCGCCCCCGCTGAAGACCCGCCACCGAACCGGCCAGTTGAAGCCCATGGCCGACTAAAACATGCAATATATATATTTAATATCCGTAAAATAGTGTGACAGACATAACATGTTATGTATTAGATTAAAACAAGTTATATATCTGACGTAAAACAAGTAAAATAGGCTATATAGAAGATGGATTATACTAATCATGCATGATATGTTACCCTGTTAGCTACAGGTTAGGCCAGATCTTGAGAACACCTACCTTTTTGACGTGAATAACGAGATATTAGTAGTATAAAGAAAGCCAAGCCAAGCCCTTCTCGTCTCTGCAGCAGAGCTCCAGGAGCAGGACGTAGAATATAGGAAGAAGACATCCCTTCACGTCTTCCGAGGAGAAGAAGGGAGATATGCCCTCCTGCAGGCAGCAGGATGTCGGCAGTAGCTTCTGCCTACTCAATAGAGGGTATAATTATAGGGATAATCCTTTGCCAACGCAAAAGCAAACAATTTATTGCCTTGCGGGTCCTTTGCCAGCGAAATAAGGCTGTTTGTGTTGCAGAGGGACGGCTGGAAGGACGACAGGTATTGGCGCCCTATAGATAGGTGCCCTTTAATCCACGCCCTTGCACAAAGGCGTTACTAAGGGAAATGGCGCCCTAGACAAGGGCGCCCTTTACTGGATGTTGACCAGTCAACGGGTTGAGCGCAGGAAACAGGCTGGCCCTCTTCACGTGTGGTTTTCTTCAAGATATAGTCCCTGAAGGAAATAGCGCCCTTCCATGGGGTCTCTGTTTAGGAAATAGCGCCCATGCTTATTTCTTTCGGCCGCAGGGCCCCTAATTTCGGTAATTAATCAAGGGTGTTCCCTCGTATGGGGGATGTAAATGACATTGTGGCCTTTATGGCACGACGAGATTTGGTTCTGACCCGAACCACACAATCACCTAACGAAGTCAGATCGAGCGCACCATGGGTTTCTGTGAAATCTGATAAATTATCACCTCGGTGACTAGCACGCCCTCGCACTAAATAGACCTAATAAACACCCCAACTAACAAATGAATGGAACATATCCAAACGAATCTTAGTGCGTCCATAAGTCTGGCATGCCCGGTGGGACCAATCCACCCTTCATCTCTTTGTCAAAATTAGGGGCCCTGCGGCCCCCTTCTTGTAATATTAATTGCGTCATTTTTGCAAATGCAGGAAAATCTCATTTCCACATCGAGGATGGCAACCACCTTCGGTCCACAGCCCGTCGGGATCCATGTCAAGAGTGGCTACCTCACCGTCCCCCTAAGCTTCGGGAGCTTCCCTCCCGTGGTCGATTTCCCCAACTTCATTGGGGTGGCCTTCGTCAATATACTGGACGTGGAGGCGGCCAACAAGCCCAAGACCAATGCTCCCACCAGAGGGGCCATTGAAGCTGCGGCTGGTCGAGCTCCGGCCAAGAACAACGACGACGTCTCAGCCAAGACGTTGAGCTGCAACGTGCATCACATGCGCCAGGCTGCCGGTCCACCCCACCAGGGATCGGCATCCCACCGAAGAAGGCTCTGAAGGGGCAATGTTGGCGCTATCTCGGGGCGTCGAATCTCCAGCTCTGGGAAATCTGTGACCGTCGGGAGCATCCGAGTCCACCTCAATGGGAGGAGATCTGAAGTAATTCTAGACCGCATCGTACCAACTATTCCAGTCCACAACTCCTTCCAGGGGATGGAGAAAATGAAGGAGAAGGTGATGCCCGCCCTCCCGACCGCAGCACCGAAGAACACGTCGGTTCACAAGCCAGCTAAGCTCAAATAAGCTTGGATTCCCAGGGAAGCCCAGGACATTGCACCCGCCCAAGCTGGGCCCAGCTGCATCCACCCGAGGAGGGCCCGATGAGCTGAAAGGGGTGAGATGATGACCCCGACCTACCAGCCAGCAGTCGCTACACCGGCCCTGTCAGAAAATTCCCATCGCCAGCACCGCAGGCGCTGGCACCAAGCTGCCCGCCCGGAGCCTACAGCCTACATCCCCGCTACTATCAGCATACGACCACCGACTGCTCTCCCTGACTAGGAGTGGGAAAAGATTGAGTGAGCCATGAGAAACTACCTCTGAGGTCCGGGGAGCACTCTGTTGGGTCGTCAAAGACTACTAGGGGCAGTGGCCTCCGCCTTCCAGGAAGAAGAACAGACCCGATCGGTGCCCAGCGCGGAGTCGAAGAACCAGTTGGAGGAGCTACGCCAGTCCCCTTTACGGGAGGAAGCAAAGCCCCGACGGTCGGTCTTCGATAGGCTGGTGTTCCCGAGTAGGCCGTCAAGGAGGATGGCAAGAAGAAATAGGAGCTGGAGAGTTTTCACCTGTAGCATGGCAGGAGTCTTTGGTCGGTATGGGGCCTCACCCACCGACCCCGAAGAGTTGGCCAGACTCGCCGCCAGACCCGGTCCTCTCACTGGAAGAGGAATGGCGGCGGGCGAGATAGCCCAGACAGGCACTGAAGAGACCGCCCAGGAAGAACCCTCCATGGTTCAAACAGCCAATGTAGTTACCACTGGAGGCACTAGTGGCGGGCCCTCCACATCATCTGAGGACGCCCCAATTGAAGAAATAGGGGGCACGCCCAGTCTCCCCACCAATGACCCTACAATGCCGTACATAGTGCAATAGTACCAGCGGGAGACAGTTCCTTTAGACCCCGGACATGGGAATATGAATGACACCTCGACAAGTCGTGCTTGGACCTCGGGGATCATCCCTATCATGACCATGGCCTGACTTTGTCCCGGGCCAATAACCCACTAGATTTAGCTCATTTTCAGTGGGGTTTAACCCAGATTATTTTGTAAATATCAAACTTATCGTATCCCGACAGACATTGGAATCTAACACTGATTCCTCATCGTTTAAGTATCAAACTTGCCATTATCGATAGACATTTGCTCAAACATCTTTATTATTATTATTATGCTTCTAGCCCGGACTTCTATCCGAATACAAAAAAGGTCAACGAGATGACCGACAAAGATTTAAATGCTTCACCCCCCTTTATGGGGGAGCTGTCATTCGATTAATTTATTTCATTAGTACTAATTCCAGGCCAAAGGGCCCCTTATCCTGGTGATTAATCAAAAAATTTTTACTCTCCAGGAGGATGTAATTAACATCGCGACTTTATGACACGGTGGGTTCTAGTCTCGACACGATATCCACCTTCATCTGATCAGTCAGGCATCGCATACCGCAGGCTTCAGACCACTCCAATTTCGAAGTCCGAACAGATTGTCACTATGTAACTGGCACGCCCTCGCACTTGATAAACTGATGAACTGATAAATGATACAATGATATAAACAATATAAAGCTCTGAGTGTGTCCAATAGGTTGGCGCGCCCGGTGGGACTAGATCAGCTTTCATATCTTCGTCAAGATTTGGGGCCTTATGACCTCTCCCTAAAATTCTAACTTCCTCAATTTAAAATTATAGGTTGAATTCTGAAAAGCTCGATGGCTGTCACATTCAGCATGGCTATCTTGCAGTGCTGACCTGGTTTGGCAACTTCCCTCCCGTGGTTGACTTTCCCAACTTTCTGGGAGTCATGTTCGTGAACCTCCTGGAGGCCCAAGAGATAGAGCTAGTCACCACTGCGGAGGCGACACTTGAAGGAACGAAGATGGTGGGCTGCTATGTCTAACGCACTAAGGATCGAAAGAAGTGTACCCCGACTGCTAGGAGGGCGACCAAGAAGAACATTGGCACATTGTAACGCTGGCTCTCCACTTTAGACAGATCCGTACTCATCGGAGGCATCCAAGTTTTTCTGAATAGCCGACAGGCCAAGATCACTCCCGATAAGGCAATTCCAACAGTGCTAGTGCACAACTCTTTTCAAGCACTGGCCCAAGAGAAGCTGAACCGCTTCGAGTCCAAATCAAAGGGAGGGTTGGCCCCAAAGCCAATCAGATTCCAACATATTTTGGTGCCCAAGCGAACTTGGCCCCGAGCTCTAACTCAGCCAGGTGAGGCACTGCGGACCCTTATTGAGAAAGTTAGCACAGAGGAGACTGTGGTGGTCGTGACTGTCAACATAGTCAGGGCTGAAGATGACAGTGGGAGGCCATCCACGTCATCTGAAGAAATTCCAGCTGAAGAAAAAGGTGTCACCCTCGGCCCCTCTACTCATGACCCTACCATATTGATGTTGTTGCAAGAATATCGGTGATAGATTGAAATGTTGAAGAAGCAGCTAAATGAGAAGAATGCACATGCATCTACCTCTAAGCAGGCTGAAGTCCCTCCCGAGACACCTGGGGCAATGGCCAAGTCCTCAAAGTTTCACCACATGTGGCTGCATCTCAACTGACGCCTAGCTACACAAGAGGCACCCCCTTCCAGGAACAACATACCACTATAACGTAACCCCTAGTTTTTCTATACCAGGGGCTGCCGCAGCACCTCAAGCAACGGTGACGACAATGCAGATGCAGCAAGTCCACTTCTGCCCAGGTCTGGTCAACCCGACGATGGTGAACAAAATGATGATAGAACAAATGATCGAAAAGAAGCTGGCCGACAGGGGCAATGATGATCATGCCACTTTCGATGTGTACAAGGTACCTTACCCTATCCATCATGCAGCTAAGAGGCTACCCCCCGGCATCAACAAATCACCGAACTTTGATAAGTTTAACGGACAAGGTTTGCCAAAGGAACATATAGCCTACTACATCAACGTAATGGGTGATCTGGCGACCGACGAGTCCTACCTACTCAAGTTCTTTGGGTCCTCCCTCATAGGACTTACTTTTGAGTGGTATTTGAACTTACCGGCTGGATCCATCAACTATTGGCCAGACATGCAATGGAAGTTTCGGGAACGGTTTCACGTTGCCGAAAGAGAAGTGACTGTGGCCAAATTGTATGCTTCTAAGCAGAAGAATGATGAAATGACCCTAGAATATATTAAAAGATGGCAGAACCTCAGCATGAGATGCAAGTGGCCACCACATTTAGAAGATGCAGTACAAATTTGCAAACACAATTTGAAGTGGGGGATCCTCGAAAAAATGATTGGAATCGAAATTAGGTCATTTGACTGATTGAACAATGTGGTGGCAGAGATTGAGACATTCCTCTCCACATACTCCTCTTCCTCTGCGGCCTCAAGCCAGAAGGTCAAATCAGTCAATAAATGGCCTGCACCTGAGGAAGTTCATACAGTCAACTTCAATGCATTCAAGCAACAAAAAGGTAAAGACAAAGGGGTCGCCCACCCTCCCCCAGCCATGCCTGCTCAACAACAAGAAGGGCCTCCTTTGCGAGCAACAATGATGAAGCCCTACTTCTTCCCGAAGGATAAGACTCAACTTTTGTTTGAATGGGTCACCAGATATAATAAGGTCACCCTTCTAGAGCCAAAGAGGCTAGGTGTTAGAAGAAAAGATGACCCCCGCTTTTGCCCATATCACCGAATGCTTGGGCACTCCGTTGAAGATTGCTATGTATTTAAAGATATTATCGAAGGTATGATCAAGAAGGAAGAGCTCTAGATGGACGAATGCAAGGTGGATCCCCTGCACCCTCACGAGTTGCCCGATCTCAAAAGAGCTATCAACATGATATCCATACACAGGCAGTTGCCCGAAGAAGTGCTCGAAGTGCACACTTATAAATATGTCGAAACCACTTTGAATTCTCGGACTTGATACGAGATGCAAAAAGAAAATCAGGAGTGCCAAGAGCACCAGATGACCTACTGTGGGGGCAGATACCAGCCACAGATGGTAAGAAGAACAAGAAGTTAAAAGATAAAAAAGGAGACATCGTCCTCTCTTGCAATGCACTATCGGTCTTGTCCGACCTGAGCCAAGCGACTGAGGAAAAAGAAGATGAAGAAATATACTTCGCGCTGATGGAGGCGGATCAACCCGAAGCTTCTACCTCCCATCGTGATGGTAAATTCTGAGAGAACTCGGGGCATTCCCCATTGCTCGATGAAGATATGTGCTATCAAACTCCCTGATGTACGAGTGTAGGGGCAAGAATCTTAAGCTCTGAAGGACTAGATGCGTCCAATAATGATACTAGGGTGCCACAAGCTACACCCAAAACTAAGACAGGAAGTAGCGTTCCTACCTCCTCCCAACCTGGCCATGCTCGAATGGTAGATTAATACCAGATGAGGAGAGAAGTCGGATGGATAACAAGAAAATTACGGGGGATGGGTTTAGACTTAGTTGACTCACACCCAAATCCGATGGTTCCGACACAGACGAAAAAGCCAAGCGCGGAACAAGCAGGTGAAATGAAGCTAGTTGAGGGTGAAGTCACCAAAGCAGAATTATGTAAGATCACGCAAAAGGATGACGAGCTTGCCCTAGACTACATCCAACAATGGGGAAGTCTCTATGCAAGATGTTGGCATCCACTGGATAATGAAGATGCCGTCCAAATATGCAGGTAAAATTTAAAGGCTGAAATCCTAACAAGGACGGCTAGTATTGATGTCAAATTCTTCAGTCGATTGATTAATGATATTGTGGCCGATATTGAGGCCTTTTTGGCAAAGTATTGCCTGGCTGCGACCACCCCAAATCGGGAGAGCAAGCCAACTGGCGTACAACTGGCGTAAGAAGAAGCTCATATTACCGATTTCATGGCCTTCGAGAAGCAAAGGGAGAAGGCGAAGGAGGTGGCAAGCCCTTCCGCGACCAAACCTGCCAAGCAACAACTCTCATTGCTGGTCAAGATGATGAAACCTTACTCCTTCCCAAAGGACAAAACCCAAATGTTATTTGAGTGGGCTCGCGTGTAACGACCCAGGGCTCCGGGTACCGATAACCCGATAATATCAGATTATCACTACCAAGAACTGGGGACGCCACCCAAGAGGCTGATGAGGCCTCTAAAGGGTTAGTGGAGTTTATCGAGGAGCTGTATAATGAATTGAAATTACAATGAGTAAATTAATTTAAATGACTATTAAAAATTAAGTGTGGAAGTAAAATAAACTAATAGCGTGATAAAATATATACAATAGTCCAGAAATTACAAATGTACAAGTCCCACAACTCGGCGATCCGCTCATGGCATGAGCCAACCTCTGACCGCGCCACTGACAACTGCCTCCTGGCCTCGGTCAACTCTATCATCTGCATCATATCATAAAATCATTAATCTTTGCAACAAATTAAAGAATATCATGAACAGAGCAAAATAAAACTCACCAGTGCGCTGTGGTCACGATGCTGTCTCGCCACACAGGCGAGTGCATCCTAGAGCTCCTCAGTCTGGATAAGGGCAAGAAAATCATAAGCTTCCATGAATAAATAAGGGCATAATTGAACATTTAAGAGTAAGGACTTACCCGTGCGGCTAGGTCACGCTCTGCCGCCTCCACCCGAGCAACTGCGCCAGCCAGTCGCTCCTCCAGCTCCCCAGTTCCGGTGCTCGGTCCTCTCGAGCTCGATGCACCGCTAGTGTCCCTCGCCACCGCTCCCTGCTGGGCACGCTGCATTCAAAGAAAGATCGTCAGGGGCAAATCATCAAACAAAAAAGAATTCATTTGCATTTAATTTAAACACTCATCAGGGTCGCCAGATCAGCTCGAGCAGCCGCCAACTGGGCCTCTAAGCTGTAAACGTGGACTTGGGAAGTTTGGATGAGAAATCCTTGCCTTGCACCCTGATCTCCTCCTTTGATGTGAATGTTTGATCCCCTACTCTGATTGATGTCATGAGGTTAGTTCTTCTTCGCTCCAATGCAATCCTTTCAAAATAAGTTGTACTTCTATCCCCTTCCTTGAGCCATTTCTCTCTAAATCTCTGTTTTCAATAAATAGTTTCCCGTAAAAGATCTTTTCAAACTGTGATATATGTGCATCCCTGAGCCTCCTGTCAGAGTCCTCCATCAACCATGCCTCCTCCAGGTAGTCCAAGTGTCCAACCTCTTCAGTTGGTGAAGTGTTCTGTCTTTCGCGTCTCTACTTGGAAGGGTTTTGCCTACACCCCATTCCTTGAGCACTTCAGCCACATGTTTTAGTTTCCTTACAAGTCTTGCCATAGCCGACTGTTCCTGCCTCTACGCACCCCAAGTTTGTCTGACAATCTGCATGAAGTCCTCTTCCTTAAACTAGAACCTCTCAAATCTAAAATGTTGCTTCCTGACATGTCTATGGCTGCTCTTCAACAGAATGAGTTTGTGATCAGAAACCAATCTAGCCAAACATGCCTCTATCACATGAGGATAGTAGTTCTACCAGTCAACAGAGATTAAGAACCTATCCAACTTGGAGCAAGAAGGTGCTGCCCTCATGTTAAACCAGGTAAACTAGGCATTCGCCAAGCCAATGTCTATCAATGTCGCTTCCTCTATGAAATGACAAAAGTCCTCCATCTCCCCTGATTATGGGTTCTCCCCTGTCCTCTCTCAAATTGTTGCAACCGGACTGAAGTCCCCTCTCCCACACTAGGGTCGTCCAGAGCTTTAATGGTAAAGGAGCAACTCATCCCACAGTGATTTCTTCCCCTCTCTGGTATGAGAGCTATAAATACCCGAGAAATCCCAAGAGAAACCATCCCTCACATTGTGACAGTGAAGGGAGATAACCCCTCGACTGACCATTCTGCATTCTTCCATGGCTCCACCTCTTCCACCTCAAATTGATTCCAAAGTACCATGATACCACCACCCTCCCCTTTGCGGGGAGGCCACCCCCTTTGTAAGCCTGGTCCCTCCAATCGCCCTCATGCCGGATTCCCCATCCCCTTCACACTTTGACTCCTACAAGCACATGATGTCTATCTTGCATCTTCCGATTAACTCCCTCACCGCCCTCCTCTTCTCACCCCCACAGATCCCTCTCACATTCCATGAGATTATCTTCGTGTTGACATTTCCCTACCTCCCTCCCCCTCTAAATCTGTCCAGGTTTTACGATTCTTTATCACATGGTTTCTATCGTGGTGTCTATCTCGATCATGTTGTACTTGGCAGTATTCACCGAAAGGCTCGAATCTATAGTACTTTGTTCGAGATTTTTCTATAATTTGTTCAAGTTGCTGTTGACTTTTAGTGTTGGTTTGATGACCGTACATGTTTTTACGTTGTTTTGGTCATCCCAGTTTAAGTCTGCTTAGCTCCTGATGTGTCTTGCTCCTGTTGAAGTGCTCGATTAGATTCCGTGATGAGAAGATGCTCGGGTGAACCTAAGATTTTCCCTTCCTGGTGAGCTTCTATTGGCCGAGCTTGATGTTTCTCATCCTGTTGGTGGAGTCTTTTCAAGGTTAGCCTTGGAATTGCTCTCTTAGTGATGCCTTTGTCCTGTGTCTGCTTAAGTGTGGACAGCTTTATTCGGATCCTGATCTGGTTCCTTGCTTTACAGTTGCATGGCTTTGGACGCATTCTTGCGTTAAGAGCTATTGCATATCGTGTTTGTCGTGCCGTGCCCAACGGCCAATGTGTTGTAAAGGCTCATTTATTGTTTCAGGATGTAAAGGTAGGCTGAGATTAGCATTTTTCCTTGTGCTTTGTGCTGATGCTGGTGCTCTCTTTCGTTGCACTTAGGCTTCTTGTGATCGGTTGTTCGTTGGATCAGTACTCGTGGCGTGCTAATTTGTGATTTTTCATGAATTGCGATGGCATCGTGTGTGTGATGAGATGCGGATACCGAGCTATCTTCTATTGCTTGTGTGCGTGTTTGAGTGCACAATAGAAGCGTGTGGGCTGATAACCCACTGGTCGAGAGGTTTACTTCTTCTCAACGTGACTTCATCTTGGCTTCCTGTGCCTTGATGTTGTCTGTTGCCGTGCTGTTGCGGGTAATTTTCTGGTGTTGGCATCAGCAGTTGCGAGTGTTGGGGAATTTGTCAGCTTTCCTACTGATTGAATACCCTCTACCCTGCACTTCCTTCTCTTGGGTGTTGTGTTCTCGAGGCGTGCTTATAGTCCTTGAGATGCTTCCGTTGAGATTGTGGTTCTTCCTGTCATTTCTCGTTGTCGTGGGTCTTTCTTGGTGAGTTGTCCGATGCATGACCTGTTCCCTGCGGTTGTGTGTTCAGCTGCTGTTGTGCCTTAATGTGACCCTGCTTGTAGTGGTGTTCCGTGGTTCTGTGTGCTGTACGGAGCCAGAATCCTGCAGGTGCTGTCGTGTTGTTATTTTGAGTGCTGTTTCTATATGATTTTGTGTCTCTGTCTTAGACCATTGTCTTGTTAGTTAGCATTACTGTACTCCTCTTCCCGAGTAGAATTAACTTGCGACTCGATCAGATGTAATATCTGAGTGAGGACTGACTTGATTGTTGCTTGCGGTCCAGTGGTGCTGTGTCATTGGCCTCCTGTGTGCTAGGTGTTCCCTGCTACCTTTGGCACTGGAGCCGATGATGTGGTCGAGCGGTCAGCTGTGAGGACTGTGTCTCCTTGTTTAAGCTGAAGCTTGTTGTGATGTCGTTTTATTTTTTGTAATCTGTTATCGTGGCAGTCATATCTCTTTTCCAGTGAGACGTAAGCGACATTGCCCTGTTTCGGAGGTGTCAGACTTGTGTTCACTTGTGTCGTGCTCTGTCCTGAGCATGTGCTCGTGATTATGGTCTGACTGTGTTCCTCTGAGCTGTGCTTTTCATGATTCGTGTCGTTTTGTAGTTGAATCTGTTGGGTTGTTCTTTCCTTCTTCTCCTTTATTAGTCCGTAAATTTCGAGGGTGAAATTCCTTAAAGGAGGGGAGGATGTAATGCCCTGGATCTTTATTGGATCATTATTAGGTCTTTCGGATCCTTTTTGGAGAGTCTTTGCTATTAGTATTAGTTCTGCAATTCTTTAATTACCTGCGGATCATTTAGTTCATAGATATAAAAAAAAAAAAGAAGGGGAAGGGGGAAAGATCTATTCACCCCCCCTCTAGATCTATTCAGTCCATATTCAACACCTTAGGGGGCCTTGCCTCCTCCTAAAACATAGAGAATGGGGTTAGCCTTCCATCGATCGAGACACGCTACCCCGAATCTCGAGAAAATGTGAAGAGGGGTCCCGGAGGTCCTACGTTTACCTCAGTCACCGGGACTATGCTATCTTCCGGTACTATTTCTCCTTCCTCCAGGGTCACACCGGTCGACGTTGCAGTCCCCACGGCTGCTTCTTGCCTCAAGACCACGAATAAGGTTGCCAGCTTCCCCAAGCCGGCATCGCCACCCCCAGATCGCTCTGCTGGTACATCTGGGATGGGCGCCTCCACGGTTTCTGGCTGGATTTACTCCTGCAAGTTAACCGAAGGATAAGAGACAAAGGACCGAAAGCTGGCCGCAAAGGGGGGGCCCCATGTGAACATGATCACACTTATAAAATCCTCGCCCGAGGCTGCCTCGTCAGAAGAGTAGTCATAATCTACCTTCTCACCCGAGGAAGACTGGGTCAGGGTAGGCTCCTCCCTTGTCGGGAAAGAGACTCTTGCTTGGGAACCGACCACCTCCTCCTCGCGCGGACTGGGCGACGGTGACTTCCCAGACTTCAGCTTCCTCCTCGCATACGCTTTCGTCGGCTCAGGGATTTTCTGAGCCTGTATCCACTCGGGGAGGGGTGCGAGGGGAGCTGGCAAATGAAGGAGCGTTTGGGTCAGATGAAAGTCTTCGGGCTCCCAACGAATGGAAAATGTTAGCCGCGCCAGTGGAAGGAATTACCCTGTTGGGTCTCTGCGGTCGGGAGCGGGCCGGGGATTGTCTCCTCCATGGAGGGCGCGACCCCAGGTGCGACGACTTCACCCACGTCCAGAGTAGAAGCAGGTACTGGCTCCTACGCAGGGACTGGAAGAAGAAACCCGTATCAAAGATCTTGTCCCACAAGGTGAGAAAGTGTTAGATGGAACCGTCGGCAAAAAATCTCTAACCTGTGGGTTGGCTGGGCTCGACCTGAGCAACCGCAAGCGCAGCCACGAACCTCTCGGCCTCGACCTTCCTCTGCTCTAGCTCCTGCAGACTGACCACCTTGCCGGAGACCCTCACAGAACGCACCTCCTCCTCCACTCCGGTTGGGAGAAGGAAACACGTGCGTCATGCATGCATAAAATAATTTTCCCCCGGAAGTGGTCGGACCCCGAAAGGCGTCGGCATCCAAAAGTCTCACCTGCGGGATGGCTTGGCTTGGCCCTGGGCATGGCAAACTTCGCAAAGGAGGGAACCGACGGAGGAGGGGAAGCTGAAGTCATCCGAAAAATCTCCGCCCTTTTTCGCTCAACCTCCTGCCGCGCAACCACCTTGGCAACGGCAAACGCCTTCTCCACGGGCGACCTCTCCTAAGGCTCTCTAGCAGCCCTGGGCGAAGGGGTGGGAGTGGATGGCAGCTCGGACCCGACCCAGGCTTCACCTGCAGAGGGGATCGGTGAAGGCGGGGCTCCTCCCTAGCTGATGAACATAAAAGATATCCAGGTGTGAGCAGCCCATGCGAAGATGAAGATAAACTCCACCTGAAGGACAATCTTGACAAGGGAAATCTCACCTGCGGGTTGGCTTGGTTCAGCTTGACCAACCTCAAACTCCTCGAACGATGGGATAGGAGGCGGTGGAGGAGCAGTCTCTGCAGACTTGGTAGTCTCCGCCTTCCGGTGCTTGGCCTCCCGCCGTCCAGCGGCCTGTGCCTCACCCAAGGCCTTCCTCAGGACAAGGCAGCTAGACCTACTCACGTAACGATCCTTGAGTCTTACGACTCGGAGGTAAGATCATCACAGACAGCAGAACAAGCCACCAATCAGTCTACTCCTAAGCCAGAGGAAACAACGCTCCGTAGGAAACGACTCACGGAGACCCGAGGGGACACCAAGAACCCTCAGCACACCTGGACATGTAACCGAGGTAGGACAGTACCCCGAGGCATCCAGAATACTATCTCAAGCTGGACAGAACCGTCGAGACACAAACAAGGTCACCTGTCAATCCCTGGTCTCACCGGGTTGACCGGAACCAGACACGACGCACACGCAAACACACACAGACATCACACACAAGCACCCTTGGTTATCCCATCATGGCTACAGCCCTCATAGGAAGTCAACAGACACCCACAGGTCACGGGCAAACCACAATATCAAGCCAAGATAAGCAGAAATCGGAGCGGTGGACAACGACTACACTCTGGGCAGAGCGAACTATCACTCAACCACTAGGTGAACCCGACAGTCAAGGAAAGTCGCTGCAAGGCCAGAGACAAAGACGCTGGCAGGTCTAGATCAAGTCATTAGGGAACTGTCACAGTCAAGGAAAAGACCACACCCAGTCACCTAAACTGACCTATCCAGAAACCACCAACACACAAACACCACCCTAAAACACAAACCTATGATAGACCAACACACGAACAGACATAGAACAGAACATCGAACAACGCAGAACAGAACATCGGCCATCACGGCCACAACAGGACTGTAACGCACCTCCATAGGGGTGTTACCTGCTCTGATGCACCAGGGTAGGGGCATCAGGGCAACTAGGCCTACAACTATGACTCAAATGACGTAACGCACCAACCAAGGTGCGTTACACCACCTGACGCGCCAGGACAAGGGCATCAGGGCCAACGGGCCTAAAAGCCTAACACGAACAATGTAATGCATCAGGCCAAGGGCATTACACAACCTGACGCATAAGGAGAGGTCCATCAGGGCTAACTGAATGACATGATCTTTGAGACAGACACGGTCTTTGAGGGACTGATAGTCATAGTCCTCGAAAACATCAGCACGTAACGCACCAAGACAGGCGTGTTACAGACATGTGACGGTCCTATGCTGGTCCGTCACACGACCCCAGCCTCAAAAGACCCGAAATGGCCAATGACTGTGACGGTCTATCGAGGGGCCGTCACAAAGGTGATGGCCTCTGGTACGACCGTTACACCGAACCGGCGAGCAAAATAGGGGAACAGCCCAATCGGCCAGTTCCACGTCCCATTCACACCAAAGCGCAGGGGAAATAAAGCCACACGATGATACAACACTCCTAGAGGCTAAAAACACCGCATGCAAGCGTTAAATCGCGAGATCGGGGCGATTCCGACGAATCGACCCAAAATGAGTCACCGGGGTTCCCGGACTCCTATCGACCCCAAATGACAACCGATCGACACGAAACTTATGGGAATGATGTCCTAACATCCCAGCGGTCATTTTGACAATAATTTTATCGAGAATGATTGTGGTTTTCTGACGAACCCTACAAACCCCAAAAACTATGGTTTTCACTAAATCGGCCCGATCTCCCCCGATCGAGCACCAAACCGTGCACAGGGGTAGGAAAAAAGTGCAGAACGAAGTAGCGATCCGTCTCCCTACCTCCACCGAAGAAACTGTGCGCCGAAGCGACTAAACCACGCCGAAAACTGCCAGGAACACGAACGGCGTCTTTTTGGGAATCCACCGAGGGATCGCGCCTGCCACACTCCAACCGTAGCTCCACCTCGCGAACTGATCACCCCACCACGTCCACGCCTCGGCCAGCTCTCCACGGTCATGCGCATGACCAACATTTGATGGCTTATCTATTTGATCTGTCATTGGAGGGCCCAGCTCGGGATTGGTTCTTTTCTTTGCCGCAAGACCAGATTGTGAATTTTCAAGTTGCTCAAGAAAGATTCATTCAACAGTTTCAGGATCAGGTTGGGCTCAAGTACTCTATTGTGGATCTGGCCCATGAAACGATGAAGCCTGACGATAATTTCTACATATTTGCTAACCGCTGGCATCGCTTGGCTACGCAAGTCCCGGGGCACATTCTGGAGCCAGAGCAAATCACGATGCTTATATCCAATGCAACGCCCGAGTACCGCTTCATCTTAGCCCTCAATGACATTACCTCCTAGCAACAACTCTATAGTTGAGCCCTCTTCATTCGCCAGTAAATCTAAGGTTCCCTTAACACCGAGTCCCTTCCACCCCCTACATCCACTTGCGCTTCGCCCTCCACATATCCCTCCACCTACCAACCCTCTGCATATCCCTCCACCTACCAACCCTACGCTCCCATGAGTCAGCCTTACGCCACCTCACCCTCCACATGTCAATCTCCCGTGAATCAACCCTTCACGAGTCAACCCTCCGCCTCCGCATACCCACATGTGTCTTCCCTTCTGGTCAAGGAAACACCACACCCCGAGCAGGTGGATGCCGTCTACATACCTCCTCCACGTCCCGCTCCACATACATTTCCCCTAAGTCCTTCCACTAGCCATGCACCATTGCCTACGCAACCTCCGCTTCCCTCTCCACAACCATCACCTTCTTATACCTCTCAGCATCCACCTTGCCCGAAGCAAGCTCCTTCTCCACCGTTGCCAGAGTCTTTTACAAACATTTTTAGGACTTTCATGGCCACTCACACATTACCGCTCCCTCAAGTTGTGCCTTGCCGACTGACAGTCGGGACTACACTTCAGTTTTGTGATTATCACTACCAATAGAGGCATTTGGTTAAAGATTGTCCCAAATTTTGAGAAATTATTTAAGATCTGGAAGATAAGGAGAGGATCGATTGGTCGACCATGCACAAGGTCGTTACAAATCATTGCAGCACGCAGCAGTAGAAGCAGGCACCGCCCAAGCAGTCGTCTCCATTTTTACAAGACCAGGAGCACCCTTTTCATTCTTTGGTTAACGATGCACCTGCTCCGTCACCTGCTCCGTTATCTATACCATCTTCGCCATCCCCTACATCATCTCCATCACCTCTGCCTACCAAATCCCTTGCTCAGGCTAGTGCCTCCACTTCCACCACTTCCACCGCCACTTTCACTACCTCCACCCCCAATGCCATTCGGCGTGTTGTATCGATACGCCGATGATGGGCACCATGATCTCCCCCTTTACCCTCTCCTTCTCCACCTTCACTACAACCATCTCCTCCTCCACCATCACCCTCTCCACTATCACCTCCACCGCCTTTATCTTCTCCACCTTCCTATCCATTTTTCTCACCACCTGAGCCTGAGGAAGCCATACCTCCACCGTCCTTCACCTTTGCCCGAACTCGAACCTGCCATTGCCTCTACTCCTCCCCCACCACTTACAAATACCATACCTATTGAAATCCTCACACCATCTGGACCTATTCCTATTCCCTTCACTTCTCCTCCATCCACCTCCACCCCACGGAGCGGGTGTGCGTTACTGATGGTGCCCCTCGGGTCTGGTCCCCAAGGAGACAATGAGCCGAGTCAGGGCGGTTCGGTGCCGGTTGTTCCACTCAATATTCAAGATTTCATCTACCGTATCCCAATCTGTGTCCTGGTCTCGGGCTACTTTGGGACTGATGAGCCTACACTGCCTATGAAGATGATTTCTAAGAAGAGTTCTATTGCACTAGTGCCAGTTTCTTCTAGGCCACAACGTAAGTCATTCTCTTATTCTCCTTGCTAATTTCTCAATTGGTCATTGATTTATTGATTCTTTGGTCTATTGTGAACCCTTTCAAGTCATTCTGAGACCTTAATGTCTTGGTCTCGTCGATCCTCCGCAACCACACGCGTGGTCCAGGCCAGCTAAGGCAGCGTGAGTGGTACACCACCCGGCTAATGTGATCCACATGATGGCCGCATTTTCCCTCTCTGATGACGAGTCAAAAGAGCCCAGCGCTAGTCGAGGGGGACATTCGATCTGGTATCCAGGGTGGAGGCCCTGGCACGATCGCAGACCTCTCTCCTTCCCCAGGGAGAGAACCTGGTGACTCTTCGACGTTCTCGTCAGAGAGGGGGCAAATCTTGCCCCGCGACCCGCCGACAGATTACACTCATTGGGACTTTAGCCACCCCTAGTACTGTCCCTTACATGGACGAATCTGCCATGCGATCGAGTCCTATGAGGAAGTCCAGTACCTCATCCAGGAACAGATCCAGTGGGAGTAGATCGATGCCGAGGGGAATTCCATGGCACTCGTTCGGCTCCGACAAGCTGTCGAAGAAACTCTGAGCATCGCTTGAGATGCGCCAGGACAGCCAGATCCTCCCCAGGAAAACGGACAAGGTTTGCCTTATCAGCATCCCCCAGAATGGCTAGAGTTCTGAACCGATAATCGTGAAGCACTCGAGTGATTGTGGAGGCGCCAGGAGCAAGACACCAGTTCAGAGACGACGTCGAGCACTTTTTCGGTCAACATCATCCATCCTCCTGCTCCCCCAGCCTCTCCCAACTCCCTAGCACCATCAGCCGATCAGCCAGACCCTGCCACTTCGGCCGTACAATGGTGGCCCTGACGAGAGTTAGAGTCTCTTCCCTTCTCCAGAGAAGACACTGCTAGGCTCCTTCGAGTCCTTCTCAGTCGAGAGGATGTCCTGGTAGGTGAGAATACAATGGGCTCTTCAAGTTCCTCTCACCCTTTCTCTACTCTACCACTGTCACCGATGCTCGAGGATAGGAAGGGAAAGCAGAAGTTGGGCGAGGCCCCGGCTCGACCAGACCCTGCCCCTCCAGCAGTCCGCAAGTCGGGCTTGCCCCTACAAGGGCCATCTGGTGCGCCAACTCTAGACTGCTACCAGGGGAGCCAAGGCCCAAGACCCTGTCGGGCGTCGCCCGACCCTGCTCTCAGCTAAACTACGAAGGCCAGGCCGAGAAGTAGGAGGTTAAGCATGCTCCCGAGGCCCTTCCTCAGCAAGAGCTCCAGCCATCATAGTTAAGGCATCAAACCACGCGTGCATCTTCAGATGCAGATCCTAGTATACCGGCTCAATGGGAGGAACCTCCTTCGCCATCGCAGCTAAGGCATCAAACCGCGCACACATCCTCCGACGCCAGTACCAATCTACCAATTGATGGCAAACTTCCTTCGCCACCATGGCTAAGGCATCAAACCATGCACACGTCCTCTGACACCAGTACCAGTCTCCCAATTGATGGCAAACCTCTACAGCCACCGTGGTTAAGGCACCAAACCGCACAGACATCTTCGGATGCCAGTCCCAACATTTTGGCTTATAAGGAGCTACCACCAGAAGTCATCGAACAAGCGATCAACGCTACCTTCCAAATACAACAGTCGGAAGGTGCCTAGACTGAGATCCGGGCAAAGAGGAGTCGCAAACCTAGCTCTGCAAAAATGTCAGCTCGACATCCCCACGGGGATCCGTCAGCTCCAGCCCTAGCGCCTCTTCCTCCTTGTTGTGCCCCGACTTGTTTTGACGAAGATCCTGATAGAAAATGTATTGAATTTGGTTTATATGATTTGTATTGATTGATGCTTGAACAAGGGATTGAGGTAAGAAACAAAGGAGGAGTTGTCCTTAGGAGAAGATCCTATGGGTATGAAGCACCTCCACATGCAACGAACACCCTAAAAATAGAGAAGAGTAACACCTAGTAAGGACTTAAAATGGAGATGAACAATCAAAAATGCACAAACAAAGAGAGGAGAGAAGAGGTAATCAATGATCAACCAAGTTTCAAATGATGCACGAAAAATTTTATAAGTTTCCCTTTTTAGAACCTTAGTGAATTAAATTAGGTGAAAATTCTCTCAACACTGGGGTTCCTAATAGGGGTGGAATGGGGACTTGGTTGACTCTAAGAGTACTCTCTCTCTCTCACAGATGCAACCTAGACTCAGGATGATAAGGTACAACTCGCCTGACGTCCGTGTGGGAATCCATAGCTTACGGGGACTTACGGAGGTCCTAGGTAAGGTCACCTAGTCGGCTCCAAGGAATATGGAGACGAGAGGATCCCCTACCAAGGTAGGAATATGACTAGTATGGAAGAATGGATGAATCCTATGTGCACCAGAGTGCATACAAAATCTAGCCTAAATCTAACAATCAATGATCAACCAATTATAATAAGTATGGCAATAATCATGCAAAAACAAATGACAATCAGGGGAGATCAGAATAGCGCCCAAACAAGTATGAAATGATGTGGAATAATAATCAAAATGATAATCCCGGGTGCATTGTAGCACACAAACACGGTCTGGTGGGAGACTGCTCAGGGAGATAAACGGCCCTGGGAAGGACCATGCTGTTGCAGGGAGCAGTAAAGCTAAAAAAAACACAAAGGGTTGAAACGAACTAAGACTGTGGAGATAGAAGCATACCTAACTGAATGATCTATCGCATGACCGTGCAAACTGTGGAACGGCCCTGGGCCAACCACAGAAAGTCAGTAAAACCCAGAAGCGTATGAAGAACAGTAACGTACCTGACCCAGCAGATGTGCATGGCCTGAGATAGAAATAGCACGACCTATCGTCTGACCGTGGGAAGACGTGAGCAGCCCTGGGAAGATCGCTTACAACTCTAGGGACAAAAATGCACAGTGGACGAGATAGCAACCTTAAACAACTTAGAACACCTTACCAAGCATAGAACACAGGTCAGCAAAATAACAACATGATGGGCACTAGGTGTCCCACTGTGATCGCCAAAAAGGGGGTGCAGATGTGTGTTTTCCCCTTTACCTCTTTCTTTCACCTTTCTAAATCAAAGTATGAAAAGGAAAGTGATGCTGAAAGGTGGAGAGGTGAATTGGATGTGATTGCCACCAAGATGCAAAATGCAAAGGAAATGCACCCGTACCTTGGAAAAGGGAGATGAAGCACTCGCCAATACCCAGCGCTGTGAGGGATGAAGACGATCCTCTGGAGTCTGCTCAATGATGTAGATGGCCGCTCGATAGGTCATGTACAGTGCTGGAAAGAGAAGCAGGAAGAAGACTAACTGGCGCGAACGTGGTCTTCTGTCAGCCATGAACAGGGTCTAGATGGTCTTTATGAGACCGTGCTCCTCCGTAGACGGATGGAAGAAGACCGTGCCTATCCGCCAAACTCTAAGCCAAGGGACTTGATCCTCCACCCCTTCCGGCCGGCCAGAGGGGATGGGCCTCGTGCTGTGCTTATGTTGACCTGCGAAACAACGTAAACAACAAGACAATAACACCCAAATTAGTCCTAGAATGTTTAGTAACTATAAAAGGAAATGAAAAACCAATATCATAAATCAGAATGGGGAATACCTGGGGTTGGTTTTTAAACCACTGCGGGGCATGAAAATAGTAGGAAAGGGTGAAATGATATGAATGCCAAAAAAAATCGGGATGGAAAAGAGATTCTTCGAACAGTAGAAGGGTGATCCGTTAAGTTGTCACCTAACCAACGGAGCACACAAAATATCTCGGCGTGTATCTCAGATATTTTAATATTCACCTAACTTTGACACTCCGGATCTCTCAAAAAATAGGCAGTGTCAAACCCCCAAATGCTGAGTGCCCATGACTTTATTATCACACAGACAAGAAAGCCTCCCGGGATATGAGCAACTAAGCATGGTGAAATTTAACATGTCTTCCCTATGTTGCATATGTCAATCCAATTCTTCTTGACCGCTTTCCTAGACATGTTCCGCTGGACGGTATTAATCATTACCCTAAGTAACATGCTAAAGTAGCGACATCAAGCATCCTTATCATGACATAGCATTGCAGGTCACTAGGGATACACTAAGAATCACACAACTGTGATTCACAAGCTCACACAATGATGAAGAGGGATCCATTCATCATTCTCATATGCTGTCGCATATTGCACATGCGGTATGATATGCATGCCGCGGTGTTATTCCATTTTCATGGGCGTGTCATTAATATGATTATTAAAACACCACACGGATACCAGTCTAGTTGCGACTTACGCAGTTAACCCGAGTCACGCAAACCAGTCGCTCCCACTCATCACCCTCTTGCGACTCACGTATATGGAATTTACAGGCTCCATGGGATTACTCTGAAATCCTCATGGTCGATCTGCATTATATCTCATCTTAGTCCTTAGCTAAGGCAGCATATATAATTTGTTTGAGATATTCTCCTAACTCCCTGACCTTCAGGGTGCCAAGAATATCAGATGCCTCATCTTTGTCGCTTTCGATAAGCGCCAAAGGCGAATCACCTGTGTGAGTGGGTGATTCTTAGCCTGGTGACACTCTGACGATATGTAAAGCATTCGCATAATGCACATAACATAATAAGCAAACTTTAATGATGTCAAAAATTGTAACAATTACAATTTACAAAGGCCCATAGACTTACAATGGCCTACAAAGTTTTCTCTAGCTATTTACTTTGTTAGTGGATTAGCTACCATACGACCAGAACTAATCTGTCATAGCACCACTAACCTTTTTGCAAGTAAATCTCTTATGTAGTGGTAACGAATATCAATGTGCTTTGTTCTGCGATGATATTTAGGGTCTTTGGTGAAAGCAAGTGCGGAAGTGCTATTTGTATATAGCAGTATACCCTCATCTCCATGAGGTGTAAGCGCTGCAACAAATTTTGCAACCATACTGCTTCTTGACTCGCCGCAGAACAAGCCACATATTCCGCCTTCATAGTGGATAGGGCAATGCAAGACTGCTTCTTGGTACACCACAAGATAGCTCCACCAACTAACAGGAACACAAAGCCTGAAGTGGACTTGCACTCATCATGGTCACCAGCCCAATCCGCGTCACTATATCCCACTAGCTTTAAGTCACCTCCACAGTAACGTAAGACATAGTCTGATGTCCCCCGCAAGTAACGAAAAATTCATTTAACTGCTTTCTAGTGCGCGGGACCGGGGTTACTCTGATAACGGCTAACCAAACCCACTACGAAACTTATGTCTAGCCGAGTACACAACATGGCATACATTAGACTTCTAATCGCAATGCCATAAGGCACTTCAGACATTTCTCTCCTTTCTTCTTCATTTTTGGGACATTGACTAGCACTCAGGACACATTCTTTTTCAAGTGGAGTATCAATGGGTTTCGAATTGTGCATTCAAAAATACTCCAGGATTTTATTAATGTAGGTTTCTTGAGACAAACTCAATAACCTTTCCGAGCGATTTCGCACAATTTTTACGCCGAGCACATAGCTCGCTTCACCCATATCTTTCATCTCAAAGACAGAAGATACCGCTCGCTTCATCTATTTGTTTTGCCCTGTCCTCTTTCGCCTGCGCCTTTAACAACGCATCTAAGGCTTTTTCCCGAGCTATCTCATTATCTAGCTGTTTGGTGGCCAGTTCGCCTATTCTGTTTTGAATGGCCTTCGCTTTAGCGGCAGCTACTACGGAATCCCGCAAACGATTATATGCATCAGCCGCGTTGCCGGTTAGTATTTGCTCATTAGATAGGTTACCTAGGTAAGAAGGATACCGCTTTTGTAATTCATCAACGATTTTATTGCGCTCACTCAGGGGCACATTAACGTTTGTTGCCGCCCGGTAAAGGCTATCCAACGTAGCAAGCTCTGCCTGCGCGTCTTTGGTGCCTTGTAGCATAGTATCGTTAACCTCTTTTTGTATTTTGGCTTGCTGGCTGAGAGGGTTAAATAACGCCTGTATAGCATTACCCAAACTACCGTATTTCTGCGTTAATTGGGTGATTCCTGTAATGAGAAGGGAGATACCCAATGTTATGCCCCCAGCGCCGATAAGGGATTGGCCCAATGCCTTGAAAGCAGCGCCTGCTGATCCTGTTTGTCGGGTTAGAAATTGAAATTGTTCGGCAAATTGGGTAATGTTATTTCCTACACCTATGATACCGAACGGAGCGTCTTGTACAATTCGCGAGAATGAGGTTAACGCACCTCCTGCATTTGCTGTGCGTTGTTGATAGTTTTGAACTATTTTACCCGTTTTATTAACTGACGAACCAAAGGAAACAAAACGGGATTCGCCAGTCTTTAAGCCCTCCACTAATGATCGCAGATTAGTGCGCATCCCGTCAATATAGTTTCCGGAACCCTGTATTTGCTTCCCGGCGGCCACTATACCCTTAGCAGCGTTATCAGCGGCGGTATTGGCATCTTTCATGGCCCTTTCGAACTGATCGACATCAGCCAAAAGCAAAACCCTTAAACCTTCTTCGGTGACTGCCATGCGCCTGCTTTATTTTTATTGAAGTATCTGTTATGTATAGCCTTTAGTTCGTCCTGCGTTATTTCTTGGGTCTTATCTCTCTTGGGCGGCGGCGGATCGGTAACCAGGCTAAACAAATGATGCTCTTTTACGTGCTTCGCTCCCGCCGCTATAAGCGTCCAATACGCCACTTTCCGCGCCGCCTCCATTCCCCGGCAGGTTCGTATAATATAGCCCTGTGCGTAACGTTGGTAATCACACCACTCCATTTCCAGGAACTCCCACGGCTTTAGCCCTACTTCTCCTATCGCGAAGTCTTTAATTTCTTCCCAGCCGACTTTTTTTTTGCTTCCTCTGGCACGTCCACTTCAGTCGTTGTAAGTATTGGCCTGTCCTGCTGGGATTTCATAAACGCCTTTAGGGCGGGGGCTATATCTTCATCGTTTAATTCATCCATCCACATGCCCACCTCCTGTATTGTAAAATCCTTCGGCACTCGCATAATCCGGTTAGAAGCACTCATCGCACAATACACAATATCTATTGCAGCCTGCACCGTAGACTGCTCCCATGCTTCCCGCCATGCCTTTACAGCCTCTAACGGGTCTTGTCCGTATAGTTTACCCAGTTCCTCACGAAAAGCATTGCCAAAGGATAAAAGGCGAGTTTTCCCGCCTAAAGTTAATTCTATCATATGTCGCGTGTTGTAATAATTATGTCGTCGCGGGCTCTACCGCTCTAACCAGCGTCTCCAAGTCAAAAGTAAAGCTAAAGGTGCTTTCTTCCGCAGCCGGATACGTGTTTTCCCATTCGCTTACGTAGCCCTCACCGGTGTAGGTTTCATCCCCCTCAATCGGTGTGCCAGATGCGGGGCCAGAAACAACCGTTACCCTAGACCCCAATTTAATCATGTCGAACAGGTCGCCGGATGAATATGCAGTGCCGGTAGTCGGATCGGTGAACAGCATAATTTGCCCTTCGCCGGTAATCTGGAAATCCGGGTCACCCTGCGGGCTTTTCTTACGTCCGCACTTCGTATCCACGTTGGATATTTCCTGAGAAGCGGTGATAGTATGCGAAGTGAGACACCGGATAGGTATCATCGGCGGTACGCCGGTATCCACAAAGAGCCACACGTTTTTGCCAATAACTGTACGTTCTGCCATTATTTAATGTTTAATTGCTTTTAATAATATGTTCGAACCGTATAACCCGACGGTAAACTTTAAAAGTGTCGCTTAGCCCGTCCAAACTGTTGTCTGATGTCTTGCGGCCGCTGCCCTGTATGTAAACCATACCGGCAGGAAGGATTAACGTACTGTTTCGAACCAGGGGTACTACTACTGCTGCTACATCATCACAGTACACGCTGCCGTGGTTTGCATTCGTCCGGTGGATTATATCCAGCGTTGTGCCTACCCTATGGCCGTTATCGCACTTATCCGCCTGCTCGCTGTCATCCTGGGTACTTATCACTATATACGTTCCGGCTGCTTCGTCATCGGGGTAAAAATGGTCGTAAACGCTGTACCCGGCTCCCGCCAGCAGCCCTACTATCGCACCTCTTACCTCTTTGATGACATCCACTATTTAATTTGTTTGATACGTTTTAAAATCCGCTTCACAATTTTAGGCTGCACTTCCCGGTAAGCCGGAATAAAAAATGGTTGCGGGCGTACACCGTTTTTCAGAATATGCAACATAATCGCGTATGCGGCATCGTAGTCTTGTTGTGCCCGTGTGGCCATGTTGCCAGTTCGGCGGCGAGTTTTTACGCTGTACGTTCCTGATATGCCTTTTCTGCGAACCCACTGTACAAGCTGGTAAAAAAACTGCATGATATTACCTCGTCCGGCCCTACCTCTGTACTGCGCTGCAAATTCTTGATACCCTGAAGGAATCTTTACCTTTGATCCCGTCCCAAACTCCACGTATGCAGCATAAAATACCGATGCGAAGAAGTCTTTTTTCATCGGCTTGGACACATCCGCGCCTATGCTGTTTCTTAAAAGACCCTCATCTACCGGAGCCAGCCTTTTTGCAATCCTCACCATGTCCAACGCCCCGGCGCTTAGTTCTTCATCCACCAGCCTTATCGCTTCCGGCCCGTAGTCCTTTATCCTTCTCAGGAATGGAGACAACCCTGTTATTTTAACATCAAAACTCATGATGTCGGTATTGATTCCGCAACGCCTTGTTTAGTGGCCGTGATCTGCCAGAAACGCCCGGTTATGTCGGTATCCTCAACGGCCCCCTGTATCTGGTATTCGTTGCCCTTATACACCACCTTCATTTTGGTATCCGGCGTAAACCCTTCTCGCCACCGTATGTTAAAGATCGTTGTACTTTTCATATTCACTTGCGCTTCTGCCAGGTTCCGGGAGGCTCGTAGGGGGTCTTTCTCTGCCCAGGTTGACAACACATCAACGGGCGTATCTATTGTGCCCCCGTAACCATCCGCCACGCTGGTGTAGCTTCGGAAGGTGATACGATGTTTGTATTGTCCTATACCCATGTTACGCGTCTGTAGGGTTGAAGATTAGACCAAGCAATGCCGTCATACTTCTCTTTCCACTCATCGCCCCGGTTCTCGAATTGTGCCAATATTTTAGCGCAGATAGCTATTTTAAGCCCTTCCGGCACTTCGGCAAATCCTGCGTCATACGTTACTACGTAAGAACCCGTACCAATAATGCGGGGATACGGAGAACCGATAAAGGTCGTTCCAGTCTGCACCACACCATCATTATTCTCTACGACAATATCGGTCACCGCTGTAGTCACTGGTCCGTAAGGCAATTCAATCCGGTTCACCGATTCCAGCCAAGCCGTTACAGATCGTGGAATGATGGAGATAGCCGCATGCTTTTCCGCCCAATCACGGGCAAAAGGGATAAGCCGCTGTATCACCGCATCGTCGTCGTCGTAATCCACTCGCATGTACTCCTTCACCTCCTGTAAAGTCACCGGTTCCACAATTGGTGTAACATCCGTAAACACTACATCAATTACTTTGCTTTGGCCGGTCGTTATACACTCGTTTCGGTTGTACATGTTGTATTACTTTTTCCTTTTTAGGCTTGACTTTCTTCTTTTCCTTTTTAGGCTTCATGGTTAAAAGCAGGGAGAGCCGTAGCCCTCCCCGTGGTTTATCATACTCAGGTTGCGTTGCCAAAATCGCCCTTCAGGAATGCATCGGGGTAGTAAACCGCAAATGCTGCCCTTTCTTCCGCCACTACAGTAACCAAGTTCTTCACGGCGTTGTCCTGATCCTGGTCATACCAGCGTACGGTAAGACCCTTCTTAAACTTGATCTCTGCGCGGGTAAAATCGCCTATCAGATATTCGTCCTGGTTAATCACAGGGTGCGGCATGATAACCATACCGTTCACCGTAATAGGCGCACCGGAAATCAGTGTAGGATGGCTGTATACGCCGTCCGTAGACTTGCGGGTTGCCATCAGGAACCAGTCAATTGGATTCACCAAACCACGATTAGGAGGCAACCATTTGTTTTGCTGGATCGCCATAGCGTTTGCAATCAAATCCCACATTTCTGTAGCATCTACGCCCGGAGATGGTACGTGTGTGCTTGCCTGCGTGATAAGGCCGTTAAAGTGGCCCGTGGTGCCGGGGCCGCGTATGATCTCAAAATCCTCAACCTTCAGCACCTCTTCGGGCATGTAGTTGTTGATGTAAGAGGTCATGCCGTCAATATCCTCAACCATTTCCTCGGGCATACGAACGTGACCGGCAATTTTGATAACAGGGGCCGTTTTGCCGTCAAACTGGAATTGTGTTTCCGGTTTCAGCATACCGGGGGTAATGCCCGCCTCCGGTCCACCGCTTTTCAAGGTAGCTACCACGTAGTAATACGTGTTGCTGGAGGTGGTGCCCACACGTACCAGAGTGCGCAAGTGCGGAACCTGGAACGGCTGACCATAGATATTACGATCAAAGTCAGGGGCCACTACGGTGCCGGTTGTGTTGTTGCCAAAGGACATGTCCTTATGCACCAAGTAATTGTCGCCAACCTCGAAAGTGAGTGCGCTTTTCTTGTCCGCTTTCTGGATAGTAGCCGCGTTCTTTTCGATCAGTTCGCTGATAGCGTTCTCAAAGCTGGCTGTTTTTGTTACCAACTCTTTCTGTCCGTACTGCTTTTGCAGCTCTTCCACGAACTTATTCACCGCCTCAATGTCGCCGGTCTGTTTGGTCAAAGCGTCCTTAAACTCTTTGATTTCTTCTTTGGTCGCGGCTCCTTTCTGTAGCGCTTCCACTTGGTCGTTAATGGCTTTCACCCTATCAACAACCTCCGTACTGGTTTTGCTTACGTTGTCCAGCGCCGTCTGAAGTTCTTTTACGTTTAAATCCATCTTATATAGATTTGAAATTGTTGTTAATCTTGTTTAAAGTAGCTATTACGCCGGAAAAGTCGGTATTATGGGTTCCCGGTTCTGGTGTCTTTCCGACGGTCAGAGTGGTACTACTCATGTCAACAACCAGCTGATTCAGCTGTTTTATTTCAAGCAATAAAAGTTCAATTGTTTCGTCAGTTGCCGTGGTATTACGGCAGAATTTCTCAATGAGGGCAATTCGTTTTCGGGTCTTTTCCACCACTTCGGCGGCGCTTTCAGCCTTGCCATAAGCGGTAATAGGCGTGAATTGATTAGCCCCCCATGCAGTAAGCCCGGAACCTTCCATTAATGCAACCCTGATAAGTTCATTGCCAGCGGATGTTTTTCTGCTTTGATCTGGCCGGTATCCGTAGGAATGTTCGGTTATGATGCCCGATTCGACCATTTTCATGTAGTCAACGCCCAAATCGTGCGTTCCAACCTGAGCTACATACCGCAGGCCGGTACTATCTTCCTCCAATTCCTGAATAACGCCCGGAACTTGAAACGGGTCATGGTTAAGGAAATACTTGATACGTGGGTGCCGGGACTTAGGCCCGTTTTCTTCTATCGACTTGAGAAACATGCCCTTTCGGCCGATATCCCCGTCACTGTCCAACACATCAAACGTACTGAAGTACCCCTCAACGCGTCGTCCCGTAAAGTCAACGCTTTTGAAGTTCGCCGGAATAGATTTGTACTTGTATATGCTCATTCGCGCACGTTTGGTAACAAATTTAACCAATGCTTTTTTAACATGCAAATAATTGTTTTATGTTATTCTGGATAATTCTGTATTAAAAAATACATGTAATTACTTTGTGTCGTATCTTGTGAGTATGAAGAAGAAATCAGGGCGTCCGAAGACGAAAAACCGTTCGCCGCGTATATTCCAGATCGACAACGACCTATTACCGTGGCTGGAACACCAAGAGCGTAGCGACCTCATTAACGAGTTGCTGCAAAAATACAAGGCTGATTACGAAGACGCGTATAGCGATTTGTTTATCCACAATATTACCTGCGATTGCAGGTTGTGCCAAGCGGCTAGGGCAACAGTTAGGGGGCGAATAAAAACGGATGGGTTAAAATGAGAATAACAGGCATCATATTACGATTCAATGTAGTTGATTCGCACGAATGATATGTGAATACCTGAAATGTGTTTTGGCTGGATCATTGGTTATATTTTTCGATTAGACCATCTACCAGATCGAAGGAATCCCGTATCATGATGTCATCAGACATACGATTACCACTAGTTATAAAGGCGGAAATAAACCGCGCCGCAAGCTCCAGCCTAATTGGCATACCCATACATTCGGAATGGGGAGTTTTAACCCAATTTCCGTCTATGGAATGTGGAACGGGATATGCTGGTTGGTTAGGATCAATTTTGTTTTTTATTTCAGGCCCGCATTTACTCATTTTGCTTTCTTTTTATCGGTTCCAAACGCAATTCCTATGATAATGCCTGCAATTATAAATCCATATAATGGAATTTTGGCACCATAATGTGACGCGGTTAACGACATTAGCATACTAAAAGAGGCGGATATTAAAAATATCTTTAAATATTTCTTCATGCTCCAAACCTACAAAATAGTTTTGAATTATCGCGATATTTGAGTAAGTTTGTTGAAAATAATTTTATGCCCGTAAATAAAGGTATATACACGCCATCAAAGGTGCTCGATGCTTTAAGGGAGTCTTTCCGCATTTCGGATGGTAAGGCCAATAGGATTGCAAAGGCACTAGCAGACTACAAGGGCATTTTTATGATAAATGGGCTGGATATAGATTATGATTTGCAGGATGAAACTACTATTAAACTTGAAATAAAATTACGATGAGCGAAAACAAACGTGGCCGCAAGAAGACCAAGGACCGGGTGAGCACAAGCATTTTTTTAGACAGGGATTTGCATGAATGGACTGTGGGGAAGAACAGGAGCGATTTGATTAACCAGGCGTTGAGGTTCATGAAGAATACGCCGGTAAAGGTATTGTGGAACCATGATCCCAGCGCTATATTATCAACTTGCGAAAATATATTTAACGAATAAAATGAGCCTTTTTAAAACATACCTTGTAACTACGGAAGGTTATCAGGAAATAACGAGCCTTTCAGAAATATTATTCCCGGAAATAGATATTAAACTGAAGGAATATAAACCGTCCTTGAAATCCTACAAAGTAGCGGCGCGTATTAATGCTGCCAATTGGCTGTTAAAGGCCGTAAGGGATAAATGGCACTATTACAAGGCTCTCAACTGGATTAAACGAGTAAAGAAATGAGCTAAGTAAAGATTGTTTTTATAAAATTATTTACGTAGTTTTATAGAAACACTTTGATATGAAAACATGCGTTACACTTCAGTCCGCCGACCGCAATATATTCGGTGTCACTATCCGGCAAAATACATCCAACAAATTCCTTTCAATATCAGATTTGCAACAGGCCTATGAAAGCGCCAGGTGGCGACATGGCTGGTCAGATCGTAGAATCAACGATTTCCTAAACTACACATCAGTTAAAGAAAGAATATATTACTTACTAAAAGAGAGGGAGTTGATAAAAACGAGTTTACCCGTTTTTATGGAGATGATTGATAATGAAGGAGTTGTAAACATGCTAAAGGGCCTTAAAGTTTGGAAAACAACTGGCAAAGGAAGCACCCGTGCTGTGTTTTGTGATCCTTACATATGGGTGCTATTGGCAATGGAGTTGAACCCGCTTGTATATGCAAAAGTAGTGTATTGGCTTACCGATAGCTTAATATTTGACCGCATAGAGGCTGGGACAGAGTTTATGCCCATGAACGCGGCGATTAAAACCATTGTTGCCGCGCCGGATTATCCAAAATATGCGAAGGCAATCAACATAAAAGTTTTTGGTCATCACCAAACGGGGATGCGAAATCTAGCCAGCGCAAAAGAGTTACGCAAGATTGCAGATATTGAGAAGTTCATTACAAAGGGAATAGAACTTGGAATGATCCAAAATGAAAAGCAAATACTTTTGGCGCTAAGCGGGTTTTAAATGGTCACCACCTGCGTTATATTCGCGCCCGGCCTTTGTGGCTGCTGCACGAAGATAGAGGATGCGGGAAGAACAGGCGTGCGGATAAGTTGCCCGGCCTCGTTTCGTACTGCCTCATGGGCTACAGTGCAACGGCAATTACACACGTTCCCCGCACTTCCAGCAGGATCGCCTGGATGCTGCATAAGCTCTCCGGACACGTTAAATGGTTCATTCATCATAGCTGTTTTATTGTCCATTTCTAAATGGTCGAATTTGTCGCGTGGTATCCTTCTTGTCCTGTTATCTCTCGCGCTGATCCATATCTTTTGCAGCATTATCCCCGCTCGTCTTGCTGCCGCTTGCGCGCCCATATTGGTAACATTCGTTAGCTCTGTGCGGGCAATCAACCGCCCCCTGCTTACGTTGATGCTGCTGGATATAAGAGCCCGTGCAATCTCGTCAATGCTGCTGCCGTCTTCCAGCATGCGGTTTATGGTTCGCCGGATAAATTCTCGGGTAGTCTCGGTGATCTCCGTGACCTTGGTAGCGCCATCTGACAGCATAAATTCCTGCACCAGCGCAAGCCAATACGCATTAGGTGTGCCGAATGCCTTTTCTTGCGTCAATTCCTGCCCGTACCGCTCCTTTAATCGTCCGGCGGTTATATTGGCCGAACGGGGGAATACAGCCCGGTAAAGGGCTGTTAAAACGCGGCGTATGGGGTCGGGTCTTACTATGGCCTCTATCTGAGGTAGGGCGATTTCAATGCCCTGGTCTAGCATGAACACAGTAAATTCCCTCACCTGCTGCTTCAGGGCGAAGGTTATACGCGGTTGCCAAACAGCCTCAAGGGCCCTTTGCATGCGGTTGTTTTCCAACCAAATCCGAGTTTGTTCGGCGCGTGTCATGAATGATTTTTATTTGACATTATACCCTCAATCGTTGGCGCTTTCATTTCCTCCACCCAGCTAACACCACGCCCTTCTAACCACCCCCGCACCGCCTTCACCATCTTCGCTTGGTTGTACTTGATGGTAAGCACCTTAGAGGGGCATGTTTCATTTCCCAGCGGGAATGTTTCCGCCGCTAGTTGTTCAAGTGTTTTCATCGCAATAAATGTTGTTTATCATTTTTCGGATCAGCGGCCCAGCCCCTGTAAAAATGCTGAAGGTACACCCCTTCCAGTATCCCGACCTTGCCCCGCTTGGCAACCTCCTTACTGAATATAGTATCAAAATACGGGCTGTTCTCAACGAATTTAACGCTTTCCCATGTACTTTTTGGGAATAACATAAACGCCCCAGCTATACCGCCTTTATGCGGCCTTATCACACCGTACTGTTCCTTGTGTAGCCTTTCCGCAATGGCGTAATGGTGCATGCTGTCATGGTTATCGCTCCTCTCGCCATTATAGCACTGCGTGCCGGAGCCCAGCCGGGAGACAATACAACCAAACAGGGCATAATCCTGGTTGCTATTCACAACATCCTGTATCTGTGCCTTTGTTTTTGGATACAAGAATGTAATATCCTGATCTAGCACACACACCCAATCATTTGCCGGAAGGTGGGCTATCTGCTCGTTGTATTCCTTACCGATATTGAGATCAGAGGCGAAGGGCTGGATATACCATATGCGAACATTCGTAGGGCTCACCCGTATCGGCGGCTCCCGCATAACATGTGGCATAACACGGATGTACTGCTGTAGCTCATTGTATGATCGGTAATTGATGGGTATACCGAGCCGGTAGGACACCACCGGCAAACTAATCTGGTCACGTATAGACCTTGTGCGTAATTCATCAAACCACGCTACACATAGTTTAACAGTTTTGGCGCTGTTGTCGCGAATAAGAAATCCCGATTCGCCCAGTCCCAAGAATCGGGGGACACGCAACCGCTCGTACTCTGTCAACTGCGCCCGTAACACTGCATCGCCATCCTTTTTCAGCCGTATACATGCCGCAATTTCCTCGTACACACAGCGTCTTTTCGCGTGGTGCTTCATCATGATACCTCCGGCGAAGTTGTGCAGCAAAGAATTGAAGTCCTTCACCTGCACTGTGGAGCCGTCAATATAGATGGTAAGATTGTATTCGGGCAGATATTCATGCGCCAGTATCTTAATGCGCCGCTGCTGAAGTTGCGGCCAGCTGTCCTTTTCAACTATCCGGAATTTCCAGACTGTTGACGTTAGGGTAGGATCGTCAGTGAAGCAGATGTAATCAAAACCGGAGCTTACAACCTCCGGCTCCTTCAGCGTGTCGTATCCGCCTGTAATAACGGTATACACGCACTTCTTAGAACCATCCCATGCCATTAATCCAGTCTTTGTATTGATCGTAAGTGATGTCGTTTATAAGGCCACCCATCTTCAGTTCATCCGGTTGATAGATAACGGCTACCCCGTATTCCTGCGGATGGAAGCCTATAAGTGCCTGCGGGTTGTGGTGCATGAAGGAATAAAACGCCTTGTACACGGTGCCGCACCACTCCCTTGTTTCACGTGGAACGCGGGTGCAAACTTCATTAGGAGGCCAAACATCATGCATCAGCACTACGCCGCCGGGGTTTAGCGACATCATAGAGTGCCAAATGTCCTTGTACACCTGTTCGGCCTCATGCAGTCCGTCGATGAAAATGCAGTCGAAGCCGGGGCCATCATACGTAGCGAAAAAGTCATCGGACGTTATACCCAGCACGTGCAGACCCTTTCCCTCTCTAGTTGTCTCTAATGCGGGGTCAACACCCATACGCTTTTCAACATTCAAGGCGCGTAAGTTATGCCCCCTGTCAACACCAATTTCCAGGTAGCTTTTATAGCCGTTCTTGTCGATGTAGTGCTGGATTATCTCGGTGTGATTGTTCATTTAACCCGTTTTTTCTTACTGAATATCTTGATAATTGCCGGAACGATGGATAATACCAATTCCAGTATAGCAAGGCCCTTGCCTGATTTTTTCGCCATGATGTTTAAAACTAAAACGGCCCAAGGGTTCACGCACGCGACTACGTTACTACCCAGAGCCATTAACAAATATATGTCGCGTATGTAAATTTAACGATAATCCATCAAACCGAGTTCTTTCAATCGCTTTATTTCTTCTTCAGATATTTCCGCATCCTGAGCCATCCCGTTTATGCTGTCCAGCGGCGTTAAGCTTGTCGGCAGGTAGAATTTATCCATATTCGGATCATCGCTAACGGGCTCGCCCATGATCGCAAGTTTCTGGTTCGGGGTAAACCACCACGCATTACTGAGCCATGTAACTTGACTTGCCTTCGTTTCTTCCAGTTCGGTGAAAACGGTCATATCGAAATCAGGCACAATGTTCGTACCCTTCAAGCCCCAATCCGTTTGAAACTTCCGGGTAAGGCTTTCCCTTTCAGATATAAGCACGGGGAGCGCACATCGCGTAGTCAAGGCCCTCTCTCCGGAACTGGCGTTCGCCTGTATCTTGTTTTCGGGGTCATTCATCAGCTGAGAGGGCACCCCCCACACATTACATAGCATCCGCATGTCCCACTCTTCGGCGGCGATGATATTCAGATCGACCGGTGACAGCCGTATACGGGTATGCTTCCATGGGCTGTTCAGCACCCCCACCGATCCGCCGCGCTTGCTACCACCGTTTATTACCGCCTCGATGATCTCCTTTTGAGCTCCTAGCTGCTCCTTTGTAAGTGTATTTAAGTAACGTATGTATTCAATATCCGTGCTATCTGGTGTTAAAATACTATCAGCTCCGCCATTTTGGAACTGCGCCATACCTTGCGTAACACCTTCGTTTGATCGCTGAATCCTCCGCCATGCTGCCTTAATCGGGGACAACCCGTACAGCTGCTTACCGGTAGCATCCCAATCGGGGTTGTAATACTTCTCATGTAGGATTTCCTCTTTGGTATAGTCGATGATCGTGCCCATGTTCAGCTGATACCCCGCTGCGCGCATTGGGATGGTGTTTGTTGCGCGAATGACCATATGTTGTGAAGGCATGTTGTCAATGGATAGCGGAATGCCTTTATTAAGCCCTCCGGCAGCCAAAAACGCCAGCTTGTACTTGTCCCCGGTGATGAGCTTAAACCCGGCGCTTTCCTCCATTAAATCGCTCCAAGATTGGTTTTCATTGGGGTACTTCAGCAGCTCGTTCAGCCGTTCATTTGAGGTATAAGGGACTAGGGCCTTAATACGCAGCCCCATTACACTTTTATAGTCTTTGGCTACCTCCGCCGCTTCAAGCTCTCCAAACCGGCTGTAATTCTTTGTACTCATGGCCTTGATCAATGCCATATACTCGCTATACGCTTTTTCGTCCTGCACCTTGTACCACCCCCACGCCGGAACGCGCACCTTGTTCGTTATTAGCCCAATGACGGAGTACACTATATCATTGTACAGGTAACCCTTCTTGATGTATTCCTCCTTCTTATCAGGGTATATCATCACCTGTCCGCCGAGGAACAATGAAGCCGCGCCGGGGTATCCTGGTGCGGCCTTTTTCTTTATGCCGAATAATTTCTGAAATATGTTTGCCATGTTATACCGCCATTAAGTTGAATTGTGGCCGCCAATGCCGTTGAATAGCCTGCACAACAGCATCGTTTATATCATCATGCGCCCCATTGGGAAATTGCAATATGCCTTGCTCATGATCGTCATATAATAAAGGTAACAAACTTTCCCTAATATATACTATCCCCGCCTCAACGGGGGGCGTAGCGAACTGCGTACGGGCTACTTTGTCGCCTCCGGTTACCGCAACCTCTATAGCTGCTATCCCCGCCTCCGTTAGCGTAGATTTCGCGCTCTTGCCACTTGCTTTTGCTTCAATATAATGCGGCTGCGGAAACGAGTGCATAGTGCGAACCATAGCAGGAAACTCCTTTCGGAAACAGCCTAATTTATCAATATATATCTTTCCGTCAATCTTGCCACTCGTGCAATATGCTGTGGCGTCATTCTGCTGCTTGTCTGTGTAGGCAGTATCCCAATCGGTGCCATAACCTATCATATTGCCGGGATCGGGAAAAAGATGGTCGGGTACTGGAATAAACCATCCGCGCCGCCATATACCACCATCTTGCGGCGCTGGTTTCTGCATAATCTGATTAGCGTAGCCGTAGGAGCCCAAGTCTATCTTTAGTTTCGCAAGGGCATTGCGACCCAAGCGAACGGGGTCTAAAAGACCGTCTTTATACTTGGGTATTAACGTTTCGGGGAAAACATTGTCTGACAACTCACCCGGTAAACATATGTGCCGAATAGGCCTACCTGATTTCAGCCATACCCCCGCTGGGTCTTTTTCGTGGAGCCGCTGCATCACCATAATGGTAACGCTCCGTTCTTTATCTGTCTTACGTGTTGATAATGTTTGAGTTATAAAATCTTGTGCGGTTTTTAGGTCGGCTTCGCTGGCTGCTTCCAAGGGGTTCAACGGGTCATCATTCAGCAGAAAATCGCCGTGCATACCTGTAACTGATCCGCCGGTAGATGTTACATACCGCTCCCCCTTTTTCGTGTTCTTATAATGCGTTTTGCCGTCCGTGTCTGATTTGAATGTAATATGATCCCCATACATGGCCCGGAATTTATCAGACTTCAGGCAGTCCCGTGTTTTAACGGCGTGAGCGGTTGCCAAAGCAGCGGAATAGGACGTAGAAATAACCCGTATTGAAGGATTGCGAACCCATAACCACGCGGGGAATAGTTGGGTTATAACAGTGGATTTTGACGACCCCGGCGGCACGTTTACCAGCACATCCGGCTGCGATTCGCCCCGTTCCCACGTTTCGTATACTTCTTGTAACTGGTCACATATTTCTTCAATATGCCAGTTTGGGATTAATTCAACCGCCTCTATGGTTTCCCACATTTCGAGGAAAAAGCGGGAAAATCGGCGTTTACATAGTTCCCCTAATGCTTTATACGGATTTATCCTTACGTTTAGCGATGGCTTTTGCAATTTCATTCAGTGCGTTTTCGCTTAGTTCTTCGTAGGGTATAGGGTCGGCCTCTTCCACCTTTGTTTCTGTCTTTTCCACCAGCCCATTGAGGCGCTGGGTAATGCTGGGATTGTATTGACCACACATTCCCCCCTCAATTTGATCAGCTCTAATCTCCCTCTTAATGCGCGCACAGACGGTTACGAAGTCTTCGTATCGGCCTTCCCAGTTAGTAAAATAGTGCGTCAGCTGCCCAATTATTCCTAAGTCGGCTACCCAGCATTCAAATCGCTCTAATGTTAGTGGCACTTCTTGCTTTATCCACACTTCGTCAGCGTCTTTACCTTTATAGTCGTTAATAAGTCTTGGATTAGCCTTAATATGCGCTTTATAATCCTCGAATAACTGCCAAAGGATATCAGGTGAGGCGATTGCTTTTTCTTGCCCTCCTTTATTGCCCAATGCAAATTTATTTCCAACCGGTGCTGCCATACCCAAATTTACGAATTATCGCCATAATAAAAAAGCCCGGAATTACCGGGCCTGGGCGAGTGCCCTATGTCTATGTATGCAAGCAACGTCCAAGTTCAAGTTCAACTTTGTTCTTTCTAATGTATCAGGTAGGTTAAAATATGGTCAATTAATCAAAAAATAGTTTCCCAAAAACGGGAAACTGCCATGTTTTATTGTTTTTTTGTATAAAATTCCGTTCTGATTATGGGAAATAACAAAGATCCAATGCTTGAGATTTATCAGTTATTTTCTTTCATACGAGTTTCATTAAAGCGCTTTCAATACAGGTATCTTTATACCCTTTTAATGTTAGTTCTTGCTTTGTAATGTTATAGGCTGCCTGGTGTCTGCCGCCGCATATTCCCATAAAACACCCATGAAGCGTTTCGGCCACTTTATCGCATACCAATTGCTCAATGGCAAATGCCGCCTTATCCAAATCCATGATAGTATGCAGCGTGCCATTTAGAAACTCCACATCTCGCCTACTCAATTCTAGTATTGATATTACTTTTTCTTTCATACTTTACTTTTTATCGGTTAAACTTCAAGATGATTCCAAAACACGGTACTGGCAGGATGTACAACCAGCGCTTCTTTTTGTCCCAGAATACGCCAATCCATAGGTCGTACCAGGCGAATAGGAAACTAACCTGCATCAGTCGGCGTTTTATCGGTTTAAGATTCTGGAGGGGCGGGAAGGGGCATCCAATGAGAGGGCCAATATGTGCCGGGTGCCTCCGCTTCAACTCCCGTGAATTCGGCGACTTCTCCCTTTTCCCCGTCATACGACCCAACGGTGTAATTATACAACCGTTCTCCATTTATATCACAACTCCATTCTGCTATGAGGACTTTAATCCCTTCTTCCGGCAGCCGATCCTCTACGCTGATCCATGGGCTTTGTGTTGAACTGCTCGAATTATTCGATGGATTATCGAAGCATTCAGGACATGGCCATGTTTCACCCCCTTCAGTCGTCATATGCCCTACCATTAGTTTGCCATTACACATTTTACATTCCGGCTTCGCTTCCCCTTGTTCCTGCTGCGTTACAGGTAGGTCAGCGACATTAATGTCGTCCACCTTCATTTCCCCGGAGGATAGGCGGGAAAGGAAAGTGTTATAATCTCTACTCCACGGCGCATTATCAGGGAGATTCGATTTAATTCTCTTCAATAACTTCATCGCCTCATCCCTTTGGCGCGTCACCTTGGAAAGCTCTCCTTTTAGATCATTTATCACGTTATTCATTTTCCCGTTCTCCTTCTTCACCGCAGCTAACTCCTTCAGGTGCTTGCGTTCCTTCTGAACGCTGGAAAACTGAAGACTGCCGAAATCGTCCAATGCTTTATTTCGGTCCTTCTTCACGGCTTCCAGTTCAGCTACAAGTTCCTTGGCGACATTAATTAATATGTCAAACAATACCTTTTCTCCTTGCAGTTCCTCCCGGAGTGCGGCGGTTGCGTGTTCGACCTGTTCTGCAAATCGGATGAAATCGTTTTGACTGATAAAATATTCGCCTTTAAACTTGACGAAATTTCTATCAAAATATTCTTCGGCTGTCAGCGGCTTGCCTTCCTGCGGCTGTTCTGCGCGAATCTCCATTTGGCAATCCAGACAGAACCGGTAGGGATGACCTCCATGCCAGCCCATTTTTATGTTTTCGTGCGGACATGCCGCTTCCTGCGGCTGTTTTTGTTCATTGCTCATTGTCGAGGCGGTTTTCGTTTACATAATATTCTGTCAAATCAGACTGAGCCTGAAAAACCGAGAATGCTGCATCTGACATGAGCTGGTGAAGGTTATCTGAAATTGCCGTTTCCATGCAGTCAGATGTTCCTTTCTCCGAAATCTCACCCAGCCATGTGTTAATATGGTCAGCCAGTGATGCGCGGAGTTTAATTTTTTGGTTATTCATCTTTTCACATGCCGGTGTCCCCCGGCGGGTCTATATTTTTGGTTTAATTACAAATGCAGCTGGGCCAATATTCCACAAAACACCTGACGGGATCAATTCTTCCCCCTTTTTGTAGAGGTATACTTTCCACCCTCTACTGAGCATCTGCTTTATATATTGCCTGTTTTCTGACGAACAATAATTTGACTTCATACCTCTCCGGCCTCCTTCTCCGATTCGATAATTTCAGAATAATACTCAATGACCCGCTTCATCCCTGACTGAATGGCTAGCCATTCGCGACTGGAAAAATTGTAAGCTATAATTGCATATGAAATTCGTCCAGTCATACCTTCAATTTTCGCCATGAACCAATCCGAAAAGTTGTGAGCCTTACACGCTTCGCATTTTGCTGTGACCGGGACTTCTTCCGGCATATGGACAGCGAATTTTTTAATCTGCATAATTTTCTCCGGCCTCCTTCCGTTCAGGGGTGGGCATAAGGCCCCTAGCTATAAAATCAAGTTCAATTTCTTCCTCAGTCGCAACTGGAAACCCCTTTTTACCTCTCAACCAGCCGTGTTGATAATACCGTTCGGCAGTACCTACCATATGCTTTACTGCAATGCGAGCAGCGGGTAAAAGGTCTTCAATTTCACTGTCTTTTTGCTGCTGGGTAAAGCCGGTCCATTGTTCTCCCCAATGATCGATTACCATTTCTTCCGCGATCTCCCGCACGCGGGCTTCGTATTTGTTTTCACTATTAGTCATTTTCTTCATTTTTAAAGTTTTTCCCGGTGTCCGCGGTTTTATTGAGTTCTGCAATTAGGGTATCGGCAAGTGAGATAGATACCTGAACTAATTGTAATGCCGCATCATCCTGTTTTCCTTTTGCCGCCATTTTAGTGACGGCAGTAAGGCCATCAGTATTCCCTATAATAGCTGCCATGAATCTCGCAGCGAATTCCTGGCGGATGGTTAAGCCCGGCGAAACAGCCTCAAACTGGATTCCCTGTTCCATAACCTGTTCCACAAATGGGAAAGCACTTTGATTTGGATTTATATTCATAATTCTCCGGGATCGTTGCCCGGTACGTTTATCTGTTAAAACAAAGGAAGGCTGCATCCCTTCCGTGATTGTTCGTTCGCCTGGAATACCCGGTGATCAGACCGAACCGCGCCGCATCCACCTTCGTTCTGTTATCCTTCGGCGACACAAGCTCGTACGGGATACCCTGATCCTTCAGGAAGTCTTCCCATATCGTGCTATCCCGCTTCGCACTGCCCGCGCCCTGGAGTTTCTCCCGGCCGGTGTTGCCGAAGAACTTCCGCTGCCTGGCATCCTCGACCCGTACCAGCACATCGCGGGAACCGGCGAGCTTCTTAACCTGCTCGAATGCCTGGTGAATGAGTAAGCTCGTTACCTCTATGAGCTGCTTCTGCTGGCGGTCGTAGATGGCGAAGCCGGTGTTTTTGCCGGGGTCGATCCCAATCACGTAACGAACCGGCTGGCGGCTGGTTGCCGGGGCAACGCTTACCTCCAGGGCTTGTTCTTTGGTTAGCTGCTTCATTTCTTCCTATTTAAAAACGTGATCAAAATATGTCTAATGAATGCAGATACCGAGGTGTAACCGTAAGCGTACATCCGTTCCCGCAACCTGGTTATCATATCGTCATCCACGAAAAAGTTCGCAAGGTATGCCTATCCATTTATCAGCATCCCGCTCAACTCCATTCCCAAAACTTATTTTTACTGGCATTTAAAGCGGTTTAGTGGTTAAAAAAGCTCAATAATATCTCCACCGAAGATGTCCCGATAGTTCTTAGCTGTTTTATAGCTCATAGGAACAGTATATTTCCCATCAGGATAACGGACCTTAAACCTACCATATAAGTATTGACGCTGCATTGATTCACTGTGCCACCAGCGATAATAAAGCCTTTTTAGCCATCGTTTCATGTTTTCAAAATGTTTACATACTTACAAGAAAATTACCTCTCTCCCTAAATGGAACTTTATACCTCCTTTAATAAGGGAAAAGGTACAAGAAGGGAAAGGACGATTTTGTTCAGCAAAAGCAATTTTAGCCTCAATACTTCCCGTTATTTTAACTCTTCGGGACAAATGCCTAAACTTAACCAGTCCCCATTCCATGAGCCTTAAAAGAGCCTTATTACCAGTCATAAAAGACATTCCCATTACTTTACCCGCATGGCGGGCCGATGTCAGTACTTTTTTAGCTTTCGGCGCAAATATAGACTTGTTATTCCGTACCCATGCTTTCGCATAAGCTGCCTTTCGGCTGGTTTTAAAGCCTCTTTCTTGTGAACATTCGCCTAGTATTAAAAAGTCCTGTTCTTTATAGTTTGCCAGCAAAAGAGCGCATCTAACGGCCTCTTTCGTGATCTGAAATGTTCGCTTTACTTTGTTTATTCGTATGAATTTCCCCTTTTTCTCTCCGAATATGGCGTTAAATGCGGCAGGATATGATATATAGTGATAGTTCCGCTGTTCGTCCACCCGGCAAAATCCTTTCTGAATACAAATATCACGGTATTTCGTGAAGGTATTAACCGACATTCCGCACTCCCTGGCCGCCACATGGTTTTTCGTCCTGCGCCATATGCATGAGGATTTAAACCGGCGTTTTACCAGGAGGATGAAAGCTAATATGTCTATGTTAGACTTCAGGGGTTAACGAATTTAATAGCGTTTAACCTTCCGGCAATTCGAATCATTTGGCTAGTATATTGCTGAAAGAACCCGGCACAGACTATATTTTCTCCCTTAATTGTTCCTTTATGGCATTCGAAATGCGAATCAGTAGATCTACATTTTTTTATAATGTCAACGGCTCGTTGCTTACTTACCACCCTCTTATCTGAAAAGAGGCATTGATTGCATTTTTGTTCACATACTTTAAGCATATATAAAAAGGAAAGCGCCCGTGTAGTGAGTGCCGGACGCTTTTGTTACTTGTGGTAACTAACCTGTATATTGCTCACTACTTCAATATTCAGGCATATGGAAAGTTGCATTAGCACCATAAGCATATAAGTTGCACTTAATGAAAAAGTTTGAGTTTAGGTCTTACCAAGGTGAAGGGCAGTGTGTCCAAGTCATCCTGGATCCCCCGGACCTGTCGCCACAGGGACCCAGTCTCCCATGGGGCCGTCCACCGCCTAGCGATGGGCAGCCGCTCAGGGTACGCCTCCTCCCCTCTCCCTAGCCCACGTAGGCGTACATAGGCCCACACCTGCATTGCATTCCGTTGAGTGTCAGCATATAACATAACATTTATAGAATTCATATAGCAAATTGCATAATCAATTTAAGAGCCAAGTCGTACCTGGAGAAGGGGTGAGAAGCCATCGAGCATCGTCTATCGGCTGGTGGAGCTGAGGGTGTCAAACAAAAATGCAAGGACTGTCGCTCCCCAAGCGTAGTCCCCGATGTGCTCCATGTCCTCGAGCAGGGGGAGGAGCCGACAACTGATGATGTCGGCCCTCATTGCGAATAGAAATTGCCCGAAGAACAGCATAAAAAACCTCCGCAGGACCATGTCCGCCTCTGGTCCTGGCTCGGCTGCCACTCGGGGTCGCACTCGGTCCACCAACCTCTACAAGTGCTGCTCTAGCAGCTCCTCGGTCGCTATCCCCGCTCCCCTCAGTTTGAGGCTCTCCTGCAGCCTTGCCCATGTCAAGGTAGTCGACTCCCGCTCTGGTCGCAGCAGCTCCAGCCCTAGTAGACTCTGGGCCAGCTCCCGGTAGTCGGGGTAAGTCCGCCCGCTAACCGGTGTCCCATGCACGCGTAGTCTGGTAATGCGCGCAACGTCCTCTAGCGTGGGGACCATGTGGCCCCACGAGAAGAGGAATGTCTGGCTCACCGGATCCCAATGGTCGTGCAGAGTGTAGAGGAGTGGCGTGTCCATCCGGGTCACCTCCACACTCAGGAACTCGACGAAGCCCATCGCCGCTAACCTCTCCCGCTAAAAGTCTGGCAGTGCGAGGTACACTACTCGGACCTGCAGCCACGAAATCTGAGTCCTACGCTTTCCCTACATACATTTAGAACAATTGCAATAGAATCATGCATTTCATTAAATAAATAAATGAAGGCAAAAGAAAGGAGAATGTAATAAAATGAACTGTCACCTACCGACCGTCTACCCCTTAACCAGTTGGGTTCTAACCATCCCAATAAACCCCTCTCAGAGGTCCACGGCCACCCTTGGACTGTTCTGCCTGGTGAACGGTCAGGTGCCAACCATGTGTTCTTCCCGTGTTTAACCCGTTAACGGCCTCTTCCTAGCCGTTTAATGATCCCACAGTCGCCAACTAACCGTGTAACTCCCCTTTCAAGCCCCTGATCGTTTAAGCTTGCACGATCTTTCCTTCAACTGTATGACTACCCACGGTCTCTTGAGGACCGTCCTGTTCACAACACTTCAAATTAAGAACGGACCCAATCCGGCCGTCCCATTTCACCACGGTCACCCTTGGACCGTGCTACTTCCCTAATGGCTAGCCGGTTCAACTCCTTTGGAACGGCCACCCATTGGCCATTCTATCACTAAATGGTTCTATTTGAACTGTGTGGTTTGATGAGCGGTTTCTGGTGAACCGTTTTGCGACCGCCATGCCCAATGGCATCCATCCCCTCCCCGTCGGCGGTGAGGACCCATAGGACCTCCCAACCGGCCGTAAAGGGGTCATAAGCCCCTCTTCTACCCTTTTAGGCCACATGCATGCATTAAAAGATGGAAAAGGGGATGGTTTCTAGGTGCCTACCTCGGACGACCTCGGGGGCTTCTCCACCATCGCCGTGGGCTCCGTCGATGGCACTCCAGCATCTTCTTCACCAGCAACGATCGCCCCGACCTCCTCCCTGGCCATGGGCAGCAGAGGTGCTCCTTCCTCAGCTGTGGGCGATGGTGCTACTGCCTCCTCCGCGGTGGCCGCCGGTGGTGACATTTGGTCTCCCTCTCTGGCCATCCATCAATGTATAGCTTGGTGTTTGAATCGCATATGAGGGGGACAAGGGGAGTGAGAATGGGAGTGAGGGAGAGAATGAGAATAGGGATGAAGAGTAGGACGGGGAGAACGTGGGTTGGTGCCTTCTTCCCTCCTCCTCTGTCGATTATGGTGGAGAGGGAGGAGGAGACAGAAGGGTTTCTTTTTTTGAAACTATACACGGCCTATCGAAGGGCCATGTACCTATTGGACGGTCCAATATCTAGCCGTTTACATTCCAACAGTTCACTTCCTTTAAATGGCTAGAGGGTGGCCGCTCAATTCATTGAACGGTCTCTATAGGGCTGCGTAATTTCACGATCATGTTCAAAACTAGCAATAGACGAATGGCCATATCTGGACCGTTTACATTTGGGGGGGTCTGTCCCTAGACCGTTCATATGTTGAAACGATGAATAATGTGTTTGAGCCCCGCTTTGCTGCATTATGTGATTGATTGATGATCTTTTGGATTGAATGATTGTTTCATGACACGAGATTGTAAAACCTTGTTACCACTACCGTCAGGTAAGTCAGGTAAGTATTTCGATCCCTAATCCCTTATTGCATTACTATATGGTATCTATGCTATATTATCTCGAGAACCGACTGGTTGTTCACGTGTTCCAGAATCTGATGTTCCCCTATAACAAAAATGATGTTGATCTAGGTGCACGGGTTTAATCATCAGATAGGCCGTTAGGTTGGGAAATTTAGGGGATGATGGTTCTATCTCGCACGCCGTGGTTGCGGATAGTGTCTTGACCCTGATTGCCCTGGTTTAGCAATACTATTCTAGAGTACTTTCTATTTTATCCTTTCTTTGCATTCGTTTTAATGATTTCTTTTATATTAACCCAGCATGCATCATACGGATTTGTTGAGCATTCGTGCCCCATAATTTGTCTGAAAATGTCTCGTTAGTGATGGATGATTGTGCGTTTAGGGCTTGTGAGTAAGAGGAACAATTCCAACCACAGTTGGAAGGTTCACTCTGATCTATTCACCTAGTTTGGTTGACCAAGAGCCCCCGTCTAGAGTTTTAGTCTATCTCTTTACTTTTTACTGCCCATTTTGATTCCCTCATCGATTGTGGATTGTGTCCCCTGATGAGGTTGCCCATTTATTTTCTCTGCTATTTATTTAGTTAGTTTCTCCAGACTGGTGTCATTTTAGTCTGATCATTCCTTGTGTTTGGTTCGGAGTTTTTTGAAAGATTCCTATCACTTGTTGGCGAGAGAACAAGTGTCGTTTGCCTTAACGCCCACTTTTCAGTCCCCTCCGCTTCATTTTCACTTCATCTCCATGTTCCATTTCGCTTCCACTTCACCTCCGTTCGCTCCCCTGCAAAGAGGACGCTAAGGAGAGGCATCTGTTGACACCCATTTTTTGCCTATGAGTTGGGTCATTCTACTTACCATCACGTTTGATGTCTCGAGTTGTCCATCACTCATGGGGCCATTTCCAGGCATGTCTTTTGGGCTTATTTTATGGGTAACTTCCTCCCTGGCTAGGTTTGCTCTTGAATTCAGGCTTATGAGCCTTGATCTTACATGGTCTTTAGGGTAAATGGGCTTATTTATCCCAATTGATTAATTTCCACTGCCTAGCACATACGCGGTCTAGAGATGGATTGTGTATGTCTTTGGACGGTCATTCTTAAGACCGCTTCTTTTAATCTCTGGATTAATTAGATTTTTCTGAATTTCCACCGACAACCATGTACACGGTCTAGAGTTTGGTCATTTAGAAAGTTGGGTGGTATATTATCCAACCGTTTGTTTCCAAGGATTAGCGAACTAACGTCGACCACACCTCTGCACTGGCGTCGACCCTACCTGTGCTAGCGTCGACCCTACCCGTGCTAGCGTCGACCCTACCCCTTACTAGCGTCGACTGGTTGGTTTTAATGACGGTCGAGGACAAGGCCGTTTACTCAAGTTGGACGGTCCATCATTGGACCGTGTACTGACAAGAGTCCTGAACGGGTGGATTTTCTAAATAATTATCTAATTATCCTATTTTTATTGATTTATCACCGACAGGGTGTACACGGTCTAGCAATGGGTCGTGTAGATTTTTGAGTGGCCTATTAATAGACCGTGTGTGACCTGAGAGTCCTGCACCAGGTCAGCCGGTCTGTTCTGTGGGATAAATGGGTTGTTTATCTCTTTATTTATTTACCACTGACACCTGTAAGTGGTCTAGGATTGGACCGTGTATAGGGGTGAACGGCCCATCGTTCGATCGCGTACCAGGCCGAGATCCTTGGGCTGGCTGGGTTTTCTCTCTCCACCCATGGTGAAGTTGGGTGACTGTCCCACCTTTTACTCCATGGATTCTGAGTCAAATGCGATGTTGTTTGATCCTAGTGAAACCTGGAAGTATTATCCTTATTTTATCCAAAAATCAAGAACTGGTCATTCCCTAACTTACTGCAGGCAAAGGGTTAAGCCTAAAATAGATTTAATCAATTTTTCTTGTTTAAGTGTGTGCAGGGACAGGTATGAAGGCAATTCTAGCATTTTTAGATACACGGTCCCCTGGCGTCCGTTTCAATTTCATCAACGGTCAACAACATGATCGTCTCAGTTTCTGCACGGCCTCCGTTAGACCACTTTCATTTCCAGAACCTTCACTCACGAGCCTTGTGGCTCATCTCTATGTTCAGAGTTCAACAGTCTAAGTTAGACTGTTTACATCATTTGAGTGGTCCTTTTCCAACCGTTCCATATTCTTCACGGCCCATCGATGGACCATTTTTCTCCAAAGGCTCTTATCTTGAATTCCTTCCTGTTGGTCTTCTACGTGATTTTGATAAGACCATTTATTTTTCTTGAGCGGTTAGATTTTGACCGTTTATATCATTCAGCAGTCTGATATTAGGCCGCGTTCCTCTCGAAAATCATCTCAATCCACACAAAATCACACAAAAAGAAAAGGCCAAGTCCAAATTCCATTCAATCAAATCAATCTATTCATCCATTCAAATTCAAACACTTTATTCCATGGGTTTCTATAACATCAAGAAGGGAAATCACTCAATCTTCAGTCGGGCATCTCCGCAAGGTCTAATTTCTCGTAGCTCTCTTACATATGCCTAATACTCCTCTAGAATCTCTACCACCTCCACTGGTAGGGTGCATACCCTGTTGACCTCCCACATGATCAGGGCACTCCTGACTGCCTGCTCATCCTCCCCTGTCCCAAGCCTCCTCGCCTGTAGTGCAGGAAGATAGGGTAGCGCTGGAACTATAGTCCGGGGGAGTCCAACTTGTAGGAAGCACTTGTGAGGGCTGTACATTGCCAAAGCGGTGTCACCCACATGCCTCAAGTCCAATCCAAGCCTCCTAGGAAGCCTGAGGGTAGTGTGGTGGAGGAAGGGAGGGCGCATCAGAAATCAACCCAGGGGCAAAGTGTTGATGTAGAGACGCCATTCATCCCTGGTCTTCTTATCTGCGGTCTTGCACTCAACCTGCTGAGGAAATTTGAAAGCGCCACCAATGAAGAAGAGTGGGTGGCTCCCAAAGATCTGGCTAACAGAAGTGATATCCTCTCTAGGTATGAATTTTAGCCTAACTCCCATCCAGCACTCTAGGAGAATCATAGAGCCAAAGAGTGGACCCCCAAGGGTAGTTAAGCTAAGACCCTCATATAGGTAAGAAAGGATGGCCTGGGAAATGGAAAGACCCTGCCACAACCCACTAATGGTGCTAAGGATGGGGATGTCTAGGACGTGGTCGACAGAGGGGAAGAGTATGGCCCTGCACAAGCAAATGGAAGCGGCCCTAGCTATGGCTTCATCCCACCCACACTTGTTCTTGCAATGCTCTATAACCCACTGACTCAAGGGTAACAAATGGATCTGGTGTGGGCCAACTATGGTACGGATGTCCTTGGCGCTAGGTATGAATTCCCTAAAATGAGGGTAGGATCTACAAGGGCAACCATATGACAGACTATGTCCTCCTCACCCACCTTGGATCTAGGAAGGGATATGTAGGTCTCTACCTCCTCTAAAAGGAGGGTGGCCTCAAAGGTTGGGAAAATGAATGTATGTGTCTGAGGATGCCATATCTCTACCAAAGCTGTGATACTGTGCCAATCTAGGGAAAGCTTGGGATAGTTTTTGGCTAACACTAGGAGAGGGTGCAAATGCCAAGATCTAAGGAGGGATATCACTGACATTGGGAGTTCCCGGATCATGGGAGACATCCACTTCAAGGTGGAATAGCGCCTAGCGCTGGGGAGAAGCTGATGAAAGATATGGTATATTTATATTATTCCTTCTCCCACAAAGAGCAGGTATGCTCTTAATCTGCGACGACATGTCCCACAGCTTGAGAATTTATGAATGTTCTTTATGAGAAATAACTTAGATAATTTCTCTCTGAATCCGGCAGCGGAAGAGAGGTAGACACCCCTCACAGCTTGTGACGTTTTTATGGATTCATCAAAAAGTATGATGATGAACTTAAAAGATCTCATTTGAATGCACATGACTTTATCCTGATTTCAAACTGCTATTCTTGAGTGGTCGACTCAAAGACTGAAATAGAAACTAATCAGAATTGTGGATTCAAACTAGACGGCACCCAAATGAACTATTTTATTATTCCTGATGTTTTGAACTTGTGTCCTCAAATGAAACGTAAGAATGTGAAATAGGAATTGTGGATTCAAACTAGATGACACCCTAGTGAATAAAACAAAGCATACACCATGCAGAAGCGATTTGTCCAAACAAACGAATCAATCAAGCATCTATTGACTGCTAGTGAACGTATGGATCTAGCCATGCATCTACAGAAAGCACGCACTACGATGTTTGGAACAAAACTCAGAGGCAGAGAAGTTTCATAGTCCAATGGGAAAGGAAAGCTCTCGCATGGGTAAAACAACGTAGTACAAGGAGACCAACCATCTGGCCATGCATGCAGAGAAACCAGTATTTTTTTGGAAGGTGTAGAGAACCAGTATTGTTAACTGCTTTCATCTGATAAAGAGAATACATTTGCGACCTCTATACTTCATATTCCTCCTTTCATGTGTGGAGACCGATGTCCCCTGCACTGCCTCAACATACACGACAGTAACACCATGCATGTTAATCCGCCACAGGAGCGGATCCTCTATTAATTTCCTTTTTTATGATCGAAAATTTAGCACAGTAGTATCTAAAGTGTGAGAGACTAGCTAGATTTTCTAATTACTTCCCTTGTTATCTACACCAATTTAGAATTGAACCACCTCACAAAGTCTGGTGGAGGAGGAAGGGCAGTGTTGGAAGCTAGAAAGCGTACGTGCCATTGCGAGCCACACATCCACATCAAGCAGCCCCCATTGTTGCCTGAGCTTGCCCCTCGCCCTACACCCGCGTCGCCTCCCTCTTCTTCCCGAAGAGGTACTCCAGCTCCTCCAATGTCTTCCCCTTTCTCTCCGGTAGGAAGTCACCGTCGCCACACCATAGTATAGGAAGACCCCCCCTGGTGATGGCCTTGTACAGTGAGATGAAGCTGATGTTGATGACCACCACCCAAAGCCCTGAGCCTGCAGCCGCAGCGGGAACACCTCCGAAGTGTACACCCACGTCACTGGCCCCAACGAGATGGAGAAGAAGGCGGTGGCGCCCTGTCATATTAGCCTTGCCCTAACGGGTTATCAAATAGGGGCCCAAGCGAATAAAATATAGTGGAGAGAAGCAAAGCACATCAGGTGGCGAAATTCTTACTACTTTCACATTTGAAAAAAATATCTGTATATTCCTGAAAAAAACTCCAATTATCACTATACTCTCACTTTTGTGAAATGTACATTCTCAAATTCTCTTAACCCGAGTCGTGATATCTTTTGGGCTACATTTGCAAGAGGCGACGATAATAATACCCGTGAAGTGATCATTTTATCCCCAGTGTAGAGAGAGAGAGAGAGAGTATGGGGTGAAAGAGAGAGAGGACGGAGTGACAGAGTTAGTTAGGGAGGGAGCCCCCCCGGCTTCACTGTGGGGGTGAGAGAGAGAGAGAGAGAGAGGGAGAGAGAGAGAGAGAGAGACCCTCCTCTAAAGTTTCTTGAATATGTTACTTTCTTGAATACTGCATGACATAATCCTGATGACGAAGAAGGAGTCGGAGGAGGAGAACCACATATTTGATAGATCAGCTGGTGAAGCGGGTGACCACCAAGAGTTTAATTGGCCTCTCAAGTCAAAGTGGATACTGGAACATCAATGGATTAATAAGAATCAGGGGGTGAATGGGGGATAAAATCTAGCCGTTGGAAAATGGAAACCAAACGGGAAGGAGGCAAAGTGGAAACAATGGTTGAGCTCTCCCCCCTTTCATACGCCGGGCTGGCTTCCCGTGTAAATACTGCACTACCCGCACCTTGGGTCTTCTTGAACTTTCTTTCTTAGCAAACATCATAGATAAAACTCTGGAATAATCGGGAAAATCATCAACCAGCCCCTTTGACAATAGAGGTGGTCTGGTCATGGCACAAGCAGTACTTTCCTTCTGGTTCTGGCAAGGTGGCATCTTCAGTGTACCGAGCTGTAGCGGCCCCTTCACAAAATGTTGACGGTAATTCCACATCAACGGTCCGGAGTCTCCAAACATCGACAATGACGACTCCCAGTAGTCGAGGCCCCACCTACTCATTTTCTGGCCCCTTGGGACAGGTTTAGTCCGCCCCTACAACTGAGCGCCGAGACCCATGCCCAGCTGATAGCCTCTCATGTGCCATCCTTTGGAATCTCTAATTTTGGACTTGACTTTAACGTTAACTGGTGCAGTGGCGGGCTTGCATGACACATATGCCCAAGGAAAATTCAAGTCCATCACAGACAAAATTGGCCTGTTGCTTGGCTAGAGAGTTGGTAGTATCTTGGTAGAAATAGCTTCAACAGTTTGCACCATGGATATACTCTTAACCTTGACCACCCGCCCCTGGAATGAAAATTTGAGGCATTGGTGAGCAGTCAAAGGTACTACATGTAGGCTGTCAATCCACGGGCGGCCTAGAATAGCTTTAAACATCGGATCAATATGTAGTACATAAAATTCCATGGCCTTTGTGAGAGGCCCTTGCTCTGCCTGAATAGTCACCACCCCGTGGCATGCTCTCTTGGAGTTATCATAAGCAGCAATAGTCGTTGGAGTTGGCCTTAGCATATCTTCAGAAATGTTGCAGGCACGCAGAGTGCTGAGTGGACAGACGTTTATCGAAGCTCCCGTGTCCACTAGAGCTACATCGATGGCCACCTTATTTAGTGTGATTGAAATACAAAGTGGCATTTGGTGTGCCTCAGGTGGTGCTAATTCCTACTCTGAAAAAGAGATGGCCGGCCCTCTTGTAATTGTGGCCAATGCCGATGGCAAACTGTCCACGGCCATATCCTCGCTGACCATAACCTTCTGGAGAAAAGCTCTTAAGGCCTCTTGGTGTAGTGTGGATCGCTTGATCAACTCTAGGACTGAAATCTTGGCTGGCATCCAGTCCAAGTGCTGTAACAAATCATATCTAGTGCCAGGTAGGGGGTTGGCTTCTTCTGCTTCAACTGTTGGGGAAGGAACTGGAGGGTGGGGTGCAGGTGCACCAATAGTGGGATAATTTCTTTGGAATAAACGCCTGCGCTGGAGGGCAAGGTTCTGCGCCGACACGACGCTGGATAGACTCCTGACTGGCCCAATGAGGTGAGCGTAAGGAACAGAAGTGGGGGTGGTGATGGCGGAGGTGGGTCTGACAGGCCCTGGTGGGAGGATAATAGGTGAACGGTGAGGTGAAGGGGTGACAGTGGAGGATGCAATGGATGAGGGTGCAAGGATCAGTGGAATGGTGGGTAGAGCGGTGGGCATGATGGGGGATCTGGAGGGAATGGTGGGCGGAGCAGGGGTCAGAATGGCGGGCCGAATGATGGTGGGGGTAGAAGGTAAAGGGGAGTTGGTGTATGTATGGTGGAGGGCCAACAGATGGCATGTCTTTGCCTACAACATGGCCAGAGTGGCCAGCAGATATGGGGGTCTGCCTGAGGAGCCCCAAGAATTGGCCCGACTAGCCGAAAGACCAGGGCCAAACACCCAAAGAAGTGAAGCCGTGAAGGAAATGTTGAAAGCGGCAAAGGGAAAACAAATGCTATTTGAAGAAGTCACTACGCTGATTGCAAATGTGGTGACAACTGAAGAAGAAGAGGTTTTGCTAACCACCTCACCTGAAGGCGCTTTAGGAGAGACAGTCGAAGGCATCCCTAGCACGGCGACCATGGATCCGTCAGTGTTGATGCTGCTACAAAAATATCAGCATGAGATAGAGCTCCTGAAGAAACAGCTGCATGAAAAGGCAGAACAAGCCTCGGCTTCCAAGCAGCTCGAGATGCAAGCTGAATCGTCACGGGGAGGTGTCAACCCGTGTGACTTTCCACCACTATACATTATGCCCCAGCCGATAGAACATAGTCAGGCGGCCACCCAGCAGTGCCCACCTCAGTCGTTGATGCCACCGGTACTGCCTCCGGTGCACCAGGCACCTCCATTGCTACGTCCTCCACCATAGGAGGCCACTTTGGTCACCCCGTATCTACAGCCGGCACACTTCTACCCCGAGCTAGTTGATCCAACCACTGTAAATAGGCTGATAGTGGAGAGGATGATTGAATTGAAGCTTGTCGAGCGAGCTGAAGGTGACTATGTCACATTTGATGCTTATCGGGTACCATGTCTGCGCATCATGCAGCCAAGTGGCTCCCTCTGGGAATTAGCAAGCCACCCAAATTTGACAAATTCAACGGGCAGGGATCCCCAAAAGAGCATATTGCATATTACATGACCGTCATGGGCGACCTAGCCACAGACGAGTCATATCTATTGAAATTTTTTGGGTCCTCGTTGATGGGGATGCATTTGAGTGGTACTCCAGCCTTCCAGCCGGGTCAATCAGTGACTAGCTAGACATGTAGAGGAAGTTCAGAGAAAGATTCCATGTCACCAAAAGGGAAGTCACAGTGGCTGAACTTTACTCAACAAGATAGAGGCCAGATGAGACGGCTCTTGAATATATTAAGAGGTGGAGGAACCTCGGAATGAGATGCAAGCGGTCCCTACATCAAGAGGATGTCGTGCAAATCTGTAAGTAGAATCTCAGGAGGGAGATACTGGAGAAGATGATTGGCGTGGAAATCTGGTCGTTTGACCGCCTGAATAACATGGTGGCCAAAATTGAAGCTTTTCTGGCAAGGCCTACCCCTACATCAGCCAATGTCACCACGCAAAAGGTAAAGACAGCAGACCAGCACCCAATGCCTAAGGAAGCAAACACTCTTGACATCAAGGTGTTTGAACAGCAAAGAGATAAGGGCAAGAAGGTAGCTGCACCTCAGCTCGACAGAACAGAAGAAAAGAAGGAGGGTCCCTCGCTCAGGGACAAAATGAAGAAGGCCTACTCCTTTCCCAAGGAGAAGACCAAAGTCCTGTTTGATTGGATCACCCAGTACAACAAGGGCACCTTGCCAGAGGCGAAAAGGCCAGAAGACCTGAAGAGAAGAGACAGTCCAAGGTTTTGCCCCTAGCACCAGATGTTGGGGCACCCAATTGAGGACTGTTATGTGTTCAAGGATGTCATCGAAGCCATGATAAAAAAGGGTGAAATAGAAATGGGGGAGTACAGAGTTGACCTTCTACAACCCCATGAAGAATCTCTAAGGAGGGCTGTAGCCAATATGGTTTCTTTACACTAGGCTCTACCTGAAGAAATTACAGAGGCCAGCACTCAGCATACCTACAAGGCTTGTTTCCGGGCACCTGTAAAGGAACAACAAGGATGGCAGCAGGTCCCTACCTTCTAGATGGCCACCTAGGATGGTTGACCAACCCCACATGGCTTAGGTGGACCAATGGGAAAGGACTGGGGGGGGCTCTGGCTGGACCTACTGACAATTTGTATAAAAACCCAAACAATCCAAGGAGTGACACATTGGCTTACAAAGTCTTACAATTGCACATATACTTTCCCAAAGATATAAAAGCAAACTAAAAGGTCTCAAATGCAAAAATAAAAGTCAGTGCTCGGCGTCGATTCCCATCAGTCTACCACCCCCTACCTCCCTTATAAGGCACTCCCCCTCCCCTTCACACTTCGTTTCTTGAATGCAAAGGATGTCGACCCTACATCTCCTCACTAACTCCTTGACCGCCCTCTTCTTCTCGGCCCATCCCAACTGTCTCACATTCCATGAGACAATCCTCATCGAGACAAAATCAGCCCCTCTCCTCCCCTACCTCTACCTCCTCCCTCACCCCCCTCTGTTGAGCCCTTTACTCCTGAAGGATGGCACCTCTTACAAATTTTATTATAGGCCCCTCTCACATCTTTCTCCGCCCCCTCACATCTTTCTCCGCCCCCGCCTTAAAGGAGATACCCACTTGATCGGCCATTGCCCTCAGCTGCTCCTCAATCACTTTCTGAGCCTTCACCATTATCTCCCGCACCTCCTCTCTAGACATGTGGTATTTCCTCTTCTGTTCTTCGCCATCAGTGATGAGGGCCACCGGACCCTTTGGATAGGCCTGCGGGATGAGGGCTACATCTGCAAGATCGCTGGCTTCTGTGAGCTGTGCCTCGTCCGAGAAGCTCCGCAATACATTCTCCATCTTGATGTCCTGAGAGTGCTGCCCAGAGGAGCCAGGAACGGCAACAATCGGAGCCCTTTCCAACATACTGCCTTGAACCTGCCGCTCTGAGAGGCACAGGATGACACCAACCTAAGCCGAGGCTGGCTCCTCAACCCCAACAGACACAGATGACCGGAGGTCCTAAGAAGGACGTAGGATAGACGGTAATAGGAGCTGAGCGTCCTCCACACTCACAAACCCACCAGCCGATGCCACCATCGCAATCGCTGCAGGCTAGAACGATTGCTTGTTCAGCACAGGCCGCATCGGAGAGCCCATTGCTGGAGCCACTGGAGCCAGGTCAGCTGCCAATGAGGAAGGGGCAAAGGAAAGCTGCATAGGGGGGTCCGACAAACCTTGGCTGTATTGCTGTTGCAGGGCGGAGAGCAGAGTTGGGCGGGGGAGACGACAATTATCGGGTCTCAGCAACTTGATACGAAGCAGACTCGGCGTTAAGTGAAGAACCGGTTCACTGGGCCCACCCACCCGAGCAGACTCCACTGGATCGGCCCAATCACCCGTCGGTTTGGGCGGTTGATTCAAATTTGAATCAACTGTCAGAACAGGAGGCGAACCGTAGTCTCCTATCTCCAGCCGCACTGCCTGACGCCCTAGGAGCTCCGTCGGCCCTGTCACCTCCTCGAGCACCCACACCCGGATGACCACTAGGACACATCATCAAGGCACACCGAAGTGACCGCCGACACCTCTGAAGGGCATGCCACCTTCACCACGATGGCGACCGACATACGAGAGCTCCTTGGGGGGGAAACCAAGCTACCGGGCTCCACCTCCCCAAAGGATCTCACCAGAAAAGCTAGCCCTTCGTCGTCAAATAGAAATAGGGGAACCCCCTCACATGCTAGCCTGAGCAATTTTAAACGGATAATTGCCAGGCCTGCTCTCGACTTTGTTCACGTCTATGCATGATGTTGCATTAAGATAGTCAAAGACAAATAGTTGTAAGTGCAATGAAAAAAATGCAATTCAACATAATTGAGCTTCAAATTATTCAATGAAGCCCGGGCTTAATAAAATCAATTTCTCTGAGAAAATAAATCCGAGACCCAAGAAGAAGGATCCGAAGGGTCCAGGATATTACAGCCCTATCCCCTTAAACAAATTTCGTCCTCCAAATTTATAGTAAAGCACAAGGGGAAAGGAAGAGAGGAACTCACTCGAAATGGTAAGAGAACTACTAACGCATCTCGTCCTCACACTCCCAAGATGCCTTGTCGCCAGAGTGCCGCTGTCACACCACCTTAACCAGGGGAATAACCTTATTCCGTAGGTGCTACTTTCGCCAATCCTCAATACGGATGGGGAACTCTGGAAGAGATAGATCGGGAGTCACCTTGGGCCAAATAGAATCCTCCAAAATATGAGAGTCATTGGGCATATACTTCCGCAACATCGAGACGTGGAACACATCATGCACCGATGCCAACTCCGAGGGTAACTACAACCGATAAGCAACCTCACCAATGCGTTCCACGATGGGAAAATGACCAACATAGCGGAGACTCAACTTCCCACATCGGCCAAAGTGCACCCCCTTCATCGAAGAGACTCTCAAGGATACTCGATCACCAACGACGAAACTGAGGGGCTACCTCCTTCGGTCGGCATAGCTCTTCTGTCGACTCTGGGCCACCAACATGTTCTGACGGACCAAGTGCACCACATTCACGCACTGCTGCACCAGCTCCGGTCCCGTCATAACATGCTCACCAACCTCAAACCAATCGAGTGGAGTCCAACACGGTCGCCCATACAATTCCTCATAGGGAGCCATCCAAATACTCGAATGATAGCTATTGTTGTAGGTAAACTCCACCAATGGTAGGTGGTGAATCCAACTTCCCTGCCACTCCAGACAACATGACCTCAGCATGTCTTCTAGCGTCTGGATGGTCATCTCTGACTGACCGTCTGACTGAGGATGATAAGCCGGGCTAAAAGCTAACTCGATGCCTAGAGCTCTTTGAAAACTCCTACAGAATCCAGATGTGAAACATGGATCTCGATCTGATACAATAGAAATGGGGATTCCATGCAAAGGTACGATCCGTTCTACATAAAGACGTGCTAGCTTGGGCACACTCTAGTTGACTCTGATCGATAATAACCGAGCCGTCTTTGTCAGCCTATCCACAAGCAACCAAATGCTATCATGCCTCCTCGATAATCCCACCATAAAATCTGTGGTCACGTGGTCCCATTTCCACGCGGGAACCTCCAAGGGTTGAAGCGTACCTCCAGATCGCTGGTGTTCCACCTTCACCTGCTGACAGGTCAGGCACCTGGCCACGAACTCAGCAATATCTCTCTTCATACCAGGCCACCAGAACTGTCTCCACAAGTTCTAATACATCTTCATCGCACCCGAGTGCACAATGTACCTACTCCCATGAGCCTCTAGTAACACCGCACGCCTTACCTGCTCCTCGGCTAGGACGTACGACCTACGTCAGAATCTCACAGCACCATCCTCGCCGAGCTCCACATTGGCCATAGCCAAAACCAGGGTAACTCAGGGTCTGCATGATGAGCCTCTATCACCTGACGACGGATGGCTGGTGTGATAGTCAAACTCACAAGCACCGCCGACCCTGGCTCTTGGGGAACCTTAAGTCTGAATGTCACTTCTGGCACTTGTTCCCAGAGCCTCCACTCCCTCAACATCATTGCGCTGACCACGACCTTGCGGCTCAAGGCATCGGTAATGACATTCATCCTGGTCGGCTGATAAGACAGGGTGAAGTCATAGTCCTTCATATACTCCATCCATCGCCTCTGCCCGAGGTTAAGGTCCTTCTGAGTGAACACATACCTCAAACTCTGATGGTCAGTGAACACCTCAAACTTCTCACCGTAAGAAGTGAATTGCATTCATACCCCTCCAATCTCCAAGACGTAACTTGCAATATTCCAAACTTAAGCTTCTTTATTATGAATTCTAGTTATATGGTTTACTAACTAGGGGTTTTAACCTTAGGAATCAAATTACACTATCTCACATTCTCACTAACCCAATTAGCATTTTTGAGAATTCCGATCCCTTCCAACCCGTGATGGCAAAATCATAATCCAAAACATCTTATCCTCGATCTTGGGCTAATGAACGTGCATTGATAGTTATTTGTAACAGTCTTCCCGGAAGAGTGGGTGCTCGTGGACAATTAACATAGACTAGGTCAAACGAAAAGGAATTGGCCAGAAAGTCCTTCCCGAAGCGACCTGTTCACCATTCTCGTTGGATCATCACGCGGTGAGCTCCTCCTCCTTGTGGGTCTCGATGACGACGTCGGACGTGGGGTATGCGACGCAGGTGAGCACCCACCCCTGCTCCATCTGCTCGTCGTCGAGGAAGCTGCCGTCGGACTGGTCGACGCTCCCCTGCTTCACCTTGGCGGCGCACGACGAGCACGACCCGGCGCGGCACGAGTAGGGGAGGTCGATACCCTGCTCCTCCGCCTGGTCGAGGATGTACGTGTCGTCGGGGCACTGGAACTCCTGCTCGCCGCTGGGCGTGACGAGCTTGACCTTGTAGGTGGCCATGGCCGTCACCCGCCCGCACCCGGCCCTGAACCCGAACAGCCCTTGCAGCCCCGCGTTGGGCAGCGCCCGCAGGCCGCCCGCGGCGGGCCTCCCCCGGACAAAGGCGGCGCTGCTCACCATGCTGCTGGCGAGGGCGGCGGAGGCTGCCATCGTTGGCGTCTGGGAAGGAGGATTAGACGAGAGCTCCGACGGACACACACTACACCCTACCCTGCGTTTGGTAGCTGCAGCCGCTGGTTGGTGCGAGGGCGGCAGCCTGTCGTGATATAAGTAGTAGCGTTGGGGAAGGGTGGCTTGTGGAACGTGGTCGCGGTACGTGGCTTCTCGAGGTTTTCACCGTTGGGTCGCGGGGGCTTGTGGTTTGCACGAGTCCAGATGGCATAAAGCGGTGGGTCTCCAATGAGTGTACTGGGCCCGGCCCATTTGCAGATGTTCTACAGACTTCCCCGACATCGTGGAGGGCTTTCTGGAGATTCGCACCAGAACGAATGGTCCGGGATGGACCGTGACGAGGAGAAGACGTCCTCGCCGATCAAGTGATCGACGGTGTGTCCCATCGCCAGACATGTGGTGTTCCGTAAGAGGGATCTAGAAGATACCTGTTATCACCCTCACTTGGTTCGTTCGGTTCACGATGCGAGCAGAGGTAAGCAGAAACCAACTTGTGGATGGAAGTTGAGAAAAAGGGAGGGGAACGGCTCGCGAGCAAAAGCAACTGCGAGAAGACTGCGACAACGAACGAGTAGAGCTGCACATGGAGCAGACTTTTTTTGCATTCACCCGATTACCTTTTGATCTAATGTTTGCTGCACCGTCCTCCCTAACTGCACACGACGGCGATGCAGAAGTTTTTATTTTAAGAAGATATTTATTCCCTCCAAAAACACTTTTATTTGCAAGAAATTTAACAAATTCAGAGTTAAATCTCTTTCCCTGAGCATGCCAACAGTGCTTGACTATGTGGCCATACTTTTCACAATGGAAGCACACCATGTGCTTGTCTCTAGAACCAGAATTATATCTCTCAAAACTATTTTTCTTGGCAGAGATATTGATAGATTTGAAATGGAGTTTTCTTCCCTGAACGTGCCAACATTGAGCAACAGTGTGCCCTACCTTGCCACAATAAAAGCAGTGAATTTTCTCATTCTGATCAGAAACAATCTCCTAGCACTTCATTATATCTATTCAAATTGGCAAAAGTTTATTAAAATCTGTAATCACCCAATTCACCCCCCCCTCTTGGGTGTCATTGATCGCGGGACTTCACACGACCCGAACGATTCTCAGCACATATCTCCAAGCCAACCAAGTGCCGCTTGCTATCACAACAACCTAGTCGATGACGCCACGACCAATGCACAGGGTCCCCCAAACATCACAGACCTTACCATGGTCGACCACTCGGCTAGCTTTACCAGTTGCTCACACCTACCAACTGGGACTCATACTCTCTCAAAGATCACTTCTCCAGAACACGATCTCATCTGAGGACACAACCTCTAACACGAGTCGAGCACATCGCTTACCGACTACAACCATCACATCCTCATCCTCCGTCAGGCGACTACCTTAGCAACCCCATCCGGGTCTAGCACCAAACACCTGACATGACTTCCAATGAAGGAATAGGGTACTCATGTGGCAGACTTGCCAACATGTTTCCCCAACTCTCCATCCTGCTAGTGCCACAACCCATAATCCCTCAGTAATGGCACGGCAACCCACATGGCTAACACAGCCAAAGATAATCTCACACCGAGGAACCAATCCTCTGATGCTCTACTCATCCTCAGAAATCTACCCATAGCAACCAACGCTACGATCTTGGACCTGTGGGTCATGAGCCCACCAGGCTTCCGCTGTGCACTCTGATCCACGCGCACGAACATCACGGATGACTCGAGATCCGCCATCCCAACAATCATCAACTCAGCTGGCTAACACTAGAAAATAAGGTCAGGAAAGCTCATTCCCTTGAACCCAGAGCGCAGATTCTCTCTCTGAATCTAGCAATCCTCTGCAACTTCGCAAGCTCCGACTTCCAACACATTGGAAATCACAACGCCAGCCATGAGTCTTTGCAAGCACCGCCCAACTGGCACTCATCCTTCTAGAATAGTGCCAATGCACCCTTACACATCAAGGGATGGGAAATGCTTCTCGCAGGCAACCATAGTGCCAAAAATATGGAACATGACTCGCACAGACTTCATGGCACAAGGAGGAGGCTAACCAGTCCGAACACATAATGCAAGACGATGAAGCTTGGCAAAGCACAATTCTCTCTCCGGCCAGGGAGAAACCAACACACCTCCTACAAGGCAAGAGATCTCCATGCTCGACCTGACCTCAAACCTTGAGCACACTGGGACCCACACCTTTTAGCACCAGAAAAACCACTGCCTTTGTCAGCTCAGCCACTCTGACAACACTCGCCAAGTGTTCCGTCGGACCATACATACAACATCTTCTTGCACACCACCATTGCAATTCCTCAAATTGTAACTCGCCACGCCTCAAGCACCCGCTCTGTTGATCGCCAGCCACACTCTGCCACAGCAGTTGAACTAGCCACTACCACATGCTCCTTACTACGCCTGCCTCTGATCCAGGAACCATTAACACGCCAAAACACTTAACTGAGGACTGAAGAAAATCATAAAAGATGCCAAGCTTGAAGGCTGCTATACCTCTAGCCATCGGATATCATGCTCTTGAATCTACCCGTGCTAGCACCAATCCATTCTCGAGCTGACGCTGCGTGGACCACCATGCCAAGAGCCATAACACGAACCATGATCGGCACCTGCTGACGCTCATCCTCGAGTCCCAAACTCACCGCAGAACCTTCGCAACTCACCTACCACCTCAAACAGCGCATCAGTACACAATGGCCCCAAATTTCATAATTTGGGCCATGAACCAAGCTTCTGCCACACACTCTCGAAGCAAATCTAGAACTAACTCAGTCAGTCCATTTACATGCAGAAGCGCAGGAGTAAGAACTCACTTGGGCATCTCTGCCCAATCCTGTCTCAAAATCCACAAAAATAATCGAGACTGGAACGTCATCTCTAATGCCACAGAGCACGATAAGAATACCAGGCTCGAAAATCAGCAGCTCATGAGGGAAAATCCTCTGCTCGCCCAAGCACACCTCTTGATCAGAGCATCCACTCTGCCACCTCAACCCACGACCTTAATGCCTTAGGGGCTAGATAAAGTCTCAAACTGCGGTGGCCAAACACAACATTAACACCTTAGAGCACACCCACGGCCACTTAACCATGAACAATCCTCGCCAGCCACCTGACCTCACTGTAAATTCCTCAAACGCAGCACCGCAGCGACACACCTATCGGTAACCCACTACCCAATGCAGCACAATCGGGGCGGCCATCTCAAGGGAAGAAAGCTTGATCTCGATCCTCAGGCCCTACGTCAGCATTCTGATGAAAGCAGCAACCGCCTTCACAATGCTAACCCAGCGCACTCAAGCTCTCATGCGAGAAACCAAGCAGAAACCAAACACAAAACCCTATGCCAGCTGTCGACTGTACTGGACCTTATGGACTATGATCACTACAATATCTTGAATTCTCATGTACATCCACAACACTTGCTCTGATACCACCTGTAACGACCCAAGATCCAGATGTAGGGAATAACTCAATACCATTCGAATCCTGGCCCGCCACCCACGAGTCGGAGGGCTCGGAAGGGCTACAAGGTGTGTCTATGGAGTACATAGAAATAAGAAATAAAATAGGATAATTCAAAATTAATAAAAATAAATAATCTAAGGTGTGTCTATGGAGTACAGAGTCTAATCCAAATAAAGTACATTCTAAGCCAAGAGAACATACTCTATGCCGAGTGAACACTCAGCCTGACGAGCTGGCAACTACGAAGCTCCGCACTGCACCCTCGAACCTCGAGGAAGAATCGCCACACCTGAAAAGTAGGGGGTGAGCCTCCTATCATTGGCTCAGTAGGGGTCCTATAGAACCCCAACTGAAAATAACGGTGGTAAAGTAGCGCAAGCAAGAACAGCAACAGTAGCAACAGAAGCGGGAATAGCAACAATAATAATGATGGCGGAAAAAATGACCATAACAGAAAACATAAAACCTTGGCTCTATAAGCTACTCCTACGACACCAAAAACACACCCCGATCTCACAGTCGGGGGACCACCGAACTAACGAGAAAATCCTGGCTACGACGCCAGAACAAACACCACGACAACCCTGTCGTGGAGGTTCGTCCTCGCTGACAAAGGCCCAGCCCAAGACCATGTGTCCTGGGAACACGATCATGACCTCGCCGTCGTGAACCCTACACAGTTCGGGGAAAACCCATGGTAATCTTTATCAGAAATCATAAATCTTAGTGTCAAAAAGACACTCAAAAACCACCCGAAGAAACCATCGGGAAACTCGCCTTGAGTCACGAGAGTCTCGTCACGCGACGGGAGTACCTGCCTACTAGAAGCAGGGTTGGATGGGTCCCCTGACGACTTGGTTCGTGCCTCAGGTGTCTCCCTACTCACCCCAGGCAGACACTAAGACACCGTACCAATAATCACTAAACAAGGACTAGCTAAGGTCACGCTCGTCATTTCTAGTCTATCGCCCCCAGCCACGTGTGCACACATAGACTTTGCATCCTAAGTTGGGTCCTCTAGTTAGTTTTCCCCTCAGCCCAGACTCAAGCTACAAGACGAGGGACCCTACGGTAACCAGCCTAAAAATCTTCTCTCCCGGGTGAAGCTCTCCGCCTACTCCCAAGCGGGTCGGCACACGCGTGCCAGGCAAGCTCCCACTAGTGGGGGGCCACTAAGCAGATGACTCTCGATGGGAAACTTTAAAATACATATAGGCTTTGTACAAGCATGTCATAATTAACTCAGGAAAATGAGTGACACGATGCCACCGGACTCTAGGCAGTCCACTAGACCTATTAAACCCAACGGCCCTTGAGTCACAAGACTCGGGTCAAGGCCGTTATACAGGACAGCTCAATGCTATCAATCTGGCCTATCCCTAGGTAAGAAACCACAGTACAATAATTATTAGGGTGGCTCACCAACGCCAACCTTATTCCCTTCCAACGAGCTAAGAAGCCCTCTAGTCCCAGGCTGGGTGACTGAACTTACAGTCCAAGGGCCAAACTCATGGCTCACTTGAAAAATACTTTTCGAAAAAGCCAACAATGTGCTAGAATAGCCCTCCGCACTCACGCCGATCCGCGGTGACTCGATTAAGCGTAACACGGAAGCCCAAAACACGAAAGGGTCACCCGAACCCAAAAAACCCATGGGCATGCTAATCGAGTTAAATCGTCACTTTTAGACACCCAAAAATATGGTCACGGTCCCCACAGGGTGTCCGGGACATCCATAGAATCAAAGGTCGGTCATTGGGTCTCAACAGGACCAACCGGGGGCCCAAACAGGCCAACTTGCTACATTTCGGTCGACCAACCCCGTTGGGTCGGTCGACCAACAGGGGTCGATCGACCAACCCAACAGGGGTGGTCGACCGGCCCGCATAGGGATTTCGGCTATTTTTACATATTTTTTTGGATTAGTGCATTTTTGACGTAATTTACGGATTTTCAGAAATTAGAAAATTTTCTAATCTCCTTTTTATTAACCCCCCCACCCTCTCTGTCCTCTCACTCTCACGCTTTCTCTCTCTCTCTCCCGTTCTCTCTCGTTCTCTCACCCTCTCGGCTCCGGCTATAGACGGAGGTGACCGTGGGCGAGGTGACGACGCCGGGGAGCTGCTGAGACGCGTGGTGGAGTGAGGATCGGTGTGATTTTGGCGCGATCCTGAACGGTGGATTCAAAGCTGGCAGTTTGATTCGCGTGGTGATTTTCGACGTGGTTTAGTTGCCTCGGCGCTCGATTTCTTCGGTGGAGGTAGGGAGACAGATCGCTACTTCATTCTACACGTTTTCCCAACTCCTGTGCGCGGTTTGGTGCTCGATCGGGGGAGATCGGGTTGGTTTAGTGAAAATTGTCATTGTTGGGGTTTGTAGGGTTCGCTGGAAAATGGCAACCATTCTTAGCCTAATTAGTGTCAAAACGACCGCTGGGATGTTAGGATCCCATTCCTGTAAGTTTTGTGTCGATCGGTTGTCATTTGGGGTCGGTAGGAGTCCGGGAACCCCGGTGACTCATTTAGGGTCGATTCGTCAGAATCGCCCCGATCTCGCGTTTTAATGCGTGCATGCGCCATTTGTTGACCCCAGGTGTGTTGTATAGTCGTGTGCGTCTGTTTCCCCTGCGCTTCGACGTGAATGGGGCGTGGAACAGGCCGATTCGACCGTTCCCCTATTTTGCTCACTGGTTTTGTGTAACGGTCGTTCTAGTGACCGTCACACGTGTAACGGTCCCATGATAGACCATTACGTCCATTAGTCATTTTGCGTTCTTCGAGGCTGGGTTGGTGTGACGGACCAGCATAGGACCGTCACATGGCTATAACGCGCCTGGCTTGGTGCGTTACGTTCTAGGTGTGACGGACCGGCATAGGACCATCACATGGCTGTAACGCACCTATGGTGGTGCGTTACGTGCTGGTGGTTTCCGAGGACTGTTGCTGTCAGTCCCTCGATGACCGTGTCTGTGTCAAAGATCGGGTCAGTCGGCTAGCCCTGACGGACCTCTCCTTATGCGTTAGGTTGTGTAACGCTCCTAGTCTGGTGCGTTACATGGTCCGTGTTAGTGGTTTTGGGTCTGTTGGCCCTGGCGCACTTGTCCTGGTGCGTTAGGCTGGTGTACCGCACCTATATAGGTCTGTTACATTCCCTATCATCCGTGTTGTGGCCTGTTTGCCCTGACGCCCCTACCCCGGCGCGTCAGAGTAGGTAACGCCCCTATAGAGGTGCGTTATAGTCTTGCTGTTGGCCGTGATGGCTGTTGGTCTATTCTGTTCTATTCTGTGTGTTGGTCTGTCTTAGGTTTGTGTCGTAGGGTGGTGTCTGTGTGTAAGTGGTTTCTAGATCAGTCAATTTAGGTGACTGGGTGTTGTCTTTTCCTTGATTGCAATAATTCCCTAATGACTTGATCTAGACCTACCAGTGTCCTTGATTCTGGCTTTGCAGTCACTTTCCTTGACTGCCGGGTTCATCTAGCAGTTGAGTGACAATTCGCTCTGCCCAGAGTGTGGTCGTTGTCCACCGCTCCAGTTTCTGCTTGTCTTGGCTTGATCTCGTGGTTTACCCGTGACCCGTGGGTGTCTGTTGACATCCTATGTGGGCAGTGACCATGATGGGATGGCCAGGAGTGCTTGTGCATGCTGTATGTGTGTCTGTGGTGTTGTGCATCGCTTTAGTTTTGATGATGACAAAGAATATGTTTGACTAATCAAAGATCTACTGTTTTCATAACACATGCAAGTTGTTTGAGAGAGAGAGAGAGAGAGAGAGAGAGAGACGCAATATATGAAATTATAGACAATGGAATATCTACAATTGGGCCGTCTCATTCCAATTGATGAGAATAATTTTAATTGATTTTAATAATTCATACAATCAGTCATACAGGTGGCTAACACGTTACAACCACATGCAATATCTTCTTGAATATATTTTTGGTGGAGACAAGAACATAACTTTTACATTGGATGAAAGAATGATCACTATCTTATATAACAATATCGTTGCAATCACCAACTTACGGTCTATCAAACTCCACAGTTTTCATATGACATTGAACCTATGTACAAGACCAAGTAATACTATTCTACGGGCATGGTACATCGCTGGGCCGCCACACATGCGCTCTGCATCGCCTGCATCACCAGTGCTCTATCCGGTAAAGTAAAAGAAATGTTAATTTATAAACATATCTGCTACTAAATGCTTCTATAATATCAAATGGACAATTTATATCTCTGTAAAGTTAAGATATGAAATTACATTACCTCATGTTGCCACAAGAAATGGAATTACATACCCAGTTTTGGTTGCCGCAAGAACACACAGTTTCTCCTTCTTTTGGAGGGTGTAGCAGCCTCAAGTTACATTTGATGTGGAAGTGTGGGAATGGGTCCGTCCCAACGAGACTGCTATCATCCAAGACCAAACAGAATTACTCTCCCACATGGTGTTATGATTATTATTTTCTTTTTGGTGGGAGAGAGTGAAGGGAAATTAACTAAGCATCTGTTTGAGGAGAATGCCGTGGGAGAAGGGGTGGAATAGGCAGGGAGGAAGGGATGGGGAAAGGCATGCTTAACATAATCACCAGTATAAGCATTACAATGTATTTGGACACAAAATGAAACATGTAGTTGGACAAAAAATAACTGTTATAAATTTCCATACCTGAGTTGATATGAAATTGTGACACATTGCCACTGAAAATGAGGATCAAATCTGAAAACTTTAAACACTCTTTCGTTCTGATATCAAAAGATGAGGAATAAATCATACAAAATCACATACCGTCATTTTATAACAAATTATGAAGCAGCATAGTGCAAGAGGAAGGTGAAGAAATGGTTTGGGCTCAGGGATTGAACAAATTATTATCATCCATTCATATGGGGTTGTCTCAATCGGACATCCAACCATTGAACAATTAAGTCATTGTCTCCTAAATCATCACTGCCCGTACTCCAGGGGGATCATGACATGATGTCACCATCATCCATAAAACCCATATAAAAACAGCATGTATAAGTGAGGTGGGGATGCAAGACTGTGCCCTCGACCACCATCAATTGCTCCTGTTGTTCACATAGGTGAATGGGGGGAACAAACATCCTGAAACCCACTGGAGTTGATGCTTGGAAATCTACAAATATATATGGGGCATGCATAATTACTTTAAACACTAAACCCTATGCATTGCAAACTTACCAGACCAATACATTACATTCATGAATACAACAAGCATTTAAAATTTTAAAGTAGCAATAGCACTAAAGCTCCTGACGGCAGGTTCAATACAAACATATTGTTCTTCATGTTTTGAATGTAGTCAGCTTGTGTCTGAAACTTGTCAACAAACTGTTAGTTATGGAGTCATAAGTGAGTAGCAATATTGTCCCTTAGCACCCCTCCCTCGTGGATGTCACGAGATGCGATGGGTGCAGTTGGATCAACATCTACATCCCCTACGTCATTTTCGTCATTCGGAGCATGCAAAAAGTAAAAGTCTTCACCATGTTCTCGACGAATGAAGTTGTGGATCACACAGCAGGCAACTGTCATGAGTAGTTGAGTTCGGAAAGGATACATGTTCCCTTTCTTTATGCGTGTCTTAATATTTAAAAATTTATAAGTTTCAAATAGGACTCTTAGCGTCTTTCTCTCCGTCTCATCCAGAATAAGGTAACGTCCTAACAGAGGGCGTTAGTTATTAAATTAACGCCTTTCGTTAAGGCGTGAGTTATTAAATTAACGCCTTTCACAAAGGCGTGTCTTAATATTTTCTTAAAATTTTAAGTTTCAAAAATTCAGGGTTGCTACATTGGACGACCGTGATTAACCCCATCCAAGATCAAGAGAAAAGATCCGTCTCTAGTTCTATCGAAGCCCTCAATAGCTCAAGAAGGAAGTCTACTGCGTCGACCCTACAGCCTCACTGTGTCGACGTAATCAAGCATACGAAGGTTCTATCTGACAAGAGGCGACGACTCCTAGCCGCTAAGGGTGAAAAATAGCTGTTACGGGTGACAAATGGCACAAAAGGGTGACAAATAGATAGATAAGGCTGACAAATAGGTGATACTGGTGTAAAATGGCCCGCAAGGTAGTTTCAGCAAAGGATGCGTCAAGCCTACTATCTCAGGGCGTCGACGCAATGGCCTTCATAGAACGCCATTAACAAAGGATGCATCGACTCACCGTCCATCCAGTGTCGATGCCATCAAGGCCAGCTCGTCAGCAATGACAGAATCCGTGAAACTGCTCCAATGCAATGTCCCCACTATGTCAACGCCTTCAACGCCAGCATGCTAGAATCTGAAGACTCCTTGAAGCTGCATTGACGCCATGGCCATGCTGCATCGACACACCAGAAGATGTCACAGTTATTTTATGGCCTCTTCTTGCAACTCTTGCAGATCATCCAAAGAATATAAAATGTAACCGTAAACATCCAAAAACACAGTTTTTGAGGTCTGAAAAGGTTCCTAGGATAGTCAACTATCCTTATCATCATGAGGTTTCCAGGCCAGTCCCTTTTGGACAGAATAGCTTCCTGTTTACAAATGTGGGAAAGGTCATCTACCAAGGCAATCTTTTTTTTGCTTCCAGCCAATTAAAAATGAGTCTGTAGATCTGCAATGAGCAAAGGATGCCATTTCTACTGCAAGCCAATGAAGATAAAGATGCTGCAAGTGCTCTTGGTCAAAATTCATTTTTTTACTACAGCCAATCAGAAGATAGATTTGGTAAAGCTTCCTATCCTAGAAGCATCATCTCTTTTCAACAAGTCAAATATAGATCTTGGAGAGAAAATTATCTTGGCTCTGCTCTGCTACCAAGGACCAATCAAAGGCCTCCACAAAAGAAGCTCACTTGATCAAGAGACCTACTTTACGCTAGACCAATCAGAAATAAGGTATGGTTCAAAGAAGATTTTTTCAAATCCAACAAATTGCTTTGGAGGGAAACGTCTCCACCAGCTCTTCTATAAATACTGGCCTCCTGCATGAAGGAAGACTGCTACTACCCTTGAAGAAAGCCACGTCCCTTGAGCATTCAAGCAAATATGTGAGAAAGAATAGAAGGGAAGGTGAGCAGCCCAGCACTAAGGCCGCCCCAATCTAGTGCTGCGAGAGAAAAGAGAAAGGAGAGAAGAAGAAAGGAGAGAAGCCTTAGAGAGTGCAGCCTTGCAGAAATCTTGAAGAAGAAGATCTTCGGATCTATATGTGAAGTTGCAGCCACTAGCTTCCTAATTTGAATCTAAAGCTACTTGTGTTCTTCCTACAGTCATTATGCCTTTTGTTTACAACTTTTGATCTGTAATTCAGTGTGTGTCCGGTGCTCTGCTTAGAGGCCAGAAGTGGGTCTTTGGCTGTATTTAGCCTCGTGTGCTCTTGGGGGTCTATCCCAAGTGTTTTTACTGCACTTGCAGCTTGTTTCTTTTTTATTGCATGTATGTGATTCCGTGGCGTCCAACACCCCCCTTCCTCCTTGCTCTTGCTAACTCTCCCCCAGAAAATATCATGCCAACCTCTACTTATCCCTTGGTTCCCATGCAACAGAAATCCACATCGAATGGAGTCCATCCATTTAGCCACCATCCCGAGTAAACAAAGTTCGATAGTTACTAGATGCAACTCTCAGTTTCATCAAACCTTTCGTTGAAGGCCCATTTTTCCTACCTAGATCCTATCAGCAACATTTACACCAAGCTTCCTATCCTCCTACATGGATGACGGATTTGGGACCACCAGGAAATCTCTTGACCTCATTTTATGATAGCTCCACTAGTACAAAATGTTTCAATATGGTCATCTGTAGAAAAATTACATCTGACCCTAACATCCACAATTTACAAAATAACTCCCCCATGTTTGCCTTTTCAAATGTTATCATGTTGGTTGACTTAACTTTCACCCTCTATCTTTGCATAGCCTATGAGGTGGTATCTCACATCTATTAAGCATACAGTGAACCAATTCCACAGAAAATCCAGTTTTTGGCAAGTGGCTTTGGTATTTGGGCAGTGCCGATAGGGGTCTCTGGGCTGAGGTCATTTGCAGAAAGTATTACAGGAGAGGAAACCTGGCGGACTTACTTCTAATACCTCCTATAACATCTCAGCAGTTTGGAGAGGGATATTGCAGGCATCCAATCTTGTTCGAGCTGGTATTCAGTGGCAACTGGGCAATGGTCTCACTTGCCTTTTTTGGTTGCACAGGTGGTGTGATAATTGCATTTTGGGGGAGAGATTCCCTTCCCTTTTTGCCATTGCCTCTGACCAGTCAGTGGTGGTTGCTCAAGTTTGGGATTGAGGTGGGTGGTTTCTCTGCTTCAGGCGGAATCTTTACGACGGTCAGTATGTCAGCCTATTGGATTGCTGCACTTGTTGGACAGCTATATGGTGGACAGGTCCGTCAACAATGCCAGGGTTTGGAAGTGGGAGGCGGCAGGAAGGTATACAGTCAAGTCTGCCTACCGTATTCTTCATGATGGGGTCTGTGTTTCCCCTTTTACTGGCAAGTATGGAGGACGAGGAACCCGGTGAAGGTGCAGGTTCTAATATGGCAAATTGCTCATGGCCAACTTCCTACTTGAGACAAACTTCTCACCTTCATGGATGAAGTGGAATCCAGATGTAGCCTTTGTGGGGATGCTGATGAGAATTTGGACAATCTCTTGTCTCTTGTTCTCTCTCTTTAGAGGTTTGGGAGAAAGTGTTGGAGACGATTCATTGTGCTCTTCAGTTTCCTCCAACTGTTCGGGAGTTGATGCAGGATTGGGACCGGACTTGGACAGCTAAGGGGGGTTGTCAGATCTGGCAGCTCATTCTCCATGCTAACCTGTGGTCTCTTTGCGACGAGCGGAATGCCAGGATCTTTAGAATAGAAGCGAGAATGCCTGATACTATGGTGTCATTTGTGTGATAGAGTGAGAATGGGAGAAGATCAATTGTAAGGTTAATCTCTCCCTTTATGTTTTATTAGGAAGGCTGGGGGAAGTGTAGGTGGAACCACACCTTCTTAAGGTCCTTTGTATAGGGTCCCTTTTTGTGAGTTTTCACGACTTTTACTTGTAGATTCCTTTTCTCTTTAATACAAACATGGTACCACCCACTTTCAAAAAAAGAAAACAACTAGTCTGGGCCAATCATGATGTATCAGCACTAGTCAGACCAGTCAATCCAAGTCAGCAGCTAATGATCAAGTAAACAAAAGGATAGAAGAAAAGACGAACCCTGGCCATCAGCCAATCCAGATTGGTTGATCAGAATCAGATATGGGAAATATACAGGTGTATAAATATGCTCTTATTCGAAAGGGTCCACGAGTGGCCGATATGATCCTAGCAGTCGCATCGGTAACATAGGATCTTTTCAGTACAATTGTAAACTTTTTTTAGTCTCATCCCATCCATAGCTCTTTAGGCCGTAGGGCCCTTTTCTCCTGGAGATTAATCAAGGGTATTCTCCTCTCTGAGGAGATGTAAATAACACAGTGGCCTTTACAGCACGACTTATTTTGGTCCCCACACGAATCACACAATCGTCTGATTAGTCAAATGGCACACACCAAGGCTTCCACAAAGCTCAAATAAATTGTCACTTCAGTGACTGGCACGTCCACGCACTTAACAAATGAATAAACAAACTAAACCAATGAATAAATGATAATTTAATGAAAAAGTGCGTCCACACCTCCTCCAGAGATAGCGGCCTGGGGTGTGCTAAGTTAGGCTGAGTTTTTCACTAGCATGTATCAATTTTTCGCACAGCATTGGGGTCAGCAGCGCCACGGCTAGGAGGCTGGCGAAGGTAGTTCGTCACATGGTTGCTGAGGACATGTTCCGCAAGAGTTTCAGCAATTTTAGCCATTGACATTTGACAGCTAGCCAGATCTTGATACAGTGAGATCATGGATCGATGTGGTGAAACGAGTGTTCCAGTCGATGGAATGTGCGGATGATGAGAGAGTCCTGCTGGCGAGTTACCAATTGCATGGTCCTGCTCTCTCGTGGTGGACCTCGAAGTGGGAGATGACCTTTTAGTCTCGACCACTTTGGCAGATTTCATGGCAAGAGTTTGTTGAAGCTTTTGAGCAAACATATAGTCCTGAGTTCCTGCGGACGTAGAGGATGTTCCAGTTCTTGAATTTGTAGTAGGGTGAAATGTCGGTGTCGCAGTATCGGGTCCGTTGCGTGGAATTGGGCAGCTATGTTCCTCATGTGAGGGCAAATGACGTTTTGAGGACCCGTCAATTTCTTAGAGATTTGAGAGAAGAGTTATGGCAGATCTAGATTGTGACTCGAGTTGTAGGTTTGGACGCGGCATTCCAGGCAGTGGTGGCTTTGGAGAGGGACATTTTGAGGACCCGGGAGTCTCAGGTAGAGCAGTTTTTGTCGGGTCAGCTTTAGCATATCGATGATCAGTAATTGGAGGTTCAACAACCTTCAAGCCAGCCATCCTTGGTGGCATCTTCACCTTCCAGTAGGCATCCTTGGTGATTGGGATGGAGATATAGGCAGTGGCTTAAGGGTGAGAGGCAAGCATCTGAGGAGAGCGTGCTATATTCTTTGGTCTAGATTCAGTGGCAGAGTGTGGCTGGAGGTCAGCAGAGTCAGTGTTTGAGTTGTGGTAGTCTGCATCCACGCAGATCATGTTTGAGTGCTGGGAGGTGCTACAAGTGTAGTCAGGTAGGACACAAGACATGTGATCGTCCTGAGGGGCTATCCCAGCTGAGGTAGCGGTTTTGATGTAGCGAGGTGCAATTTTCTAGGACAAGTGATGCATGGCCCTAGTGGTAGTGGAGGCATCCTTCCTCCTAGAAGGTATGTGTTATTTATTTTTGAGTTAATTCCTTGCTATGCATTTTGGTTAATTCCATGGATTTCTCATTTTAATTGTGTCTATATCCCTCCCTAAATATTTCGGGGTCCATAAGGGTGTCCGGTGTGTTTGCAATGGAGCTGCCTATTGGGAGTTGAGTGCCCTTTTTCCCGGTGTTATGGTGTAAGCGTCGTTAGGACGGTATAGAGTTGGTTGAGTACAGTTACCAACTGAGTTAATAGGTCGTGTTGTGGAGGCCGACGTTGGGCCTCCCGAGGTGTTTTGGTGTAGTTGGGTTGACGGGCGTGAAAGGAAGGCTGCATTCCAAAATCAAGGAGTGTGAGCTTCTGACTGGGTAACTTTTTGACCTTTTATGGGCCTTTCTGACACGATGTGTACCCGAATTGGGTCACTCAGGTTTTCTGCTGAGATTGCATTTGGCACACCATTTTGAGGGGCCAGGGAAATCTCTTCGCTTCGGGAGGTTTCTTCATTAGGTGACGGACCACTAGGTGTAATTTCGTCCTCATCGGATGAGAGTCAAGGTTTATTTGGCATGACTGAGTTGGCACCGATTTGTTGAGCTTGTTGGTCTTGACTTGTCTTGTAGCATTGCCGTGTTAAGGTAGCCTTCTTCAGAAGTCCAAAATATTCTTTGAGCTTCTAGGTCTTGCTTTAGCAGCTGTCCCCTATAGATGAGCCTCTTTTCCTTTCTTCTTTACAGTCTCATCTTTATTCGACTTTTGCCATTCTTTTCTTTCCTCTCTTTTTTGCTTGTGCAGGAGCACTCGGTTGGAGCTTAAGACATGCAGAAGCAACATAGAGAAATTTTTTTTAGTGTAAACAGTGCCTTCATAGGCATGTTTTTGGCCTCCCCTAATGAAGCTGCTAATGTGGATTCGACATCATCACATAGAGAACAAGAGCAGGCTAGTCTTAAACCCCCCTACACTCTTACCTCGCGAGGACCAAGAACTAATCAATGTTTTGTCTTGCTATGCTCCCAAAGATCTGGTCACCTTGGCCTCCCAAGGGAAAGTTTCGGCTACCCCTCAATTCATCCACCATTTCACACCGCAAAGGGTTCAAACTCCATTCTAAGGGTCCTCTTGCAAGCCCCTTCATGATATCCCAACCCAATTCAGCTACCCTAGTGCTTTACAAGGGGTCACTCACTCTCCAATCCCTTTGGTCACAACTGTCCTCCCAAGAGGGATTGATCCAACCTCCAAACAGGGGATTCAAAAGTGATTGCCGAGAGTATGCCAGCTACACATCCCCACTCATTAGCTCAATACTGCAAACTCCTTAACGCGTACTTTCTGCCTGGCTTTAAAGCTCCAAAATATCGAAAGTACGATGGCTCTACTGACTCACATCATCATCTCTCAGGTTTCCTTATGGATTCCCACCAATGGTTGTACGATCGGATCTTGTTGGTCCATTTGTTCCAAAAAATCTCTTGAGAGCGAGGCCCTTCGCTGGTTCTCCTCTCTCCCTACAGTCGATCTCATCAACTTTGACATCATCTTCGAGCGATTCCTCGCTCACTTCAGACATATGTCTAGCATAGCTCCTACCCTCTTCAATCTAGTGATGGAGAAAATGAAGCCCGATGAGGACTTCATCCAATTTGTGAACTGTTGGAGAATCATGGCCTCCCAAATGGAGGAGGTCATCCCCGAAGCTCAAGCGGTCACCATGTTGGTGAAAAAACCTATCCCTTAGCTTAGGGCTATCCTCATGCTCAGTGAGCTCCACACCTTCCCACAACTATACAATCGAGCTCAGATTGTCCAAGCTCAAATGAAGGATGCCACCTTACCTCCTTTCTTAGAGTCCCATGCTAGGGGTCAAAAAGCTCTGATTGTTCCTACCACGGAAGGGGTCACTATAAATGAGCAAGTGAATGCTCTCGGTCCATCTTTCAGGCCTAAAAATCACCAAGATTCACAATCCAATCAAGCTAATCCCATTCAGGTCCATGGCAGTCCAAAGTCATACTCAAATGTTCCTCCACCACAAGGCTATGCTCAGGCTGGTCCCAGACAAGCCTCATACCCTCCTCTACCCGAATCCCTGGGTGATATCTTATTTGCTCTCATATCTTCTCAGGCTATCCAGCTCCCTCCCTAAAAGGATTGGGTTCATCCCAACGCCGATACTTCCAAATGCTACCCGTACCACTGCACTCCCAGACATGGGGGCCAGGCTGGTCTGCCTAAATAGGTGGGCTGGGTAAGGGAAAGAGAGAGGGTGTGGTCCCCACCCTATAAAATCCCATTTTTTTATTTTTTTTTCTTCCTAAATTGGATAAGGAGAAAAGGATAGGTGTTTGTGAAGGATACGGGGGGCTTTTGTGCGCGTGTTAACCTCGTCATGGGCGTACTTTACGACTTTCTCCACGCACGAGTACGACGAATGAACTTTGCATGAACCTTGCACCGTAGGACTTAGGCTTTGCACGAACTGGGACTAGGGAGAGCCGTCAGGCCTCCGAACTGGGGAGAGGGCGCGGCCCCCCCAGGTAGTTAGCCCTCCCTAAGGGGCACAGCCACGCCCTGGGGCAAACAAGCCCCGAGTAGGTCACCACCCCCAGGGTTGGCCCCCGAGGGTCTTCTCTTATCATCTGGGGGTGTCCTTTGAGGGACACTGGGTTCTGGGGTGCTGGGATGGGCCCGTGGGGGATGTTGTGCTTCGAGTCGTAGTGGCCACGCGCAAGGTGTTCGGGTAAATACCCAACACACCCCAGGTTGTCGAATTGCTTGACTAGTTGGCTGAGGGGCCCCAAGGTGGGCCTTGGGCTGAGGGTGGGAGCTCGGGGGAGTTGAGGAGGGGCACTTTAGGCACATGGGCTATGTCTCGAGCTACGTGTCGTATTGCACGATGGGTTGGTGGGGTAGCCTCAGGTTCACCCAAGAGCTAAAGATAGTGGCTCATCGCCATGTGTCTGAGGGTCGGGGTTGGCCCCGGATTGCTGGGGGGTAATTGTAGGACCCAATTAGTGTGCTAGAACTATGGGTTGGCCCGCGGTTTAATGTAGGAGGGCTGGAATATACGCTCCCACAAAGTGTTCGAGAAAATGTCGAACACACGTGTGTGAGCCGTCCACGTGTGCTGCAGGCCTCCAAAGCCTGTGGTTGGCCTAATTGGGTCTCCCTTTGACCTTGAAGGGTTGGAAAAAGGCATCTCGGGGTTAGCTCCTTGCCTTTTCACTGGGTGCCACGTGGCGTGGCTTAGAGTCGGGGCGCCCCTGGGTTGGCCCGAGCAGCCATGTGAAGTGCGGGCAAAGCTCGTAGCTGAGTGATCGAGATTGGTCCCGACTAGTTGCTTGTGTAGCCGCATGTCACGGCAAGCTGATCAAGGCCCTTGGCGAGACCCATAGAGTTGTAGAAAGGGCTAGGGTAGCCCATGCCTTAAAGGTGTTCGGGAGAAATTCCTGAACCCTTATTCCTTGGCATTTTGTTGGGAAATTATCCGGGTACAACAAATGCCCCCCATGGGACGTGTGCCGGAGGCGGAGACGAGGGTGTATAGCCAGTGAGCCCTCTGTTCCGAGCCGTTGTAGTTGTATTTTGACACTTCATGTGTGTTGGCCCGGGTTTGGATGCAATCGAGAGGGGGGTGAATTGATTGCCCTCCCTTATCGACAAGTTTAGACCGAATTAAACTAAAGCACTGGATGGTGAATTAATCACTAATTCTAGCTAGATTAAAATGTACAATTAAATGCATACAAGCACTCACAACTCTCCACGTATGATGATATCACTCAGACAACGATGACTGAATGGATAGTTAATGTAACACTCGTTTCACCGACACACTTGTATATAAACGAATAATGTAAACAACCAATCACATTCAGCAAACCATGGCACGATGATTTTTAGGTGGTACGGATGCACCAAGTGCCATCCTACGTCCACCCCTCTCACCTCGAGAGGATTTCACTATAAACGCTGCGCGACGGCAGCAACCACCACACACACGGGCACGACGGCCCACACATGGGTTCTCGCACGATGATGAGACACCCCACACACTCGGAGCATGCTCATCTCCACTGGAAACGGACTGGATGCACTTAGATACACTCTTCTCTTCTCGAATTGAGGTGTCTCTCTCTCTTTCTCTGAAGGGCTTTCTCACTTCAAACAACAATAGTAGTGACAACAGTGACCTTTGAAGAGAACAACTTCATATTTATAGCAGAGGATCGCCTTAATCAGAAATTCTGATCCACAGCCGAATTAATCTATTGGTCCAAGTGTCAGAGAGAATATTCTGACACTTAGGAACCTTCGAGAGTCACCCATGTGCGTTGGATCTCACGTCCAATGATTTGAGGTCAAAGTCACGTGATTTACTTGTGTCCCTTACAAGCTTCAATGGATTACTTGGACTGTGTTGACGCGCTTTGCTCATGCATCGCCCCTGCGCTGCTTAAGCTTCTTTAGACAGAACACTTCCAAAGTGGGGTGGGGTCGACTCTAAGGGTCGACACCCTTCACCCCTTGAACAAGAACTTTTTGACTGCATCGACTTAGTGACAATCCTGCATTGACTCCAGTTGACTAGCTTACTTGGTGAATCTTGTTTGCGTCGACTCAGCTTTATACTACGTCGACTCCACCTTGATTTGATTTGCTAAGCTGTTGGATTGCATTTGGTTGGTCGACTCTGAGGTTTGGTTGCATCGACACTGTCTTCATGAAATGCCCTTATAACACATTCTGTTTGCACCATATGCGTCGACTCGGTATTGGAACGAGGTCCACCCATCCTTGGTTGATCTACTACTTCTACTTAGCATATTCACTATTGCGTTGACACTTGTGTATATGTGCGTTGACTCTTCTTATGCAGTAGATGCCTGGACAGAGTGTGTGAATTCTGGGGTCGATTTTGAGAGTCGACACTTTTATGCATCTTAACAGAAGTTGGCTTATAGCGTTGACTCCAGCTGAATTCTACATCGACTCTAGACTTTGATCCTGAACAATTTTGAATTCCTTTTTCGTTCTGAAATACATGATTTACTATGTCAACCTACAATTTGATTAGTTTAATTAATTGATCAATCATAAAAACACATACTCAAGAGTGCAGCTCATGTTTATCCAACACATGCTCAAGATGATTCAAAAACTTAATGACTTAAAATTGTAGTGACATCATCAAAACCTACTGAATGCAGCATTCTTCTCCTTTTTGATGATGATAACAATATGAGTCATTGAGTCTTAATAGTGAACCAAGAAAATTTGTCTTACTTGAGTGGATAGTTGGACAATCAGAAGTTGAAGGAAGTGGCATCAACAAGATTTCTGAACAACCAGAGACAGATGACACAAGCTAAATGCTCAATTATTAAAGCTCAAACTAGAAGGCTAATCTGACTCAACAATCTTTCACCAACTGACTCAACCTGACTAACTGACTCAAACTGACTTAACCAACTCTTTTATACTGACTCAAACTGACTAACTGACTTAAACTAATTCAACCAACTCCTCTCTCCCCCTTTGGCATCATCAAAAGATGTCGGTAGGGAGGAACAAATATTATGTGAAAAGGTAATTTTTGAATAGCAGATACAGTAAGTTCACAGATACGAGAAGTGACTGAAGGTAACAACCATCTCTTAAGGAGTTAAGTGTGGTAACCAAAACTAGCTGAGTGGTTTATGACTGATAATCCAGAAGGGCATAAGGATAGAAAGACTTGAAGATTACCTGCATACAAGGATAAAGGAGAACGAACAGTGTGTCATATGAATGCCTTGAAAAAGCTATCTAACAGCTTTACTAATTAATTTCCAGAGGCTTCTCAAGGAAAATCTTCTATTAGTATTGAGGACAAACAATCCACACAAATCACTTGAACTTTGCTTTGGGACTTATCATTTGTGTGTAGGTCCTCTTCTCCATAAAGCGGAAAAAGATCCCTAGTCCTTCGCAAGTATTTAATGATGCCCTTTACTACCTTCTAGTGCTCCTAGCCTGGATTTGCCTGATATCTACTGACAATACTCAAAGTATTGGCAACATCAGGCCGTGTACATAGCATTACATATATGATTGACCCTATGGCCGAAGCACAGAGCACTTTATTCATATGTGCCACCTCCTCAGATGTCGTAGGGCTCATCCCCTTAGATAGGCAAATTCCGTGTCGCATGGGAATGAGACCTCTCTTGAAATTTTCTATCCTAAACCTTCTGAGGATAGAGTCTATGTACATGGATTGGGATAATCCTAGCATACTTTTAGGCCTATCTCTGTAGATCCTTATGCCCAGTACATAGAATACTTCTCTCAAATCCTTCATGGAGAAGGTCTTGGACAACCAAGATTTAGGCCTATCTCTGTCATCAACATATAGAACCAAAAAGGTCTCAGAGCTCTCACTGACTTTCTTGTAAACACAGGGTTCATCTTCGTTCTGAAGGAAGTTGAAAGTTTTGATAGCCTCATCAAATCTTAAGTTTCAGCTCCGAGATACTTGCTTCAATCCATAAATAGGCCTCTGAAGTTTGCATACCTTATTAGGATATAACTTGGAGGTGAATCCTTCATGTTGTACCATGTACACCTCTTCTGGCAGATTTTCATTAAGAAAAGATGTCTTCACATCTATTTGCCAAATCTCATAATCCAGGTATGCAACAATGGCAAGGAAGATTCTGATTGACTTAACCATAGCCACTGGTGAAAATGTCTTGTCATAGTCAATGCATTGTCTTTGACGATATCCTTTCGCCACTAATCTGACATTGTATGTATCAGTGTATTGTGGACGCACTTTTGGGGATGCTTCATGTTCGTTTGATTTGTTTATTCGTCTGTTCCTTCGTTTATTCGGTTTATTGAGTGCGAGGGTGTGCCAGTCACCGAAGTGACGATTTATGCGGGTCCCGAGACTAGAGTGGTCTGGGACACATGATGCACTCGATCTGACTAGTCAGACGATTGTGTGTGTCACTTTGGGACAGAGAACCCACCGTGCCATGAAGGTCACGGCGTTAATTACATCCCCTCGGAGAGGGAAAAACCCTTAATCACCAGAAAAAGGGGCACTATGGCCAAGAATTAATGTTGAAGAAATGAGCTAGGTGAAATCATGAAGTGCGTTTAAACAGACCCTGCGTCGGGGTGCAAACGTTCGTGGATATGTTGGTCACTCGCGGACCATTTCATGTTCGGTCGGAAGTCCGCGTTTGTAGCGTAAAAGATGGCGATAAAATCGTGCAAATGTCCGCCGCGTATACGACAAGTTTAATGAGAATGCGGGATTAAATCCCGATAGAGGGACGGATCGAGCTTAATGAATTATCGGCCCGAGACAATGTCAGATCATGGCCATATCGGGAGGGCTCCTGAGGTCCATGTCTGACTTGATGGGGCATAATTGCTTTTCTCTTCACACCAAGTCCAGGGAAGCAGGAGCTCTGAGCGGGCGATGTTATGTTATTGTTGTTTTGTTTGAGTTATCAGATTTCATTACTTACTTATATGCATGGACGGGCTATGGTTTATTTATTTTTATCTTTCTATTTCTGGTTTGTTCATTTATTTGTTTATTGTTTTGTTTTGTTTCTTTTTTTTGAAGCCACACTAGTTTAAGGGACCCAAAGGGTGTGCCGGTTTAGGGAACATGAGGGCTAAAACGACAGGGCGTGTTGTAAACCTTATGTTGATGATGGCCAACAATCTTGGTTTGATGATGGCCAACACTTCTGCCTTGTTCAGAGCTCTTTTGCCTTAACCATTACATTGGGTGAGGCTGTAGAAGAGGACGAAGCTGTGATGGGGGTGGCCATGGATCAAATGTTGTTGGGCTAATGGCTATGATACTATGAAAATATTGGAAGAAGGCAGAAAAACGAAGGAGAGAACAAAGGATAGATGAAATTCTTCACCACATGTGCAGGGTTGCCTTTTCCAATATATATGGAACTGTTGGTTACAAATGTACAAAGACTCGCCGGATTACACTCTGACCTATTAGGACTCCTTGATACAAGATAAAGTATGATCCTTAACGGATAGTTGGTTGAGCCCTCGTTGGAGACCAACCTGGAGTAGGACTTTGGCCAAGTGTGGACTTTGTAGAGTCGGATTGTAGCAGAGGAGCCGATGCTCTGTTTTTAGTTGCAACAGAAATGGGACTCTACACATCAACGTTCTCTGTGTTCTCACTAACAGAAGCTAGTTGCGGAGGTGGCTTGCGTGGCCACCTAGAGGATGCACACAAGCATCGGATGCTGCTGCTGAAGTGCTACCCAATCCACGGCGCTATCCTCCACATCTGCGACGACCCCTGCACCAAGAAGATTTGTGGGTTGTCATGTTCATCCATCCCACCGTGGTGTACTCATCAGTGCCTGGTCGTCCGAGCTCTTTCAGGACGTGATGTCGCGATTCCTCTCCACGTGCAAGCCCCAGCCTGACTTCATGCCCAAGAGCTAAGAGTCCATCAGGTAGTTGAAGTTTTGCCAGGGGTGCTCCCACCGTCCCTAGTAGAGTCGGTCATCAGGAAGTTGGTGTTGTCAAGAAGCTTAGCCACTTGATTAGCTACATTAGTTGCCGCTCCCGTCGACCAATACAACTCACTGAAGCAAAAGTAGATATCAGCCCGTAACCCATGACCGTGCACCGACCCTCCCCCCACACCTAGCATCAGCCGTTGTAGATGCCGCTGTTGACCAGCGGATGACAATGCTAACCACCGGGGATGTTGCAGCCCTCCTCCCAGGCTGTGTCCTCCCCTCTTCCTCCTCCTAACGAATCTCGTCCAACAACGACAGCCCCCACCGGAGCTCGCCCCGTTGGCTCTCGAGATCCCCACTACGCAACCTCCCACACCAACCCTCTCCCTCTACCTCCTCCGGGGTCTCCTCTTCCCCCCGGTTCTCGAGATCCACGGGACGTGAGACCACCCTACCCTTCCCCGCTGGTGGCTTCCTCTTCCACCCTACCCTTTTGCTGCGGCTGCCTCATCGACACCCTCCGCCTCCGCCTTCGCTCCCATAACTCCACCCCGTTCCCCATCTCGGCCTTCTCGCCGGTCGACCCCTTCGTCGCCATCCATGTCCTCCGCTCTGCGCCCTCCCTGGACACCGCATTTATGTCAAGAAGCTGCGAAACCACCTCAACAGCCAGCGCTGACCGTTCAAGAAGACAGTTAGTAATACTTTGTTTTCTGTATTTTTGTACAAACAAATTCTGTTGCAGCTTGGTGGAAGCCTAGCCGTCGAGCATGTGGCACAGCTCCTCAGAACCATGCAGGATTCAGTAGAAAAAGAATGATGGGCCGTGAGAGCGGCAGAATGGTTTTGGTTCCCATTTATTCCTGTCTTCCTCTGCTCCCCTGCTCCCGCTTCCACTCTTCTGCTCCTCCCCCTATTCTCCTGTTCTACTGTCCTCCTCCTCCTCTGTCCCTTCGCTCTGCTCTTCGTCATTTTACAGCTCGTGGCGGTGTAGAGACATGCTTTCAGGCAAACATGTTCACACAAAATTTAATAATTCTGACAGTTTTATCAAATAGATAATTATTTATTTTTATCAATTTTAAAAATTAAGTTAAAAATTAACATAACAAAATCTTTTAAGTAGAAAGAATAGTATGATATCCTTCAACATCTGGATAGGACGCCAGTAAAAATCTCCATCCTAGAGCTCATCAGGAGATCTCCACCTCATCAGTCCACTATGCTTCAATTCCACCAAAAGATCACAGTCAATGAAGACCTCCCGGATAGTGGTGTAGCGACCCGGGATCTGAGTACCGGAAAGGAACCGACGCAACTCGAACCTCAGCCCGCCGCCCACAAGCCCGAAGACTCGGAAGGGCTAAAGGATAGGTGTGGTGTACATAGAAATAGGAAATAAAGCAGGACAATATATATAATAACAGAAATAAACAACTAACTACAACAGAGTCCAGTTCAACAAAAAGTACAGTCTAAAGCAGTAAAACGTACCACACGCCAAGTGAACACTCGGCCCGGCAAGCTGGCAGTTAAGAATCTCCACGCAACGCCCTCGAACCTCGAGGAAGAACCGTCACACCTGAAAACCAGGGGTGAGCCTCCTATCACTGGCTCAGTAGGGATCTCGCAGAATCCCAACCGAGAAAATAACGGCGAAAGGGAAAGAGCTACGCTAGCTACAGAAAGAACAGTAGTAACAGTAGGAATAGTAACTTACGACAGTCGATAAAATCTCAGCTCTACAGTTACTCCTACTGTACCGAAAAACACGACCCAGTCTCCTGTCGGGGGACAACCAAGTCACTCACTCGATATCCCGATTCCACGATCGGGGGACCTACAGACATGTACCACCCTAGCCACACTACTAGGAAAATGCCACGACACCTCTGCCGTGGAGGCCTGCCCTCATAGAAGAGCCCAAGTCGAAACCACGTGGTCAGGAACACAGTCATGACCTCGCAGTCGTGAACTAAACACCATCTAGGGAAATGCCCTCAGTGACGCTCACCAGAAACCCCAGACCTCGACTACGGGAACGCTCCCGAAACAACACATGAAGCCCCATCTTACAGATGAGAAACAGAAACCGCAACATGACAACTCACATCACATGACAGGAGTACTGCCTACTAGAAGAATGACCGGATGCGTCCCCTGATGTCTTACACCGAGTCACAAGTGTCTAGCTACAATGCCCCGGGCGTGAGACTCAAACACACTCAGTAACCAATAGCACCACAAAACAAGGACTAGTTGGGGTCGTGCCTACCGGTGATGTCCGATGCCCCCAACCTCGTGTGCACACTCAGACCATACGCCCTAGGCTTGTCCTATAGCTGGTAATTCTCCCCGAGCCCAGACTCGACTGTGTGCGGGGGCCCTACGGTAACCAGCCTACTCACCGTCTCTCTCGGGTATGTCGCTCAGCCACTCCCAGGCGAGCCAGCACACGCATGCCGAGGGAAAGCTACGACTAGTGGACGTGTCACAGAATGTGGACACTAAAAATCACATACGCACCCATTATGAGTAACGTGAAGGAATAGGTGGCTCGCGGTGACTAGACTCTAGACAGCCCTCTTGACCTATTAAATTCAACAGTTCTTGAGTCACATGACTAGGGTCAGGAATGTCGCACGTGACGGTACAGCACCGTCAATCTGGCCTAATCCCTACGTCTGAAACCATGGTAACACATGAAAAATCCCCAACCCTAGGCTGATCAACTGGACTCACAGTCCAAGGCTATGCACACGGCCCCCCTTGGAACTTGAAACACACACGGGGTCACTCAGACCCCAGGACTCATGAGCATACTAATCGAGGTAATATGGTACCTCCAAACACCCCCAAAACACAAACACAGGTCTCATGGTGTCTAGAGCATTCACGAGGCCGAAGGTCAACCACTGGGTCACAAGCGGGGTCGACCGAGGACCAACACGACGCACAGCAAACACAGTAACATGGAGAATCTCCTGGCAGGCCACGGGTTTATTCATTGGTGGGACAAAGGATTGTAATGTTGAGGTGGTTTATTCGTTGACACGGGGCTGGTGTCAAAGCAAAAGGTGAGTCTTTTCCTTTATTCATTATTCTTTATTCTTTATTCTCACTTTTCTTTTTTTCTTTTTTCTTCTTTTTTTTCTTCTTTTTTCTTCTTTTTTCTTACTATTGAATGGATATTGCATGCCCTCAAGGGAGGTCTAAGAAACATGCTTGCTCTGCGCGAGGTGTGGGGTTTAATACTTCATTGAACTGGGGAAGTGATGCGTGATATAGTTTCTAGTGCTTTTCATTAAGAGGTGGGAATTGAGTCTCCCCCCTTTGATTGAGAACTATATGAGCACCTCCTTTGAAGACTTTTTGGACAACATAGGGCCCAAGTCAGTTTTCATTCAGCTTGCCTTTAGGGTTGGCAACCATGACCTCTCTTCTTTTGACCATCACGAGGTCGCCCTTCTTGAATTCATGTCCTTTGACCAGCTTGTCGAAGGCGCATGTTATGCGGGCCTGATAGACCTGTATATTTTATTGAGCCTGGAGTCGCTTCCCTTCTAGGTCTGAGAGCTCTTCCAACCTTCGTTCGGCATTAGTTCAGTCATCTTTGGCCAATTCATGTTGGATTATGACTCGAAGTGAGGGTACCTCTAGTTCAATGGGGACAAGTGCTTCCGAGCCGTACACCATAGAGAAGGGCGAATAGTCCGTTGGGGCTTTATAGACTGTACGGTACACCCAGAGTGCCTCATACATCTTATCTTCCCAATCCCTTTTGTTAGAACTGACAGTCTTCGCCAGGAGGGTTCATAGGGTTTTATTGAATACTTCTAGCAACTTGTTTACTTGCAGGTTGTATGGAGTGGATGTTCTCCAGTCAATCTTATACTTTTCTGCCAATCTGTGGACCTTTTGAGTTTGAAAATGACTTCCGTTGTCTGAGACGATCCGGTTGGGGATGTCGAATCAGAATATTACATTTCGTCGGATGAATCGGGCCATGATTTCTCCTGTTATTTCCCTCAGGGCTATAGCCTCTGCCCAGCGAGAGAAATAGTCTGTTATTGTCAGGATAAACTTGCATCCTGAAGAGGATGGGGGCAATGGGCCCACGACATCTATTCCCCATTGGGCAAAGGGCCAACTGGGTGCTATTGGATGTAGCTATATTGGAGGTCACCTAGAGACCGTTGCATGCTCTTGGCACTTTTGACAGGACTTGACGTACTTGCAGCAGTCGTCAAACATCGTCGGCCAATAGTAGCCCAGCTTTTTAATTTTGATCTTCATCTTTGGCCCTGCTTGGTGTGCTCCAGCCGACCGGGCATGAATTTATTTCATGACTCTCCAAGCTTCTTCCATAGAGAGGCATCGAAAGAGTATTTTCTTCTTGGTGTCTGCCATAATTCGGAATAGAATCCCATTTCTTATTTCGTAGGAGTCTTTTATTCGGATCAGTCTGATCTTCTCTTCCCTTTACTTGGGTAACTGCTGGTGTTTAAACCATTGCATGAGGGGCTCACTCCAGTCAGGTAAGCCGACCACTTTCACTGTTGCTACTTCGGGTTCTTCTTCTCTTGGTTCCTCTTCTATCATCCTAGGGACCAGCCGTCGGTTGATCACTCGTATGTTGAGTGACTCATCCGACTGGATTGCCAATGAGCTTGCTGACTTTGCTAATGTGTCAGTCTGTGCATTTTGATATCGGCCGACATGATTTATTTCAATAAAATAGAACTTCTCCATGAGCTGCTTCGCCTTAGCATGGTAGGGCAATAATTCGGGCTTTCAAACTTCGAACTGACCCTGGATTTACTTGACGATCAGCATTGAATCTCCCCGATCTATTTACATCGTTACCAAACACCCATTGGGATGGGAGTGGTCCGCACGATGCGACGGTCGTCCTACGCCATCCGCGTGCTCGCCCTAATAAAACGCCGGTGTTAGGGGCAGCCCAGCTGCCGCCGCGACCTGCATCAATGCTCTGCTCGTCTCCTCCGGCGAGGTGGACATGGGTGTTGCAGCAGGGCAAGGATTGCCTGGGCCATGTGTTTATGGTCATGGGGATTTATGTGGTGGAGGGGTTGTTTCATGTTCCTTGCTTATTGTTGCAATGTTTGTTTTAGAACACGTAAAAGATTTACTTTCTTCAACTGCAAATGGTAGATGCCTGGGGACGGGGGGCAGGGGGGACGCGAAGAAATGGCAGGCCGCGGAGGTAGGCTTGTCAGTTGTCTCTGTTCACCGCCACCGGGTTGTTCGGCGCACTTATTACTTGGAGGCCTGGAGCACCACATCCCGCTATCTCTCTTTCTCTCCCAAATAGCCATCCACCTCCCCGCCATAAATTGATCCGAACGCTCTTCTCTCCTCTCCCCCGTCTCCGCACTCACTCACTCTCTTCTCTCTCTCTCTCTGAGGCGTTCTGCGGCTGCTGCTGTTATAGAAGAAAAAGACAAGCGAGGAAGAGAGAGGAGGGTGGAAGTATGGGAGAGATGGGCCTCATCTCACTGATAACGGGACGGCCGGGGCCGAGTGGGTTCGGATCCGCCTCCACTGCGGAGCAGGTTACAGAGGGCACAGACGCGACCAACCTCACTGCCATTGTCACTGGTATGCTCTCGCTCCCTCTCTCCAACCCGCCTGCTTTTGGTGTTATTTAATGGCACCTGCAATCTCTATTTCTGGAGAAAAGTGGGCATTTTTAGTCGTGTATCACCCACATGTACATGCCTTTTGTTTCCCGCTTTCACTATGATCATATTTCTAACTCTGAGGGGGATTTTGCTACCCAAGCTTTTGCCTTTTTTCTTCTCGATGATGATGTGTTAGCTACAACTTTCTACTTCACTCTTTCTACACAGGGCGCGTGAGTCCTGGTGTTGGCCCTTTTCCTTTGTATACCTTGTAAGGACTTCGGTATCATATTCTTGGGTTTATACTCTCTTTGATTCTTATGCCTGACCTCTTGGATACATTAGATTTCCATTTGTCTTCGAAGTGTCTGGCTCAAGCGTTAATCTTATGATCGACTGCGCGGTCTACGTGCCATTGCCACTTCACTTTATTGTGTAGTAATGGACCTGTCTTCCATTTTCCTGATCTGCATTTGTTCTGCAACCAAGTATTTGCCTTCGGTTGCCCAACAGTGAATCACTCTTCATGAACGTTTGATCCTCACTACTCGAGGTTTTTTACTGTTGTTTTTTCTTTGAAGCCTTGAATGTAATGTTGGAGTGAGGGTCTTCATATAGATGAATTGTGAAGTATGAGTATCTTGGGCTCTGGATTTTCAACTGGCCAATTCCTTCTGCATATTGAAGCTCTAGCTTTTGTGTTTTCGTTCTCTTCTTCCTTCAATTCATATTAGTTTTGTCAGAAAGATACTCGAGTCTAGCTACTCGATTTTATTGCATTTATTCTTGGAAGACTCTACCCGTACTTGTAGATGGTTAATAAGGACCATGTAATTGTTGGGCCGTTCCTTCGAAGAGTTTCAGGGTGACACTTTGGCCGATGATTCAATGACTCCAATTTATATGCCATGTTTCCACTGACACTTCTAGTCAAGCAGAGAAAGTTGCCGAGGAACTGTCAAGGTCATGCAACCACTCGAACGTTTGGTCTTGTGAGCCTTGGGCAGCTAAATTATTCTGCAGTAGATCAATTTGGACTGCCAAGTCTCTGTCCTTATGCTTGCTGGCCTAGGTCCAAGGGTTGTCATTGCATCCCATACATCATAGGGCTGTGCCACATCAGAAGTCCAATGCGGTCTCACCTTTTCTCTGCTTAAGGGCGCAGAGTTCCGCCAGAGAGACTTTGTGCTCAGCCGTCTGGAAACAGTTGACGAACTTCTTTTGCATATCAGCCCAATCAGGCACTGAATTGGGCTGTAGCCTGGAGTACCACTGGAAGGCGGTGCTTGTTAGGGACGTGGCAAAGTAACGCAGCAAATATACTTCTTCCACAGCCAATTCACCCATGGCCGTCATATAATAGGCCAAGTGTTCATGTGGAGAGCCCTGCCCATTAAACTTCTGAAGTTTCAGGGCTTTCGGGCAATCCGGCGGAAGTTTCTTGAATTGATGATGGAGGGGATATGGCACGCTGTACAGATCAACGGTAGCCACACCCTCACCATGTTGAGCGAACTTCGTCTCCACGATGCGCTCGATCATCTGCCGTTGTGCCATAAGGCTTTCTGCAGGAAGAGTGGCGGACGACCGCGCATTGGCTTCATGTGGCGTCACTTCAAATTCCACCCCCAATGGTAATTTCGCAGCAGTGACAGAGGCATTAGCGGCAGTTGGAACGGGAGGAGGTTGTTGTTCCATGCCAGTGGGCGCCGCTTGAGACTGGACCTGAACCTCTTTTTCACGCAATAGCGCTTGCAAGAGGTTCTTAAGTTCTTGATTTTCGCGTCGTAGCTCTTCCAACGCGGGAGTTTGCACCTCTTTCCCAAGATCTTCTTCGTGTCCGGGGTTGTTGTCCATGTCAACACTGTGGACATCCTCCTGGCGCTCTTCCTGTCGTGTCGGCTCCGGCTAAGATGTCTCGGCAGCAGGCGTTTGCTGTTTCTGCGCCAGGATCTGAGAAATCGATCTCGAGCTCCTCAAATATTGAAGAGGCTGGTCCAGGTCCCCCGATGTGTCCCTCCGGTTGCTTATCAGCAGAAGTAGCATACCAGGTGAACACCTTGACAGTGTCATTGGTCACCTGAACCACCCGTTTCTTCCTGGGCGGTTGTCTTCCGAGCTTAGGCGCCATCCCTAGTCTGTCAAAAACAGAAACTCGGGACGTGGAGGCCTGAGCGGAGCAGTCCTCCTTTGTGTGTGTTGAACTAGCCCACGGAGAGGTAGGCCACACCTTCTTGCAGGCCCCACGACGCTTTTGCCCATGTGGGGGCTGGGTTGTAGACCTCAGGGATGTTGAAGTCTCAGTGTTTGTCGGACTCCGCATTTCTTGTAGATCCGACATACTGAAGGGCTCCTCCGTCCTTGTGCGCCTTATGGTTCGGGCCTCCTCCTTGGTGACCCATATTTTCTTCAACTGAAGCTGACGCTCCTCAATTGGGTTGCCCCCTGACCGTGATCGGGGAGCCGGTGGTTTGGGTCGTTGCACTAGACCCTGATTTGCCGCCAGTACAACGGCCTTCTTCAATTTCGCTCCATCCTCCTAGACTTGTCGAAGAAGCTCGAAGGGGTTGGAGGTGGAGATGGTTGGGACGTGGCGGTCCCGAGGAAAAATCGGCTCGCCTCCATCGAGCCGAATGCGTATGTCCCCGACAATCATGGTTTTGCCTGAGCGGGATGTTGTCGTTGCAGGCTTTGTGCCCTTGCGGTTACGACGTTGCCCTCGTTGAGCAGGAGCGAAGTGGGTGACGCCTACCATAGTCATGGCCTCGTGGTGGCGGCGATGCTGCCCCTGTTGAGCCAGAGTAGTACCTCTTAGGGTAGCCGTAGTAGAGCTGGTATTGTTACGGCGACGGTGCTGCCCCTGTTGTACAGGTGCGACGCCGATAGTGACTTGATTTACCGAGAAAACTTGGAGCAGTCTACCAAGCCGGGCCCGAGGGTGCGCAACTGTGGACGCTGCAGGTCTTCCTAGTTGGAGATTTTGATTCTTAGTCTTTTTGTCTTTTTCCTTTTTCCAGTTTCTCCTCCAGGGGTATGCCCCGCGGTCATTTTGTACTAGATTCTTTCATGTGGCAATAAAATTAGGGCCGGGTAAAATGGCTGGAAGTAGCACAAATTGTGCACTCCCGCCATAGTAACCCCAGGTCTCATTCTATAAAAAAAAATACAACACGTACAACATTCCGAAGGTGGTTCAAAATCACCGAAAAGGTGAAGTGAACTAAGCTCGCTCATAGCTCATCATTTTAACGACTTTGACGATCCTCTTGTGATGTTTATCCCCTACATTCTTTTATTTTTTAAGGACTCAGAATCTGACGAAAACTCTGAGGGATATAACTCTGTTGACGGCTTGTAGCCAATTTTTTTTAAAACACACACTATATGATTGTCTACCCCAAAAGAACAAAAGCTACCGCTATGAAGAAATCCCCACGATTCTAGTGTGTCAATGTTCTCATTCACCTTTAGTGTCTTCTTTCATCACCCTCGGGCTTAGGTCAATGCATGTGCGTCACCTGTCGGTGCGATGGCGTCTGATTCTGGGTCAGCGTCGCGTGGCTGGCCATTAGGGTTCTGAAGAGGGGAGATCTCGTGCTGGGTCCTGAGCCATCCGATCTGGTTGTCATCACCACGAACAAGGGATCTGTAAGGCATGAAACGGATTAGAGGAGCCCAGGGTTGGAACCCTGAGAAAAACCATCTGATGCTTAAGTCAGCGAACTAGGAGAGCGTAGGTGGAAAGTGAGTAGGAGAAAGAGTATAGGACACGACATCACTCTCCACCAATGAGTGTGGTGTTGAGTGCTCAGGATCACCTTACCTTCTCGGAGGGCTTCCTTGGGTTTCATGTTGCTGGCCCTCGTGGCTGGAGATAGGGCACTTGGAGGGACTAGGGGGTGTTATGTCCGAGAGGAGGACTCTTTCTCCTTCCCCGTCCCTTCGAGTTTCCCTTCTTTGAGCGATAGCGAGATTCTCGCCGGGAGATATGCCCTGTCCGTTGGGTGTCTGAGCGATGGATACTTCCTGGTGAGGTGCTTGGGCTTCTCTTGAGCGTGGAGGGAAATACTGTGATGGTTATGCTCGAATGTCGATTAAGCTTCTTCCGAGCGACCGTTACTCAGACTTTCGTGCCGAGGGGCCACCTAGGAAGACTTGATCCAAGCGTGTTTGGGCTTTAAGATAAGTGGGCCCATTCGTGGGGATGTCACTTGGGAAGCTTGGCCTGGTTCGGTCGAATTGGACCTGGTTGGGTCAGTCTGGACCTAGTTTGGTTGTCTCGATCTGCATGTATATCTGCGCTGCGGATTTACCCCTCTCCACTACTGTTGTGCTGTTGTGAGTTGTTGATTGCTACTTGTTGGTTAACTCGAGTTGGGTGTTTGTGAAGTCGACATGAGCTATCTTGTTCTTCAAACGTGGCAATTCTTCAAGCACATATAGCATTGACATTCAGCACACACACATCAAACTCATGATACCAAAATCATGACATCATATGATTCATTGTTTGACATCATCTAAATCACAAGGTACAACATTCTCCCCATCTTTGATGATGGAAACACTGAGTCATTATGATCAGAACTTCATGAATTCATTAGATGAATAACATCATGATCATATCAACAACACATGATCATGGCAACACTGTGGCCACTATGAAATCAAAGTCTCTCCCAGATACCAAATATTAACATGGTGACTCATCAACAACTTTCTCCCCCAAGCTCTCTGATGGGAATCGAGTCCATGCATCCATATTTTATGTGTCTTCTAGTCAAGATTATGAGCGGCTCCACGCCCAACTGGTATGGCAAATGGGCTGTTGTTTATTCTCACAGAATGGCTCATGGGAGTTCTTCACCACTATAGCAGACTACTTGAGCATATTGGAATTCAGCATGCCGTTACCGCTGCGCTATATCGCTACCCCTGTTATAGTGGTTTGCTGCAAACCTTGGCTGGACGATTCAAATGCAGGTTCAATACTTTTGGCATAACTGAGGGAGAGAGAACTTTTGACTTATGGAGCTTCCATAGAATTTTTGGTCTTCCTATTTCGGGCCGGCCTTACGAAGAAGTGTCCCTTGATGATTTACACAGGAATTACTCCACAGGATCAGGGGAATATGCGCTTCCATTGAGCTTCAGATTTTTGATGAAAGTTTCACGAGATTTGGCCCGTGTTGGAAAGAAAAAGGCTCCCTTTGCTTCCACTGGAGCCATGAGGGTTAGCCTAAATGTTTGGGTCCAATATTTCTACAATAGACCATTCTGCTTTCATGAGAGATTTGCTGAGGATGAGAGATCTTTGAGTGAATACCAGCAGCTCATCTTGCCTTCACAGGAAAGCAAGAGGTATCTATCTGCACCAGAAAATGCGGGGTGGAACCCCCAAGGATTGCCAGACCAGATTTACCTTGCTGCATATTTAGTTTATTGGCTTGCTACTTTTGTTGTGCCATATGGAGAGGAGGGCCTAGTGTGGCCTGAGCTTATTTATCCCGCTTGCCTCCTTGCTGATGGACATAGATTGGCTATTGGCCCTGTTGTTTTAGCGAATATTTATCATGATCTAGGGAATTTGACAGCCCATAGTTCTCCTAGAGGCAGGAGTGTATGCATGGCCACACATTATTTGAGTGCATGGGCAGGATTGTTGTTGCCAAAATTGTGCCAGAATGTGTCTATTGAGAATCTGGCAGCCCCACTGATATTCTTGTTTCGAAACCGCCCTGATCAGAGCCCGCTTGAGCATTTGTCAAGGTCCCGGGGACTATTGTCATATGCCCTCATACATGGGGAGGAAGGTTTGAATTTTGCACATAGCTGTTATGACTTTCAGCCGTTTGCTACTGAGGGCCCAAGTGGGTCATCTTATAGTTTGCCTCATCATCAGTCTTCTGGTCTTTCTTTTTATGAGGACTGGCTATGTTGTATCAGGCCGAGTATCCTTGTGTTTAGGAAGGGTAGCACCACTGTTTTAGAGCCCCACTATCCTCACCGCTTTTCGCGAAACTTTGGCTGCGACCAGTTAGTACCTCCGGAGGCTGACTTCGCTATAGAAGGGCGGCTGTGTAGGAGTCATGATACCCACCTAGTTGCTGGCAATTGGTGGGACTACTTTTTTAGTGGTGCGCCGATCAGAGATGCACTCTTCCCGAGAGGAGACGGATCGGCTGGGTTAACATGTACTATGCCTATTGGTGGTTCAAACATTGCAACGTGTTTAGGCAACCTCCCCAGAAATTGAAAGAAGTTGAAGAAGCCCGATTGAGAAGGACTGACCTTCCCCCGCTTGCCATTGAACACTCCTTTCGTTATGTTCACTTTCCACGGATCGCGGTGGCTGTTAGAGACTTCCATGCAAAGTGGGAGGCAAAGAACTGGGCCATCACCATAGATTGGCAGCCATGTGCAGGGGTAATCAAGCCTCTAAGGTGCCTGGCAGAGACTTCCTCGGGGCAAGGTAAAGTCCCTACAGTTCGCAGAGTGTATTCGTGGTGGACTCACTTTCTGTCAGATTGTGGCTACCCACAAGATGCCCCTATGACCACTGAGCTTCATCCAAAGGGATTTACAAATGATACATGGCCACAGTAGGAAAGACACTTGATAGGCGGAATTGAGTGCGTAATCATGAGTCATGATGAAATTAAGCTTGAGTATAAAAGGAATTCACATGAATCGACTTAGACATCTTTGGTTTTATTATCATCAAAATCACTGGGATATGTACAACATTGAGGAATTAGAATGACCGAGCATAGAAACTAAACTTGTGACTATTGTGCAAATATCACCTGGTGACTCGCAGACCCCATATATATCTTGGCTCTGGGACTCCTAAGAGCCTGTCGACCCTCGGGAGGCTCGGAGACTGAAGTATTAAGTTCGACATTTCGTCCTCTTGGACGAGACCCTATATCGAAGGTCTTTTGTTGGCCCCCTCCTCAAGTGCCTCAATACTCTAGAATGTCATCGAGGGATTGAAGAGGTTCACAAAGGCTTCTATGGCACACACCAAGGGGGACGGTCGATTGCAAGGATCCTACAGCTACAAGGTTATTGGTGGCCCACTCTTCCACACGATTGCTTGACTTACGTCCAGAGATGCAATCGATGCCAGCTATTCGACCACCTAGTCCACCAGCCAGCCTCGATACTCGTGACCCTAACTGAGCCTTATCCCTACACTCGGTGGGGAATCGACATCCTAGGCCCATTTCCCATGGCACAAGCACAGAAGAAGTTCATCATCGTCACCATCGACTATTTTTCCAAATGGATCGAGGGTGAGGCCACCACCCAAATCACGGAAGCAGTAATCTGGAGCTTCGTTTGGAGGTCAATCATTTGTCATTTTGGAATCCGCCGAGTGATTGTGAGCGATATTGGTCGACAATTTGACTCCACTTATTTTAAGAATAAGTGCACCGACCTTCACATTCGCAACCACTTCACTTCGGTAGCCACCCCCAGCCTAACAGGCTGGTCGAAAATGCCAACAAAACTATCCTTAAGGGCATCAAGATCAAGCTCAGGAAGGCCAAGGGCAATTGGCTCAAGGAATTGCCTAGCGTACTATAGTCGAACTACTCCAAGAGCTGCTACTAGTGAAACTCCTTTCCAACTACTGTATGGCTCAGAGGCCATGATCCCCCTAGAGATCGACATCCCATCCCTCTGGGTCATCAACTTCTCACCCGAGCTGAATGAGCATAAGTTGTTAGAAAACTTGGACCTAGCAGACAAGGTTCATGAGGTTGCGAGGATCCGAGCTACGGAGCATCAATGGCACATGACTCGGTACTATAATGCCAGAGTCTGAGGCAGACAATTCCAACTAGGAGATTTCATTCTGAGAAAGGCTGAAGCCTCTCGACCATTGGAGGCGGTGGGGAACTTGGCCCTTAACTGGGAAGGTCCTTACCGAGTGGTCGAGATGCTTGGAAAAGTAGCGTACCGGTTATCTACCATGGAAGGAACTCCCATCCCTCGGACTTGGAACGCAACAATATTATGAAAGTTCTATTTCTTTCATGCATGTAAGAAACAAATTATGATAGCAACTCTTATTTTTATTGCATTCACATCTTTGTACAATGGATAGGCCATAGCTAGTAAAATATGCTAAAAAAGAGAAAAATTGATACAACATGAATTGATAAGTCGATGTCGATGAGGTCGGTAGCTCCAAATCGAGCCACTGAATCCACCTAGTGTGAAACTGGCTCGGGTTGTAGGACAGCTAACTTTGTTTACTTGGGAAGTTTGGAAGAGACGGTATCATTAGAAAACAAATGAAGGAGTGGTTTGCCTAAAAACAAGAGAAGGCCTCCTCTGCCAAGCATAATGAAGCCATCAAGAATTAATGGAGTGGGCAAGAAGAAGCAAGAAACAGAAAGCAAGCACCCTCCAAGTGGTGCGAGCAATGGTAAGAAAAAAGAAAAAACTGGCACCCTCGAAAGAGTGAGAAACTTCTTGCATCGATATAAACCCAATGTCGATGATGAAACCTGCTACTGATCGTTTGGCACATCGCCCTATCACTGATGAAACCTATCCAAGGTAGACCTTACTTCTATTCTGATGAAACTTATGCATCTCCTTGCATCGATATAAACCCAATATCGATGATGGAACCTGCTATTGATTGTTTGGCACATTGCCTGATCAAGTTATGAAACCCACCTAGTATGGACCTTCTATCTGTTCCGACGAGCCCTACAAACTCTTCATCTATACACCCACAAATACTCCTACATCCGGCAGTTCCCGCTGTTGAAACATCTACTTATGTTAACGACCCGATTTGAAGACTCTCAAGATCCCGTCATGCAGTGGAGCGATTCCCCCATCCTTTCCCTAAAAGGGTGGGCACTCTCCTGCGATGCAAACATGGGTATATCTACATGGGAGTTCCAAGATTGCTACCAAACCAGCACAAAGCTAAAAACGAGGATGAAGATATGTGCTCAGAACAGTGATATGAAAAGGCTTTTTCATTGCAAAAGGTGGTAATACAATTGGAGCCCTCAAAAGGGGTGCATTACAAAACATGGGGTAGCTAAGGCTGTCGGAAGATGTCCTCAAAATCAAGAATTTCTACGTACGGGGCTACTCCTAGTTCGCAAAGGTGGGCTTCTTCCTCCCGGAGGTGAACTGATTCGTCCTGTAGTGACGCCACCTGTCCCTCCAACGAGGCTATCTCCTCAGTGCTCTGGGATTGATTCATCTCGACCATCGATAGTTCAGCCTCGAGAGCACTTAATTCTATCCACAGGTCATCTATCCAGCTATGCACAAATTGTGCCTGAGTAGATGAGGCCTCCAGCTTGGTTCTATGCCTCTGGAGATTTGAATTCAGCTCTTTCATCCCAGACCAACAGTCAGCTCGTTGCAGCTTAAGGGCCGCTAGTCTATCATTTACAACGCGCCCCAAGAAGTCCCAATGATTTACAAATTTCAGCAACAACAACACACGCTGGGTCCATACTTCCAGGGGGTAGCCTAGTGCTTGCAAGCCGACTGTTAGGCACTCAGCCACTTCCTTCAGCTGTAAATAAGTTAACGCCGGTTGAGCTTCCACTACTCAGCGCAACATCTCCAGATTTTGCTAGACCAAATCTTCTGAAGAAGTAAGGCCAAGAGAAGCTGCTGGAGACACTTCAAAAGTGACTTCATCGTCAATGGTCGCCCACAAGCCGATACCGGGCTTAGAAGATGAAGAGGGGACGGTCGCCGGGGGAGGTGAGCTGGTCTTTTCAGCAACCTCTTCATGGACCATTGTCCTTTCTATTGCCCGATCTTCAGAAGCTGCCTTATGAGTAATTACTGGAGGTGAACTGATCTCCTCGGCAACTTCTTCCTGAGCTGCTGCCTCTTCCATTGCTGAATCCTCAAGAGCTGCTTCAGAAGTAACTGCCGGAGACGGTAGAGACTCTGACTCTATTACTAGTACAGATGGGACTGCAAGTTCAGGTGCAGCAGTCATTACGGCAATAGGGACAAAGGCTGAACCCCTGGCCGGATCTACTTTGGCCCTCAGCTCTGAAGCCCTAGCTGAAGCAGAACTCTCTCCTAATGCCCCCAGCTCCAGTGAGGATATATCTATTGTCGATTGCACCCTCACTAGCACAGGGCAAATCACGACGGTTGCCCCTACAGAAGCTGTAGTCACAGGAAGCAGTGCAGCCAAGGCCTCTAAAGAAAAAATATCAGAGGCCAGTATCAAAATAGGATCTGTAGTGTCAGACTCCTGAAATAAATTAAAATAAACATCAAAATGGCAAAATGAGCCAGAAGGCTATAAAGCTCAGCAAGAAAGAAAGGGTAGAATTTACCTTGAACACAAGGTCCATCCCCTCAAATGCTTGTATAGAAGATGATAATTTTGCAGTTGAAGCGACAAAAGGAGGGGTTATCTCTTCCTCCATATCAATCCCAGCAAATTCTTCTTGCGATATCCCCTCAAATGATGGCGGTAATAGCTTCGGAGGGATACATGATGGAAGACCCTTTGTCGATACAGGAGGCATTACCTCACCCTCCTCAGCTGATTCATGAACCTCTTCCTCTCCCTCAGAAGTGCTAAAGTTAAGATCTTCATCGGTGAAGGTATCGGAGCTGCTAGAAGATATTTCCACACTGGGTACAGGCAGACCCGCCACTACCGTTGTCTGTCAAGCCGCCGAACGGGTGACCATCCGTCGGGTGGGAATAGTGCCTCTATTCAACATAGTCTTATGCCCTTCTTGTGGCTGGGAGATGTCCACGGCTGGTGTCTCAATTTCAATTCCAGCCCCCTCATCCACTACAATACAAGCCCATATGTGAAGAAAAAAAATAGAAAGGTTATTAAAGGGCAAAGGAAGGTTGATAAAGCAAGCTCGCCTTCAACTTCGCTAGCCGGTGTGGGTGAAGGAAGCCGAACATCTTCTGGAGCAATAGTAGAGGGCTCCCCTTCTACACCCTCAGCTACGCTTATGGCCTCTTCAGTGGTCGTGACAGTAGCGACTTCTTGAGCTCCTAAATAAAAATATGCTAAGTCAAGAATGAAGATATCATGAAGGTGAGAAGCCCGCAATTCATTGAGAAGGCCATGTTACCTTCAGCTGTTTGCTGGGCATCTTCCTGCTGGATAGCAAATTCCTCAAATGAGGGAACAATAGGTAAAGGGACCTCAGCAACATCGGCTATAGAGGGGGACTGTGTCGTCAAAGTCTTCCGAGCCTTCTTTGCCCGCCCCACGGCGACCTTCACCGCAGAAGCCATTCTCTTCTTGCTAGGAGGCAATGGGGTGGTGGTTGGCACCGGCTCAAGGATGTCAAAATATGCAGGCTTCGGAGCCTGGGAGATGATCTTCCTGTAAAGCCCCTGCTGCTTTATGTCTACTCTATCTGTTGAAGAAAATGCATATTAATATGAAGAAAATCGAATAATAAAATAAGCATCATGTCAACCGGAGAAAGTCATACCTGTCAGGCCATTGTAGAAAGATGAAAGGGGCCAATACTGAAAGGCCACCTCCTTGCTATGGGATGCAACCTCCCGAATGAGTCAGCAGATGTCGCCAATCTTCTGACACTTCTCCGCCAAGTTAGCTAAGTCTGCGTGGCCGCGAGAAGCGAGGCAATGTTATAAGCCAAGGTGGTCCATACACCAGCCATTAGCATACTGAAAAGATATAAACAAAGGCTTGTCCAAGATGCTGGCTACAGGGTTGTCAAGGGTTCACCCATGGATATTTATCAAAATAAACAACCAAGACGTATGCTGATAATACGTCAGGGTCCTATCCTCCCTCCTTACAAACGCCCTGTACGGGCAGGAGCGGTCAGTTTCGCTTCTCCACGAAGCTGTCTTGGGAAGCGACTCCTCTATAAGAAATGGATATTGCTGAGTCTCGAAGCGAGCACTGCCAATTTGACACAAATTCTTCAGACTCTTCATGAAGGTGTCTTCATTCACGTTAGCAAGCATTGGTGTCAACTGCTGAGATGTATCCTCTTTCAGGGCTCGCCGGTTTGCTAAATAGATGTCCACCTCCTTCGGCTGCTGAGAAAACAGTCTCTTCAGATGAGCCTTATCAATATCAAACACCATCCCAAGCTGCTTACTCAGGAATGTGGGCTCTGCTACGTCCCAGCAAGTTCCTCTAGCATTGTGATAAAAGCTTGTGTGGGCATTCCAACACTTAATATACTCTGGGGTGACCCGAGGAATACGGTTTGACACCGATGGCACCTGAAAAGTAATGGCATCTTGGTGATGAAAGAAATCCCACCAGAGGCGACCGTCTCCAGTAATGACTGAATTGTGCTTCGACCTACTTTCTAGGGGAAATTGAGCAGTTGAAGTAGGAATGTGCTGGTCATAGCCAAAATTCCTCCCAAATCTGAACGGATAGTAAGGCTCCAGATGAAGCAAGCCACCTTTTCTGAAAACCAAAATGCTCAGGCGGATGGCCAAGGCCCAGTCAACTAGTTCAGGCTCTAGAAGTGGTCGAGTAACTTTGGCACCTGAAATTGGGTGAGTAAGAACCTCCACATCTCCCAGCTTGCATTCACGCTGTTGATTCACCGAAGGAGCGAAATGTGCTGCCAAGGTCCAGAAATAAATGGTCCCTGCTACATCCACTGGAACTTTGGTCAGTCGGCCTCTAATATGAAATAGCTGCTGTGACACCGGGCCGGGTTCGGTACTGGCAAACTCTAGCATCCGGGGGTACAATGTAGTTGTCTGCAATGTCCTTGGAGCAAGTTCAGGAAACAGGCTGCATACCCAAGCATTAAAGAAGTGAAACGGGCCCACTGTCCTGAATGATCTAGGGACCCGATGTCTATGCAAGTCTCCGAAAGACGCACGACACACTGGTACCATCCAGGAGTAGGAGAACGCAATAGTTCACCCTGTACGGGGTTTCGTAGGCTCGATAGAGAAAAACACGCGTAAACGACAAAACGCTCTCCGGGACTCCCGAAAATGATTTGAAACCCATGGATCCTGATCCGAAAAATATTTGAAAAATTCGGGGTGTTACAGCCCTCCCCCCTTATAAAAATTTCATCCTCGAAATTCAGGACAAGCACCACACCATAAGGGGAGAACGACTAAATCATCTAACGACGCTGTCAGATTCCTAACCAAACCTCGATGCTCGCAAAAATCACGGTCCTGAGGGATGTAGCCAGACAATCATCACGGACAACGACCCACTCACAATCCAAGACACATTCATCATCAGAGCAGGCACATGCAAAAGAGTACAAGTCTGGCGTCATCTCAGCCAATACGAAAACCAATCACAACACCATTGCCACCATCTCGCTCACCGAGAACACGCGCTCCTCGTTACGAGAACCAACACCGGTCAATGCTCACGCTCAGCGGACCAACCAAATGCCAGCTTCACAACCCGCTGACAAAACTCATGCCCTGCACCAGGGGCAACCATCACTGAGCTTCCACCAGCTCACACCCGACAAGTCGAACACCCTCTGAAATACGACCAACTCTGCCAAAAGATAAACTTCAAACAAACCCTAGATCCTATCCGGGAAAAGGCACACCTCATAATCGGCCACCCAAGGCCTCGCTGGTATACGGCTCACGCCATTCTCGAGCCCCAACAACTAGCATCTTCTATCTGTGAAAGACCATCCACTGGTCACCAGATACGCGTCAACGGGAAACCTCCACTGGCCCAACAGGCATGCTCCAAATCATGACCGGCCATCCACTGACTCTCCCACAGACCATTATCACAACTCGATCCAAATCTCACTCGGACACCGCAATGGACCTCAAACTTAGTGCCAACTCCACCCTCTCAAGGGAGCACGGTGAACTCAAATGACAGGATTCCACAATCCTCAATCCTCTCGTCACTCGACTCAGACTTACGGGGAATCCTCCCATGCTAGTCACAGACCGAGGATCACTATATCCAATGCCAACGTCTCTTTAGAGACCTCCACACACGGGCATCGTCCTTTGTCCAATCTCATCAAACCCTTCACCTCAAAACGATCCAAAAGGACATCTGCCAATCCCGATTCTGCACACTTCTCACAATCCACAGAGCCTCGGGACACAACCTCTCACAATCCACAGCACACTTCTCTAAAATCGACAAGTGCTGCCTGCTACCACAGCAAGCTGGTCGAAAATGCCACGACCAATGCATATGGGCGCCCAGACAACACACATTTTACCATGGTCAATCACTTGTCCAACCTCACCAGCCACTCACGGCAACCAACCGCGACCCATAATCTTGTCAGAGATCACTTCTCCAAAAACACGATCTCACCCAAGAACATAGCTTCCAACAAAGAAACTGGGTACTCATGCGACAACCTCGCCAGTACGTTTCCCTAATTCTCAATCCAGCCAGTGCCACAAACCACAATGCCTCAAGCAACGGCACAGCAACAACACATCTCACGTAACCCGAGATAATCTCACACTGAGGAACCAATCCTCCAACGCTCTACACATGCTCGAAAATCCACCCGTAGCATCCGATGCTATGACCTTTCGCTGTGCACTCAGATCCATGTGCATAGCCACCACAACGACAACTCGGGATCCTCCATCCTGACAATCCTTTGCAACTCCATAGGCTCTGATTCACAATGCCTCGAAAAACACAACACCAGTTGTAAATTCTCATAAACACCGCCCAATTGGCACGCGTCCTTCCGGAGCAGTGCCTTGCCCGCAAGGCGCAGGCGTCCGGCCATCCGGTGCCGATGGAATACAACCCGAGCTTCCTGCCGGGTATTGAGAAGTTGGCGAGCGCAGGCGGCGGTAGCGGTGATGAACTGAAGTCCCTACGAATCGGTGCGAATGGGAACTATTGGGCGATCCGTGGCGGCCAGTTCGTGGACACCGGCACGCCTGCCGCGCCGACCAATCAAGTGATCGACACGGGCAACGGCTTCTACGGCGTAGACAAGCGCACGCTGAACGCACAGCCCGTGATGACTGGCGGACAGCGGCAAGGCGGGATGCGGGTGTCCACCAGCGACGGTCAGCCAATTCCCGAGGATGAAATGCCCGCGCTACAGGCCGCCATACAGGCTGCCGAGCGGGGCGAGCGATTCACGATTCCGGCGACGGGTGGCGGGCAGCTTCGCAGTGCACCGCCGCAGATGACGCCAGCCCAACAGGCAGGATTGGATTTGCAGCGTGAGCGGCTTCAGATGGCGCGGGAGGCCGCCCAGCGAGCCGCAGAAGCAGCGCAGGCAGCACAGGCCGTCAAGGACCAGGTGGCCGAAGCCAAGGCGCAGAAAGCCCGTGTAGCGGCGCAGGACTCGGTTGACGCATACACCGATGCAATCGAAACGATTGATGGAATGCGCTCGCATCCTGGCTACAGCAGCCTCGGAACTGCAATGGGCGATGTTGCCACCAATGTTCCCGTGATTCGCACCGACGCCAAGGGCGCCAATGCGTCACTGGAAACCCTGAAGTCGCAGATCATGATTAACACCCTGTCCAAGCTAAAGGCGCTGTCTGCAACAGGCGCGGCTGGCTTCGGTGCGCTGAACCAATCCGAAGGTGATGCCTTGCGTCGGGCGATTGCGAACCTCGACACAGCACAGAGCCACGAAGACCTAGACCGCGCGGTTTTGCGTGTCCGGCAAGTCATGGAGCGCTCGGCCCAGCGCATCGCGGAAGCTGCGGGCGGGCTGGGCAATCAACAGCAATCCGCGCCACAGGCTGGCGGCTTCAGGATTCTCGACTAATGCCGATCAAGCGCGTCCAGTTCCCCGATGGGAGCATCCATCGCGTAGAAGTGCCGGAAGGCGCGACGAATGAGCAGATCCTTGCGTTCGTCCAGTCGCAGCAGTCGCCGAAAGCCGACTTCGGCAATGTGCAATCGAAGGCATCGACCGTAGCAACGCCTCGGCCAGAGCAATCGCCATCCATCGGTCAGCGCATCGGTCGAGAGATTGGCCTTGGCGCGCGAGCCAGCCTTCAGGGGATCGGTGGAACGCTTGGGATCATCACCGACCCGCTGGCCCACATGGCCGGCCTTCCGAGCGCCCGCGAGGGATTTAGCGGGCTTGCCGACACCCTGAATCTACCCGAGCCTGAGACGGCCTCTGAGCGCGTTGGCGGGGGCATTACCGAGGCGTTGTCGGGTGGCGGCGGGCTGATCGGGCTGGGCCGCTCATTGGCGACTCGTGCGCCCGGGCTTGGGCAGGCAGCGGGTGAGTTTCTGTCGGCGATGCCCGGCTCCCAGCTCGCATCTCTCGTCGGCGGCTCTGGCGCCGCTGGCGTCACCCGCGAGGCGGGCGGCGGCCAGGGCGCGCAGGGCCTTGCGGCGCTTGTTGGCGGCATTGGCACACCATTCTCGGTTGCTGGTGCACAGGCTGCTGCGCGTGGGCTTGTTCGTGGCGGAAACGGCGGGCAGCAACGCATGTCGCAGGGCGTCGCGGTATTGAGCTTGGCGAGCGCATAGCTGAGCTTGACGTTATCGCAGTGGTACAGCGAGGCGGACCAATTGACGATCGACTCCTGATAATCCTCGTATTGCGACGTCGCCGCGGTCGCGTCGTGCACCCAACCCTACTTCGGAACCCCGGCCTACCACCCTCCCTCTCTTCCTCACTCCCCGGCCCTCCTTCGAAACCCTAGCCCGACACCCTCCCTCCCTTCCTCACTCCCCAACCCACCTTCAGAACCCCCAGCCCTCCTCCATACAAATGGCCAGCATGTTTCACGGTGCTCCTTTTGTGTCCATGTCTTGACAGGGAAAGAGATTCATATATGGGATCGGTGCCCTGGAATCGAATCCTCGATTGATGTAGAGAGGCGTGATTGTTAGGGTGGAGAGGATACTCAGGGTCATCATAATCTGAGATAAGAAGTGGCAGAGTTTGTGTAGGATTTGTGTTTCTGTCGGTGTTTTTTGTGAGAGCGGGAGTGGTGGGTCGGGGGTGTGCTCTGTGGTATGGGAGCGGGTGGTGATGGAGTTCTTGCTAGAGTTCCTCACGAGCAGTTATGGTAAGGAGTTCATGGTGGGGGGATTCAGGGGCATGGCTAGGGCCATCTCCGGTTACCCCCTTGACACTCTTAGGATCCGCCTCTAGTACCCACCCAGATGGTGGGAAGATCTCCACGACGAGGCTCTCCCGCAACATCGTGGCATTCGAGGGGCCCTCGATGCTCTATAGGGGCATGACCGCTCCCCTCGCTTCCGTGACTTTCCAGGTTTGTTCCCCCATGGCATTCTTGGGTCTCCTTTGCAACCCCATCTTCACCACAAATATGATTCTTCATAGACGATGCTTTACCCCTGTTCTTCTTGGATTCCATCCCTTCTGTTTGTTGGTAAGATTATTTTTTTCTTTGATCTTCCGAAAGAAAAAAAGATTGTTGTTTTCTTTGGTTCCTCTGTAATCCTGTTCATATGTGATTTTTCTAGTGCATGCGGCCATTAATTGGAGTAATACCCATAACATAGATTCTCCAATCTTTGTAAAAATATTACGCAATGCTGTGTGTTAACCAGCTGAAGCTTCAAATCTAAATATTTTGTGCATTCTCTGAGCAATGATGTCTACAAAATTGAGTTAAATTCTGAACAGTAAGTGCTATGTGTTTGTGTGGAACGCCACTATCTTCCAGGTGTATGTTGTCCTGTCCAGAGCCTTCCATTCAAACAACAGCAACAGTGACAGCAGAAGCGATCCTCCTTCATACAAAAGTGTGGCACTCACTAGAGTGGGAACAAGTGCTCTGCAAAGCATGATGCTGACCTCGGTGAAACTCGTCCAGATATGCTTCCAGCTACAAATGATCAGTAGCCAGCACCGTCGCGCCGTCCGCAAAGGCCCGATGAGCATGGCAAGGAGCATCCTGTGAAGGGAAGGCATCACAGGGATTTATTGGGGCCTCTCCATCACCGTCCTTCGGGACGCCCTTGCCCACAGCGTCTACTTCTGGACGTACAAGTACACGTAGGAGAGGCTCCACCAGGGCTGCCAAAGGACCAGCGAGGAGACTTTGGGGACCATGTTGTTCACTGGGGGAATGGTCGGTGTGGCGAGATGGGTCTGCTGCTACCCCCTGGACATGATCATGTCCAGGCTTCATGCCCAATCGTAGCCCCGCAAGGACTTCCTGCCCCTAACTACTCTTGCATCGTCGACTGCTTGCCTTATTATTTCTATTATAGTATTTTACTTCCATATGATAGTGGGAATATTTGCAGGTAGATGCATAATATAAACTTCAAGATATGAAGAAACTCTCTAAAGACTGGGAAATGAAAGGCAAGGGAAACAAAAAAAGGCTTGATAAGATACATGTAGGTCTTTCTAAGCACATGGAACAGTAAGGAAAATGCATTTCCTGTAATGGCATTTTATGAGGCTTCAAAGAGTAATTTTATAACATAAAGTGTTGCAATTTTAGAGGCCGTGCATCTGTGCGGCTCGGTATTCTGCATCGGGCACTGCGGACAGCGTCGTTCCGCGCAAGGTATAAATATGCAACCCGTAGTTAGGGGTTGGGATTAATACGCCGATTAGAGCATGGATCTAGGTTTCTATCGAGCCGAGTTTGGGTATATAAATTTTTGTTATCCACTGCGTTGCCCGAACACTGCCGTTCGAAACCTTACAATGGCGTGCTCCCGTGTTTAGGGTTCGACATGGATAAAACACAACGTTTTCTTACCGATTCGGTATCCATAGAGTGTGATTTCCTCGTGGGTGGTAGGGGGACGGATCCTAACTTCTTTTCCCGCATTTCCCCTTGATTTGGAAGTGATTTGGGCGAGAGTGAGGGGTTTATTACATTTTCGGGGGAAAATCCATGTTAGGGTCGAGCGTGCAATTCGATCAGTTTCCTTAGTGTAAATCATGTTTTATGGATGGCATTTTCTTCATGAAAGGTTTTCCCACATTTTTCGTGGGTTCTTGCTCGCACTGGGGGTGAGTCGGGCTTGGGAATGACCCTCCGGACCTTGTACTAGAAGGGGACCCTGAGTAGGAGGCGGCCAGATGGGCTACTGCCTTGCCTAGTCTGGGCGGCCAAAGGTCTGGCGGCCTGGAGGGTTGGTGGCCGCCCAGGGGCCCAATCTGTTGGGCGGCCAGGGTGATGGCCTCCTAGGCTTTAGGGGGGAGGCGGCCACTGATGTGGCTGCCCAGAGTGGTTTTGCTAGGTGACCAGACCCCTAGCCGCTCAGGTTGCAGGGCGACCAGAGGGTTGGCCACTGAGTGGCGGCCATAGATGTGGCTACCTAGGAGGCTGGGCAGCCAATGGGTTGGCCACTCAGGGCCCAAGATCCTGATGCTAATTTTTTGTCATTTCGTGTGATTTGTAGTTCCGGCCTATCCCGTACGCATAGGTAGCCGATAGATTAGCCATCCAATTAGATGTTCTTAGAATTTTATGATAATCAGCTACCTCATGATGTGTTATATGCAAATGACATATTAGCATAAATTGGTGGTACTCCGGTGGTTTCCGCTTTGATAGTGAGTTCTCACCTTCAGTGACCTTCTCCACTAGTCGCAGCTTTCCTGCACATGCGGGTGTGGACGCACTTGGGAGTGGTGGATAGCTAGTCCCGATGAGGTGATTTTTAGGTTGGTTATCGTAGGACCCCTTACCTTTGCAGTCTGAGTCTAGGCTGGGGAGAAAACTAACTAGAGGACCTAACTTAGAGCAGTTAGTTTGTGTGTGCACACGTAGTTGGGGACGTCGGATCCACGCTGATGAGTGCGACCCTAGCTAGTCCTTGTTTTGTGGTTACTTGGTTACAATGTCTCAGTTTCTGCCTGGGATGATTATGGAGATATCTGAGACACAGACTAAGATGTCAGTAGATGCATCTGGCCTTACTTTTGGTGGGTAGTGCTTCTTTAATTTAAGAGGTAGCGACTCATGTTTTCTACTGACGAGGTTTAGTGTTTTGGCGGCTCAGTGTCCATGTTATACGTGATCGAGATGTGGTTCCTTCTTTCCCTCGAGAGTCCTATTCCGATAGTGTAGCCATGTTCCTCCATTGACTAACTGAGGGTTTACTTGGCAGTTTAGATTGTAGCCCTTAGTGTACTCCAAGGGAGTCACTCCGAGACAGGTTACTGTGGTTCAACTTTCTGTGGCTCGGCTTATGAAAATTCGATTTAGTGTGGTTTATGCTTAATACTCGAGGTGTTCTATTGTTGCACAAATTTTATGTAGTAGGTAGCTTAGTACAGTTATTTATTATTCATAGTACTATTTTTCCTGCTTTACTATTACTGCACTATCTATTATGATAAGAAGGGCAAGAACATTGCCCTCAGGGTATCTCGCCACAGTAGCAGCAGCAGCGGTAGTAGTAGTGGAGAGTCTGAATCCTTTTCAGACCTTGATCAAGAGGAGCAAGCTATGCTCACCCGTCAGTTCAGGAAGTTCCTGAGAAAGAAGGGAAAAACGTTTAGAAGGAAGAGGTCGTATCCTTCTGGTAAGAACTTTAACTCTAACAACGATAAAAATAGGAATTGTAAAAGGGTTACATGTTATCATTTTTTTTAAACTAAAGCAATACCTAAAAGGGGTATAGGTAGGAGAGCGCTCACCCCCTCAGGGAGGGGATGAGTTGGTCACTCCACCACCACACACCTAATAGGCAATTTTATTCATAATAAGCATAAAGGAAAATTACAACAAAAGAAACAAGACCAGCGGCTAGGGCCTAAAAGTAGGGCACCCTATCTTATTCAAACGTTTCTTCTACTACGTGGTGAAAGGTAATACCTACATTTTTATAAACATAGGTATAGCCTCTCATATGCGTGTGTATATATGTTTTTAACTTGCATTTTTGCTGGACTATTCCTACGCTTTCAAAGCGTAGGTATAGGTTGATATCTACCTACGCCTTTTGCTAGACTATTCCTATGCTTTGAAAGCATATGGATAGGTCGAACTATACGTACGTTTCAAAGAAACGTAGGTATGACCTATAACGCGAGCAAGCACCACGCTTTGAAAGCGTGTCAAGCAAACGTGGCTAAAGGCTTTACCTACATTTTTTTGGACCTATATCCACATTTTTAAAACATAGGTAAAGGCCAATTTTCTTGTAGTGTATGAAAAGAGAAGTAGCGGGCTATGTGTCACATTGTCTCACTTGCTAACAAGTTAAGGTAGAACATCAAAAGCCCGCAGGGAAGTTACACCCCTTATCTATTCCCGAGTGAAAATAGGAGAGTATAGGGATGGATTTTGTCAGGAGTCTACCTAAGTCAAGAGGAGGATATGACGGTATTTGGGTGATCATTGATCGCTTGACTAAGTCGGCTCATTTTCTACCTATTAAAAGTCGATGGTTCGTGGATGTCTTGACTGCCTTATATGTAAAGAAAATTGTAAAATTACATGGAGCCCCTGTTACCATTATATCGGATCGAGACCCTCGATTCACATCTCAATTCTGGAAGGGTCTACAATATTCATTAGGGACCCAGTTGAATTTCAGTACCACATTCCATCCATAAACTGATGATTAAACTGAAAGAACCATTCAAGTGGTGGAGGATATGCTCAGGGCATGTGCAATTAACTTTGGTGGAAGCTGGCACGACCACTTACCTCTAGTGGAGTTTGCCTAGAATAATAGCTATCAATCCAGCATTTAGATGGCACCGTTCGAGGCACTTTATGGTAGGAATTGTCGTTCACCTATATGCTGGGATGAGGTTGGAGAAAGACAACTTCTTGGCCCTGAGCTTGTTTGGGACACAATCAAAAAAGTAAAGCTGATTAGAGAAAGACTTCAGATGGCTCAGGATAGACAAAAGTCTTATACTGATATCAGAAGAAGAGACCTGGAATTTTAAGTAGGAGATCATGTATTTCTCAAGGTTTCTCCAGGATGAGGAATTCAAAGATTTGGTATTAAAGGCAAGCTTACCCCGTGATTCATTGGCCCTTTTGAAATTCTTGAAAGGGTGGGCGAGGTTGCTTACCGACTAGCATTGCCTCCACAATTGTCTAGCATCCATGATGTATTTCATGCATCCATGCTCAAGAGGTACGTCTATTGTTGGGTTCAGAACTACTCTGATACCAAGTGTTGGGATCAGAATAGCTCTGATACCACGTGTTGGGTTACACGGTGCTATGGATTCGCATGCAAATGGTGGCAGGCGGCTGCTAACTGGGAAAAAGGATGAGTAACCCCGGGCAAGTTTAGAGCCCTGCCATTCTTTAGCTTATAAACCTTCCATTGTCATGCAATAAAAGCTTCCAGAACCCATACGTCCCCATAAAACTATGCCCGCGTTAAGCAAGAGAACCCCATTTGCTACTTGCTAACCTGCGACCTCTCCGTCCTGCCGTGGCCGTGCATGGAAGGCTCTGCTTCCACTTCTTCTCCCTGCTACTCTTCCTCCGATTACTACCGTCCAGCTACTGCAGAATGTGGGAAGAGCCTGCGTCTCCTTCCTCTCCTTCCTGTTGAAGCGTGAATGGAGCCCCTACGTCCCCTTTCTTCATCCTCCAACTACTTCCTCCTGCTGCATGCTCTGTTCAAAATAGTGTGTCGTTTACAAAGAACCTTCAACTGTTCATCACACGGATCATCCAAATGGTAGGTTTTCTCTACTCCTCTGACCCAACAAGATTAAAACAACTTAAAAACTTGTTAAGCATGCATTTATTATCATGTCTAAACTTCCTGAAATCATCATTTGTAGTTCTTGATTTAAAGTGATATGCATCTACATCTGTGGCCGCTATTTGAATAAGCGCCGAACATTATGGACGCTATTTATCATTAATTATTGCATGCTACTCATGATTTTCCTTTTTTCTGAGAATCAGCGCCCTCTATGAGGAACGCTCATTCTTATCAGCACCTGGTGAACAGGACGTTATTACCAGAGGTCTTTATGTGAATTATTTACAGAAAAATTAGATGTCTTAAGTACCTGTGCATGAAAAAGAAATAGCGCCTGTTCCGTCAGCCGCTATTTGTTATTTGCGCCCTGAAGATAGGATGCCAAAACCCTAAAATAAACGTTTAATGATCACATTGTATATATTTATTGTAACCAGAAAATTGAACTGCGCTTGCTAATCAGAATGCTAATTCTTAATAATGCCTGACCATGAGAACGTTAATCTATTTACCTTGTTAAAAATTTATCCATGCCTTAAAAATACTTTCTGTAAAGTATAAATGGAATTTTAGAAATTTAGAATCAGCGCCTTTCAGGAAGGACGCTAATTACATTACCATGCAAAAATATTAATGATTGAGCAGCAGTCCTAACAGACGCTATTCGATATAGCGCCCGCCAGACAAGACACTATTTGCTTCTGACCGACTGTTTTCTTTAGTTTTCCAACCCCTACCGTGGGGCATCATTGGCACTCTCATCCCATTCCGTGGATGAGGTCCCTATTTTGATTTGATCGTATACCCTTTAACTCTCTGAGGTGATTGAGCCCTCCATTGGACATTCTGTTCCTTTGGACTGGCGATTTCATCTAAGAGACCTCTGGAAGTCTCCGCTAGCCTTGGATTTTCTCAAGGCAGTCGAGCAGGTTGTACCCTAAAAACCCATTATACTGTGTCATTGTCATGTCCCTCTGAAGAAAACATGACGATGAAACGGTCAAATAATGTTGTTTCTAGCATTTTTGAGAAGTTATTACTTTCTGGTAATCTACGTCCGTGGTAGCAGACGTCATTTGTTAATAGCGCCCCTGTTGATGGATACTATTTACTTGTGCTACCAGAATTTACGCCTATTACTATGGATGCCAATTCTTATCAGCGGCTCCCATAGAGGACGCCAATTACCCAATTTTATGACATGTCTCAGCTTTTTAGCTAAGTCATCTCTACACGTGATATCGGCCTTGAATTCTAAATTCTATGAATCTACCATATTATCCTACAATGATCTATTTTCGTTGAGATTCTATTGGCTACTAAAACTATAGTGGATGTCAAAATACATGACCAATGCCTGCGCATATGGCAGAGTTTCCCCCAACCAATTGGATGACTCTCGCTTTCCAATGGTCTTTTATGTTGGCTTGCTATATGGTCGATTTCCCAATATCAACCTCTGCCATATCCTTAGTTTTGGGAATCTTGTGGAAATGTGCTCTCTAATCAATTGATTATAGCTTCTCTGCAATTTATTTGCCTTTGCTTGGACGGTGAATTTATTTGTCATTATCAGCATTGTGTGAAACTGTTACTTCATTCCATGCTCGGTGTGCGCATAGATGGCCGCTGTTATGCTAGTCTCATGGTCTTGTAGTTAATATCTTCATCTGAACTTTGAAGGAGATTTGGTGATAAAAGACATTTTTCTTTCAGTATGAAGATGAGGCAGACTCTGCAGTGGTTGGGAAGTTTGATCCGGTTCGTTCATAGTGATCAGCTCCCCTTTTCTGTAACTCGTTGTGCCTTGACTTGTAAGATGTTTCCTTATGATCTTACATATTGTCTTTTTCTCAAGAGTTGCAGGATCATGAGCCTTCGGCCTCTGATGAGCATCTTCAATGGGGGCATCACGGAAGTTTTGAGTGCTCTGACTCCTTTGACTTGTACATCTCATCACATTGCCTCTCCAACTGCATCAAGGATTAATATGAATCGTCACTCTAAGTGACTCCTGTTTTGCTGCTTCATACAATAAAAAAAGTGATAAAATGCGCTTATTCTTGTGTGGTCCGTTGGACTGAGATGCCACTGAGGCTGATGATGCTCTTGTGTCAAGGCCTGCATGCCTACAATCCAAAGCCTTTTGCAGTTTAATTTAAGAATACTCATCTTTTACGTTAGCCTGCATTTGCATTTTTGTGTTCTAGAGATTATTTGTGCTTACAATAATGCTTCGTTTTGTTTACTTGTAAACAGGACAGATTCGTCGATTTCTTGATAAACGGACAGGGAAATCATATGTAGCATACCTGGGAGTTCGCTGCCACTGGATGATCTGATGCCAGAACGATCATCACTTTTGGAAGGCAAGTCGCTTGGCTGATGTATTCTTCTTGCTCCATTTGAGTGGATCATTTCTTTTTGCTCCATTCCCAACCCCTGAAGGCAACGTTCTTGAGGTAGGTCTGCTTTTAACAGTTCATGATGTTTTGAAGAAGGCTTTACGTACAAAACTATGTTATGTAAATACGGGTCTATGGAAACGAAGAATATAATCATATACAATCTGACTACTTTGATGGAATTGTTGTCGTTACACTTTTGTAGAGTGGGTGTGTTACAACCATACGTGTTTCGGTGAATGCAGACAGCATTGGAGAGACACTATGTGCGATTGATGGTGTGCCCATGCATGGCGTTTGGCCTACAAGTTACAACTGCTGCTGCATGCCTAAGCTTTCAGTTCCCAAGAAACTGATCAGTTTACATCCACATGTCAGTGGTCTTCGTCATCAAGTCCTCTAGCATCGTGGCTTTCACAGCCGAGATCAAGTGGGCTTCTTGAACAATGAGACATGGTGCAGTTGTGTTTGCAAGTTTGTTACTGCTGGACTGCGTTTTAGCTAATTAATGAGATGGTCCGGTGCACCTTGCCACTAGAGATGTGTCACAACCAGTGTTATCAGAATCTGATCGGATCGGCCTGTCGGACCGGTTCAATGATGAACTGGTCTTTAAATCGCTCCGATTAAGGCCGATCCGGTCTAATGTCAAAGAACCGGATGAACCAGACTAACCAGACGAATAGCGGTTCGACCGGTGAATTGGTCTAAATCAGGCCATGGCCGCTTCCCAATCTACGTAGATGCTTGGGTGGTGAGATCCATCAAAAGTGGGGGCATCTACCTTTACCAACCTCATGAGGTGGTCATCCGGATAGAGATCTACGTCCACCCCACACTTAAGCAAGTGTGGCTTCACTGCTGATACATAGCTTCAATACTGCTGATCCACAACTTCGGGGAAGGCTTCCCTACAACCGCTGATCCACAGCTTGGGGAACACAATCCCAGACCGTTGAGCCTTACAACTTCGCTACCAGAGGAATGCTCCTCTACCGCTGACTCACAGCTTAGGGAACACAATCTCAGACAGTTGAGCCTTACAGCTTTGCTACTAGAGAAATGGTCCTCTACTGCTGACTCACAGCTTGAACGACGACGTTTCAAAGCAAAATGAAGAAAAACATAAAATCAAAACGCAAATGTAGCTCTTAGCAAAGAGCGAATCAGCTCTGGTTTTGAACCACGAGAGTGAAAACAGACTATCAAGTCCTCTTCTCACACCTCTCTCATGTTGTGTCCCTGTGATTCTGATGATTATTTGGGGAGGAGAGAAAAGAGAAAGACATAGAGAGAACTATGTGTTGTGCTTTGTTTGAACGCCCATCTTCTGGGTTTTGTGGTTGGTGCTTGTGCTCGGTTCAGAAACCTTGTGGTTGTGTTGTGAGGGTATACTACAAACCTCATGTGCATCACAATCCTTTTTGTGAATTGTGTAATCTAGAGAAAATTTCCTATATGGAGAAACCCTGATTGACTTCGAGCAAAGGATCCTGTACAACTAAAGTCTCGATTGTCTTCAAACATCGGGTTGTGCCACTCTTCGGAGAGAGATCATAAAAACTTTTCTTCTGGGGGGCTCCGCAAAGTGAATTGCATAAATATCACCAAAAGTGCCCCGAAAAAGAGAAAAAATGTAGTTATTTAGAAATACCACCAAAAGTGGGAAATCGTAGAGATACGCATGATATGTCCGAAATTGCCCTGATTGCCTGTGAGCAAGGGGCCATGTACGACCAAAATCTCGATTGCCTATGAGCAAAGGATCATGTGTAGTCAAAAAAAAAAAACTTGTCGACAAGTTTGTACTCATAAAATATATTTGTGACATCTTGTACACTTTAACATTTTATGAAATATACTAGTGGCCATGGGAGCATGGTTCTACAAAACCTGGTGAATGCTTGAGTTACAAAATACCACGCTTCGCATCATACGAAGATAATTATGGAGTTTCGAGACTCCATTAACCTCGGAAAGGTCAAATCGCCGACACATAGTGGCCTCGAGCCTCAAGGTTATGAATTTGGGGATCTACCTCAATCTTCGTAACTATGTCGGTTAAGCCTGTAGCCCTTCCTAAAATATCCTCAATACTTGGCACCGCCTCGCACGACTTAGTGCTCAGGGCAATGCCTTCAACATCACAGCTAACTTTATGTAAACGGTGGATTTTCTTTGGCAGTTAATCATGGGTAGTCGGACTCGTACTGATGTAAATAAACACCGATTGTGATCGGTGGGGAACTATCTAGTACCCGATCCCTATTCGTCTAATGAACCTAAATTTGCAAAAATAATAATAGACCCACTACCTAAATAACTACAAATATGCATTTTCTCTTTCAAAGGGGAAATATTTAAATATTTATTTACTTATTTATTCATTTATTTTCATGAGTGAAACACCCACTCAAGGTCAAGCTACTAATTTGGAGGATCTCCCATGGTCGGCTGCCCACGTGTGATAGATTGCCCCCTTTCCTAGGGAGTATTTCTACAATATGCACCTTATGTGGGGATGCAAAGGAACATTTGGATCATTTGTTCGTTGGCTGTCCTTTTGCCCACAAAATTTGGTTAAGGATCAGTCGGTTATTTCACCCTTCTGTCAGACAATGTGAGAGGGTTTCTGTCAGACAATGTAAGAGGGTTCAGTAGCTCCAACTCACACATTTTACGATACAAAGTGTGATAATATCGTATCGTTCTATCTCGACAAAAAATTAAGATGACCGATGCAATGGAGTCGATAAATCTCGATACGTACTTATTTTGCAAACTAACCATGTAGAAACAAAATATGCACACATTTACTCTTCTTTGGTACTCTTGCAATCCGAACTTAAACCAAAGGCTACCCTCAAATTTTCGTTGGAAGACGTCCGGATTTTCCCTTCCCGTGGGAACAGGATACTTACTCGTCCAGCCGAGGAGGGGCCGGCGAGATCAGGCACGTGGCAAGATGGGTGACTGATGCGAGCGAAAGACAGGGCACAGCCAATCAGAGATTGCCACGACGGGTCGCCAGAAGAGGTCTACTACTCCGCGGTGCAGAGGACAGTCTTGAAGAAAGCGGGCTGTCCACGTAACCCACCAACTCTGGCACCCGACATGCAGTTTTGTAAAAAGAAGAATCCGGAGGTGGGTAGACGTCTGAACTCCGAAATCCGGGTGTGCCCGCCGCCGACATCTTTCGGGCCGGAAAATGCGGCGCTCACCGGCCACTCCACCGTTCACGGCTCCTTTGAAAAAGCGTTTTCTCATCATCAGTGACGTAATCAAAAAATCTTCACTTGGACTTCGTATTTTGAGATTGGATGGATTAAGAAACGAGGGGCACGGAATTTAAATTCAGTGGGTGCATGCACCACGGCATTTCTCATCATTTGACTTGGGAATAATATTTCAGTCTTAAATTTAGACTGCAAAGATAATAGTTGCAAAAGAGGTGGTATAAAGAGCAACATAGCAGTCTATGTGACATTCCTCACGAAAATGATTGTTTTTTTATTTTTACAATGCTTGTCTAGATTAAGTGATTTAGGTAGATTGTTGTCTCAATCGATTGAATCTTTACGCTCCGCTTTGATAGAGAGTTATCTCCCATTTGTCTCGAAAATAACTCCTTATTTATCCATATTTTAATTTGATTGTAACTTTTACGTAACCTACTTAGAATAGAGCATAACCCCCTTTTACCCCGGTTCAATTGTCCCAGCCCAATGGGTGGAACAAAATAGCCCCGGCGACTTTACTCCAACCCTGCCCCCCACCTCGATCTGGCATCGTCCTCCGAATTCTCACCCTTCCGTCTTCTCCTCCTCTCGGTGCCTCGTCGACCCATCTCCTCCATCTCCTCACCTCGAGCCTGCCATCGTCCTCCCATCTTCAACCTGGAACATTAGGGCATGAGCTCTCTCTTATCTCGATCTGTGCCATGGTCCTTCTCCGAACGGTCAAAGGCCTTTGTCCTCGCGCAGGCTTCAAACCCTAGCAACTATTCGTGACAGTTCGTCGAGAACCCTGGCGCAGTGCAGAGTCTCGTACCATCTCAACGGTCCTTGCAGGGAAGCCATGGTGGGTGTAGCCCCTTCACTTTTATGTTGTTTTAGGTGCCGTATGTCTAGCCTATGGACGTCGCAACAGCTTCTTTCCCTCGTGCCTGCACAGTTGAAAGATCGCTCTATAAGTTTGACTGTTGTGGGATTCTTCCCTCCCCTGCCATGGCTCTCGCAGACGTTCTTGCGTTTAAGGTATGACTCCCTCTCTTGCATTCTACTTTTATTTTCTTTTGTTATTCTTTAACTGGTGCTTTGATTTACTTTCTTCGATCTCCCATATGCTGGTCCTTCAAGCAGATAGTCTCCGATCTTCGGTGTGGGATCATTCCCTTCCCTTTCGTGACTCTCGCTGACGGTTCTCCTGATTCCCTTCAACTCATTGTTCCCATTTCATGTGGTTTTTTTTTGGGGCTGATTGATCTGGGTGAGATACTGATTATTTTTTATTTCCATTTTTCATTTGTCACCCCGCACTGGCAGAGTTTCAAGAGCTGCCGCCTAAGATTATCGCTCAGGCAATTAATGCCACCTTCCAGGTTCAACCGGAGGAGGCCATGCCTACACAAGGTCTTTAGCAAGATGGGCTTATGGTCTGACACAGATCTTGTCAAGCGGGATGACTGAACATGTGGATAGTGGGCCTTCCAATTCACAAACACAAGAAGCCTATCTAGCCGAGAGCATGAAAGTCTTGCCCTCATATAGGACTACATGAACTGAGCATTTGATAGCCTGATATCAATGAGAGGAGCATCATTTATGAAACCCAAAAAATCCTCCATGTCCCCTGTTTGAGAGTGGTCACTTGTCTTCTCACATGATGTGGCAACCGCATTGAAGTCTCCACATACACACCATGGCCGGCCTGATCTATGATGATACAAAAGTATCCCAAAGATGTGTCTTTTCTTCCCTGCTTTGTGGCCCGTATATCTTGGAAAAGTCTTAGGAAAAGTCATATTTGAGATTTCAGAAGTGGAGGGAGATAGCCCCTCTACCAACCTATCTGTCCTCCACCACCTCCTCTCCCTCAAACTAGTTCCAAAAAATCATGATGTCTCCTACCCTCCCCTTGCCCGAGGAGAAGACCCCCATCACTAGTCTAGATACCCCTAGGTCTTTCATGATAGACTCCCCATCCCCCTCACGCTTGGACTCTTGCAGACACAATATGTCAATTTTACATTTTCTGACTATTCCTTATGAACCCTCATCTTCTCGCCCCCATAAATCCCCCTCATAGTCCAAGAAACAATCCTCATTAGAATGAGGGAATGGTTCAGCTTCCCTCCCCCAATTCTCTCATCTTTCACTCCTCGAAGCCACCTTCTTTTGGGACTTCCCTCCTTTTGTATCTATCGCCATGTTAATCAACCACCTCTTTTGTACCTTAATAAACACCTCTTAAGATCTTGCTCTAGGCCCACAAAGGATACTTCCACCTTCTCTGCTAACTCCCTCACTTGTGCTTCTATCATTCTCTCCACAACGCCACCATCTCTTTTACCTCCTCTCTTCCTAAATTGCACAACTCATCCCTCCCCTCTGGTTGCGCCACCCCAGAGATTCTGGCCTCCTCGGGGGTCTCTGGGACAAGAATATCCCTTTCTTGAGCCTCCACCTTGGATGCTTGAGTGGCTTCGATCTCCTGGTTCTCCTTGTTGTAGAGCAATAGCCTATTCCGCTGTCCTGTGGATTTGACGTTCCTTGCCATCGGAATGACGATCTGAAGGACTTCTAGGTCCTCCTGGCCATCGGCTAACCTCGAGACTTGTAGTTCTGGATGGAGATGGACCATTGGTGGAGGGCTTCCTCCTTCTCCTTGAACCGGTCAAAACAATTCTCCTGCTAGCTGTTGAGGTGAGCAGATCATGAGAGGAAGCTCTGCCACATAAGGTTGCAGGGACCAACAGCCGGCTCCAGCTCCATTGCTCGGCAGATTGTCTGTTGGTCGGTGAGTTGCCGCACCAACTTGCTCGCCTGAGATAGCCTCTTGCTAGAGACTTCTTTGCTTCCTTCTACTGCAAACATCGCTAGTGGCTGCTGGGCTGCATGAGTTCTCAGCCCTGGCTCCATCGCCTGCCTATCGGCCTACTGCTGGGAGGACTTGTTGGGCGCAACCTGAATAGGAGACACCTGGAGACACAGACCGTCAGCGTAGAGTTCCCCCCTTTGCTCAAAGGTGGTGGCCGGAGATGGCCTCCCGCCAGGAGCTCCCTTGCCCTTCCATCGCAGAGGAGCCATGCCTACTATCAGGTAGGGAAGAAAGGCGTTACCGGGTCCCGAAAACCTGTAAGGCCTGTGACTCCCGGATTCGGGTAAGTCACGGGCCAACCCGATATGAAACGAATCTTGGGCCACTATTTTGAAGTTCTGATGCTGCCTGTTCTACAGTTCTGGTCCAACTGAAGGCCCCGAAGCTGGCCCCATTCTTTCGGGGCTCCAAGCCCAGTATGTAGCCCGCCATGATTCCAAATTGAATCGGGTGCTATATGACTGCCATGTACCCCGGTTCGTCTTCTTCTTCCTCCTGCCACCCAGGGCCACGATGCCCTAGCTCCGGCAGTTGCTGTCCTTGCTCTTCGGCTAGGATGTGAAGCTGGACAATGAGCAGCTCCCTGCTGATGGCGACCGAGATGGCTCCCAGCACCTCCGCTCGGCTGCAGACCTAGACCTTCGCTTCAATGGCCGTAAGGAAACTGGCCGGAGCGACCTGCACACTCCTCGGTTCCACCTTGCTGAACTGCTGGACCAAATGGGAAACTCCCTCATCAGTGCAGAGGATGAGAGGGATTCCTTCTAGCCTGATTCTGAGGCCGGTTGCCCTGGGATTGGGGAAGGCCCTCTTAGTAACGACTATCATTGGAGGCAGAGGGGGATGCCATTCACGACCACGTACCTCGCTTCTGCCGCCACCGCTACCAGCTCTTCCTAACTTTCAACAGTAAGGAAGCCTGCCATATTGATCTGGCGAACCTCCCACTGGCCGTAGCCATCCCCTCGCGCCTTGAGCATGGCCCTCACCTTCTCCTCATTTACCCCCCCCCCCCTTTGACTAGCGCCACCCAAAGGCATCACCAGAGCCAAACCATCCGGTTGAACAAGAGCTCTGTGCGGAGCAGACCAGCGTCCGGACATTTCCTATTAACTCCTGCAGTATGCAATGTCAGAGACCCATTGCGGACCACATCGGCGTATGATTGCCGGTGAGGATTCAACCTCTCGCCCCTTACCTACTCTGACCCCCACACCTTACAATACATTTGGATATGGTCCCTTCTCTGGTAGTAGAAATAGGTAGGACCTTACTCATGGGGCACCGTAGGCCTATTTTTACCCGTTCCCCCATCGCCAGTGGGCCCCCTAGATGCTGTTGCACTGGGGACATTTGACCAAGGACCCCAGCCTTCAAGGGGGACCCTGTTTGCACCAAAGGCGAGCTCTGGTGGGCACCCTCCCCAGCGTGAGCTCATCGTTCACTCCAATTCCAGGCTAATTGATACATTTAAGTTACATGGCTTGGGCCATGGTCCATGGATTAGTAATATGATTCAAGCTAATGTCCAATTTGGTGAAATCGTTTGAGCCATGGCCTCTTACAGTTTGGAGAGGAATGAGAGTTTTGTAGTGTCTCTCACCCCTTGTGTGGTCTCTTGCAATGCTTTAAGTGGTATTTTTTATAGGTTCTGAGGGGCACTTGGCTGGAGAAGTTTGTAGCCCTCACTGGGTGTACTGGCTCATGAGCAGGAAGGATTTGAATTTTTTTTCTTCTTTATTCCTCGCTAGATGGGGGGTTAAAGGTTTAGACCTTCATTAAGTGGTCCCACCTGGTGAGGATGTTAGAGCCACTTGATTGGCCCCATACCAATGGCTACACTAGGTGAGACTATATTGGTGGGGACGTGGTAGCCTCCCATGGGACCCACACCTGCACAAGTTGGGGTTATCCACCTGGTGAAGATGTGGGAGCCTCTGGTGGACCCCATGCGATGCAGGTGAGCGACCCTTGGTGGACCCCATACCTGCATCAAGTGTATAGTGGAAGAGACTTCCACCCTCACCAGTTGGTTATCCCAGCCAGGTGAGGATTGGAGAGTCCTGATCAGGTCTGACTTCCTTCTCTGGGTAGGGTTTTTATCTCCTTTATCCTCCGTCTCCTATATAAGACCTGCTGTGGACGCTTTTTTGATCTTCTTGCTTGGTCCACCTGTTGTAGCCATACCCATTTTTTGACTCCTTTGTGTCTGCTGCTGCTCTGAGAGGCTTCCTTTGCTGTTGAGGTCATCATCTCTCTGTGGAATGCAGCTGCTGGCCTGTCCTTATCAAGAGGGCCTCCTTGCTGTACCAAACCCGAAGGAGGGTGTATTAAATGTATGCCTTCAACCCTTTCATGATCATTCATGATGCATGGCATGCTGAAACCCTAGACTTCTTTTGAGGGTATTTTTTTTGCTGCATATCATTTGGGCATGAAAAGTATGAGGACTATTGAAGCCCTAGATGACTTTGGGGTTCAACATCATCAGCCTCTCCACTACTTGCCAGATGGTACTTTGATTGGCAAGAAGTCCAATACAGCATGCTGACATCATGAGATCAGAGAAAACCCATGTCTGTTATTGAATGCACCTACCTTACATTTGTCATTCTCCATGTACTGGGTTCATGCTCCCCTGAACTTTCTTCTGTGGGGTGGTGGTGGTGGTGGTGATGCTCGTAGCTATGTACTTGTATTTGTCAAGGGTAAGGAGTATCTATATTGAATCTGCTCCCAACCCATAATGAATATGATGATCTGATATCCAGTCTATGGGATCATTGTACTAGACTGTATCCAATGCGGGATCACCGTGACATGAGTTTTATTCAGGTCTTAGCATGTTATGAAGCTATTTTTCATATATGTTAATTTCATGCCAAAACTTTATAGTTTTGTACTTAAAGAAAACTTCCATGACTTAAGTTCACTTTGATTGATGTTTTATCATGTTCCCTTCTCATCTTATTTCTGTTTTATTACTTCACATATAGCACGTATCTCGGTACGGATGCTATTAGATCACTTGGACTTAGTAGGAACACCTCTTGGACTTGATAGCCTCTCCGTCGGATATTCCTTCTGCCGGACTAGGTGACCTTGTTTCAAGGCCTCCGTAAGACTTCGCAAGCCTGAGATTTCCACTAGGACGCCGAGCTGGTTGTATCCTAAAAACCCAAAGGTCTAGAGAGCACTTGAATTTTCTGCGTTTTTCTGCACTCTGTCTTGATCAAGGCCTGGACTTGACCGCTACCTCATGATAGCGGTTGTCTGTGAACCGCGTTCTGCCAGCGTGTTCATTGCGTCGACCCAATTTCCTCCTGCATCGACTCCACTCCCGAGAGCGGCCTTTACTTGGATGCTACCTCAAGATAGTGGTCCTCATTGAATCGCATTCTGTTAACTTGTTGTCCAACCCGTGGTCTGACCCAAGGTTTGATATTACTTTGTTCTCAAATGGCATTCTAATTATCTAGAACCCAACACCTTATTCATTAAGATATTAATGAACTATGGAATTATGAAAATGTACCGTTATGCTGCCGGATTCCTCCCGTAGCGTAACCTTATTATTAAATCATCATTGATCTCATAATATCACTTTGGTACGTTCATACCTTGGGTTTTCTTGCCATGAAACTATTGTTAGTAGTTGATATGATTGGCCTTCTTTATTCTCCTGGAAGTAGCTTGATTTATTACTTTAAAATGCAAGGGCGGGCACGGACGGTGTCCAAGGGCTCTAGTCTAGCCCCCTCGACAGATGGCCGACAATATACTATTAACCATGTGGTATAATGATTATTGGCGTCACATTGTACTGGGAGTATTTTTTTTATAAACTAGTAAAATCCACGAGAAAAATTTATGAAATTATACATGCTTAAAAAGTACATTCTCATTACATGCTTGTTGCATGACTTTCTTGTGCATAGCCTTCTTAAGGTTATGAAAGTACATTCTTGTCATTGATTGAAAGGTCTATTTGTATTCTTGCTCAATCTTGATCATATATTCTTGCAACATCATGTCGTTCTTTACGCTTATATCTTGCTACTTATTACTATGATTTTTATCGCATGTTTTGTCGCACTCTTATTATCTTACCTTCTAGAGCTAAAACATTAATGATTTAAACTATACCGTTATGTTGACACGAAGATACCTATTGGGCGAGTGTACTCATTCCGTACTTTTTAAAATCTTTTCAGGAAGTGCTAATGGATCAGAGTCGGATTATTCAAGTGGTGACTCTGAGAGTGAATGAAGTTCAAGCGAATCCCTAGAAAGCTAGAGTGTCTTGAGTCCATTATGTTATTTAAAGGACATGTTATTGTAATTTTCTATTTTTTTGAGTCTAGTGAGTCATGTGTCAAATGAGTCCATTGTCAATTGTAACCTGATCATTATGCAATAAAGTTGAGAGTTTTTGTCATATGTTGTGTACATTATTTGTACGTTTAGTTCTCTGATTGTCTTGCTAGCTAGAGGTTTACTTTACCGACTGTTCATGTTCTCGACCTATTTCCGTTACCTTTATCTCGGGACGTGACAGTTAAGGTGGTATCAGAGCCTACACTTATTAAGTCCTAGGAAAATGTCAAGTTATAAGATCTAAGTCTAAAGTTCTAGGAATTTCTAACCTATGAACTAGAAAAGATTTATTTTCCGGTGAGACGAGTGACCTTAGTTGGCACGACGGTGACCAAAGTTGTAACTAGGGTCCTCCCTACTTTGTGTGAACTTTAGATTATTTAAAAAAATCAAAACAAAAAAAAGGGTGTAAAAGCATGCACTTGTCTGATAATCTCTGTTGTTTGCTTGTTGGTGCATGTTGTTGCATTCCAGCAAAGTCTTGAAAATGGCCAGGTACGATTATGAGGGGTTCGAGGCTGGCGCCTTCGAATTCGAATATGAGCCCCAAATGTACAGCCTGGATCAGGGCTCTTATGAAGAGCACAATCTGGACCATGGCTACCAAATTCAGTTATACGTCCATGTTGTGGGCACAGACCCATACCATGAGACCTCGCATGAGGCACAAACTACTGTCGGAGAGGCATCCACCTCCTAGGACATCTCCTCCATTCTAGGTGTCCTCGCTAACACCGAGCTCAGCCCTGAGCAACTCCAAGCCCTTCAGGCCATCGTAAAGGGGAAATTTGTCTCCCCCTCTTCCCAAGAGCCAACTCGGACTACCACTTCAATCCAGGAGCCGACTCTGGCTCCCACCCCCATCTAAGTGCCTGCACAGGTTATTCTCTCTCCTTCACCTCAAGGGCAGGTGAGTTAGCAGCCCCCCTCCTTTCGATTCCCCTCGTAGTCTCAAACCCCAACCGTTCACCAAGCACCAATTCAGCCAGGTCTATCCACTGGCAGACCGCAATACCCCTCCCATTTGAGGTTTCCTTCTCTGACCCCCGATAGGCCTCTTCCTTCTCAATGGCAAGCACCACCTTCACCCACCGATGAGCTCACCCAATCCCTTCTCAACAAGTTGAGGAATTTCGAGACTTGAAAAAGATGGTGGACGTGAAGTCCACCCCTGAGGTCTCCCTACTGGTTCTCTCGGTGTTCCACCTCCCTCCCTCTGAAATGCCTACATATCGTAGGTACAACAGTGCTAGCAATCCCTTCATCCATCTTAAGGACTTCATGTACGAGTTGTCCTTTTAGCAAAATGATAAAAGGTCCCTAGCATATCTCTTTCGGAGATCATTGGATGGTCCTGCTCTAGAATGGTTATATTCCCTGGAGTCGAGCGAGGCTGAGAATTTTGATGTAGTGCAAAGGAAGGTCCTTCAGAAATACTGGGACCGGGTCGCCCCATCCCTTTCCATTACCGACCTGGTGGCTGAAGAAATGAGGGTGGACGAAGATTTGTCCAATATGTTGATAGATGGAGGTCACTGGCGGAAAGAATAAGGGACACTCTCTCAGAGCCAGTGCAAGTAAAGATGATCATGTCTAATCCTACCGCGTAGTTTAGACACGTCTTGACCATGAATAAGCTCACCACAATGGAGGATCTATATGAGAGAGCCAGGTATGTCCAAACCCAGTTGAAAGACTCCCATCTCATGCACATGTTTCAGCCGGCAAAGCCCAGGGTGGTTAGGAAAATAAACATTAGTGTCCAAGGTGGAGTGACAAAAGGGGTCGTAACAAATGAGCAAGTGAGTGCAGTTGCAGCCCCAACTAGCCAGCTAACCTAAGACCTCCACAAATGCCACGACTCCCCCTCCAGTAGGGTCCACACCCCTATCATCCTCCACCCTAAAACAACCTTCCCCAGAACAACAGGCCTCAACCACTCCATCCCTAGCAACCACAACAACCACCACCTCAGTACCATTAGGTTCTACCCCCGGGAAACCATGGCCCTCCTCAGCAATAGCGAAGGTCAATTGGCCACAAGAGAGCCCACTACTGACCATTGCCGAAAACTTTGCCGGACATGTTCAATGCTCTCATGGCCGCCAACACACTCACTCTGCCCAGGGAGAAGCTCGTATGGCTCGCGAATAGACACGGAGTCACCCGGTCCCCCAAGACCCATGGCACGTTAATCGAGATAACTTGGTACCTTTGGATACCCCTAAAAATATGAAAATAAAACCCCCGGGTGTCCGTGACTCTCACAAGACCAAAAGGTCAACCGCTGGCTCACAACTGGGTCGACCGAAGGCCATCACAGCACGAAATAAACATGGCAAACACGAAAACCAAGTGACGGTCCTCCATGGACCGTCACAGCACCTAGCGGTCTCCTCCGGACAGCAAGGCCTAGCCTAGCAGTCCAGCTAGGACCGCAAGGACCCAAAGGCTCTCAAACCTTAAGCGGTCGCCTCTCGGACCGCCAAGCAAGGTGGCAGTCCTTAGCCTGACCGCTATCCGTCGGTTGGTTGTCAGTCGCAAGGCCGCTACCCCACCCGACCTCGAATCGACCATGAAACGGAAAACAATCATGCCCTGACCACAAGGCACAGCCTGGTGGTCTCCTAGAGATCGCAAAGCTCGATAGCGGTCCATAGTGCGACCGCAAGGCTCGAACCGATATAAGGGGTGACGCGGTGGCGACGTGGAAAAGGATCGATGGCACTCCGACGGCAAGGATGGGACGGGATAACTACTGCCTCGCGCAGCTTGACCTCACACCGGACGGTCTCACACCGGGTGACACTCTGCTCTCACAAGGGAGAAGGAGGGAAGGGAAGCGGCAAGAGAGAATCCTCTCACGTACAAGCTTCCTTTTCATTCAATCTTCATATGAAAAATAACACATTAGCCTTGTAGAAACCCTAATAAATTAAATAATTAGAAATCATAAATAGATAAAAATAACATAATTAGTCAAGGCTTAGACCATATACAAGACCACATACACACTGATGGGTCTTGCATTTAAACAAAATGGGCCAAAGGGAAAGGGCACCCCTTGATAGGGTGCCAATTCCTCAAAAGGAGCCCACACATAAGGGCGCCATTTTTCATCAAGTAATGAACAGTTTTTGAAGTCAAGAGTGAAGATAAAGGGTGCCCCCTTATCTGGGCACTATTTCTTGAAATAGTGACTCTTTGAGTGGGCGTTATTCTCCAAGGAATGAAGCAGCCAACAGTGAAGGGCGCCCCTTAAGTAGGCACCATTTCATGAAGGGCGCCCCTCTCTTGGGTGCTATTCACCTGTAGATGGAATTGAGGAAACCTCATTGCAGTGTCATGTTCGAACTGGGAAGCTGGGTGGAATCCGGGGAAGGATTGATCTGGGAAGGAAGCATACGTAGCAAGCCTTATTTCCCATAGGATTCTTATGTAGGAATATTACTCACAATCGAACTCCAACCACGAGGGCTCTTCTTCCCTATAAATAAGTCCCTCCATAATCCTTCCGAGGTTACTGCCTCTGAATTTTCTTCAACGATGTCAACCAACTTTCTCTGCTCCTACTATTGAGCATTGAGAAGCCACTTTGATTCTTCCTGTTTGTCCTACTCTGGGTTGATGCTTCTTTTCGTGAATAGAAGCTTGCTTCCTCTTACAGCCGACTGCACGTGGAAGGGAATAGGCCTCTGTTTCCTCATCTTCTTCCCTGCTTCTTCCTTGTTGGGAGAAGACCAATAGCTGCTACTGTCATATTACTTCTTCTGATCATGGGTTGCTATCTGCTGAGGAGACTTCTTCATCCTCTAAGCTGCATCTTCCTCTTCTTCCTGCTATTGTAAAGAGAGGAGCTTTAGGACCTGTTACTCTATTGCAAACATAGTATCGTATCTGAGGTTATCAGTACTAAATTCCCCAATCTCTCTCTGATTCTATCATCTAGACCTCCAGTAAGGTAGGTGTTCTCAACTTCTAAGCCAAACCCTGTAATTAATAAGTCTTGAGTTAAATTTGTGATGCTTGAAAGGTTCATTAATGGAAAGATAGCTCTGAATTCATGAACAGAAAAGTCAAAACCGCATTCACATTCAAACAAGTTAACACCGGGAAGCTCTATTAGTTTGCAATGAACCGCTCTTCCAAGTGTGGTAGACCACTTTCTACGTAGCATAAGGCAAGTGCTCAGTGCTTGTCGTAGTTGATCGCCTTGCCAAACCATGGTCGACTGAATTTTCCAGAGTGAGGTGAAAGCATCAGAATATTGGGGGGGACACTGCCTCAAGAAAATGGTTGATAGCTTGCAGTTTTGAATCCTTTCCTAAAACTCTACGTCTTCAGGATTTGATTTCTTCTCTTTGCCCAATGCTTTGAGGGTTGCTTTGTTATGTCTTAGGGTACAGACACATCATGCCTCTCATGTTACTAAACCTGAAAGGAGGGGATTCTTGTGGCGGCCCTTGTCCTTTCTTGGTTCTTTGCTTGGTGCTAGATTCCTCTTCCTCCAAAGGCAAAAAGAGTGATCTTCATCAAGAGGACTTGTGGACTATCCACATGATTAAGAACATGCTCTCTAAGTGCTTAGAAGTGACATCTACTAAGGGAGAGTTTTCTATATAACTTACATCCATGCTATCAATCCTCTCTCCCTTATTTTCGTTTCTTTAAACTTCATTATATTGAAGGACAAAAAACTTGAAGTCGATAAGTTCATGCGTGCGTGTGTGTGGGGTTAATGTCCACGGCATCATGATTTGATGTTCATTCACCCATGTGTGTGTTTATATCTGATTGATAATGTGGGAAAAAATTTCACCTACGATGGAGGAGTGGATGGAGGTCTTAAGGTTTGAGATCAAGTCACTATAAAAATCCATGCATTTACTTGTGCCATTGCTTCTCTCCCTTTCTTGTGCAAATTTGACATCTATTTCATCATCATCTTAAGGTTAAGAATCTTCACATTGATTAATTGCTTTTAAGATTATAGTTCACACTAAGAGAAATTCAGTTCGAAGATTTGGTGAATTTCTAAAAATCGGACATTATTTTTATGCAAGCTCAATTCACGTCTCTTTTAATTTGCCATTATACCTTGGGCCAACCGATGCAATTACCGACCATTCTGAATGTATTTGCTTTGCTTTACATGGAGTTATCTACTTAATTGTTGTCCTCCTAGACATCAGGTTAAAGTCTAATAAGAAATAATATTATAATTTCAGTTAAAATTTATGCACCGAATACGGTGCTCGGAGCATTACTCGTTCCGGTTATCATGTTAGCCTGGTGGACTTCCTTTGTTCCTTAGTGATGTAAGAGGGATTATATATCTCGTTGTAATAATGAAATAGAATGGTGGCATAACAGAAGGTGCATGTGGTACGTATTGGAGCCAAGTTGAGGCTATCAAAAGTCTACTACGTACCATCTGATTTGAAGCCATACCACAAGATTTTAAGATTTTCATAGAAATATGGTAAACCCTGTTGTTTGCGTGTCCAGATTAATTAAGGGTACCTTTTCTTTCTAGAGAGAGCCACGAGATGAAGGACTATGTATGGCCAGTGTTCAGGGCAAGGGCCAATTGATGGGACTCCTATGCGTGGGGCATTTAATTGCCTAAGGAGAGGGTTTCACGCACTTTGGGTCAGGGTCTTATCTCCAATCTAGCTAGCTAGGTGTGCTGCCACTTAACTTTGGAGGATTGAAAGCTGGTTTTTCTTTTCCCGGGCTATTCTGATAATTAAGCAACTCCTGGTTGAACTCATATGGGTGAAATGGCTTGTGCTTGGGTTCGAGCGCCAGCCCGAACATCGGTTGCGGGAAGTGCAAGGGTTCGAGATGGATGAGGTCTTCGTCTGGGCGGCTTACAGCCCCTCTGTGTGGGAGGTAGTGTTTGGCTGTAAATTTGGCTTCCCTTCCCCTTGATCAACCCCCTTGCATGAGGAGTAGTGGTGCACCTTCTTAAATAGGGTGAAGCTTCACTAACGTAGCGTCTGGGGAATCCACGCTTCCCCGCTCGCCCATGCCTCCGAGCGGGACCGATTTCTTCAAATTGATCGAGTAAGTGCTCTCTCCTTGCTCTCACTTAAGTGCTTTGTTTGTTCAATATTAGCTCATAGCTCCGTTGGCCGGTGAGAGAGTGCTCGGGCCCACAAGTTCCATTACTTCTGAGTAGCCACCGTGGGAGAGAGAGAAAGACCCGTGCCTTCGGCACATGGTTGGCCCCCTTGAATTGGGACTTCGAGCACCTTGGGAAGAAACCTTGTCCTTGCTGGCCCTCTACCAGCAAGGGTCCATCCCCCACATCCTTTGCCCGGCATCACCAATTCATCCCTCAGATTTTGGCTGAGTGTCTAGTGAGTGGTCACCGACGTCGGTCCGTTCTTCTTGCGAATGGTGCATGCTTGCTAGGTCCAAGGGATCGTTGGGTAGTCTTTGCATTCCATTGGCTTTAGTAGACCCATTGTGGTTGTTTCACATCAAGGTTGTGTAAAATACTTTCTAGTTACATGCTTGTACTTTCTTATTAAAGGCCAAATTTACATCTACATGATTTACCTTACTTTTTCCTACTATATATTCAACCTATCTACTTGTTCAGTTATCACATGACACTATGTTCTTGACTATCTTAGTTATTTCGCTAGTTTATCGCATGCTTATTTCTTCCTTACAAATCTAGAGTTAAAGACATTAATCACTTTAATATTACTTTCATGTTGATGCAAAGATACCGACTGGGCAAGTGTGCTCATACCTATCTTTCTTAATTTTTCAGGAAATACAGATGAGCTGGATTCGGATTATGAAAGTAGCAGGTCCGAGAGTGATTGAAGGTCAAAAGGATCGAGAGAAGTCTTAGTTGTCAAGTGTCTAGTCCAGTTTTATTGTAATTTTCTATTTTCCTGAGTCTATGATGTACGCACGTCGAAGTTAAAGATACTATGTATTTTGATTATTATGATGGAATAAAGTGAAACTTTTGGTTAATTACTTTTGCAATTATTTTAATGAGATTGTCTGGCGCTCTTATTTACTTGCTTGTGAGAGGCTTACCATGCCGGCTATTCACGTTCTCAATATTCCTTCCGCTGTATTAAAAAGCTTGGGGGCGTGACAGAACGGCCCAACACGTGGGGCTGTGCCCAGGCGGGTTTGGTCTACCGAACCAAGTGGGCTGGCCGACAGAACCACTGTGGGTGCGTCGACACCCAGCTGGGTAGGGTCAACGCGACTGGGGCAGTCGATCGACCCTCTGGTTGGCGGTCGACCGAACCCCTTTGGTCGATCGACCAAGGGGCTTTGGTCGACCGAAATGCTGTGCCTTGGCCAATTCAGCCCCCGGTCGGTCCGGTTGAGATCTAATGATTGACCTATGTCCCCGTAGATGTCTCGGACACCCTGTGGCGACTGTGTGTAATGCCCTGGATCTTTATCGGATCATTATTAGGTCTTTCGAATCCTTTTTGGAGAGTTTTGGATCACTTTTGTAGCTCCCGAGTTGAGTTTTACGATCAGTGTGGATTTTTCTCTCGTACTAGTTATGAAACCCTGCGGTGAGTTTATTTCTTAATTCATCAACTCGCGAATGATACAGTTGCGATGTGCACTTCGCGAGGATCATTTCAGCTATTTTTACGTATTTTTTTAATTAGTACATTTTTAGTGTAATTTACAGATCTTCAAAAATTAGAAAATTTCTAATTTTCTTCTTTACTTAATGGGCTAGAAAACCAAACCGACTATTGGGCCTAGAGGGTCACACACAATAGAGTATTGGACAGACCGGGATGGGTGGACTTTATAGATAGTTATTGGGTTTTTGTGAAAAATGCCAAAGGTCTATAAATATACGCTGAAGGGAGAAACCCTAGCCAAGCTACAAGGTTTCTACCCTGGTCGCCCTCTCTCCTCTCTCTCTCTCTCAAAGGGGCACCTCCCTCTCTCTCTCTCCTTCCTCCCCGGTGGATGGTGGTGTTGAGATTGGGTCGGCATGTGGAGATCGTGGAGGAGATCCCATCTGCATCCACTGCTCGTGTAGATACATCTAGAGGCTGGGCGCTTGAACGGCTCGCGACTCCGGGATCTTCCTCTCGTTCATCTTTGAGATTTTGGGAGATTCTCAACCCCGCAAAGGTAAAGAATTGTTCTTCCCGTCGCGGGATTACCGACATAGTACGAGTTTGAAAAATGGGCAACGATATACAATCTAAGGTTTCGATGATTTTCATTGTGCATTATGGTCGAAACCTTACACTTTCCACGCTTGCCAAATCTCATAACGCCCTTCATCGGAGATACACTAACAAAGCCAAAATCTCCTGGCTCAAATTGCAAAGGTCTTCAGCGCCGATCGGCATAACTTTTCTGATGACTATGAGCTGTCAATAGTCTTTGCCTGATCAGATGAACTATCTCAATACACTACTGTATTAATTCCAGTCCTGTCATCAACCGGTCACCGACCTCAAACCAGTCTAATGGTGTATGACACGGTTGACCATACAAAGCTTCATACGGTGCCATACCAATACTCGAATGGTAGTTGTTATTATATGCAAACCCTACCAATGATAAGTGCCGGCTCCAGGAACCCTGCCAGTCAAGACAACAAGGTCTCAACATGTCTTCTAATGTTTGTATGGTCCTCACAGACTGACCATCAGATTCAGGATGATATGCTAAACTGAATGCCAAATCCATGCCTAACCCCTTTTGGAAGCTCCTCCAAAAGCCAAAAGTAAAGCGTGGGTCACAGTCAGATACAATAGATACAGGAATCCCATATAATGGTACAATCCTTTCAACATAAAGCCTGGGCAATTTTTGAACATTCCAACTCACCTTAATTGGCAACAATCTAGCTATTTTCGTCAACCGATCAATTAAGAGCCAAATGCCATCATAACCTTTAGGGGTTCGAGGTAAACCCACTACGAAGTCAGTAGTCACATGATCCCATTTTCACATCAGAATCTCCAAAGGTTGCAGCATACCTCCGGGTCTCTGATGCTCGGCTTTCACTTGCTGACATGTCAATCATTTAGCTACAAAGTCTGTCACATCCCTTTTCATACCTGGCCACCAGAATTGCCTTTTTAGATTATTATACATCTTCATGGTTCTAGGATGGATGGTATATCGGGATCCATGTGCTTCACGCATGATAGCATTGCTAAGAGCATCTTCAGCTGGAACATAAATTCGGCCTTTAAATCTTGCCACTACATCATCACAGAATTCCACATTTGGCATCAATACAATAAGGGACAAGTTAGAATCTACTTGCTGTGCCTCTCTGATTTGTTGATAAATAGTTGGAGTCATCACCAGACTAGCAAAGATAGCCAACACCGGATCCTGAGGAATTCTCAATCTAAAAGTTTCACTTGGAACCTGCTCCGATAATTGCCATTCTCGCACCATCAAATGACTGATCTACACTTTCCTGCTCAGCGCATCAGCCACCACATTCATCTTGTCAGGTTGATAAGATAGAGTAAAATCATAATCTTTTATATACTCCATCCACCTGCGCTGACGAAGATTCAAATCTTTTTGCGAAAAATCCTGAGTCATCTGTAATGGTCGTGCACATGGATCAGAGTGCACAACGAAAGCGTGGCGGGCCAATAACCCATGGGTCCAGGATCGTAGTGATGGTTACTATGGAGGGATTCCCGAGGATTTGTGGAGTATCAGAGGATTAGTTCCTCAATGTGAAATTATCTCTGGCTGTGTGAGTGATGTCGATTGCCATGCCATTGCTGGAGGAATTATGGTTTATGGCACAGGCAAGATAGAGAGTTGGAAAAATATGACGTTAAGTGTGTCACATGAGTATCCTATTCGTTATTGGAAGTTGTGCCCTCGGATGGAATCATGGTCCTAGAGATGTGATCCCCGAGAGTATGTGGGTCCCAGTTGGTAGCTGTGAGCGACAGGTGAGGCTAACCGAGTGGTTAGCTGTGGAAAGGATCTACGACGGTTGGGGATCCGTGTTTATTAGTCGCGGCGTCATCAACCAGGATGTTGTGGTAGCAGATGGCAATTTTTTTGTCCAAGAGATATGTGCCGTGAATTGTTAAGACTGTGTTCTGTGGCTCTGTGGTGAGAGCAAAATCGAGGATTGGTAGGCGTCCCTTTGGAATAATTGTGTGTAATGGATGATGCTTGTGTATGGAGTCCCTAGAGTGATGTTGTCGAGTGGAGAGCCTTGGTCTTGTGACCAACATGGGAGGATTTCCCTGTAAGCTTGAGTCTAGAGCTATTGTGGACCAAGGATTGTGGAATCTTGCCATTTGGTTTCACGGTACTCCTCTATGAGGGTAGAGTTGGGGTGAGGATCAGGATCGAATGTGGTGTCTGAGTGAGGATCGGCTCGAGATGCAGTGATGGTCGGTGTAAGAGTCAACGGATGGCCTATCAAGGTTTGGAATGTGCTTATCGGGCCTAAGGAAGTTGAGCAATTAGAGGTTTCCCTTTGACAAGTAACTGGTGACTGGTGAATAGATTTTCACGGACAGAAGATACCGGTAGTAGTGAATCGAGAATGGTGAGAGCCGTGTCCCAACGAGGCCTTGGGTGGCCGATTATGAGATATATCTTTTCCTAGATTGGATCTGGGATTATTGAAGATTTGTTTTCAGATCGGAGCTAGTCCCATGCTATTGTTGGCGTTTCGCTTGCCAGGTGTGAAATGGTTCATGGCACGGAGCCGACTGATTTGTGGCTGTCAGTTGAGATGACTATGTGAGCTAGTTGAAGCTCAGTGGTGGTTGTCCCTTATGCAGGGCATGAGACCAATCAGCCGGTATAGAAGTTGTTGTTTGATTGGTCTGTCGAGCATGGGATTTTATTGGTGGCAGGTTTCTCGTGATGAGGATTGTGTCTCCTCGGTGAGCGAGATGGTGGCAGCGATGCCATAGTTGGATCTTCATTGTGGTTGAGATAGGGCTAGACTTGTACACTTGTGTGTGCTATGCTCGCTCTGAGAATTGGTGCGTTTTGTGCTATGAAGCGAGATGTTCCTATCCATGGTAATCATTGGGCTGTGTCCCTTACGATCGGTGGTTTCGCGAGAATTGAAGTTTTGGCTGGAGCTCTAGGAGCATTGCTAGTTGGATAATAAGTTGTTCCTCCCCTTGAGATGATCATTGCCTCAAATTTCAAATATGAAATTTTTGTAAGGAGGGGAGGACTATAATACCGAGGTTTTTTGGATCAAAATCTGTGGGTTTTGGAGTGATTTTGCGAGTCCCAGATCGTGTTTTGTGATTTAATTGGGTTTTTGACTATCGAGCCTTCGAACACCTACATAGGGTGAACTAATGTGTTTTCAGGCTCCGGGACATTGCAGGAGCATTATGAATTTTTTTAGGATTGTGGGAATAATTTTTTCCTAATTTTTATATTTTTAGATTGAGTACCTGCGACTTTGGGAGGCTCAAGAGTAGAGGGCTCAGAGGCTCGCAGCCATCCGAGAGGCGCAGGAGCAGCGGGCCCTACTTGTGTCAGTCGTGGCGGAGTAGAGGGGCCATGTTGAGGCGACCATGATACTTTCCCATGATCGAGCCGCACAGTTGGGAGAGGTCGAGAGTCGGGCCGAGGCCTTGCAGAAGGCCCTGGAGGAGGAGCTGTCGGTCGCAGTGCATGCTCGAGGTGAGTGGCAGGCGGTCAAGACTATGGCCGAGGCTAGTGCTCAGCTCTTGTCAACCTTGGAGGTGGAGCTCACAGCTGCTGAGTCTCGTCTAGCGGTGCTGGAGGGGAGCGAGCCTGGGATTTGATTGTACTCCCCGTTTTGCCTTTTTTGTTATGTCATCGGGATTGTATGCATTTGTTACCCCAAGGGCATGTCTTGGGCTCCTTTTGGAGAGTATTAATGACAACTTCCCAGATTTTTGTTATTTGTTGAGTTGCCCTGCCTTTTCTCTTGTGGAACGGTGTTATGTGTATGGACTGGCGACCACTTACTATTAGTCATGCTTGATTCTTCTACTGTGTACCAGTATAGGGGGCAGAGGGTTGGGGTTACCCGATTTCGGGTGTAGGTATAGGGGACTGAGCATGGAGAATGGTGCAACTGAGCACTGGGTACTAGGAATTGAGTGCTGGGTACTGGGAAATGGGTGTTGGGTACCGGGATAGGGGTACTGGATGCCGGGGACTGGGGGCTGAGTACTGAGAAGTGGTGAGACTGACTGGATGTTAGAGGGCTAGTCCCCCAGAGGGTAAAAGCCTGTGTGGTCTGAGGCCGGCGTAGTCCCATGGGAACATGACGGTCTACGTGGCTAGGGCTACTGGGGTGATTCTGGAGTGTGTCGGCTGTAGGCTGAATGACTGTATACCAGCTATTGACATGTTGTTAGCTGAAAATGTAATTCACATTGGCCTGGGGGACTGGAGCTAGGCTGGCTGGGTGGCCTCGGAAGGTATTGTGGCCAGGAATTGAGACTAGGGCAGGAACTGGAGGTTAAAGCTGGGTCCAGGACTGGGACTGGCATCGGAAGCACAGTTGCAACCAGAGATGGGGGCTGGCACTGGAGTTGTCTGGCTGGCTTGTAAGGCGTGGTAGCCAGAATGTTGGCACTGGAGACTGAGATTGGAGCTGGGCGGGTAGCCTGTGGAGGAATCGTAGCCGAAATGTAGGGTCTGGAGACTGGAACTGGAACTGGGCGGCTGGCCTGTGGAGGCGTTGTAGCTAAAATACTGGGGCTAGAGCTGGGTGGCTAGCCTGTGAAGGCGTTGTAGCCAAAATACTAGAACTAGAACTAGGACTGGGGCTGGGACTGGAGCTGGGTGACTGGACTGTGAAGGCATTGTAGCCGAAAGACTGGAGTTGGTCGGCTAACTGTTGAGGTGTGGAGCCGAAATACTGGAACTGCGGTTGGTAATGGCTGACCCTCGTGGGTGTGTTGGCCACCATTGTTGTGAAATGATGTCGAGCCCGTCGTCAGTGAGACATTGCGGTTGACGACCTTCATTAATGAGGAGTAGGGTGAGAGAATTTTTTCTTATTCTCTCTTTTTTTTCTCTTTACTAGCTCTACCGACCGTGTGGGTTTTCGCCAGAGCTGGCCCCCTTTTACTTTTTTTAGTGCTCCCTTGCAGGTTTTCACACCGAGGGTGAAGAGGGACAATCTCGCACTGGTCCTGAGATGGAGATGATGACCACGAAGTATGAACTACAAGATAGGGAAACGAGTCAGAGGTGCCCAGGGATGGTTCCCTAGGGAAAAACCCTCCGATGCCTAAGTCAGTAGAGCCTTGATGCGAGGAGTCACTATTTTGAGATTCAGTCTTCGCGAACACCTTCGAGCCGGTACGTTGATCACTCTCAAGGAACTGGGGCGGAGGCGAGTCCATGCTGGGGTTGATCGGGATGGGTGAAGGGGCCACCCTGGGGAGTTCGCCCCCCCACCAGGGCGCGCCTGGGGTGAACTCCCCCCCGGGCGGGCCATGGCAAAAGGGAGTGGTCTCGAGGGCCTCATGCTATTGTCCTGGGTTGTCCTTTGAAGGACAGGGTGCTCTGGGGTGCTGGAATTGGCCCGTGGGGGCTTGTTGTTGTCATGTTGTAGTCACCGCTCGCAAGGTGTTTAGGGAAATTCCCGATGCACCTCGGGTTGTCGAATGGCTTCGATAACTGACTGGTGGGCCTTGGATTTGGCCCTGGGCTGAGGGTGAGAGCTTGTGTGAGTTGAAAGAGGGAGTCTTGGACATGTGGGCCCGGCCTCGTGACGTATTCTACGTTGTAAGGTGGGTTGATAGGGCAGCCCCAGGTTGGCCTGGGAGCTGAGAGTGAACGGCTCATGGCCACTTGTCTGAGGGTCGGGGGTTGTCCTGACTTGCTGGAGGGTCGTCGTAGAACATGGACGGAGCGCTGGAGCCGTGGGTTGGCCCCCAGTAGGCCGTAGAATGGCTAGTGTAACACTCAAAAATTTTCTAGTAATTTTTTAGAATTAAATATAATTATTAAAACATTTAAAAAGGCTTAATGGGATAGTTAAATGAATTATGGGTTAATTTAATCAATTTAAAGACCCTGAATTAACCCAATAAATAAGCCCACTTTAATTGGGCCGAAAAACCAATTTCTAAGGCATTTTGGGCCCAAGCCCACCTCTAGAGACGTAATTAGGATAATTCTCTAATTTCATAAGATAAATAGAGGATAATTAGAAGGAGGAATTTGAATAAAACTCAATTTTGAAGTGAAGGCTAGAACGCGCCCTCACGATATGCCGCGTTTATCAAGATCGCGGTACTATATCAGACCGCGATAACCTTACAGAACCGAGGTGTATTAAAATAAGGAAAGATTGGATTTTTATCCATGGATCGATGCTATCTCGAAGGGAAAACTGATCTAGGACTCTTGGGGATCGACTCTAACCCCAACAAGGGCTCTTAACTCGATCTAATCCCTCAACCCTAGGCCTTTCTCTATAAATAGGTCTCAGGTTCAACCGGTGCGAACCCTAGTTTTGGCTCGCTTGGTTCGATAGTAAGATGATGGTATTTCATGTTAGTCCTTTGGAACTTTTTGTTCCTTTTAGTTTTGTCTAACTTCTCTCTAAATCCCATGCCATGATATCAAGCCCCTGAGAAGTTAGAAGCACTCGAAGTCACTGGTTCTCTACAAATCGTACAGGAATGAGTGGATTTCTCTGAGGAAGATAAGAGAATTAGGGACCCTAACTGAGGTATTTTCAGGTTGATCCTTTAGAACTAATTGTTCATCTATATGTCTTCTTACTACCCTCCAAACCTTGTGCTAGTAAACCAAGAGGTCAGGGAGATAGAGCTGTTGGAAGTTGCTGGTTCCATGTAGGACGCGCAGGACCGAGGACCTTCTGCCAGCAACAAATTCAAGATCTAGGGATCAAATTAAAAGTAGGTTATCTCATGATGGTTTAAACAACGTATTAAGAAAAAAAGCCCTTTGTTACCTCGTGATTTCATGCATTGTACATAGAGTATTTCATGATTTTTCATGACTGCACAATGGGGTTTTTATTGCATGCTATCCATGAAACCTTAACTAAAAGATAATAACTTTTTGTATATTACATACATTTCCATGCTTTATTTCCATAATAGCATATTTTCCTTGCTAGATTCCTATTAGTGCCATGTAGTTTTGCCTTAGGAATTAGCCCTGCAACGCCATTTTTGTCTCTGTCTCACTGTGAGATGAAGGCGGTGGAAACAAGGGTCGCATCTATTAATGTGCAACCACGATACGTTGTGTTAATGTAAAAACGTGCAAGTTATATGTGTCACATTATGGTATTAAAGAGTAGGTTCTTCACGCCGTGTTAATGCTCCATGAAACACATATCAAACCTTGTTATTTCCCATATGTATATACTAATATGCATGCCTTATCTTAGTAGTCTCACATTCTGGTCATGTCATGATTGCATATCTAGTGTTAGCATGCTTTTCAAAGTTTAATTTCATTATATGTTAATTTCTTGCCAAGCATTATAGTTTTGTACTTAAAGGAATTTCCTTGAGTTGATGGCACTTGTTTGGCACGTTCCTTTCTCACCTCTATTTCTGTTTTATAAGATCATATATAGCACATATTCTGGTACATTGCTATTAGTTACCCTTAGCACATGATAGGCACATTTTCTTGGACTTGTGATCCTCTCTGTTGGATATTCCTTTCATCGGACTAGGCGATCTTGTTTCAAGGCCTCTGTAAGACTCCGCGAGCTTGGGATTCCCACTAGGACGCCGAGCTGATTGTACCCTAAAATTTAAAAGTTAGAGAGCACTTTGTGTTTTCCATGATTCTGTGAATGGACATGATCGCGCCCTACATCCCTGTCGCGTTAATAAACTATCGCGACGGCTCCTATGGTCGCGTTATTGTTCAGCCACAGACCATTCCTCAAGTCGACTCAACTTTCTTGGTTGGACCCGGTGCGTCGTAGAAAGGGCTGAGTGAACAATGCCTTAAAGGTGTTCTGGGAAATTCTCAAGCCCTTATTTCTTGTTATTTTTGTTGGAAAAATGTCTGGGTACAACAGTGACCTGAGAGAGTCGACCCCTAGGGTCGACCCCCTTGAGTCCTAGATCAAGCTTAAACCTTGAATTCTGATTATTTTTTTGAATATTTGTCCCTTGATCATGTCAGTTTAAACCTTGAATTCTGAATGTTTTCCTGTGAATTTGTCATTACACCAAGCTGTTGGCACAGACTAGATGGCGGACAAGAAGGGGGGTTGAATTATCCCCCAGATGAGGTGGAGGATTTTAAAAATAATCTAAACTAATTATAGTGGAATTAAATAAACTATGTTAATTATCCAAGCTTGAGTGAGATTAAAGTGTTCTCTCGATCTTTCCGATCTCACACGGATTGACAAAGCAAATAATGATTGAATTTAAGCCTAACACGGATAGCGGATGAAGCTATGTGTGATGATGTAGTGAATAAAAACCTACTAAATTGACCTGTGAACGGAGACAGAAGAAATGGACAATCACACAGGCATTCACAATGGACACAGAGATTTTTAGGTGGTTCGGGACCACGACGGACTCCCTACATCCACCCCTCACCTAAACCTGGTGAGGCTTCACTATACGCTACTAACGCAGCAACACGGGGACAAACCCCAGCACCACACACGCTGCTTCCGCAGTAATGCATACACACGGGGCCTAGCCCAAGCCGCTACCATCATATCACACACACACGCAGTCGGGGAACACACCCCAGGTGCAAAGACTACACGGAGACGCAGCTCCATCTGCACTTACAAACGCGGGGAAACTTGCCCCGCAATAAAATCTCACATGGAGACGTAGCTCCGTCTACACACACAAATATTCTGATGTTCAAAATAAAGGATAAAAGCTCGATGAAACCCAAAATAAGGATAGAACATAGACAACATCTTAAATAAACAAGAAACAGATGTAGAGATTTCCCCCCTTTGCAAACTCCTTAAATCTCCAAGTCAATGTCGACGGTTGCTTGCGATATTGACATCTTCAGATTCCTCGCTTCATTCTACTTGCTATCTTCTTCATCTATGAGCTCCAAATCTCAATGGAAGTAGATCAAATCTGGCGTTGAAGTCCTCTTGAGCTCCTCTCTTTCTCTCCTGCACAAGATAGAACGAATTAGCCAAAAGGAGATACCTAAAACCCCAAATTCGCATCATATATATAGCAGCACATAAAGGAGATGAAAAGACCAAGAAACCCATGCCAAAATCCTTCCAAAACCCCTCTAGGATATGTAGGAGAACCCTAAGGGCAAAGGGGTCAAGAATGGGAACAAATGGTTTAGGTTTAATGGGTTTCGAAAACAATATGGAAAACCCATTCCGAACGCGTCAGAAAAAGTGTCGACTCTTAGAGTTGACACTTCTTGCAAGGTGTTCTGCCAAAATAGAAAAAAACACCTAGAGCAAAAGTGTCGAATCTTAGAGTTGACACTTTTTGCTATAGAACACAAAAATAGAAACCCAGAGCAAGAGTCGACACTTTTTACTGCAGGTTCTGTATGCAACAAAAAGATGTACCCAACCCAAAAGTGTTGACTCTCAGAGTCGACACTTGCTATCTACTGTGCCCAGACAGCATGTAGGCCAACAAGTGTTGACTCTGAGAGTCGACACTTGCAGTTGCCAACTAGAAAACTACCTTGGGCAAGGTTTTGGGGGCGAGATGGCAACTATGGACGGGTTCTATCCCTGCAGATCTACACAGGTGCAGTCTGCATGGGGTAGATGGGATATGAAGAGAATTTTGGCTACAGGAGGATTTTGGACGTGAAAATTGATTTGGAGGTAGGGGAGACGTGGGGGAAGACATAGACGAAATTTGAGGGTGAACTGAGATAGCAGAGACCAACCAGTTAACCACGCCTCTGTTCCTGCAGGTAGACAAACAGGGGCGCACCAGCCAGAAGGGTACCAACGGGCTCCACACAGCAAAACGACCACGAACGGGGAACTCTTGGCTCTGCTGGACGTCGAGGAGGTCGCCTCCCAGTAGCATGTGCAGCAGAAACTCCAGGGAAGAGGGTCTTGGGTGTCTCACCCAAGAAGAAGAGATGGATGAGGGAGGTGCGTGTCGCACCCACAAGGGAGAGGGGAAGAGGGAGGCCGCGGCCTTCACAAGGGAATTACACCAAAATTTTCTCTTCATTAATTCCAAATAGAGTACAAAAGAGTATATATATGGGGAGGGAAAAAACCCTAATTACTTACCAAAAGAAATACTAATAAGAATCCTAGTTAAAACACTTATTATCCTACCTAGAGTCCAAGAGAAGGGTGATAAGGGGACAAGAGGATAAGGGGGGAAAGGGCGCCCACCCAATCCTAGGAGGAGTGGAAAGGGAGGGGGCGCCCTCCTTCCCAGCCCACTTGGGCTTAGGAAAGGGAGGGGCATGTGCCCCAATCTCTGGGCCCACATGGGGGTGGCCAGCCAAGTCCTCCATGGGCCTGAACAAATGCGGCCCACTAACCTCAATCAACCTACTAAACACAACTATGACACTAATGGAGTCCAATTGGCCTCAAATCGGCCTACAAAAATCTAGAATGAAAGACATAAAGATATCCAAGCTCCTGGCTAGTTCTCCATGTCATCTCCAAGTCATAAAGAAGTCTGCAAGTCCCGAGTAGTGCTACGTGTCCTGTAGTGTCGCTCTGTCGTATCACGTCAATCTCTAGCTCGGGTGTCCTCACCAACTCTCTTCGGGCGGGAGGAACTCGACCCCATCGAGTAAGGGTCTCTGTCGCTCAATTATCGCTCCAGTAAGTCCAAAGCTAACATCTCCAGTGAAGCCCGGGTGATCCATTTATCATCTGACGTGGGCCATCCTCTCCAACGTACCAAGTAGCGCTGGTATGTGCCACTCCTAGTAGTCATGACCTGCTCATCCAGTATACACTCTATACTCTCGCACTGTTGAGGTGACGGGACTGGAGGTGGGCTCTCAAGGGAGGGGTCACTCACAAGGGGTGGAGAAGGCCTAAACAGCTCACTAGGAATCACTGTCGGGTCCCTATATACGATTAAATCTGAGACATTGAATGTGAAACTGATACCATAGTCCTCTGGCAAGTCTACAACATATGCATTGGACCCAACTCACCTCGGCACTCGAAAGGGGCCAACACCACGAGCTTGTAGTTTCTTCACGGCTCTAGAAAGAAATCGTTCAGGTCTGACCCTAATCATGACATGATCACCCTCTTGGAACTCACTAGGGTGTCTTTGAGCGTCAGCCAACTCTTTATATCATGCGTTGCTGGTCTCTATGTGGTGACGGATATCATCATGTAAACCCCTAACATGTTCGGAAAATGACTCAGCAGACTGCGACACTCTAGCATGCATGGGTAAGGGAACAAGATCCACTGACTTCCTAGGTCTGTACCTTGTAACAATCTCAAATGGACTCATGCCCGTGGACCTAGTGACTGAGTCATCATATGCAAATTTGGCAAGTGGCAAAACCAGATCCCAGTCCCTCTTGTGTTCCCTAACAATGTAGGGGAGACTATTCCCCATTAATTTATTTCCTGAGGCTTGGATGATGACCTCTGAATGTTACCCTCTAGCAGTGGTCGAAGGTTAGACTGGGGCATAGGGAAGCAGCTCTCGGCGTAGGGCTCTTGGTGTGATATTCTCGGACGGGCCAATTGGCGGGAAGAGGAAGGGGGGTTGTCGGCCCGCTAAGATCTCGGCACATAAACCATCGCGTCGAGAGGAATTGGACACACCAAGATCGATCCACGCCAGGAAGAAAGAGGCTCCGGGGGGGTTTGTTCTAAGGGTTTCAGTGCTTTCACGGAGCTCTTTTCTAGGGGTTTTGAGATCCAGGCTGTGATTGAGGGCGGATTTGGGACGCAAATGGTGACTGGGCCGGGGTCTTTTCTTGGGCAATGCCGGGGAATCATTGGAGGGCAGAATTGATTGAGGGATCGAGATCACCACCGGTTCAAAACATTCTGGAGATGTTTTTTGTCGTCGGCCATCCAGGGGATCAAGAGATGACTATCTCTATTTCCTGAGGCGACCCTAATGGCTCGAGAGAAAGAAACCAGGAGACGAAGAGATTCCATAGTGTTAGAATCGTCAATATCACTGAAGGGGAGAGAGTACAAAGTCCAGTAATCCCTGAGAATGGTGATTGGGACTCCTCCTTCACCATTCCTCCAAGAGTAACAATCGGAGCGTAGAGAAAATAACTAGTGACCCCAATCATCGGAGGGACTAAATTGCACAGCAGATAACATATATCTGGAAGAGACAGAGAAATGAGGACACGATTACTTCACACTTCAACAGAACAATCACAGCCTCACATCTCACTATCTTATTACTTATATCGCTTACAAAAAAAGAAACGGGGAGAAAGACAGGGGGATCAGAAGCTACATTTCTTCCTCAACGATGGAGGAATTCGAACGCATTAAACGCAAAGCAAGATAAATATGAAGAAGAAGAAAATGGGGGGGGAGGGCGGAGCATTGTGGGGTCTCCCTCCCCCTTGTACACCGACCTTCTCTTCCTCTTCTCACAGCACTCGAGCTTTTAGAGCGGACACTCTTTTCTCTTCTCCTATCTCTTCTTATGTCTCTTCTATCTGATCTCCTCTCTTTTTAGCTAATCTTTCATTCCTTCTCCTTTGGTAAGCGGAGGAGAGGGGTTTTATAGGCCCCGTCCCCCTCTCTTCTCGGAGGACATTTCCCGGCGCGCTTTGGAAACCTCCCGGCGCGCCTCAAGCATGTGGGGGAGACTTCCCGACGCGCACCCTATAGCCATCTTGGGCTTCATTAAAGGGGATTTCAGCGCCATGCTTATTGGCCCAATTAGGACTTTTAGGGTCATTTGTGCTAAACAACTTACATTGTCTCATTGTCTTTGTTGACTGTTATATTTGTTATGGCATCTATTGATCTCTAACATCTGTCAAAACCTTCAGAAGACCGATCTCAATAGTCAGTTGATTGGATGGAGGTTGACGTAGTTTTTAATCGGTAATGCCGTCGAAAAGATGGCAATACCGGACATCAGCTTTACCGGAAAGGGCTTCAGCCGGGTAAAAGTGTTAGTAGCGATGGCTCTTCTTCGTTTCTGACTTCGTAAGAGTCCCTTGGCTCTCCACTTCTAGCTTAATCTTCTCTTTGGTCTCATCTTCGCTCTTGCTCATATTTCATCTGTCAACAAATTCCCCCCACCTGCGGATGGCGTAAGCGCAGAGTAAGTGGCACGGTGTTTGCAGGTGCATCATTCAGTATCTGAAAGTATTTTTCTCAGCTTCATATTACTGGTTTTCTTCGATCTTTGGCCCGGTAGCTTCATTACATTGGACTTTTCTTTTAGTTCTCTGATATGATATTCTAGAAGATATAGACCCTAGAAGGAGGGCCCGACGAGTAGAAAATAGAGAGTCCTGCGCATGTAGGACTCTTCAGGCAGCCTAGCGGTCGGTCGACTGACCGCTTGGCGCAAGAAACGGTTGGTCGATCGACCGTTTGCAACAAAACACCTAATTTTGTGCAGTTGAGTCCCGGACATCTATTTAAGCTCTGAATTGACCCAAAATGGGCCCGAAAGCTAGGGAATTGAAGATAAAGCTTCCAAGGCTCAATGGGCTTGAAACATGGTGAAGAAATGGGTTCGAGATAGGCTCAAAGAATGCTCCAAAATAATGGTTAATTTATGACATTAGGAAGGTGAATAAGAGAAATAGCTCAACTTACAGGCTGAAAATGGGTGTCAACAGATGCCCCTCCTTGATGTCTGCTTTGGAAGAGCGTGAGCAAAAGTGATGCGGAGATGAAATGAAAAGGAGATGGAGCGAAAGCGATAGCGACATGAAATGGAGATGAACCGAAGAGAACTGATAAGCGGGCATCAAGGCAAAAGACACCCGTCACAACCAACAAGTGACAGGAATTCTCCCGAAAATGCCGAACTAACCACAAGGAACGATTGGCAAGGATGAGACATGTCTGGAGAACTAACTAAGAGAGAAAGGAAAGGGAAACATGACCAACCTCATTGGGGGACACAATCCACGGGCAATGAGGGGATTGGAAAGAGACAACTGAAGAGCTGGAAAAGAAAAGATAAACTGAGATAAAATCCAGACAGGAATCACGTTGGCCAACCAGACCGAGCGGGTAGATCAGGGAAGACAATCAAATTTAGAGTGGAATGAAGATCTCTTATCCAAGAGAAAATTGAAGTGCAATCAACCATTGCTAAGGAGAAATCTTGAGAGAATTTCGAGACGTGAGTGCTTAAAAATGACATGATGCATGCTAGGCTAAAATAAAGAAATCATCAAAACGAATATGAAGAAATCATAAAATAGAAAGTACTCAAGGATAATATTGCTAGACCAAGCCAAGATGGGGTTAAGAATCTTCTTGCAACCACGGCATGCGAGACAGAGTCCATCGTCCCACACCCAACTCAACTGAGAGGCCTATCCAATGATTAACCGTATGCTCCTAGATCATCATCATTTTTGTTAAAGGGGAACATCATATCCCATAACACATGAACATCAACACATTATATCCCAGAACATCAAATCATCATCATTTTTAAAATGATGTTAATGTGATTTTAACTGGCCCATACTAAGTCAAAAATGATTTCTTCATGCAACCTTCAATAAACAAATAAATGCCTACACACATATTTATTGGCACTTACCATATAAGTATGCATGTGTGAATGATTGTCTTTTCCCAATTCTCTGGTATATAAAATGGTGATTTGTAGAAGGTCAGATTAAGTTAGGTTGGAAGCTATCACTATGCGTGATAGTGATCCTCGAATCTAAGTTCTTTACCTCGTACAAGGAGCCAGTTAAACAGAATAAATATCTCCGTATTGCTTGCTTGCACATACGATTAAACCTTGTTTCCATTCCATGAAACGAGCATTATTTTCATGTAGTCTTTCAGCCCCGAGGGCTCTTCTATCTTGGCGATTAATCAAGGGTTACCATTCTTTCAAAAGGGCGTAATTAACGTCATAACCTTTACAGTATGGCAGACTTTTGGGCCCGACATGATCACCCACCATTGCCTGACTAGTCAGACGAGTGCACAATAAATTTTATCACGAAAGTGACTGGCACGTCTCGCTTTAATAAATTGAATAAATAAACAAACCTAAATAAATAATAAAATAAATAACCAAAATGTCCCCCACATAGTCTGGCACGCCCGGTGGGATGGCCTAAGAAGGATACTTCCTCGAGCCAAAATTTACACTTACTAAATTTGGCATATAATTAGTTTTCTCTCAATATTTGCAATGCCTGCTTGAGGTGTTCTTCATGGTCTTCTTCAGACTTTGAATAAATCAAAATATCATCGATAAAGACCACAATGAACTGGTCTAAGTGAGGCCTGAATATGTTGTTCATTAACTGCATGAAAGCTGCGGGGGCATTTGTTAGTCCGAAAGGCATAACAGTAAATTCGTAATACCCATACTTGCTTCAGAATGTAGTTTTATGAATATCTTCTTCTTTGATCTTCAGCTGATGATAACCAGATCGGAGATCAATCTTGGAGAAATATTTAGCTCCAGATATTTGGTCGAATAATTCATCAATCCTCGGTAGTGGGTACTTGTTCTTGATTGTAAGGTGGTTTAACTATCGATAGTCGATGTAGAGTCTCATTGACCCGTCCTTCTTCTTCACGAATAGCACAGGCGTTCCCCATGGGGAAGTACTTGGCCGGATGAAACCATTGTTCAATAGCTCCATTAGTTGTTCCTTTAACTCTTTCAGCTCAGCAGGGGACATTCTGTAAGGTGCCTTGGAAACAGGTCCAACACCAGGGACAAGGTTGATGGTGAATGACACCTCCCGCTCCGGGGGTAAGCCAAGCAATTCTTCTAGAAAAATATTAGAAAAATCTCGAACTACACGGATGTCTTCAAGCTTAGACACCTCGACATCCGTGGCGATTACAAATGCAATGAAAGTCATACATCCTTTGCTTATAAGTTTACTAGCTCGGATGGCTAATATAAGAGGTGATCTAACCCGAGGGCTAATGTATACCAGTTTCGGGTAATCCACAAAAGTTATCTTGTCATTCTGGCAATCTACAGTTGCTTGGTGTGTGGATAACCAGTCAACACCTACTATGACATCATACCCCTTCATATCTAGGCATATCAGGTCGACAGGTAGATTGTTTCCTTTAACCATAACCTCACAATTTGGGTAGTGATGTATGATATCGGACTTGTTCCCGAGAGGTGTAGATATGACTAAGTCTAACCATTCGGGCTCCTTAGAAAATGAAGCAGCAAATTTCTTGGAAATAAATGAATGAGTTGCTCCGGTATCAAATAAAACTTTAGTAGTCTTAGAACAAATAGTTAGTGTACCTTCCACAATTCCACCTTCCGTCAATTCCGTTTCTTAGAGAGCCTGCAGACGGCCTTACTTCTTGACTAGATGCTTCTCATCTTTAGTTGTTTGCTCATTCAATAATGGGCAATCTGGGATTTGATGTTCTTGGCTCCCACATCGGAGACAGGCTCCCAATCTCCTCCAACATTCCTCGGCCTTATGCCGACCTTGTCACAATGCTTGGAAACTTCCTTAGAAGGTGTGGTGATGGAGAAAGGCTTGTCATTTTTCTTGAATTTCTTCTATTTGGAGGGTTCCCCTCCATTATTGGGCTGCTTCTTATTGGATGAGGGCTTGAAACTTCCAGGACTCATGACTTGCTCTTTCTTGTCCCTTCCTCGGATCTTATTAGATAATTCAGTGGCGTCCTCTAGCAATTGTGCACGTCGGACCATTTTCGGGTAGACTTGGATGTCCATCGGTGCCAGTTGGGTAATGTATTGGGGCCGAAGCGCATTGAGGAATCTTCTAGCCTTCACCTTTTCAGTACACACCAAGTGGTGTGCATACTTGGACAGTCTTGAAAATTGGGCCTCATACTCAGCCACTGATAGGGTCCGTTGCTTTAACGCGACAAACTCTACCACCATCTTTTCTTTAATACAGTCGAAAAAGTACTTATTATTTTAATGCTCAACAAATTTAGCCCATGTGACGTTCTAACATTCTATCTATCTTGTAGGAGAAGAAAGGGAGAAAGGAGAGGAGAAGAGGAATATTGGTGAATATCATCTACATCCTTGCAGTTCTGGAGATCGTGACTGAAGATAAAAAGGAGCAGATTGAAGAGAGGAATGCACTGACGTTCACATTGACGGCATCCAGGTTCCTCCTACCCAAGCATCATAGGAGATCATCTACAACCCTTTCTACATATGGGGATCTATTTCTTCACTCTTTTCACATCTATTCTAGTGATCTACAATTGGTTTATGAGCATGTATTGATCATATCATTATTTTCTGAACTCTGACTCTGTGAGTCTGGTGAACCGTCATACGGTTGTGGTTATATTGTGCCGCAGCTATTGCAGTTTGTGTGTGTGTCTTGATCCGTGGTCAGATCATGCAAGAGATGACATCTCCTTATCTTTGGAGTGAAAGCTTCGTGCGCTTCAATTTGAAGCAAGTGGATCCTTACTATTTTGGTGAGGGGTGGACGTAGGGAGCTCATCGTGGTCCCAAACCACCTAAAAAAATCTGTCTCGCATCTGTGTGATTGTGATTTGCCTGCCTATCATTTTCGTATCGATCGTGTGAGAGCGGAGAGCTTGAGAGAACTAGTTCTCATGCTGTGTTTATTTCATCTGTTCATATCTCGTGTTTGTAGTTAATTTCATTTCCATAGTGTTAATTTTAAAAACCTCCATTACGTTTGGTGGGGACAATTCAACCCCCCTTCTTGTCCATGCGTGCATCTAGGGAAAATAATCAAGGTGGTAGATACAGGTCTTGACCAGCAAGAAACGTCGAGACTCCTTTGTGGTGATGACTTTTGCTTTTCAAAGTGACCAACCATCTGTGTGCTTTGTCAAAATGAGGTTGCTGGCATTAATGGGATTCACCCTTCTAGACCTCTATTGAGCCTTCATCTTTAGGGGGAGAAGGAAGAAAATGTGAGACAAACCTCCTGAGATGACCGGCAAAATCGTTAACCCGGTGAGCTAACTGGGACCCTAGTCGACTCTCCCCTTTAGGGTGACTTCGGACCAAGACTCGAGCACTTGCATTTCATTGCCCCTTTCATATGATTTGACTTTAGCTTTCAAGGGGTTTCTTTTATTAGAGTCAGGCATGGTCACAACAAGGCTTTGACATTGATTTATCATCAACCTTTTTTTCATCATTTTCATCATTTTTTCTTTCTTCAAGGGATATAATAGCTTGACATTTTGGAATCCCTCTTATATGCCTACAGGGACACTGCTCTCTTCTCGTGCTCTCACATAGGCTCAAGGGGATGGATCCTACTCTTGACTTGAGGGGATTATGCTTTGATTTCCTATGCTCAGCATTTTAAGGGCACCGGTTGTCTTATTCGGTAGAAGAGGAAGTGAACAAAGATTATAGCTTTCCTGGAGACCTTCAGGGTGAGGCCTCGCTATTGGCAATGTTACAATTTTTTGCATAAAACACATGTGTGGGTGCATGTTTCCTTCCTTTTAATAGGCATAGGCCGACATGGCCGGACAAGGATCTCCACGGTTCTGGCAGACCAAGACTGGATACCTACCAAACTTCAATGGGCCCTATCCTATCATGAAGGGTGGATGTGATGACTTGACTCCATGATGATCACCAAGCATTAGCATTTTTTTCTTTTCTTCTTTTTTGTTGTTATTTTTTTCTCTTTTGTTGTTGTTGTTTTTTTGAATAGCTATATACAGGGTCTCACGAATAGAATTTCTTTAAGTCGACCCCATTCCATGGGTATGTGAGTTCTACTCTATTGGCGTCCACTAACTTGTATGCGTTGCCTGAGTAGACCTCTTTGATGACATAGGGACCTTCCTGTCATCAGTCAAATATGTAATTTTTTTTATTGAGTCTAGTGAGTCGTTATGTCAAATGAGTCCGGTACTAGTAAACCTTTGATTATCATTATTCAATAAAGTTAGATTTTTTAGTACATTATCTTGTGTTCACTTTTATGTGTGAATGTAGCGCTCTAATTATCTTGCTAGCTTGAGGCGTATTGCCAACTGTTCACATTCCCGATTTTCCTTTTGCTGTATATCTTGGGGTGTGATAGTTAAGTTGGTATTAGAGTCTAAGTATAAGTAAGTCCTAGAAAAATGTCATGTCATAGGTTAAGTCCAAGGATTAAGGACCCACACCTATGAACTAAGGAAGAAAATTTCCCACCTATGAGAGGTTGGGTAGAGCCCGAGATGAGATAGTAATTTAGAAATTATCTATAGGTTAACTTCCCCTCATTCCATAGGAATTAACAAATCATTCCTTTTCTCATGTACCTTTTCGAAATGGCTCACCGTGTTAACTGGGATGAAATGCAACAAACTGTTGCGGGTCTTACCCAAGCCCTACAGACTATAGCCCAAGCCAGCGCTCGGGCAGGTGCTAGTGATTTACACTGAAATTTCTAGAGTTTGAGCCCTCCAAAGTTCTCTGGATCATCAAACCCCGATGAAGCGAAACGTTGGATGGACGAGATGGATCGAGTCTTTAATGTTATGCAATGCATAGACCAGGAAAAGGTCCTTTTTGTCACCCTCCAACTTCACAAGGATGCACGCACATGGTGGAAAGCAACATTGGCTCCTCTCCAAAATAGGCAGATCACTTGGGCGAAGTTTCTTGAACTATTCCATTCAAAGTACTTCTTCGAGCACGTCAAAGAGAGAAAGGCCACAGAATTCGCCGCACTTCGACAAGGCATGATGTTTGTAGCTGAATATGAACTCCAATTCTCTAGGCTAGCACAATATGCTCCTCATCTAGTTAGCACTTATCTATTAAAGGCTAACCGAATCATGGACGGATTAAGGCCCATCTTTATAACTCAACTTGGACCCTAAAATATCTGTACATATGCGAAGATGGTCCAACGGACTTATTTTTGTGAAAGGACCTTGGAGAAGGTCAAAAAATTCAAAGGCAAGGAAGAAGAGTCTAGGAATGCTACCATAATGGCAATGGGACTCTACAAGAAAGGAGAGAGGTTCAGCATCATGGAACCCTACAAGACCTGTGACAATAAGAAGCGATCCCATAATGCCAACGGGAACGGTAAGAACAAGAAGGTGAAAGAAGAGGAAAGGTAAGTCATGGCAGCTTGCTCATTCTGTGAGAAGTTCGGCCACTCGGTCGAGGAATGCTGGAAACACCTAGGGGTGTGTTTACGTTGTGAAAGACGTGAGCACCGCATGCCGAATTGTCCCCTCATGAAAGAGAAAACTTCTGGTGGTGGACACAAGCGCCATACTCATCTTAATGCCATGTTGGAGGAAGAAGCGCCCATGGATGATGGGCTAATGAAAGGTACCGTTCAAATTTATTCACATCGTGTATTTGTGTTATTTGATACTAGTGGTTCTCATTCCTTTGTATCTACTACTTTTTTAAAAACTTTACTTGTTCCACCTGTTCCTCTACCTTCGGACCTAATAATCACAACACCCTTAGGTCCCGGAACTAAGCTTACCACCAACTTTCCAAACAGTGAGGTAACAATTGAAGGTCATAATCTTCCCGTAAACCTCGTATGCCTTGACATTGAAGGCTATTATGCTATTCTAGAGGTAGATTGGCTTGTTGATCATTATGCAGACATTAATTGTTGCAATAGGAGGATTTCTTTTCACAAACCCGATCTTCCAATATTTTCTTTCCTTGGAATCAAATATAGGCGACCTTCGGTCGGATGTGAGGGCGCACATTTGCGAGTTCGGGCTTCATACTTTTACTTTCTCCATGCCATTCCTTTTCCATTCATTTGCTGACCTGTCATGAACAAAACATCATGAGTGTCAGTCATATGAGAGTGGAAAAACAACAATGACTTATAGTGTTAGCCATTATCAAAATCATGAGATACAAATGATCAATAACCACATGGGCACAACAATAGCGATCCAAGACATGCGTGTGCTCAGACATATATACTAACATGAAGTGGAACAGATTAAAACCTGCACTGACTTGGACTATGCACGGACTTGATACAACTCAGACTTGATGCAGGCGTGCAAGGACTTGAGAGAAAATGCACGGACTTTGAGTTTTCTGCAATGCATGAAGAGATGAGATATGCACGGGGTTTTATGTGCACGGACATGAGATGTACACAGACTTCTATATGCTCGGACCTTGCAACAGTAGGTGCAGACTTTAGATACAAAAGATGCAAGGACTTATGTATACACAGACTTGAAGAGTAAAACGTGCACGGACTTGGAGGGTAAAACGTGCACGGACTTATGATGCAACCCAATACAAATCAGCCTACGTCCAAAATGTGCACAGGGTTTGATGTGCACAGACTTGAAGGATAAAATGTGCATAGACTTAATAGATCATACAACACAACAGTAAAGTGACTAAGTCCAGAATGTGCATGGGGTTTGATGTGCATGGACATCAACACAAAAAGTGCACGAACTTGGGGTACTCAAAAGATGCATGGAGTTTAGCAAGTGAAACGTGCACGGACCTATTTTGCTGAAAACGTGCACGGACTAAGATATATGCATGGACTCAGTTGGAAATGTGAAATGTGCATGGAGTTGTTTGTGCATGGACTTCATTTTATCACAAAGCCAAAATGTGCACAGACTTGTGAGAAAGTGCACGGACATTAAGTTGTTCGAACTTCAAACAAAAACATGCACGGACTTGCATTGGATGCAGTGTGCATGGACTACTGTGCAGAGACTGTACATGCACAGACTTTATGAAAGTGTGCACGGGCTTCGTGAAGCAGAGTCAAAACGTGCACGGACTTAACAAGTGTGTGCACGGACTTGGAGTGTAGGTCGTGCATCAAATGCACAAACCATGCACGGACTCTATGATGCATTTTGAAGACTCTGCACGAACTTTAGAAAGTGTGCACGGACTCATGTTCTTGGCCAAGGCCAGAACATGCATGGGCTTTGTGATTGTGCTGACACATGCACGGATTCAATAAGATGAAATGTGCACAGACTTGGCAGGCGACATACACAGACCCAAACATGCATGGAATGTGAACAAATGCAGACCTCCTAAATGCACTGACAGACCTTCTATAAATAATGACTCTCCTAGATGCATGCATAGTCTTGCAGCAACAAATGGAACAGGCAACACTAATCATGCATAATAGTTGGTGACTCAATCAAGCACTAATTGTTCATTGAAAGAAGTGACTCAAGGAGTTTCTATCATCAAATCATCAAAGTAACACTCCATCATAAGTTGCTATCATCAAAACAACACTCCATCATCAAAGACCAGGGGGCACAGCAACACCCCTTCGAGGTATTTGAATGCCACTTGCTCGATGCATCACTCTATAGGGAGGAGCCGAAGCAAACTCCCCGACCACCTCAAAACAAAGGAAAGAAGATAGAAGAAACCAGTGACTGGTTTCCTCCACCTCCGCCTGATTATGTGGCCCAGTAGGAGGTATCACATATTGCTGAAGTCAAAGTGGTGTTCCTAGCAATCTCCTCTAACATTTACCCCGAGCCAGAGATGCCAAGGCTCGAGGATCTTCTGGGTTGCCTGAAAGTCCCTCTGGGAGTCACAAAACCCCTCATAGATATAGACTGTCAAATAGTCAAACTGTTAAGGATTGTGGAGGTGCCCAATCTTGAGAGTCAACCCACAATATTTTATATGGCCAATGAACAGCCTGTGAAAGGAGATGATGATGGCAAATTTCCCAAGGAAATTTGGGATCCAATTGTCCCGATCATGGGAATCCCTGATATGTCTAGCAAGGTGGAGAAGATGGCTAAAAAGCAACAGATTCCTTCCTTCCAGGCCGAGAGCCAAAAGCAGATGTTTAAAAGGTTGTGGTATCCACCCAACCTGGACAGGGAACTGTTGAAGATTACCCGACATCCGGGTTTGGGCTTCTCAATAGAGGAATATTACGAGGCAAATGTGGTATCTGTCTCGACCTTCACCGGTAGAGATCCTCCAAAAAACCCAAATATATAGGGTGCCGAGAGCCAGGGGCGGCATACGCCCCAGAAGATGAAGCCCGAGATGAGGAGGTATTCCTCTGGAACCCACCCACTTGCTGAGATATTGGGTTGGTTCCATCTACTTCTGGAGGACTGACTCCAGATAGTCGTGGCGGCAGGGCAGTGTCGCCCCCACCTGATGACAGAGTGGGAAGCATTAGCCAAAGCCCCACTCCAGATCTCGCCTAATACGATCCTGCTATGCTCGCATTATTATATGGGCAGCATCAGGAGATCAAAAGATTGAAGGAACAACTAGCCAAGATGACTAGGCTCTTATATGAGCTAACTAGGGGCATTCTCCTCCGACCGAGCTGTTCTACAAGCTCGAGCCAGCTTCCTATAACTAAAGCAGAATTGTATAGCCACAGGTAGAAAGAATGAATCTGCCAAAGATTATATCAAGAAGTGGATATGCCTCCACAAAAGGTGCGAGTGCCCTCTAAGCTGTGAGACCGCCATTACAGTTTGTAGATGAAGCCTGAAAGAAGAAATCTCCTAAAGGATGGAGGGCGTCAAATTCTGATCCTTTGATCACCTGAGTATAGTGGCAGCTAATATTGAAGCCCTGATGTCAAGGCATCATCCAGCCATTACTATGGCAGAACAAGAGAGCCAATCCCTATCCACCAACTTCAGTGTCTTCATCCACTTGAGAAGGAAAGCAAGGGAGGTGGCTGGCCCCTCAACCAGTCAGCAGCCTGCGCAGCAAACCTCCTCATTGCGGGAATAAATGAAGAAACCTTACTCTTTCCCGAGGGATAAAACTCGGGTGATTTTTGAATGGGCTTGTCACTATAGCAAAGTCACTCTACCAAGATCCAAGAGGCCAGAGGATGTTAAAAGAAGTGATGACCCCTGGTTATGCCCCTACCACCGGATACTAGGGCACCCTATCGAAGATTCTTATATCTTCAAGGACATTGCTCAAGGCCTAGTGCAGGAGGGCAAGCTCTAGATGGGTGAATATGAAGTAAACCCACCACGCCCGCATGAGGCGGGCGTTTATGAAAGGGGGGTCCATATGATCTCAATTTATCATCGGGTTCCTAAGGATATGCTAGAGACCGAGCTAAGCCAGCCTTGAACCAAGAAATTGCATCGAGCTCCCGAGGATACGTCAGAGGCTGAGCTAAGCCAGCCTCGAACCGAGAAGCTACATCGGGCTCACGAGAATACGTTAGAGGGTGAGCTAAGCCAGCCTCGAACCAAGAAGCTACCAAGGATATGTCAGAGGCCGAGCTAATCTAGCCTCGAATCAAGAAGCAGCATCGGGCTCCCGAGGATACCTCAGAGGCAGAGCTAAGCCAGCCTCAAACCGAGAAGCTGCATCGGGCTCCCAAGGATACAATAGAGGCTGAGCTATGCCAGCCTCGAACCGAGTAGCTGCATCGGGCTCTCAAGGATACAACAGAGGCTAAGCTAAGCCAGCCTCGAACTGAGAAGCTGCATCGTGCTCCTAAGGATGCATCATAGGCCGAGCCTCAAACTGAGAAGCTGCATCAGGCTCCCAAGGATACAACACAGGCCGAGCTACGCTAGCCTCAAATCGAGAAGCTACATCGGGCTCCCGAGGATACAATAGAGGCTGAGCTAAGCCAACCTCGAACCGAGAAACTACATCAGGCTCCCGAAGATACATCAGAGGTTGAGCTAAGCCACCTTCAAACCAAGAAACTACATCGGGCTCTCGAAGATATATCAGAGGCCGAGCTAAGCCATCCTCAAATCGAGAAACTGCCGCTTGTACGGCAAGTATTAATCTCAAAAGGGGAGGCGTGCAACACCATTCCCCTGATAATGGAGGTTGCCGACTCGACCGATCAAAGATATCATAAAGCAAATATGATCTCCCTCTTCACCCCTATCGATGAAGGTCCCGTAGAGGCGGTCTACGATGACTACTAAGAAGATCCTCAAGAAGTCCTACGACTCTCTATGCTAGAAGGTAGTGATTGACTAAGCGGAAGGTGAGCTAGAAAGGGGGGGTTGAATAGATCACCCCAATTTAGTCAAACTTAAACTATTCAAAATGCCACAGGCAATAAGAGCCAACAATTATCATTTTGATGATTTCTTTATTTTAGCCCCGTATACATCATGTCATTTTGAGACTCAAGATCGCCTTCTCAGGAATTTCTCTGGAAGCTTCTGGATGCCCCCGACTTGGTCCTCGGACCCTTTTTATGACCCTACCAAGTTGCGGTCGTCCCATGACCGCCTTCTGAAGGTTGCGATCACTCGACTGACCGCGTTCTCGTTGCAGAATCCTGACGGTTCTAGGCTCCATTTTCTTCAGCCAAAGGCATCTTGAGACCCGATCTTCCGCAGGAATCTTGCGCCGGAGGGGTCTAGGACTCTTCCTAGGCTTTGTTCTATCGAAACCCACACTTTGTCACCAAAAGAGGGAACCCATTTTCAAATTCAAGGTTTCAGTTTGACCTAGGGTTTCTGGGTTTTCTATAAGTAACACCCTAGTCGCAGTGCGTAAAAGGGGGTGTTTCTTTGGTTTGGTGTGAAGTCATGTCGCATCGCCCACTATTCTCTTCGACCCCAAGCTGTCTAGGGGAGTATTAGCTTCAATTCTATTTGCCCAGGGCTTCCTTATTCTCATTCTTTCCTTTATTTCTCTACCCCGTCTTTCCCTGTTTCATCACAGCTCCGCACTTTTTCTACATGTTGTTGTACATTCTAGCATTTTACGTCATCATTTTCCGCCGTCCCACTATGTGTTAATTCATTCTCTTCATTCATACATGTACACAATACACACACCTACTTGTTCCACCCTTTTATAGGAGTTAAGAAGCCACATGGGAAACAATAGAATTAATGCGCAAGAGGTTCCTGAAAATATTCTAATTGTAAGTAATATGCACCCTCCATATTTATATATATTTGAATTTGGACACCAAATTCTTCTAAGTGGGGGAGGGTGTAGCACCCTAATAAACATATATAAGAATAAAAAACTTAACATAGTTAAAAGGCCCAAGCCACGATAAACCTTTAAGCCTTAAAAACCTAAAATGGGTCTAATAAGCCACTTTTACGTATTAGCACATGGGGCCCCAACAATAGCCCCTTAATATTTATCTAACCTAATAGGCCTTAATGGGCCTTTACATACACCCCATTGCTCTGTTCGAAAGGATGAAGGGATTAGGTTGACCTATGCTTTAGGGTTTGGATCGAATTGGGAAAGCGACTGAGGTTATGAAAGGATAAGGACGATCGAGGGGAAAGTTGCATGCCAGTTGCATTAGGAATTCTTGGTAGGACTCGGAAGATTAAGTCCTTATAAATAAGAACCCCTACGAACAAAGCAGAGCCTATTGCTGCTGTTGTTCATGATCTACTGTGAAGGAAAGCCCGTGGGTCTTCCTCTGTTCATCTTCGTCCTCTACAATCTGCTGCTGCGAGGTTGTAGTTGCGTATGTCTTCTTCCTCGACATCCTCTTCTTCTTCCTCTGGTCTTCCTCCTCCGATTCAACCAATCAAGGTCAGTGATCTCAATAATTCTAAGCCAAACTTGTTAATAAAAGAACCATCCATGCAATTATAGAGTAGTATACATGTTCCATACTCATTCCTGCATGTTTTATAGTTGATCCTGCGAAGTTTTTAAAGCCTTCTGTTAAACTAAAAATTCACGACAAGTACAGAGGATGCGAATTAATTGGCATCTATCCGGAAGGACACTAATTCTTGAATAGCGTCAGTCGATTAGACGTAAATTAATGCGCGTCTGTCACCCCTGATGTGAATTCCTCTAGTGTATTAAAATAACTATCGCATGTTTAAAATTAAATAAGTATGGAGCCCGATCTATAAAAATTTGCATGAGCATGTTTTTAATACGTGTGTTATTTTCTCTTAATTACTGTGTCCTCTGATCCATGAAATTATAGATAAACCCGGGACGGGCGGGTCAGACGGGACGTCAAATCCTGATTTCAAAGTCAAAATCATACAACTTTACCGCTCAATGAAGTCTATTTGTAGTAATACCCTGCTTATAACGCTGCGAAATTCCGTTCCTACCTCTTCTTCAGCGCGTGCTAACCATTCTTAGGGCTTGTTAATTTCATTGTAAGACACAGTAAAATTATATATTTATTTTATTTTATAATATTTATATTTGTTTATTTTATTATAAAATACTAAAAATGAGATTATATCGATTGATGTGGCACTAAGTTTTCCTGTTTTGTTTACCATCCACATTCATCATAAATCAAAACCCAAGAAAAAAAGATGAGTTGTGAATCAAAGGAAAAAAAGTAAAGAATGTGGTGTTTTCTTGTAGAGGAGTTACTAACTAGGCTTATTAAACTAAAGATATTTTGTGTAGGTGAAGAGTGGGCCATCGCTAAAAGGCGGAAAGATTGCACGTTGAACGAACTCTAAGACAGCTTATGTTAGGCTGCATGTTTAGATTTGGGCAATCGCTAGGGAGTCAGATTTACTGGGGCCCATCTAAGATTTCGTTGGGTTAGGTTTAAGTTTGATATCAATTTACCACAAGTGGAGTTAGGTTGATATCTTGGGTCGTCACTCCAAACTTTGTAAAATTTAAAATGTCATTTGAATTTAGCTAGGGTTAGGATTGGTGACGAGAGAGTAATCTCGCTCGGACTCATTAAGACCCAATAGTAATTGACCCAAGATCCAGACCCGTAAGTGTCACACATAATCTCTCCATGCACGAACCACGTGGAGCACGATCAGAAAATCATTGTCGCATTAATAGCAGATTAATAGACATCGAGGGGCAACGCACGACTCCCTGTCTCCTACAAGGTAGAAGACCAGTAGAGTCACAACTCCACACCTCCTGCAAGACGGAAGATCGAGCGGCCTACGATCTCATGATCCTAGACAACCGTTCCTCTAATAGATCAGAAGATGCAGACGGTAAAACGTGCTCGATAAGAGAGACCCTATAAGAACTACCATGGGTGGACGGCCAGGGGATAATCACTCTAAGCTCATAACACCTACTCTCCCATTTTTCCTTCACCCTAAATACATATGCTTCTGAGCACTCCTCTCCCCTTCTGATGATTCGTCTGATTTAAATATCAGAGAGTTATCTCTTGAGATCTCACCCGAGTCTCCTCCTGACGTTTCTCATTTTGCTCGGAAGCTTTCCTCTCAGAGAGTTTCTTCTCGTTCCCAAACAACAAATCTCAGAAGTGTGGCATGCGATCTGAAGTATCATTTTTCGACCTCTACAATTAGAATGAAAAATATTAAGTGAGATCAGCTTAAGTGCTTTTAGCTCTAACTTGGGTTGGGATAGGTTGGGTAAAGAAATGTTACTGCATTCAGTTAGATCCGATCGCAATGGGTTTGATTAGAACTCAAATCGGATCAGTTTTAAGTGAGTGATACGTTCTCTCGAGAAGTTAGACTAGCACCTACCCCAGCCTTGGCAATAACCTTGGCTTGCGTAGGTGTATTGATGGGGCATGGCAGATGTGTACAATCGGTTCTCGGAGGACAGTTATGCAAATTTACGTTTAACAAAGGGTAGACATGTACAAACAAAGCGCCAATTTTTAATGTTTTATTACCCAAGTTGCGGAATTGACGAGGAGCTTACCTCTATGCGTGTGAAACTGGGCTTGTGAGTTGGCCATCGTGGCCCACGCTTCCACGGCGACTTCGTGGTCACAACACAGCCACAACAAAAAGGGCAAGAAGACAATTATACAAAATTGTGGAGGGCGAAACGAGATCTATCTGAAATGAATTCCCCCAAGAGAAGATTTTCCTTAATGGAGACCCCCCGGAGCGTCTCTATTTAAAAAGAGACACTCTCAGGGGAGCCATTTCTTCTTTAAAAAAAAGAAATAGAAAGAAGGGAGCCCCTGACTAGGGCGCCATTTACAGAAATAGTGACTCACTATGGAGTCTTCATTTAAATGAAGACACTGTAGAAGGACGCTATTTACAACCATTTAAAGAAATGAAGACTCCCTGCAGAGTCTTCATTTAAATGAAGACACTACAGAGGGGCGCTATTTCTTTAGGCCATTTACTGAAATAATGACTCTCTACAGAGTCTTGATTTAAATGAAGACACTGCAGAGGGGCGCTATTTCTTTAGGCCATTTATTAAAATAATGATTCTCTACAGAGTCTTCACTTAAATGAAGACACTACAGAGGGGCACTATTTCTTAAGGCCATTTAAAGAAATGAAGACTCTCTACAGAGTCTTCATTTAAATGAAGACACTACAGAGGGGCACAGAGGGGCACTATTTCTTTAGGTCATTTACTAAAATAACGACTCTCTACAGAGTCTTCATTTAAATGAAGACACTGCAGAGGGGCGCTATTTCTTAAGGTCATTTAAAGAACTGAAGACTCTCTACAGAGTCCTCATTTAAATGAAGACACTACAGAGGAGCGCCATTTGCCGCTATTTACAGAATTCAATTACGGAATTGAAGACTCTCTACAGAGTCTTCATTTAAATGAAGACACTGTAGAGGGGCGCCATTTACAAAAATGAAGGCAGCCCTCTGGGTGCCAATTTATCATTCTCTTGAGCCACCTTGAATGGGCGCCCTTTGTGAAGGGTGCCGATTATAAAAATAATGGCAGCCACTAGGGCACCATTTCCTGATATCATGGCAGCCACTAGGGCATCATTTCCTAATATAATGATAGCCAGGAGGGCGCCATTTTCACACTGTTGATTTTCACCCTTTCCCGAGCCTGTCTGTTCACAGAATGGGCGCCCCTCTGCGAGGGCGTCAATTCTGAATGTAATGGTAGCCTGAAGGGCGCCAATTCAGCTTCCTGTGGCATCCTTTGAGGCGCCGATCTCACCCAAATTCTCGATATATTGTACGTTTGCTGTGGTTTACTCGTGGTTTGTCCCTACATAATAATATGTCCTTGAACTCTATTCCATGAAAATCTACCTCATATATATCCTATAATGGTTAAACCCTTGGAATTCTATATTGGCTATAAAATGAGAGTGGATGTCGAACAAACATGACCAATGTTATGCATATAGGGCCCGGTCTGGTCCTGGGAGGAGCACCCGAAAGTACTTGTGTCCATGGGAGTTGATTGACCATGGTGTTTAAGCATTGCACCGGGGTACTTGCTTGCTAGACTTTAGACATCCCACTCACTCTCTCGTGACGCAACTTACTTGACTTGACTTGACTTGAGGCCCGCAGAAGGGTAAAGGTACTTGCTTGAATGAAATAGCCAATTTCATTACACGTACTTGATATTACTTGCTCTTGCTTGAACATGAATTCTTACTTTCTTGAAAAATATTATGCAATCACTTGCTAGTGCCTTATTGATACTTGAAATCATGCAATAATCTTTCTATACGGTTCTTGATAAATTGCTTGTCTTTCTTTATAGTTCTTGATATCTTGCTTGTCTTTCTATACAGTTCTTGATTTCTCGCTTGTCTAGCATGCATAGCTTTACCTGTATTGCATGTAACATGTAAACTACTTAAAGATTGCTCGAACTTGAGATGTAATTCGTACTGAGCGATTCGCTCATCCAGTTTATTCTAACATTTTTCAGGAAATTTGAATAGCGACCACCATCCGGATGGGAATGAGACCTTGTGAAGAGTGCTTGGGGTGCAAGCAAAACCCTACCTGGCAGAGCGGCTAAGGATAGGATCTTGCAGCAGATTGAGAGTCTAGATGGCTTGGAGGAGGCAGGGCTGATGGATGATGCTGACGGAATACTCAGAGACAGTCTGAGGGTAGAGTTTGAAGAGATCCTCTCTAGGGAAGAGATTTATTGGAAGCAGAGGTCAAAGGAGAGAATGGATTAAGGAAGGATATAGGAAAACTGCATACTTTTAGTGCATTGCCTTTGGGAGAAGAAGCGTCAATTCTATCACTTGTATTAGGGTGGGAGACCATCTCCTCTCTAAGGATGAGGAGATCAAGGGATAGGTGAGGGCCTTCTACTCCAAACTGTTCACTAAAGATGATCTCAGTAGACCAGTGATTGCTTCTAACATTCTTCCCTACCTTCCTCCATAAGATAGGGAAGCTCTTTCCTAGTCCTTTTCTGAGGAGGAAATCTGTGAAACAATTTTTTCTCTTGCAGGTAACTGGACATCGGGACCTAATGGCTTCGCGCTTGCTTTCTTCCAAAAGTGTTGGGAAATTATCAAGAGCTATCTTTTGGATGCCATTAGGGAGTTTTGGGAGGAGAGGGCTCACTTGAGGGGCATTAACAAAACTTTCATAGTTCTCATCCCTAAAAAATAGGATGCTCAATGTTTTCAAGATTTTAGGCCATTAGGCTTCTTAATGACACATATAAGATTATCATTAAGTTGCTGGTTAGAAGAATGGACAGAATTATGAACAAGATGGTCAGTGGTTTTCAGAGGATGTTCATTAGGGGAAGACACATTTAGGAAAAAATTTTGGTGGCACATGAATATCTATTTGCTATGAAGACACAGAAGAAGAAGGGAGCGGTCCTCGAGCTAGATTTTGAAAAAGCACATGATAGGGTCAACTTACAGTGTATGTTTGATGTATTGGATAGAATGAGTTTTGGTGATAGATGGATTGGTTGGATTCGGGCTTATATTTCATCTGCCTCTTTTGCAGTACTAGTGAATTGGAACCTTACCACGTCCGTCCTTAGCGATGGAGGGCTTCGTCAATGTGATCTCATGTCTCCTCTCCTATTTGTTTTGGTGAATCACATAGTGAGTAAGATGCACTTGAGAGCAGAGTCTGCAGGGCTGATCAGTGGTTTCCAGGCAGGGCCAGGTGGTATCTCCATCATCCATTTGCAGTATGTAGATGACACCATCTTATTCCTAGCAGAGGATGAGTCCCTACTATATATGGCAAGATTGATGCTAGAGTTGGAGGAGGTCAGTGGTCTTAAGGTGAATTTCAACAAGAGCCTCTTGGTGGGTATGAATATGGAGGACAAGGTGCTTGAGAGGGCGGTGTTTATTTTGGGATGCCAAGTAGGAGTTCACCCTCTCTCCTATTTGGGCCTCTCGCTGTCTCCGGGGGCTCTTCTTTGCAGTGAGTGGCAGCATCTAGTGCAGAGGTTTGAGTCCAGACTGGCAGGATGGAAGGCGAGGCTCCTCTCTTATAGGGGAGACTGGTGCTCTTGCAAATCGCTGCTAGACAGTTTGCCCATCTATTTCTTGTTAATTTTTCGGATATCGAATATGGTGGCTAAGAAGTTGGAGTCTATTCAAGCGAGATTCTTCTAGTATGGCAGTGGTGACAGATGCAAGGGTTGGCATCATATATCCTAGGGCAGGATATGTAGAAGCAAGGATATGGGAGGTGTAGATATAAAAATATTAGAGATTTCAATTTGGCTCTTTTGTGCAAGTGGCTGTGGAAGTTAGGGACAGGTAATTGGGGATTGTGGGCTCAAATCATTAGGCAGAGGTATTATGGTAGAGTAAGGGATTGAGAGATGACACCGGCGTCATAGCTCGCCACTGCTCCCCAATCTTCCCACGACCCTCACCTATCCTCCAAAGAAAACCCTGACCCAAAAGCCACCCGAAAGCCCTGGTACCACCCTCATCTTCCTCCCGCTGTCCTACTACCAGCAGACGAACCAGAATGCGTAGGGGTCCGTTCCAAAATTTGCCCCAGTCTCCACGGTGCTCGGTTGCAGCTCATCATCCATGGGCATCCCTGAGACATCCCCACCAGCGCCCACGCCAAGTTTCGTGTTTAGTGGATGACCAAAAGGTCACGCTCCAGGCTCCTCTTCTTGCTGGTTGCCTGTGCCTGCGCAGACCGGCCTGTGGTCTGCCCTCTATTTGTGTCTACGCCGGAGGTCCACGACAGCACCGTCGGCTTCCATCTTCTTCCAGGAGGATCGTCATCCATTGAAGCGCACCATCAGAGGCTTTTGCTCCATCCTCGGCACCCGTGATGCTCCCTCCTCATTACTGGATATAGACTGGTCCGTGATTGTCGTGCTTCACCGACCCGCGACCCGTCAACCCAGCCACACCTACCCAGATTTGCTTGCTGTAGTCTTTTGCCTCCCTGCGAGGAGTGGGCATTAAGTTTGATTATGTACTTGTCTAATTTCGTTGTGCCGGGTAGTCATATGTCTTGGCCGAAAGTCTTCCCCATGCCCCGAGCATGGAGGTACGCATCCACTTCTCCTCTTGTCACACTTGCTAGTTTCGTATATGTTCTGGGTGTCGCTACTTGTGCGTGATCAGTAGGATCCTAGCCCACTTTAGTTCTATTCACTGCTGCGAGCGAGAGAGCGTGACCGTCCCGTGTCTCGATCCGAGCATGAGAGTGTGTAGACCACCCTAGTGTCCGTCGGTTTCTCAACCGTGTAGATCCGTGTGCTTCCCTTCTCTTGGGGACAACTGCGAGCTATTGTTCTTGCTGTGGGCGTAGACCCTTCTTGGAGGCTCTTGGTGCTGAGCCGAATTAGCTCGGTTGACCGCATCGTTGCTGGTCGTATTGTCCCCTTAGTCTGGTCACCACCTAGAGGCCCAGGTTCACACCCCGTCCCGCATCAATTTTGGTATCAGAGCATGGTCGAGTCTAGGGTTGTCTTTGGTCTTTATCATTGCATTGGTAGTTTGCATCTCATTTAGCCCCTTTGCATGCCCACCCGTTGGGGTACCCATTACCACTCACCACCACCACCCATGGCGGACCATCAAGCCCTGGCACTCGGAGAGCCTTCAGTCGCTGAAATGGTCATGACCCTCATGGAACAAATAGAAAGTCTAGGCACGCGTTTAGAGGGTAAGATGAAGACTCTAGAAGATAGGGCCGAAGCATCGAACCACTCCATTCAAGGTTTGATTGGGAGGATGGCCACGCTAGAGCGAGTCCCCTTAGGGGCGCAACCTGTGCCGACATTTGACCAGCCTGAGGCTGTCCAGTGACCCGCAGTTCCTAGAGCCCAAGGGGTTGATGTCAGGAGGCCTAGAGTCCCAGATTTTGATGATGAGTTCGACAATGAGTATGGGGGTTATGGTTGTGACCGTCATGGCCAACGACGGCATCATGATGTCGATGAGGACAATCGCATTCTATGGAGCGTGCGCGTGGACCCTCCCACTTTAGAGGGGTCTTTGAACCCAAAGGATTACTTAGATTGGGAGGCCGGTATGGATCGGTATTTCAAGTGGTTTGAGATGACGGACCACTGGAGAGTTCGTTTCGTGAAGATGAAGCTGCTAGGGAAGGCTTAGACTTATTGGATGAATGTAGAGAGCCTGTTGATGCAGCGACATCAGTCTCAAATCAAGACCTGGGATGGGATGGAGGTCAAGCTGAGAGAGAAATACCTTCCTGCCACATATCGTCCACGTCTTATTAATAGTTGGCAGAGCCTTACATAGGGTAATCGACCCATGTCAGAGTACATCACCGAGTTTGATGAATATTATTTGCGGTGTGGAGTCACGGAGGAGAGCACTATGACTGTCTCACGTTTCCGAAGAGGGTTGCAGATGCCTTACCAATATGAGCTATTTTGCTGCAATGTGACCACTTTGGAAAACACATATCAGGTGGCTCTCGAGCTTGAGCAGTTCGAATCAGAGTTTGAGTTTGCCCAGCGATAGGGTCCCTTTCCTCAGCATGGGTCCGAACCTCGTGGTTCTTCTGGCCCCTACCAGAGGACTTCCGTGGCTCGTCCTCAGGAGCCCACCCGCTAGGACCCATCTGCCCCGAGGCCTCGCCTTTCTCAGTTGAGAGATCTCCCACCTCGACCCCAGCCACCTCGATTGGGCACCCATCCACCGACTCCTACACCGTCTACTTGTCCCCTTTTACCTACACCCCCTGTTCATTGGGAGGACAAAGGTAAGGGACCACTTACCGGGGAGTCTAGTGGAGCTCGGTAGCAGTGATTTCACTGTAATGGGTTTGGCCACTTTACTAGTCGGTGCCCCACCCGCTCATCTCTAGTCATTGGGGATACAACGGCTAGCGACGCCCCACCCTCTAAGATTGTGCCTGTCAGGTACGAGGCGGAGTAGGAGCTCACTGATGAGTTCTTTGGCGAGGTTGAGGATGATCAAGGTGATGCTCAGTACCAGGATAGTGCTCAACTAGGGGTTGTTAGGTGCATCTTGACCCAATCGTAGGCCAATGATGATTGGCGCCGGACTACTATCTTTTTTACATACTGTCGGATGAATGGGAAGGTGTGCAAGGTGATTATCGATAGTGGAAGTTGTATTAATGCCATCTCTACAGGCACTGTTTCACGCCTTGGCCTTACCCCGGTAGACCATCCCCTCCCCTATCGAGTATCTTAGGTGGACTCCACCTCCATCCCAATCAGGCTACGGTGCCTAGTCCCACTGTAGTTCCATGCCTACCGTGACGACATTTGGTGTGATGTCCTACCCATGGAGGTGGGCAGCATTATTCTTGGTAGGCCCTGGCTATTTGATCGGGATGCCATGCTCCATGGCTGGTCGAACACCTGCACCTTCGACCATGGTGGTCAACAGATCACTCTTCACCCCTCCCCATCGAAGAGTCTGCCAATTAGGGGTCCTGCCAGCCCATCCACCTCGGGCTCCTCTATCGCTGGGACTGGTACCCTGCCCCTAGTCTAGGCCATGGCTATTTCTCTTGCCGCAGGCCAGCCACCAACTAGTAGATTGATGATGATTAGCCCTCGTGAGATGGAGCGAGGTTAGTAGGGGTCGCCCTGTGTTTGCTGTCGCGGTCCGAGAGGTGGAGCGAGGCTCCGAAGGGGCACTCCCACCTGATGTTGCCCCGATCCTACAGGAGTTCGTTGATGTGTTCTGGGAGGAGCTTCCCGAGGGGCTCCCGCCTATGCGGGATGTTCAGCATGCCATTGACTTGGTTCCGGGGTCCTCACTGCCCAACCTTCCCCACTACCGTATGAGTCCCGCTGATCACGCTGAGCTACAGCGTCAAGTTGATGAGCTACTGCAGAGAGGACCACTTCGGGTGATGCGGAATGAAATGCGACTCGATACCAATTGGAAGCAAACCTCAGACTCTAGGCAAAGTCGCGACTCGTCCCTAGCAAGAGAAGCGTGCAGATCTGTGCGATTGAGAAACCGACAATGAGTCAGAGTGGTCAACACTCCTTCGTGCCCGGATCGGGCCACGGGATGGGTCACGCTCTCACTCTCACAGTGGTGATTGAAATAATATGATAATGAGCTAGATATCCTAACACTCAAGCAGTGGCATAAAAACAAATATGAAATAAGCAATGCGATAAATGGAGGAGTGGAAACGTACCTCCACGCTCCGAGCATGGGGAAGACAATCCTGGCCAAGAACTGTAACTCCCAGTAAAGTAAATGTAACTAATTACAGTAATGAATTTTATCGTCCACTCTACGTAGGGAGGTAAAGGGATACAATAGTGACCTAGGAGTACCAATCTCAGGTTGACGGGTAGTAAGTCGGAAGGGCCTTCAGGCTGGAGGCGGGCTGCTGGTCCGACTAGGCACTGTTCAAACTCACTGGACAGCAAGAGAACTCGGCACATGTGACGTCGACTTCCAGTAGTCTTCTGGCAGCGGCGGTTGGCTAGGACATTGGTGGGAGGTACTCTTCGACCCTTGAAGTCGGCGGTGGCTGAATCGGAGCCGAATGACTGATGGGGAATTTGTACTTTTGATCTGTCCCACAGCCCTGTGGCTGGGTAGATCTGCGCGACCTGGCGAAAATAATTGTTACGACCAGATCCGGAGGTGGATCAGAACGAAACCAATGCCGTTCCGAAGCATACTCGAAGGTATACAACATATATTAATTTCACAATCATCCAAAAATCAGATTAAAAATGAAAAACTCTATGGCACAGTTGTTGTTTCTAGCTCAGGTTATAGAACACATCCACACCGCCGGACCGGCGAAGCCATTCAACCCGCGCACCAGCGCCGTGCCGGGGAACTTCGTTTTGCACACGCCGATGCGCCGCGGAATGTGCGGCGAAGGAAATGCGCCGGTGTTTAAGACGACCAACTTCCCGATTTTCTGCGGATAACGCGCCGCGTAACCGCCACACACTCCTCTCATCATCCACTGCAAAGAAGGTGGGTGCATGGCATGTGGGCTCCACCCCCAAAGCATGCCCTCGAGTGCAAATGTATGTATGCACATGCATACTCGCACCTAGTCAAGGCAACGTAACTTTGTAAGTTTTGTAGTTAGGAAACGATTTGTTACCTAATTGTTTGTATCTGTGGATAATGGCCTAAAAGATTGAGGGGAACAGTTCTTACTTATGATACACAAATTAACATCCAAAAATCAAACACTTCGTAAAATTAAAAACCAACAAAACATAAAAAACCAAATGAAATAGTTTGCAGGCTAGTTGTTACACATCTAGATGACTAATAATCCTCCCTACCGTCAGTTATCATGTATTGGGGAGATTGTATATCTTAACAATCAACATTATCTTGCATAACATTCTGAAATTATTCTCTGCACCTCCTCAATCCCTCTCCAACTGCCTGGAAGAAACTGAGACTTTTACATGAGAATAGATGATGGTCTTAACTTTGCCCTTGTCTATGAATATAAGGAGAAAGGTGTTTCCACAGGAAACAAAAGTAAAAAGGCATTTCTATGGGGAGACAAAAGCAAACTTAGACCTTGCAAATAAACAATATTCTCTATTAATGTCCACATTCCATGTTCACCTGGGCACAATGTCATTTCACAAAACCAATAGGAAGAAGCCTTATAGGTTTGCTTAGTGCCCTTGTATTATTATCCCCTTCCTTTAACCACATAAGATGTGACTTCTGCCTCCAATAAACTTCCTTTTTCATCCTTCGATCAACAACCATGCAAGCAGAGGTATGTTTCCTCTGTCTATAGGAGACTCTATACAGACAACATTCTAAAAGATGGCCAGCTAGGCACTTAGGCAGCTCACCTGGGCATCTTTGCCTTAAAAGTTGCCTATGTTATCAAAGGCAATGGAGGCGGCCACAAGTTGCCTCGCCTCTGCCTCAATCGACTCAATTTGGCCTCGTGGGGCGGCCCACCTCCGCACGCCCTAACCCCTTTGATTTTTTGTTTCAATTCGTTTAGATTTGTTGTTAATTTTATTTAAATTTGTTTGATTTTAGGAATGGATGAATTTAGGAATTTAATTGATTTTATGTATGCATTTTTGTGATATTTAGACATATATTTATATTTCTGAGTTATCATAGATTATTTTAATAAAATGTCGCCTCAAATGCCTAAGCCATCACCTAGGCGTTTTGGTGAGGACACCCGAGCGCGGATCCGGTTCGACCCAACCCGCGTTTACCGTCGACGGGGGCCCCGAGCAGCGACTGCGGCATCTCTATGGCTTGATGACGATACATAACACATTGATGTATTTTTCTTTTAATTATTTGACATTTATTTGAGAGAGAGGCCCATTTTGGGGCCCATTGATGTATTTTCTATTTATTCTGTATTTTTTGGTATGATTTTAGCACCATTTTAGGTCTCAGGGACATTTTGATATTTAGTCTTGTGAGGAGACCACTAGGGTTTTCTTTTGGTATAAATACTCTTGTAGTTCTCCCTTTTTGGGCAATGATGAAAAGAAAAGAAATTTCATAGAAATAGCCGCCGCTCCTCCCGTTCCTTCCTCCTGCAACAGGAGTCCTACGAGGGCGCGAAGCCCTAGGGCGTGAAGCCCGTGCGCGACTGTGGAAGCTCCCCTCCCCTCTCCAAGTTTTGGGGCAATACCGGCAACGCGACGGGCTTCCCCTTCTCGCGAGGGCCGGTGATCCCCGTTGGCCTCAAGACCGCCCTGGCGATTGCGGGCTTTGAAAGCGGCTTCCCCGATCCCGTCATGTGGGTAGCCAATGACAACACCGTGCGCCGGCTGAACGGGTACACCCCCGAGATTGTCTCGACGCCCACGCTTGAGCGGTTAATCGAGGTGGCGGGGACCGATCTTGAGGCCAGCGTCTACAACGCTGCGGGCCGCTCCTGGTGGGTGCTGTCTGGCCCGACATGGACATGGGCCATGGATATGCGCACCGGCAATTGGCACGAGCGCCAGAGCTACGGAAGTGATCGCTGGCGGGCTCACTACGGGGCGGGCGCCTTCGGGGAGTGGCTGGCGTTCGACCGGGACAGCGCCCGAATGTTCGCCGTCGATGCGAACCATCGCTGGGAAGATACTGACCCCTTGATTTGGGAAGTGCGGTCAACACAGGACCATCGGTTTCCGGGCGGGATTGAGGTTCATCAAGCGGCTTTCAATTTCGTCACTGGTGTTGGCCGTGACACTGGGATTGAGCCCATCGAAACCCACCCGCGCGTGTCTATCTCATGGTCCAATGACGGCGGACGGACCTTCGGCAACGAGCTGTTGCGGGACCTAGGAACGCAAGGACAGCAGCGGAGCATAGGCATTTGGCGTTGCGGCCTTTCCGGTGAGAACGGGCGCCAATGGCGCCTGCGCTGCTCCGACCCGGTAGAAGTTTCGCTTATCGGTGGGGCGATGGAGTTTACGCCGCTCAAGACGGTGGGGGCGAGATCATGACTGACTTCGTGGAATGTGGCGGCCACTGTCATTGCGATCACATGCAGAGCGCTCTCTGCAACGCTAGAAAAATCGTCGAACGAAACGAAACTGACCATCCAAGCTATCACCGCGCGATCCTTTTGGTTGACGCCGCGCGCAACTTCCGGCGTCCGATGACCTTGAGCGACGGGCGGGCACCATGATCCGCTTGCCGCAACGCTTGCCGGACCCCCAGGCGTCCTGGTTTGACCCGAAGAGCGGGAAGCCAACCACGGTTTATTTTCAATACATGCGCGAACTGGACGAAGCCGTACGGGCCCTGGTCACGACCTCGAACGCTACGGCCGAGACCCTTGCAGATTTCGAGCTGCGCATAACCGATCTGGAGACGCCCTGATGCTTGGATTTCTCGGAGACCTTCTGGGGCTGAATGCCGGCGAGGCGACAATCGACGCCGGCAACCAGAACAAGCGCCTCATCAAGGACTATGACGCCAAGGGCACCAAGATCATTGATACTGGTGCGACGAAGGCCGGCGGGTATCTGGATCAGGTGGCCGGGCTCTATGAACCCATCTCCGGCTCCACTGGGATGTATGCCGACGCTCTTGGGCTGAATGGTCCCGAGGGCAATGCAAGGGCTACCGGCGCTTTCCAGACCGCCCCGGGCTATGAATTCCAGCGTGACCAGGGCATTCAGGCGCTTGATCGCTCCGCCTCGGCTCGAGGCTCGTTCCAGAGCGGCGGCGCAATGGCTGATGTTCTAGACTTTAGCCAGGGGCTCGCGGATCGTAGTTATGGGTCGTGGCTGGACCGGCTGGCCAGCACAAGCAACACGGCACTTTCCGGCCAGACCGGGGCGCTGAACAATCTGGCCAATCTCGCAACAGGCACCGCCTCTCAGAAGCTCAGCCATGCCGGCGATGTCACCAGCGGCTTCATGGGCGCGTACAATCAAATGGCGCAGGGTCAGGAAGCCAACAAGGCCGGTATCGCCAGCCTTGGGAGCAATCTGATGGGGCTGGCCGGTAGGGCATTCGGCTGGGGAGGTTTCTGGTCACTACTGTAATCGCATTCTGAGCCAATATCCTTCAGGGTATTGTCTGGCTATTTCTTCCGCTTTACAAAGTACGCAATGCATTTTTAAGTTCTTTCTATCTTTACTGCATTGTTATTCCTTCGTGGCAATCATGATATGTTCTTCTTTTATCTATTTATCGCCCCTTTTCCTTTATATTGCATATCCTTTATAGTCGCTTGTTTTCACGGTGGGATGCCAATGCCCATCACGCCATTCTTGCCTTCCTACCATCTCTCTCTGTGTGTGCAGCTCTATGTAGGTTGTGTTTTCGCCAATTTTCCCATTTAATTCTTATTTTTTTAAGGCTCTGTTCAGATCGTGGTCACTACAAGGACCGCATTGATACTGAACGCAGCCCCTGTTCAGACTGTGTTCACGGTTCTAGAAGCCCAAGGGTAGCACCTTTAGGTATGTCTTCTGTTTGATTCTATGGCTTATTTCGTGGCTTTTGGTTGTGATTTTTTTCATATTCTTGCATTTTTATTTATTATATTTTTTGTTCTTTTCATATCGTTTGCATTCGTCTTGTCTTGTTTACATTTGCTCTATTCTTCCATATTGATTGCTAGTTTTTAGGCTAGACTTGCACGCACTCCGGTGCACATAGGGTCACACATTTGATCTATGTTTAGTTCTTCATACCCCCTTTGGTGAGTGTATCCCTCTCGATTGCATATTCCTTGCGGCTGAAAGGGGCCTCATCCAAGGACCTCCGTAAGTCTATGCGAGCTATGGGTTCTCACACGGACGTCGAGCTAATTTTACCATTGAACCCCCTTGGTTCTACATTTGCATTCGTGTGAGAGAGTTAAGCCTAGGTCAACCTAGAGTTTGGGGCCCTTCCCCTTTTAGGATTCCTATTCTTGAGGAAACTATGCTTAATTAAAACATTAAAACGTTCCACTGAAACTCCTAAAATAAATTTCGCATCATTTTAACTTGTTTGGCTTGGATGAGACCCTCTCCTATTGCATGATTTGTGCTGTTCAAGTTTTTGATATAATGAGGTTGGCTCTGAGACTGCGTTCTGGAATGCGGCCCCGATCCTGACCACGTCTATTTCGCCCCTTTGGCTATTGTCTGTTATGTGTTTTAGTCCTCCATGCACACTTTTGGTTATTAATTCATTTAGTTTTAAGCTTGTGTCGTGTTTTGTAACTTGGTTTCATTATTTTATAGTCACATTTTGCATCAGTTTCTGTGTATAAGTCTATCTGCACTCCAACTTCCCAGTGTCTTGTCATGGTTACCTGAGTGATCGTGTCCACTTGAACACAACACCTATGTCAACCGTGTTTCGATCCTGGGTCTTCTCTTTTGTTTCCAAGAACTTTGTCGTGGTCACAAAAGGAAGCGTGTTCATCTCTTGTGGTCTACCCTCCTTATTCCTTCTTACCCTCTTCCCTAGTTTGTATCTTACTTTAGTTCTTGTATTTAAGTGAGCATCCATCTCTCTTTCGTGGAACGCCACTTCAATTCCATGTATCCTCCTTCTCAACCTTCTTACTCCAGTGTGGAATCTTCTTCCTATGTGGGCCCATCTTCCCGTGATCCCTCTGATGAGCAAGCAATCGTGATGGCCCATATATCTATCTTGTTCGCCAAATGGACCTTGCTCAAGCCCAAAAGATCCTTTCTAATCATCTAAATAGTTCCTCCCCTACTGTTGGTCCAATTGGCCCATATTGTAATACTCAATCTAGGTCCATGTATGCTTCCACTCGGGGAATGGGCCTTTCTTCTTCTCAGCCTAGACCCTCATATCCAGCCCATCATTCTACTCCTCGTCCAAATCCACAACCTTGTTCTCAAGCTGGCTCACATTATTCGTAGGATGAAGTTTATGTGGAGCAGCCGCCAAGATTTGAAGATCACAAATATTCAGACCACGTTTACAAATTGAGTAAGGCACTATATGGTTTGAAGCAAGCTCCCCGAGCATGGTATAAGAGACTAAGTCCATTTCTTGTTCAAAGTAGTTTCAAAAGAAGTAATGTTGATCAAACTCTATTCATTAAAGTGGACGGTGAGGAAAAATTACTTGTTCAAATCTATGTTGATGACATACTCTTTGGCTCAACTAATGATGTATATAGTGAAAGATTTGCTAAACTAATGCAAGGAGAATTCGAAATGAGTCTTATGGTGGAACTTGCATTCTTTTTGGATTTGCAGATAAAGTAGTTGGATGATGGTCTCTTCATAAGCCAGAAAAAGTATGCTCAGGAATTGCTCAAGAAGTTTGATTTCAGCAATGTGAAACCCCAGCCAACACCGATGTCCACATCAATAAAAGTGGATCAAGATGTTAAAGGTAAATCTGTAGACCAGAAACTTTTCATAAGCATGATCAGGTCCCTACTTTATTTAACCACTAGCAGGCCAGACATATAATTCACAGTATGCCTATGTGCCAGATTTCAATCAAACCCCAAAGAGTTACATATGTTTGCCTTTAAACACATCTTTCAATACATAGTTAGTTCATATGATTTAGGTTTGTGGTTCCCACGCAGTTTATGTTTTGATCTGATTGCCTACTCTAATTCTGATTATGTGGGATGCAAAGTGAATCGAAAGAGTACCAGTGGCTACTGTTAGTTTCTAGGGGGCTGCATGATCTCATGGGCCTCAAAGAAACAACATTATGTGGCTTTATCAACTACTGAAGCCGAGTATGTGGCTATAGGCAGTGGTGCAGCCCAAGTCCTTTGGATCTAACAGCAAGCTATTGATTTTAGTATAACTCTTAAGAACACTCCAATCTTATGTGATAACACATCAGCCATTAATTTGTCAAAAAAATTAGTTCAACATTCCAGGATGAAACATATTGAGATCAGGCATCATTTCATAAGGGATCACATTAATAAAGGTGACTTTGAATTAACCTTTGTAGATGCACACAATCAATTGACTGATATTTTTACTAAACCTCTAAATGAAGTAAAATTTACTAAAATCAGAAGAGAATTAGGGGTCTGCAGGTTAGAAGAGTCCCGATGTGTGAGCATTTGCATTGTACATAGCATCTTTTGCATAGCTTGTGAAAATGAACAAATTTTGCATGCATAATTATGCATTCATGAGATTATCTGGTATATAAAATGGTGATTTATGGAAGGGTGGATTAAGTCCATCCGAATGCTTTCACTATGCGTGAGAGGATTTTCGGATCACATTCTCCGCTCTGTACCAACAATCACCCTGCATGATTAGCTTGTTAAATCCTTGCAAGCTTGCTTGTACATAGCTCACATAGCCTTTGTTTGAACTATTCTAAGACCTTTTCTCCCTTGATAAATAAATGCTGCATTAATTCAATCTCGGAGTATTACTTGCCACATACTAAGGGGGAGAAGCCTAAAATGGTGAGTGCATATACTCAGCCGGAGACATACTCATGTCTCTAGCATAATTCACAGCATATACTTGAAACATGACTCCCTACACATAGAGAAAATCTTGTGTTCAATGCACTTTAACTGTAATGCCCTGAATTTTTTTTGAATATTTTTTGGATCATTTTCGTGGGCCCAGGATTGAGTTTAGCGGTTTCCGCGTGTCTTTGCAGGTCGGACCTTCGGAATGCTGTGCATGGTGAACCATTGCGTTCTCCGACTCGGGAATAGTACCACTGCGTTGTGCATCTTCTAAGGATCGCAGAGGTAATTTTTCATATTTTGAATTTGGCCAATTCTAAGCATCAAAAATATTTCTAAAAATCATGATTTGAAGACCATGCATTCAACAAAGTATTTGGACCATGCAAAACACGTTTGAGCAAGTTTTATGAGAATCTCATTATCGCATTCAAAGAACTCAACAAGCTCATTCTAAAACGCATGAAACACATTCATTCCAATGACATTTCAAAAGATATCATCATGAATTCTACCAAGATGCTTCTACCAAAGTTTGAATCATTGAAACAACCATTTTTCAACACATACAAGCATCGAAAATCTCATTCTCACAAAGTAAGCATGTTTTGCCTAGATGAACATCCATGAGGCTTAAAACATGATTTCTTCTTTAAAAACCACATTCAACCAAATCATCCACATAAAAACCAAGTAGAAACAAGATCAATCCAAAACTCTCATGAACACACATGAATGAGCCATATTGATGAATTTTAAGTACGAAAGAGTAAGTGCTCATGAAACCCCCTTTTTGGACAAATTGTATTGAAGTTGAGGCCGACTTGAAAGTTGGTGATGTCGACTCCGTTAGAGTGGAATTTCATCAATTGTTTGACATTGATTGTGATGTCCACCAAGGGTTTGTTCCTTCAAAATAAGATGATTTAGAGATGAACACATTGGTTAGCATTCTTCAAATGACTAACAAAAAGACACTTACACATGAGATTTGTCATCATTAAAACATAGCAACCAAAATCAACTAGGAGATCCAACACAATGACATTGACTGAAATTTATGAAGGAAGTAAACAGAAATTGCTGAAATGTAACTGATAACAAAATAAGATTCAAGAGTGGGGTTTTTGTCAAACCAGGGTGCCTTGTTTATTTTTCAACCCCCTTTACTTGCTTTTCTTGCTTTCCTCAAGGCACACCTACATAGCAAGAAATCTCATTTTCTATTTAGGGGCACCTAAGATTTCTTAGGTCCCGAAGGGTTAGCTACACCTTTGACAGGTGCTTTCCACACCTGTGCAGCATTCACATTATCAAATTCCAAAAGATAGCAATTGTTCATAACATGTCCTACTTTACCACAGTAGTGGCAGTGATCATGAACATTTATGTTCCTATTCCCAGTGAATGCATGAAGTCTTTGAGGATAAGCAGGAATGGGTTTGTTTCTAACATGAAACTGATCATTTCCTTTTAGATGCCAACAGTTTTGAACTATATGGCCTGCCTTCCTGCAGTGATTGTAGTAGGGCCTCTTGTGGGCAAAGGACCTTCGGATGGCTCTCCGATCATCATTGTTCAAGGTGAGACAGTCATGCATTGAATGTCTCAACTTCCCATAGTGAAAGCATACAAGTGGTTTTCTCTTTGAGTCAAATTTGTTTTTATTGGTGACATGCTAGTTTGCATAGCTTTTAGCATGAAAATTGACATTTCTTTCCTCCTTAGCAAACCAACAATGACTAGCTATATGTCCTATTTTGCCACAATGAAAACATTGCGTTCTCTTTCTTTTTTGGCCTGTAGGAGGTTTTCCAGCATGCTTCCTATCATCCTTTTCATGACCAAGTATTCATGCATAAGATGACCATGTCCACCACAGTAATGACATGAAATTTTCCTAGCATGTATGTGTGGGTGTGTAACAGATTTTTGTTCAGCCTGCACTATTGTGGCCACACATTGATGCAAACTATTTTCCTTTCTTAAACCCTTTTTCTGATTTGAGATTTTTTGATTGACAGTTTGTTTTGATCCTCTTTTAGCAGTGAAATGAGAGGGTGATGAATTCGAAGTGCTGGTTGATTCTGAACCATGCACAAAGGAGGTGTAGAGTTTGTTTTGCAGTTTCTTTTTATTTGCAGGATTGAAGCTCAGGAGACCTAGATAAGCTGCCATGACCTGGATCCAGGAGATCCGAGTCTTCATGAGCCCCTGTTCAACAACACAAAGCAGAATAACAAAAAGAAAATTAGTTTTTTTAAAAAGGCAAAGCCTAGCTCTTTCATAAGCCCAATAATCTATCAAATCCAACCTCCCACTGCGTTGATGCACAGGGGGCCCTTTTTAGCCCTTGCTGCGTAGGCGCCTGCCCCTCTGCGTTGACGCATTTTGCACTCTCACTTTAATTAACGCCCCTCAGGGGGGCGTTGCTTCCCCGTCTCACCCTCTGTCTCACTTTAATTAATGCCCCTCAGGAGAGCATTGTTTCCCCGTCTCACCCTCCATCTCACTTTAATTAACGCCCCTCAGGGGGGCATTGTTTCCCCGTCTCACCCTCCGTCTCACTTTAATTAACGCCCCTCAGGGGGGCGTTGCTTCACCGTCTCACACTCCGTCTCACTTTAATTCACGCCCCTCAGGGGGACGTTGTTTCACCGTCTTTCCCTACATCTCTCACCTTAATTCGTGCCCCTGAGGGGGGCGTGATTTCTCCCCCGTCTTCCCCCGTCTCATTCTCACTGTCTTTCCTTAATTCACGCCCCATCAGGGGGCGCGATTTCACTGTCTCTCACTCTCTGCCTCTCTCCTTCCCACTTCTATCTTTCCTTAATTCATGCCCCTCAGGGGGGTGTGGTTTCACCATCTTTCTCCACCGTCTTAATAATTCACACCCCTTAGGGGGGCGTCGTCTCAAGACCTTTGGCAATTTTAAAAATGTATTTTTGAATTGACGACACGCCTTGTGCCGTCAGTTATTTGATTCACGACCCTATAACGGGCGTTGTTTCTGAGAGCCTGGGTTTGATTAATGTTTGACGGCACACCCTTTGACGTCATTCGACTGTTTCACGCCCCTATGGGGGGCGTTATATCTAAATTCTTAATCCTGATTTTAATTCACGCCCCGTTGAGGGGCGTCAGGTGTTAACTTCATGCCCCTTTGGGGGGCGTCATTTCTCTGTGTCACAGTTTTTGCAGAGAGCCCATCCCGTGGGCTATGGCTATGGAAGAAACAAATAAAAAAAGAAAAAAAGAAATAGGAAAAGAGGGCAGTGGGAACCTACCTTACTCCTGGGCGGGGGGATGCCACCACCGCGCATGGGCTGCCGACGGGGAGCTTCTTCGCCGTCACCACCACCGTCGCCGTCACCACCTTCCTCTCCGTCGCCGCCACCGGCTCCTCCTTCACTGTCGCCGCCGCCTTCTTCTCCATCACCGCCGTCTCCTCCTTCTTCTCCACCAGCTTCACCTTCCGCTCCGGCATCTCCTCCTTCGCCGGACGCCGCCACGGGGGCCTCCTCCTCGCCGGCCACTGCTAGCAGTTCCTCCACGGCCACCTCCTCTTCGCCGGCTAGCTCGATCACCTCGGGGCCCGTCACCCGTTGACGCTTGTGGGGACCCGCCATCGATCGAGCAAGGTGGAGGGTTCGGTTAGGGCTTCGATTAGGGTTGCAGAGAGGAAAGAAAGAGAAGAGAAGGGAGAAGGCAACCGTGGAACAGAATGAAAAGGGGAGAGGGAAAGATAGGGTTTTGTTTCGAAACATTTGAATTTGAATAACGCCCCCGAAAGTGGCGTTTCTTCATGGAATAACGACCGTTTGAAAGGCACCAATTGAGTGAATAACGGCGTTAAGAGGGGCGTCATTTGAAAAGGCATTTGAAAATTTGAACCGTTGTCAGAAGAGTTAATGTGAAGTGATTGATTCGATGATTGTAATTATGAGTTGAATAGAATTGACGGCAGCTTGAGGGGCGTCAAATGTGGAAATATAATATTTTTTTAGAAATTTCTCCGGTGGGACATGTGAAAATATGCAGGTCTCATCAGGATAGACGTAAGGTCTACCCCGGAAAGGTTTTATCGCCGGTGGGACATTGGTGGAGTATAGGGACTTTAGCGGAATGGGTGTTTGATCAAGGTATAGAGACTTCACTAGAATAGACGTAAGGTCTGTCCCAGGTGGGTTTTATCGTTGATCGGGCAAGGAGCCGATCGACCAACGGAGGGTTTCATCATCGGTGGGACATTGAACGAGGTGTAAGGGCTTTATCGGAATAGACGTAAGGTCTATCCCAAGTGGGTTTCATCATAGGCCGGGCAAGGAGCGATCGACCAATGGAAGTTTTCATCAAAGACGGGAGATGGAATTTTTGAATAACCACATTACTGACCCAAGCGCCCTTTCGGGTTTTCACTGGAGCCAGCCCCCTCTTGCTTTTGCCCACGCGCCCTTTTCGGGTTTTCACGTGGCGGGGTACCCAATTTTGCCTGCAGTGCCCTTTCGGGTTTTCACCACAGTCGAGTTTCAGCCATTTTTGCCCTTGTCCGGAATGCTCGAACAAGTCTGGCGGGGTATCTCTATTTTTAACTCCTTTCTTTTTGTTATATTTATCATGGTGTTCACTGAGACCTCTGACCTTGAGAGCTCAGGATGTAAGGTTTCATTGTCTACCTAGGCAGAAAACCCGGGTTGACTTGAGTGGGTGCAGCGTGGCTTAGGCGCGGAGCCGTCGGCCAAGGGTGCAGGTTTCATCATTAATGTGGGGTCTGACATTAACGCAAGGATATAGGGTTTAATAACCTACCCGGGCGAAAGGCCCGGATCGAATTAGGGAAAGATATGTGGCAGCTCAGGCATGGAGCAATTTACCGGTGCCGTGGGCCTCATCGTTGATGTGGGACTTCACACCAACGCAAAGAAAAGGGCTTTAATCATCTATCCAGACAGAAGGTCCAGATTGATCTGGATGGCAGCTCGGGCATGAAGCCTGTCTGCTGGAAATGTAAGTTTCATCGTTAATGTGGGGTTTACATTAACGCAAGGATATGGGATTTGATAATTGGCCCAGACGGAAGGTCCGGATTGATTTATATGGGGGGGGCTTATGGCAGCTTGAGCACGAAGCCGTTTGCTGGAGAGGTTGGTTTCATCGTTAATGTGGGGTTTACATTAACGCAAGGATATATGGTCTAATAACCTACCCAGACGGAAGGTCCGGATTGATCGAAAGAACGCTTGGGCGACGTTCCCTTTCGGAATCCTTCACCCTTTCATTTTCCTTCTCATTCAGCCATTCACTTTTCTTCTTTTCTCTCTTTTTTTTTTTTAGCCGTTGTTATCTGCTGGCTCTTCATGAGATAACAACGCAGCATAATAGAGTTTCAGATGTTTGCCATTGAGGGGTGAGAACTGTATGTCTCCTCGGTGGTTAACGACCACGTAGGCTCCGCCCTCATAGACTCTTTGAACTACATAGGGTCCTTCCCAATTTGTAGCCAATTTTCCTTTCGGGTTAGAAGCCATGACCCCTTTTCTTTTGACCATAACAAGGTCCCCTTTCTTGAACTCTCGCCCTTTGACGAGTTTGTTGAATGCATTTGCCACGCGGGCTTGGTACATCTGAATATTCTTCTGGGCTTGAAGGCGTTTCCCCTCTAACTCAGCCAACTCTTCGAGTCTTCTTTCAGCATTGGTCTGTTCGTTACGAGCCAGGCCATATTGGACTGCAACTCTGAGTGATGGCACTTCCAGCTCTATGGGGACTACCGCCTCAGAGCCGTATACAAGTGAATAGGGCGAGCAGCCCGTGGGGGTCTTATAAACTGTGCGATACGCCCAGAGTGCTTCATACATCTTTTCACCGGCCCCGGTGGTGCTGCATTGGGCAGGGGTTGCTGGCTGGTGCATTGCTGCGGTGCTGTGTTCGAGAGATCTGCAGTGGGGTCAGGTGGCTGGTGCGGATTGTTCCTGGTTAAGTGGCCATGAGTGTGCTCTGAGGGAGTTGTTATTAGTGTTGGCCACTCCAGCTGAGGATTTATCCAGCCCTGAGGCGTTTAGATTGTGGTTTGAGGTGGCAGAGCGGGCTCTCTGCTCGAGATGTGCTCGAATGAGCAGAGGATCTTTTTGGATTGGGCTATGGTTGCCCTGGATTTGGTTTGAGATGTGAAGGCTCAGTGGCGAGCTCGCGGTTTGAGGATAGATGTTGGCGGGTGCCGACTATGGCTCGTGTTGCGGCTCGAGGCGTGGTGTGTTGCGGTTCGAGGAATCTTAGTGATGGTGTATCGAGAGGTGTTGTGATTGTGGTCTGACAAGACACTTGGTGGGTGTGTCAGAGGTGTTGACCTGACGAGAGTAATGGTTTTTTCGGTGCTGGAAGGTGTGGTTCCCAGCGTGTGCAAGGTTCGAGGTCAGGTTGAGCACGGGGACCTTCCGTTGGTTGGAGGAGATCGCGTTGGGTTAAGGTTCATCGTCTTACATCGTGTGTCTAGATTGGTTGGCCTCTCTCGTGTGCCATGAAGTCAATGTGAGACGAATCCTGTGATCAGCAAGGTGGTTGCCAGTGAGAAGCATTGTCCTTTCCCCGATGTGTAAGGGTGTGTTGGCGCTGCTCCAGAAGGATGAGTGCTAGTTGGGCAGTGTTTGTGAGAATTTACAGTTAGTGTTGTGTTTTCTGAGGTGTTGTGAAATCGGAGCCTGTGGAGTTGCAGAGGATTGTCGAGGTGGAGGATCCCGAGTTGTTGTTGTGGCGGCTGTGCATGTGGATCTGAGTGCGCAGCGGTAGGTCATAGCGCTGGATGCTATAGGTGGATTTTTGAGGATGTGTTCAACGTCGGAGGATTGGTTCCTCGGTGTGAGATTGTCTTGGTTGCATGAGACATGTTGTTGCCGTGTCGTTGCTTGAGATATTGTGATCTGTGGCACTGGTTAGGTGGAGAATTGGGAAAACGTGCTGGCGAGGTTGCCACATGAGTACCTCATTTCTGTGTTGGAAGTTGTGTTCTTGGGAGAGATCGTGTTTTTGGAGAAGTAATCTCTGACAAGATTATAGGTCCCAGTCGGTGGCTGTGAGTGGCTAGAGAGGTTGGCCAAGCGACTGACCATGGCAAGAGGTGTATTGTCTGGGGACCCATGTGCATTGGTCGCGGCGTTGTCGATCAGCTTGCTGAGGTAGCAGGTGATATTTATCGGTTCTAGAGAAGTGTGCCGTGAATGGTTCAGGTGGTGTCTGAGGCTCTGTGGTAAGAGCGGAATCGGGATTGGCAGTCGTCCTTTTGGATCATTTTGAGATGAAAGATTTGATGAGATAAGACGAAGGATGGTGCCCGTGTGCAGAGGTCTCTGATGAGGCGTTAACGTGGGATGTGGTGATCCCTCATTTATGGCCAGCAAGGGAGGATTCCCCGTGAGTCTGAGTCGAGTGATGAGAGGATCAAGGATGGTGGAATCCTGTCATATGAGTTCGCCGTGCTCCCCTGAGTGGGTGGAGTTGGCGTGAAGTTCGAGATTGGTTGCGATATTGAGCGAGATTTGGCTTGAGATGTGGTGTTGGTCTGTGGAAGAGTCAGCGGATGGCCTATTGTGATTTGAAGCGTGTCTATTGGGCCGGTGAAGGTTTCCCGTTGACGTGTATCTGGTGACCCGTGGATGGTCTTTCACAGACAGAAGATGCTGGTTGTTGGGGCTCGAGAGTGGCGAGAGCCAGATGCCAGCGAGGCCTATAATAGTTGAGTTATTAGAAAAAGTCAAATCTTAAGTTACATAGTGAGGAGGGTAAATCCGGTTTGGCCTAGGAACGGCCCAATAACGACAGGCCCGCGAAGGTTTGTTTGCGATAAGCACTCCCAAGGGATGGACACACGTGCTCGGCCCACCAAGGGTAAACCCAACCCAGAAGAGCATTAGATTCTACAACGCGTAAGTGCTAGGGCCCAAGCGCAGTTATCGCCGGAGGACTCTCCGGCGACCGACTGTTGTCCCCACGACGTCGGCCTTGACCCCATAACGGGCGAGCACGCCCCATGACTGTCGTAAGACTCGCCCTGGGACCAGCCAACGCCGGGGTAATCGCCCTCCAACCAAAAAATTCTGCCACTATAGTGGAGAAACGTTACTCTACTATGGACGCCCTTCCTTATCAAAGGATGCGGCTCCTCGCTCCAGGACAGCGCCCTATAAAAGGAAAATCGATAGAGGAGACAGACACGGTAGTTCATTCCACTATAACACTACCCAAGAGAATAGAGCTACTGACCCTGCTACAGAGAGAGAAGAAGGAAGCGGCTGCCCACACTCTGAGCAAAGTTCCTTCCGACGACCTTACCATCCAGCGAGCACTCACCGAGTGAGCACTGGGACCGGCGAGCACTCATATGGAAGATCTCCATGGCTCCTCAGCCTCCTACAGCGACACCTCTCTCTCTCTCACCTGCTCTTCTCTATACTCTGCTTTCCCGTTGCTGACTTAAACATCGGAGGGTTATCCCCTGGGGTAACACCCGGGACTCCTTCTGACGCCTCATTAGCTTCCTGTGTTTGCAGGCCTCCACGGGTGCAAGACGACTTCCCCAACAAATAAATAGAGAAGGTGGTACGTGGCCTAGGAACCATTTTCCAGCCTCTACACTTCTTGGCGCCGTCTGTGGGAAGACGAGTAAAAAGCTATGGCGCCCCGTGGAAGCCTCCGCAACACCAGCAACCAGGGCCGCAAGTCCCACCAGGGACCCAGCTCCCGCCGGGAATTGCAGGAAGCTTCTTCCGCTCATCCCCGAGAGGAGGTCACCCCAGGTGACCTCGATGAACTACGTCAACAGATCAGAGCCCTGACAGAACTCTGCCAGGAGCTCCGGGACCAACGGGCCGACCCCCAACGCGTCTTACCCGAGCGACGGGAGGACGAGAGGGACCAGACTGGGGGGAACCCCCGTCAAGCGCGAGAAGCATCCCGTGCCTCGGCTACAAGGACCCGACGATCCCACAGTGTGCCCGCACCGAGGGTGCGCAGCCCACTCCACTCCAACCTGGAGATGGATCGCCGGCTCAAGCACTTCGAGGAGATAGAGGACAAAGTCCGATACCTAGACGACGTCCTCTTGGCCGCCAAGAATCACGGCTTGGTCGACGACGACCTAGACTTCCATGCTCCCTTCTCCAGGGAAATAATGGAAGTCCCCATCCCGCCAAAGCTCCAACTGCCGTCATTCTCCTCTTACGACGGCACCACCGACCGACCACATGCACAGCTTCGAGTCCCACTTGGTGTTCCACCGGGCCTCGGACACTATGAAATGCCTGGCGTTCGTAACAACCCTCCGGGAGAACGCCCGGGCTTGGTTTGAATCCCTGCCGACCGGGACTATTTCCTCCTTCCGGCAGTTCAAGAAGCTATTCAAGGAGAACTTTATTGGCAGCCGAAAGGTGGCCAAGTCTGCAGTGACTCTGCTCGCCCTCAAGCAGGGCAAAGAAGAGACGCTGTGGGATTTCGTCTCCCGCTTCCGCGCGGAGGCACTACGGATCCCACATCTCGACATCGGCATCGCCACTACAACCCTCACCCAGGAGACGCGGGACCATATCCTCCGGCCCGCCCTTGGAGTCGAGGCCCCGGCGACCCTTCCTGACCTCCTCGATCTAGCACAGAAACACGCGCGCTGCGAGGAGAATACAGCAGCCCTGGGCCGCGCGGCTGGGGCCGATCAGTCCGACCGCAAGAGATCTGTCGACCCGCCGCGAGAGGGTCGGAGTAAACGGGAGCGACGCAACGGAGACCGTCGCGACCGCTCCTAGAAGGAGAGGGGCAACTATCGCCACTACACGCCCCTAACAGCTCCACCCGACCAGATCCTGATGGAAATCCGCAAAGAGTCATTTCTCAAGTGGCCTCCCCGGATGAAGTCAGATCCGAGCACGAGGAGCAAGAAGAAGTATTGCCTTTATCATCGCGACCACGGCCACGACACCGCCGACTGCATCAACTTGAGGGACGCCATCGAGGACCTCGTCCAGAGGGGACTCCTCGACAAGTTCCTCGCCAAAGCCGCGGAACGGCGGCAGAAGATGCCCCCGCCAATCGACAATCGGCCCAACGAAAAGGAGATCATGATGATCTCTGGGGAGGGAGCGGGGGGAGACAGCGCGAGCAGGAGGCAACGATACGCGATGGCCGTCCGCACTGTGGACCAAAGCGACGACGCCCAACGTGGGATTTCCACCCCGGGCCGTCAAGGAGATCCCATTGTCTTCTCCGAGGACAACCTAGATGGTGTGACCACACCCCACTCTGATGCTTTAGCGGTCTCGGCCACCATCAACCAATGTATTGTGCGTCGCATTTTAGTGGATAATGGGAGCGGACCCGACGTTATTGCCTACGACTGTCTTGTACTTATGGGAGTGGATATGTCTCGACTGGCACCTTTGCACATGCCGCTATATGGATTTTCTGACACGACCCTCCACCCGAAAGGACGCATCTCGCCCCTAATCACATTCGGGACCGCGTCAAAAGAGGTAACCTTCCTCGCCGACTTCACTGTAGTTCGTGCGATGACAGGATATAACGCCATCATCGACCGAGGGATCCTCGGCACGCTTCAAGATGTCCCTTCCTCTTATCATCAAAAGCTTAAGTTCCCCACCCCCGGCGGGGTAGGGGAGGTCCGGGGAGATCAAAGGGAGTCCAGGAGATGCTACTTCATCTCCACGCGTGATCGACATCTCGAAGAAGTACCGCCTGAGAAGAGGGTGAGGACCCAAGACCCGGGCCCGAGCACGAGCGCTCCGGCGGAAGACTTGTACCTCATCCAAGTGGGATAAGACCCGGGCAGAACGTTAAAGATCGGCGCGAACTTGTCCGAGCACGATAAGCAAGCCTATGCAAGGTTTCTCACTGCCAACCAGGACGTGTTCGCATGGTCCGAGGACGAGCTTCCCGGAATCCCGCCGGAGGTCATCACGCATCAACTAAGGTTGGATCCCACTTGCCGCCCGGTCTCAGCAGCGCCGAAGGCGTTGCAACCCCGAGCGACGGGCTATTATCAGGGAATGGGTGAGCGAAAAGCTGCGCTCAGAGCTACTCGGGCCTACTCAATATCCGGACTGGGTAGCCAACGTGGTCCTGGTCCCCAAGAGCAACGGAAAATGGCGGATCTGCGTCGACTACACCGACCCCAACAAGGCTACACCCAAGGATAGCTTTCCCATGCCATGGATCGACCAATTGGTCGACGCAATGGTCGGGCATGAAATGTTGAGCTTCTTAGATGCCTACTCCAGTTATCACCAGATCAGCATGAATAAACCCGACCAGGACAAGACCGCGTTCGTCACTGATCACGGCCTATATTGCTACACCCGAATGCCGTTCGGGCTGAAAAACGCGGGGGCAACCTACCAACGCCTTGTCAACCATATGTTCGACTCGCAGATCGGCCGCAACATGGAGGTATATATCGGCGACATGCTCATGAAAAGTCTTCAAGCCGCCGAGCACTTGGGCGACCTAGCGGAGACCTTCGCCACACTCAGAAAGTACAACATGAAGCTCAACCCAGTGAAATGTGCATTCGGAGTACGATCGAAAAAATTCCTGGGCTTCCTCGTCACCCACCGGGGGATCGAGGCCAACCCCGACCAAATCCGAGCGGTGCTGGAGATGCAGCGGCTAGGGTGAGTGAGGGACGTACACTGCCTCACCGGTCGCGTCACTGCCTTGGCTCGATTCCTATCCCGAGCCGCCGAACGGTGTCTCCCCTTTTTTCGGTTGATCAAGCAAGCCAACCAAGCGCCGGAGAAGAAAGGGTGGATCGACTGGGAACAGGAGTGCGAGTAGGCATTCCAAGAATTAAAACACTACCTGGCGACCCCTCCCGTCCTCGTCAAGTCATAAAAAGAAGAAGAGTTACTACTGTACCTATCTGTGACACCGAGCACAATGAGCGCCGTGCTCACACGGGAAGAGGCAAGGGTCATGAGGCCCGTCTACTACGTCAGTCGAGCATTACAAGGCCCAAAATTTTAGTACTCGCAAATTGAAAAGTTCACCCTTGCACTCATTACGGCTGCTCGCAAGCTGCGACCATACTTCCTGGCTCACCCAATCGTTGTCCTGGGATGTCAAGCCCAAATTGTGCCCACCCGGTCTTCCCATGTCACACTTCAAACCTCCTACTTTGTGGAAGACTTAGGGGACCTAGTGGACTACTTACAATGGCAAGTCCACCTAACTGATATGCTAGCCATAGGACCATCGGAGTGTAGCACCATCTTCTTAGCTTACCCCGCCACCGGCTCCATCACCTCCATCTACACTAGTGGTCATTATACGAGTGAAATCCTCCTCCTTCTCCCCAAGGATGAGAAACCCATCTTAGTCCACTCCCCACCTATTGAGGTTCCAATTGCTTTGATTGGCCAACCCACTAGAGACCTTGGCCCACTTACCTTAGAGGAGGATGACTTACCGTTTGGGAACCTTGAAGACATAGAGTGCCTCCCTCTAGGAAGACCTTTTCATGACCCCTTTGATCCCTTTCTATGGGAGTCTAGTTCCCCATGTGACCGGTACCTTACTCACCACCCACCTTACCCTACCCCCACCCACCATGTTGAGCCAAACCCCTCCCTTTCTAGAATCAGGTTACACCATGGGAGCCTTGACCTTAGGCAACATACACCTAGGGATTGAGGAATTGCCCTACTTCATGAGGTCCACCTTCCTAGATCCCTTCGACCCTTTTGAGTGGAAGCTCAAAGGTCACCCAACCACCCCACACATGGAAATCATCTTTGGAGTAGGAATGCATATGTCTTGGCACCACACACCACTTGACATGAATAGTAAGTCAGGCCCTTTCATTCATGACACCCACATGTCAAGTCGAAAGCATGAGTGGTCCATATTCAGGTGTAACGGCCCTCCCCCATTCGTCATTGGTCTTACACATGATAGGATCATAATTGGATGCCCTGATCCTCCAACCTTGAGTAAAGAACTTATGCATAATAGGGCCAAGTTTGGATACCCCGGTCCCCCAGTCTTCACCTACCTTGATAGGAAGCATAAGCAAGCTAGATCCACTTTTGGATGCCCAGGACCTCTAGCATTTTACAAGCCTGATAAACATTTCATGCATGGTAGGTCCACATTTGAGTGTCCCAGGTCCATCAAGGTTTACATAGCCGCATTGCATGATGGGTCCACTTATGGGTGCCCCGGTCCACCTTTGCATACCACACACTCCCCACCCGCACCACACCATAGCTCATGGCATAAACATTCAAGTAAGCATCTAACAACGGGTGGTGAGGTTCATAATGAGCGGGCAAAAGCTCGCGAGTGCCACTTGGGATTCCACGGAGGCAACCTAGCGATGGTGAGATTGGAGTGACTCTATCCTAGGGTCATCTCCAAATCAAGGGCACGAGGACTTGGACCTTCCCAAGTTCTGAGTGGCTTTGGCAACCCAGCTTACGGGTTGAACTCCCCGATGGATTTTGGGATACACCCCACTTTCTGCTTGGCGGATCCGGCACCCTCTAAGGGCACTGCAGTGGAACCCAGTGAGCACCTTGAGTCTACCCCCACCTTTGTGAGTGATACCCTTGGAGAGCCTTCACATATCAGCCCGAGAGTCTGACGTGTGCACACGGAGGTAATACTAGGCAAGCAGGGTACCATCGCCAACAAGAGGGTGTGCCCGAGCCACCTTGAGTGGATGAAGAGCTGTCCCCCGACTAAGGACGCGAGGATGAGATTGGAGGCCATGGCTCGCCCGGAGCTGCATTGCAGGACCACTTCTCTGACAGACCCATACTCGACGGAGCCGAGTTCTTCGCACCCCGGGGGTATGATGGGGGCATCTCTCGCCATTTATATTTTTCCCATAGCCCCGATTGCTCGCTAGCATGGCTCCAATGTGTCCGTCACATTTTTCTGAGTCGAGTCATGTACTTTTCATATTTGGGAGCCACCCACTTCAGGTTGGAATAGCGTCTAGAACCGGGAAGAGCCTACAGAAAAAGGGAAGAAGAAGAAGGAAGAAAGAAGATCATGAGAGAAGAGAAGCAGAAAAATTGAATCTTTAATGACAATTAAGGACTTACCTCTTTTGGACGGTTTGAGCTTAAGTGCTTGGGGATCCAGGTCAGTCTTTGGAGCTCTCCATACTCCTTTCTAGCTGCCTTAGGCCCAGCATAGACCTTCTCCTCCATGGCCAAGCTTCCATGGCTTCTCTTCATGGTTCTCTAGCTTTTTCTGGTTTTCTGAACTTTCTAGCAGAAAAATAGGATGGGTTGAGAATTTGAGGTTTGATTCCTACTTATAGAGGCTTGGTGTTGATGTATTATGGCTAGGAAATCCTATCCTAGGCCTGGAAGGCTTCTAATAGGGATTAGACTTCCTTTTGTTTCAATTCGGATGGCTTTTAAGCAGTCCCGGTCGGACTCTACCATGGATTTATTTAACGGTCTGTCGTTGACCCGTTATGTAATTCATGACGCATCCTTTTTAGTCCGTTAAACTTTGCCTGTCAACAGAATTCTTTCTGTCAAGTATAACGCACAGGGATTAGTCCGTTATGGTTACTTAACGGCCTCAAGGAGGTCCGTTAAATTTATCAGTGCCCAGGGAATGATCTGCCTGTTCTCTCTCAGTTTTCCCTGCCGGCCTTTCTTACAAATTTGCACACATATTAACCCGCTCACATTCATGCATTCATTTACATACATCCACACTCTCACATCATTCCGCAAACATTCATTCTCACATTTCATTCCCACAAATGCATTCACACAAGTCATGCATTTTTCAGATTTCCACATTCACACAATCACCTACCTCTTCATTTCCTCGCATTCATTCCATTCATTCATACAATTGCTTTCATTCATACGCATTCATCCACAATTGCACAATCACAAAACAAAAACTTCTTTTTCATTTCATTATACCAAATGTCACATAGTGTGTGTGTCAATCAAAACCAAAAACTAGAAAAATCATAAAACAGTAAAAACATCATTCCGCCTGTCTATCTCCCGGGCCGCTGCTATCCCCGGTGCCCTCGGGTCGCTTCGGCGATGGCTCCAGGGCACTATGCTCCTCTTCCTCCCTCGGGCGTCTTCTCTCCGCCTCCTCATTCCTTCGGTGAGTGGAGGAGCTGGCCAAAACATCGCCCACCGACACACTTGGTGCCACGCTCCGTGAGCCTCCTACAGTGCCACTCCATGACGTAGTCTGCTCGGGTGCCCGGCCCATCGGCCGGACAGTCCGCTCCATCGTCTGAAGCTCGATCTTCAACTCAAAAATCTTGACCCGTGCCTTGCGAGCCTCGGTGCGGTATCGATCGATGTCCGCTGCCTCCCCACTCAGATGGGTCACCTCGCTGCTCAGTCAGGTCACCTCCCCCTGGAGTCGGTCAACCTCTCCCAAGAGACGAGGTGCCTCGGCCGCTTCCGCCAAAGCAGTAGCTAGGTCCTTTGCCTGCACATTGCATTTGCATATTGGTCAGTCTAGGCATTTGCATAAATCACAAAGCATTTTTAAGGAAGTATGGTGTCTTACCCGCTCCGCGAAGGTAGCCTCGGCCTCCTCGGCACGGGCTACGGCTCGGGTGAACTCCGCGTCCCTCTCAGCACGTCCCCCGGCTGGCTGTGAGGAGGAGGACGGCGCATCCAGTCTAGTCCTCTGGGCTCCCTCGGCCCGCGGCATTTTAAAGAGGTCAGTCAGGGTTTGCATAAAGCATTTCAGTTTTAAGTCTAGAAAACTTACCAGAAGCTCTAAAGCCGCTCGGTACTCGTCCCGCTGCTGCACGGTTGCAATGAATTTAATGAGTAAGTTTAGAAGGTTTGGTTAAGGCTGTAAACCTACCAAAATGTTCAAATCTTACTATCTGCTGCAAAAATGGTGTTCTTACTCTCTTATTCTTCTAATTTGAGCTTATATGCCTTAAACCGTTCATAAATCTCAACCAGCGGTATTTTAGTCATTTATTAACTCAGGGTTGTTATTTTTTAAAAAAGAAAAATCTCAGATTTCCCTATTTACTCGACGGTGAACGTCGCATTTTTACTTTACCTTTTCTAACCCTATTATCCTTGCGGGCCACCACCCTCTTCGTAGCCTCTGCATGCCGCTCGCGGAGGTCGACACCCTCTTCCGTCTCCCTCCACAGCAGAGTCTTGCATTCCATCTCACTCTGCTCTTGTACTGCGGCACTCAAACAACCCTAGCTCTCGTCTCCTTCCTCCTCTCATCTCCGCCATGACTCCTCTGGTCACCCACAGCAGGAAGGATGCCGCTCCAGCACCCATGAAGGCCGATACGAGGGTGGAACCTCGCTCCAAACTCATCCACGACAGACCGGCTACCATTGGATCAACCAAAAGATGAACAGCAGAAGCCTAGGGTTCACACCAAGATGATGGTTTACCGGAAGACCTTCCAGCAAAAAGGGTACGATTGTCAGCAGCTAAAAAAGGGAAGGCCAAGACACCGTCTACTCCTTCTCAGCCTAGTACCACTCAAGCGGTTCGGGATGTAGACAGTGATCCTCTCCGTATTCTATTTCTGAGGTATGTAGACTTCAGTGACCGCCAAATGCTCGACAATTTTCTTGACCTACTGCCTCTCATTGAATATGAAGGCTGGAGAAGCTTCTTGTGTGAACATAGGGTATACTACCCCTCTCTAGTCTAGCAATTCTACAGGAACATAATCTATGATAAGGATCACAAGAACCTTCGGAATGAAGTAAAAGGTGTCAAAATCAAACTGTCCACTAAGCTTCTTCACCAAGCTCTACATATCCCTCAGGATGGCCTTCTAGAGTCTGAGTATGACCTTGACTTGTCTGCAACATACACTCTTCTGATAGGGAAGCCCAGGAATCCTAAAGATGAAACCCAGCTACTTGTCAAATCCTTTGACGCCAATCGGTTTCCACCCCTACAGCGTCTCTTGCACCACATGTTCACCGCCATGATCACCCCTCAAGGGGGTGGCAGGAGTAGACTTACTGAAACCTAGAGGTTCATCTTTTGCTGCATGTTCAACAACCATCACATTTGTCTTCCCTAGATAATCCTATAGGTCATGGGGAGTTGCATTGAGAACAAGCAGAGCCTTTCGTATGCTGCACATTTAACAACTATATTTCAAAAGATTGGGGTCCCTCTCACTGATGAGCCGATGAAAACCATCCCTATGAGCAATGTTTATAGAATGAGATTCATTGAAAAGTATATGCATTTCAAGAAGAAATGGGATCAGATTGTTAGGGACCTACTTGGTCATCATCCGACTCCTCCTGTGGCTGTGACTCAGCCAACTCAACAGGACCAGCCTGTTCAGCAAGCTCAGCCAGCTCCACAGTGGTGAGGACACCCGAGCTAGAGATTGGCGCAATGCAGCAGAGCGACACTACAAGTCACATAGCATTGTTTGGGACTCGCATGCTTCTTTATGGCTTGGAGATTGCTTGGAGGATTAGAATGAAGCCTGGAGACTTTCATTATGTTTATTCTAGATTCCTTTTTGTAGGCCATTTGAGGGCCATTTGGTTAATGGGTCATTAAGAGTCTAGGTTAAGGGAATTGGGTCATTTTGAGTGCATAAGGCCCAAACCCTCCTTCTCTTGGTATTGGGCTAGGGGCACCCAAGGCCCATCTAGGACAATTCAATTTGCACTGATTTATTTCAGTTCAGTTCAGCTTGATTTCTCACATGTATTCTGTTTGGTTTGATTTGAGAAAATCCATGGCAAAGCAAACCATGCACAGCCGTACATGTCTCTTAGATAAAGTTTGGGGACCCCAAACTAACCAGTGATATAAGATACTGTCAACAAAGCTTTAGACCAGAATTTCTCGGATAGATCAAGCTGCAAACAAAGAATATGATAAAGCCTAACAGGTTCTCTCTCTAGGCCTTCCTAGAGTAAGAAGCTCAATGAGAAGCTCTGGGGCTGGGGGGGTGGTCTGGCCAATGTTCCGTGGCTGCTTTCCGGGGCTCACGCCTGATTGGGGCCGGCGTCCGGTGCGAGGTCGAGCCACCAGCAGCCCCCCTACCTGCTTCCTCTATGGCCGCCGTGGTCACTAGCGGCAAGCCTGCCCCTTGCTGAGAAGTTCGTCCGCAGGCTCTCCCGGTGGCGGGGGGAAGCCCCGTTCATTCAAGGAGGTGTTGGTGGCGCGTCCTCCAGCACTGCACCGGCCTAGTAGGAGACTGTCCGATGCTGGTGCCCTCCCAAATGACGTGCTGCAGGGCAGACTGGCTTGGTTGCGGCACTGCCTGTGTGTCTCAATTCTGGACGGGCAAGCGGTGGCTGAGGAGGTCCGGTGTAGGTTGGTGGAAACCGCCGGAGGAGCCTGGGATGTTAGGAGGGTTACTTCCTCCACTTTCATGGCGGTGGGGGAGTTAGAAGAAGCTGTGGACCGGGTAGTGGCGTTGGGCTACATCACGGTGGGGAACGCGCTCATCCGTCTCACGCGGTGGTCGGCGTCCAGGGGGACCTTCCCCAACCCGCCTCCGTCTAGGTGCAGGGTAGTCTTCGAGGGGATCCCTCTCCACCTCTGTGATGCGGATGGGTTGGCGTTCCTCATTCATGACTTCGGCAAGGTGGAGATGGGCAGCCTGAGTTTTCTCTTGTTGAGCTCGCAGGCAGTGGTGGTTGCTACGGTGGAGGTGGATAGCCCGGCGTGCATCCTGGCGGTCGTCCAGGTGGGATGTGGCGATCTCCCAGTGGTAGTCCAGGTCTGGATCTTGAAGGAGGAGGTGGCGGCGTCGGCGCCTAAGCCCGTGTTAGGGCAACCCCCACCCCGACGTGAGGTAGACGACGTACGGCCATCGAGGCCGTGGGCGGCAGATTCAAATTCGAATAAGTCGCCACGGATCCTCCCTTCAGGTCTTGGTCGGGTCCCCTCGGAGTCGAGCTAGGCGGTTCGCGATTTGGGGTCGGTCGAGGATCCGAGTAAGTTACCCGCGGATCCACCGCGTACCGGGTCGCCAGGACCCGGGGTCTATCGTCTCTCCCGCCCGATAGTGCCACAAAGCGCCCTACTTCAGCCTTCGACGACGTGGCAGGGACTCGCCTGCCCACTCACTGCCGGTAGCGCCTTGCCGCCATCCTTGCTTTCTCCGGCAGTCGTCGCCAACAAGGGGGACTGCGGGCTGCCGCGGGTTCCACTCGGGGGGAAAGGGAAGGAGCCGGCCATGGTTGTGGAACTGCCAGCAACGGTTCCATTAGAAGGGCAGGGCTCTATTCCTACAGGGACGTCTGCCCCGGGGCCATCCTCCGAGGCTTGTGTGCTGGCCTCCCCTTTTCCGGCGGAGGGAGCTGCTACGATGAGAGAGGAGACCACGGTGCACTCGGCTCCGGTGGATGATGATGGCCATCCTGAGCAGGCGGCTCTAGCGTTGGGCCCAGTGCTGGAGGACGTCTACAGGGAGCCTCTAGAGGTGACTTGTTTGGCCCAGGAGGGGCCTCTAAAAGATCTGAGTCAGCTGCTGGAGGGGGAGGCTGGTTCTGAGAGTGTTAGTTAGTTCCTCCCGGTTGGTGTTTTTTTTGAACAATTCGTTCCTAGTGATTGATTTAAGGATTTTTGGAAGATTCTTATCGCTCATTGGCAAAGAAAAACGGGCATCGGTTTGCCTTAACACCCGCTTTTCAATCCACTATGCTTTGTCTGCGCTTCATCTCCGCGTTCCGCTTCGCTTTCGCTTCACCTCCGCTCGCTCTCCTGGAAAGAGAGCGTTAAGGAGGGGCATTAGAGGGATCGCCGTTGCCGCGACCGGAGGAGAATCTTGCCGTGGAGGCGATGGTACCAGCGGTGACGGGGCCCGTGGAGGATGATCGAGCGACGTCCGTGGTGCCTGGAGGACCGGCCGGTGACGACGCGACCATGGAGGGAACGGCGCCGGCGGAGACGATAGTGAGGGCCACCCGTGACCCGGAGGTAGGTGGCTCGATCCTTGGCCCTAAATCCTTTGTTTTTACCTTATGCATGCTAGCTCTAGGGGGATGGGGAAGGCCTCACGGTCCTCAGGGACCAGACGGTGGCCATGGGATCTCCCATGGCGGCGGGGTACGTCGTCGGGAGGACGGGATGGAAACGGTTCCACAGTGACCGTTCCACTACACCAAGTGGTTTCCAAGAAAACCGTGCCATTGAACACGGCCTAGGTGAGGCCGTTTAAAACCTACAAAGTGAGTTAATGACATGGTTCACATAGAACCGTTCCCACCCAGGATGGCTTAAAGCATGGCCGCGCAGAATATCAAACGACGGGTTTGAAACGGTTTACTTGAGACCATGTTCCAGAGGACGGCCCCCCCATGGGCCGTTCAGAATATGTAGGGTCGGTTGTGGAATGGTTGGAAGGAGGACCGTGCCACGTAGGATGGTCTACGGTCAGACCATGTATTATGTCTGCGGGGAGTGAGATGGAGAGGAAGACGACCCCCTTGAGACGGAGGGGACTCTGTGAGCAGACGGTCTCCTTCAGACCGTTCAACGTGGAGTGAGACGGATGAAGAGATGATGAGGGGAGGAACGGACGGTCTTACTTCAGACCGTCCCATGGGAAGTGAGACAGAGGAGAAGACGATGGGAAAGGAGCAGATGGTCTTCCTTCAGACCGTCCCGTGGGCAGTGAGACGGAGGGAGAGACGGTGAGGGGACTAGCAGACGGTCTTACATCAGACCGTCCCGTGGGCAGTGAGACGGAGGAGAAGACGATGGGGGAGGAGCAGACGATCTTCCGTTAGACCGTCCCGTGGGCAGTGAGACGGAGGGGAAGACGATGGGAGGAGCAGACGGTCTTCCTTCAAACCGTCCCGTGGGCAGTGAGACGGAGGGAAAGACGGTGAGGGGACTAGCAGACGGTCTTACATCAGACCGTCCCATGGGCAGTGAGACAGAGGAGAAGACGATGAGGGGAGGAGCAGACGATCTTCCTTCAGACCGTCCCGTGGGCAGTGAGACGGAGGAGAAGACGATGGGGGAGGAGCAGACGGTCTTCCTTCAGACCATCCCGTGGGCAGTGAGACGGAGGCAAACGGTCCTCCCTAGTCCGTTCAATGTTGAGGGCGGTCCAACTATGACCGCTGAATGACAGGGCTGTTCATGATGAGCCGTGTGGATGACAGAGTGTGAGATTTTGGTTCTTTTCTGCTTACTGAGATCTGAAATGAATGCAGGGGAAGCGACAGACCAGGATCTCGTGGCTGCAGGTCCGGGCAGTGTATCTGGCACTGTCGGACTTTCAGCGTGAGCGGTTGGCGGCGATGGGATTCGCCGAACTCCTGAGTATTGAGGTGTGTCGCTTTGACACACCTCTCCTATATGCTCTGCACGACCGCTGGGACCCGGTGAGTCGGTGCTTTCTCCGTTAAGCGGCTTAGCTAGTGCCGTGGGCCCTCGGTCCGACTGTAGCGCTCTACAGGGAGGGAAAGCTAGCTGGAGACCTGGCCTAGGCAAGGGTCAGTGTGTGCACACGTGGTCAGAGGCGAGATCTGACACTGACGAGTGTTACTCTGACTAGTTCTCAGTTGGTATGATGTGGTTAGTCTTCTCGCTGGGCAAGTGCAGACTCGCGAGTTGCCGAGACGTAGTGTAAGCCATCAGGGGGTGCATCTGGTCTCTCACTTCTGGTGGAGTGCCTCGTCCTTCTCCTATCACTGGAATGGATTGAGTTAACTTTGTTGGTGGATTTAGTTTCTACTGCTATTTCTCGCTGCTAGTTATTACTCGATTACTTGGATATTTTGTTGTTTATATTTGGGTTGGCGACTCGTAGCCGATTTGCTTGTTTAGTAGTCTTTCCTGCCTTAGAATAGATGCATGTTGATTAGTGCATCTGCTTGTTCATTTATTTAAATGCATGCCGTAATTGTATTTTAATTATCTTTTAATTACCTTAATTGTGTTTTATTTGCCTGATTGCATGTTTAGATCATGGTAGGGTTCCGTGTGACCCCTATTGAGTCTGGCTGTGACTCACCTTTCCGTCTTGCAGGTGAGCCGTTTCAACCGTTGACTAGTGATTCTCGAGCTTTTGGAGACCGCACTTAGAGTGCCAGCAGCGGTTGTCAGTGTGTGTCTGTCAGTGTGTCTTTCTTTTCTGTCTTCTGCCGGGGTATGCCCCGTGTAGTTGTCATCTTTCGTTCTTCCTGTGGGACTTGTATATTGGTGAATGCTGTAATTCTGGACTAGTTTATATTTATATAACTCTGATATTTTTAAATTGCTTCCACCTTAATTTTTAATTATTCACTGCTAAAAATTAACAATGCACGCCGTAAATTCTAATTCCTAATACAATCCCTCAGCAACCCACACTAACCCTTCGGGGGCCTCATCAGCCTCCTGGGTTGCGTCCCCGGTTCATGCTAGCGGTAATTCGATACCTAGTATCGGGATCTCGGTATCATGAGCTCTCAGTTCATAGTGGTGGTGATTCGATACCTAGTGGTGCTAATATGTTTTCCATTGTCGTGTTTTCTTAGATTCAAGATGCCACCTCGAAGGTGAAGAACCCCAGTTCCTCGGAATGAGGCTAGTGGTTTAGCTGCTCCTGCTGTACCGGTTCCTGCCCAGGCTGTACCTGTTCCTGTTCCACCTGTGGAGTTACCCGGTGGTCATGGACGGGCACTGAAAGAATTCTTGCTATTCCATCCACCGACTTTCGAAGGTCAATCTGATCCCGAGGCAGCGAGGGAGTGGTTGGATACTACCGAGCACGTCTTCCAATGCATGGAGTGCACTGAGGATGAACAGGTTATGTTGGCCTCTTTTCAACTTCACGGTGCGGCACGCACGTGGTGGACCTCAGAATGGGAAGTCGCCTTCCGTTCCCGTCCGCTCGACAGATCACTTGGGCTGAGTTTGTTACTGTATTTGAGCATGTTTATACTCTAGCCTGCCTGAAGTTAGCCAAGATGTACCAGTTTTTGGAGCTGACACAGGGTGACATGTCGGTGCTGCAATATCGCGATAAATTCATTGAGTTAGGTCAGTATACACCTCATATTTTTGCTGATGAGACTGTGAGGACTCAGCAGTTCTTGCACGGACTGAGAGCAGAATTGAGCATGCTGTTGTTCGCTACCCATGTTGCTGAGCTGGATGCCGCTTATCAAGCTGTTGTTGCATTGGAGTTAGAATTGGCGAGGACTCGAGGTTTTACTCAGATTGGGATGGTGTCGTCAGTCGTGCCACATCAGTCGCCTCACCAGTCATCTAGGCACCTCTATTTTTAGCCCCATTTTATTGTTGTTATTTTTTAATTTTTTTTATTTGTTTTCTCTTCCTTACCTGAGAGCCTGACGACTGAGCTGTGGCTAGCATGACTGTGCCCTCGCTCTTGTCATTGCGAGGACGAAGGTGGGGAGCTAGCCACGAGAACATATGACGATGACTCTAGGAGGGCTCGGCTGGCCCTGTTGATGGACAGGAGAGAAGTGCCGGGAGAGGTGACGGGTTTGCTCTCCTGCGAGGCAGAGACCAGTTAAGCTGGCTGGGGCTAGGAGTGTACGCCTCAGTCGATGTAGGGTGCGAACTCGTGTTCTGGCACGTGATATAGCTTCATATGCTTGCCATTGAGAGGCGGGAAGGGTTTGTGGCTCTTATGGTCTACGACCGTGTATGCCACACCCTCATAGGCATCGCAGATGATGTACAGACCTTGCCAATTTGGCTGGAGCTTGCCACTGGAACGTCCTGCCATGACTTCCCATTCCTTGATCATGATGAGGTCGCCTTGCTTGAAGGCTCGTTGCTTGACGAGCTTGTCATAGGCTCACGCCATGTGGGCCTGATACATCTGCAGGTGTTTGTAGGCTTCCAGCCGCTTGCCTTCCAAATCAGCAAGCTCTTCTAGCCTTCTCTGGTATTCACTTTCATCAGGGCCGGCCAAGTCGATGTGTACTGCCACGTGGTAGGATGCTAACTGGATTTTGATAGGGATGACGGCTTCCACTCCGTAGATAAGGAAGAATGGTGAACATCCTGTGGAGGTTTTGTAGACCATCCCGTAGGCCTATAATGCCTCAGAGACCTTTTCACCCAGGTCACGTTTCTGGTGGCTAACGACCTTAGTCAGGAGCTTGCAGAGAGTCTTGTTGAAGGCCTCGGCTAAACCATTGGCCTGTGGGTTGTAGACTGAAGAAGTCCTCCAGTTGATGTGAAATTTGGCTACCAACTGGTATACAGCCTTGTTCTTGAATGGCGTCCCATTGTCGGAGACTATGCGACTGGGAGTGCCGAATCGATAGATGATTTTATGTCAGACAAACCTGGCAACCACCTCGCCAGTGACTTCCCGTAGAGGAAGGACTTTCGCCTGATGAGAGAAGTAGTCGGTGGTGGCCAGAATGTACTTGTGGCCTTTAGAAGATGGAACGAAAGGCCCCGCGATGTCCATACCCCACTCGACGAATGGCCAGGTAGGGGCTGTAGGATGCAGCGGGTTAGGAGGCCTTCTGGGTACTGGGCCGTAGGCTTGGCATTGTTGGCATGTGCGAGCGTACAAGACACAGTTCGTGTACATGGTAGGCCAATAGAAGCCTTTGAGCTTGATATTGTGCTTCATTCTGTCTCTGGCCTGATGTGCACCGCACACCCTAGAATGGACCTCGTGCATAATAGCTTGAGCCTCTGCTGGGGAGACGCATCTCAAGAGAATGGACTTGTCCTTCTCGTGGATGAGTCGGTACAGGGAGTTGCCAATCAAGTCATAGGACGTTGCCTGGCGAAGTAGTCAGACCCTTTGAGCCCGGTCAGGGGGGAGCAATCCCTTCTTGAGTCTGACAATGGGCTCGCACCAATCTTCTTCTTCTGGGGGAGTGTCCTGGTCAAAGCCTCAGACCTCGTAAACTGTGAGGCTGGAGTTGCCTTCGAGTGAGCTAGGCATCAGCCTTCTGTGTTTGACTGTGATGTTGACTTCACCCTCAGGCGGTAGCTTGATGGCCGCGGCCAACTTTCCTAGGGCGTCTGCTTGGGCATTGCCGCTTCTAGGAACGTGGTCAATTTCGAAGAAATAGAACTTCTGGGTGAGCGGGGTGACGATTGTGTGGTACAAGACCAGTTATGATTTCCGCACGTCGTAGATGCCAATGACATGCCAGACTATTAGCTGAGAATCTCCATTGGCTTTGAAGCATTTGACGCCCATGTCGAGAGCCATCTGGAGTCTGATGATCAGGGCTTCATATTCGGCTTCATTATTGGTCAAAACCTTCATGAGGACGTAGGAGTTGTACAAAACTCTGCCATGAGGAGTCAGGGAGACAATTCTGGTGCCTGCCGTAATGTCTGAGTTGAGGTTGCTCTGGGTAGTACCTCGAGAAGTGCCATCGAAGTATAACTCCCAGCAAGGTAGGCTGGTTGTGAGTGCATCTTATTGCCAATAATGCAAGACATCTCCGCTCTGTTTAGCCAATTGTTACTGTTAAAGAGCAAGAGACTCCTCATCTGGAAGCTCCGCATTGAAGGGAGAATCTTCCGGTATTAGATGGGCTGCCAAGAATTCAGCCATGCCCTACCCCTTGATTACCTTTCTAGGGACGTTGGTGATGTCGTACTCCATGAGCAGGAGAGCCCATTTCCCCAATTACCCTGAGAGAATGGGTTGTCTGAGAAGGAACTTCAGGGGGTCGTGCTTAGATATGAGCTCAACCCAATGAGATAGGAGGTAGTGCCGCAATTTCTTGACGGTGAACACCAATGCCAAGCATACTTTCTCCATCGGGGAGTAGCGGTACTCGGCACCGATAAATTTCCAACTGAGGTAGTAGAGTGGCTCCTCTTTACCCTTTTCATTGACTTGCGCCAATAGAGCTCCCAGCGAGGCATCCATGGCGACAATGTAGAGTATGTGGGGTTTACCCTTGACAGGTGCCCCTAAGACCGGAGGAGTGAGGAGGTACTCCTTGATCTGCTCGAAAGTTGCCTGGCATTCTGGATCCCATATGAATGGGGTGTCTTTCTTCATCAGTTTGCTGAAAGGCGCACATCGACCAGAGAGGTTGGAGATGAATCTCTGAATGTAGGTCAGACTACCTTGGAGTGACCAGAGTTCGGTGAGGTTACTAGGTGGTGGTAGCTCCCGGATAGCTTTGATCTTGCTAGAATCCACCTCGATTCCTCGGTATTGAACGATAAAGCTGAGGAACTTGCCACTGGATACGCCAAAGGCACATTTCATGGGGTTCATTTTGAGCCCACATTGCTGGAGACGCTCGAAGACTTGATTCAGATCACGTAAGTGGTCCTCTCAGCTTCTGGTCTTGACGATGAGGTCGTCAACATAGCATTCGACGATGTTGTGCAACATCTCGTTGAAAATTTTGGTCATGATTCTCTGGTAGGTAGCACCGGCGTTCTTCAAATCGAAGGGCATGTGTTTATAGTTGAAGATCCCTTTGGGAGATCTGAAGGCGGTGTAGTTCTTTTCTTTCAGGGACATTCGGATCTGATTGTAACCAGAGGATCCATCCACGAAAGATAGGGCTTCATGACCGATAGTCATGTCGACCATTATTTCTGTGATCATAACTGGGAAATCATCCTTCGAACAAGCTTTATTGAGGTCTCGAAAGTCGACACAGATGCGGACTTGACCATTTTTCTTTTTGATTGGGACAATGTTGGCGAGCCAAACCCAGTAGATGCATGGCTCGATGAAGTCAACCTCCACCATCTTAGTGACCTCAGCCTTAACCTGGAGTTCTAGCACGTGGCACATGCACGTGGCTGAGGGAGATATGGCCAGGCCGTGCTCTGCTACAAAGGGACTTAACCCTGGCATCTCTTTGTATGTCTAGGTGAAGCAATCTTTGTATTCGAGCAGGAGTTACTTGTAGTCCTGTCTCTCTGCTTCGGTGAGGAGAGCACTGAGGAATGTCAGCTGAGGGGCTTCATCTTCGCCCAGATTAATCTTGACGAGCTCATCGACGATCGCCTGGCCACCATCCTCCAGCTCAGGAGGTGCCGACTGGAAGTCGATGAAATCTTCATCGTCGTTGTCGGCTTCGTCAACCTGTGGGTCCTCAGAGCCAACAGTAGAAGCTGGTGGAATTGGAAGGTTTTCATTGTTAGACCTGGCCTGAGGTTGCCCCCGGTCGTCCATGTCGGGCTGACAGCCGTCGGATGGCATCTCGGAGGCTTGGCTGTGGCTATCTGCTAATTCTGGTGACACCTCACGGTCTTTGGTCTGGGGACCTTCCTCATGGGGAAAGTGTGGGGAACTAGGTTCTTCAATTGGCTGGGAGGCTACGGGGGTCTCGTCCATCTCAACATCCTCGTGAACGGACGAGGAAGCCTTATTAGGTGCTGGAACTGGGGTACTGGTTCTGGCGGGAAGTGGGATTAAAATCTCCTCTCCCTCATCTCCCAGGCTGTCGAACTTGGTGTTGGCGACAACCGGGTCCACAGCTGGATGCATCGGTCCCACGATGTGGATAGCATGGTAGAAACAGAAGTCTAGGTCTTGGTCATAACCAAGACCTCTGGTGTCCTTTTGGGGGAACGAGGGTTGCCCCCAGACTTGTGAGGGTGTCCAAAGTTCTAGAAATACCTCTGCTGTGCGGAGCTCTACTACTGGGGGATATGCTGCTTGAGGCACATCTCTAAGGGTAAGGTTCATGCATGCTATGTTAATCCTATATACGTAGTCATAATAAAACACCAAATTCATCATGTAGAATCAATGAAAACAGGAGGAAATAGAGGGCTTTTATTTCTAATACGTTAATTTAGCCTTTTCATGAGATAAATGTTTACACGTGCATGGGAAATTCCCTTCTGTTCCTTTCCCTCGCGGCGAGGACGCACACTCGCCTTTTAGGGAAGGTCGAGATAGGCCGATTTAGCACGCGGGGATTCCGAGGGTATTGAAAGAAGGGTGGAAAGAATGATAGGAATGCACAGGAGGGAGTGGCGTATAGTTAATTGTTCTGGAAGACTGGAATAGGGATGGCTGGATGGAATGCGGGCGTGCCAGTTGATTTCTCGATGATCACCTATGGAACCAAATATTTAATTGGGGATGTGCCGCCAGGGCATGGCATGTGAGCACGAAATGTTGTGCGCCATGTGGAAAGAAGGAGGTTCCGTAGGTACGAGTGTAGACGATTGTGGGGGCTCATGTACTGGACGTCTTCCCCACCGACCGCAAGCGATCGGTGTTTATTTTTCATCGGGCAGAGACTGGAGGCCGGAGGGTGTATTGGCCTATGTTGCTGGAGACTGGAAGTCGGAGGCCGACCCGTGAGGGTGTGCTGGCCTATGTTATAGGAGTATGGAAGCAGGAGGCTGACCCGTGAGGGTGTGCTGGCCTATGTTGCTGGAGTCTGGAAGCTGGAGGCCGACCCGTGAGGGTGTGCTGGCCTATGTTGCTGGAGTCTGAAAGCTGGAGGCTGACCCGTGAGGGTGTGCTGGCCTATGTTGTTAAGGCTACTGGTGTGATTCTGGAGTGTGTCGGCTATAGACCGAATGGTGGTGTACCAACTGTTGACATATTGTTAGCCGAAAATGTGATTCACATTAGCCTAGGATACTGGAGCTGGGCTGGCCAGGTGGCCTCGGAAGGCATGGTGGCCAGGAACTAAGACTAGGACAAGAACTGGAGATTAAAGTTGGGTCTAGGACTAGGACTGGCATTGGAACTGGAAATTACAACTGGAACTGGGGACTGGAACTGGGGCTGGCCGGCTGCCGTTCAAAGGCGTTGTAGCCGGACTGTTGGACTGGTGCTGGAACTGAAACTGGAATTGGACTGGGCAGCTGGCCTTTGAAGGTGCTATAGTCGGGATACTGAGACTGGAGTTGGGTTGCTGTCCTTTGAAGGTGTTGTAGCCGAGATGCTGAGACTAGAGTTGGGTGACTGGCCTTTGAAGGCGTTGTAGCTGAAATATTAGGATTGAAATTGGAACTGGGCGGCTGGCCTGTGAAGGCGTTGTAGCCGGAATACTGGGGCTGAAACTGGGACTGGAACTGGGTGGCTGGCCTGTGAAGGCCCTGTAGCTGAAATACTGGGGCTGGAACTGGGCGGCTGGCCTGTGAAGGCGCTGTAGCTGAAATACTAGGGCTGGAACTGGGACTGGAACTGGGCGGCTGGCCTGTGAAGGCGCTATAGTCAAAATACTGGGCCTGGAACTGGGGCCGGCCGGCTGGCCTGTGAAGGCGTTATAGCCGGAAGCTGGAATTGGAGACTGGAGCTGGCCAACTGGCCTGTGAAGGGTATCGCATCAAATCCACTATGAGTCCTAGGTCGACCCATAATGAAATCCATACCAATGCTTCCCCACTTCCATTGGGGTATGTCGAGTGGTTTCAATTTTTCTGCTTGTCTGAAATATTCGGCTTTGACTTGCTGGCAAACCAAGCATCTACTCATGAAGTCTGCTACTTCCCTTTTCATATTCGGCCACCAAAAGGATCTTTTCAAATCCTTGTACATTTTAGTGCCTCCAGGATGAATGGTTACTTTTAGAAACCGATCTAATGAAATTTAATTACTTACTATTATATCTCTGTGGCTTCAATGTATTACACGACAGTCCTTTTATCCCATCAGGAGCTTTCCCGCTCTTGGGGGGCCTCACGGGTTCCAAGAGGTATCGGGTGTATTCGATAGCTCTATCGGGTATATCTGGTATCCAGGATCTGGGTCATCACAGAGGGGGGTTTGAATCGGGCGGAGTCTAGACTGATTCTCATCCATCTTGAGGAAATATTCATAAGAAAGTACATCAGGGGCACTATCATTGTCAACTAAGATCTTATCTATGTTACAATGGTTTATTGTAGCCGATACAACTAGGGCGTTGTCGTGCGGGGTTGTCAACCCTTCCAGGTCTTGGTCGGAAAACACCAAGGCCTGCTGTTCGTTCACTAGCGGGGCTTTGGGGGGCTTAGAGGCCCGACTCGCCCGCTCGGCGTGGCACTTCCTTCCTCGACTGCTATCTCCACCTGATGCCGCGCCACCAACAATGATGTTGATGTGGACTCCGTGGGGAATATTGTCGATCTCCTCAGGTGTCACGACGTCCTTCTTCTAGTCAGGGATAAGTGTCCTTGGCGGATGAGGCGCTCGCTCTCATCCTGGAGATGATGACAATCACCGGTGTGGTGTCCGTGGTCACTATGGAACAGATAGTGCTTTAGGCGATTGCGATGTTTCGACTTCATATGCTCGGGTTGGCGGAGAAGGCCCGAGCCCTTAATGTATTCGTAAATTTCATAGACGGGGGTGGTCAGCGGAGTGTACCGCTCGTACCTCCGAGAGGGCTCTTTATGGTCCTCGTCCTGGTTTTGCCTCTTTCCTTGTCCAGAGCCTTGCTCGGACTGTCACTTCTTATCCCCCTCCCGACCCAATCCTGTCGTGCTGCGGCAGGCGCTGAGGACTTTATCGCACTCTACGTGATGTAAGGCCAAGGTCACTAGCTCAGCGAGGGAAGTTGGGGGATTAAGGACCAACTCGCGCGAGAGGTTTTCAACACGGGTTCCCCCGGTTAGTGTGGTGATGGCCGAGGCAACATCCAGACGGGGGATACGTACGGCCTCTGATTTAAATCGGTTAATATAGGCCCAGAGCCTCTCCCCCTGTTCCTGTTTGAGGGCCAACAGTCCTGCTACTGATCGGGGAGGACCGCTACCAGTGAAGCTTTCCTTGAATATTCGCCTGAACTGTCGGAAGTCACGGATGCTGCCAGGGGTGAGGGTTCGGAACCAAGCCTGAGTGCCCAGGACCAAGGTGGTTGTGAACGCTCTACACTTGATGGCGTCGGATGCCCCATGCAGGGTCATGAGGGCATTGAAGCTATCGTAGTGGTCGACCGGGTCTCCCTGGCCGTTATATGACTTGAAGGTCTGGAGCGAGATCTTGGGAGAGATCTCGGCCTTCAAGATATGGTCGGAGAATGGGGATTGCTCCTCATCCTCCATGGTAGAGGTCTTTTGTAGAGCGCGGAGGGTGCGCTCTTGCTCTGCGAAATGCCTCTCAAAGTCTCGCAGACGGAGGGACAGCTCCAGTTGTCGTTGGGCCGAGGGGCTGTGGGGGCGTCCCTGCAAGCTGTCCCGGTGCCTCTCGAGGGCCTCGATCTTTAGGAGTGGCCAATGCGCTCTGTACTTCTCCCTCCTCGGGGTAGAGGAGGCTTCTTGATCAGGGGGAGGAGCATGCGACGGTCCTCCTGATCGGTAGCGGATTAGCCACTGCCCCCAGAGGGTGAAACGGCCTCCTGCGGTTTGTAGGGAAGCATCTCCATGGGGGGTGGGGGGGGGGCTTTCCTGGGGAAGTTGCGACCTCTCCTCCCTGGCTGCCTGGGTCCTCATTAGATAAAATCATCACCATGTTTTACATTCATGGCATGCATTGCATATCATATTTCTTTTTTAGCTGCCTATTTTAATAAGACTTGCCCCCTTGACCAAAGATCAAGAACTGGTCATTTACAGGCAAGGGGTTAAGCCTGAAATAGATTTAACCTATTTTCTTGTTTCCATGTGCGCAGCGACATGTCGAGGATGAAGCTCAAAGATTATGATCATCACACAGCAAAGATGGAACCATAAGCCACAAAGTCACAAGCCAAACCCAAGTTCTATCCCAAACCAATCAACTCATTTATTCACGTCTCAAACTCTAAACATCATGAAAAGGAAAAAAAGGTACAATCACACTATCCTCCGCTGGGCATCCCCCCGGGGACGTATCTCTCTCAACTCCCTGATATAGGCCTGGCGGGTCTATGTCACCTCGGCGACCTCTACTGGAAGAGTCCGCACCCTGCTGATTCCCCACATGATCAGGGCACTCCTGATCGTCTGCTCATCCGCCTCTATACCAATCCTCCTCGTCTGCAGCGTGGGAAGGTGGGGTAGAGGTGGTAGGATGGTCCTTGGCATCCCGACCTGTAGATAGCACTGGTGCGGGCTGTACATCGCCAGCACTATATCGCCCACGAGCCTCAAGTCCAAGCCCCACCCTCTAGGCAGTCTGATGTCGGTATCAAGGAGAAAGCTGGGACGCATCACGAACCGCTCCAGGGGCAGCCTGCTAAGGTACTGTCGCCACTCATCCCTGGTCTTCATGTCTGATATCCTACACTCAACCTGTGGAAGGAACCTGAAGGCACCTCCTATAAAGAAGAGGGGATGGCTCCCAAAGATCCGGCTAGTCGTGTCGATATCCTCCCTAGGGGTGAACTTCATCCTAACCCCCATCCAGCACTCCAAAAGAATCATAGAGCCAAACAGTGGACCTCCTAGGGCTGCTGAGGTGAGGCCCTCATAAAGATAGGCAAGGACAGCCTGGGAAATGGATAGACCCTGCCACAGGCCACTAATGGTACTAAGGAGGGGTAGATCTAGAACATGGTCGGCTGAGGGGAACAAGATAGCATCGCACAAACAAATGGATGCAGCCTTGGGTATGGCCTCATCCCACCCACACTTGTTCCTGTAATGCTCTACCTCCCACTAGCTAAGGGGGAGGAGATGGATGTGGCGTACACCTATGAAGGTGCGGACCTCCCTGCTATTTGGTATGAATCCCCCTAGGATGGCGACTGGGTCTATAGGGGCAATGGTGTGACAAATTGAGTCCTCCTCTCCCACCTGGACCTAGGAAAAGAGAAGTATGTCTCTACCTCCTCCAACAGGATAGTGGCCTCAAAAGATGGGAATATAAAGGTGTGGGTTTGAGGATGCCAAGTCTCTATCAAAGTCGAGATGCTATGTCAATCCAGGGATAGTTTCAGGTAGTTATTACCGAAGACCAGGAGAGGGCGTAAGTGCCAGGAGTTAAGGATGTAAGTCACCCCTAGAGGTAATGCTCGGATCATCGGGGCCATCCACTTCAAAGTGGAATAACGCCTGGAGCCAGGAAGGAGCTAGAAAAGAAATGAGAAAAAGGGGAAAAGGTAGAGAGAGAAAAAAATGTTAAGAAAAGAACAAAATCGAATTGAAATAAAATCACAGCATACCTCTCTCGAAGGGCTAGAACTGAGGTGGCGAGGAATTGTAGTCAGCCGTTAGAGCGCCTCACGCTCCTTTTTGGCCGGCTTCGGCCCCTCATAACTCGCTCCTCCCATAGAACTCCCTCCTAGGGCCCTTTTCATGATGTTTTGGCAAAGGAAACTAAGGTTTAGAGGGCTAGAGAAAGGGGAGATTGATAAGTCACGAATTTAACTCATGTAAAAATTAAATAAATAATTAAACTGCTACGAGGTCTAGTACATCTCATGTCCAAATATAAGTACAGTCAGCTAAAAGAAAGGTACAAGTACGAAAGGAAAGTATAAGTACACGGGGCATACCTCGGCTCCTGTAACTGGTACTAACCTCGGCTACTAGAACCACGCTGAAAATATGTCGCGTCCCGCGATGACCCCACCTCACCTGAAAAGTAGGAGTGAGCCTTATTTCATTGGCTCAGTAGGGATCTCGCGGACCCCCACCTCGCACAAAATATAAGGCAGAAAAGTAAGAAAGCAGGAAGGTATCTCTACCTAATAGGAGTACGGTAGAACCAACAAACTGTAATAAATAAACGGAAAAGCTGTTTACTCTAACAGTACCATGCTATTGAACCTCGGTCTGATAAAACTCGAGTCCAGACCTGCCAGCAGATAAGAGCACCACCCACTAGAAGAACGACTGGATACGTCCCCTGACGTCATACACCGCGTTACAAGTGTCTAGCTACAACGCCCCAGGTGGAGACAAAGACACACTCAGTAACCAGAAGTACCATAAAACAAGGACTAGGTAAGGTCACGCTCGTCAGTGCGGGTCCGAAGCCCTCAGTCCAGTGTGCACACTCAGACCATACGCCCTAAGCCTGTCCTCTAGCTGGTAATTCCCCCTAAGCCCAAACTCGGCTGTACGCGGGGGACCTACGGTAACCAGCCTACTCACCGTCTCTCTCGGATACGCCACACTAGTGCCCCCGGTGGGCTAACACACACGTGCCGTGGAAGCTACGACTAGTGGACGGGTCACCGGAGGTAAGAACTGACTCACGAAAACCACGGATCGAAGCAAACGGGACTGTAAACCACCCGGTGTAGCCCAGACCCTGGCGGTCCAACCTTGGAGCACCATAGGCTCTGGCAGTCCAACTCCGGTCCGCCATAGGACTCTAGCGGTCCAACCCAGCAGCGCTAGAAGAAAAGGTCACACTGGCTCTGGCGCACCTGCCTCAGGCCGCCATAGCCTCTAGCGGACCAACCCTGGTGCGCTAGGAGATAGATCACGTTATCTCTGGCACCCTAATCTCAGGCCGCCATAGCACTCTAGTGCCCATACCTACGGCCGCTAGAGGCACATGACCCCAACGGTCAGAATCAACAGTCAACTCACCCCTCTGGCGATAGGACCATAGAGCGTTACATGCTTTGGCGGTTTATCGTGTGGCCGCCAGGCCGACAGACGCCCTGCCGACAAAACAGTACCCTGTGGCGTACCCACATTGGGCCGCTAGAGTGTCTGGCATGCCTACCTTGGGCCGCCAGTGAGTGTGGTGGTCTCTGGAAGGACCGCTACACTCACTCGAGAACAAGACGGCGGGAACATTCCCAAAAACCCATTCCACGCCCCGATCATTCACGGATAATGGGGAAAACAAGGGGGAAGCTCCCCCGACACCCCTAGCATGGATCTACGCCCTTAGATCAGTCAAAAACTCGATGAATTGGTGAATCAGTGCACAAGCCCTAAAAACATGGATTTCACCCTCCTGGCTCAAAAATGCCCCTCTCAGCCTCTCCGCGGCCTACAAATCACAGGGAACGATGGGATGAGCATGGGGGTTCGTCTCCCTACCTCAATGGGGCTCGAGCTCCGCCGAAACACCACCGATCGTAAGGAAGAAGCTTTCAAAATGCCAAACTCCCCACCTCTCACCACGAAAAGGGCACCACCGCGCTTGCCTCGTCGCTGCCGCCACTGCCACGCCGTCGTCGGAGGCAGTGGGGCCACGCCTCAGTCGCCCGGGGAAGAAGGAAGCCACGGTTGGGGCGCTCTCCAATGGGAAGAACAAAGGATGTCAGAGTTTGAGGTATGTGTTCACTCAGAAGGACCTTAACCTCAGGCAGAGGCGATGGATGGAGTATATGAAGGATTATGACTTCACCCTGTCTTATCAGCCGGGTAGGATGAATGTCATTGCTGATGCCTTGAGCCGCAAGGTCGTGGTTAGCGCGGTGATGTTGAGAAAGTGGAGGCTCTGGGAACAAGTGCCAATGGTGACATTTAGGCTTAAGGTTCCCTGAGAGCTAGGGTCGGCGGTGCTTGCGAGCTTCACTGTCACTCCAGCCATCCGTCGTCAGGTGACAGAGGCTCAGCATGCAGACCCTGAGTTGCCCCAGATTTTGGCTCTGGCCAATGTGGAGCTCAGCAAGGACGACGTTGTGAGATTTTAAGGTAGGCTATATGTCCTAGCCGAGGAGCAGATGAGGCGTGCGGTGTTACTAGAGGCTCATGGGAGCAGGTACACCGTACACCCGGGTGCGACGAAGATGTATCGGAACCTGAGGAGACAGTTCTGGTGGCCTGGTATGAAGAGAGATGTTGCTGAGTTTGTGGCCTGGTGCCTGACCTGTCAGCAGGTGAAGGCGGAGCACCAGCGACCGGGAGGTACGCTTCAGCCCTTGGAGGTTCCCGCGTGGAAATGGGACCACATGACCACAGATTTTATGGTGGGATTGCCGAGGACTCCGAGTGGGCATGATAGCATTTAGTTGCTTGTGGATAGGCTGACGAAGACTGCTCGGTTGTTATCGATCAGAGTCAACTGGAGTGTGCCCAAGCTGGCACGTTAATATGTGGAGCGGATCGTACCTTTGCATGGAATTCCCATTTCCATTGTGTCAGATCGAGATCTGCATTTCACTTCTGGATTCTGGAGGAGTTTTCAGAGAGATCTAGGTATCGCGTTAACTTTTAGCTCGGCTTATCATGCTCAGTCGGACGGTCAGTCATAGAGGACCATCCAGATGCTTAAAGACATGCTGAGGTCATGTTGGCTGGAGTGGCAGGGAAGTTGGATTCACCACCTACCTTTGGTGGAGTTTGCCTAAAATAATAGCTATCATTCAAGCATTGGGATGGCTCCCTATGCGACGTTGTATGGGCAACCGTGTCAGACTCCACTTGATTAGTTTGAGATTGGTGAGCGTGTTATGACGGGACCGGAGCTGGTGCAGCAGTGCGTGAATGTGGTGCACTTGGTCCGTCAGAGCATGTTGGCGGCCCAGAGTCGGTAGAAGAGTTATGCCGACCGGAGGAGGTAGCCCCTCAGTTTCACCGTTGGCGATCAAGTATTCTTGAGAGTCTCTCCGATGAAGGGGGTGATGCGCTTTGGCCGACGTGGGAAGTTGAGTCCCTGCTATGTTGGTTCTTTACCCATCATTGAGGGCATTGGCGAGGTTGCTTATCAGTTGTAGTTACCCTCGGAGTTGGCATCGGTGCATGACGTGTTCCACGTCTCGATGTTGCGAAAGTATATGCTCGATGACTCTCATATTTTGTACGATTTTGTTTGGCCCGAGGTGACTCCCTCTCTATCTCTTCTGGAGTTCCCCATCCGTATTGAGGATCGGCGAGAGCAGCACCTGCGGAACAAGGTTATTCCCTTGGTTAAGGTGGTGTGGCAGCAGCACTCTGGCGGCGAGGCATCTTGGGAGCATGAGGACGAGATGAGTCAGTAGTTCCCCTATCTATTCGAGTGAGTTCCTCTCTTCCTTTCCCTTGTGCTTTATTTTAAATTTTGAGGACAAAATTTATTAAAGGGTGGAGGGCAGTAATATCTCGGACCCTTCGGATCCTTCTTCTTGGGTCTCAGATTTATTTTCTTAGAGAAATTGGTTTATTATGCTCGAAAATATTTTTGAGACCTATGCTACAACTCCTCGACAAACTCACTAACCCTTCAGGGGCCTCATCAACCTCTTGGGTGGCGTCCCCAGTTCTTGGTGGCAGTAATTCGATATTATCGGGTTATCAGTACCCTGAACTCTAGGATGTTACACCCTTTGCTTTGAGTTATGGTCCATTGGCCATAATGCGCCCGTCCTGGTGTGTTATGTGATATAACACCCCTGTCTTGGTGCGTTATATTATCTGTATTGGTGTTTTGAGCCTATCTGCCATAACGCCCCTTCTGTGGTCCGTTATAGCAGGTAACGCCCCTATGCTGGTGCGTTATAGTCCTGTTATTGGCTATGATGACCGTTGGTCTATTCTGTATGTTGGTCAGTCTTAGGTCGTGTTCTAGGGTGGTGTCTATCTGTTGGTAGTTGACTGGATCAGTCGGTTTAGGTGACTAGGTGTCGTCTTTTCCCTGACCACGATAGTACCCTAACGACTAAATCTAAAACTGCCAGTGTCCTTGTCTCTGGTTGCATAGCGGCTGTGCCTTGACTGTCGGGTTCACCTAGCGGTTGAGTGATGGTTCGCTCTACCTAGAGTGTGGTCGCTGTCCACCGCTCTGGTTTCTATTTGTCTTGGCTTGATCTCGTGGTTTGCCCATGACCCATGGGTGTCTGTTGACATCCTTTGAGGGTAGTGACCATGATGGGACGGCCAAGAATGCTTGTGCATGCTGTGTCTGTCTGTATGTGTCATCATTGTCGGGTTCCAGTCAACTCGGGGTCACCCAGCAGTTGACAAGTAGCCTTGTTGTGTCTCGACGGCTTTGTCCAATTTGAGACCATATTTTGGGATGTCTTGAGGTGTTGTTTTACCTCGACTTGCATGTCCAGGTGTGCTGAGGGTTCTCGGTGTCCCCTCAGGTCTCTGTGTGTCATTTTCTCAGAGGGTCATTTTCCCTGGCTTTGGATTAGACCGATTGGCAGCTTGTCCCACTATGTGCGATGATCCTGACTCAGAGGCGTAGGACTTAGGGACCATTGTAGTTGTATGTCTAGTTGCCTTGTCCTGAGTTTGTTGGCAGCCTCCTGTACTACCTTTGGTGCTTCGAAGTACGTGTTACTGGGCACTCTTGCCTGTATGTACTTCGGCACTTGTGTTTTAGAGTCCATGTCTTGTGAGCCTTCACTAGTCGTAGCCTTATGGCACGCTTCGGCGTGATGACTTTTAAACTGGGGCACTTCCAGTTCATGATTTTTAAGCTAGTTTTCGTCGGCTCCCGTGGTTACCGTTGCGTCCTACGGGGGGAGAAAACTAGCTAGAGACCTGGCTTAGGCAAAAGCCAGTGTGTGCACACGTAGTCAGGGGCATTGGACTAATTCTGACGGGCGTTCCCCTGTCTAGTCACTTGCGACTTGGTTACTGTTCTGGTTCTGACAGTGTCTTAGTCTCTGCCTGGCTGTAGGCATAGCAGACGAGACGCTAGTAGGCGCAGCATAAGACGTCAGTGGACGCAGCTGGATGTTCTTCTAGTGTGGGGCACTCCAGTCACGTGACATGTGATCCTTCACGGTTCTCTTCTCATTTCTCGTACGTTGTGACCTTATGGATTAGCCCTTTTGTGGCTATACTCGGGGTCAGTGTCTGTCACTTGCACGACTTTCCAGTTGTGTATGTGACAGTGTGCACGACGTCCTTGTCGTGTTGTCCATCGTCTATGTCGGTCGTTTGTCTAGCCTTTTACTAGGTTTCTTTTGTCTATTTTGCAGGTTCCTTGCGTCGACAGTTTGGCAACTCCTGACTCTGTCAACTCCGAGTCGCCCTCCTGCCCTTGCTTGGAGTAGTTTGGGGTACCGAGGTTAGTTCGGTAGCCGTTGTCTGGTACGGCCCTCCCTGGGGTACGTGGCCCTGCCCCGGGGTGAACTGGCCCCGGGCTGGCCATAACCCTAGGGGATGGCCCCCCGGGGGTCTTCTTGTGTTGTTTGGGGGTGTCCTTTGAAGGATGTTGAGCTCTGGGAGACTGGAATGGGCCCGTGGGGGGTGTCGTTCTTCAGGTTGTCGTAGCCACTTGGAAGGTGTTCGGGTAAATGCCCGACACACCCCGGATTGCCGACCGACTTGTGTAAATGGCTGAGGGGGCCGCACGACAAGCCTTATGTTGGAGATAGGAGCTCGTGGCAACTGGGGGAGGCATTTTGTAGACGTGGGTCATGCCTCGGGCTGTGTGCCACGTTGCACGGCAGGTTGGCAGGATGATGCGGGACGAATGACGCGACCGGACTAAGGGGTAAGACTGACTCGATGTGCGGCCAGCACTAGCACGCTAAAGACAAGACGGGCGGCTGACCACCGTACTGTTCTCCAGGTCGAGATGCCTCTCAACAGAAACTCACTCAGCCCGACGATCATCCCTTGCAAGGGAAACGTGGGATCGCAGCGGTTAAGGAACCACTGTCGCCTAGGGTATACAATTTGAGCTTGGTGCTCGACTGGAGCTAAGGATCGGGCACTCACAACTCACAACCGCGGTAATTTGAAGCTAGCTATCGGCCCTAATCCCACAAACGCAGCATGATAGACAATATACTAAATCAGCAAGGCGAGTGTGGAATGAAGCATGTACCTCCACGACTAGTGCATGGGGAAGAAACCCCGGCCGAATCTGACAACCCCGATAGACACAAATGATTAATTGTTACAATTCCAGAAATATGGCCCACTCCTCGTAGGGAGATAACAGGATACAATCACAATATTCAAGGTTGCTGGGACTTGGGTTGACGGGCAGCACTCGATGGAGCTGAGGGAGGCGAGTCGGGGTCGATCTAGATGGCGATCAGGAATCGGTTCGGATCTTTCCACGTTGGTCACCCTGCGTAGCGATTTGCGGAGGCTGTTACGGCTAGATCCGGCCTCTGATCAAGATGTCGTTTGTTGGAGAACGTCGACGATTGGAAGAGGAAGACCTCAGCCAAACGGCATTGTCAGATCTGGTCAGATCTGGGCGTGACAGCCTTAGCACTAAGCCTCTGGTTCTGCTCGCACAGAACTGTACAAGGAAACAAACAATTATGGGAAAAATGGCTCCCGATGTCAGATCGAGGTGCCACTTGTTCAGAACATCGAAGTCGTCTGGAGGAAGGATCTGACCAAAGGGTTTGGTCAGATCTGCCAAGAGGAGGGCGGGGCAGCTTCTGGAAGTCGACTCTTCTTCTGGGTCAGATCTGCATAGAGTGATCTGCACAGTCCCACGAGAATCCTCGCCATGATCAGCACGGACCTCAGATCGACGCGAGGTCAGCGGCAACGCGAAGAGGATAGAAAATCCTTCAGCCACTGAGAATCTTAGATCCAGAGATTTTGAGAGTTGGGACTTGGAAATTAAGACTCAGGAAGCTCAGGATCTGGGACAGTAGGTTCAGACTGGCTTGAGCGACTTCACCGTCAGAATTGTTGCCGGTGATCCCGAACTCCGATTGACGTAAAACTAGTGCCAATCTCTTCCTGACTTGAAGGCGCACCTCTGGTAATTTTCTCAGGATCAGATAAGAACATAAAGGGGAGGATAGAGGGGGTGAGTCACACACCAAGATAATCCCGTCACAGGATTGGGGGGGTTTAAGGGCATCACACCGAAGGGGGAAAGAGAATCACTCTCTTACACAATTTTCTCACACAATGTCTTCATTTCATTCCTTCATTAGCTCCTCCAAGGGAGAAATACATGACAATATATAGGAAAGACTTGCTCAACTTCTTCCGTCTTTCTTGGTCCTTTAGTAGATCCGATAAGCACATTCCAACTCTCAATAGGCCATCCACTGACTCTCACTGGTCATTACCGCATCTCAAGCCAAACCTCACTCGGACACCGCGTCCAACCTCAATCCTCATGCCAACTCTACCCTCTCAGGGGAGCACGGTGAAACCAAATGACAGGATTCCATAATCCTTGATCCACAATAGCACTAGACTCAAGCTTACAGGGAAATCCTCCCATGGTGGTCACAAGACCGAGGCTCTGCATTCGACAACATCCCTCTAGGGACTCCATACATAGGCATCATCCATGACACAGTCTCATCCTATCTTCATCCCAATTACTCCAAATAGATGCATGCTAATCCTTGACCCTGCTCTTGCTACAGAGCCACAGGGCACCACGTGAACAGATCTTGACACATATCTCCAAGAAAACCCTGTGCTGCTTGCTATCATAGCAACCTGGTCAATGACGTCATGACCAATGCGCATGGATCTCCAAACATCATTGACCTTTCCATAGCCGACCACTCGGCTAGCCTCACTAGCCACCCACAGCTACAAACGAGGACCCATAAACATCTCTTAGAGGTCACATCTTTAAGACCACGATCTCATCCGAGGACACAGTTTCCAACACGAGTGGAGCACATAGCTTACCAACTCTGACCATTACATCCTCATCCTCTATCAGGCGATTTCCTTAGCAACCACATCCGAGTCTAACTCTAATGCCCGACGTAACTTCCAATGTATGAACAAGGTACTCATGTGACAACTTGTCATCATATTTTCCCAACTCTCCATCCGATCGGTGCCATGAACCACAATGCCTCAAGTAATTGCATGACAACTCCATGGTTCACATAGTTAGAGACAATCTCACATCGAGTAACCAGTCCTCTGATGCTCTACTCATCCTCGAGAATCCGCCTGTAGCGACCAATGCTATGATCTCGGGCCTATAGGTAATGACCCCACAAGGTTTCTGCTGTGCACTCTGATCCATGTGCACAAATAGCAAAGACGACTTGAGCTCCGCCATCTTGACAATTGTTAACTCGGCTAGCTGACTCTGAAAAATAGGGTGAGGAAACCTCCAATTACCTTGAACCCAGAGCACAGATTCTCTCTCTTAATCTAACAATCCTCTTGCAACTCCGTAAGCTCAGATCCCCAACATATCGGGAATCACAATGCCAGTCATAAATTCTTGCAAGCACAGCCCAACTGGCACTCATCCTTCCGGAATGATGCCAATGCACCCTTACATACCAGGGAAAAAGGGCAATACTTCTCACAGGCAGCCACACTGCCAAAAATATAGAACACGTCTTGCATGGACCTCATGGCACACAAAATGTGATCAACCAATCTGAATACACGATGTAAGGTGAGGGAGCTTAGCAAAATGCAATCCTCTTCGACCACGGAGAAATCAACATACCTCCTACAAAGCGAGAGATCTTTACGCATGACCTGACCTCGAACATCATGCACACTGGTAATCTCACCTTCTAGCACTAGAAAATCATCACTATTGTTAGGTCAACTCCTCCAACAACACTTGCCAAGTGTCTCATTGAAACACACTCACAGCATCTCCCGACGCACCATCATCGTAATCACCGAACTGCAACTCGCTGAGCCTCGAGCACTGGCTCTGCTACTTGCCAGCCACACTGATGGGGGCATCTCTCACCCTTCACATTTTTTTCACAGCTCCAATTGTGCATTGTCATGGTTCCATTGTGTCCATCATATTTTTCTAAGTCGAGTCATGTCATTTTCACATTTTATTTGAGTCATATCATTGTAATTTTTCTTTTATTTGATGTAAGGGTTATTCAAGATCGCGGTAGCTAAAGCAAGAATGATTAGGAGGTAGCTGATGATCGGACGCCGCAACTGCGCTTCAGTGTAATGGATTTCGGAGCTACGGGTGACGGGAAAACATTGGATTCCGATGCAATCAATCGCGCTCTTGCTGCAGCGGCTGCAGCCGGTGGTGGAATCATCCACTTTCCGTCTGGGACGTATCTCTGTTATTCAATCCGCTTGAAGAGTCGCGTCGCACTTTGGCTAGATCCGGGAACAACAATCATTGCAGCTGACGGCCCTTCCACTGAGCAGAAAGGCCTAGGGCAGGGCTGGAATCTTGACTTGTCTGGAATAGTAGTGAGTACCATAATGGACGACGTTCGACCGGCACTTTGGCTTCAGGACGTTCAAGGTGCACAACTCTTCCGACTTCGGCTTCCGACCGGCTCGCCAGTAATGAATCTTCGCAACGTAACAGATCTTCAGGCTTTTGCGGTCGGCCCCATTGAGAAGCTGTTCCGCCGAACAATTGAGGAACAAATGCGCTAGCCAGTCAAATGAATCGAGTTACCGTCCCAAATCCTAAGCTTCTTAGTTTTGGCGAGATCGATGCTTACCTACGATAGTGTTTTCGAAATGCTACACCCACGCCAAAGATCAGCTTGCCGATAAGATAGATAATATCGCTGCTAAATTTAGCACAAGTACACGCGGAGTCAGCTCAAACTGGAGACTTAACTTGAGTTTGAGTCATCACTCCAGAGATCCACATTCAATCGAATCGAAGTTTGAATTTTGTCAGATCGATCTTTCGAGCTTTGATTCTCGCTGATAACGTCGACGCCGGCACGCCAAGAAGCGCTGCAGCTCCCGATGAGCCCGAGACGCGTCCACGAGTCTGTGTCAGAGCGCGCTCAATCAAGCTCCGCTCGAAGTTCGCAACCTTTTTCTCAAAGGTTCCGCTCTCAATGCTTCCGGCGATCGGCCTTCCAAATAGGAGCTCCTGCTCGAGCACCAGATTTTCACCAGAGGAGATAATCACGGAAGTGTCAATCACATTGCGCAACTCCCGAACGTTTCCTGGCCAATCATAGGCAAGTAATATCTCCATCACACCTTTTTCGATACTTCGGATAGTCTTGCCATGACGCGTCGCTGAATTCCGAACAAAATATTGGGCAAGCGGCGGAATATCATCTTTCCGCTCTCGCAGCGGAGGCATCTCAATCCGGAATCCGTTAAGCCGAAAAAACAGATCCTGCCTGAATTCCCCACGCTGCATCGCAGCATGCAGGTCCCGATTCGTCGCCGCTATAATTCGCACATCGGAAGCAATCAGCTTGGAACCGCCGAGTCTCTCAAAACCGCGCTCTTCAAGAACCCGCAACAATATCCCCTGCGTCTCCACTGGAATCTCGGCGACCTCATCGAGGAATAGAGTGCCTCCTCTTGCAAGCTCGAACTGACCCAACCGAAGTCGCTCTGCTCCAGTAAAAGCTCCCTTCTCATGTCCAAATAATTCTGTAGCCATCAGCGACGGCGGAAGAGCTGCGCAATTGATAGCTCGGAGTGGAATTCCAGCACGTCTGGAATTTTCGTGAATTGACTGGGCAACCAACTCCTTCCCAGTGCCTGTTTCACCGGTGATCAGAACAGTTGCGTCGGTTGCAGCAACTTGCTGGATCTTAATCAACATACGACGGATTGCTGGAGATTCTCCAATGATTTTTTCGAATTTTGACCTCTGAATTTCGGCAATTTCGGCCTCCAAAGGAAGGTTTTGTTCCTGCAAGGAAATATTCTTTCGCTCCAACTGCTCCTGAAGTTGTCTGTTTTCTCGGAGCAATTTTCTATTCCCCCGTAAGATCTCTTTGGCCTTTTCTCTGACTCCTTATGCTCGGAGATGTCCCGGGCAACAAAAGCCCGAAGAGTTGTTCTTCCTAAGGTCATTGCCGGAATTGTGAACGAGATACACCGGAGATCTATACCTTTCCTGACGTGCCAAGTCGAGCCGATACCAATGAGCGATTAGGGAGTGTCGTAACTCGAAACCAACGCCAAGAACATCTGACGGATCAGATAGTGTCTTTACGAAGCTCATACTTCATCGATTACGGAACATGAATTCTAAGCATCTATATAATATTATATAGATAACGTTATCGCTGTTCCAGTGAAGATGGGCGAACCGAATGAAAATTGGTCGCATAAATTTCTGAATAGCATCTCCATCTTTTTGTCGAAATACCAGAACCGATCTCGCGCATCACCCTTCCATCTTTTATAGGGAAGGACCTAAAATGCGTCGGCACCGATAGAGGTTGGATCTATGAGAATCCCTGAGTCAGCGCGAACAGACTTGAGCATCACTGGCTCATCTAATGGAGCATCTGCGGGTATCCGTTCAGCCCAACATTTAATGCACCCACGGTTGTCCAGCGAAAGACTCTAGTTAAGCGTCGCGCCATTGCTTGATCATAGGCCTTGGGGAATCCGCATTTCGGCAGCCAGCAGACATGCGCCGATGAGACCGGCGTGTCCGCCTAACTGGGCAGGGAGAATAAAAGTTTTATGGTGTTGTAGCGATTTTTCGGCTGGCGGCCCCAGAGGCTTAGTCAATCTGTAAATATAGCTACGACGCTCCAACTCGGCAAACATGGTAGGAGCAAATAGATCCCATGCTTCACAAACACCACCACCGAGTACATAAAGCGGGAAGTTGAGGGTATTGATGAGAGCAGTCAGCGCGATCGCTAGTGCTCTGCCGACTTCCTTCCAAATCGCCTGCGCTTCCAATACTCCTTCCGTTGCCTGGAGAGCTACTTCGTGAGCCGAAGAGGGCGCCCAATCACCCATGCGCTCTCTCGCCATGCGCACAATTGCCGTCGCAGAGGCATATTGCTCAAGACAGCCGTAGCCACCGCAACCGCACGTAGCGCCATTATCGGGCTGGACGAGGATATGGCCGGCTTCTCCTCCCATACCCGTTGATCCATGCCAAATGTGACCAGAGAAGACGAGTCCGCTGCCCACGCCTGTTCCAAGCGTTAGCATGCAAAGAGAATCAAGTCCATAAGTGCGGCCAGTTCCGCAGACACTTTCCGCAAGTGCCGCCACATTCGCGTCACCCTCTATCTCAACCTGGTAGCCGAGTCTCGACTCTATGGCTTTTCGCAAATTGAAGCCATCCCAACCTTCGAGATTCGGCGGGCTTCGGAGGATCCCCTCGGGAAGCTCTAATGGACCTGGGGTGCCAATGGCGATACCAATCAGTTGCCTTCCTCCATAATCCCGTCCCGCCATCGAGTCAACAGCCTGACATATGTCCCATATTACTTGCTCCTTGCCGGCCTGCAGACGGGTAGGGATAGAAATCGTATCGAGGATACCTACACTAGGCGCATAAGAAGCGATGCGGAGGTTTGTACCACCGAGGTCCACCCCAATAGAAAAATGTTCACTCATGGGATTCCTTCGAAATAGCTGGGGTTCTCCGCCAAACCTCTCACATTCATATTATTTGTTAGGCTTACCCAAAGCCCGTTTGTGGTGTTACTTGCTGCATTGTCCCTTCATAGTCATTGATGGTCCGTTGCTCTATGTTGTAGTTACATTTTGCATAAGTCCATGTGTCTCCCGTCTCTTTCCCTCTCGTCATCCCTCTTCGTAATCTCTGAGCCCTAACTTCCCTCATTGTATTTTCCATAATATTCTCTGTATAAAGTCTCCATTTGCCCTCATGGAGCATCATTCCAACCCCTTGTACCCTTCTTCATCTCAATTCTCTTCTTATTCCCGCGTTGAATCCTCTTCCCACGTGGGCCCATCTTACCGTGGCCCCCCGACCCATCTGAGGGACAAGCCAACCTTATGGCCCATGTTTCCGCCCTTGTTAGTCAAATGGACCCAGCCTAGGCTCAAAAACTGATTGCAAATCACCTTCATGGGCCTCCTTCTCTTAATGGGCCTTATTTTTCTAATGAGCCTTATTCTCATAATGGGCCTATTTCTTCTCCTTCATATGCTACTGACCCAATTTTTAATGGCCAATTTCACCTTAATGGGCTTGCTCCTTCTGCCCATGTTGCTGCTAACCCATTCGGCCCATATGCCAACGTCTCTTCCAAACCCATGTATCCTTCCACTCCTGGAATGGGCTTCCCTTCTTCTTCTCAGCTCGGATCCTCTCATCCGGCCCATTACCCTGCTCCTAACCCTAATTCAAAATCTCTTGCTCAAGCCGGTCCATAATCTTCTCGGTCTCTCCCTACCCAGGAGATGATTACTCAAGCCCAACGCCAGCTTGATGAGCTTCAACACTGAATTGATCCCAAGTCTTCCTTAAGTGTTTCATTCGCATTTCAAGGTCTTCGGCTTCTGCCATCTTCCGAAATCCCCGCATATAGCCGTTATGGTGGAGTCGGCGATCCCTACTTGCACTTGAAGGAGTTTTTGTATGAATCGGCCCAGTTTCGACATGACCAGCACTTGATGGCTTATTTATTTGGTCTGTCATTGGAAGGCCTGGCTAAGGATTGGTTTTTCTCTCTTCTGCAAGAGCAGATTGTGAATTTTCAGATGGTTCAAGAGAAGTTCATTCAACAGTATCAGGGCCAGGTTGTGCCCAGGTATTCTATGGTGGATCTGGCCCATGAGATGATGAAGCCCGAAAAGAATTTTTGCACATTTGCTGACCGCCGGCGTCGTCTTGCCGCACAAGTCCTAGGGCACATTCCGGAGCAGGAGCTGATTAAGATGTTTATTTCCAATGCAACGTCGGAATACCGCTTCATCTTAGCCCTCAACGACATCACGTTCTGGCAACAACTATACAGGCGAGCCCGCTTCATTCGTCAACAAATCCAAGGTTCCCTTGACCCTGAGTCTCCACCGTCCCCATCCACTTATACCTCACCCTCCACAAGCCAACCCTACGCTCTAATGAGTCAGCCTGCCATGTGTGAACTTTCTGCCACATATCCTTCCACGAGTCAACCTCTCGCTTCGACATACTCATGCACTCCCACATATCAACTCTCCATGAGTCAGTCTCCCGCCACCTCATACCAACATCCACTGCCACCACCGGTCCAGGAAACATCACATCCCGAGCAGGTGGATGCCATCTATATACCCCCTAATCTCACTCCACATATGTTTTCACTGAATCCCTCCACTGCCAGTCACCATGCACCCTTGCCTATGCAACCTTCACTTCCGTATCCACAACCTTCCACTTCATCTCATACCTCTCGGCATCCCCTTAGCCCGAACCTGGCTCCTTACTCTCCATTGTCGATGTGCTTCACGGATATTTTCAGGGCTTTGATGGCCACTCATGCATTGTCGCTCCCTCTGGTTGTGCCTTGCTGACCCGCAGTCGGGAATTTGCTCCAATTCTGTGATTTTCATCACCAGTAGGGGCATTTGGTTGAAGATTGCCTCGAGTTCCAGGAGTTTGTTTATGGTCTGGAAGCCAAGAAGAAGATTGATTGGGCTGTCATGCATAAAGTTATTTTAGATCTACGCAGTAAGCAGAAACAAGAGGCGCTGCTCAAGTAGCCGTCTCCATCCCTACAAGGCCAAGGGCACCCCTGTGGTTCTTTATCTAGCGACGCACCCGCTCCGTCGCCTGCTTCGTTGTCTACCCCATTTTTGTCATCTCCTACGCCGTCTCCATCACCTCTGCCTACCCAATCCCTTGCTCAGGCTAGTGCATCCACTTCCACCACTTCCACCGCCACTACTCCTACCCCCAATGTCGCTCAGCGTGTTGTATCAATACGTCGACGGTGGACGCCACGACCTCCCTCTTCACCATCTCCATCTCCATCTCCACTACCCCCATTGCCTGCATCGCCATCTCCATCACCGTCTCCATTACGTAACCCATCACCACCGCCTTCACCACCTCCCCTCCCAAAGACCCCTATTCCATTACCTCCGCCATCTCCACTGCCTCTGCCATCTCCTTCACCATTGTTGTCCGAGCCTGAGTAGGCTATACCCCCACCTACACCTCTGCCTTCGCCTTTGCCTGCACTCAAAACTGCCATTGCCTCTACTCCTCCCCCGCCACTCAAAAATGCCATACCCACACCATCTGAACCTATTCCTATTCCATTCACATCTCCACTTAATTCCACCCCACGGAGCAGGTGTGTATTACCGTTGGTGCCTCTCGGGTCTAGTCCCCAGGGAGACAATGAGCTGAGTCAGGGTAGTTTGGTGTCGGTTGTTCCATTCAAGATTCAAGATTTTATCTACCACATGCCGGTCCGGGTCCTGGCCTCGAGCTACTTTGGGACTGATGAGCCTATGCTTCCGAAGATGATTGTCAAGAAGAGTTCCCTTGCACTAGTGTCAATTTCTTCACAAGCGAGGCCGATGACGATCTCCTAGCTCGCTGGTGGGTTTATCATTGATGCTGTTATTACCCCTCGCTCGATTGCTATTCAGTTCACTGGCCAGGAAGGGTTCTCTACCCGTATTGTGCTAACACATATGGTTATCAGAAGATTGATGAGTTCTATATTCAAGGGGCAGTTTGTCGTATCTTCTATGCTTTTCAAGGACATTCTACACACCTTATGCAATCTCTCTCGATTTATCAGTATGCCGGCCACGTCAACGCCGTATATTAGTCTCCCTCGGTCTCATCTTTCCCTTTTATCAAGGGAGTTATGTTTCAAGACTGATTTTCGAGTGGAGTTGTCAAAACTCAGGATCCTTGTGCCAGGTTATAGGACTCCATAGCTTTCTGATGCTCATCCATCTAGAGAGTTCACTGTTCAAGAATGTAGGCATATGGTTAGCACCAAGTGTCAAGGGGAAACAGCCCCAATGAGGCTGCATGTTAATAGATGGGCCAGGTCATCTGCCAGATGGGCCCGTTATTTGAGGAAATATTATAGATAAAGTAGACCAAAAGTTCGAGTCCGTGCCAGGCGGGCCCATGTTCAGGAGACTTCTACTAAGAAGAGACGATGACACAAGTTTAAGGGTCATCAGTTGTGTACTAAGGTGTCTAGTTCTCCTTCTTCTCCTTTGCACTCATCATTTCTTCTGCTCAATTCCTACCCTTGGGTGGTGTATCTCCCCTCTTCTTACTCTATCTCCACGATCCTCTCCTCCCGCAAACCCCTACTCCTCATCCTTTCCTTTTTGGCCTCCTGGTTTTCAACATTCTCGGCCTCGACATCTGCCCTCTCATCATCCTGACCTCGGGACATCTCCCAGTTCTTCTCCTTTGATGCATCTAGATTCTGCTTCTGATTTGTCCCTGACGCTGTCGGGTGATTACCCTTCTCTTTCCTTGACGATCTCGGGTGATTTTCCTTCTTTTTCCCTGACCCTGTCGGATGATTACCATTCCTCTTCTCTGACCATGTCAGATGATCTCTCCTCTTCATCCTCCCTGTCACAACAATCTCTTCATCCTCTTTCTACTCTCTCCTCCTCACCCTTGCGGGGTCTTCGCCCTTTCTCTTACTATTTTCGAGGCTTTAGCCCACGTTGATCTCAATTGATCTAATTTCTTCTGCATCTGGTTCCTTGTTATCAGGGCCTTGATGTCTTAATGAGAGAGTTCTAGTCCTCGTCTCTCTTCTTTTTTATCCTTCTTCGTCCAGTTTGATGTTTACCGCTCCTCCGTGAAAAGGAATCATCAACTCCTTTCTTATCTTCTCCATTTTCTCCTGTCAAGTAAGGAATATAAAGCTCATGCTACTCAATGCTCGTTGATCATGTTTGCTTCAGGATGTCGATTTTCACGCTATGGATATGTAAAGGTATCTTTTATTTTGTGAAAAGAACATGCTACTATGGTTATTGATTATATTTATTCATGCACATGGTTATAATGCTGATTCCTCAACACGTTTGACAGCCAGGTAAAATGAATGTGGTGGCTGATGCTCTGAGCAGGAAAGTGCAAGTCAGTCATTTGCTGATTCGTGAATGAAAATTGTGGGAACAGTTTCCTAGTGAAACATTCAGTGTGGACATTCCTTCTGATCCAATGACAACTGTGTGTGCCAGTCTTGTGATGACTCCAGCTATTTATCAGCAGATTAAGGAAGCTCAGCAGGCAGATTCTAATTTATCCCGCATTGTGCTGATGCATGATATTAAGTTTTATGATGAGCTGGTAGTTAGTTTCCATGGCAGGCTTTATGTTCCAACTGTTGATGAGTTGAGGTATGCCATTCTTTGTGAAGCCCATGGATCCTGTTTTGCTATTCATCCCAGCACTACCAAGATGTATCAGAATTTGAAAAGGTAATTCTGGTGGCCAGGTATGAAAAGAGATGTGGCTGAGTTCATCTCTAAATGCTTGACATACCAATAGGTAAAAGTCAAGCATCAAAAGCTTGCTGGAACACTTTAGCTGTTGGAAATTTCGATATGGAAATGGGATCATGCCACGATAGATTTTGTTATGGGTTTACCTCAGACTTCACAAGGCTTTGATGGTATCTGGCTGTTGATTGATCATTTGACTAAGACAACTAGATTATTACCGATTAAGGTTGCCTAGAGTGTGCAGAAATTGGCCAAGCTTTATATTGAAAAGATTGTGCCATTGCATGAAATTCCTGTTTCACTTGTGTCAGATCGTGACCCACGGTTTACTTCTGGCTTCTGGAGTAGTTTTCAGAAAGCGCTGGGCACAGAGTTAGCTTTCAGTTCGGCGTATCATCCGCAGTCTGATGGTCAGTCAGAGAGGACAATTCAGACTTTAGAAGATATGCTGCGATCATGTTGCCTTGATTGGCAGGGTTCGTGGAGTCAGCATTTGCCACTCGTGGAATTTGCCTATAATAATAGTTATCACTCCAGCATCGGTATGGCACCGTATGAGGCATTGTATGGGCGTCCTTGTTGTACTCCTTTGAACTGGTTTGAGGCCGGTGACAGATTGTTGATAGGACCTGATATGGTTCAGTAGTGTACTGATGTGGTTCGTCTGATTCGGCAGAAAATGTTGACAGCTCAAAGTTGACAAAAAAGTTATGCAGATCAGCGTAGGCGACCACTGCAGTTCGAGCCTGGAGATATGGTATTTGTGAAAATATCTCCGATGAAAGGCGTAATGAGGTTTGGGAAGCGTGGAAAGCTGAGTCTACGTTACATTGGCCCGTTTCCTATTCTGGAACGTGTAGGCCAAGTGACTTATCGTCTTCAGTTGCCAGCGGCAATGCAAGCTATCCATGATGTGTTCCACATGTCTCAGCTGAGGAAATATGTCCCTGATGCGTCTCACGTGCTTGATGATTCAGTTTGGCCCGAAGTGACTGCAGATTTATCTACTCCAGAGTACCCCGTTAGAATTGAAGATCACCGTAAGCAGCGATTGAGAAATAAGGTAATTCCTCTGGTTAAAGTTGTATGACAGCGTCACTCAAGGAATGAAGTTACTTGGGAGTGTGAGGATGAAATGCGTCAACTTTTTCCTTTCTTATTCCAGTGAGGTATAATTTCTTTCCATTCGCTCCTTATCCTTTCTTTTAAATTTCGAGGATAAAATTTCTATTATGAGGGAGGGACTGTAAGGCCCGTGGATTAGTGGATCCTTACTGGTATTAATCTAGAATTTATCCCATGAATTTAGGCTATTTTTATGAATTTTATGGATTTTTTCTAGCATTTAATCTATTTAGTTAAAGAATTATAGAAATTTATCGGGTATATTTACAATTTCAGTTATTTGAGGGTTTTAATGCAATTAGAGTTTAATTGCCAACTTGCTCCACTTGCCGAAGGAACGAGCGGTATGGCCATAAAATGTTGATACCTCCCGGTATTGTATTTTCCACAGGCAGTCGGGTCACAGCATTACCCACTGCTTTCACTTCAAAGATTATATATATGATTTGAATGACTAGGGAGGTATTGATTGGGAGGAGATGAAAAAGGTGGTAGCCTCCATGAAGGCAAGAAGGCCACCCCGTCAGCAACAAGTTCAACAACAACAGTAGTAACAGGGCCCGCAGCAGCAGCCGGCTCCTGCTCCCTAGCCTAACATAGGGATTGTCAATAATCCACTACCGGAGCATCCGGTACCAAACCAACAAGTTAACCCTGTCTCCTCAATCCGCGAGGTGGAAAGAGGATAGGGATGGCATGAAGAAAGTGCCCCTGTCGGGGCCATCCATCAAGAAGCCAACCACCCACCCCGCTTACTAAGAACTCCTTAACATACAACTCCCCAACCTTCACGTCCCCTCATACGCACCACGCCGGGGCCGCTTAACCCGAACTCCCTTCCCGCACGGCCCCTCCTACTCCGCCCGCCAACTACCCCTCCTACTCCGCCCGCCAACTACCCAACCTCACCCTGCCAACCCTCCACCAAACAGTCCTCTCCTCATTCGCCCCTTGCCGGCAACCGCTCCTCCACAATCCACTCCATCACAGCAAACTCCACAACCAATGCCACAACAACCAACTCCACCTTCCACCACCATGCCTCCGCGATCCCTCCTACTCCGCACGCCACTTACCCAACCTCACCCTCCACCCTCGACGGCAAGGCCTACTACAATCACCCTTCCTACTACCAACCCTCCACTAGCCATCAACACACCAGCCTCCACTTCTTCTCAATCTCCACCCGCCCCGACAAAGGCGTCTGAAACTATGGTGCTCCGGAGTGGGTGCATGTTTCACAGAATATTTACCCAGCGGGAGCAGGAGCCCGCACAGGACCAACTGGAATAGGAACCAGAGTCTATGCCGAGCACAGAATATGATCTGTTAAAGCATTTGGATAGAACACTGGCTCGGATTTCAATTTTGAAGCTTATTAAAAGATCTATTGTACATCAGAGAGCTTTAAGGCAATATCTTGAAAGAGTGATGGTGAACAAGGATATAGCAGCAGAGCAAATCACTACAGTCTTAGCTCCGGTCAGTAGTCAGCCGGCGATCACTTTTTATGAACATGAACTAGCTCCGCAGCCAGCCAGAAAGTATGCTCTATGTATCACAGTAGACATCAATAAAGTGCCAGTCAAGCAGTGTTTGGTAGATACCGGCGCTTCAATTAATGTCTTGCCTCCAAGCACCTTGAAGATGTGTGGCATTTCGGAAAGCCAGATTCGGCCATCCACCATTACAGTCACTGCCTATGATAATACCAAGAAGCCACCTCTGGACATGATAACATTAAAAGTGGGATTAGGTCCTATCACCATTACAGTAGATTTTCACATTCTTGATATGGACCCCACATTCAATGGTATTCTGGGACGGCCTTACATACAAGAGCTAGATGTTGTGCCCTCCACGAACCACCAATGTATCAAATTTTCACACAAGGGGCGCATCATCAAGGTGACTAGCATGCCAATCCTGCCGACTGAGGACATACATTCAGCTACTTCTGTTCCCTCCATATGGCTGGCTGATAGGCCATTACTGTCGATTTTTGATGTTGCCGATCTGCGGCAAAGTTTGGAAAAGGTTGCTCCGTCCACCCCTCCAGCTGATCAAATACCACCACAAACATCCAAAAGCAAAAAGAAGAAAAGTTTGATAAATATGCCTGGATGGAGTATTTTGATGAAGATGGGGTACCAGTCTGGCAAAGGGTCACCGTTCAGTGGCACACCCCCAGCTCAACCCTTCACTGGTACAGTTTCCCCCTAGCCAATACACCCTTAGTCTCAACCTGACCTTCCTTCAACCTTGCCCTTTGCACTTTCCACATGTGCACTAACCTCACTCGCATGTGCACTGACCTTGCACTGACCTTGCCTGTACGTGCACTGACCTTGTCCTTTGCACTTTTCGCATGTGCACTGACCTTGCTCATATGTGCACTGACCTTGCTTGTATGCGCACTGACCCTGCCCTTTGCAATTTTTGCATGTGCACTGACCTCGCTCGCATGTGCACTTGCTTGTACGTACACTGACCTTGCCATTTGCACATTCCACATGTGCACTGACCTCGCTCGCATGTGCACTAACCTCGCTCGTATGTGCACTTGCCTGTATGTGCACTGACCTTGCCATTTACACTTTCCACATGTGCACTGACGTCGCTCGCATGTGCACTGACCTTGCTCGCATGTGCCCTAACCTTGCTCGTATGTGCACTGACCTTGCCTATACATGCACTGACCTTGCCCTTAGTACATTTCGCATGTGCACTGACCTTGCTCGCATGTTCACTGACCTTGCTTGTATGTGCACTGACCTTGCTCGTATGTGCACTGACGTAGCCTGTACGTGCACTGACCTTGCCCTTTGCACTTTCCGCATGTGCACTGACCTCGCTCGCATGTGCACTGACCTTGCTCGCATGTGCACTAACCTTGCTCATATGTGCACTAACCTTTCTCATATGTGCACTGACCTTGCCTATACGTGCACTAACCTTGTCCTTTGCACTTTTTGCATGTGCACTGACCTCGCTCGCATGTGCACTGACCTTGATCGCACGTGCACTGACCTCATTCGTATGTGCACCAACCTTGCCTGTACGTGCACTGACCTTGCCCTTTGCACTTTTCGCATATGCACTGACCCCTCTCATATGTGCACTGACCTTGCCTGTACGTGCACTGACCTTGCCCTTTGCACTTTTCGCATGTGCACAGACCTCGCTCGCATGTGCAATGACCTTGCTCGCATGTGCAGTGACCTCGCTCATATGTGCACTGACCTTGCCTATACGTTCACTGACCTTGCCCTTTGCCCTTTCCTCATGTGCAATGACCTTGCTCGCATGTGCACTGACCTCGCTCGTATGTGCACTAACCTAGCCTGTACGTGCACCGACCTTGCCCTTTGCACTTTTCACACGTGCACTGACCTCGCTCGCATGTGCACTGACCTCACTCGTATGTGCACTGACCTCGCTCGTATGTGCACTGACCTTGCCTGTACGTGCACTGACCCTACCCTTTGCACTTTCCGCGTGTGCACTGACCTCGCTCGCATGTGCACTGACCTTGCTCGCATGTGCACTGACCTCGCTCGTATGTGCACTGACTTTGCCTGTATGTGCACTGACCTTGCTCACATGTGCACTGACCTTGCTCGTATGTGCACTGACCTTGCCTGTATGTGCACTGACCATGCCCTTTGCAATTTCTACATGTGCACTAACTTCTCTCGCATGTGCACTGGCCTTGCTCGTATGTGCACTGACCTACCCTGTACGTGCACTGACCATGCCCTTTGCACTTTCAGCATGTGCACTGACCTCACTCGCATGTGCACTGACCTTGCTCGTATGTGCACTGACCTTGCCTACACGTGCACTGACCTTGCCCTTTGCACTTTCTGCATGTGCACTGAGCTCGCTCGCATGTTCACTGACCTTACTCGCATGTGCACTAACCTTGCCCTTTGCACTTTCCACATGTGCACTGACCTTGCTCGCATGTACACCGACCTTGCCCCAGGCATGCTTAGACCTTGGCCCAGCACCCGTTTAGGGCCTGGTGTTGCTGGAGATCAACCTTGGTGAGGCGCGTTGACCGGGTGTTGCTGAGGGTCGGCCTTGGAAAGGGCCATGGACATGGTGTTGTTCAGGGCCTGCCTCAGGGAAGCATGTCGGCCTGGGGTTGCCGTAGATCTGCCTTGGTGAGGCATTTTGATCTGAGATTACTTGGAGACCTGCCTCGGTGAGGCACCTTGATCTGAGATTGCTGGAGACCTGCCTCGGCATGGCGTCTCGATCTACAGTTGCTGGAGACCTGTCTCGGTGAGGCATCTTGGTCTAGAGTTGCTGGAGACCTGCCTCGGTGAGGCGCCTTGATCTGGAGTTGCTGGAGACCTGCCTCGGTGAGGCATCTTGATCTGGGATTGCTGAGGACCCACCTCGGCGAGGCGTCTTAGTCTTAGATTGCTGGGGACCCGCCTCGGTGAGGCGTCTTGGTCTGAAGTTGCTGGATTGCCCCCAGAGAGGCGCGTTGGCTTGAAATCATATTCGGCTAGCCCTTGCGGCGTATGGCTGAATGTTGATGCTATTGGCTGACCGTCATGGTGGAATGACAGAAGTCGAGGTGTGTGCCCCCTGAAAAGTACAATGACCACGAATGATGTTAGACTTATAATCATCAAAGTGTGGTGCATGGTACCTGTTAGTGTGCTGGTTAATCGCCGAGGTATATCGACTGGGAATTTTGATCATTGAGGTATGTCGACTAGGAGCCCTGATCGGCTGGTCGCTGAGGTTTGTTGACTGGGAGCACCGATCAGCTGGTTACTGAGGTGCCATTGATGGGATTGTTGTTGGCCGACCATTGCGGCGTAATGACCAGAGTGTGTGATAGACTGACCCTCGAGGGTGCGTTGGTCTAGGGTTGCCGTGGATGGGCCTTCGAGGGATGTCCATCTGGGAGGCATCTTGACTGATTTATGTGGTTGTTGTTGTAGGCCTGCATGCGAGGCAAAGTGACCTATTATTGACAACTAGAAGTTGAAGGCTGAGAGCTAGGTACTCAGACTGGAGACCTACCTAGCTAAGGGATGTTGGTCTATTGTTGGACACTAGAGGTCTGGGGCTGGAAACTGGAAGGCAAAGATTGAGTATTGGGGATGGGGATTGTGACTCAGATACTAGAGGTTGAGCACTGGGGATAGGAATTGGGAACTAGAAGTAAGAAGCTGGATGTTGGTACTGAGGACTGGGATTTAGAGGCTAGACATTGGGACTGGAGACTGGGTACTGGGCTGGGAATCAGGAGCTAGAGACTGGAAACTAGATACTAGATTTGGAGTTTAGGATTTAGATAGTAGGTACCAGGACTGGTAACTGGGCATTGAAACTGGAGACTGGGAACTTGGCAGTCAGAAACTAGATTCTGGGACTGAAGATTGGGGTCTGGGTACTAAATGCTGGGACTGGAGACTGGGTATTGGGACTGAGAGGGGGAAACTGGAGGCTGGGAACTGGATGTTGGATGGGAGACTGGACACTAGGACTACAAACTGGAGATCGGGAGTTGAATATTGAAACTAGACATCAGGGCTGGAGACTGGAATCTAGCTACCAGGTACTAGGACTGAAGGCTGTGACTGGGAACTGAATACTAGTGCTGGAGACTAGAAACTGGGAGTAGGGACTAGAAATTGGACATTGGATGCTAGGACGATAAACTGGGATCTGGGTACAGGGAGCTGGGACTGGGGGATACCCCTATGAGGCATGCTTGCCCCCTGATGGGGACATCTCCTACCACTCCTCATTTTTTTGAGGTCCCATTGCTCGTCCGCTATTCTCCATAATATTCGCCACATTTTTCTAAGTCATGGTATGTAATTTTCATATTTTCTTGAGTCATAATTCTGGCTGTGAGGAGGAGGATGGCGCATCCGGTCCAGTCCTCTGGGCTCCCTCGGCCCGCTGCATTTTAAAGAGGTCAGTCAGGTTTGCATAAAGCATTGCACTTTTAAGTCTAGAAAACTCACCAGAAGCTCTAAAGCCGCTCGGTACTTGTCCCACTGCTGCACGGTAGCGTGGAGGAGTCCCTCGAGCTCGACTATGCGACCTTGTGGGTCCAGCTACATTTAGATAGCAAGTGTCATACATAGCATTCATTCATTCATGTAAGAAAGAGAAAGTCAAGTTTAGAACTGCATACCGGTCGTCGGGTGCCGCGGTAGACCTGGCTACCGTGCCGGTGGGTGAAGGCCTTCAAATACACCTCGTCGCTGTCCGCCCGTTCCGTCACGACCTTGCCTTTGTGCTTCCAATCTTGAACATACTTTCTGGCCCGGTCGCTCCAGTAAATGTCGCTACCAATGCCCTTGGCAGATTTCCCTGGGCGTTCGTTGTGTCCACCGGCTGGTGCACTCCCCTCATCCTCATAATCAGCTGATAATGTAGGGGCTCGATTACATTGATGCAATGTAGCCAAACATCCCGCCCCCGGTAAGCCAGGGAGGCCTCGACCCACGGCTGTCCCGTATGGTCCGCGTCCCGATACGGTGTCCAACACACCTAAAAGGGCCATTCATTTGTCAGTATATAGCATTCATGTAGCATTCATATAAGAAAAGCATTTAGAAGCATATAGAAGAGCATGTAGGAAGTCAGGCTATTTATCGATGTGTGCGGGAATGAGTCCAAATCCTCTTGGATCACCCGAGTCGACCGCTAAATTGACCCCACGCTCTGGGCAATGTTCCACCGCCTCGCGATGGGAAACTGCCCCGGGTACAACTCAACACCTCGGCCAATCCTCGGCAGATACAGAAAAGCCCAAAACTGCATTTATTAGAAGTGTCAGCATTTCAAGCATATTAGAAGCATGATAGAAGGCATATAAAGGCATTTAGGCGTTTACCTGCAAGAAGGGTGAGAAGCCGTCGAGCATGGTCACCCAGTTAGTGGCACTGAGCGAATGGAATAGGAAAGCCAACACTGTTGCTCCCCACGCGTACTTCCTCACCCGGCTCAGATCCGCCAGTAGGGGAAGAAGCTGACAACTGATCACATCAGCTCATGTCGTGAACAGGAGCTTCCCGAATAGTAGCATCAGGAAGCGTCTAAGGACCATGCCTCCTTCCGGTCCCGGCTTCGTCGCTACACTCGGATGAGCCTGCTCGATCACTCGGTCAATATGCTGCTCCGGTAACTCACCCACTACCGCTGCTGCTCGCTGGAGTCGCAAGCTTTCCTGGAGCACCGATCGTGATAGTTGGGATGATGGATGCCCCGGCCTCATCAGATCCAAGCCGAGCAGCTCCTGAGCAAGCTCTCGGTAGTCGACGTATGCCCACCCAGTCACCGCCTTACCTTGCACCCGCAAGCCGCTGATCCGGGCCATATCCTCCAACGTCGGAATCATGTGCCCCCACGGGAATGTGAAGGCTCGGCTCACTGAGTCCCATCTCTCATGTAGAGCTAGCAGGAGTGCCGTGTCCACTTGGGCCACCTCGATGCTCAGGACTTCCCCGAAGCCCATGGCTGCCAAGCGTTCCCGCTGATACTCCGACAGTGCGAGATAGACCGCCCTCCCCTTGTAACCATGTGATCCGTGTCCGTCTCTTCCCCTACACAATTAAGTCATAAGGTTAGTCATACAGTCATAGGGTTTAATTACATTACATTTATAAATAATTAAAATAATAAAAAAATTAAAAATCAGAAAACTCAAAAAAATGCATTTTCTGTTCTATTGAGCTTAACACACCTGTCACAACTCTTGGAGGATGCTATGGATATGATGGAAAGAATCAAAGGAAAGGTCGCCAAGAAGGATTTACCAAATGGATCCAAGAACAAGGAAAGCATGAACGATAAGAAGAGATTTAATGGAGGCAACAATTTCTATAAGAACAAGAAACCTCGGAATGATAATCGACAAATTATTCTGGCCAAGGGAAAATGCGAGCATAGTCGGGATGGATCTGTTGTGAGCTTCTACTCCGCTCCTCATTGGGGAGTTGCACCACCTTGCCCTTATTACTAGGATCAGGTTGACTCTGGCCACCCGCAGACTCTTGGAAGAGAGAGGCCAATGACGGCTCTTCCGAGGGAGGCTGAAGCGCTGGCCCGTTCTTGCCGGATGGCCATACTTGCTCTGCAGGACAGGTCGAAACTGGTGCTGGGACTGGGGTGCTGGCGGCAATCTCCTCGGTGCCAGCCAGGTCGAAGATGCTGGGTTGCCCCCGGATCTCCACTAGCGGGATCAGGGTAGGTCGTTCTCCTCGGAGGAGGATGACCCATTCAAGGTCGAAGGGAGACGGACGAAGTGACAGCTCAGGGACTCTTCCACGGCCTCTGCCACGTCCACGACCATGACCTCGGCCACGATCGGTATGTTCTGGAGCTGGTTGTAGTCTGAGTGGAGCCACAGCCCTTTGTCTGGTTCTGGATGCCATCAGCTTGCCTCGCCCTTAGGCATTGATGTTATCTGGGGGTGGAATAGCCACCATGTTGCAGGTGCAGCCGCGAAGCATCTGTTCTAGCTGTTCCACTGTGATCTCTTTGTCCTTATAGAACAAGGAGAGCTATTCTGGAATGCGAAGGGTTTTACCTTCCTTGACTTTTTGGATCATTTCTTGGACCGAGTCTCTGAGGCGAGCTCGTTTCTACATGTCTTCCCACGGGATGTAACTATCGAGTGGGATAGGCCTGGTAGGGCAGAGAGGAATGTATTCCTCCAAGTTGTCGATGAGTCGCTGTAGCCTCTGGAGAGGCGTTAGCTCTGCTGGGGATTGCAAGGCAGCCGCTTGTTTGGCTTGTTTCTTGAGCCGCCTCTTGTGATTCTTCCTTCTATTCCTCTCATGTTTCTTAGTGATGGCCGTCTCTAGGGGAGTGGGAGGAGGAGGCACTGGAACTGGAGCCGACGAATCTGCACGGGGATGTCGTCGAGCTGATGGGTTTGCAGGGTGAGGTTGGCCACTCCTCTTTGTCCGGATCTCGATCTAGGCACCTTTCGATTGTTGTAGTTGGAAGGTAGCATTGATCGCCTGTTTGATGACCTCGAGTGGTAGTTCCTGGTAAGCAGGGGTGCTGGGACTGACGTCCGAAGACGTGGACGCGGCTTGATCCTTTAACCGCAGTGGCTGCGGGAGTTTACTAGGAACCGATTAACTTATACTGGCATCCGAAGATGTGTGCGCAGTTTGATGCCTTAGCCATGGTGGTAAGGAAGGCTTCTGTTGTTGAGCTGATGTACTGGTGCTGGTATCCGGAGACATGTGCACGGTTTGATGCCTTAGCCGTGGTGGCTGGGAAGACTTTTGCTGAGGAGTGGTCCGGGGAGCATGACCAACATCTTCCTCCCTAGCCTGACCCCTGCAATCTGGCTGAGGATAGGGTCGGGTGACACCTGACGACATCTTGGGGCCTTGCTGCCGCTGGTGGCTATCTTGATATCGCGTGTCGGGTGGCCTTTGCGATGGAGAACTCGACTTGCGAGCTGTTGGGAGGGCCTGGTCCGGTTGTGCCGAAACCTTGCCCAGCTTCTATTTTCCCTTCCTATCCTCGGGCATCGGAGACAGAGGTAGGGTAGGGAGAGGGTGAGAGGAGCTTGAAGAGTCCATCCGACGGGGGCGATGGTGGGTGAGGCCGGGACGGCGTGAGGGTGAGGAGAGTGAGGATGGGGCAAGGATCGAGGTGGCGGAGGCGCAGTGAGCTCGGCCGCGAGATCAGGGCATCGACGGCAGTTCTAACGGTGTTTTCTTCGTGGATCGACGTCAACAGTGCGTGAAATCTTTGGTGAAGGTAGGGGGATGGAATCTTAGCTCGTGCACTTTCTTTCCCGCGAGTTTTGTAGGCCGTGGTGAGCCGAGCGGGTTTATTTGGACGTTTTGGAAAAAACTCCATGTTTAGGGTTGAGCGTCGGATCCGCCATTTCGTGAGGTTTCAGACCGATTTGGAGCCGTAGATGCATGCTAGGGGGGTTGGGGGAGCTTCCCCCTTGTTTTCCCCATCATCGGGGGATGATCTGGGCGTTCAACGGGATTTTGGGATTCTTCCCGCCAGTCCCATTCTCGGGTGGGTGTAGCGGTCCTTTCAGAGACCACCACACCCCTAGCGGCCTAAGGTATGCGCACCACGAGTTACTGTTTTGTCGACAGGGTGGGCGTCGACTGGCGGCCGTACGATAAACCACTAGGGTCCCTTTGGCGGTCCAGGGTTAGACTGCTTTACCACGTTTTGGTCATTGAGGCTGGTGAAGTAGCGGCCTTACGACTGACCGCTAGAGGTCGTCTAGCGGTCAGCCATAGAATCGCCACTTCTCCTAGCGGCCCAGGAAGCAGTCGCTAGAGTTTTGTGCGTCCTTGGAGCTTAGCAGTCCAAGCGTGGACCGCTAATCTATGTTAGCGGTCCAGGTTTAGACTACTAGACTCTCTGGCGGACCAAGAGAGGACCGCTAGGCGATTCTCCATGTTTGCCGCATTTATTGTGCATTGTGTTGATATTCGGTCAGCTCGATTGGATCCAGTGGTTGACCGTCGGCCACGAGAATGTCCCAGACACCGTGAGACCTGCGTTTGTATTTTGGGGGTGTCCGGAGGTGCCGCATCATCTTGATTAGCGCGTTCGTGAGTCTTGGGGTCTGGGTGACCCCATGTGTATGTTCCGAGTTTCTGAGTGGGCCGTGTGTGTGGCCTTGGACGGTGAGTCCAATCTCCCAGCCTGGGGCTAGAGGTCTCTTGTGTTCCCTTTTTCGAGGGAAGGGTCTCGACAGTTGTGGTCTACCTCGTGAGTCATCGCTTCGTGATTTCAGACCTTGGGAATAGGCGAGATTGACGGCTTAGTACCATCACGTAGGACGGTCTTGACCCGAGTCGTATGACTCAAGGACCATTGAGTTTAGTAGGTCTAGTGGGCTGTCCAGAGTCTGGTGGCCTCGGGTCACCTGTTACTTCATGTTACTCGAGGTGGGTGCGTGCGTGGTCTTCCGTGTCCACATTCTGTGAGCCCTCACTAGTCGTAGCCTTCTTACGGCACGCGTGTGCTGACCCACCCGGGAGTGGCGTAGCGACTGACCCGAGAGAGATAGTTGTTAGGCTGGTTACCGTAGGGCCCCTACGTACAGCCGAGTCTGGGCTTAGGGGGAATGACCAGCTAGAGGACAGGCCTAGGGCGTATGATCCGAGTGTGCACATGAGGTTGGGGGCATTGGACAGTGCGGACGAGTGCGACCCCAGCTAGTCCTTGTTTGTGGTATTGGTTACTTGGTGTGTCTTTGTCTCCGCCTGGGGCATTGTAGCTAGACACTTGTGACGTAGTGTAAGATGTCAGGGGACGCATCCGGTCTGTTCTTCTGGTGGGCAGTTGATGGGGACATCCCTTGCCCCTCCATATTTTTCGAGACTCGGCTTGATCGTCGGCATGTGCCATCACGTCCGTCTTATTTTTCTGAGTCTATTCATGTAATTTTCATATTTTATGAGCTAGAAATGGCCTCAGAGCCCCTTCAACCCTCGAGAAATGGCCTCAATGCCTTGGAAAGTCGGGAACCTCGTCGCATTCTCTTTCCAACTCTGAAATTTCGGGGATGCCCCTGGTTTGGTAAAATTACCAAAATACCCCCAGAAGGGTAAAATTGCCAAAATACCCCCAGAGTCCAGGAAATCTCTCGTGACTTCGAATATGCCTACGGCTTTTTCATTTTCGCATCTCTACTCTCAAATTCCAGGGTTTTGTCCAGACTTAACCCTAACCTAGTCAATGTGTTGGTGGTGAATAAATGGAGAGCTCCCCGAGCGAGAGTGCCCTCAACATCTGAACCTATGGGAAGGACCTTGGGGCTTCTTTGACAGTTAAACAAAGGTGTTTGGACGTTAGGCCGATGTAAATCAACACTGACTTCGGTCAGTGGGGAGAGGTTCAACACCCGAACCCAAATCGTCTGATATCATGCGTACCCACGGAATAACCCCCTATATACAGAGGAGAAATGTTTCTTTCCAACAAGAACATTTTAAATATCTATTTTATCTACGATAAAATAATTCCGTGGCCAACAGACTGGCACGCTCGGTGGGACCTTTCCCACCTTTCTTTTTTCTGTCGAAGAAAGTCTTCTAAACCTTCTTCAAGATTTTGATCTCCCTCCTCTTCCTCTTAAAGGACGAGAAGAGGAGGGCACATCTCGCTGCTCACTTGAGAGCTCTTTGTACTTCGACGCGCTTCTGCATTCGTGTTACGCACCACCACCACCAACAGTAACAGCAGCGATGGCCGCCGTCACCTTTGGCCCCCAAATCATCGCCAACCACGCCAGGTTCGGATACCTGGCCACTCCCATCGTCTTCGGTGACTTCCCAACTGTTGTCAGCTCGCCCTTCTTCCTGGGTGTTGTACCCGTGGTTGAGGCCAGCTCAGCCACGCCTGCGGCAACAACCAGTGAGGGTGTCAGGCCCTCCACTTCAGCAACTGGCCGAGTCCGCTCAGCCAACAAGCCAGCCGTCGGGGGTGTCAGGCCCTCGGCTTCAGCGACCGGCCGGGTCCGCCCAATCATGAAGACAACTATCAGGGATGTTAGGCCTTGGGCCCTAGCAGCTGGCCGGGTCAGTCTGGTTTACAAGGCAACCACTGAGGGTGTCAGGCCCTCCACTTTATCGACTGGCCGGGTTCGCCCGGTCAACAAGCCAACTATCGGGGGCGTCAGGCCCTCGGCTCCAACAATTGGCCGAGTTCGCTCGGCCGACAGGTTGACTGTAAGGGGTGTCAAGCCCTCTACTGCAGCAGCCGGCCGGGTCCGCCCGGTCAACTCTCCACAGACCAGGGGTGTCAAGCCCTTCATCTCAACAGATGGCCGAGTTTTCTCGGTCAATCAAATTAATGTCAACACTGCTCCCGCTCAATGGGGGCAACGTCGCCGCCGAAACGGCTCCAGTTCTACTGCGGCCACCCTCAGAGGTGCTGCTCCTGCACAACGAGGGCAGCGTCGCCGCCACAATGATGCCAAGCCTATGGCAGGCGTCGCCAGCGCCGCTCCTGCTCAACGGGGGCAGCGCCACAGCCGCAAGGGTACACAGCCTGCAGCGGCAACATCTCGCTCTGGCAAAACTGTAATTGTCGGAGACATCCACATCCGGCTTGATGGAGGCGGGCCGATCTTGCCACGGGACCGTCACGTCCCGACTATACCCACCTCCAATCGCTTCGAACTCCTCCGATAGGTCCGGGAGGACGGAGCGAAAAAGAAGAAGCCTTCCATCCCGGCGGCAACTCAGGGTCCCCTGCTGCAACCCAAGACAGGAGCTCCCCGGCCAAGGGCGGGGGGCAACCCGATTGAGGCAACCTATGACCCTTAACTAGACCCACTAGCTATCTCGGCCTTTTGGGCCCAATTAACTGACACATTAAAAACTAAATGCTACTAAAAGGAAAATTACATCATAATAAAAAGAGAAAAGCCCAAAATAGACGGGCCTGGCCTAGTGGGCCATAGAATGGGAGCGACCTCTCTAGCAACGTGGCCGGTCCACTAAGTCCCCACTTTGATGTCCCCATCAGAAATGCTTGTGTCACCGTATGTTACGGCAAGCCGGTCAGGGCCCTTGTAGGGACCCATGGGATTGTAGAAAGGGCTGGATAGCCCGTGCCTGGAAGGTGTTCAGTGAAATACCCGAACCCTTATTTCTTGTGATTTTGCCGGGAAATAGTCCGGGTACAACAGTGGCTAAAGGGGAGAATGTTTGTCTCCCCTATATGTGTTAAGGTTTTGATGCTGGCAACGAAGTTTGATCATCTGACATATCCTGATGCTGGCAATTGTTTACCTGTTACTGGTCAAAGATAATGCTACTGTTCAAGATGTCAACTGCCAAGTAGCAATTGCATTAAAGTTTAAAGATCAGTGCATATTCCTTCTCCTTAGAAGGTAAGGTCAATACATAGTTCAATTTGAAGCTAGTAGCGTCGATGCTTGTTTTGTATAGTTCATACTAAGGTCGACGCTCTTTTGTGCTTGTCATTCATAAAGTCTGTGCAACTCTTTCCTATCTGATATCTAAGGTCGATGCACTTTTTACTTCGAGCAATATAAAGTCGATGCAGTTTTTCCTCATGCATATTCAAGGTCAGAGCACATCCACCTTGATCTCACTAAGGTCGATGCATGTTACTGTAGCAGTACAATTTCAGGTCGATGCATCTTTTCATATGGTTAATACCAAGGTCGATGCACATCCAGTCTGTGCAAGACAAAGGTCGATGCACATCACTGTTCATGCACATAGAAGGTCGGTGCACCTTTTGCTAGCACATAGCAAGGTCTGTGCACATCTGCTACAAGGTCTGTGCACATTTGCATACAGCAAGCAAGGTCAGTGCACATTTTGGTTTAACTGCACATAAGGTCTATGCACATCTTTTTGGCCTTCATACAAGTTGGTGCACATTTTTGAAAATTGCATATAAAGTCTGTGTACAACCGATACAAGGTTGATGCATGTCACTGTAGTAGTGCATATAAAGTCGGTGCATGCTTTTATTGCAATGCATAAGGTCTATGCACATTACTGTTCACACACATAGAAGGTCGGTGCACCTCTTGCTAGCACAAAGCAAGGTCTGTGCACATTTGCATTATAGCATTGATAGGTCAGAGCACATTTTCCTTAGTCTTCTATGAGGTCTGAGCACACTTGCACTAGTGTTCTATAAAGTCAGAGCACATTGTGTTGCATAAGTCTATGCGCATGTATGGACCGAAGTCTGTGCACATGCCAGAGATGGCAAGTAAAGTCAGAGCACATGCATCCTTCAGGCCTGAGCATTTGTGCAAATGTGTGCAGCATAAAGTCAGAGCACCTTCACATAAGGTCGGTGCACTTTCGTATGTTCGTAGCATGAAGGTCTGAGCACCTTCATACAAGTCAGTGCATATAAAAGCATCAAGTCAGAGCACATGCTCTTGAAGTTAAAGCACATTTTACTTCATGCATAGTAAGGTTGATGCATATTCTGTAGTGTGCGTATTAAAGTCAAAGCACATCTTGCTTCTGGCACACCAAGGTCGATGCACATTTCTCAAATGTGCTTTGTAAAGTCTACGCACATTGGTCTATGCATCTTCTAAGGTTTATGCACATTGTGCCTTGTGCATATACAAAGTCTGCACACCTGTCTTAGCCCATACATTGTCTAAGAAGAGAAAAGAAAGAAGAAGAAGAAGAAGAAGAAGAAGAGTGTCATAAGAAGCTTAAGGGAATTCATGAATTAATGTACTTTGACTCAGCTTACCTCTCTTGAAGGGCTTGTGCTCAGATGCTTGGAGATGAAGGTCAGCCGTTGTAGCTCCCCATGCTCCTTCCTAGCTAGCTTTGACCCATCATAAGTAACCTCCCCCATGGCACTAGCTTCAAAGCTCCTCTTCATGATGATTTGGGTGATTTTTATGATGTTTTCAAGGCTTAAAGTAGGAATTTTCTGTGAGCTGTGAATTCTGGGTGTATTCCTAGTTATAGGGCTTTAATTCTAGCCGTAATGCATTGGGATTGAGGCTGGTTGTCCTCAGTTTGAGTTAGAATGGGTTTTAATACCGTTTAGATGCTCCTATCCCCAGATTAGGACTCTCCCGGAGAGTCCCGATCGATTTTAACTACGTCTTCACCCTTGCGGTCTATCACACGACTACTAGGCTTCCCTAGCAGTCACCAAGCGACCGTTTCTCCCTTTCTTCCACTGCCTTCTTTCTCTCTTTCCTAAACGGTCACGTCGAGATCATTTTTCCCTCCCTTGCGGTCTCTAGTAGACCGTTTCCATGTTTCTTCCTAGTTTTTCCCTATCTATCCCAAACGGCCTTCTGCTGGACCACCACCCAGAAGTTAGTAGCCCTTCTTAGACCGTTTTTCTCACCTGATCACCAATTCTCTCCTCTGCTCACTCCCTCTCCAATTTTCATGTTTTTTAAAGCCTACTCTCTCCCTCTCTCGCTATCTTCATCAGCCTTAGGGGTCACAATTGTAAGTGAGGGTCAGTATTAACATCCACGCATTTGCATTTAGGGAAAGGAAAAAAGATCATATTTTTATTAAGTAAAAGATTCATGTACATGCATATGTCCACAAAAGTAAAATACAAGATGGCTCTCAAGTAGGTCCCTCTCCTAGACCCCCGCTATCCCCAGTGCCCTCATGACGCTTCTCTGGCAGGCCCATGGCGGTACTGCCCTCTTCTCGCCATCGTCATCTCTCTACCTCCTCATTCCTCCACTGGCCAGAGGAGCTGGTAAGGAAGTCTAGGAATGCACTGCTCCTTGCACCGCTCTACGACGCACTCCGATCAGGTCCTTGGCCTATCATCTAGACTGTTCACTCCATGGTTCGCACCTCGATCTTCGTATCATAGGCCTGGTGCCACACCTCCCTCACCTCCGTACGGTAGCGCTCCAAGTCTACCGTAGAGACGGGCCACCTTTGCCGCCTCTGTGTAGAGATGGGCCACCTCTGCGTAGAGACGGGCCACCTCTACACAGAGACGAGCCACCTCTGCCGCCTCTGCTCGAAGCCGCTCTTCCTCGCTCAGCGTAGCCCCTAGCTCCCTAGTCTGCATAAGCATTCATCACGGTCAGTCATTTCAATTAGCATCAGCATTTAAGTATTTAAAGTAAGGTCAGATGGTTTGCTTACCCTCTCTGCGAGAGTGGCCTCAGCCTCCTCAGCCTGGGCAACCGCCCATGTGAAGTCGGCATCCCGCTCAACCCTACCCGTTGACTGGGAGGAAGAGGAAGGTGCATCGGGTCCCTGCCGCTGTGCTCCTTCGGCTCGCTACGTTTAGAAGTCAAGGTTAGTCAGTCAAATTCGTAAGCACTTAGGTCTAAGGTTAGTTAAGCTCACTAGAAGCTCCAGTGCGTGCTGGAACTCATCCCTTTGCTGAATGGTGGAGTAGAGGAGATCTTGGAGCTCCGCTATCCGTCCCTGAGGGTCTAGCTGCATGTAAAAAGTCAAGTTGTCAGTGAATCAGTAATCATTAAAGGAAGATAAATTCAGAGAGTTGTACCGGTCGTCGAGAGCCACAGAAGACCTGGTCTCCGTAGCGCTTGGTGTAGGCCTTCAGGTAGGCCTCGCCACTAGTAGCTCGGGCTCGTACCACCCGACCTCTCCGCATCCAGTCACGCACCTGGTCTAGTGCCTGGGTGACCCAGTCGATCTCCCCACTCAATCCCTTCGAGGATCGTCCTACGCGCTCATCGTCTCTCGCTGGGAATTCCACCTCTGGCTGGTGGAAGCCTCTGGTCCTCATGATCAGGTAGTGGTGCAGTGATGTTCATGCAATGAAGCCACACGTCTCGTCCCACGTATGCCTGGGCCACCTCTACCCAGGGCTGTCTCTCATGACCCTTGTCACGGTACAGTGTCCAACGCACTTGAAAGGGCAGGCATTAGAGTCAGTATCATCATGTAAGAGCATTTAATTGCATTTAGAAGTTTAGAGTTTGGAAGTCTTATCGATGCATAAGGGAGTGCGTTAATATCATCCTGGATCGCTCGCGCTAGGCGTCGTAGTGACCCCATGTCCCAAACAGCCATCCATCGCCTCACGATGGGTACCAAGTCTGGATGTACCTCCTTCCCTCTCCCTAGGCTGGGGAGGTATAGGTAGCACCACACCTGCATTTATCAAGTGTCAGCATGTAACAGTCTTTCATAAGTATTGGAAGGTAGGACATTTTACCTGAAGCAGAGGTGAGAAGCCGCCCAGCATCATCTGTCGGTCGGTAGTGCTGAGTGAGTCGAAGAGGAACGCCAACGCAACGGCACCCCAAGCGTAGTCTCCCACTCCATCCAAGTCTCTCAGTAATGGGAGGAGCTTGCAGCTCACTCCGTCCGCCCTCGTCGCGAAAAGGAGCTTCCTGAACAATAGCATCAGGAAGTGACGGAGGATGACGTCTCCCTCTGGTCCCGGCCTTGATGCCACTCTCTGTCTGGCTTGGTCTATCAGCCGCCCTAGGTGCTCCTCAGGCAGCTCTCCTACAGCTATCGCCGCTCCTCTCAGCCCCAGGCTCTCCTGAAGGGTCGCTCGTGCCAACATGGACGAGTGGTGACCTGGTCTCGTCAGCTCCAGCTCTAGTAGCTCCCGCACTAACTCCCGGTAGTCGGCGTACGTCATCCCCATCACTGGTGCTCCGTGCACTCTCAGCCTGTGATCCTCGCCACGTCCTCCAGCGTAGGGATCATGTGCCCCCACGGGAACAGAAATGCCCTGCTGACTGGGTCCCACCGGTTGTGGAGCGCATACAGCAGGGCGGTGTCCAACCTCATCACCTCAATGCTCAGGAGCTCGGCAAATCCCATAGAAGCTAGTCTCTCTCTTTGGATGTCCGGTAGTGCTAGGTATACTGCTCGAACCTATAGCTAGGAGATCCCCATCTATCATTTGCCGTGCATGCATTTAACATTTAGGGGTCAGTTATTTATGTAATATTCAATTAACAATTCATGCATTGCATTAAAAAAAAATCATCACTCTCAGAACCCCTTTAGACTGTTTGTCTAGCCCTAACGGTCCTGGCTAGATCGTTTACCTCCCTAACGGTCGCTGGAAGGACCGCTAGGCTCCCACCGTGGTGGTGTTTTTCTCCCGTTTCTCCAAGCCTAGAAGATGGCCCAGGAAGCCTCTACAACACTCTTATGGGTCCCCTAACCCATTTCCTTCCTCTCCTACCCACATGTACGCGATTGAAAATTAAAATTGTGATTTTTTTAGGAGATTGGCCTACCTCGGATGAACGGCGTCCGGTCACTACCGCAGGAGCCTCCTCCGTTGTGTGTTCCTCCTCTTCATCCCCGGTGGCCTCCTCAGGCGTGGTCACCATCGTAGAAGGCTCTCTCGCCTCCGTTTGGGCCAACGGAGTCTCTTCCACCCCCTGTTGGTTCACCACCATCAGAGGCATTCCTTCTTCCTCGAGATGATGCATAGAACGTCTCATGGCCATCCTTTTCCTCCCCATCATCCTCTGGGTGAGAGAGTGGATCGATTGGTGGTGGTGGTCACCGGTGGGAGCTCGTCGCCGGTGAGGGTTGAGTGGTTCGGGTAGAATGGGTGAGAATGGGAGATTGAACAGTCGATTCTATTTTTGAATTCTCCCAAATCCTTGTGGTCTATCGTTAGACCGTTAGGTTTTCCTTGGCGGTCCTCCCTGGACCATTTTTACTTCGGGTCATGCCCATTGGGGAATGTGAACCACCCTAGGGGTGACGGTCTAATAGTAGACCGTTAGTCTCCATTTTGCGATCTAGCTCGTGACCATTTCTTGATGCTGTAATGCTTGCAATGCTTTATCTGTTCCATTCTGTGATTCATTCTTTGGTGGTCTATGCCTTATTTGATGCTTAATGACTATTCTATGGATTTAACTATTGATGGCTAACCTCTTATTGTCAAAATCATAAGCTCTATTGCATCACAATGCTTCTCGCCAGGCAGGTAAGTCAGGTAAGTATTTTGATCCCTGAATCCCTTAATGCATTACTATATGGTAGCTATGATATATTACCTCAGGAACTGACTGGTCATTCAAGTGTTCTGGGATCATCGGTTTCGGCCGAAACGTATCGGTTTCGGCCGATACTGCCATCCATGATCTCGAGCGCGAAGGCACTAAGGTGTACCACTCACACTAGGTAGCGACTCACACAACTAGAACGGGGGTGGGGTATGGGCACTCCGTCACCGTTAACGCAAGTCAGTCGGGATACAAGATGAGCAAACCAACAGGGTGGGAGATCACAGCACGTACCTAGCCAGTCGGAGGGACCGGTGCTGGTCGAAGACGGGACCGAACCGGGAAGCGTGCGCACCCGGCTAACATGCTGCGTCGATGATGCTTCGACCAAGACCTGTAGTACAGCCACCAGGAAGCCTCCACGTAGGGAGGGGGAGCAAGGGAACGGGAGGTACAAGACTGCCCTCACGTAGGAGGGGTGAACATGGGGAAGGGGAGGGGACTCGAAAGTCACTACTGTGATCAGACCTGGGTGCAGGCCTGTAGGGGCTTCTGGACAGCTATGAGATCTGGGCTGGTGCTGGGCCGACCACGGTCGGGCCACAGTCAGGTCAGGGTGAGGGGGGCTGATGTCGAGGGTCAGGCAGATGCCGAGGTGACATGGCGGGGCGGCTGATGCTGCAAACTCCGAGGGAGTGGACATGGCGCAGGTGCTGTGTGCGGTGGGCCGGCAGAGGTGCGGTGGTCAGACAGAAACTTGGGCGGACAGGCGAGGGCGTCGATCAGCGAGCGTGGGTTTGTTGGCAGGCAAGACCGACCTTGCTGATCTGCAGGGGAACCTCCACAGCACAGGGGTAAAGGTCTAGGGCGCGTTGGGGCTGGGCAGCGCTGCGTCGTCGTGCCCGGGGTGCATCGATCGGTGACAGCCCTGCAGGACAGACTGGGCAGCCGGCGGTGCAGCACTTTGGGTGATAGTGGCACGTCGGTGTTGCCGGGGACAACCACCAGAGAGGAGTATGGGGTTCTTTAGGTGGGCAGTGCTCCAGCGATGCTGAGGGCGTGCAAGCCAGAGAGGGGTTGGCGAGGAGGTGGAGATGAGCTGGGGAAGCGCAGGGTGCAAGTAGCAGGTCGGCTTGCTTTCTCCTTCCCATAGACGTGTATGGCGAGAGGGGGGAGAGGAGGGATGTTGCAGCAGAAGTCAGAGAGGGAGGGTGGGGGTGAGAGGGGGCTGGGAAGAGAGGAGGACCAGAGGGCAGGAGGAGGGGGGCGCTGTTGGTGCTGTGAAGGGAGGAGGTGGGAGAAGGGTGGGGCCTGGCCTAGAAGGTTGGGTGCGGCTAGACCAAGAGAGAGGGTGGGGGTAGTGTAGGGTCTCTTTCTTTGGGGGAAGGTGGGGCGATGGAAGGAAGGGATTTGACGTTTGGGTTGGATAAGGAAGGGTGGAGAGTAGTAGGGGAAAGGGAATCTACGCTAGTTGGAAGGGTAGGGGTGGAGGAGGAAAGAAAGGAGGGAAGTTGGAGGGATTTGGGGAGAGGATGGGTGTCTAGGTGGTAGGAGGTGGAGGAGGGAGGTTTTTGCACTTGTGGGTGGAGTAAAATGTGGAAGGGAGAGAGAGGATGGGTGTGCTAGGGAGAGATGGCTTGAGGGTGGGAAGAGAGAGAGAGGATGGTGCAAGAGAGAAAGAGAGAAAAGCGCGCACAAGAGGGGGAAAAACTCACAAAACTCAACTTAAATTCTTCTTCAAGTCATCCCAAAAATTGGCCAGGGCACCCCAATGGCCTCCTTTTATAGTGGAGCCAGGGGTGTACAATAGACTGAAGTGCCCCCGCTACATTCACAAATTATCGAGAAGTCCTGAGGGGTGACCAAACGGAGGGGGTGACTCTAAGAACTCTGACTCAACTACATACCTGAATAAGAGATTCAAATAAAGAAAATATAGGGAAACAATAGGAATAAATAAATGAAAAAGCCCTGCTACTACTGACACCGGTCTCACGATGTGAAAATCGAGACACACGTCATAGTGACACGATCAAGAGTTGCTACCTGACAAGATAGGAGTGCCACCCACTAGAAGTTAGGCCAGATGCATCCCCTGACGTCTTAGACAGCACCTCAAGTGCCTCGCTGCGACGCCCCAGGAGGAGCCAAGGACACCGTACAAGTAACCACAGAACAAGAACTATCTGGGGTCGCGCTCGTTAGTACGTGTCCACTGCCCCCAACCACGTGTGCACACACTGACCATGTGTCCTAGGTCAGGCCTCTAACTGGTTTTCCCCTCAGTCGGACTCTGGCTGCAAGACGTAGGGCCCTACGGTAACCAGTCTAAAAATCGTCTCTCGGGATAGCCTCTCCACCACTCCCTAGTGGGACCACACACTTGTCAGAAGGCTACGACTAGTGGAGGGTCGCTGAAGGAGTAGACTCTCTAGCCAACGAAAAATGACATCTAAACCGGATAAGTACAAGGACAACTCCTTGTACTGACACCGACTCACGGTGACACGCCGAGAACACCACCTCCCGGGACCCCACGGCACCCTAACAGATGGCCCCCACATGATGCCCAGCATCAGTCAGATCACGGGTTAGCACGTGGATCGAGGCCCACTGACTTGGGACTCGAATCGATGGGGAAAGGTCAACCGATCAGACCATACAATAAACGGTCCTCCCTGGGCCATGTAACATGTACACGGTCCATTCATGGACCGCTTCAAAGGTTGAACGGCCTCCCAAGGGCGGTTCAGGCTCTGGGTAGAACGAGAAACCACACGGTCTAACTAGACCGTTTAGGGCATACACAGTCCAACGATAGGCCGCTTGAGAGCTGAGCGGTCCCCCATGGGCCACTTCTGCTTCCCAACGGCACAAAACATAAACGGTCCTCCTAAGGCCGTTCAAAGGTACACGGTCTAACTTCAGGCCGTGTGAGCATATGAACGGTCCCATTTGGGCCGTTCTATCATCCAACGGCACACAGAGTAAAATGGTCATCTCGTGACCGTGGGTAACATACACGATCCCATTCAGGACCATGCAAAGGAGTACACGGCCAGGCTCTGACCGTGTATATCCAAAATTGTGCAATAGTCAAAAAGCAACGGTCACAAACGCCTTGGGAGTCACGCTGGGCCCACGAGGTACACGGTCATCCTAGGGCCATCCATGGTGTACACGGTCGAACGATGAACTGTGAATGCCGCTGACTCTCCTGGGCCTGTAAGCGGTCAGTCTTTGGGCCTCCCATGGATGTACACGGCTCCTGTTAGGACCGTGCACGTCCCGCCAACCCGAGAACGGCGAACCTCACCAGAAAACACCATTTTGAGCCCCGAACAACCCCGGTTGAGGGGGAAACGAAGGGGGAAGCTCCCCCAACCATCCTAGCATGCATCTACACCCTTAGATTGGTCAAAAACCTCGAGAATCGACAGATTAGGTGCTCAAACCCCAAACATAAATTTTCTCTCCCGGCTCAAAAACACCCCTCATGGCCTCTCCTCGGCCTACAAATCATGGGGAATGTAGTAAAGAGCATGGGAATCCGTCCCCCTACCTCAATGGAGCTCGAGCTCCATCGGATCGCCCCCCAATCGCACGAATGAAGCTTTTAGAACACGATCTCCCCCGCCTCTCATCGCGAAAAGCGCACCACCACGTCTGCCTCATCGTCGACGCCACTACTGGAGCAAGGGGGGCCGCGTCTCGGTCGCCCGGGGAGGAATGGGCCGCGGTTGGGGTTGGGCTCTCCAACGGGAAGAAGAAAGGAGGAAGAAGAAGAAGAGAAAAGGGACTCTGTGCACATTTCAATGTCCATGCATATCTCGTGTTAAGGTCAGAAAATATAAGTCCGTGCAAATTTTCACAGAACATGAGCCTGAATTAGAGTCCGTGCAAACTCTGTATGTTTAAGTTATAAGTCCGTGTAAGTTTTCATGTTGATCACATAAGTCCATGTACATTTTAGTGTTGTTGAATGAGTCCGTGCATGTTTTAGTTTTGTTGAAAACACAAGTCCGTGCATGTGTTGGTCATGTTGAAAACATAAGTCTGTGCATGTTTTAGCTTTGTTGAAAACATAAGTCCATGCATGTTTTAGTTCTGTTGAAACATAAGTCCGTGCAAGTTTTCATGGAATGCCTCATAAGCTCATGCATCTTTTGCATCTGTGCATACCTGCATTAGGTCTGAAGCAAGTCCTTGCATGTTTTGCTCCCTGTAATTTCAAGTCTGTGTATCTTTTGCCTTTGTACAGAACCAAGGTTCGTGCAATACTCAAGTCTGTGCAAAGTCTTATAAGTCCTGTATATGCACACTTTGAGTTCGTGCATATTTGCTAACACACTCTTTTAAGTCCGTGTATATTTGCTGTGTGAGTAACTCAAGTCTATGCATGTTTCCCTCCAACGCATTATAAGGTCCGTGCATGCTTTCCTTATAGCGTCTCATAAGGTCTGTGCATGTTTTTCCTTTCTGCGACACAAAGGTCCATGCATTCTTGTCCTGTGCTAGAATAACGTCCGTGCATTCTTGCATTAGGTAGAACAACGCTCGTGCACATTCTAGTTTCATCTAATGTGAGGTCCGTGCATATTTGTTCTTGTGCTCTATTAACTCTGTGCAAGTTTGATATTTGACTAACTGTCTTATGCTGCCTAAGTGTTCGACCTATGGACCGGGAGTTTTCTTAATGAGATCCAGAGCACGTGATCCGAGGGAGAATGCATGCTGCTGCTCGTGACACATGGAAAGGCTATAAGCTCAGAGGCTAACACATGTCCAGTGGCTATCAGATTTGGATGAAAAGTTGGGTAGGAATCATTGCTTCCATACGCCCATCTAGCTACTGTCTACAAATTCACAAGGATTAGCAAAGAGTGAAGACTGATGGTCGATCGTGAAGAATTAAGAGAGCAGATCAGAGAGAGCCAGAGAGCTTGTGAGAAGAGGTGGAGTTAGTGTGAAAGAGAGAGTTGCTGAATGTAGAAGAGGAAGAAGGAGAAGGAAGATTGGTAGCCTCTGGATCAGATCCAAGCTACATTGCTCCTGAGCGATCTACATTTTACTGTGTTTCATTTCCAACTTTTCGTAGCTGTATTTCCATCATCTTTGTTTTTCCCATTTTTGATTTCTATTCAAGCTGTAAGTCAGCGATTGTAGAGGTGGATGCCTCTGGAAATGTTAAGCTGTAATCCTCAGCTGGCAGAGATGGATTCCTCTGGACAGGTTCAGTTGTAATCCTCAGTGGTTGCAGAGGAGGATTCCTCTAGACAGCAAGCTGTGAAGCTCAGCGGGTTGTAGGGATTCATCCCTGAAGCTGTGGATCAGTAGACGCAAGCAGTGAGGCACAGTAGTAAGTCACACTCTGGTTTGAGTGTGGGGTAGATGTAAGTCTGGAGGACCGAACCACCTAAAATATCCTATTTTGTGTGATTGGTTGTTTGTCTGAGTGTGATTGCTGATGTTCACCAAGGACTCCTTCATTTGTATGCTTCCTAGTAGTTAATCAAGGTGTGCATCTTAGCTGTTCGTGCGATTGTCTATTGAACTAGCCATTGTAATATCATTTTCTCTAAAATTAGACTAAAATTTTTAGAAGATCCATTCACCCCCCCTTTGGATCTACGTTCGTCTCAATATCTGCACCGACCCCCTGGGGTTGTTTCCCATCGATTGGCTTTGTTTCCCCTACGCTACGGCGTGCATGGGGCATGGAACGGGCCGATTCGGCAGTTCCACCATTTTGTTCATCGGGACGGTGTAATGGTCCTTCCAGAGACCGTCACCTATATAATGGTCACCCGATAGACCATTATGTTTGTGGGTCATTTCGGGTCTTGCGAGGTAGTGCTGGTTTAACAGACCAGACCTGGTCTATTACTTGAGTACAACGCCCCTCAGGTGGTGCGTTATATCCTGGTTGTGTCTCGAGGGCCGTGCTATCAGTCTCTCGATAATCGTGTCTGCCTCGTAGGCTGTGTCAATCAGTTAGGCATAACGAACGCCTCCTTGTTCATTATGATCAGATAATGCCCCAGTGCAGGTCCGTTATGGTGCGTTGACTGACATTTTGTATGGCTGTGGTGGTTGGTGTGACGCACCAAACCCCATGCGCCATGTGGCTATGGCGGACTCAGCCTGGTCCGTCATATGCCTCTTGTCTGTGTTAGTGTTTTGGGTCTGTTGGCTTTAATGCCCCTATCGTGGTGCGTTAAGCTCAGGTAACGTGCCCATGTAGGTCCGTTATATGCTCTTCATTTGAGCACGGGTCCTTTGGCCATAACGCCCCTATCTGGGTGTGTTATGATGATTTAGCGCACCTATTCTGACGTGTTAAATTGCCTGAGCCTTTGTTGTGAGTCTGGTTGCCATGATGCCCCTGCCCTGGTGCGTCATAGCAGGTAACGCCCCTCAGGTGGTGCGTTATAGTCTTGTGGTTAGCCGTGATGGCTATGCTGTGTTTGGTGTTTGTGTGTAGGTGGTCTTCTGGATCGGTCAGTCTGGGTGATTGGGTATGGTCTCCTCACTGACTACGACAGTTCCCTAGCGACTCAATATGGATACTACTAGTGTGCTTGTCTCTAGTTGCGTGGTGTCTCTTCCTCGACTCCTGGGCTTGCCTAGTGGATGAGTGATAGATCGCCTGCTCAGATAGTGTTCCTCCAGTGTTTAGATTTCCGAAATGTCTTGGCTTGGCCTCAGGGTTCACCCATTGACCCGTGGATGTCTTTTGATATCCTATGAGGGCTAAGACCATGACGAGGTAGCCAGGAGTGCTCATGCATCGAGTCTATTTATGTGTGTGTCTATGTGTTATCAGTGTCTGGTTGTGTAACGCACCTTGGCTAGTGCGTTACGTCGTGACGGAGCGATGTAGGTCCGTTATGTTCTGTGTGACCGGTGGATTTCTGTGTGTTCACGTGACTGTAACGATTGCTTGTAGGCACGTCACCATGGGTGTAACGCCCCTACCCTGGTCCATCACATATTGTGACGCAGTGTTCTGTGACTATTACGTCTTCAGGCACATCAGGTGTAGCCTGTTCAGTCTTTAGCGCATTTCACTTGGTATATGCATTGTGTTTATGGTATTATGTATTACTACTTTAGATCCCGATAGATTAGCCCCCTCGTCCCTCGTGATGGGGCCACTAGTCGTAGCCCTAGACTTTTCAGTGTCTACCCCCCTGGGAAAGGTGGAGGGGTGCTTCCCGCTAGATGGTTTTTAAGCTAGTTACGTGAGCCCCCGGCTCTCTACTGCAGCATCCGCAGGGGGGAATACTAGCTAGAGGCCTGGCTCTAGACAGGAGTCAGTGTGTGCACATGTGGTCAGAGTCTTGGACTGACACTGACGAGTGTTACTCTGACTAGTACTTTGTTTGGTCCTTTCACGCCTCTCGCTTGTTGTCAGTCTGACTTGCGAGTTGCTTGAGATGCAGTGTAAGTTGTCAGTGGACAGATCTAGTCTCTCTCTTCTAGTTGCTCTCTTCTTTTTCCTATCACTGATGACCCAAGTCCTACGACCTGTGATTGGGGTCTTTGTGGTAGTTTACTTCAATGATATTCTTATTTATAGCCGCACTCGAGAGGCCCGCTTAGACCATCAGCGGTAGGTCTATCTTATCTTGACGAGAAAGAGACTTTATGTCAGCCCTAAGAAATGCACTTTCATGACTAGTCAGGTCACCTACTTAGGGTTCATGAGGGAGTCTTTGCCGACTCGTAGAAGGTCAGGGCCATAGTGGAGTGGCCCAAGCTTCGTACGCTTCTCGATGTCTGCAGTTTTCATAGACTGGCGACCTTCTATCACCGCTTTATTCGAGGCTTCAGTTCCATCACAGCCTCTATCACTGATTACGTTTGCAAGGCGATGTTCGAATGGACGATGGCCGCCTCGGCCGCATTTAGGATCCTCAAGGAGCGCATGACCCAGGCACCTATCCTTAGACTTCTTGATTTCATGAAGGTGTTTGAGGTCTCATGCGATGCCTCCGGGGTAGGTATCAGTGGTGTTTTGAGTCAGGAGACCCACCCAATTGCTTATTTTAGTGAGAAATTGAGCGATGCCAAACTGCGTTACTCCACATATGATAAGGAGTTTTACGCGGTTGTGTAGGCCCTTCGACATTGGAGGCATTACTTGTTGCACCAGGAATTTGTCTTATTTTCTGATCACGAGGCACTCAAGTATCTCCATGCCCAAAAGAAGCTCCATTCTTGTCATAGTCATTGGGTGGAGTTCCTTCAGGAATATACCTTCGTGCTGAAGCACAAGGCCAGTGCAGAGAACCAGGTTGCTGACGCCTTGAGCCGTCGCACTTATCTCTTGACCACCATGAGTGTAGAGGTGGTAGGGATGGACATATTGAAGGAGGCCTATGCGTATTGTCTGGACTTCGATCCGATGTACACCACCCTCCAAGCACGACCGTCCCGAGAGCACAGTGACTATACATTGCAGGACTGTTACCTTTTTCGAAGGAGTCGCTTGTGTATTCCACAGACTTTAGCTCACAACTTCCTCACTTGGGAGATGCATGCAGGAGGCCTAGCTGGTGACTTTTGTTGGAATAAGACCATTGAGGCAGTCGAGCATCAATTTTATTGGACTAGTTTGAAGCGCGATGTTGCTCGTATTGTGGCCCAGTGCCACACCTGCACTGTGGCCAAGATGAGGAAGTAGGTCTCAAGTCCGTACACCCCTCTTCCTATGCCCGATAGGCCGTGGTAGGATATTAGCATGGATTTTATCTTGGGCTTGCCGCGGACCACCCGCAAGCACGATTCTATCTTTGTGGTGATTGATAGATTCTCTACAATGGCCCTCTTCATACCTTGTTCCAAGACTTCTGATGCCTCTAGTGTTGCTCGTTTATTCTTTTCATGCATAGTGAGCTGATTCAGACTTCCCAAATCCACTGTGTCAGATCGTGATGTTTGGTTCACTAGCTACTTTTGGAAAACCCTATGGCATTTCATGGGCACTCAGCTCAAGTTCTCCACATCGTATCATCTCCAGACTGATAGGCAGACTGAGGTAGCCAATAGGAGTTTGGGGAACCTTTTGAGATGCTTAGTTAGGGATCGCGAGAGGGACAGGGATCTGATTTTATCACTTGTGAAGTTTGCATATAATGACTCAGTCAATAGGTTCACGGGTATGAGTCCATTTGAGATTGTCACAGGTTATAGACCTAGGAAGCCATTAGGTCTTGTTCCCTTACCCATGCATGCTAGAGTGTCACAGTCAGTTGAGTCATTTGCCGAGCATGTTAGGGGTTTGCATGATGACATTCATCACCACATAGAGACCAGTAACGCACGATATAAAGAGTTGGCAACACTCATAGACACCCCGAACTTGAACGGCCTATAACGGACCATGCGTTAGGAAGAGTGGTCCATGGGGAACTGCCCTTCTGACAGAAATGTAATTTTTATTGTTTTTATTTATTTGTTGAAATAAAATGATTAAATTTATTATTAACTGCATGCAATTACATGAATAAATGCAGAGAAAGAATCGGACCCGCATCTCGTGGTTGCAGATCCGGGTTGTGTATCTGGCACTACCAGACTTTCAGCGAAAGCGGGTGGCCGCCATGGTGTTCACCCCATTCCTGAGCATTGAGGTGAGTCGATTCAACACTGCTCTCCTCTACGCTCTGCACGACCGCTAGGACCCAGTGAGTCGTACCTTCCTTTTTCCGTGGGGGCATATGGTCCCCGCGTTGGTGGACGTGGCTAGACTTACTGGCCTACGAGTGCACGGGACTTCGGTTAGTGGGAGTACGTATCCCGACTATCGCGAGATGGCCCAGGAGCTGCTGGGATTGGAGTTGCGGCGTCCTGAGCGACAGTCTACTCTCCTGCCCCGGGTGAGTCTTCAGGATAGCCTAGGGCTACGACGGGGGCATAGCGACGGGAGAGCAGCCGGAGCAGCACCTCCAGAGGTTGGTGGACCTGTCTAGACCGAGAGTGACGGCGGAGCTGGGAGCAGAGGCTGATCGGGTGCTACGGAGGTTCCTGATGCTCTTCTTCGGGCGACTCCTCTTCTCGACACATGCGGATGTGATCCACTGCCGCTTCCTACCACTACTCCAGGACCTTGACCATGTCGGAGACTACGCGTGGGGAGCAGCGGTTCTGGCTTTCCTCTTCGAGACCCTGAGTTTGACCAGCCGAAAATATCCTGTCGGGCTACCATTTACAAGAACCAAAGATTCTAGATAGCTTCTAATCCATGTCATCCAAGTACTGTTCAACCCCATCTTCATTTTTCTGAAGGAGTCGTCATTTTCTATTAGGAAGGCTATGTCATTTACAACCTCGGCGTATTTCGGATGCTTGAAGGCCCCGCCGACCCGAAGTGATTTAGAAAGATTTTCTCTCACCTAATTTCGTTTCGCCCGCCCATTCCACTTCTGTGCCGGAGGAAATGGGATTCAAACCCATGATACAATCTTCTTGTATGTCGATGCTCGGGGGCTTCTCCCCTCTACTCCAGGTACGACCTCTACCTTAGACTCAATTTTATAATTCTTATATGCTTCGTATATGCTGACACTATATGATGCAGGTGTGGGCCTACGTGCGCCTACGTTGGCTAGGCAGAGGTGATGAGACCTACCCTACCCTAGTGTTGATTGCCCGGAGGTGGACCGCACCTCGAGAGATCGCAGTCCTCAGGAGACAGGTCTGGGAGCTGCAGGACGACCTGGACGCTCTACCGTACACCTCGGTACAATCCTAAACTTAGACTCTTAATTAAATGCAATTCTATATGATGATGCTAATGCGATTTCCTATTTTGCAGGTACGATGGACACCTTACGCCGAGGAGGGACAGGAGGACCAGCCATGGGTGGTAGAGGCCCTCACCTTCTCGGGATGGGACGTGTGGCTTCACTGCATGAATGTTGTGGAGCCACTCTACTTTCGACTGGTGATGAGGACCATTGGGGTCCATCAGCCAGCGGTAGAGTTCCCGGCGGTGGAGAAGTCGGGGGAGCATGTTACACAGACCACTTGGGGCCTGGCAGCGGTGTTCGACTGGACGACGAGGAATGCCATGCAGATTGTCGACTGGACAGCGCTTGGGCGGGTGGTGACCACCTGATGGGGGCATCTCTCGCCCTTCATATTTTTTAAGACCCTGGTTGCTTGCCAGCATGGCTCCATTGTGTCCGTCATATTTTTTTGAGTCGAGTCGTTTCTGTTAGAAAGTCGAATCATTCTGACATATTTCTAATGAAAATTTTTTAGTCAAAAAATGCCATCAGTATTTTCCATTTTTCTTGTAGTGTTCAGACTTCGCGTTGCTGGCTGAACAAAGCGAGGTGATAGGAGATGTATGTTGGTTAATTCGCGAGGCAGCTTCAAGAGACAAAGTGCCCTCACTGTTTTACTGGCCACTCTCCCCTTTGTACATAGGGCCGGCAGGTATCTTTCAATCTTTGATTTCAGCTTCTAGTCTGCTTCTCGTTTTGTTGTAATATATGTCATTCTCACCTTTGCACATGTGCAGTCCGGCTCACTTTGGAGGAGACCAGGCACTTTAGGGAGTTGATTATAAAGACTTGGAAGCTGACATATTTTGAAATTCCAGAGGCGGCTCTAACTACAACACATTTGCCTCCCAGTGATTTGCGAAAGCGAACGAGGTCTCATGTAAAGGAGGCAGTTACTAAAGCAAAGGAGGCAGCTACTAAAGCCAAACGGGCCCGAAAAAAGAAGACTGCAGACCCAGAGCCGATAGTTGTTCCCCTACCCGTGGTATCATTTGAGGAGTTTGAGGCTTCCCACGTGCGGACGCACAGGACTGAAGGTACACTCTTCCCTTTGCATCCTACTTCTACTCCAGTTGCACAGGCTAAATCTTATTTTACAGTTGCTGCCACTCCTTCTGTAGCGATTGCGCAAGAGGTTGCCGCCCTCGCGGTAGCTGGAGAGAGAGGAGAGGGAGTGCCCATAGCTCCCATCGAGGGGGATTTGCCTTCTCCGATGCCCAGCCATGAAATAGAAGGTAATTTATGGTTTGTCCCTTAGGGCTCCCGCAGTTTATTATGCCTTCAGCTTACATGAGTACCGTTCATTTCAGCTTCAGCTGAGATCTGACCGCCTTCGCTTCCCGTTGTCGAGGCTGCTGAAGGAGTTCTTATTGAGTAGAAGATCATTTCGGAGAGTGAGTCTACTCCCGAAGTTCATTCACCTGCCATTCCTGCTACAAAACTGACCGAGTAGGTTTCTATCGAGGGAGAAGTCCCTCCCACAAGTTATCCAACCGAAGAGCCATCTACTTCCATGGGGAAGTGTCTGGCGCTAGAACAGAGCTCATCTTCAACAGAGCAGGTGGACTATAGCGGTGGCTCTAGTGATGAGGAGTTTCCCCCAGTGGAGACCGAGCCTAAAGATGTTAGGGCACCATCTGCCTATGACAGTGATTTCACCACCTTTAGCCCGCCCCGATTGGCATGGAGCAGTTTCGGACTGCCTGGTCCTTCTATAGGAGAGGGGGTGAGGATGATGGAGACAATAGTCTCTGCTGTCGAAGACTTGAGCTTGGTACCGACTGAGGTGAGAGACCCACTCCCCCCTTTTTAGTCTTTTGCTTCTTCTCATTGGTCATTATATAAGGCCTCGGAGATACTTCATGTTTGTCCTTTCTTGAAGACTCCTGTTATTCAGGCCGAAGTGACCCTGCCGGGCATGACTGTGAAGATACCTCTTCCACCCCTAGGTGTGGACCCACCGGTGTTCCCGCCTGTCTTGAGGCCTATAGTCTTGTGGTACCCCAAAGATTATATCATAGTAGTGGGCTTGGAGGCGCCAGAAGTGATTGCCGGGCCTGAGCATCCGATCATGGCTCCGGAACAGCAGCAACTCATCATTGGTGGGGAGCCGCTCCAAGGTCCAGAGGACATTCCCGAAATAGAAGTGAGAGAAATTGTGGAAGAAGCAGCTAGGGTCTCCACAACTCTAGCCCTTGCTACGGAGTCGGCAATGGTGGAAGTTGGACAAGCCGGCGATGGTGCCCAACCACTCCCCATTGTTGAAGCCCAAACCGTTCAATACTTTCAAAATTTAGAATTCAAGAAAGGGTGAGGACACATTTCTTTATGTCTATTTTTATTCTATTCCATACACTAAAATGATCATTTTCAAGACTCTTAAACCCAGATTTAAAGGTTTATGCACTTTAAACCATCAATTCATTTAAACCTGGTCTGATATATAAACCGAAAGCTCTAGAAGGAAAACATTGAATTTAAACTTCCGTTGAGTGTATGAATTCAATCAGACTTGCATAAGAAAATCCATCCTCAAGACGTGGTTTTCAATGGATGGAGTTCAAGAAGATGATAGACATTATGCACATGAGGAAGAAATGGCCACAGCTCCAAAAAAGAAACTGAGGAAATGAATAAGTTCATCAAGTTTGGCTTGTTGCGTCGACGTAGGAAGTGCATGGAGTCGACACATAATTTGCATATAGAACAAGAATTTCAATGAGTTTGAACCATTGTGTTGACACCAGTCCATGGGTGTGTCGACACACTATCATCTTTCTATGAAATAGATTGACAGAATCTAGAAATGTTGTGCCTGGTGATTTTGATGATGTCAAACACTGTTACTAATTTATGATGTCATGATTTTGATATCATGATCTTTGACATATGCTTGTTAATGTTTTGATAATGTCAGGCCTTGTTATGCTTTGATGTTATACATGAACATTTGAAGAATAGGCTAAAAGATGAAGGCTAAGCTATGTATGTTTACAGAATAGTCTATCTAAAGAATGGCTATGTGCATTTGAAGAATGTGCATCTGAAGAACAAGCTGATAGGCAACTATGTATTTGAAGAACAGGTTGACAGGAAAGCCTTATATCATTATGCTCTAAGCCAGTGTCTTCAGAAGTAATGTTAAGGAGAAATCAACTGCCAGAAGTCGACCTCGCATTCCCCAGAGAAGAAGAAGAAGAAACTTTCCACCTGTTGAAGAAACAAGGCTGAAAAACACCTCAAAGAAAGCTTTGTGCCCACTAGAGAATAAGGGTAAAAAATGCCTTACACGGGTAACAAATATATGTTATGGGTGACAAATAGATGGACAGAAGAGACAAATAAGTCACAAGTAGTGACAAATAGGTTGGCTTTGAAGAAAAGAAGTTAAGAAGAAGGTGTATTGAAGATGCTGTTGACGCAAGGCTCCAACAGTGTCGACGTAGCTAGATCACTAGAGCCATTCGCTAACGCAATAGCACCAAAGGCGATGGCTAAAGTGGAACAAGGGTGAAAAATACCTAGGCAATGGTGATAAATGGCCAATAGAGGTAACAAATACCTCTTCAATAGTGAAAAATAAGCGACAAGACTAAAAGTGCTGAAAGAGATGAAGCAGCGTTGACGTAGTGATCAATGGTGTTAACGTAGTCAATGGCAAAATTCAAAGAAGAGACAATGCTCAACAAGGCAGTAGGGCTGAAGAGCACAAAGTACGAGAAGAAACACCAAGCTACATCAATGCAACATTTTTTTGCATGACTACACAGTCTAGCCATGATCAACTTCTAGTTGACTCAAATCTTGAAGACACCATCCAAAGGCAAATCTCAAGCAAGCTAACAAATGACAACGTTGGCGCAGCGCTCCTACAGTGTTGACGCAGCGAAGGGTAGACTTCACACAAGCCAACAAGGATAACAAATGAGCAAGTAACGATGACAAATGAGCACATAGGGGTGACAAATGAACCTTTAGCGTTGCTTTGATAGGGGGTTATCCCCCACTTGTCCCGGGGATAACCCCCATTTTATTCCTCTTTTGGTTTGATAGAGGGATACAAATATTCAGGTTAGATTGAAGGATAATCATCATCTAATCTGGATAGTGTGACCCACCTAAATAGGTGGAAAATCGAAGTTGTCAATTGGAGTCTAGGAAACCTCCTTAGGTGTCTTGTTGAAGACCATCCAGGGAATTGGGATCTCATTCTACCTGAGACTGAATTTGCATACAACAACTCTGTCAACAAGTCCATAGGGATGGGTCCATTCGAGGTTGTATATGGGTACAAGCCAAGGAAACCTTCTGATCTCATTCCCCTTCCCCAGCATGCTAGAGTGTCTATTTCAGCAGAGTCATTTGCCCAACACATTAGAGAGTCGCATGAGGAGATACGCAAGGACATCAACAAGAAGAATGAAACTTATAAAAGGCAGGCTGACTCTCATCGATGTCACCAAGAATTTCATGTGGGTGACTTTGTGATGGTGAGGATGGAGAGGCTCTCCCCGAGAGCCGTCTCCAAATTGAGGCCTCGTGGGGCTAGTCCCTTCCAGGTTCTGAGGTACACTGGCACTAATGCCTATAGGTTAGATCTTCCCGAGGAGTACGGAGTGAGCCCCACATTCAACATGGCTGACCTAGTGCCATATAAGGGTCCCACGGTGGTACCTAGTGAGGACATTAAGCCTACTCCTCCCATTGAGAGAGCACCCACCCATGAGGAGAGTCCACTAGCCCGGAGAGCCGAGCGTGAGCTAATTGAGTGAATATTAGATGAACAGGTCACTACCACCAGGAGCAAGGTGTACGAGTGCTATCTTGTCAGGTGGAAGGATCGGCCTCCTTCAGAGGATTCATGGGTGAGTCGAGAAGATCTCCAGCAGCTAGATCCCGACCTTCTCGAGCAGTACCACAGCAGGATGGACCCCTACTCGATGGAGTCGAGCTCTTCACAGTCCCGAGGATTTGATGGAGGCATCACCCACGACTCCCTCTAGCTCGGGTCATCATCACACTCTGGAGTTGTGTGAGCTCACTCTAAGTAGGCCCAATTATCCATTTTGATCTTTCTCTTTAAGTCATTTGATATATTTTCCTTTTATTTGAGTCCAGTACCTAGGTTAGGCAGTCATTTACCTATGTTTGAGTGTCATTAGGTTGATTAGTTGGTTAGTGGGCCCAATTCATTGGGCTAGGCCCATGGGTGCCTTGATGGAGGCATCACCACCACCTCCCTCTAGCTCGGGTCGTCCACACACCCGAGATTGGATTGAGCTCGAGCTGCATATCACTTGGGTCCCTTTATCTATTTTGAGTATTTTAGTAGAGTGATTTTGATGTATTTTCTCTTTTATTAGAGTCATGTCCCTAGGTCTCAGATGTATTCAACAAGAATCTGCACGGGGTTTAATAAGCACGGACTCTGTGAAGGATTGCAAGGAGCTTGTGAGAACGTGCAAGGACTTTATCTCAAAGAAAATCTTGCTCGGGGTTTGATGTCCACAGACATCAACACAAAATGCATGGACTAGGTGTTAAGAGCAGAAAATGCACAGAGTTAGGCTTCCACAGACTGTGTGAAGGCGTGCACTGACTTAATGTTGAAAACTAAACATGCACGGGGTATGCCTTCCATGGACTATGTGAAAGCGTAGATGGACTTCATGTTATAACCCAAACGTGCACAGGATTTGGCTTCCACGGACTTCGTGAAAGTGTGAACAGACTTGCTGAAGGCATGACAGTTATGCATGGACTCAACGTAAAACATGCAAGGACTTATATTGCAAAGACTATTCATGCACGGGGTTTAGATGAAACTCAGTCAGCCAAAAGTCTAAGTCCAAAACATGCCTGGACATTATACATGCATGGACTTATGAGAGTGTGTCTAAGTTCAGAATATGCACGGACTTATGTTCTTGGCCAAGGCCAGAACATGCATGGACTTTGCAATGCACGGACTTAAGACAAGCATGAAACGAGAGTCACGAAAGAGTAACCGGTCACGTGACTGGAGTACCCACCACTAGAAGAACAGCCAGCTACGTCCCCTGACGTCTTATGCAGCGCCTACAAGTATCTCATCTACGATGCCACCTATAAAAGCACGATAGAGACTAAGACACTCTGAGAACCAAAATAGAAGTACCACCGCGAGTGACTAGACAGGGTAATGCCCATCGGCATCAGTCCAAAGCCCCTGACCATGTGTGCACACAATAACTCGTGCCTAGAGCGGGGCCTCTAGCTAGTATTCCCCCCTTGCGGATGTTGCCGTATAGAGTCGGGGGCCCACGGAACTAGCCTAAGAACCGTAAATCGGGAAGTGCCCTGCTACAAGAGTCGACATGCCGTAACGTGTCGTAAGGCTATGACTAGTGGAGGATCACGAGACACAAAGTGTAAAACACGAGTGTCGAAGCATAGATAGTCAAAGAAGCCATGTTGCACGTGCTACGAAGCACCAATGGCAACACAAGCAACTACCTACAGACTCAGGACAAGGCAACTAGGCCTGAAGATATAATGATCCTTGAGCCTCACGACTCAGAGTCAAGATCATCGCACAAAGCAGAACTAGCCGCCAATCGGTCTAATCCTAAGCCTAAAGAAATGACACGGTCGAAGAAAACGACACGCGAAGACCTGAGGTAACACCTCAACATAGTTGGACACGCACACTTAGGTAAGACGATACCTTACGACATCCAGAACACTATCTCGAACTGGACAGAGCTGTCGAGACACCCACAAGGTCACCTGTCAACCATTGGGTCATGCCGGGTTGACCAGAACTAGACAATGACAACTCTACAGTAGGAAAGAGAATTCTACCACAAGCAAGAAGACTCCTGGCTGCCTTATGACATAGTCTTAGCCCTCATAGGATGTCAAGAGACGTCCACGGGAAAGCGGGTAGACCACAAGGATAAGCCAAGACAATCAAAAACCAAAATGACGAAAAGCAGGACTCTAGCACTTTGATGGTCTACCTTTAGACCGCTGCACGGAGGTGACGATCTAAGGATGAGCCATTACACTCTAGAGGAGACTGGACTCTGGCGGTCTAATGAAGATGCGCCACACGAATGTGACGGTCGAGGAATGGAGCGTCACAAACACCACCCTACAATAGTAACCTAAGATGAATGACACAGTAACAGCCTAAGAGAGGCGCGTTACATGACTCTGAGCACAGGGGAAGGACCGTTAAAGCCAACCGACTTAACTGGTCAAACCCTGGTCAAATGCTGTGACGGCCTTAGGCAGGTGCGCTACAGCACCCTGATGGTCTAAGGCAAGGCCATCAGAGCGAACCGACTGACACGAACCTTAAGAAATAACAAGGCTGTGACGCACCAAGAAGGATGTGTCAGAGGACTGTGGTGCCCCAATGGTGAGCCGTCACACTCCCATAGCCACGTTGACTCAGACGCCCAAAGGCATGTGACGGTCTATCGTAGGACTGTCGGAGCATGTGATGGTCTCTGGTATGACCGCCACAGCGATCCAACGGTTAAAATAGTGGAAAAGCCAAATCGGCCCGTTCCACGCCCCATTCACGCCAAAGCGTAGGGGAAACAGTGCCAGGCGACAAAACTAACCTTCCACAAGCCGGAAGGGGCACATGCGGTGATCAAAATGGGAGATCGGGGCGATTTCGATGAATCAACCCTAAACGAGTCACCGAGGTTCCTGGGCTCCTACCGGCCCCGAATGACGACCAAACGCGACGAAACTTACCGAAATGGGATCTGGACATCCCAATGGTCATTTTGACACTAACTAGACTAACAATGGTTGCCATTTTCTAGCGAACCCTACAAACCTCAATTCCTATAAATATTAAACCCCCCTTTTTCTCTCTCCCGATCTCTATCATTTTCTCTCCCTCTCCCTCTCTCTTCTCACATTCTCTCCTCTCTCCCTCTCTTCTCCGCGGGGCGGCTGACCGTGGCGGAGGCGGACGAGACGGGGATGGCGTGGGACCGGTGGTGGAGGCACGGCGGCGTTCGTCCGCGGGTTCAAGCGGCGATTTTGCGATGAAATGGCGATCTCGGAGCGGGATTTCTTCGGTAGAGGTAGAGAGGTGGTTCCCTAGCTCGTGTGCTTTCTTTTCCCGCGGTTTGGTAGGCCGAGGTGAGCCAAGAGGGTCCATTTCCTCGCCGGGGGTTATAATGCATGATTTTAGGGTGAGCGTTGTATTCACCGTTTTGATCACGTTTTTGGAGTTTGAATTGTGCCTCTTGGTGGTCCAGAGGTTGGGGAAGGGTTTCCCCTTGTTTTCCTCATCACATGGGTGTGATTGGGATGTGGAACGGAATTTTTCGCTGAAAATCGCATTTTCGGGCTCGGGTGTAAGTTGCGGTCGTACCAGTGACCGCCTTCTACCTTGGGGGCATAAGGCGGTCAGCTGGGGACCACCACTTGACCCCGTAAGTCGGTTCCAGGTAACGGTCTCGCGACTGACCGCCACCTGATGGTGGCGGTCAGGTCAAGACCGCCACCTGCATGGGGTCGACACACCCTGTGAGGGCGTCGACACAGCCATGGGAATCCCTGGAGATTGCGGTCGGGTTCCTGACCGCATCCTTCAGGTTGCGGTCAGGTTGATGACCGCATTTTGTCATGTGTCCCTGACAGGTAGCGGTCTTGTGGGGACCGCTACCTGATGGTAGCGGTCCAGTGGAGACCACCACTTGAGGTGACGGTCTGGGGGTTTCCGTGCTGGTTGTGTTCCGTTCAGGTCGTTTGGCTCCCAGTCGCCCCAGTTGTAACCCTTTAGTCGATCTGTGGCTCCCTGGATGTCCGAGGCTCCCCGTGAATATCGTGACCGTATTTTTAGGTGTCCGGAGGTACCAGGTTACCTCGATTAGCATGCCCGTGAGTTTTGAGAGTCCAGGTGACCCCATGTGTTCCGGCCTTTTGTGTTACGCTTGATCGAGTCACCGTGGATCGGTGTGAGTGCGGAGTGTTGTTCCCGCACGCTAATATAGCTTTTCAGAAGTGGTTTCCGTGTGGGCCGTTCGCGTGGCCCTTGGACTGTGAGTTCGGTCACCCAGCCTGGAGCTGGAGGTTTGCTAGTGTTCCCTTGCAAAGAAGATGGTCTTGGTGGAGGTGAGCCATCTTAAGAATTAACGTGGACCGTGGTTTCTGACCCTAGGGTTAGGACAGATTGACAGCATGGAGCCATTCTATACGACGATCTTGACTCGAGTCGCATGACTCAAGGGTCGTTGGGTTTATTAGGTCTAGATGACTGTCCCGCGTCTGGTGACCCTGAGCCACCGGATACTCCGTGTTACTCACGATGGGTGCGTGCGTGACTTTCAGTGTCCACGTTTAGTGAGCCCCCACTAGTCGTAGCCCGACGACTCGCGTGTGTCGGCCCACCAGAGAGTGGTGGCGAGATTACCCGAGAGAGACGATTTTTAGGCTGGTTACTATAGGGGCCCCTCGTCTTTGCAGCCTAAGTCCAAACTGACGGAAAAACCAGTTAGAGGATCTGACCTAGAGCGCATGGTCTGTGTGTGCACACGTGGTTGGGGGCGTCGGACCCGCGCTGACGAGCGCGACCCCAACTAGTCCTTGTTCGTGGTATTTGTTACGTGTCTCAGTCTCCGCCTGGGACGTGTAGGGAGACACTGGGGCGCAGTGTAAGACGTCTGGGGACGCATCCTGCCATGCTTCTGGTGGGTGGTGCTCCTGTCTTCTGGTAGGTACCAACTTATGTTTTGTTGGACCGTGGTCGGTTCGCTCGTCGTGGTATGGTTAGTCGTAATGAGATTTTTCGTTTATTTATTGATGTTACTATCGTACTTCTGCTAAGTAGCGTTACTTTTCGCACACGTGTGTACCTTACTATCTTGTTTCTCTCGTTGTGAGGTGGGGGTCTGTGGCATCCCTACTGAGCCTATGAAATGAGGCTCACCCCTGTGTTTTCAGGTGAGGCGGGTTCGTCGAGAGGCGCGTCTGAGACTCCTCGTGGATCATGCAGTCGGGGTTAGTCGCCAGTTGCTAGAGCCGAGATATGTCCCGTGTACTTGTACTTTTCTTTCTGTTGACTGTAATTATTTTGGATATGAGATACTCTGGACCTTGTTGTTGTCGTCTAGTGAGTATTTATTTATTTCCATGCTTTATTATTTAGATTATTGTGTTATTTCTGTAGTTATTTTAGCTTCTTATGTACCATCACACCATCTTTTAACCCTTCTGAGTCTTCGGACTCGTGGGTGGTGAGCCAAGGTTCGAGTCGCACCGGTTCCTTTCCGGTACTTGGATCTTAGGTCGTTACACATAACTACACTAAACCACTAACTGCCGAAAGCCTGCACAATAATGGGATACCTCGAGTATCAAGCATACACCTCGCCGAATCGTATTCTTGTAACCTGGGCTACAGAAGCTAGATCACGATAACTTGTCTCGGAGTATCTCTCCTGGAGGATGAATACTAGAATCTAGGCTACTAGGTAGACCCTCAGTCGGTCAACGAAAGAACACTGCTATATGGTCAGAATAGGACTCTCGAAGATAGTAAGGAACCACGTCTCGATCACGTGTAGCAAGGACACCGAGCCGCCAAAACACTTAACCTCGCCAGTAGGAAACCTGAGTCGCTACCTCACAAGTGATAGGAGCACTATCCACTAAAAGTAAGACCGGATGCGTCCACTGATGACTTAGTCCATGCCCCAGGTGTCTCCCTACTCATCCCAGGTCAACATTGAGACACTGTAAGTAAGTACCATAGAACAGAACAAGGACTAGTCAGGGTCGCACTCGTCAACGCGCGCATGTCTAAAGTCTCCGACCACGTGTGTACACACAGATTATCCATTCTAAGTCGGGTCCTCTACCTGGTTTTTCCCCCAGCCCGGACTCAAACTGTAAAGACGAGCGGCCCTATGATAACCAACCTAAAAACCATCACATCAAAAAAACTCTCCACCACCCCCTAGTGGGTCCAAACATGCGTGCGTAGGAAAGGTACGGCTAGTGGGGAAGGTCATTGAAGGTGACAACTCACTAAAGAAGCGAAAATCACCAGAGTATCACCGGTTCGTGCTGATCTAACCGTTCACATGTAATGTGTCACGGGACTTTTATACATCACAAAAGCCTTAGAACCTCTGACTGGATGGCTGATCTATCATCTACGAGGTGTACGGAATACGTCGGGACCACAAATCACGTGAAATAACGAAAGGTGATCGTCAGGTGAACTGGGACCTGGGCGGCAAACCCCTTCGCTGCCTAGCCTCTTGGGTGGCCACCCCAGTGGCCGCCATCCTCTGTGGCCTGGGTGGCCACCGATTTGGCCGCCCAGAGACTTGGGCGGCTAGGGCTTTGGCCGCCCAGAGGATGAAGGGCAGTGTCTTAGGCGGCCAGCCCATGGGCTGCCCAGACAGGGGACAAGGTAGCCAACCCTCTGGCGGCCCAGAAGCCTGGGCGGCTAGGGCTTTAGCCGTCCAGATAGTTGGCACCTGGGCGAACACAACAGTGGCCGCCCAACCCTCTAGGCGGCCAACCGTTTGGCCTCCTGGAGTGGGCAAGGCGGTAGGCCATCTAGCCACCACCTGATCAGGAACCCCATCTAGAACCAAGTCTGGAGGGTTGATCTGAAGCCCGACTCCCCCCTAATGCGAGCAAGAAATCCCGAGAAATATGGAAAAAAATATTCCCGACTACAATGCCATCCACAAAATGCAATTTAAGTTAGGAATCACTACGAAATCGATCGAACTGTGCTCTCGACCCTAAAAATACATTTTCCCCTAAAAAGGTGATAAACCCCTCTCTCGCCCAAAACGCTATCGAATCAAGGGAAAATGCGGGAGAAATGACTAGGATCCATCCCCCTACCTCTCACGAAGAAACCGCGAGCTATGGATATCGAATCGCAAAGAAATGTCGTGTTCACATGAACCACCGAACCCGCGAGCACGACGTGCCGCACCACCGCCTCTAGCTCCACATGTCCATCCCCCGCTACTCGAAGCTCACGCCGCCCCCAATCTCGCCCATCACTATTGTCCGTCGGCCGTCGGAGAGGTGGAGGGAGAGGGGGAGAGAAATGAGAGGGTGAGAGGGAGAGAAAAGGTGTGGGTTTAATAGGGTTTAATGCTTATTTTTGTTATTATTATTATTTTTTAAAAATTCACCAAAAATAGATTCTGACATAGAAAAATTTTCGACAAAAGGCAAGACCTCTTAAAAGAAGCTAAAGTGACTGCAGGAATAGCACAATATAACAAAATAATAATACAGAAATTAAATAAGTTAACTATTACAAGGTCCAGTACATCTCATATCCAAAATAAAGTACAGTCAACTGAAAGAAAGTACAAGTACACGGGGCATATCCCGGCTCTGGCAACTGACACTAACCTCTGCTACTGGAACCGCGCTGAACACCAGCCGCACCGCCTGAAGTGCCGCCCTTGCCTGAAACACGGTGAAAACACGAAGGGGATGAGCCTCCAAAATGAAGGCTCAGTAGGGATCCCTCGAACCCTACCTCGCACGGAAAATCCCGGTGCTACAGCAGTGAAACTAACTCTACAAAGTAGTAAAGCTACGCTAGCTAACTGTACGATAGAACCAACAAACTGGAATAAATAAACAGAAAATCATCTATCCTACCGGTACCGTACTGCGGAACCTCGGTCTGACAAAACCTAAGTCTGCGCCTATCGGCAGACGGGAACACCTCGAGTCTAAAACAACCAGGAGACAGGAGCTCCTCCACTAGAAGAACAACCGGTTGCGTCCACTGACGTCTTACACCACGTCACAATTGTCTAGCTACGGCACCCCGGGAGTGAGACTCAGACACGCACAAGTACCATACGATAAGGACTAACTGGGGTCACGCTCATCAACGCGTGTCCTCCGCCCCCGGTTACGTGTGCACACACAGACCATCTGCTCTAGGTCGGGTCCTCTAGCTGGTTTTCCCCCCCCACCGGAATCTGGTGGCAAAGGCAAGGGGCCCTACGGTGACCAGCCTAAAAATTGTCTCACTCGGGTCACACTCTCCACCACTCCCAGGTGGGTCCACACCCGCGTGCGCAGGAAGCTACGACTAGTGGTCAGGTCACTGGAAGGTAGACTCTCAAGTCACGGAAAATGACATCGGAACCAAACGGAGTATAGGGGACTGCCCTTCGTACCAACACCGACTCACGGTGATGCAGGCCAAAGGCCTTACATCCCGAAACCTCTCGCGGCGCCCCACACCTGGTCCCCACACGATGCCCTGCATCAGTCAGACCACAAGCCAGCACGTGGATCGAGGTCTGTTCACTCGGGACTCGCATCGGCACAGAAACCATCGGCTAAGCCTCAGACAACGAATGGTCCATCATTGGCCACTCACGGATGCACGCCTGACTCACAGTCGTGCGGGGAAGGAGGGACGGTTCCACTCGACTGTTCACCACTCCCGACGGGTCACAGGCTATAACGCGCCTGTCCAGGTGCGTTATAGTGCATAACGGACCGACAGCGGTGCGTTATGTCCCAAATCGTAGAAAACAGCATAACGCACTCCTCGAGAGGCGTTATGCACATAACGGACCACCTCTGGTGCATTATGTCTCATGGTGAAATGGACCATAACGCGCTCCTCAAGGTGCGTTATGGCCCACTTGACAGGCCCTCTCAGGCGCGTCAAGCGGTGGGTGAGGGCGTTAATCATAACACGCCTCCCCTGGGGCGCCATGGTGTACATAACGGGCCTCCCGAGGGCCGTTATGCGACCAGGGCCCCAACGGTCACAAAGCAACGGTCAAATCCAACGGTCACAAAGCATGATGCGCCTGCACAGGTGCGTCATGCCGGGCATGGCGGTCTATCGCGAGACCGCTATGCCCACGCAAACTGAACGCAAATCCGATGAAGCATAGCGCACCCCACCGGGAGCGCCATGCTCATAACGGTCACTGGAAGGACCGCTATGACGGTCTGACGGTGAAAACGGCGAACTCCCCCAAAAATCACAACCACGCCCCCGTACCTCCACCGGAGAGGGGAAAATCAAGGGGGAAGCTCCCCGAAGGTCCTAGGCAAACAAAAGGGTACAATTACAATTAAAAATATTAGTGTCCAGTGTCGATTCTCATCAATTCTCCCCGGGTGGGAAGAACTCGACCCCGTCAAGTAAGGGGTGCTGCTACTCGTTTGGATCCGGTGGATCCGTCACCGCACCAGGAAGCACGGAGTATGCTCCACTCCTAGAGATTGGCACCTACTCATCCTATATGCATTGTATATGCTACGCTGCGGGGAATGAGCCTAGTGGTGGACATTCTAGGGTGGGGTCACTCTCAAAGAAGGGAGACGGCTCAATGACTCACTAGGAATCACTACTGTGTCCCATTGGTGATTAGATCCGTACACTGAAAGAAAAGCTAATCCCGTATCTCTCTAGCAAGTCTACAACATACGCATAAGATCCAACTTGCCTCATACTTGAAAGGGATAAATGACGCGAGCTTATGACAGACTCGACCCGACAACATATACAGACTCCCGACAGACTGGACAAATAAAGAAAAGGCACACTAGTCAACCCTAATGCTATCCAGACCTAAGCAAAGGTGGACCAGGACATCCAAATGTGTGCCATGCATGCATGTTATGTAACCTGAGGTTGACGGAGTGGGGTACTCCCAGACATCCAAGTGTGTACCAATCATGCATTGGACTCCTATGGGACTTGGGTGTGGGAGGTTCGGGAAGTTCGGGTGGTTTAAGTGGGACGAGAGAACCAAAGTCACCTTTGTCATCACACCTATACGAATGTATCTCTAGCCAATGAGTGGGCATAGGTGGACCGGCCCGTGGGGAAGGGGTGTGGTAGGAGACTTTCCTAAAGTAATGGAATGGAGGTTGTGGGTAAAGAGGCCCACTAATGAAGGGATCAAAGGGGTCAAAGAATGTGTGACCCCTCGATATGGATTCCCTAATCTCGAGGAAGGGATCGAAGGGACCAAAGAATGAGTGACCCCTCATTATGGATTCCCTCATCTCATGGTCCAATGTGTGGAATTCTAGAAGGTGTTGATGGTCACCTTCATGCATTGTAGTAGGTGGGACGGTGATCATGGGTATGAGGTATGGTTCCTCCCTTGGGATAAGGGGGATGAAGTTTGACTCAGCCGGCATGGGGAGGAACAAAAGGACCTTTGTGGTGACATGGCCCACGGTGTACATGGAGCTAATGGACCCCAACGTGGGATGCGTTAAGCTACGACTCGTGGGTTGGTCAAAGCCTATGGCCAATAAGTGCGTCAACTATAACTGTTGATCAAACCCCTTAAGAAGGTCATCCAATCTATCAACATGGTGACTAGAACGAAAAATCGTGTGGAATGAGTTCACGGGCACTAATGGTAGTGCATGGTCCATGGGTGGATAGCAAGATAGGGTAGGGAGCAAGCCTGTCCTAAGCCAGCTAAGAAGTGGCTCGTCTATGTATAGCTTCCCCGTTAGAGGTACAAGTAGCCTTGGCTGTGGTAGCTACAAATGACGGGGCTCCGAATGAAGATCGGAAGGTGAACGTGGCAAAGGAGCTCTAAGGGAAGGGTTCCCCGACTGTGGTGGGTGAGGTTGTGGGGCCAGAGCGCCCTGCCTCGGGGACTCATGTGGAGAGGTAGATGCTTTTCGAAGGGTAGCAACAAACCATGACTCGAACGGCTCGACCTCTAGAGCGACCTGATAAGATTGCTCCAGAGTGACCATGTCGTGGCAAAGACACTCAAACTGGAAGTGAGGCCGCAGGCCTCTTCGGAACTGAAATCCGGCCATGGTGCTCTCCTTCCCGACTCCACATCTTGACCGGTACACTTTGAAGTCCCTAATGTACTCAGACACGGACTGGTTGCCTTGGATGGGTCTGATGTAGGGGTTGGCCATAGTTGCCATTCTCTCCTTCCCTAACCTTGGAACACCCCTCCCAGACCCCCTCACACCTAGGGGTCACCCCCATACACATCCACTTCATTTTCCCTCCCACATACCCCATTTCCCCCCATCATCTTCAACCTTCAACTCCCAGTTCGTAGGTAGCAGACAAGCTCCGAGTTGCAGAGTCTTTCACGGATGCATCGCGCATCTTCAGGTGGCATATCATATATTGCTAGAAAGCTCGTCGAATCAGCTTCGCAGGCGAGGTGGTCTCGTGTCCATCCGACATCGGGGCTGTCCGAGACAGCCATTCTCCCTCAACTGCGCAAGACAGGTCCAGCCAACGACCTATGCGCCTTCCAGAAGCTGCTCCAGCCTCACCTCCCATCTTATGATCAAGCCCCTTGGAGACTCCTTACTAGGATCGTCCAGCTTTCAGCCAAAGGTGGTCCCGTCCCATTTGGAGTTCCCCATCTTGAGCACCGGCGTCGACAACTCAAGCCAGTCCCGCAGTCCCAGTCACCAGCATCCATAACAAGCAGCCCACCATAGGGAGTACCACAGTCTCGTCTGCCATCTTCAGCCCGAGCCCTCCGGAGGAGTTCATCAAAGGTCAGTCAGGTTTCAGTCAGGCTTGGTCTCACCTCTTTCTAATCATCCCACATGGAGATACGCCCCCGACAAGCCCCCCCTGTCCGGTCGGCATCCTGCACAGCGCGACTTCACAAGAATCAGCGATACCGGCACCTCACACCTCAGAACGGGACCATTCCAGCTCTAAAAGATCCCTGGGATGGCCCTCTCCGTATAGACTTTGGCCTCGTGGTGTCCCAACCACAGATCGGACAGCTACGCCATCGGAGAGTCGAGTCCAGAATTCTGTCCCTGCCACCAACCCGACCCAGTCAACATCCAGGAGCCACCACAAGCGTGATCGAGTGATTCAGGAAGTGACTTTTGCTTTGGGAACACTAGATTGATTCCTCTATCAGTGGGACTTGGTCCCGCCTCGATCTGGTATTCCATCTGGGAGCACGGCCTCGTCCAAGCCCTCTCTGGCCTGCAGAAGAAAAGCCCTGTGCAGTCTGACAGAAGCTATTGTATCCGGTGCATCCGAGATCAGAACGAGAGGACGTTTCTTCCTGGAGTAAGCTAACACGACAAGCTTTCCAACGCATCCAGTCCCATCCCCAGCGGACATTCCAGCCAGGAGTTCTGTCCCTGACAAGTCACTGTTGGCAGACAACAAGGACAGCAGGCCAGCTTGCCCGTGTGTGACCGGTCGGCTTTCGACCCCCCTCCATTCCCCACCCCGCCTGGCCGGCTTACAGCCCCTCCCTGTGCGGAGGTAGTTTTGGGTGTAATTTCATTTAATCCCTGCCCCGAGATCCCCCTCCTGCGAGAGGTGTAGTGTTGTACTTTCTTCAAATTTTAGGTTAGAGCTACACCGGTACAGCGTGCGGGCATGTTCCTATGCTTCCCCGCTCGCCTCGTCTCCGATCGAGATCGGTATATTCACACCGATCAGGTGAGCTTCGGGCCTCCTCCCTTGCTGGTTTAATATTTCTTATTTAGTATCATTTTTTAGCTCCATCGGACGGTGAGGGAGCGCTCGATCTAAATTTCCCTTCATTTGGGTGGCCACCGCGGAGTGAGGTGAGAGCAATCACTAAACCCACGCCCTTGGCATGTTGGCCGCCCATGATTTGGGGCATCCCTGGCCCTTAGGGGTTTAATCCTAGGCTAGCCAACCTCCGGAGCGGCGAGATTCAGTCCCGGACTCTCACTACCATCGTCGGATTGCCTACGGATACGAGAGTGTGCTTAGCGGGTAAGTTCACTTGAGTGAAGTCACCGACCCGCGCATCGCCCAGCTACTTTTAATATACACGGGCATCACTGGACTGCACATGATTCAATTGAGGGCATGGTTTTGGCCCCATCCGGTCGGGAGTTCACCAGGGATGGCTATGATTATCTGCGCTTGATTGGCGGCATCTTACGGCAGACGGTGTCAAGTTCGTATGGCAAGTGGTCTGTGATTTTTTCATATAGTTACCACCAAGGAGCCACTGAGTGGTTGATGGGCATCCTTAACTTTTATAGAGTGCCGTTGGAGAAAGTCGGGATTTGGCATGTTGTGTCTGCCACTTTGTATAATTACCCTTGCAATACTGGGCTGTTGTAGGCTTTGGAGGAGAAGTTCAATCACCGTTGGAACACATTTGTCACAGCTGAGGGTGAAACGGCCTTAGATTTGTGGGCCTTTTATCGTATTTATAGTTTACTTATTGTTGGTCGTGCTTATGAAGAGGTGGCCCTTGATGATTTGCCTGTGTTTACTTGTTGTGGGCCATGCTTATTCTGAGAACTTCATGCGGCAGATGTAATTTCCAAGTAAGATTGCCTAGGTTTCTTCAACAAACATGAGAGCTTCCAAGTGTAGGGTTCATCTTGCCAGCTACTTTTAATATACACAGGCATCACTGGATTGCACATGATTCAATTAAGGGCATGGTTTTGGCCCCATCTGGTCGGGAGTTCACCAGGGATGGCTATGATTATCTGCGCTTGATTGGCGGCATCTTACGGTAGACGGTGTCAAGCTAGTATGGCAAGTGCTCCGTGATTTTTTCACATAGTTACCACCAAGGATCCACTGAGTGGTTGATGGGCATCCTTAACTTTTATAGAGGGCCGTTGGATAAATTCGGGATTCGGCATGTTGTGTCTGCCACTTTGTATAATTACCCTTGCCATGTTGGGCTGTTGTAGGCTTTGGAGGAGTTCAATCACTGTTGGAACACATTTGTCACAACTGAGGGTGAAACGGCCTTGGATCTGTGGGCCTTTTATCGTATTTCCTGTTTACTTATTGTGGGCCGTGCTTATGAAGAGGTGGCCCTTGATGATTTGCACTTTAGTCACACCATCGGTGAAGGGAGGTACCAGATGCCCATCGTTATAGGTTTCTGATGAAAACTTGGAGGGATTTAGCCGGTGCGGGCAAGGAGAAATCGGCGCACATAGAGAGTCACTTTGAAGGCCTGGGTTCGCTATTTCTTTGATGGCCCATTCTGTTTTTATGAGGGTTTCACTAGTGAAGGTGTTCCCTTGGACCATTACAAGCAACTGGAGACAAATTTTGGGCATCATCCCCGTTATCTTTATGCCTCGAGGTAGGGGTGGAATCCGCAAGAGCTTCCTGATATCACCCACCATGTAGCCTACTTACTACTTAGCTTACTGGTTAGCCACCTTTGTGATCCCCCATGGGTAGGAGGGCATCCTTCGAGCAGAGCTTCTTTATCCAGCATGCTTGTTGGCCTGTGGACAGATATTGGTTCTTGCTCCTATAACACTGGCCAACATTAACCATTCTTTTGGGGCTTTGAATATCTATCACTTGTCACGAGACGAGTGTTTTTATGTCCACTCATACTTGAGCATCTGGGCCAGTCTTATCTTTCTCGGATATTCGACATGGGCCAAGGTGGACAATCTTTCGGCTTCACTGATCTTCTCTTTCATCGACCACCAAGATTTTAGAAGTTTCATGACTCATGTCAAGATCATCTTTCACAAAATTAAGTAAAGATCAAGACTTTAGAATCATCAAAGCATGCTAGCCTTACATTGAGCTTCAGAATTTCATTAGTAGAGTAATGCTCAGAACTTTCTTAGAACACACCTAAAGATCTATAACATGGTGCTTGTAATGCCTAGGTCGTCCTTGCACTCTCTCTTACTGTTCACCAGGGGGCTGGAGTGCGCAGCCAGTGCCCAGAAATGAATGGTCCCGACGGCATCTTGAGGGACTGTGGTCAATCGGCCTCGAATATCGTATAGCCGCAGAGAAGTAGGCCCCGGCTCAGCACTGGCAAATTCGAGCATCCGCGGCACGAGCCCCCAGTCTAGAATGGCACGCGGGGCGAACTCCGGGAATAGAGAACAAACCTAACATTGAAAAAATATAGTGGGCAAACATACCGGGCATGCCGCGGGAACTGATGAGTGCTGATATCCCCCAGAGCCTTGTATATTAGGCAGAGGGTAGTTGGACAGAGAGATAGCTTAATTCCCCATGCCATCTGGCACGCTGGGTAGATTGCATCTGGCCAGATCACCGTCTCGTCACCGTACGGCATTGCAAACGAACACAGCCAGTATGTCAAATATGCCACACAGTGCGTTAGTGGGTCGACTGCCATCGGGTTGGGCCCACTCTGCCGCCCCCTGGAGGGGATCTTCGCATCCATCTTGGGCTTTGCACGCTTCTTGTGGGTGACAACGGTGCTGATGCAGGGGAAGTCCTCATACTGCTTTGGCCCATCATAAAAATACTGTGGCCACAGGGCCATCCTGACCCTCTTCCTGTCCCCGCGGCGAGGCTGTCTTTCGCCATGGGCTGATTGATATAACTCTCCGTACGCCTTCATCAAGTACTGATATGAGTATCCCAGAGAATAGTAGCCATCCCAGTTAGTTTCATCTTTGATCAAGTCCGGGAGGCACACCTCTTCATAAGGCTACCCGTCTATGGGCAAGCCGCTCAATTGGCTGAGGCTCCACAAATCTAATGATGCCTCACCCTCTGCCGTATAAAAAGTGTTGGTCTCTGCACTAAAAACTTCAATCATCCCGCAGCAGAGCCCCTTTGAAATAGAATAGCCATAGAGGGAGGCGTAAACGCTATGGTAGATGCCGGCCCGAATGAGGAGTGGGGCGTAGTTGAACAGTACATATTCGGTGAACTCTACGGCCCCTTCCCTGAAGCTATAGGCATCTTGGAGCTTCAACTCCCCGAACCATCCCAGCGCCAGCTCATGCTTAAATCTGACGATGAGATAGTCCAAAATAAACGACTCTTCTCTATTACCCCACTTCAGCAGCGCCAAGAACAAGCCGGAGTGGTGCTACTCGCCCTGAACCCGGCCCGCAGTCATGTCCCATTTTGCTGGAGTAAAGCTGGGGGTTCTTACCAATTTGTCTTCTGTCGGGAGCACGGCCTCCAACCCTAATACGGGTTCCGACTCGCGGGCTTCACCCACCAAGTACATTGGAATGCTTCTGGGAACAACATGGGACAAGGTGTCCCGAGCCTGCAGAACTGCATGCTCCATCGCCTTCACAACCCAAGGCTCTTGCCTCTCCCGAGACCGCGACTGCTTAAGAAAGCGGAGCAAGTGCCTGTCCTTTGGGAAATCTCCCCTGTAGCTCCCCGTGGCGCGGTCAAAGGTGAAACCCTTCTCAATCTTGGCAAGCCTCCGAACGTCCATGCTTTTGGTGTCCGAGCCTAAGGACTCGGCCAGTGCCGTCACCTCGACATGATCTTGGTCCAAATCTTCAACATTGAGCCATGTAACCACTAGCACCGGAGGCGGAGGGACGCATCTGGCACCAGCAGTAATGGGAGCGGAAGAACCACTCGGAGCAGCCATTTGTCTGCAAAGTGTAATAAATAAAGATCAGAACAAACTACAGATGAAGAGAAATTGAAACCATAAAGAGAGGGGAAGGATCCACTGTAAGAAAAAGGGGAGGAGAAGAAAGAAGAAAGAAGCAGCTTAAGACTCCTTTGTTGTTGCTGTTGAAGAGCAAGAGACTCCTCATCTGGAAGCTCCGCGTTGAAGGGAGAATCTTCCGGTACTGGATGGGCTGCCAAGAATTCAGCCATGCCCTGCCCCTTGATTGCCTTTCTAGGGATGTAGGTGATGTCGTACTCCATGAGCAGGAGAGCCCATTTCCCCAGTCATCCTGAGAGAACGGGCTGTCTGAGAAGAAACTTCAGGGGGTCGTGCTTAGATATGAGCTCAACCCGATGAGACAGGAGGTAGTGTCGCAATTTCTTGATGGCAAACACTAATGCCAAGCATACTTTCTCCATGGGGGAGTAGCGGTACTCGGCACCGATCAATTTTAGGCTAAGGTAGTAGAGTGGCTGCTCTTTACCCTCTTCATTTACTTGCGCCAATAGAGCTCCTAATGAGGCATCCATGGTGGTAATGTAGAGTATGAGGGGTTTACCCTTGACAAGCGCTCCTAGGACTGGAGGAGTGAGAAGGTACTCCTTGATTTGCTCGAAAGCTACTTGGCATTCCAGATCCCATATGAAGGGGGCATCTTTCTTCATCAGTTTGCTGAAAGGCGCGCATCGACCGGAGAGGTTGGAGATGAATCTCTAAATGTAGGTCAGTCTACCTTGGAGCGACCTGAGTTCGGTGAGGTTGTTGGGTGGTGGTAGCTCCCAGATAGCTTTGATCTTGATGGGATCCACCTCAATTCCTCGGTATCAAATGATAAAGCCAAGGAACTTGCTGCTAGATACGCCAAAGGTGCATTTTATGGGGTTCATTTTGAGCCCATATTGCCGGAGTTGCTCGAAGACTTGACGTAGATCGCATAAGTGGTCCTCTCTCCTTCTGGTCTTGATGACGAGGTCGTCAACATAGCATTCGATGATGTTGTGTAGTATCTCGTCAAAAAATTTGGTCATGGCCCTCTGGTAGGTAGCACCGGCATTCTTTAAACCGAAGGGCATGCATTTGTAGTTGAAGATCCCTTTGGGAGATCTGAAGGGGGTGTAGTTCTTGTCTTTCACGGACATCTGGATCTGATTGTAACCAGAGGATCCGTCCATGAAAGATAGGGCTTCATGACCAATAGTCATGTCGACTATTGTTTTTGTGATCGGAACTGGGAAGTCGTCCTTCGGATAAGCTTTATTGAGGTCTCGAAAGTCGATGTAGATGCGGACTTGACCATTTTTCTTTTTGACTGGGACAATGTTGGCGAGCCAAATCGGGTAGATGCATGCCTCGATGAAGTCGACCTCTGCCATCTTAGTGACCTCGATCGCAACCTGGAGTTCTAGCTCATGGTGCATGCACCTCTGGGGTTGTTTGACTGACGTGGCTGAGGGAGATATGGTCTGGCCGTGCTCTGCTATAGAGGGACTTAACCCTGGCATCTCTTTGTATGTCCAGGCGAAGCAATCTTTGTATTCGAACAAGAGTTGCTTGTAGTCCTATCTCTCTACTTCGATGAGGAGAGCACTGAGGAATGTCAGCTAAGGGGCTTCATCTTCGCCCAAATTAATCTCGACGAGCTCATCGACAGTCACCTGGCCACCGTCCTCCAACTCGGGAGGTGCTGGTCGAAAGTTGACAAAATCCTCATCGTCGGTGTCGGCTTCGTCAACCCGTGGGTCCTTAGAGCGAACAGTAGAAGCTGGTGGAACTGGAAGGTTGTCGCTGTTAGACCCGACCTGAGGTTGCCCCCGGCCATCCATATCGGGCTGATAGCCGTCATTTGGCATCCCGGAGGTTTGGCTAAGGTTGTTTGCTAATGCCGGTGATGCCTCACGGTCTTTGGTCTGGGGACCTTCCTCATGGGGAAAGTGTGGCGAACTAGGTTCTTCAATTGGCTGGGAGGCGATGGCGGCATTCTCTCTTTCTGACGATGAATCGGAGGAGCCCAACACCAACCGGGGAGAGCGTTCGATCTGGTACCTAGGGTGGAGGCCCTGGCCTGATCGCAGGCCCCTCTCCCTCCCCAGGGAAAGAACCTGGCAACTTTTTGACATCCTCATCGAGCGGGCATAAATCTTGCCCCGCGATCCACCGGTAGGCTACACTCAATGGGACTTTAACCACCCTCAGTATTGTCCCTTTCATGAGCGAATCTGCCACATGATCGAGTCCTGTGAGGAAGTTCAATACCTCATTGAGGAACAGATTCGGTGGGAGCAGATCAACGCTGAAGGGAATTCCATGGCTCTTGTTTGACTGTGGCAAGCTATCAAAGAAACCCTGAGCACTGCCAGAAATGCACCAGAGTAGCCCGATCCTCCCCAGGAAAATGGGCATGAGTCGCCTTACCAGCATACTCCGGAATGGCTCGAGTTTCAGACTGATAATTAGGAGGCTCTTGAATGACTGCGGAGACGCAGGGAGCAAGATGCCAACCGAGAGGCGGGACCGAGTACCTTGTCGGCCAACTTCATCCACTCTCCTGCTCCCCCAGCCTCTCCCGAGGCTCCAACACCATAGGCTGGTCAACTAGCCCCTGCCACTCCAGCCACACAATGGCGACCTGATGCGGGATGAGACGTGGACTCGACGCCAATTTGAGATGCAACCTGAGACTCTAGCAAGCTCGCATTCATCCCTAATGAGGGAAGCGTTCAGACCTATACGGTTGAGAAACTGGCAGTGAGTCAAGGGTGGTCAACTCACTCTCGTGCTCGGGTCTGGTCACGGGACGGGTCTCGCTCTCTCTCTCGCAGTAGTGATTACTTTGTTACAAGCTAGGATCCTAAAACACGCTCTCTAGCAGAGGCAAATAAGTATATACTAGGAAAGCAAAGCAACTACGACTACTAGGGGGTGGCGAGTTTACCTCCATGCTCTGGGCGCGGGGGAGACGACCCCGGCCAAGACAATAACTCCCAGTACAACAGTGAAAATTAATTACAGTAATAAAAATGATGTCCCACTCCATGCAGGGAGGTAATAGGCTACACACGACTCCGAGAGCACCGAACTTGGGTTGGCAGGCCGCACTTTGGACCGCTCGGTGATGGTGAGCATTGGCAACCATGGGGCCCACATCCTAGTTGGCGATCCGAGTGGGCCAGGAGTGGTACCGTAGCAATGATGGTTCCTGGAGGGACAATCCCGATGAAGGCGAGGTGCTAGTTCGCCTTGTGGACGGTGAGTCAGCCGGACCGGGGGTGATCAGGATTTCCATCCACGAGTTGTAACTTCTGTTCTGCTACATGCGACCCGACAAAAATGGCTGCTGCGATCAGTCCCGATGTCGGATCGATGCGTGGCTGATATCATTGGAAAGCTCGCTCACATAGATTCAACCCCAGGCTAGAGAAGGAATTTTAAATCTTCTGTGCTGGCCGTAACTGAATTTAGAAGCTTCTGGTTCACAGGTCAGGGACAGACAGGGCATAAAGAGGAGTTTCCTGAGAACATGGGTTAACCATGGGGTTTATGATGGATCTGGGCAATGAGGTCTTCATGAAAGTTGTAGAGCTGGTGGTCAGAAAAATGGGGATATTTTTTATGTGAACTTTTATGGAGGTCTTGATTTTTGGTGGATTTTATAGTGGACGGGGGTCGGGTCTAGAAAACTGTGGACAGTCAGGAAAAGGGGATTTGCAGGAATTTTTTAGGGAAGACAAGAAAATTCCTAAATTTGTGAAAACATTATGGGAGGTGAGATTTGATGGGCAGAACCTCCAGTTAAAATTTCATGGGATTTGGTGGAGGTTTAGGACTGCGGCCGACAGAGGTAAGGCATTAGCTTGATTTTTGGAGAGGGGGCCCGTGGAAGAGTAGGAGGGCACATGTTCCCCCTCCACGGTCGCAAGTGCCTTTCCCTTGTCGCCGGCATTTCTCCTACTGGAACTTCTTCACACCATGTTCGATCTTTGTACGTTTCCCACAGACAGCGCCAAATGAAGAGGAGTGATCCCGCGCTGGATCCTAAGCCACACAATCCTAGATTAGCCCTTGTCGTCACCACGATTGGAGGATCTACAAGGCAAGGAACGGATTAGAGAAGCCCAGGGTTGGAACTCCGAGAAAAACCCTCCGATACTTAAGTCAGCAAGCTGATAGAGCGTAGGTGGAATGGGTGTAGGAGGAGAAAAAGAGAGGGGCATGAGATCGCTCTCCACCAGTGAGTGTGATGTTGAGTACTCAGGATCACCTTACCTTTTCAGAGGGTCTTCTTGAGTTTATATAGCTGCTTACTCTCTTGGCCGGAGGTAGGGTAGCCAGAGGGACCAGGGTCCCTTATGTCCTTGAGAAGGGCTCACCACCGTTAAAGGACTCTTGCTGTCCCCTATCCTGTTGAGCTTCCTGCCTCCGAGCGGCAGCGAGACTTTCACTGGGATAAACACCCTGTTGAGAAAAATCTCCCCTCATTATTGGAGGGACTCTGTGGGGTGAACCATTCTTGATCATCCCTTAGGGGATACCTCTTGCCCCGAGCGTGGGTCACTATCTTAGGGGCACTTAGGCTTTTCCCGAGCGATGGGGCAACATCAGCTCGTTATGCTCGGGCACCACTTGGGCTCTTCCAAGTGATCGTTACTCGATCTTCCGGGCTAGGAGGCTGCCTAGGAAGGTTTAATCCAAACATTTTTGGGCTTCAAGATAAGTGGGCCCATTCGTGGGGCTATCACTTAGTGGATTCAGCCTGGTAGGGTCGGGTTGGACCTAGTTTGGCCTCTCTAGGCCATATATTTATTAGGCTGTGAATTTACCCCTCTCCAACATGCACAGCTTCGAATCAAACCTGGTGTTCCACCGGACCTCAGACATCATGAAATCCTTGGCGTTCGTCACGACCTAACGAGAGAACACTTGGACCTAGTTCGAGTCCCTACTCATCGAAACCATCACCTCTTTCTAGCAACTGAAGAAGTTGATCAAGGAGAACTTCATCAGTTGTCGGAAGGAGGCCAAGTCAACGGTGAGTCTACTCACCATCAGGTAGGGGCACGAAGAGGCCCTATGGGACTATATGTCCCTCTTTTGGAAGGAGGCGCTTCACATTCCCCACCTCGACATCAGCATCGCCAAGACCACATGAACGCAAGGCAACCAGGACCCCATGCTCCGACTATCACTTTGGGTAAAGGCCCCGTCGACCTTAATGGACCTCCTCGCACTGGCTCGAAAGCATGCCAGTTGCGAGGAGAATAATGTAGCATTGAGCCAGCTGGCCAGGACTGGTCAACCTGACTGTAAAACGTCTATAGACTCCCCATGAGAGGGGAGAAGCAAATGCGAGTGACACGATTAAGAGCCCCGCGACCAGCAGGGAGTGAGGGATAGGAGCCAATATCGACACTACACACCCCTGATGGCCCCGCCCGAGCAGATCCTCATGGAGATCCGATAGGAGCCCTACCTCCAGTGGACCCTGAAGATGAAGTCTAACTCAAGAACCAGGAACCGGAGAAGGTATTGTCGCTTTCATTAGGACCACAGCCATGACACCATCGACTGCGTCTAGCTAAAGGACATGATCAAGGATTTAATCCGACGAGGACTCCTCAACAAGTTCGTTGCCAAGGCTGTAGAAAAATGACAACAGAAGGATCAGACTCCTCCCCCCCATCGACAACCGACCCAATGAGAAGGAGATCATGATGATTTTCGGGGGGTCGGTGTTGGGATGGGACAATTCAAGGATGCGTTGAGGATATGCATCCAGAGTTAACCAAGTGGACTACAATGACGAGAGATGCCGCAACTCCACCACTCGGGGCCACCTTAGGGATCCGATCGTTTTCTCAGATGACAATCTGGTGGGTATGGCCACTCCCCACTTTGACGCCCTTGTTGTCTTCGCGAACATTAATCAATGTACTGTGTAGAAGATTTTTGCAGATAATGGAAGTGGGCCCGATGTGATTTCCTATGACTACTTTATCCTGATGGGTGTGGATTTGACGCGCATAATGTTACTGCACACACCCCTATATGGGTTTTCTGGCACTACCGTCCTCCCTAAAGGATGAGTCTCCCTTCCAATCACTTTCGGGACTACCCCCAAAGATGTGACCTTTCTGGCTAACTTCACAATCGTCTGTAGAATGACTGGGTACAACGCCATAATCAGGTGAGGAATCATAGGGACACTACGAGGCATCCCCTCACCCTACCACCAAAAGCTAAAGTTTTCCACTCCCCACGAGGTGGGAGAAGTCTGAGGTGATGAGGGAGAATCCTAAAGATGTTATTTGATCTTCACCAAGGAAAGATGAGCCAAAATTGTTCCCCCCAGAAGAAGGCCAGAATGGAGGATCCCGGGCCAAGCGGGAGTACGCCAGCCGAGGACCTCTACCTCATCCAAGTAGGGGAAGATCTAAGTAGCACCCTTTGCATTGGCTTGATGTTGTCCAAGCAAGACAAGGAGGCCTACAAATGCTTCCTGGTTGAGAACCAAGATGTGTTCGCTTGGTCCAAAGACGATCTCCCTAAGATCCTGCCAGAGATCATAACCCACCAACTAAAGCTGGATCCCAGCTACCACCCAATTCAACAATGCAGAAGGCGTTCTAACTCCGAGCGACAGGCAATCATAAAAAAGTAAGTGAGAAGTTACGCTCAGGACTCCTCTGGCCCACCCAATATCTGGACTGGGTTGCCAACGTGGTCTTGATCCCCAAGAGCAATGGAAAGTGATGCATGTATATGGACTACACGGATCCCAACAAAGCCACCCCAAGGATAGCTTCCCAATGTCGCAAATCGATCAGTTGGTTAATGCAACGAAGGAGCATGAAATGTTGAGTTTTCTGGACACCTACTCTGAATATCATTAGATCAGCATGCATGAGCCCGACCATGACAAGACCACATTCGTCACCTACCACATACTTTACTGCTGCACGCGCATGCCGTTAGGTTTGAAAAACTTTAAAGTTACATGCCAGCATCTTGTCAATCATATGTTCGACGCCCAGATCGGCCATGGCATAGAGGTTTACATCGATGATATGCTCATCAAGAGCTTGAGTGCGGCTGACCAATTCGAGGATCTAGTAGAGACGTTCGTGACACTCCGGAGGTACAACATGAAGCTCAAACCGAGCAAGTGCACATTCAAAGTCAAGTTGGATAAGTACCTCGATTTCCTAGTTACCCATCGAGGTATAAAAGCAAATCCCGACCAAATCCAGACAGTATTAGAAATGAAGCGGCCAGAGTAGGTAAGGGATGTGCAATGTCTCACCAACCGTGTGGCAGCCCTGTGGATGCACTAAAATTTGTTCAGATATTCTGTTTGTTTGTTAGTTAGGGTGTTTATTTGTCTATTTAGTGCGAGGGTGTGCCAGTCACCGGGGTCACAATTTATTCAGGCTTCACGAAAAGCCATGGTGCGCTCGATCTGACTTCGTCAGGTGATTGTGTGGTTCGGGTTGGGACCAAATCCCGTCATGCCATAAAGGTCATGACGTCCTTTACATCCCCCATACGAGGGGAACACCCTTGATTAATTGTCGAAATAAGGGGCCCTGCGGTCGAAAGAAATAATACCGATTGTGAATGAAAAGAGTGAGGAATAAATCACACAAAAGCCTGTGCTGAGACACGGGCAACCAGACATGTTGGTCATTCATTGACCCTTTCATATTCGATAGGAGTCTGTGGCAAAAATGGGGTGAAAATCGAGATAAATCTGTTTAAATGTCCGCCGAGTCCCTGGCAATTTCAGTGGCGACCAGAAGGGAGGTCCAGTTCAGCAAATGGGCCCAGCTTAATCAGAATGTCGATCCGAGGTAAGGCTAGCTCGTGGCCATCTCAAAGTAATTCCCAAGGCTCAAGTCCGGCTTATGGGGGCAGCATTATTGTTCCTTCGACACCAGGTCACGGGGGAGAAAGACGGGGCTGCAATGTAGATTTTATTGTTATAATTAATGGAGCCCCCTCCCCTGACTATATTTTTTTGCTGTCTATTTCTCCCTTTTTGTTTCATGCGTTTGGGGTGATCTCGTAATATTTCCTCATTTATTTACATAGATTTTCCTCCCTTTTTGGCTTATTTGCATGAGCTACAGAGTTTGTTTATTTATTTGTTTACCTATTTATATTTTCCCTTTTTTTATGCAGATTGTTATTATTATTATTTATAATTTTTATAATTAGTAGTCCACAACTAGTACAGAGATAAGAAAGAAAAGTACAGCTACACGGGGCATACCCCGGCTCTGACCTCTGGCACTAACGTTGGGCACCCAAACCACGTTGAGCCTCAGACGCGCTCCTCTGAAGTCGCGCCTCGCCTGAAATACGGTAAAGATACTCAGGGAATGAGTCTTAAAACAAGACTCAGTAGGGATCACCCGAACCCTACCTCGCAAAATGAAAAATCACTACGCTAGCAGCTAAGCGAATACCTTAGAAGTAGAAGCCCTGCACTACAAGTATCGGTCTCACAGCATGAAAACCCACACACGCACGCCACGACGAAACAACCGGAACCCACCGGTCAACATGACCAAAACTCGAAGGTCGAAGCAACTGAGACTGACAGTCTGCCACTCCCTGTCCAGAACAGAAATACCTCCCACTAGAAGAATGATCGGATGCATCCACTGACGTCTTATAACGCGTCACAAGTGTCTAGCTACTACATCCCAATCGCGAGACTCAGATACACACAAGTAACCACAAAGCGAGTGACTAGCTGGGGTCGCACCCGTCGACGCGTGTCCAACTGCCCCCAATCACGTGTGCACACACAGACCATGCATCCTAGGTCTGGCCTCTAACTGGTTTTTCCCTCAGTCAGACTCTGGCCGACGACGTGGGGCCCGACGAAAACCAGTCTAAGAACCATCCTCAGGGTAGCCATCCCACCACTCCCAGGTGGATACCAGCACACGCGTACTGGTGGGCTATGACTAGTGAAGTGTCTCTGAAGGAGTAGACTCTCAAGCCACGAAAAATAACGTCCGAACCCAGCGGAGTACGGGGACTATTCCACGTACCAGCATCGTCGCACGGTGACCACGGTCAGAGAAGAAACGGGACTGTGCGCCACGCGGAACAGCCCAGAGCCTGGCGGACCAACAATGGTGCGCTACAGGAGGTGACGGACTAGCACAGGTGCTCCACGGCCCTCTGACAGACCACCTCAGGTGCGTCAGGGACCTAGTGTAAAAAGGACCATAACGCGCCTGCACAGGTGCATTATAGAGCATGACGGACCGACAGGGGTGCATCAGGGCACTCGGTGCAAAAATCACTGTGACGCACCTACCCATTGGCGTCACAGCACCTGACGGACCGGGACAGGCACGTCAGGGCATGAGCCAAAGTAGCGAATGTAACACGCTCCTCTAGAGGCGTTATGTCACCTAACGGACTAGCTCAGGTGCGTTAGGTCACGGGACCAAACTGGCTATAACGCACTCTCCTAGGGGGCGTTACAGTCCCTAACGGACCAACACAGGTGCATTAGATGGAAGGCATAATGCGCCTTCCCAGGGGCGTCACCTTCCCTGACGGACCAACACTGGTGAGTCAGGTTACAATGACCCCCAACGCTCAAAAATCAACGATCGAATCACTGTGACGGACCAGCCCAGGGGCGTCACAGTCATATGGCGGTCTATCGTGGGGCCGTCACACCCACAACAGCCCAATCTCAAAACCAACGAAGCATAACGCACCTCCCTAGGCACATTATACCCTGTGGTGGTCACTGGTACGACCGCCACAGCGCTCCAACGACGAAATAGTGAATTCAACCTAAAAATGTCGACCACGCCCCTATACCTCCATAGGAGAGGGGAAAAACAAGGGGGAAGCTCCCCAATAACCCCTAGCATGATTCTACGATCTCGGATCGACCAAAAATACGGTGGATCGCTAGATCGGGTGATCACTCTCTAAAGTATGATTTTACCCTAACCCGCTCAAAAATGTCCCTCTCGGCCTCACGACGGGCTAGAAATCATGGGAATGAACCGCTAGAGCGTAAGGATCGTCGCCCTCTCTGTCGCCGAGCGCCCTCACCGTGGTCGTTGTTGTCATCCTCCCTCGTCAGGGTGAGGAGGCCACCGCGAGCGGCTCCCCTCTTCCTCTCCCTCTCTCTCTCTCTGCATTCCCCTTCTCTCTTCCTCCCTCTCTTCTCTCTCCTTTCTTCGTTCAGGAGCGACAGAGCCCTAGGCTCCTCTTCCCCTTCTCCCCTTCCACTTCTCTGTCTTTTCCTCTCCTTCGTCTTCTTTCTCCTCTTTCCCTTCCTCCCCTCTCTCTTTTGGGCGTTGTGGGAGGATCTCGCTGGTCGTGCTGGCGGGGAGGGCTTCGCAGCGTGCCGCTGAAGGAGGCTAATGGGTGCACCAGGGGGAGGGCCTCCGCGGGCGTACTGGCGTAGGGTATAGAGGCGTGCCGGGAAGCAGCCTCTGGGTGGCTGTACCGGGGAAGGCCCGCTGGGGTGTACCAGGCAAAGCACGCTGGGGCGTGCCGGTGATCTGCCTGGCACTGGTCTTCGCAATCAAGAAGCTCCGACACTACATGTTGTCGCATGAAATCAGGCTGATTTCCAAGGTGGATCCACTAAAATATATCATGTCCCAACTGGCACTCAAGGGTCGCCTAGGCAAATGGGCGGTGATCCTCATGGAGTTTGATATCTCCTATGTGCCGCAAAAGGCTGTCAAGGGCCAAGCTATTGCGGACTTCTTTGCTGAGCACCCAGTGCCTAAAGACTATCCGCTAGAGCCAGAGCTCCCTGAAGATGAGACCCTAGAAGTCAGCCAAGTGCAGCCCTCATTGTGGCGATTATACTTTGATGGCGCGTCCAGAATTGACACCTCAGCAACTGGATCAGCCAGAGTCAGAGCGGGGGCAGGCATAGTCCTGAAATCTCCAGAAGGAGAAGTCATATATACATCATGTTCAATAAACAAGCCATGTACAAATAATGACACAGAATATGAAGCCCTAATAATCGGGTTGCAGATTGCTCTATCCATGGGAATTTAGATGCTGGAAGCATTCGGGGATTCCATGCTAGTCATAAAGCAGCTGGAAGGAGAGTTCGATGTGCGGAAGCAAGAGCTCCTCCCTTACTACCAGCTGGCACTCCACGTGATGGCGAGGTTCTACTTCATCAAAGTCGAGCATATCAATCGGGGACAGAATGCTCAGGCAGATGCCCTCGCAAAGCTGGCTAGCTCTTTGGCAATCCCACCAGACACAAGCCTGAATATAACGGTAATTAACTGACGATAGGTCCCTAGCGTAACAGAGGTCCTGGTCGATGAATAAGAGAATGAAGCGGCAGCTGTAGAGGAATTTCAACAGCCCGATTGGCGGGAGCATCTCCTACACTGGTTTCGACACCAATAGCTCCCGAAAGAACAAGAACAAAGAATGAAACTCCTACGGGCCAAGGACTCCTACGAGATGAGGAACGAAACCTTGTTCCGAACAATGACAGATGCCTAAAAGAAAGTCTTACTTCGTTGCCTGTCTACAGCAGAAGCTCGGTAAGTAATGCAAGAAGTCCATGCCGGATCAGTCGGAGCACACCAGGTGGGCCTGAAAATGAAAATTGAAATAAAGAACTTAGGCTATTATTGGCCCTCTATGTTTGACGACTGCTGCAAGTTTGCTAGAGCCTGCTAGAAGTGTCAAGAACATGCCACTGTGCCAAGAAGACCATCGGCGCCGGTGCATCCCACCGTACCGAGTTGGCCATTTGCTCAATGGGGTACAAACGTGGTAGGGCCACTGCCAGCATCTTCGTCGAGATGCAAATATATCTTAGCAGCCACAGATTATTTCTCCAGATGGGCAAAAGTAATAGCGCTAAGAGAAGTGACAGGAGAATTGGTCGCCAGATTCTTCATATGTGTGTTGTGTGCAAGTTTCAACAGCTTCTTCAGGCAACTGCTGGTACAAGGAAATCATATTAACAGCCTGCCTCATTACTGGGGGTTCGTGGGGGCGTGGAGGATCCACTTGGTGTTCCCCCAATTGCAACTCACCCTTTTTGACCATGCCTTCCATGACATCCTTGAAGACATAACAGTCTTCTATGACATGTCCCAATGCTCGGTGGTACGGACAGAACAAGGGGTCATCCTTCTTCATTGCATCATCAGGTCTTTTTGGCTCAGGCAATGTTATCTTGTTGTATTTGTATGCCCATTCAAACAGTGCCCGTGTCTTCTCCTTAGGGAACAAATATGCCTTCTTCATCTTATTTCTCAAAGAGACACCTTCCTTCTTCTCCATCGCCCCTGCTGGTGAAGGAATGACTGCTACTTTGGCATTTTCTTTGTACTAATCAAAAGTCTTGAAATCAACAGTGTGTGCCTCTATTGGTGCCGGTCGCTGCTCAACGATTTTCCCTTTTTGAATAGCCGGAATATTGGTGGTAGGGCGTTTAGACAGGAAGGTCTCGACCTTTGCCACCACATTGTTCAGGCGGTCGAACGTTCTGACGTCCGCTCTGATCATTTTTTCAAGCACCTCTCTTCTGAGATTTTACTTGCATATCAGAACAACGTCCTTTTGGTGCATAGGCCGCCTGCATATCATGGCCAGGTTTCTCTACTTCTTGTTATAATCCAGGGCTGTCTCATCGTGTCTCTGCCTGGTTGAGTACAATTCTACCACTGTGATTTCCCTTTCTGTGACATGGAATCTTTCTCTGAACTTTCTCTGCATATTGGGCCAATCAGCTATCGACCTGGCCAGGAGGCTAGAATACCATTCAGAGGCTAACCCTGTAAGGGACGAGACAAAGAACTTTAGTAGATAAGCTTCATCAATAGCTAAGTATCCCATGACTGTTGTATAATAGGTGATGTGCTCCATGGGGGAGCCTTGTCCATTGAATTTCTCGAACTTTGGTGGTTTACTGATGCTTCGGGGTAATCTCCTTGCAGCATACTACGGAGGATATGACATTCGGTAGACATCAAAGGTGCCAAGGTCACCATCAGCTCTTTCAGATAGCTTCATTTCTATCATCTTTTCTACCATCAGTTTATTCACTACAGTGGGGTACACAGGCTCCGGATAGAAGTGTGCCTATTGCTATGTAAAGGGGGTCATCATGACCATTGCATGTAAGCTAGGCTGCACTCCTAACAGAGAGGGTTGCACTTGAGATGTCTAAGGCGGCACTGTCAGCTGTTGCGGGAAGGGCTGACATGGAGCTTTCTCGTGGTTTGCGTGGTGGGAGGCGGTAGGCATCATAGCCTCTGCTGAGCTAGAAATCTCCTTTGCTGGCTCAGCGTGCTTGGAGACAGGGGTTTGTTCATTTTTTCACTCAGCTACCTTTTAAGAGACTCGATGTCTTACTAATACATCCTCAACATCATTAGTATAGTTGGATCCAGGACTACAGCCATAGGCATCTCCTCTGTCATCTGGCTAGATGTCCCCTCAGTCGGGTTTATGAGTGACACATCTTCTTCTTCGGAAGTCACCACATTTACCGTCAAAGTGGTCATCTTCGGCAAATCATCAGGTGCTGCAAACCTCTCTCTTGCTGCCTGTACCCGTCTTGTTATGGGTCTGGGCCTTTAAGCCAATCGGAGGATCTCTTCAGACTAGTCTGGTAGAGCTCTATACCTTCCAACAATTCCTGCCATATTACAGGCAAAGATCTGGAGTTTTCCTTTTTGCCTCCAAACTCTTCTCCGGGCATGACCAGGGAAGGTCAGCCAACCAAACACAGATACTCTGCTGAAGAGCTTGCACAGAGTTAAGAAGATATTTGCATTGACATCATATTGCATGAAAACTTATAAATGAGTCATAGTTTGACATCATCAAAACCATAGGGACACAACAGCGCATGCCAGTGGAACACGTCACTATTGTAGAGGTGACATCAACTAAAGCTATAGTGATGGGCTGTTATGTCCACCACGTAGCCTCCTATGCTTCCATCAACAAGAAGTGCATGCCAGCTACTAGGAGTGTGGCCGAGAAGAACGCCGGCATACTCCAAGGTCAGCTATCAATATCGGGCAAGTCCGTCTTACTCGGAGGCGTTCGTGTATTCCTGAATGGCCAGCAGGCCAAAATCATACCTAACAGGGCAACTCAAATAGTGTCAGTGCACAATTCTTTTCAAGAGCTGGCCCAAAATAAAGTCGACCACTTTGAGTTCGACTCAAGGGATGGTTTGGCAATAAAGCCAACGAAACTTAAACAAATTTGGGTGCTCAAGTAGATGAAGGCCCCAACTACAATTCAACCAAAGCCCATCATGGTCGACAGGTTCTAGAGGAGAATAAAAAAAAAAGGAAAAGAAGTCGCAGATGCAAGCCCAAGCATCTCGCAAACTAGCTTCTCGAGCATATGATCGGCCAGCAAATATTTGTGCACATGATAGAAAGAGCAGCATAATGACAAAACAAAGGCGGCCCACCTATAAGTCTCGGGCACAAGATAGGGTGCTACCTGCTATGATCCACCCTACTAATGGGCTAAATAATAATACCCAGTCCATATGGGGATACTTCCACGGCATTGGAAATGCCTCTCAAAGGATGCAACAACTCAGGAAAGCTATGAGTGTTTTGAAGAAAAGCCAGGAGCAACAAGTTGACCCAGAAGAAATGAAAGATGTGGGGTCGGATTACCATAGGCCACCCCTCTGTGAAGAGACTACAATGAAGATTTCGATGTTTGACAAACTAATCTCCCCTGATCAGCTAACTAGGAGGGTGACCCAGAGAAGCAGGCATCTTCAGGTATTTACCTGTAATATGACTAGAGTGGCCAGCTGCTATAAAGCTTTGCCCACAAATCATGATGAGGTGGCCAGGCTCATCGAAAAGTTAGGTCTCGCTACCGGAGGAGGGAAAGCTACAATTGAAGTGGTCCAAGCCCTTGCTGAAGAAACAAGACCAAGTCTGGTTACAATGATTGCAAATGGAATTACCACTAAAGATGATGGCAAGGGAACAAAAATTTCTCCGGAGATTCTGTCAGAAGGGGGAAACCAAGGTCTCAGCTCCTCCACGTGTGACCCTTTTGTAATGATGTTGCTGTAGAAATATCAACAGAAAATGAAAATGCTGAGAGCACAACTGAATGAAAGAATGCATGTGCCTCTACATGCAAGCAGGTTGAAGTCCCTCCCAAGGCATCAGGGGGGAATGGCCAAGTCTTTGAAGCTTCGCCACCTATAGCCGCATCTCATCCGACACCTATTTCTACTGGGGGCATCTTTCTCTAGCAACAACAACATGCAACCTTGGTGCAAATTTTGGTTCTTCGATCCCAAGGGGTTGCTATAATGCCCCAGGCAACGGTGCTGATGACACCTGTGACGACCCAGGAATTCGGGCTCGGGTAAACCCGAAACCACTTGGATCCTGAGAGGCCTCCTAGGAGTCGTAAAGCTCCAAAGGGATAAAAGGAGTGTGTGAAGGTGCATAGGAGTACATTGAACTTCCAGATAAAGTAGTAGACAATTCTATATTATGATCAGGATTGCTAAAATAGTAGAAATAAAATTACATTTTGTATTAAACAAATTAAACTACAGCTACAACAGCTAACAGAGTCCAGTCCAGCTAAAGACAAGGGCTATGGTCTCTTCCTAGACTACGACGGTACCCTAACGACTCAATCTAGAAACTACCATTGTCCTTATCTCTCGTTGCTTAGTAGTTGTCTCTTGACTATTGGGTTTTCCCTAGCAGTTGACTGATAAGTTGCTCTGCCCAGAGTGTTGTCATCTTCTGCCGCTTGTGTTCCTATTGGTTCTACTTGCTGGTGTTGGTGTGGCAGAGAATGTGATTGTGTGTCAGTGTCGTGTCTGGCTCCGGTCAACCCGAGCTTACCTAGTGGTTGACAGGAAGCCTTGTTGTGTCTCGATGGCCTTGTCCAATTCGAGACATTGGTTCTGGATGTCTCGAGGTACTATTCTACCTTGATTTGTGTATCCAGGTGTGCTGAGTGTTCTTGGCGTCCCCTCAGGTCTCCGTGTGTCATTTTCTCTCGGAGCGTCATTTTCCTTGGCTTAGGATTGATCGATTGGGGACTTGTTCTATCATGTGCAACGATCCTGACTCAAAGTCTTAGGACTCAAGGACCGTTGTAGCTGTAGGTCTAGTTGCCTTGACCTGAGTCTGTTGGCAGTCCCCTGTACTGCCTTTGGTGCTTCAAAGTACATTTTAGGGTACTTTTGCCTACGTGTACTTTGGCACTTCTATTTTGGAGTCCGTGTCTTGTGAGCCTTCACTAGTCGTAGCCTTACGGGACGCTTCGACGTGACGGCTTTTATAGCACGGCACTTTCGGTTCACTATTTTTAAGCAAGTCTCCGTCAGCTCCCGCAGTTACCGTTGCATCCACAGGGGGAGAAAACTAGCTAGAGGGCCGACTTAGGCAAAAGCCAGTGTGTGTACACGTGGTCAGGGGCTTTGGACTGATGCCGACGGGCATTCCCCTGTCTAGTCACTCGCGACTTGGTTTCTATTCTAGTTCTGGCAGTGTCTTAGTCTCTGCCTGTTTGTCAGTATTGAAGACGAGACGCTAGTAGGCGTAGTATAAGACGTCAGTGGACACATCTGGCTATTCTTCTAGTGTGGGGCACTCTAGTCACGTGATGCGTGGCTTTTTGTGATACCCTTCACGATTTGTTCTCGTGCGCCGCGACCCTCTAGGTTAGCCCCTTTTGGGGCTGTGCTCGGCGTCAGTGTCTACAACTTACCCGAGATTCTTGTTGTGTATGTGGCAGTGTGCACAACATTCTTGTCGTGTCATCAGTCATCCGTGTCAGTCGTCTGTCTTGGTTTTCCTAGGCTTTGTTGTTGTCCTTGCATGTCTTCTTTTGGAGCCTGGCATCATGTTGACAGTTCGGTAAGCTTCTGACTGCTTTAGCTCAGAGTTCACCCTTCTGTCTTTGCTTAGAGTAGTGTTCGTCTTGTAGGTTCCTCGCATAGGCAGTTCAGAAACTCCTGACTCTGTCAGCTCCGAGTCGCTCTCCTACCCTTGCTTGGAGTAGTTTGGGATATTGAGGTTAGTTTGGTAGCCATTGTTTAGTACGACTTCTTCCTTCCCCTCTTCCTTAGCTTATTCCCTACTCCTGCTCCCTGTTCTATTCTTTTACAGCTTTGTAGTTTAGCTTTCCTGCTTTACTACTACCTATTGTTTAACTGCTATTTTAGCGTGTTACTGTGCGTTTTTCTCGGTGGGGATCCGCATGACCCCTATTGAGCCAGTGACATGAGGCTCACCCCTGCTTTTTAGGTGGTGGTTGTTCATTCGGCTTCCGTGTGTACCTGGGGCGCGTGCTAGTAGCATCTAGTTGTGGCCAGTTGGTACCCTCATCGGGCTTCCCCCGACTTTCTGGTACGTCTTTTCTTTTTTGTCGACTGTACTTGGCACTTGTTATCTATTCTTTGGACTCTACTCTGGGCTATAATTGTTAATCTTACTAAGACAAAGATAATTCCTGAAGGACACTCATAAAAAGGGAAATCTCACCTGCGGGATGGCTTGGTTCAGCCTGACCAACCTCAAACTCCTCAAACGATGGGACGGGAGGCAGCGGAGGAACGATCATTGCAGACTTGGCAGCCTCCACCTTTCGGCGCTTGGCCTCCCGCCGTCCAGCAGCCTTCACCTCGTCCAAGGCCTTCTTCGCAGGCAATTTTGCCCGGGACCTCTTCACAGGATGGGGTAGGGGAGTCGTGGTCGGGGCCGCTGGCACCTCCTCAAAATATGCAAGCTTCTCTACTTGCCAGAGAAGATTACGTTATGTCACTAACTGCGTGCTATCCGGATGGTCTATGACGGAGAGAAAACAAGAGGAGCAGGGAGTTAGTTACCATTCAACGCCCTGAAGGACGCAACAATGACCAATGGGAGTAAAAGAAAATATAATACATCTGTATAATAGTACGTACCATGAGGGGCGGTGTAGAGTTGAAGTGTGATTGGCCAATATCTCAGGGCAGGCTCCTTGTCCCGACGGGCTGCTTCCCGAACTAACCAATACATGTCTCCGACCTTTTGGCACCGGTCGGCAAGAACAGCCAAGTCTGCGTGCTTCTTGGCAGCTAGATGGCACAGCGAGTTGAAGTAATCCATCCCCCATCCATCAGCATAATAATAGGCAAGGTGCAACTGCTTGCCCAGGATGGCTTTCCCCCGGTCTTCAATCTTCAACCCGTGCACTCGAAGGAGGACGTAAAGCCATGTAGTGTCCTTGTAATTCTCGGGCCTCCACTCTTTGTTCCACATGAAAGTGCGGTACGGGCAAGTTGGGTCACTCTCTGACCACCAGCTCTTCACCGGTGTGCCCTCTTCCTCTACTGGGAACGGGTAATTGATTAGTTCTAGACGATCGCCCCCAACGCCATAGAGGTCCCGCAAAGTCTTCTTGAAATCATCCTCTGCCACCGGGGGCAACTTGACTTGCGGCATCGGTCGGGCCTTCTGAGCCTCCTTGCACGCAATCATGTAAGCAGCCACCTCATCGCTCTTGTCGCGCCACAACCGGAGGAGGTACTCTGGGTCAACGTTGAGGACGGGCATGGGTTGTCGGCTCAGGAACTTCCTCTCCGGCCCATCCCAACCGTCAGTCTTGTGCAATAGATAAAATCCCGTCTGGGCGTTCCACCACTTTTCATACTCTGGTGTCACTCAGGGAACCTGGCCAAGAGTGGGTACTTGAAAGGTGGTACTATCCGCCTGGTGGAAGAAGTCCCACCAAACCCTGGCAGTCTCAGCGGTCAAGCTCCCCCAGAGCTTCTGCGTCACCAGAGTGAATTGGGAGCCATATGATGGGATATGCTGATCATATCCGAAATTCCACCTAAAATGGAAAGGATAGTAGGACTGTAGCAGTAGGTTGTCCCCCTTCCTGAATACCAGTACACCCGGGTGAATTGACAATGCCCAGTCCCTGAGCTTGGGCTCCAGCAATGGGCAGACTACATTCTCCTGACTGATGGGGTGCATATACTTCTCCACTTGGTCGTCCTTGCACTCCCTCTTGTTATTCACTAAGGGGCTCGAATGGGCAGCCAGCATCCAGAAGTGAATGAAACCCACTGCATCTTGAGGAACTGTCGTCAATCGGCCCCGAATATCATAAAGCCTCAAAGAAGTAGAGCATGGCTCTGCACTCACAAATTCCAACATTCGCGGTAATAATCCCCAGTCCTGAATGGCGCGAGGAGCGAACTCTGAAAATAGCGAGCAGACCCGCACATTAAAGAAGTGTGTGAAAATCACACGGGTGAGCCTCATTTCATAGCCTCAGTAGGGAGCCCGCAGACCCCCACGAAGGAGTATCCCAAGGCCATGGTATGACCTTTTTTTGTTTTATATATATTTATTTTATTCACAAATGTGAAAACTAACATGGTATATGTATGGAAATGCAGGTGGTATGGAGGCCTTACCTGGGCATGAATGATGCAGGCCAGCCCTTGGTCGAGGCTAGTCAACTTTGTTTCAAGTAGGACCTTTGGGTCCATTGCCTTAACGAGATTGAGTCGCTTCGGCTTAGGCTTGTGATGAGGACCTTGGAGTTAGCCTAGGAGCGGGTGGAGGTAGATGCACCGAGTCGCATCGGGCGGAAGGCCCGAGGCAAGGTAAAGCTCGTAGACTGGTGCACATGCTTCACTACCCAATTCCAGGACTGGTATCATGGTGGTGTGCCCGTGGTGTCTCATGCATAGGATAGTGCCAACTACCTGTGGCGCTACCGGGAGACCCACGCAGAGCGTCTCCAGCTTGGGAGACCACTAGGGATAAGTATGAAATGGATATGTATTTATTATTATATATGTATGCATATGTATGTGACATTATTCTACATGCTTATGAATGCAAGATGCCCGTGATACCATCATCACTGACCTACGGGCCCAGTTGGTGGACGTCAAATGGCAGCTGACTGTCACTCGACTAGAGCTGGATGTCTTGGTAAGTTTATGTAATGCTATCTTTTTTTTATTTTTTTTGTTGTCTACTTGGAATCCTGATGCTTAGTCACTAACTATCATTTATTTCAGCGTGCCCAGTAGGAAGCGGTAGTAGGGATGGCCGGTGGGGCATCTTCCAGTTCCCAGGCTCCCCCTCCAGAGGTCTCCTCTCTCCAAGAGCAGTTGACTGGTGAGGTGGGACATGCCGAGGAGGCCGAGCGTGAGCTCGTGGCCTGCGTGAGTGTTGCTTGCTTTGAACCTTCGTTACACACTTCCTCTCTTTTACTGATTTCGTGCAATTGTCGGCTCTTGGCAGGAGGCAGAGATTTAAGGTGCGTTAGCTCATGCGGTTTGGGCCGAGGAGGAGGGCAACATATGGGTGGCAGAGCTCGACGCCCAGATAGTAGAGCTGTAGGAGGAACTGCGATGGCAGGTTGTTGAGGAGCTTCCCCACAACATCGTGGAGCTGAGGATCGCCCTCCAGGTGGTGAGGAGGGAGGTAGAGTGAGAGAGAGGAGAGAGGGAGTGAGAGAGAGAGAGAGGAGAGGAGGGCGGAGTGGCTAAGGGACTGGGATGAGAGAAGGGCTATGGAGGCCTAGGTGATGGAGCTCCAGCTAGGCTTTTGAGTTGTGAAGTAGAGGCTGAAGGACAACGAGGAGTGCTACTAGATGGCACGGGAGTGCACGGTGCGCCTTCATCAGTCTGGTTCTTTCTCTGTGGGTAGCTTCTTTGTCACTTTGACAGAGCAACAGCAAGCCTCCGTGGCCGAGGGGGCATTGTAGGGTGAGGCGAGTACTACCTCACAGAGCTCTAAGAGGCCCCCTAGGGATCCCCATCCTAGAAGAGAGGAGAGGGATGACCAGAGGGATGATCAGGAGGGCGGTGGCGAGAGTTAGAGACTTATTTGTACACCCACCCCCCTCACTTATGTTGTACATGTTGACAGTTTATCATATATAAATGGAATGATTCAATTTCCTATCACTTGTTTGTTCTCTTGCGCGTTCCTTCTCTTCTACATCTCTTCTCTTCTGTTCCCACATGATATGTTCGACGAGACCTCACCCCGAAATGGGAATCGTGTCTCACCGTGGCTATTCTTTTCAAAGGGAATCTCTCATCGAAATCAGCAGCTACGACTTTAGCTCCATTTCTTGTGCAATACTTCAAACTTTCTAAAGATACTCTCTTTTTTTATTTTTTTGTATATCCATGCCCCATTCCGCAAACGGCCAAGTAGGCGCTATTGGGTGGAGCGGATTGGGCGGCCTCCGAGGCACTGGGCCAAATGCTTGGCATTGATGGCATGTATGAGCATATTGGTTGCAATCTTCGTATATGGTAGGCCAATAAAACCCCTTTAGCTTGATGCTATTCTTCACTTTAGCTCCTACTTAGTGGGCTCCGCACAATCCACAGTGGACCTCGTGTATGACAGTCTTTGCTTCTTTAGGTGAAAGACACCGTAGAAGGACCGACCGGTCCTTTTCATGGACAAGCCTGAAGAGTAGGCCGTCGACTAGCTGGTAGGATGTTGCCCTGCGTAGCAGTTGTATCCCCTGAGCCCGATCAAGAGGGAGCCAGCCATTCTTTATCTTTATAATCGGCTCACGCCAATCTTCCTCTTCAGGAGCATTCTCCTCTTGAATGTTGTCGATCTCGTGGACAGTGAGGCCGGACTCTTCATCGAGCACACTTGGCATGAGCATTCGGTGTCTGACAGTAATATTCAGTTCTCCCTCAGGCGGGAGCTTTAAGGCTGCTGTCAATTTTACCTAAGCGTCCGCCTAGGAGTTACTGCCTCATGGGACATGGCCTATTTCAAAGAGGTAGAATTTTTCCTTGAGCCTCATGACGGCTGCATAGTAGGGGACGAGCTCCCTTTTCCGGAAATCATAGACGCCCAGAACCTGTGAAGTGACGAGCTGAGAATCCCCATAGACTTTGATGCACCTGATGTCCATCTCCAGCGCCACTTGAAGCCCAATGACTAGCACTTCATACTCCGCCTCATTATTAGTCAGGGACTTCATGAGAATGCAAGAGTTGTGAAGAATGCCGCCTTGCGGAGATACAAAAACTATCCCCGCACCCGAGACGAAGTTTGTAAGGCTGCCGGCCCTTTTGATTGTCCGGGAAGCGCCATCAAAATACAACTCCCAATGAGGAAAGTCAAGGTTGAGGACATCTGGCTCTGCCTGCAGTGGGACGTTTTCAGAATGCTCCCCAGTTTCTTGAGAAGGTACTGGCACCTCTTCATCGGGCAGCTCAAAGTTGAGTGGCGAATCTTCTGGCACAGGGTGTGCAGCTAAGAACTCCGCCATTCCTTGCCCCTTAATCGCCTTACACGGGACAAAGGTGATGTCGAATTTCATAAGGATAAGCGCCCACTTGCCGAGCCTACCAGAAAGGATGGACTGGCTGAGCAGAAATTTGAGTGGATCACACTTTGAGATGAGCTCCACCCGATGAGCTAGAAGGTAGTGCCTTAACTTCTTGACGGCGAATACTAAAGCTAGGCACACCTTTTCCATAGGCGCGTACCGGTGCTCAGGCCTGATCAATTTCCGGCTGAGGTAATACAATGGCTGCTCCTTGCCCTCTTCATTAATCTGGGCTAACAGCGGCCCCAAGGAGGCATCTATGGCCGCAATATAGAGGATAAGGGGCTTCCCTCTAACAGGTGCCCCTAGGACAGGAGGAGTCAATAGGTATTCCTTGATTTGCTCGAAGGCCTTCTGACAGTCTTCATCCCATATGAAGGGTGCTCCTTTCTTCATCAATTTGCCGAAAGGCAGGCATCTTCCTGAGAGATTAGAAATGAACCGCCTAATATAGACGAGTCTTCCTTGAAGAGATCTGAGCTCTATCAAGTTCTTGGGCGGGGTTAGTCCTCTTATGACTTTGATTTTGCCAGGATCAATTTCTATGTCTCGATACCTGACGATGAAGCCGAGGAATTTGCCGTTGGAGACGCCGAAGGCACACTTCATTGGGTTCATCTTGAGCTGGTACTGTCGAAGTCTTTCAAAGACTCGCCGCAAGTCAGCCAAGTGATTCTCCCGGAGACACGTTCACAATTGGTGCTCGATCGGGGGAGATCGGGCCAATTTAGTGAAAGTCATTATTTTTGGGGTTTGTAGGGTTCACTGACAAATAGCAACCATTCTCATTGTAATTAGTGTCAAACTGACCACTGGGATGTTAGGATCTCAACCCTAACAGTTTCATGTTGATCGGTTGTCATTTGGGGCCGGTAGGAGTCTGAGAACCCCGGTGACTCGATTTGGGTCGATTCGTAGGAATCACCCCGATCTCGCGTTTTAATGCATTTTGATGGATGCATGTGGCATTTTTAGCCTTCTGGAGTCATTTCCTATCGATTGGCATTGTCTCCCCTACGCTACGGCATGCATGGGGTGTGGAATGTGCCGATTCAGCCGTTCTACTGTTTTAATCGCCAGATTGATTTAGCGGTCCTACCAGAGACCGTTATAGGCTTTAACGGTCTCACAATAGACCGTTATGGTTCCTGGTTTTTCATCTTTTGAGGTCATGGAGCATAACGGATCTGGCCTGGTCCGTTATTTGAGTATAACGCCCCTATCTAGGAGCGTTATATTTGGGTTGTTTTTGAGGCCATCTGTTGTTGTCAGCCCCTTGACGATCGTACTTTCTCGAAGACCATGTCAGTCGGTTAGGCATAACGGACACCTCCTTGTACGTTATGATCATATAACGCGTCGGTGCAGGTCTATTATGGTGTGTTTGACCGATGTTTTGTTTGGGTATGGCAGTTAATATAACGCGCCTAACCCTATGCGTCATGTGGATATGACGGACTCAGCTTGGTCCGTTATGTGCCTCTTATCTGTGTTGTTTGGGTCTGTTGGATATAATGCCCCTGTCTTAGTCCGTTAAGCTAGTATAACGTGCCTATGGAGATCCGTTATATTCCTCTTCATTTGTGTTTTGGTTGGTTGGCCATAACGCGCCCGTCCTGGTGCGTTATGTTGATATAACGCCCCTGTTTTGGTGTGTTATATTGTCTGTATCAGAGTTTTGGGTCTGTCTGCCATAACGCCCCTTCAGTGGTCCGTTATAGCAGGTAACACCCCTATTCTGGTGCGTTATAGTCCTGTTGTGGCCGTGATGGTCCTTGTTCTGTTCTGTGCATTGGTTAGTCTTAGGTCATGTTCTAGGGCGGTGTCTGTCTATTGGTGGTTATCTGGAGCGGTCGGTTTAGGTGACTGGGTGTGGTCTTTTCCTTGACTACGACAGTACCCTAACGACTCTATCTAGAACTGCCAGTGTCCTTGTCTCTGGTTGCGTAGCGGCTACTCCTTGACTGTCGATTTCATCTAGCGGTCGAGTGATGGTTTGCTTTGCCCAGAGTGTTGTCGTTGTCCACTGCTCCAGTTTCTGTTTGTGCATGCAGTGTGTGTGTCTGTATGTGTCGTCATTGTCGGGTTCTAGTCAACTCGGGGTCACCCAGTAGTTGATAGGTAGCCTTGTTGTGTCTCGATGGCTTTGTCCAATTCGACACCGTGTTCTGGATGCCTCGAGGTATCATTCTACCTTGTCTTACGTGTCCAATTGTGTTGAGGGTTCTCGATGTCCCCTCAGGTCTCCGTGTGTCATTTTATCAGAGCGTCGTTTTCTCTAGCTTAGGATTAGACCAATTGGCAGCTTGTCCCGCTATGTGCGACGATCCTGATTCAGAGTCATAGGACTCAGGGACCGTTGTAGTTGTAGGTCTAGTTACCTTGTCCTGAGTCTGTTGGTAGTCTTTTGTGCTACCTTTGGTACTTCAAAGTACGTGTTACAGGGCACTCTTTCCTATATGTACTTTGGCACTTGTGTTTTGGAGCATGGTTTTGTGTAATACTACTCTAGATCTCGATAGATTAGCCTCCTCGTCTGTTCTTCACCCCCACAATCAGCTTTGCGAGCAGACCAGTGTGATAGATCATGGTAGGAGAATTTTCTCACCCCTAAAACGATGTCAGGTTGATGAAAATAAGCTATGTGCATGACCGTCTCTCCCCACTCTACCTCTAAAAAAATCTCCACACCCAAAAACCCTCATTTGAATTTCAGTCAAGCCCCTTAAACAGGTAGCTTCTATTCTGACCTATGTGTTTTGGGTTTCGGGACAGAATCATCATCTGTGTTTCAGAGTTTCCCATTTCTATTCCGACTGTTGGATGGTTCTGAAATTCCATTATGTTGAAGCTCTTCGAGTGCTCTTCGCAACAGTGCTAACCACGTCTCGATCCGACATCGTGGCAGGGCGTGGCAGCCGATCTCTTCGGAGTGCGCAGTTCTGGCCAGAAACTGAGTTGCGGGATAGCCTTGGGAAATAAATACCAAGAAATCGCCCGCCTCCACTTCGGTGACCGCCACTCCCGGGGATTGACCTGGGACACTCCAAGAATGCCCTCGCTAGTTGCTATAGCTAGGAGCCGCCCCGGACGTCACCGTACGAGTAGCGGGTCCCACGTGTTGTCCTACGGGCCCAAGTGAACAGTGCTGAACCGGTCAACCATGCCCGCCTGAGCGCCACCAATTGCTTCCCATCAACCCGAAAACGGCACTCCCAGACCGCTGTTGTGGTCTTTTACCTCCCTGCATAGAGTGGGCCGTAATTTACATGCTGTAATTAATTCAATTATTTTATCAGGAGTGACAGATCTCGGCCGGGAAGTCTTCCCCACACCCCGAGCGTGGAGGTACACTCGCCACCCCCCTTTTTTGTCATATTTGCTTAGCTAGTATGTATTCTAGATGCTACTGCATGTGAGTAGGATATTATATTAGCTCATTATATATTAATCACCGTTGTGAGTTGTGAGTGTGAGACCCATCCCGCGACTCATTCCGAGCAAGAGAATGAGCCGACCACCTGAGACTTAAAGCCGGTTACTCAACCGTGCAGTTCGTCGAGCTTCAATCGATGGGGACGACTGTGAGTTCGCACTCCTTGTTTGGGGCATATCGCCTCTTCTGGAGCTCCTATGGTGCTGGGTTGTAGTGTCATTACTAGTCGCGTCGTCTCGTTAGCCGCGTCAATCTTTAGAGTCCAATATCGTAACCCGTCCGCGTCAAGTCTCGTAGTCGTCCCGCATCAAATTGGTATCAGAGCCGATTTAAGTCTAGGGCAGTCATTATTTTCAAAAGATAAAAAAAGTGTTTTAAAATTACATTGCATCCCTAATCTCTGGTATATCAAAAGACGTTACTCAAAAGGTTAGGTTACGCCTAGCTGGAAGGTAGTCCCTCGTGTCGAGTCTGACCTTCGGGTTAAAGCCTCCGTCACGTACTGGAAGTTGGGATAGGTCTAGGACCTAGAGTTGTCGTGCATTCATGTCCATCTTATAGCATTCCCAAAGTTTCAAATGGACTACAAGTCACTTAGGCGATATGAACGTTGGCACACCCATGGGTTGGGAAATCATCCCCTCCACTTCCGTAGGCCCGAAGCCTCGGACTTTTATGGCTCTGACATCCCGAGTGACTACTTACATTGGGAAGCCGTCATGGACAAGTATTTCGATTGTTATACTATGTCAGGCACCATGGAGGTCTGTTTTGCCAAAAAGAGGCTTGTCCACAAAGCCTCCTGGAAATGGGAGAGCATTGAATGCATGAGGGATATTAGGAGGCAAAGGCCTATCGAATCATGGCGGGAGATGAATGATGAGCTCAGGAAGATCTACCTGCCCTGCCCAGTCACCTCCAACCGACCCCACCCAATCACCGCCAATCAAGTGGGATTCTCCCCCTCTCTCACCTTAGTTTGCCCCCTCCAAGACCCCCTAACAGTCAGGGGTTGTGTCCACACCTATCCATCCCCCTTTTGCCCTCCCATTTACCCTATTCCCCACCTCTCCTCTTCAACCTGCATTCCCATTTCACAAGTAACAGAGTACCCTCGACTTGAAGAGGCTTGCACGACTTCATCCTAGAGCCCTTGGATGCATAAAAGCTACCTCCGGAAGCGCCTTCGAGTCTTCTTCGCAGCGGCGGTTGTCTCGTCTCATTCTGAGTTCGTGGCTGTCCGGGGAAAGCAATCTACTCTGACAGCGCAGAAGGGTTCTGATCAGCATCCAGAGGTGGATTGCAGAAGCTGCCACGCTTGCTCACCTGAAGATCTGATGGCGGGGTTTGACCGGGACCTTCTACTACAAGTTTACCTCCCTTTCCAAGAAGCAGCACTCCATTCGGCAACCCGAGCATATTTTTCTCCATTTTCTCCCCAGGGTACGCAGTTTTGTCCTCCCTGGGCCTGAACTGACACCCTATCACTATTTAGGCTGCTGTGACCTACTCTGACATCGGTTGGCACCCCCGTGCGTCACGTTTCGAAGGCAGCTCGTCAGCGGTTCCAACGCCATCAACTGTGCTCAATTTGAAGTTCGGGACAGCTCGTGACGATTTCATCTTCCTGATGCTACACTGCTGAGACAGTCAGAACCAGAGAATAGAGTCTCTGCTTCCAGTCCCACCCCGACCAGCTCCGACTTACAAAGTTCCTTGCAAAATTCAAGCATCCTCCTGGGCCAACCTAGAAGATTTTGGCACTTGTCCCACTAACAAAGGAGTTCGGGAGCAACCACAACAATTTGAGCAACAACTGTCTATCCTCTGTTCCTAAGAGAGGACTGAATCGACTCTGGTGTTCATTGAAGCTCTTTGTCTTCTTCTTCCCCTCCCTGCTTGGTCGGCTAAAGGCCCCTCCCTGTGCGGAGGCAGTTTTGGTTGTAAGAGCTTAACCCCCACCACAAGATCCCCCCTCCTGTGAGAGGTGTAGTGATGTAAGATCTTGAACAGGTTCAAGCGACACCGGAGCGGTGCGTGGGGAACCCACGCTTCCCCGCTCACCCTCGTCTCCAAACGGGATCGGTTTCTTCAAACCGGTTGAGTAAGTGCTCCCACCTTGCTCTTTCTTTAGTGCTTTTCATCCAATCTTAGCTCTAGTCTCCGCTGGACGGTGAGAGAGTGCCCGATCTCGTAAGTCCCGGACTTCCGAGTGACCACCGTGGGAGTGAGTGATTACCTGTGCCCTCGACACTGGGTCGGCCTCTAGAATCAGACTTGCCGTACCATTGGGGAGACCCTCTGGTCTTGCTAGCCCTCTACCAGCAAGGTACCAGCCCTCACAACCTCCACTCAGCATCGCCGAGTCACCCTGGATTTTTTGGTTGAGCGTCGAGTGAGTTGCCACCACTATTGGTCCGATCGGGTTGCAAATTGTGCTTGCAAGATAGGTCCGAGGTTGTGTCACATCAAAAGCTCATTCAAAACACTTCAACCCCAGACTAAAGAAGGTATTTTGAAACTCTTGTGCTGACCGTGGCTGATTTTAGAAGTCGTTGATCCACTAGATGGGGACTGACAGGGCAGTACATGGGATTTCCTAAGAACAGGGGTTGACCGCAGGGTATATGATAGATCTGGGTGAAGTGGTCTTCATGAAGGTTGTAGATCTGGAAGTAAGGAAGAAGAGGGTATTTTTTTGGTGGACTTTTAAGGAAGTTTTGATTTTTGGTGGAGTTTATAGTGAAGGGGGGTCGGGTCTGGAAGACAGTGGACAGACTGAAAATTGCGGTTTGCAGGAATTTCTAAAATTGCTTCCCCTGAATCGGTGTGTTTCCAAAAAAATACACAACCCAGCAAAAGAAAAAGGACATGAGATTGATAAAAACTTATGAGTCACCTATGTGTGAATAAACGATGGGATCTAACTATTAAAACAATGATAGTAATAAAAGACGCTATAGCCATGCAATACCTCGGGACCCTCACTTCCCCAGACTGTGTGTAAGGAGAAAAGCAACGATGCCCCATGGCATCGGACGTGGACCTCGGGGACCCCGATATGGCCATGGTCTGAAACCATCTCGGGCTAATATTCTGTTGATTTGACCCACCTCTACCAGGATCCGATCCCGCATCCTCATTAAACTTGCCATTGTACGCGGCAAACAGTTGTACGATTTTACCGCCTCCTTTTTTGCTACCAATGCGGACTTCCGTCCGAATAAGAAATGGTCTGTGAGTGACTGACATACATTCATCTATGAATGTTCACACCCCAATGTGGGGTTTGGGTGAACGCAATCTGTGGTTTTGCTTCCACATTGTTATTATGAATTTCAGGCCATAGCGCCACTTTTTTTCGGTGATTAATCAAGGGTTTTCTCCTCTCCGAGGGGACGTAATTAACGTCGTAACCTTTACGGTACGGCGGGTTCTTAGTCCTGACACGATACATACAATCATCTGACTAGTCAGATCGAGCACACCATGGGCTTCTTCGAAGTCTGAATCAATCATCACCTAGGTGGCTGACCCACCCTCGCACTAATAAACTGAATAAACGAATGAATGGATGAACAAATAAACAAAAAAAAGAAGTGTTTCGAAAGTGTGTCCACAAGTCTGGCACGCCCAGTGGGACTTAACTTCCCTTCATCTCTTCATCGGGATTAGGGGCCCTACGACCTCTTCTTGAAATTCTAAATTATTTCACTTGCGATTGCAGGTCACACTTTGGCGACTACAATGGCTATTTTGTTCGGGCCACTAGTCGTCACAAGCCACGTCAAGGAGGGCTATTTGGCCGTCCTGTTGCAGTTCAGGAGCTTCCCTCCCGTGGTGGGCTACCCCAACTTCTTGGGAGTAGCCTTTGTCAACTTGCTAAAGATTGAGGGGCCTAAACCCCTCGAAGTCCACATTCCCGTCACGGGAACCTCCCCTGTCAAGCCCGCCGCTGTCGCATTGTCAGTGACTGCTGTTGGCCGCGTGGCGGTGAAGCCCCTGGGCTGCTTCGCCCACCATGTTCGCTTCAATGCGGACCCTACCAACCAGGAAGCGGCATCTCGCCAAAGAAGAAGCCAGAGGAAGGCTACTGCGGTTACCCCCAGGGGTCGAATCTCCAACACCGGTAAGTCGGTCCTGATCGGAGGCATCTGAGTCCACCTTAATGGTCGGAGAGCCGACGTGATTCCCAACCGAATTGTGCCAAATGTCCCAGTGTGTAACTCTTTCCAAGCGCCGGGGAGCATGGGAAAGAAGAATGCTGGAGCAGCCCATTGGCCGAAGAATGAGCCGACCCCCAAGCCATTCAAGACTAAGCAAATTTGGGTACCCAAGCCCACTCGGGTCTCAATGTCAGCTCAACGGGAACCTGTTAAGACAGACAAGCCCAGGAAGGAAATGATGAAGAAAAATGAGATGCCAACAGGGACGTCTCGCAAACTACCTATCCAAGCCTACATACGACGGGAGAATACTTCTTCACATGTTGAGAATCATGGCAGGATTGCCAAAAGGGATCGGCTCGCCTATGGGCCCCTAGCACAAGGGCGTCGCCACCCGTGGATTACCCAAACTATGAAGAAGAAGACATCACCCAAGCCGTGCAGGGATATCTCCGGGGCATCGGGAACACCTCCTTAGGGAGGCAACGGCTACTACAAGTCTTGAAGGCATCTCGGGATGGTGATGAGGGTCCGGGGTTGGACCTTGACGTTCCTGAGGACGTGGATTTGCTTGGGATGTACCCCTAAGGGGCTGGGATTCCCAACTTGTCGGCCAACGGCACACTGTGGGTGTGGGTGTGGGGTGGCTCTCGCCTTTCACTCCGCGGTGGGCACACAATTAGTGGAATATGGAGCAGGCGCTCAACTCATCATCTGACGGCCATCCACAAGCGATACTAAAATAAGCAAAGTTGACCATCAAGGGGAAAACTAGGTGCTCACCTAATCAGTGTGAAAACACCGATTCCGGTCGGAGACGGGCGAGCGGGGAAGGGTGGGTAAGCACCCGCACGCTGCGTCGGTGTCGCTTGACCTGAAATTATAGAGTTACAGCACTACGCCTCTCGCAGGAGGGGTGAACGCAGGGTGGGGTTTACCAAATATAGACAAACACTACCTCCACGCAGGGAGGGGCTTTCAGCTTGCCAGGCGAGGGGTGGGGAAATTGGGAAAGCCAATTTTGCCGGGGAGGGTCCTGCAGGGACAACAAGCCAAAGAAGAGGGTGCCACGGACACCTCAGGGCACTGCTGGGAGTGGGGCCAATGCAGGATCATCTGGGGATGAGGTGGCAATCAGAAGCAAAATTAGGTGGTCGTTCGGTGGCCGAGTTGGGGTGCTACACCTTCGTCTTCACGAACTACTCTACTTTGGTTCTGTCAGGATAGAGTGATAGGGAGCGAGTGATGGGGCGACCACGAACTTGTCCGGATGCTTCTAGAAGCGGGATTAGTGCTGGAATGACCATGACTAGCCCAGGGAGACACCGTATAATTTTGGGGTCGAACGGGGAACGATGAGGGCCGCTGCAGCTCTGGGAACTGGGCCGGTCCAGAATGCTCCTGTCTAGATCAGAACAACAGAGGGCTGTTGCAAGGGTTTCCATAGGCTCCACCAAACTCTGATGGAGGTGATACTAGCACTGACGTGACCGTGGATGAGCTGGAGATGCACAGGAACTGACGGGACCTCGTTCTGAGGTCGGAGGTGAGCACAATGGTCTGGGAAGCAGAGAGGGGCCCGATCTGGTTCAGATAGGGATAGTCTGCACTCGCCGGGGAAGAAGGCCAGAACGGGGTACTTCGGGATCTGAATGACCTCCTTATTCTTGGAACTGAAAGAGGACTGATGGAGGATCACCTCGGCTAAAGGGCTCACAAGGAAACTCAGAGGAGCGGCTGTGGGAGCTTCTGCAACTCGTCTCTGTCCCCAGTCAGAGCCGATCATGCGCAACCTGATGGAAATAGGTCTCCCGACCAGCTCCGACCTCGGATGGGGGTGCACGATCACTTGTTGGAAAGCTGGCTTGGAGTAGAATCATCTGATGAAGGCCTTGTCACCCAGTGGCTCTTAGGGGTGCCGTGGTCATCACTAAAACTTGGGTGTCTATTCTATTACTTTATCTACCTGGGTGGCAGCAAGAGAAGGAGGTGGGAAATAGGGGGGATGAGAGGGGGAAATGGGTGGAAAGGGTTGGGGATGGTCCCTGGCTGAGAGGCATTTTCCTCTTTTTTGCTTTGCCTAATCAGTGAAATCTGCTTGTCCTCCCTCACAGCTTGCATTAGTTGTCCTGAAAAGAGGTTATTCTCGAGCAACAAGAGGGCATTCTCTGCATCTTTTGTATGTCACTTGTCCTCCTTCCTAGCAGCCCAGATCTGATGCACAAACCTCCCTCACCAGGATCCTTCCCTGCTCTGCTCTTCCTGTCGAAAAAGGATGATTCCATGAATATGTCAAAGCAAAGAAAAAGAGACAAGAGCGCTTATTCCCCATCAACAGGGCTAAGCCCGATGGAACAAATGGATAAATCAACCAAACCACACAATCCCACAGAGCAAACCACAAGATACGAGATTTTTAAGGTGGTTCGGGACCACGACGGGCTCCCTACATCCACCCCTCAGCAAAGCATATAATCTCGCTGGCAATTGCTGATCACTAACCACAACAGGCGAGTCTTCAAGACATAATGGGGTAGCCATAAAATCCTCAGATGGCAATTTAATAATTAAATCACAAGCTACCTCGATCATGGGCTCCTCGATACATGCAATAAAATCCTCAGAAATAAAGGAGTGAGAAGCACCGGAATCAAATAAAGCACAGACTGCACAACCAAAAATAGTAATCGTACCTTCGACAAGATTGGAAGCCACAGTCTCTGCCCGTGAAATATAAGTCACCTTGTCTTTTAGCTTTCTACTGGCAGCTGCAGAGGACTGGAAAGAAGATGCTGCTAAAGTCTGTGGGTGAATCTACTGGAACTGCTGAGATAGAGGCGGTGGTGGAAGTGGAGGTCTGAATTACGATTGAGACAGTTGGGATTGAGCTGCTGGAGCGAACTGTACTGGAATCGCTCGTAGAGGACAGTCTCTCACCGTGTGACCCGGCTGGTCACACCGAAAACACACCACCGACAAGGAGCATGGTTTGCCTGGGTGGCTGCCACCACACCGCGCACAACCCTTGAATTAGCTTTTTGCAGAACTCTGGCGCTGTTGGAAGGAAGGGGTTGACTGCTGTGTTGCACCAGATGAGGCCTGTTGGTCAAATCGCTTCTTGAACCTTTTCTTATTCTTAAATCTCTTAAACTGGGACTTGCCCAAAGAAGCAACACCACTAGCTGCTTGAGTGGCTGAAGGAAAACCTGGAACAGGAGGCGGATAACCCGATGGAAGTTGAACTGTCGGCTGAACTGACACTACCTGAGAAGGAACTTGGGATCTCGCCAAATCCAATTCCAATGCTGTTGTAGCCTGGTAAACTTCATTCATGTTGGTCACACGAGCAACAATCAGCGGCTGCCTCAACTCAGCACGGAGGCCATGAAGAAATTGCTCTGTTTTCAATGCCTCATTTGCAAGCACATGGGGCGCATAACGGCCCAATTCTATAAACCTGTTTCGATATTCAAGTACCGACATTCCTCCTTGGACAAGCTGTAAGAATTGGTGCATTTTATCCATTCGGAGATAAGCTGGGCAGAAGGTGAGTTCGAAGGTGGCGACGAACTCAGCCCACGAGATTTGTCGGAGCGGGCGAGATTGGAAAGAAATTTCCCACTCTGTATTCCACCATGTCAACGCCGCGCCCTGGAGCTAAAAAGTACCGAGCATCACCTTTTCATCTTCCGTACATTCCATGGAGCGAAACATGTGCTCGGTGGCATCCAACCATATTCTGGCGGCATCCGGATCGGTCTGGCCTTCAAAAGTCAGCGCATGAAATAGCAAAAATTCCTTTAATGCACATCCACGACTGCCAGGCGCATCCTCTTGAGCTGGAACAACGGGAGCCGGAGCAGGAACATCCTGAGGAACACTGCTCACTTCCTGAGGAATCGGGACTCTCCGACGTCGAGGCGACATCTTGAAACGACTAGCAAACAGATAATAAATAGAAGAATTCATTAATCATACGAAAAACATCCTAAGCCAGTAATGGACGGTGTAAATGGACTAATTCTGGACAATAACTGTGCAATTTTGATTCCTTACACGATTCCTCAACACTGCTCTGATACCAACTGTAACGACCCAGAGCTCCGGATACCGATAACCCGATGTAACATCAGATTACCGCTACCAGGAACTGGGGAAGTCACCCAAGAGGCTGATGAGGCCCCTGAAGGGTTGGAGGGGTTTGTCGAGTGATTATAAGAACTCAAGCACATGTAGAGGACATTTGCTCAATAGATTGGTACATTAAGTCAGAACAACAGAGGTCTATGTTAGTTCCTGTTAATCTTGCCGTCACAGTGTCTATAGAACCCACCTCATTATTTGGCGAGATTAGGATCAGCCAATGATAGCCCAGAATTTATTTTTAAGAAGGAAAGGTTCATGTCCTTGACTCCCCCTGAATTTATGATCTCTTGTTGATTTTATTTGACAAAATTGAGAGATTTGCGTGGATGTGAATGAGATGTTAAGAGGAATGAGGTGTATCAAGGGTGGAAGCAAGAATTAAGATCAAAGGAAGGTGAAGAAGGGTTGTTGGAGGTGGTAGAGAGGTTCCACTGCCAGGAGTCGACTCATACCCATGTAAGAGTTGACTCACAGCCCATCCAGAAACACCCTTTTCTCGGATCTGCAACAGGAGTCGACCAAGAGCCCCTTTTTGGTCGACTCACAACCTCTTCCAAAAACATTATTTTCCTGCTGCCAAGCCAGAGTCGACCAAAAGCCTTCTGAAGGTCGACCTATAATTCCATTTGCATGGGAACTTCATGCCTCTTACTTCCAACTGATGTTCATTGAATTTCTCTTGAGAGGGACTTGATGAAATGGCTTGTCCCACAACCTGCTGCACTTCTATATTGCCACTTGCTGTACTTGCCCTTATTTTTTCTTGAAAGCAACCACATCATTATTTCCACCAGTCGTCATTAGACCATTGACGAAACAAAATGCAGACTAATGCAGACTAAAGTAGTTTTCTACAATGATATTGACTCCCCCTTAAGGTGACGCTATTCTTACCATAGAAGACTAATGCATTTCAACGTGAGACCATTTAGATAGTAAGGCAAGAAAGCCTATCAAGCATTTTCCAATGGAGATCTACACAAACCTAGTTCTCTCCTTAAAGAAGTAAATCTGTCATTGCTAAGAGGTTTGGTGAATATGTCAGCAATTTGTTTCTCAGTTTCAATAAAATGAAATTCAAAGTTATCTTTGCTAACTTCATCTCTAATGAAATGATGCCGGATTTCAATATGTTTTGTTCTAGACTGCTAGATTTGATTTTTGGACAAATTGATGGCACTAGTGTTATCATACAGTATTGGTGCACATCCAAGATCTACATTGTAGTCCTGGAATTGATGTTTGATCCACAATACTTGCATTCCACAACTCCTTACTGCGATGTGTTCTACCTCAGCTATGGAGAGTGCAACTGAATGTTGCTTCTTGGAAGCCCAAGTGATCAAACAGCCACCTAAAAACTGGCAATAATCGCTAGTACTTTTCCTATCTATCTTACATCGAGCATAATCCGCATCTGAGTATGATATGAGATCTAGCTCACAGAATGCGGGATACCATAGTCCTAAATCTTCGGTACTGGCAAGGTATCAGAATATATGCTTTACAGCCCCTAGATGTGATTCTCTAAGACATGCTTGAAATCTAGCACACATGCACACACTAAACTGAATATCTGGTCTGGAGACAGTTAAATAAAGTAAGGAGACGATCATACCTCTATATGTTTTTGCATTTACCAAATCACCTCTTTCATTAGCATCTAATGTTGCATTTGTGCTCATTGGTGTTCCAATTGATTTGCAGTTCTCCATACAAAACTTTTTCAGCATTTCCCTGATGTACTTGGATTGGTTGATGAAATAACCTTCCATGCACTGTACAACCTGCAAGTCGAGAAAGAATTGTAAGTCACCCATCAGACTCATCTCAAATTCTTTAGTCATTAGTCTTGCAAATTCAGCACACAATTGGGGTTCAGTAGACCCAAATACAATGTCATCAACATAGATTTGTAATTATCACTCTGATATATTTCTTTTAATTACTTCCATACTTTAATTTAATTTACTATTCTAAATAATAATGCGCGTGGTGTAATTCCAATTGTTTATATGCTTCCTCGACAACCCCCACTAACCCTTCAGGGGCCTCATCAGCCTCTTGGGTGGCATCCCCAGTTCTTGGTAATGGTAGTCTGATATTTATATCGGGTTATCGGTACCCTGAGCTCTGGGTCGTTACAGTTGGTATCAAAGTAGTGTTGGGGATTTATATCAGGAATTGAAATCCGCATTGGTCCAGAGCAAGTCCCTTTGAGTCGTGTGTTGCTGGCTTAGGGTGTTTCTTGCGAGTGCAAACATGTTTTCCATTGTCGTGTTTCTCTAGATTCAAGATGCCGTCTCGTAGGCGAAGAGCCCTAGTTCCTCGGAATGAGGCTAGTGTTTCACCTGCTCCTGCTGTACCGATTCCTGCCCAGGCTGCACCTGTTCCTGTTCCACCTGCGGAGTTACCCGGTGGTCGTAGACGAGCGCTGAAAGAATTTCTGCTATTCCATCCACCGACATTCGAGGGTCAATCAGACCCGGAGGCAGCGAGGGAGTGGTTGGATGCCACTGAGCACGTCTTCCAATACATGGAGTGCGTCGAAGACGAAAGGGTTATGTTGGCTTCTTATCAGCTTCAAGGTACTGCACGCACGTGGTGGACTACGGAGTGGGAAGTTGCCTTCCGTTCCCGTCCGCTTCGATAGATCACATGGGCAGAGTTCATTGCTGCATTCGAACGCGTCTACACTCCAGCCTACCTGTAGTTAGCCAAGATGTATCAGTTTTTGGAGCTGACATAGGGCGAGATGTCAGTGCTGTAATATCGAGATAAGTTCATTGAGTTGGGCCGGTATGCACCCCACATCTTTGCCGATGAGACCGCGAGGACTCAGCAGTTTCTGCGCGGACTGAAAGCGGAATTGAGCCTGCCACTGTTCGCTACCCGTGTAGCTGAGCTGGATTCTGCATACCAAGCCGCCGTCGTGCTAGAGTTAAAGTTGGCGAGGACTCAAGGACTCCTCAGACTGGGATAGTTCCGACGGCCGTGCAGCATCAGCCGCTCCACTAGTCGTCTATTCCAGGAGCTTCTCCTACTTTCTCTACTGCCGATGGTGCTTCCTCCCTGCAAGCTCAGGGCAAGGGATTCTGATTTAAGAAGAAGAAAAAGAGGTTCGATCAGTCAGCACTTTCTAATCCGAGTCAGCAGTCCATTTCCTCTGTTCGACCGCGTTAAGATTTTGTTACTTTTCAGCCGAGGTTGTGTTCCAAGTGTGGTGGCAGTTATCCGGGTGTGCCGTGTTCTCTATCGATTGTCTGCTATTGCTGCGATCAGCTAGGGCATATCTCCCGAAACTGTCCGTTGAGGCCGCAGATGGTGCAATTCTCGCAGACTTCCCAGTCACAGCAGCCGCAGTTTCATCTTCCTCCGCCGCCTCAACCTCAACCTTTTCACTTACCAGTTCTCGCTCCTTCTCAATAGTCGTCTGCAGCTAGCCGTCCGCCGAGAGCCAGGGTTACTCACATCACTCGTGCGGAGGCATTGGCATCTAATCTGATCGAAGGTACAGTTTTGATTTATGATCGCTCAGCGCGTGTTCTTTTCGATTCAGGTGTGACCCATTCTTTTGCCTCAGAGGATTTTATTGCTCGTGTTGAAGGGCCGATGAATGAAGTTTCCTGTGAGATGCTTATGGAGTTGTCGTCTAGCGATTACATGTCCACTCCTCTGTGCCTGGAAAATTCTCCGGTTCTAGTCAGTGATCAGAAACTGACAACGAGGCTTTACGCATTACAGTTGGCCGAGTACGACGCGATTCTAGGCATAATTGTGGGAACTCTAGAAAAGTCCTAAAAAATAGAATCTGACATAGAAAAATTTTGGGAAAAAGGTAGGACCACCCGCACCCTGCCATAGACCCAAAATAACCCAGAAACACATCGACAAAGGGGTCCAAAAACCATTATAAAAAGTTTGAAACCCACTCGTACATGATCCGCAATCCACGAAATCAGATCCGAAAGTCCAGGGTCTTACAGCCCCCCCTCCTTATAGAAATTTCATCCTTTAAATTTAGGACAAAGCACAGAGCTGAGGGGAAAGAACTCACCCAATGGAAAGGACTTCATGGTCACAGCACCACCACGCTGCAGACCGCATGCCCAACATTGAGGAACACCGCTAGACCAACACAACCATAGGAGCCCTCTCTCTCCACTACACCAATTAGGTACACAAAACCAACAAGTCTGGCATTGCCTCAGCACCCTCAACACTTCCAAGGTAAAGAACACCCAACACCTTCTGCACGCGGAGAAGCACATGGTTCTCAATAGGAAGACCATAGTTAGCACGTACTTGGGTTGTCAACTTCCCCAGTCAAAAGACATCGAGCACAGCCTACAAGAAGCACCTTCACGCCTCATCCTCAGATGACAGCCTCACCGCGAAGCACACTTGGCCACCACTCTTTTGTCAGCTCTGCACCGCCGGTGACACACACTTTCAACCCGAACGCCACATTACTCACTGGCCAACACCGAATCCAAAAACCAACACCTCACTGGACACCAATAACACCAAGGGGCACCTTACGGACCACCGCTAGGGCTTCACCAACATGAAACCACCATGCCTAATGACCAACTCTCAACACCCACACACACATGTTGATCCCATGCACAGCTCCCTCCGAGCCAATGGAGCACCATAATCAGGACTGCGGCACCACCAGACGCACCATGTTCCAAACTCTCCCGAGTCATGCCATAGACAAGCACTCCATCCATAACCGCCACACCTCTCGATCGATCTTGAACCTCACGCCCACCGGATGACTGATACAATAAACTATCTCTCATCAAGCTGCTTAACATTCCCAATAACTTCCTCGACTACGCAACACGACATCCGCACAAGATCTCCCTGCCAACATCGACACCTCTCACTCCTCGGGTCCACCTCCGGAACATCCACATCGACCAAAGTTGGACAACTCCCAAGCTCATTCCTGAGCACTGAACACCAGTGCCAAACAATTGGCCCAAAAGGCCATGACCTGCTTCATTACCAGTTGCCAAGTGGCTCCTCCCTAAGCCACGCGACACGATCCAAGGGGAAAACTGGCGCAAGAAACCATTTCATCCGACCACTCTCACCGTTGAGCCTCCCGATTCACTGTGCTACAATCACCACTCAGCACGATACCGCCACCTACACACGGCAACCAAGGCCATTCACACAGCCTGACGCAGCTCTTCCACCCAAGAGTAACTCTCTACAACAGATTTTGAGACCTCCAGGGCATGCTTAGCATGAAACACACATCATACTCCACCACTAATTCGATCCTAGAGCCTGTGGGTTATCGATCCACCACGCCTCTGCTACACAACTCTACACCAGTAATGCCTCAACAATGGGGAAAAACTTGGCATCCGCCAAGATGATCCACCTAAAAACGCAGGACTTAACCAATAGGGCACCTATAGAGACCCCACACCAGCCCTACCACAAGACACACAATCTCGGCTGGTGCCTCTACTCGCCCCATCCAACACGACCTGCCAATGCCTACACACCAAGATACGACGAGGGACAACCACATAACCCTCACAGGTAGTTCCACTGCCAACAGGCAAGACACTTCTAGAAACCCCGAATGCACCTCAAGAAAACACATGCACAAGGAAGCATAATCATAATGGATAAATCAATAGAATTAAACACGAGCACCACACGGTGACCAAAATTCACATGCACCTTCCATGGAGTGAGCACGACAACTCCAACCGGTCAAGTGCCTCACGCACGCTGGGAACCCTGACTTGCCAGGCTAGTGGGACACTGCAAAAGATGGCTAGAACTGGGGTGGCCACCAAGGGGACTCGCGAGCAACATAATCGATCTGACTACACCAGAAACACTCCAACTCAGCTTCACCCACTGCACACGGCCCACCCTCTTAAAACCTGCCACATCTCAGACATTGTCCTAGCTGATCACTCACACCATGCCACAGTGATCGAACTACTGGATGCTAAAAAGCCACTGATGACACCCACTCCTCCTACTCTTGGCACCTCCTTCGAGACCTGCTCCTCCTGAACAACCTAGACATCTGACTAAAAAGCCGATTCCCACTAGGCGGTCCACCATGACAAGGTTAGACCTAGCAACTCCTAACTCTCTAGTAAAACCTTCTCAACCTTGGCACACTCCAAGGACCGGAACACCCGTTCCACCGCATCGATCCAAGACCATGTTGCATCGGATCTGGCTGGCCTTCGAACGTTGGTGGGTGAAACTACTGAGCTCTCGCAAGAGAGGTCCATGGCCGCCACGTGACATACTACCCTCATCAGCCTCCTGACCACAACGCTGACCCTTCTGCTACACGAAGAACCAAAACCTGCTGGCATAAAACTCGGCCTGATCTGGTACACCCGGGACCGCAACCTTTGGAGGAAAGACTCGCCATTCGGCTCCTCCCTATTCAGCTCCTCCTGTGCCCCCGTCGGCACTCCGATGAAAATCGTGACCACTTTTTATTATTAATAACAACCTTACCTAAGAGCAGGTAGGGGAGCGCACCCTAAAAGAGTGACACTCCACCCCCCACCAATAGGAGGCAATATATAAAAGCAAATAATGTAGTCTTACAATCGGAGACTAGGCATACCCAAGTTATCAAGACAAACTGCTCCTTTGATAGCAGAGGGGAGGGAACGCCTACTGAAGAAGAAACTATTACAATTAGAAGAGAAACCAAAGTTGGCAAGGCAGTCTGCAACACAATTGGCCCCCCTGTAAACATGTGAGAGGCTTGCTTGACAGGGCAGACTTCGCCAGATTTCCCTCACCACCCCCAAGATGATCCATAGGCAACTGGAATTTTTGTTAACCACATCCACAATAACCTTCGAGTCGCACTCAATCCACACCATTGTAACCTTCAGGACTTCAAGACAGCGCATCCCATCAAGAAGAACTCTAGCCCCTGCCACAAGACTATTGCAGGAATAAGAGTGTGAGAAGGCGAAAGCAATCTTTCCATAAGAATCACGCAAGATGCCACCGCCACTAGATATTCCTCTAATTTTGCAGGCCCCGTCTATATTGAGCTTGTAGAAAGGCGGGTTCAGAGGCATCCATTTTACAACAATCGGAGCATTATGCTATTCACGGATAGCCCTTAGGCCAAAGTCAGCATGCTACGCCCTCTTGGCGCGATTGCCTTCTCCAAGTTTGACCTCTTGGAGCAAGAATTTAATGTTGTGAATCACCTTGTGTTTCAGCTGCGATTGAGTAATAGAGCTGCCATTGTATCGCTGTAAATTTCGAGCCAACCTGATTTCCTAAATAGAGACCCTGAAGGCCGCAAGAGTGAACACACCATGCAAGGATGCAGTCTTAATGGAGCCTAATAAGTTGAGGACAACTCCGAAGAGAGTTACCACTAATGTATACACCAAAAATAGATAGATAACTCCATAGCTCCACGCCCAATCACCATGAAAGAAAAGATGTAAAATAGATTCCTGTGCTGGCACTAAACAGCACACACATTTGGAGCAATGGTGAATGCCAATACTTTTAATTCTGTCATCTATAGGGACTGCACCATGCATCAACTGCCAGAGAAATACAGAGATCTTGGTGGGTAACAACGGGGACCAAATCTTCTTCCAGTGAAGATCAATAGGAGTATAGCTTTCACCATGCAGTAAACTACAAACAGAGGCAACCGAGCAAGACCCCGAAGAAGTCAGGCACCAAACATGAATGTCATTAAGGCTCGAGGACAGTTTAAAAGACGTTATGCCATCAATAGCACTGTGGGGTAGGTAAGCCCGCATTAGAGATAGCTGATCTGGGCCAGGGCGAAGAATGTTATCCATAATGGGAATGCCAAGAGACAACAGGTTGCATGGCACAAACGAAGCCAGCGGCCTTTCACCTAGCCACCTATCAAACCAGAAATTAGAGGAACCTTCACCAACGATGACTCTAGAGTGCTGTAGGACAATATTCTTAGTAGTAATCCAAGAATTCCTAGCAGGGGTTTAGTTGTCGCAGAGGTAGCAGCCTCCTGCGCAACCACAGCAGCAGGAGTGGCAGCAGCTGCAAAGAACAATTATTAGTCGATGCAGTCGGTGTTGTGTTTCCCTAGTGTTTTGATGATGATGACACTATATAAATCACTTTGATTCATAAATTATTAATTAAAAAGTAATTTTATTTTTGCTACTTTAGCAACCCGATCTAATGAAATTTAATTACTTATTGTTGTATCTGTCAGTTCAATGTACTACATGACAGTCCGTTTATCCCTTTAGGAGCTTTACTGCTCTTGGGAGGCCTCGTGGGTTTCAAGTGGTATCAAGTGTATTCGATAGTCCTATCGAGTCTATCTGGTATCTGGGATCCGGGTCGCCACAGGTGGTATCAGAGTTGTTGTTGTGTGAAGTACATGGAAATCTCAGATATACGATTACCAGAGTCGTAAAAGTCTTGTACAGTCGCCCAACTGATGGCTGGTGGAATTTGCTGGCATTAGGTTTCGTGATTTGATATCGCTTGGTTCTTCATGATGTCTGTCTCGATCATGTTGTACTTGATAGTGTTCGCCGAAAGGCTCTAATCTACAGTACCTTGTTTGAGGGTTTTCCTTGTAAGTTGCTCAAGTTGCTGTTGACTTTTAGCATTGGTATGAAGACCGTACACGTCCTTATGTTGTTTTGGTCACTCCAGCTTAAGTCTGTTTCCGCTCCTGATGTGTTTCGTTTCTGTTGAAGTGCTCGATTAGATTCCATGATTGAGAAGTTGCTCGAGCGAGCTAGGATTTTTCCCTTCTTGGCGAGCTTTCGTGGTTGAGCTTATTATTTCTCATCCCGTTTGGTGGAATCTTTTCAAGGTTGGCCTTGGAATTGTTGTCTTGGTGATACCTTTGTCCGTGTCTACTTAAGTGTGGATAGCTTTATTCTGAGCCTGATCTGCTTCTTGCTCCATGGTTGCTTTGCTTTAGACTCCGTTATGGTGTTAGGAGCTGTAGTATACTGTATTCGTCGTGCCGTGTCCAGCAGCCGATGCATTGAGATGGCTCATTCATTGTTTCAGGATGTGAAGGTAAGCTGAGATTAGCATTTTTTCTTGTGCTTTGTGCTGTTGCTAGTACTTTTTTTGGTATTGGCATTGACATTTGCCAGTGTTGGGGAATATGTTGGCTTTCCTGCTGATTGAGTACCCTCTACTCTGCATTTCTTTTCTCTTGGGTGTTGTGCTCTCGAGACTTTGTCTTGGTCCTTGAGATGCATCCCTTGAGATTGTCGTTTTGGGTCACTTTCTCGTGTCGTGGGTCTTCCTTGGTAAGTGGTTTGATGCATGACTTGTTCCCTGTAGTCGTGTGTTCAGCTACTGTTATGCCTTGATGTGACCTTGCTTGTAGTTGTGTTCCGTGATTCTGTGTGTTGTACGGAGCCAGAATCCTACAGGTGCTATTGTGTTGTTGTTTCTATTTCTCGGTGAATCTGTCATTGGCATCCTATGTGCCTGGTGTTCCCTGTCGCCTTAGAGCACTGGAGCCGATGAGGTGGTCGAGCTGTCAGCTATGAGGACTGTGTTCCCTTGTGTAAGCTGATGCTTGTTGTGTTTGTCATTTCATTATCCGTGAATTGTTGTCGGGGTAGTCGTGTCTCTTAGCCTAAGACGTAAGCAACATTGCCCTTGTTTCGGAAGTGTCAGACTTGTGTTCACTTGTGTCGTGCTCACTCCCGAGCATGTGCTCGTGATTGTGGTCTGACTGTGTTCCTCTAAACCGTATCTCTCGTGATTAGTGTTGTTTCATAGTTATATCCGTCGGATTGTTCTCCCCTGCTTCTTCCTTATTGCTAGTCCTTAAATTTTGAGAGTGAAATTTCTTGAAGGAGGGGAGGCTGTATCATCCCGGATCTTTGTTGGATCTCTATTGGGTCTTTCGGATCCTTTTGGGAGAGTTTTAGATCACTTTTGTAGCTACCGAGTTGAGTTTTACTTTCCGTGTGAGTTTTTCTCCGGTATAATTTACGGAATGTAATTATGAAATGAATAACTAATGTAAATAGTTTAAATGCATGCAGGGAAAGCACAGGACCCAAATCTCTTAGTTGCAGGTCCGTGCAGTGTACCTAGCACTATCGGACTTCCAGCATGAGTGACTGGCAGCCATGGGATTTGGCGAGTTCTTGGGCATGGAGGTTGCTTGTCTCGACACCGCCCTGCTGTACGTGTTGCACGATTGGTGGGACCCAGTGAGCCGCACCTTCCTCTTCCCATGGGGCCATATGGTCCTGACGCTGGAGGATGTGGCGCACATCACCGGCCTGCGAGTGCACGAGATGCTGGTCAGCAGGAGGATGCTGGTGGACTATAGAGAGCTAGCCCAGAGGCTATTGGGCCTGGAGTTGTTGAGGCCGGAGCATCAGTCGACATCCTTGCCGAGAGCTAGGCTGCAGGAGAGCTTAGGTCTACGGGGAGCGGGGATTGTGATAGGAGAGCTCCCAGAGCAGCACCTGGGATGGCTCATGGATGGAGCACAGCAGCAGGTGGCAGTCGCACTGGAACCAGAGGCAGACGTGGTGTTAAGGAGGTTCCTGATGCTACTCTTAGGGAAGCTTCTGTTTGCCACCCAGGCGGATGTGGTGAGCTGCCAACTGCTACCTTTGCTGGAGGAGGTGGACCTCGTTGGAGAGTACGCCAGGGGAGCGGCGGTCCTTGCCTTCCTATTTGACACTCTCAGCTCTACCAGTTGGCACATGATGCTCGGTGGCTTCTCTCCACTGCTACAGGTAAGACTCAACTCCTAAAATGATTATGCAATTGCTATATTATACACATGCAAAACTAACTAGAATGCTCTAACTAACACACTGTGTACAATAAGAAAAAGAAAATATTGTTTGTCTGAAACTTCAGCATATAACTTCTGATGCGGGATGAAGACGCGGAGGACTCAACTCCAATTGGACATGCACACCTAGGACTCTAGCAAGCTCGTGTCCATCCCTTAACGAGGGAAGCGTTCGGACCTGCACGGTTGAGAAACCAGTAGCGAGTCAAGGGTGGTCAACTCACTCTCGTGCCCGGGTTGGGTCACGAGATGGGTCTCGCTCTCTCTCTCTCGCAGCGGTGATTGATTTGTTATGAGCTAGGACCCTAAAACATGCTCTCTAGCAGCAGCAAATAAGCATATACTAAGAAAGTAAGTACGGCTGTGAAGGGGTGGTGAGTTTACCTCCACACTCCGGGCATGGGGAAGACGACCCCAGCCAAGACAGTTAACTCCCGGTACAACAGTGAAAATTAATTATAGCAATAAAAATGATGGCCCACTCCACGCAAGGAGGTAATAGGCTACACACGACTCTGGGAGCACCGAATTTGGGTTGGCGGGCAACACTTTGGACCGCTCCGGTGATGGTGAGCGTCGGCAACCGTGGGGCCCACGTCCTGGTCAGCGGTCCGAGTGGGCCAGAAGTGGTACGGCAGCAACGGTGGTTCCTGGAGGGACGATCCTGGTGAAGGTGAGGTGCTGGTTCACATTGTGGACGGCGAGTCGGCCGGCCCGGGGGTGATCGGGATTTCCGTCCACGAGTTGTAATTTCTGTTCTACTGCGTTTGACTCGGCGAGAATGGCTACTGCGATCAGTCCCGATGTCAAGTCGATGCGTGGCTGGTACCATTGGAAAGCTCACTCAGAGAGCTTCAACCCCAGGCTAGAGAAAGAATTTTAAATCTTCTGTGCTGGCCGTGACTGAATTTAGAAGCTACTGGTTCATAGGTCAGGGACAGATAGGGCAGAAAGAGGTGTTTCCTGAGAACATGGGTTGACCATGGGGTTTATGATGGATCTGGGCGATGAGATCTTCATAAAAGTTGTAGCTATGGACTCCAGACTGTCCCCCAGCCACAAAGAGGTCGGTGTCGACCGAGTCATGTTGCGTGTCTGGTACCGGTGGCTCGCTGAGTCAGGCCGTACTTTGGCTCTGGTGTCCTCACCAATTCTCCCCGAGTGGGAGAAACTCGACCCCGTCGAGTAGGGATCTGGGTCGCTCTAGTATTGATCCAGTAGATCTGGATCTATCCTCTGTAACTCAGCCCGGGTGATCCAAGTGTCATCAGACATGGGCCGTCCCCTCCATCACACCAAGTAGTGTTGGTACACCCCACCTCGAATAGTCATTACCTGCTCATCCAGTATATGCTCTATCTGCTCACACTGCTGAGGTAACAAGGCTGGAGGTGGATGCTCTATGGTGGTGTCACTCACAAGGGGTGGAGACGGCTCAAATGGCTCACTGGATATCACCGCTGGGTCCCTATAATCGACTAGGTCCGAGATGTTGAAAGTGGAACTGATCCCGTAATCCTTTGGCAAGTCCACAACATATGCATCCGATCCGACTCGCCTCACTACCCGAAAGGGACCAGCACTACGAGCTTGCAACTTCTTTACGGCTCCCAAGGGAAATCGTTCAGGTTTGACCTGATCATGACATAATCGCCCTCCTGAAATTCACGGTGGTGCCTATGGGCATCAGCGAATTCCTTGTATCGTGCGTTGTTGGTCTCAATGCGACAATGTACATGCTTATGCAACTGTCTAATATGATCAGCAAAGGACTCTACTGGCTCAGATGCATGGGACTGGATGAGAGGTGGGACCAGGTCTATGGGTTTCCTAGGTTTACAGCTAGTGACAATCTCAAAGGGGCTCATGTTAGTAGACCTATTGACTGAGTCATTGTAGGCAAACTCAGCTAAAGGTAAGACCAAATCCCAATCCCTGACTCGATCTCAGACCAAACACCTGAGAAGATCCACCAAACTCCTATTGACAACCTCAGTCTGACCATCGGTCTGGGGGTGATATGAAGTGGAGAACTTTAATTGGGTGCCCATTATGTGCCATAGGGTTTTCCAAAAATAGCTAGTGAACTGCACATCCCTATCTGACACTATAGTATGAGGGAGTCCGAACCTGGAGACACAGTGTGAATAGAATAGATGGGCAACTCTAGAGGCATCCAAAGTTTTGGAGCATGGGATGAATAATGCCATCTTGGAGAACCTGTCTACGACCACAAAGATGGAGTCATGCTTTCAGAGGGTGTGGGGCAATCTCAACACAAAATCCATGCTAATGTCCTGCCATGGACTATCCGAGACGGGGAGGGGAGTATAGAGGCCGGTATTTTGCTTCCTCTATTTAGCCATAGCACAAGTGTGGCACTGGGCCACAATACGAGCAACATCCCTCTTCAGGCAAGGCCAATAGAATTGATGCTCAACCGTCTCTATGGTCTTGTTCTGGCCAAAGTGGCCAGCAAGACCTCCCGCGTGCAACTCCCACGTGAGAAAGTCACGAACAAAAGTCCATGGGATGCACAACTTGTCACCCCAGAATAGGTGACCCTCATGTAGCACAAACTCAGTATAATCACGCGAGGGACCTACCTGAAGGATGACATAGATCAGACCGAAGTCTGAGCAATCAACATAGGCATCCTTCAGCCTCTCTAGCCCTACCACCTCAACACTCATGGTGGTAAACATCATCATCCGATGACTCAGCGCATCGGCCACCTTGTTCTCCACCCCCACTTTGTGCTTAAGCACAACGGTATACTCCTGGAGATACTCCACCCAACGACTGTGGCGAGCGTTCAGCTTCTTCTGGGTATGGAGGAATCGTAAGGCCTCATGATCAGAAAAGAGGACAAACTCCTGGTGCAAAAGATAAGCCTGGGGGGTGAGGCTGGTCCGCCTAAACCCCTCCTCTAGGGGTTTAGGCGGATCAGGGTCAGAGAGAGAGGGGGGCGGTCCCCACTCTCTATAAAATTTGGGTGTTTTCTATTTTCTTCCTAATTTGACCAAGAAGAAGAAGAGGACAAGGATACGTGGACGCTTGTGCGTGTGGACTGAGGGTTGACCCGCGTGCTTCCTCGTGAGCGTTCTTCGCGACTCCTTTCACATACTGGTATGCTGATGAATCTTGCACGATGAATCTTGCACGAGAGTGGGACCGGGGAGGCTCGTGGGGCCCCTAGACTGGGAGGAGGGCGCGGCCTCCAAGGAGTTCGCCCTCCCTAGGGGCGCGGTCGCGCCCTGGGGTGAGCTAGCCCCAGGGGCGAGCCGTGGCCGCGGGGTTGGCCCCGACGGCCTTCTGGGAGTATTCAAGGTTGTCCTTTAAAGGACAAAGTACTCGAGGGGGCTGGGGTTATCCCATGGGGGCCGTTGTTGTCGAGTCATAGTTGCCGCTCGCAAGGTGTTTCGGGTGAATGTCCGACACACCTCGGGTTGCCGAACGGCTCAAATAGGTGACTGGTGGGCCTTAGATTTGCCTCAGGACTGAGGAAATGAGCTCATGGGAGCTGAGAAGAGGCGTTCTGGGTATGTGGGCCCAACCTTGTGGTACGTGCCGTGTTGCACGGTGGGTTGGCAGGGTAGCCTCGGGTTGGCCCGAGAGCTAAAGATAAGTGACTCATCGTCACATGTCTGAGGGTCGGGGGTGGCCCCGACTTGCTGGAGGGTTGTTGTAGAACCCGACTGGCATGCTGGAGTCGTGAGTCGCCCCGCGGTTTGCTGTAGAAAGGCTGGGATTTATGCACCCATCAGGTGTTCTGGAAAATGCCCGACACACGTGTGTGGGCCGTATATGCGTACTGCGGGCCTCCAAAGCCTGTGGTCGTCTTAGTTAGGCCTCCCCTTGACCTTGGAGAGTTAGAAGAAGGCGTCTTGGAATAGGCCTCTGACCTTACTGCTGGGCGCCACTTAGCATGACTTGTAGTTGGGGCGCCCCCGGGTTGGCCCGAGTGGCCGTGTAGAGCGCGGGAAAAGCCCTCACCCCAGCGGTCGGGAGTGATCCCAATCAATTGCTGGTGTTGCCGTATGTCACGGCTAACTGGTTGGGGCCCTGGGTCGGGCCCACCGAGTTGTAGGAAAGGCTAAGTACCCTATGCCTTGGAGGTGTTCGGAGAAATTTTCGAACCCTTATTCCCCTTATTCCTTGACATTTGTGTTGGGTAATTGTCTGGGTACAACAGTAGCACTGATTGATTTCCACACTATCAACACCCAGTTCACTTGGTCTAATAGAGAGAGGGCCCCTCGCACTCAAGGCTTGATAGATTCCTAGTCTCTGCTGATTAGGAAAATCATTTTCTACATATGGAGGTGGTTGGATTGGCTTGACTTGTCTCACATCATAAGCCAATTTTGCTTAGGACCACTAACTGGTACATGAGGAAACTACAATTCAAGTTGGAAAGATATTTTCTCTAATAGGAAGACTTCATGGATATTGTTACCAGAGTTTCGGTCGATCAAAGGCAGGAGAAGTTTGCCATGGCCAAGCTGGTGGGCTGGCTGAAGACCCTAGCTAAGGAACTGCGCTTGTGGGGGGCTACCAAAATCCTCTTTGGAAATGTAGTGAAGGATAGGATACTATAGTAGTTATAGGGGTTGGAGGTGGTGGAGGAAGCAGGCCTGTTGGACGAGTGGGACAGAATTCAAAGGGCCCCATTCCAACTACATAGGATAGGGGGCGCAACGGCAGTAGCGGTATCGACATTTTTAATTTAGCTCAGTATTTAGTGATCTTCATCCTTCTAAGGAGTCACTTGCTCAAGAATGTCCATATATTGTTAACACCGGGTGTCTAGGGGCAACCACCCCAATGAAGATGTATGTTCATAATCGGGCTAGGTCGTCCACTAGATGGGCCTATTATTTGAGAAGATATTTCAAGATGAGGAGCCCGAGCGTTCAAGCCCGTACCAAGCAAGTTCATTACAAAGAAATTTCTGCCAAGAACAGGCGGCGGCATAAGTTTAAGGGCCATCATTGGTGCACTCGAGGATCCACCTCTCCTTCTTCTTCTTCTTCATTCCATTCCACATTTCTCTTGCTTAGCCCCCACCCTTGGGTGGTGTACTTGCCCTCTTCTAATCTTATTTTGATCATCTTCTCCTCTCCTCCCGGGTCCCTGAGTCCCCGCTTCCCTATTTGTCAGTCCGAGCCGCTAGATTTTCCACGTTCTCATTATTCTAGGCTTCCACCTATGTCATCTCATATTCCCGATCCCGGGACTTCTTCTGATTCTCTTCCTTGGGTATCTCCGGGGTCTACTTCTTGTTCTTTTTCCCCGACCCTGTCGGGTGTTTCTCATGCTCTTTCCTCGATCTTGTCGGGTGTCTATCATTTCCCTTCCCTGACCTTGTCGGGTGTCTCTCGTGCTCTTTCCCCGACCTTGTCAGGTGTCTATCATTTCCCTTCCCTGATCTCATCGGGTGTTTATTCTTCTTCTTCCCCGCCTCTGGTGAGTGATCGCTACTCCCCATCTCCGATCACGTCGGATGATTCTTCTTCTCCTCTTTCTACTTACTCCTCCTCACCCTTTCAGGGTTCTCACCCTTTTTCTTGCTACTTTCGAGGCTCTAGCCCACCTTGATCCCAGTTAATCTCTATTTATTCTGTATTTGGTTCCTTATTATCAGGGCCTCTATGCCTTAATGAGGGAGTTCTAGCCCTCATCTCTCTTCCTTTTCATCCTTCTTCATCTAGTCCGGTGTCTGTCGCTCCTCCATGTAGAGGAATCGTCAGCTTCTTTGCTATCCTATCCATTTTTGTCCTGTCAAGTGAGGAAAATAAAGCTCGTGTTGCTCAAAGCTCAATGGTCAAGATCGCATTAGGGTGTTATTTTCACGCTATAGATTTGCAAGGTATCTTTGTTTTATGTAAGAACATGCTATTATTGCTATCATTTCTATTTTTCCGGTGCATGAGTATATTGCTGGTTCCTTCACGCGAATGAGTGGCCTTAGTTAGTTTGTTTAGTCAAATGAGTTCGCTTCTGTAGCGTCCCTAGGTTGGTGATAGCTCAACGCTGGGAGTTTAAGTTCTTTCCCCAATTGTTGAGGGTGGCCTTTGGGCATGGGTTTTTCACACACTTCATGGCAAGCCATAGCCGATTCCTCTGAAGCAACACTGTTGCTGCTTTGGCCATATCATGGGTATGCACAAAGGTCTTTTCTTTTCTTTGCTCGGTCGAGTGTTGGGGCAAGGGATGGATGGATGAGGTGACCAACCTAGGTGCTCCCTAATACGAGAGAGGTCTTAAATAGGGGTAGTCTTGACCCTTGAAAAATGAGCTTTCTTGCAATATCTAGCCAATAAGGGCTATGAAAAAGAAATTCCTTGAATTAATGATAAATTATCAATCAAAGGCATGGCAAGAGTGGTGAAGCCCCGTAGGACATCATGAGACCGATCGTATGTGTGCCTAAGAGTCTAAAAAATCAAAGAAAAAAAGTACCGGCACAATAGACCTACTCTTTGAGGGGTAGTGCCCTGGAAGGAAGTCGAATCCTGATATCTCTCATCCTGCATGAAGCTTGTCTCTGATTTTCTTCCATTTCTCCCTCTTAGGCTAGGTTGTATCCCGGGTATGGGATAGAAAGTGTACGAGATTTCATTCAGAGAGATCAGTCAATAAGAAATCGTCGTAGAAGGGAATCTCCCCTTGAGGCAATTCACAAGGGAGTGGAAAGTGGAATCAAGGGTAGTACACACTCCCCCTTAACAATTGCAGGGATTTGAATGGCAAGGGATGCTGAGTGAATGTGTTTAGTGGATACAAGCATGAATTAAGACTGGAGAGGATGAGAGAACAAGCCCTTCAATGATGCAACGCACAGAGGAGCAAAAGCAGTGACAAACTGGAGGGCTCACGGAGAGGTCGACCTTAGCTTACAGGTGGTCGACGTAGAGTGATCTCACAGAAAGGGGAAAAGTGATGACTTTGAACTGAGAGGTCGACGCACACTGAGCAGTGCATCGACGCACTTGAGTCAGACAGATGTAATACATTAAATGCGACAAACCTGATAATGAACCTATCTCAAAAAGTACAATCTACTCCCCCTCAAGCCATGGACACTAAAATGCAGTATGGGAGGACCCTTGGTACTTTGCGGAGTATCTTCTCTCATATAGCGAGTGCTCCCAGACAGACTGTGCTTGCCCTTTCACACGTCACCATTTCATATACTATTGGATCATGCAGTGAAGGGACACAACCTAAAACAAGTGAACAATGCAACCAACTAATCATGCAACATGATAGACTCCCCCTGGCGATAGTAACTAGTGACCCTTAGATGAATAAAGTCATGCAAGATAAATCAAGTGGGAGGTCTACACAGACCCAATTCTCTCCTTAAAGTAGAAATTTTGTCATTGCTCAGAGGTTTAGTGAAAATATCTGTAATTTTCTTCTCAGTTTTGATGAATTAGAATTTAAAATTCTTTTTGCTTATCTCATCTCGAAGGAAATGATGCCTTATTTCAATATGTTTTGTACGGGAATGTTGGATGGGGTTCTTAGCTAAATTGATGACACTTGTGTTATCACACAATATGGGTGTGCATCCAAGATCTACTCTGTAGTCCTGGAGTTGGTGTTTTATCCACAATACTTAGGTCCCACAACTACCTGTTGCTACATATTCTGCTTCAACAGTAGATAGAGCCACCGAGTGCTGCTTCTTGGAAGCCCAAGAGACTAGGCACCCACCCAAATATTGGCACGTCATGTGTGCTACCAATGTATCTTAAGATTCTTTTCAAAGCAATCAAATGAGATTCTTTAGGATTGGCTTGAAATCGAGCACACATGCACACACTGAACTGAATATCAGGCCTAGAAGTAGTGAGATATAAAAAAGACCTAATCATACCTCGATATGTTTTAGGATCTACAGATTTACCATTCTCATCTGCATCTAGAGATGCATTTGTACCCATGGACATGGATATGTGTTTGGCATCCTTCATTCCAAATCTTTTCAGAACCTCTAATGTATATTTGAACTGATTTATGAAGAATTCTTCCTTTGTCTGTGTGATCTGCAGTCCAAGAAAAAATTAGAGTTCCCCTATGAGGCTCATCTCGAATTCCTTTGTCATAAGTTCAGTAAATTACTTGCACATGGTAGCATTACTTGAACCAAATGCAATGTCATCTACATATACTTGTACAATGATGATGTGGCCATTCATTACCTTTGTGAAAAGTGTTTGGTCAGTTTTACCTCTGATGTAGCCTTTTTCGGTCAGATGTGCACTGAGTCTATCATACCAGGCCCATGGAGCCTGCTTTAACCCATACAGTGTCTTGTTCAATTTGTAAACATGATTAGGCAAATCAATATGTTCAAAACCAGGGGGTTGTTCTACAAATACCTCCTCTTTTATCAGGCCATTCAGAAAAGTACTCTTGACATCCATTTGTTGTAGATTAATGCCGTGTTCTTCATAGAAGTCTCTTTCAAACTCAGCCAATCAGATGCAGTTCCCTTGGAGGGAAATTTCTCCACTAGCTCTTTTATAAATTCAAAGCTCCTACATGAAGAGGAGCTGCTGCTGCCCTTGAAGAGAAGCCACGTCCCTTAAGCATTCAAGTAGATCTATGAGAAAGAATAGAAGGGAATGTGAGCAGCCTAGCATATGGCCATCCCAGTCCAATGCTGTAAGAGCAAAGAGAGAAGAAGAAAGGAGAGAGGCCTTGAGATAAAGTAGCCCTGTAGATATCTAAAGATTTAGTTGATGTTTTACCTTGTTTCCTACCTTCTTTATTTTCAACCCACAACTGTTTAACAGTGTGTGTGTTTGGTGCTCTTGTGAGAGACCAAAAGTGTTTTTGCTACACTTGCAGCACCTTTCTTGTGTGTGTGGGGGGGGGGGGGGACTTGTCCTCATGGGGTTCGTCCCCGTGTGTTGCTATTGCGGCGTGAGGACCTTGTCCTCGTGAGAACTTTGTTCTTGTGTGTGTGTGTATGGGTGCCATCATCCCCAAGTGTGTTGAGGACTCCGTCCTCATGTGTGGTTGGGGTTTGTCCCCACGAGGCTTGTCCCCGTGCTGCATTTGCAGCTTGTAGTAAAGCCTAACCGATTTGGTGAGAGGTGGATGTAGGTCTACGGGTTTGCAGACTGAACCACCTTAAAAATGTCTTGTGCCGTGGGCTGTGCCTTGTGTGATTAATTTGTTTCCTCTTTCCCCCATTCACAGGATGCCAAGCATCATAGACTTGCACTCACACCATCTTGATTTCACTATTTTATGTGTTCAGCTCCAAGTTACTTTTGTATACTCTAGTTGCTTGCTGCACACTTGCACACAAGCACTAGTTTTCTTCACAGACTTAGGGGAAGTCATATCTTGTTCAGTGTGCTATGATCATATCCTGTAAGGGCTTGCCTGAATTCATTTCGACACAGCTTCTAAGAACTCTTGTGTTCAGACCGGATTGTACTTCATCCAGCAACTGACTTAGTGTGAACTTAGTTTTAATTGTGTATAAAGCATTTTAATCTGGATCTATTCAACCCCCCTTCTAGATCCAGTTGCACCCAAGGGACCTAACACTGTTGGCATCAAGCATAGACGAGCTGACGCCCCAGGCGAATGCCATTAATTATGAGCCTTCTTGGATGGACCCAATCCTGGATTTCCTCTTGCGACGATAACTCCCTAACGATCGTACTGAAGCTAACCACACACGAGCATGAGTAGCACATTTCACCATCGTTGATGGACGCCTATTCAGGCGCTTGCTTTCAACCCCACTCCTAAAATGCTTGTTCCCCACGGAAGCCAAGCAAGCAATACAAGAGGTATACGAAGGGCTTTGTGGAAGCCATATAGGAGGGCGAGCACTCGCACGGACTCTTATTCGACAAGGCTACTAGTGGCCCACACTGCAACAAGACTATCTTGACTACCTCCAGAGGTGCCCTCAATGCCAAAAGTTCACGAACCTACATCACTAGCTAGCGACACAACTGCACGCCCTAATGGAGCCTTGCCCATTTGCTCGGTGAGGGGTGGACATACCGGGTCCCTTCCCCAAGGCCTAGGGGAGGAAGAAATTCCTCAGCATTGCCATCGATTATTTCACCAAATGGGTCGAGGTAGAACCGCTGGGGAAAATCAGAAGCGAAGTAGCATGGAAGTTCATCCTGTGAAGTATTATCTGTCGGTTTTGCATCCCACGTGTCCTCACAACTGACAACAGCAGGCAGTTCATGAGCTTAGCCTTTCAAAAAAAGTGCTCGGAGCTAGGGATCTGGAATCACTACACCTCGGTGGGCCACCCCTAGGGACGGCCTTAGGAGGGGTACCAAGAGTGACCGGCAGGCTTAGGGCTCCCTCGGGATAGGTTGCCTGGCCATTGAACCCGCAGAGAGGGGTTCGAATTGGGCGGAGCTTGGATGGATTTTCACCCATCTTGAGAAAACACTCGTACGAGAGTACATCAGGGGCACTACCATTATCAACTAGTATCCTATCTACGTTACAATAGTTTATCGTAGCCGATATTACAAGGGCGTCATCGTGCGGGGTGATTACCCCTTTCAGGTCCTGGTCAGAGAACACCAAGGCCTGCTACTTGCTCGCCGATGGGGATTTGGGGGGCTCGGAGGCCCTGCTCACCCATTCAGCGTGATGCTTCCTTCCTCGGCTACTAGCTCCACCTGATGCTGGGCCGCCAAAGATAACGTTGATGTGGACTCCGCGGGGTTGATTGTCAATCTCTTCTAGAGGGATGCCGCGATCTTCCCTCTCCTTGGACACGTATCGGGATAGGTGTCCCTAGCAGATGAGACGCTCGATCTCGCCCTTGAGTTGAAGACAATCTCTAGTATGGTGTTCATGGTCGTTGTGGAACTGACAGTGCTTGCGTCGGCTGCGGCGCTTTGGATCAGACTTCATAGGCTCGGGTTGGCGAAGAAGGCCCGAGCCCTTGATGTCTTCATATATCTCGTAGACGGGGGCAGATAAGGGCATGTACCGCTCGTATTTCTGAGGGGGCTCCTTACGCTCTCCGTCTTGAGTCTGTCTCTTCGCCAGGCCTGAGCCTTGCTCGGATGATCGCTTCCTATCTCCCTCTCGACCCAAGCCCATCGCGCTGCGGCAAGCACTGAGGACTTCTTCGCACTCTGCATGGCGCAAGGCTAGAGTCACCAGATCGGCTAGGGAGGTGGGGGGACGGAGGACTAGCTCTCGCCGAAGGTTCTCATCGTGGGTGCCTCTAGTCAATGCGGTGATGGCTAAGGCGACATCCAGGTGAGGGATACGCAGGGCTTGCAATTTAAACCGGTTGATATAAGCCCGTAGCTTTTCCCCCTGGGCCTCCTTTAGCGCTAACAGCCCCGCAACTGATCTTGGAGGGACGCTGTCGGCGAAGCTCTCCTTGAAGATCCGCCTGAACTATCGGAAGTCGTGGATGCTGCCGGGGGCGAGTGCTCAGAATCAGGCTTGAGCGCCTTGAACCAAGGTGGTCACGAACGCTTAGAATTTGATGGCGTCTGAAGCCCCATGAAGAGTCATCAGGGCATCGAAGCTGTCATAGTGGTCGGCCAGGTCTCCCTGACCGTCGTATGACTAGAAAGTCGGTAGCGAGACTCTGGGGAGATCTCAGCCTTCAAGATTTGGTCAGAGAATAGGGATTGCTCCTCATCTTCCTTGATGGACGCCTTCTGCAAGGCGCGGAGGGCGCACTCCTGCTCCGCGAAACGTCGCTCGAAGTCCCTCAGTTGGAGGGACAGCTCCGGTTGACACTGAGCCGAGGGGCTATGAGGGCGCCCTTGGGGGCTGCCTCGTCGTCCCTCGGGGGCATCGGTCTCCTGGGACTGCTGGCGTGCCCCGTACCTTTCTCTCCTCGGAGTGGAGGAGGCTTCTTATTCTGAAGGAGGGGCTTGCGAAGGTCCTCCTGACCTATTGCGCACAAGCTATCTTCCCTGAAGGGTGAAGTGGCCTCCGATGATTTGTTGGGAAGCTCCTCCACAGGGGGGGAGGGGGGCTTTCCCAGGGGAGTCGTGACTTCTCCTCCCTGGCCGCCTGGGTCCTCATTAATTCTACGAGGATATCTAGTTTGGCATTGAGGGTTTGGAGAGCGTCAGGATTCCCGTTGGGGGGCTACACCCCCGCAGCTGGTGGAGGTAGCTCGTCAGCTTGGAGTTTGTATTTGACCCATTTGAAATTTGAATTCTATGGGCTCCATTCTCCCTCCTTGGAGTTTGAATTCAAACCTATTTGAAATTTGAAATCCCAAAATGATGCAAACCCAAATACATGCCAAAGACACACCTAAGATGTACACAATACAAAATATGTACCATATACATACAAAATACAAATACGACCTAAATACATACAAAATATAAATACGTATAAAAATACATACTAAAGGGTCAATGCTCCGATGGAGACTCTAGATCGTCCCCCAGCCATAAAGAGGTTAGTGTCGACTGAGTCACGCTCCGAGTCTGGTACCGACGGCTCGCTGAGTCGAGCCGTACTCTGGCTCGGGTGTCCTCACCAGAGGGGGAAAGAGGGCTTTCTCCCTTTCCATGTGTGATTTCCATGCTTGTGTGGCTGCAGCCGGGCTTGAAGATGCTGGCTTTCTGGGGGGTCCATTCACCTGGTACAATGGACAACGGGAAATGGCATATGGGCCAGACTTGACCGTGTGCTCTTTAATGGGGAGTGGAGTATCTCCTACTGCCCCATTTCTATCCACCATCTATCTCGGGCTTGCAGTGATCATCGTCCTCTTCTACTATCACTGCCTCCTATACCTCAGAGGAGGCCATCAAGATTTTGCTTCCAACAGATGTGGAAGACTCATTCACTCTTCCTTGAAGACTCACGGGCGGCCTGGGTGACAGGTCCTTCCTCCTCCTTCCCTCTCATATTCATGGCAATCAAGCTCAAACATATTAAGGAATTCTATCGGTATTGGAATCTTCATACCTTTCGTAATGTCTTTGCCAATGTTCAGGTGGCAGAAGATGTATACTCCTTGGTGCAAGAGGCCTTTGACAGCAACCCATCAGATGCTCACCACTCGGCATTCTTAGCTGCCAAGGATGATCTCGACCGAGCTCATCTCTAGGAATGAATCTTCTGGAGGCAAAAGTCAAGAAGCAAATGGCTTGTTGAAGGGGACCGGGATACCAAATTTTTCCATGCCTACGCCCTTTCTTATCGCAACTGTGCCACCATCACTGAGCTGCGTGGTGACGATGGTGTCGTTGTGAACCAAGAGGGTGCTATGGGGGAATTGCTAGTCTTACACTTCCAAGCGGCATTCTCTACCGGCCCACACTACACCCACCTGGAGATCATAGCTGCCATCCCCCCGTCTTACTTGACGAGGACAATGCCATGATCTTGACTATGCCCCCTCATGAGGAAATTAAAGGAGTGGTTTTCAGTATGTCCTCTGACAGTGCACCTGGCCCGAATGGCTTCTCGGGACATTTCTTTAAAAGTTGCTGGGATTTCATTGCTCATGATGTTGTGGCAGCCATCCAAGCATACTTATGTGGACACCAACTGCCTCACAGCTTTACTTCCTCCCTCATTGCTCTCATCCCGAAGGTGGACACCCCGAAGACATGTGCGGACTTTTAGCCTATTAGCTTTTGCAACTTCTTCTATAAAATTATTGCCCGTGTTCTTAGCGACCGCCTCACACGTGTCCTCCCACGATTGATATCTGAGGAGCAAGGGGCATTTGTCAAGGGTCGACATGTCATTGAAAATATATCCCTGGCCAAGGAAATGGTGCAACACCTTGGCAACCCATGTAGAGGAAGAAATGTCATCCTCAAGCTTGATATGGCAAAAGCTTATGATCATATGGAATGGGGTTTCATCTTCGAAGTGCTCTGCAAGTTCAGGTTTGGGTTATCCACCATCTCTCTTATTGAACCACTCCTCACAAACTACTGATTTTCTGTCCTTCTCAACGGCCAACATCATGGATTCTTCAAGTCCACTAGAGGACTACGGCAAGGCGACCCTTATAATTTTACCGGGCATAACAGGTAGAGCCCGAGATGAGATAGTTAGAAATTATCTCTAGGTTAACTCCTTTAACTCCCATAGGAAATAACTAATTGTTTATTTTCTCTGGTACCTCATCCTCACTATGGCTACTCACCGTGCAAACTGGGAGGCAATGCAACAAACTGTTGCGGGTCTTACTCAGGCCCTGCAAACTGCTGCTCAAGTCGGTGCATGGGCAATCACCGATGATCTTCACAGGAATTTCCAGAGTATGAATCCTCCATGATTCTCGGGTTCCTCTAACTCAGACGAGGTAAAAAGTTGGATTGATGAAATGGAGCGGATATTCAATGTAATGCAATGCTCAGACTAAGAAAAAGTCCTTGCCACATTCCAACTCAACAAAGATGCATGCGTATGGTGGAAAGCTACATCGGCCCATCTCCAAAATGGGCAACTCACTTGGGAAGAATTCCTTGGACTTTTTCGTGCTAAATATTTCTCCGATCATGTCAAGGAGAGGAAAGCTGTGGAATTTTCCTCTCTTCACCAAGGTATGATGTCCGTGGCCAAGTACGAGCTACAATTCTCAAGGTTGGTGCCATATGCTCCTCATCTCATCAGCACAGAGATCTTGAAGGCAAATCATTTTATGGATGAATTAAGGCCCGTCTTCATTCAACAACTTGGGCATCAAAATATCCAGACCTATACAGAGATGGTCCATAGAGCTTTTCTATGTAAAAGGACCTTGGAGAAGGTCGAGAAATTAAAGAGTAGGGGAGAAGAGTCGGGCCGAAAATCTAGCAAGCAAGGGCAAAAGGAGGAAAGGTTTAGCATCACAGACACCTACCAATCCCGTGACAATAAGAAGTGGTCCCGTAATGGCAACATGAATGGTAAAAATAAGAATGTCAAAGAGGAGGAAAAGCAAGTCGCGATGGCTTGCTCGTTCTATGAAAAATTTGATCACTCAAACAAGGAATGTTGGAAGCATCTCAGCGCTTGCTTACGTTGTGGAAGTCGAGAGCACCATATGCCCGATTGCCCCCTCATGAAAGAGCAATCTTCTAATGGCAGTCATAGGCAACAGGCTCGTCTAAATGTCATGTTGGAGGTGGAAGTGCCCAAGGACGATGGGTTGATGGAAGGTATTGTACTAATTATTTCCATCCTGCTTTCGTACTATTTGATACTAGTGCTTCTCACTCCTTTATATCTACTACTTTTGTAAAAATCTTACTAGTTTCACCGATTCCTCTACCTTCAGATCTAGCTATCACAACGCCCTTAGGTCCTGGAACTAAACTTATAACCCACTACCCAAATAGTGAGGTAACCATTGAAGTCCACAATCTTCCCGCAAACCTCATATGCCTTGATATGGAAGGCTACAATGCCATCATAGGCGCAGATTAGCTTGTTAATCATTATGCCGATTTAAATTATCGCAATAGGAGAATTTCCTTTCACATATTGGATCTTCCATGATTTTTCTTTCTTGGCATCAAATATAGAAAGCACTCTGTTCTAATTTCTTCCCTTCATGCCTGCAAGCTCATCTCGAAAGGTTGTGACGTTTTTCTTGCTTCCGTGATTGTCACCAAGTCTAAGGAAATCATTTTAGAGCAAATTCTGATCGTAATAGAATTCCTCGATGTCTTTCCTTCCTGCCTACCCAGTTTACCTCCCAAAAGGGAAGTAAACTTTAATATTAAACTCATTCCTGGAGCAGCACCTGTTTCAATAGCTCCCCAGATGATGTCCCCCACAAAACTTAAAGAATTGAAGAGACAACATTAAGAATTATTAGAGAATGACTTCATTCAACTGATCACATCCCCTTGGGGTGCGCCAGTCTTAGTCAGGTCTTCTTCTTTTCAAGGGGGCGCCCCCTTCTTTGTCCCTTATGGGATGATTATATTTTTTCTTTGTCTCCCTTCCCCATTATGCCCCCTTGACCAGAAGCATTGGATGTCTTTTGTCCTAGGTCTAGGGTTTAGTATAAAGTCTCTCTTGTAATAATTTTGGGCATAATTTTTATGAAAATTGAAGAGAAATTGGCCAAGGGGCGCCCTCCTCCTCTCTCTCTTGTTCTTCTCTTCTTCTTCTTCCTTCTTGCTGCATCAGATCCAGGGCCTAAACCCTAATATTTCTGAGTGATCTTCCTCTCATTCTCTTCCCCTGGTTACTACCATCGATCACCGCCGCCGCCACAGCCGTTCGTGCTGTCGTCAAGCCACCACAGCCCAAGATCCATCCTACTGTCCTAAATTTCAGGATTCCTAGACAGAGGCTCAGTAAAAAGGTTGGTACGGGAGATCTAACCATCTGATCGAGATGAGATTTTGAAGATTGGCTCCTCCCATCGTCCTCCATTTTTACTTTAATTTTCATGTCAATCAGATCCCGTTTGCCCCTCCTTCCAGTCACTTCTTTCCACCCCTCACAGTCTGCCTGTGTGTAGATCTATGAGACAACAGCCAAAAGATCTATTTTTCCCGCCCCCAAAACCATGTCAAAAAATTACAAAAAAATTAGTGCGTGATCCTCACTTCCCCCCTATCACCCATAAAATTCCCAGAGTCCAGATCTGAAAACTTCCCTCCGTTCAAAATTTATTCTCAGACAGATCACACTCTGCCCAGCCTATCCTGTGATCCGAGCCAGAAACAACCTCTGAGTTGTAGAGGTTTTCATTTCCAGTCCAACCGTTGGATGGACCTGGAATTTTCATATGTCTAAGCTCTTCGAGCCCTCTTTGCAACACGCTAGTCTCATTTCGATCCGACATCAGATTTGGGCATGGCGACAGTTTTCGCCGGAGCACGCAGGTTTGTCCAGGTCTGTCCCGAGATAGGCCAGCAGAAGGAGGATATAAATCAAATCCTCGAAAAATACGTTGGAGTAGATTCAACGGCCACTGCTCCTGGGGGTCGACCAGGGACCCTCCGCCATCGTCTCGGTAAACCGCCGCCTTCAGAAGGTCCTCGGAGATCAACGTCCCTTTGGACACTTGTGCTCACTATCCTATCGGCCAGCAATTTTAGATCCAGAGCCGCCGCCCGCAACCGCTCGGTACCCCGCTAGTACACTACCCGTCAACCCAGGATCGGCGCTCCCGGACCACTGTTGTGGCCTTTTACCTCCCTGCGTGGAGTGGGCCGTAATTTCCATGCTGTAATTAATTATATTTATTACACCGAGAGTTACGATTCTTGGCCAGAAAAGTCTTCCCCACGTCTCGAGCGTGGAGGTATGTTTTCGCTTCTCCGTTATCGCTTGCTTATTTAGTATATGTTGAATGCCGCGCTTGCATGAGATAGGATTCCTACCTTGCTGTAAATTCCATCACCGCTGTGACAGAGCGTTCACAAGACCCATCCTATGACCCGATCCGGCACGGAGGAGTGTAGACCACCCTTGACTCAACTCCGGTTCCTCAACCATGCGGATCCACGCGCTTCTATCGCTAGGGACGAGTCGTGAGTTGTGCTTCTTGTGGGGGACATTTCTCCTCTTCTGGAGCTCCTTGGAGTCACGCCGAGGTGTTCTTATTGTTCATGTCTTGCTGGTTGCATCTGTCCCAGGCGAGTTGAATCAACATAGCCAGTCCAAGGTGGCATTGTCCATCCGAGTCACACCCGTCCCGCATCAAATTGGTATTAGAGCGGGGTTGAGGCTAGGTTAGTCTTTGTTTAAAAAAAAAATTGATTCTAAAGTCATAATATCTTCAACAATCATCAAAATCATATCATCATGAATGAAGTTTCGTTATCATCAAAATCATAGCTCAACACATTCAACACATACAGACAGAGCGCACAATATAGAAATAACCCAAGCTTTATTAATAACCATGTTTCTCGAAAATAGTATGAAGACTAAATCCAGACAAGTCAACCATTAGAAAAGCTGTACGGGGTTTTGTATACATAGACTCTATGAAGAAATGGACACAGACTGTGTCAAAGGAAAAACTTGCACGGGGTACAGCATCCACGGGGTTCACAATAGCCTCAAAGCACTTGACTCAAAGAGGAATCTGCATGGGGTTTTCATTCCATGGAGTTTGCCAAAGTGTGCAAGGACTTTGTAACCTTGAAGGAGTTTGCACGGGGTTTAGACTCCACGGGGTCTATCAACATGTGCAGGGACTTGAAGACCAGAAGAAATGTGCATGGGGTATCATGTGCACGGACATGAAGTGCTCGGGGTACTATATGCTCAGACCTTGTAGAGATTTGTGCAGACTTCCGATATAAAATATGCATGGACTTAGTTCCACGGAAATGTGCACAGACTTCTTTGAAAAATATGCACGGGCTTCATTGCAGAAAAACTGCACGGACTTCGTTGAAGAAAATGTGCACGAACTATGTTAAGAAAACTATGCACAGACTTTGTTAAGAAAACTGTGCACAGACTCAATTTCAAGGAAATGTGCACAGACTGCATTGCTGAAAAGCATGCACGAGGTAAAGTCTGCACGGACTTGTAGAAATGTGCACGGACTTAGTCTTTCAAAACACCCCTGACTTATGCATGGGCTTAAAAGAGAAAATGTGCATGGACTTTGAACTGCACGGACTAAGGCATAGGTTGTATGCAAGTATGCATGAAGGCAAAAGTCTGCACGAACTTCAGGTCGAACAGATGCACAAATTACATGGGCTTTGTGCAGTGGAAATAAAAACGTGCACGGGGTTGAACTTGCACTGACTTAATATGCACCGGGTATGCATCGACACAGCGAATGCATGAATATGCACGGACTTTGCAACAGAATAAGACTTGTCAAAACAAGCAAGTATATGAGCAATTGCAAAGACCAAATGCACAGTATGCACACTGATGAACACACAATTGGATTTTTACAGCAAGTCATCCTCAGATAAAGCACATAAAACAATAGTTATTAAATGGCAGATCAAATGAAGAGTTGACAGTTAGTGTATGACATCATCAAAACAGTAGGAGCAAGACAATGGATGTCCAACAGTCTCCACCTTTAAGGTTCAACAGAATGGGACTTCCTCTTTGCAGTATTGAAATGCTTTGGTTTCAACACTCCCTTCATAGAATTCATTGAATTAATGATTAACAACTATTGGTTCTCTATTTCTGTTAATGGTGAATCAGCTGGTTTTTTTAAGTCATCTAGGGGTATTCGACAGGGTGATCCAATTGCCCTATATCTCTTTATCCTGGCCCAGGACACCCTGAGCAGAGCTCTGCATGACGCTTATAGGAGAGGTGCAGTTGGTTGGTTTGAAGGCCACCGCAGATGCCTTTCTATCTCCCACCTACTTTTTGCAGATGACACATTGGTGTTTGCTAAGGCAACTATTAAATCGGTCCAAAATCTATTTCAACTTTTGGAAACTTATGAGCAAGCTTCTGGCCAACTCATAAATGTGGGGAAGAGTGGCTTCTTTCTCCACCCCAAGCACACTCAGTCACTTCATAATAGAATTGAAAACATCACTGGGTTTACAAGACAAAATTTCCCACATAAATACCTGGGATTCCCTCTGGTTTTGGGCAGAACCAAAAAAATTCATTTTGTGGGTATCATTATTTAATAATTAACATGAAAGGGTTTAATAGCACTCATATCAGGGGCGTGATTTCTTAAGAAACGCCTACACGATGGGTGCGACTTAGTAAAAACATGACAGATGCTTGGACGCATCTTCCTTGAACCCAAAATAAAGAAACACCCTGTTCGAACTAGGAAGTAACAGGTGTTTGGGGAAATAATAATTTGGGGAAGGGATTAAGTATGGGAAATCCTAATACTAATATGACTCTTACTGAGAGTTTTACTCCCACTCAAATTCTAACTCTCCAAACACTATAAATACCAACCCCTTCGAGCCAACCTATTGGCCTTTTCTCTTCTTCCTCAACCCACGACCTGCTGTTACTCTTCTTCTCCAACAGGCTTTGCTGAGAATTTATTTCTCTTAGCAAACAAAAGAGCGGCTATTACTGTTGCTTCCTCCTACGGTCAAGCTTTAGAGGCTACCACTTCTTGTTCTTCAAACCTTCTGCTAATGCACTTGAAGGAAGGGGACATCATCAGAATTACTGCTGCCACAGGTCACAATAGAAAGCCAGTTCTTCCTCCTTATTCTTCCTTCTCTGCAGAAGCAAGGTAGTGATATCTCAGCATATCCCCAAGCCCAACTGTTCACTCTTCTCCTCAAAATGATCAACCTACTGCTTGGGAAGTTGCTGCTATTACTGCCGGCGTGAAGAAGCCTTGAGAGGAGTTATTGCGGCTGCTTCTTTATATCATAGTTGTGGGTCTACAATGAAGCTCCATTATAGACATAACTCTTATTTCCATCCAAATTGTGATTTTTATCAATCAAAACCCTCACAAGAAGGTAGGTTTTCTCAAGTACTATGCCTAATTTAATAAATACATAGATTCATGCATGCATATAGTTTCATTTTACCCTATTTTAATGACTTTCTGTTACAATTTCGGATTCACAGTGAAATAGCGACCTAGTCATGGGCGCTATTCAGAATTTACGACCATGTAACAGTCGCCATTTCCACGATTAATTATTAAACCAGCATATTCAAAATTTAATAACTTGAAATGTGGACATCTAATCAATTACATGCATGCATGACTAGACTCCTGGTATTTTTCTCTACATATTCATCTACTTGTCCTTGGAAAATTATTTGATTTGGAAAAGTGACACTGTTCATGCATTTTATACTCTGAATTGAACAGTGACCATCATCCTGTCGCTATATCAAAACCAGCGCCTAAAGTCTGGATGCTATTTTCTGAAACATGGTTACGCCATGGGCATGAATTAAAACAGAACCAAACTGTTGTGTTAAAAGGCTATAAAAATCCAGAACTTATTTACACTGAAATTGGAATAGGAATTTAAAAGTAACAGCTGGGTCATAGGCGCGGTTTATAAAATAGTGGCTGTATCCCAGACGCTATTTAAGAAATAGTGACCATGACCTAGGCGCCATTTTGTTGTCATGTGAGTTTTCTGTTATTTCATGTACACCCTTCCAATGGGTTACACACAAGACACTATATTCCAGCCGTGAGTATAGTCTCATGTTTCTCGGTATTTTATCGATTACCCCATACTTTCTCGATGACATACAAGACATTCGTTGGACATTCCATTCCTTCAGACTGGTGAGTTAGTCATAGAGACCTCTGTAAGTCTACGCTAGCCTTGGATTCTCTCAAGACAGTTGAGCTAGTTGTACCCTAAAAATCCTATACACTATTTTATAGTCATGTCTCTCTAAAGAAAATATGACTATCTAGCCCTCATAAAATGCCATTTTCTGACTTTTATGATAATATAGTCCTTTTCTAGTATGTGCGTCCAGAATAGTGGATGCTGATTGTGAATGACGCCTTGGTTAATGGACGCTCCCTGCACAGCAAACAAAATGCTATGAAGTCAGCGGCGTTCAAATTCCTCATACATCAATGGAAAAAGAAGGTTAGCCTATTCTGTGTCACCTCCATCCTTGCCTCACTGTCCATTACTCAGTGGGTCACAGACCTAAACAATGCCTTTGCCCCGATTCAACTGCCTCTCCTGGAACACACACTTCATTGAGAATCAGTAAAAAAGTCATTTATAGCTCATTTACATACTGTAGAGGAGACCACAACTGTGGCTGAAGAGGAGCAATTTCGTCACTGTTTTATGTTTTATTGTAGGCGCATGTTTAGTTAGGGTATTTTGGCTATTTACCCTTGTTATGAGGGTTATACTTGTCCACTGTGTAATTAATCTTGTTGCCCTAAGAAAATAATTAGAAGAGAGGGATCTGCAGCTCCCTTCCCAAGGCAGCAGGTCACCTATTCTTGTGCACATGTTCCCTCCATCTCTTCTCTTTTCTTCTTCTTCTCTCCTCTCTCTCTTAAATTCATTATGATGTTAGAGCAATCATGGGAGGCTACTCCTGCAGGTTTCATGGTGTGTCTGTGACTTCTTTGATAAACCCTATGTTCTGTGATCTACTATTCAAAACAGGAGATTAGGTGGCTGAGCACCATGGCCTCTCTCCCTTCTTCCTGGTGGCCAACTGAGGGTGTTCTCTTGTTGCGCTGGCTTCTCCTCTCTGTCCACCAGATCACCTTGTGGATTCCGGGGTTCCGGTGAACCTACTCTAAAGTGTGTCCTTATATTGGTGTTCAGGAGTCTCTGACACCCTTGCGGTGTGTATCCTCTTGTGATTATCCTTCAAGAGGCTGGCTTTCCTTCTGCTTTGCTGGAGATGTTGACCGTATCCGAGTCATCGTGTATTCCAATGATATCCAAGACTTCTACCACTTTGGTAAGTGTTGTTCCGATGGCTATTATTGATAATCACTCTACAAATAACTATGGTCAAATTGCATGCCACCAATTATCGCCTTCGCTATCTCTACTTGTATTTTTCTTGGTGGGAAGGGCCAGCTAGGTTATATCGATGGCTCTAATGAGGCTCCACTCTCCCTCTAGCAAGGGGGGGCACTCTGTATTACAGCTTATTTCAGTGAGTTTAAAATTAAATGACAAGAGCTTGACTATGATATTGCTTATAACTGGGAGTGTTCTACCAATCAAGCTCAACATTTGAAGCATGTTGAAGCCACCAATTTTTTTTTTCAGTTTCTTACTGATCTTGTTGCTCACTATGATACTCTGCTCAGTCAAATTCTGAGCATTGATACCCTTCCCTCCTTGGAGGCAGTCTTCTCGAGCATTCCTAACGAAGAAGATAGTCATCACATGATGTCCTGTTCTCCTGCTCTTCCAACTTCTCAAAGTGGAGGGGATTTCACTGCACTGGGAAACAAAGATGTTTCCTCCTTTTCAAAGCCTAAGACCTAGAGTAATCGTCAGTATACTCATTACAGTTGTGACAATCATGATATTAAGTTTTGCTGGGAACTTTATCCCTAGAAGAAGCCACAGAAATTCAAGAATGCAAAGGTGGCCGCACTGCTGAGGGGAAGGCTGCTGTCTCTTAGCTTGCTACACCCACCCCTCCTTATATAGAGGATGGCCCATCATTGTCTCAAGTGCTTGCACTGTCCACTTCTGACATTGCTTGCCTCCAGCGTGTTCGTTCTCAGTTTGGTCATATTGGTGCTTGTTGGGTCCCCTTGGGGCAGGAATACGGTTCTAGAGGGGGGGTGAATAGAACATTTACTGAAATTAAGTCCGATTAAAAACTTAACCAAACTTGCACAGCGGAATTACACAGATTGATAAGACTAAGATAATTAAGCAATTCACATGAATTGAATTAGACGTCTTGGGTTTTGTTATCATCAAAATCACTGGGATATGTACAACATTCTCAACCGCACAGATTCACACACTTCCCTCGCTAGGGACGAGTTATGAGCTAGAGTCCTAGGTTCGCATGCAAATTGATCAAGTCTACTATCCGTCCTGCATTAGAGGTTACAATGGGGTGATCAGGGCCCTGAGAACCAGTGCAAGCAGGGCCTTTGGCTACCTCCAGAGCTGGGACATTGAGTTCGAGGCCGCTGAAGACTTGGTGGACGGAGTTCTGGGTTGACTGTGGCTTCAGGAAGAGTAGCTCTCTTGATGGCATGCTTTTGGAGGGGAGCTTTGCTGAAACGACTATCCCCGACTGGAGACTGCATATCACTCACGCGATCGAGTCGACTGGACCAACAGAGTTTGTCTCTCATATAGAGCACTCTTATATGCTGAGAAACATTAAGGAGGTAGTTGCGAAGGTTGCCCGAGTGTTGGGCTTGAAGTCAGAGTAGTGGGCTCCTCTACAACTGACTCCCTTCAGGCCTTTAGGTAAGACGTGTTCTTTAATGTATTGTCTTTACCTTTCTCCTTTGTTTATTTGGCTAAGATTTAATTTCCTAGCATGTGCATTATGCAAGTTCTCATACGATTGGGAATAGCTCTTCAACAGGGATGTCTACTAGTAGCAGTGATAGGGACCTTCAGCCTCGACCGAAGCATCCCCGAGTGCAGAGGTCGGGGAGTCCTCTCACAAGCATGGGGAGGACGAACACATTGAGGTGGAACCGGCTTTAAGTAAGTGCCAATTCTTGACTCTTCCGCTTATATTTGTTTAGTCATTATGATTGGCTAATTTTATTACTATGGCTAGATTTGCAGCTCCACTAGAAACTAGGCAGAGGTGGCCTTCGCACCGGCCTTAGAGACTGATCCCTTGTTGGATGATAGGATCGAGTGTGACATTTACACAGATGAGATCCTCCAGGCGATGGTGGAGACCGGTCTCGATGCTGAGCCACCACCTCATTTCGAGCCACAAGGTGACTTTCTTGGGTCAGAGATGGAGTCACCACTCCTATCAGTGGGCAGGAGCACGAAGGAGCCCAGGATGGCTCTAGTGAGTGCTAAGCTATCATAGGGAGGGCTGACTCCTCCTTTCTTTGCATTTGTTATATTGGGGCTGTTGACTAAGCCTAATTGTTTTTATTTATCTGCTGATGATAGGGCGGCCGCCCTAGAGATGGTTCAGGAGATGGTTAGTACTGACCCATGGTAGAGCTTCCTTCTTTCGAGGCAGAGCTTGGGGTAACAGGCGACCTGACATCCCTTGTTATTGGAGCTATAGTGGTGCTACCGTCATAGCCATTAATGGAGTTTCTTCTCCCTCTGTTGCCAACTGTAGTCTCAGCTTGCACAGTGGGGCTGGTTGGGTCCACTACTATAGGATCCTCAGGTATGTGACTGGGAACATAGACCATATACTGGCTCTCTGTATTTTACTAACACTGGGCTCTTCCTTGTGTTTGCCACTGGTACCTCATCTCCTTTGGAGGAGGGTGAGCTCCCCCCTGATACGGCTGAAGTTGTAGGCATGGAGCCTGTAGCTATGCCCCCTACTAGAGAGGATGAGGAGGCCATTGACATAGAGGGGATCTCAAACAGGGGCACCTCTACTAGTAAGTTTTAGTCAACACTTTTAGTTGGCTAGCCCATGTTATAGGGCAAGATTCTATGTTTACTTTGTTGTTCTGGCGATCCACAAGGGATTCCACTTCCGCCGCCTCTAGGAGTTCGTCAGGGGCTTCCTCTCAGGCCTCTTTGAGTAGCAATAGCACCGCTATGTAGATAGAGGGGTTTTGCCCACTCTATGGCCCAGCAGTTGGCCTATTATTTTCGTACTAGATCTGGACTTCCCATGGGCTTACGCACCCCGCAAGTCCGTCACTACACCTGTTAATGTTAAGGAGAAGCCCAAGATCCAAGATTCTAAAGACTAGTCCATTATTCTCAAGTTAGGCCATCAACCGGGGAGAGGCCTCAGAGCACAACTCCAAGGATGCACTAAGCCGGTACCCAAGGGCAGAAAGATGAATAGATAGGGTCTCGGCTACCAAGAGTCCGCACTGTCAATGATGGGTGATTCAGGCCCACTTACATGAGATTATCGTCAACACTTTGTTAGAGGCCCTCTCCAGCCAGGCATGTTACAGTCACGATCAGCTCAGTCAAAAGAGAAAAATACGGCATGTGTAGTTGCCAGTCCGCCCCAGGTGCTAAAGGGGCCAGTTGATGATATGATCAACCTCAGCCAGGCATTTTCCAGACTATTTAAAGAACCTGTGGTTTACCCGAAAAAGAGTCAGGAGGTTCGGCTTGTATAGTGGAGGCCGAAGAAGCCGATTTGTCATCCTCATGGACGAGTAAGCTCACCTGATCTTTCTATTCTGTCTCCTTCCCCCATAAGAACCCTCCTCCAATAGCTCAGCTTCATTCCTCGATCGCTACCTCTCTTGGTTGATCCTTCAGTATTCCAATCTCCCCTTCTCCATAAGCAGCCGCTCGAATTTTTGATCATTGATTGTCCGTGCGGGCATTGCCCGCCGATTGATCTCACTTCTAGGTGGTCCCCTGATGACCGCGCCGATCTGTCCGGTGTGTGGTTCCGATCCACTGACCCGTTCTTCAATGCTATCTTCCACACCTTCTGCCCCAAGGCGCTTCCTCCTCCTCCTTCCTCTTCTTTGTCTTGATGTATGATTTCCACCGAGCTCCAAAAAAAAATGCCAATTTTAAAATGGAGATCTCGGTGGAAGATTACGCTAGCTTCGATCCATCAGCTTCCCAGGGGCACGAGACCCCTGCTTCTCCCCTCCCAGTAGATTTGCTTTCTTCTAGGTTAGATGTAGGGTCTATCGAGTCTAGGGAAGTAGGGTCTAGTCTAAAGAAGTAGGCTCTTATTCCAGGTCGTCCACCCCATCCAAGCCAGAGTCGCGCTTGCTTGCGCCTCGTTCCAGATCCTTTCTTGATAGGTTCTTGCGAGACCTAGCTCAGCGATGTCATGCTCTTTTGAGATGTCTAGAATTTATCGCCACGGTGATCGTGATTGAGGAAAATGAAGAGGAATTAGATGGGGTGTGGAGCGATGATGGATTAGGTGTCTATGAAGTTATAGATGAAAAGGACCCGGTCGATTCTGAGGACACCGATGTAGATGACACCGCCGACTTATATGCACAAGGTTTGAAGAGGTTCGATGAGCTATCATCGGCGGTGGATGAACCTACAAAGGAAATTAACTTGGGAACCGAAGAAGATCCCAGGCCTATCATCATTGCTGCTAATCTCCCTTCAAGAGTAGAAGCTAATCTAATCCAAGTCTTGAGGGAGTGTAGCGATTCTTTCGCCTGGTCTTATGAGGACATACTGGGTCTTGACCCCTCCTTGGTGGAGCATTGTCTAGTACTGAAACCAGGGGCAACGCCAGTCAAACAGAAATCAAGAAGGTTTCACCCCCACGTGGCCCTAAAAATCAAGGTAGAGGCTGACAAATTATATAAGGTCAGGTTCATCAGAGTTGTTCTATATCCTCGGTGGGTGGCAAACATTGTCCCTGTTATCAAGAAGGATGGAAAAGTGCGTATTTGCATCGATTTTAGGGATCTTAACAAAGCATGTCCCAAAGACGATTTTTCGCTGCCTCACATAGATGAGATTGGGAGGCCAGTATGGACCGGTACTTCGAGGGGTTTGAGATGATGGACCACCGGAGGGTCAAGTATGCCAAAATGAAGCTGTTAAGACAAGCACAAACTTACTGGATAAATGTGGAGATCTTGCTGTTTCAGCGTCAGGAGCCCCAGGTAGATTTTTGGGATGAGATGAAGGACAAGCTTAGGTGCAAGTACCTTCCTGCCACATACCGTCAAAGGCTCATTGATAGGTGGCAGAATCTCTGCCAAGGGGATCGATTTGTATCTGACTACATCGCAGAGTTTGATGAATATTTTTTACAATGTGGCGTCAAGGAGGAGAGCACCATGCCTATTTCTCGCTTCCATCGTGGTCTGCGGCCCCACTATCAATATGAATTATTTCACTGTAATGTGACCACCTTGGAAGATGCATATCAGGTTGCTCTTGAGTTGGAGTAGTTTGAGGCGGAGTTCGCTCCCGTCTAGCGATCGAGGGTCACCTTTTAGCGTGGGACCGACTCTCATACCACGCCCAGCTCTTATAGTCAGTTTTTGGTGGCTCTTCCCTCGGAACCACCTTGCCAGGACCCCACTGCTCCTAGGCCCCGCACTCTCCTTCTAAGGGACCCTCCCCCTCGCCAGTCGGCACCCGTCCTTGCCCCTAGACCACATCAGCCCATTGTACCAACTCGACCCCTGCTTTCAACACCCCCAGTCCATCGAGAGGACAAGGGTAAGGGGCTGATGATCGGTGAAACTTCCCAGGGCACTAGGACGCGAGACCATTGTTATAGTTGTGGTGGAGTTGGCCATTTTGCGAGCAAGTGTCCTACTCTGGAATCACTTGTTATTACAGACACGTCGGCCCGTGACCCCACGCCCGAGTTGGTGCCAGTCAGTTATGAGCCGGACCAAGATCTGGCTAAGGAGTTTTTTGATGAGTTGTTGGAGGGCGAGCAGGTTGACGTCCCTGATACCCAGTATCAGGATGACATATAGTTGGGTGCAGTCAGGTGCATCCTGACCCAGCCTCAGGTGAGTGACGACTGGTGTTGTACTACCATCTTCCACATATTTTGTAGGCTAGAAGGGAAAGCCTGTAAGGTGATTGTAGATAGTGGGAGCTACATTAACGCTATCTCCACGGGCACAGTTAAACGCCTTGGTTTGACGCCCGTGGATCACCCCACACCATATAGAGTATCTTGGGTGGATTCCACTTCCATCCTAGTCAGACTGTGGTGTTTGGTGCCGCTACAGTTCCAGGCATACCATGATGCGATCTGGTGCGATGTGCTATCTATGGAGGTGGGTAGTATCATCCTCGGTAGACCTTAGCTCTTTGATCGGGATGCCACCCTTCATGGTCAGTCGAACACATGCACCTTCGACCATGGTGGCCATAGGATTACTCTCCGCCCTATCTAGCCGTAGGACCCATCTATCCGAGGACCAGTTGGCCCCAGCATTGCGACCTCTTCTAGTCAAGGGATGGCCGACCCTCCCGCCTCATCCTCGGCATGGGCCACTACCGCGTCAACTGCTCCTAGCAGAGTGGACCCCCCACCCAGGAGGTTGATGATGATTAGTCCCAAAGAGATGGAACAAGAAGTGACTGGGGGTAGTCGTATCCTTGCTATTGTTGTCCGCGGAGTGGAGGATGTCACCCCTAGGTCTGAGGATGAGCACTCCCCAGAGATAGCTGCGATCCTGCAAGAGTTTTCAGATGTCTTCCTGGAAGACCTCCCTGGAGGCCTTCCACCTATGTGGGATATCAAGCATGAGATCAACCTCATCCCGGGCTCATCTTTGCCCAACCTTCCACACTATAGGATGAGCCCCATGGACCATGCCGAACTTCAAAGGCAGGTCGAACTAAGGCCCAATTAAGCAAAATAAGGGAAATTGACTAACAACATGACTCAATTACATATGACATGACTCAATAAAATAAAAATACATATGATATGACTCAAATGAAAGGGAAAATAACATGGGATAACATAGGCGGACTCCTCAAAGTGGTGCCGGAGATCCGAGCTAAGGAGAGCGACGTGGGATGCCCTCATCAGTCGATCCTTGATGCGACGGCCCGACGGTTTGGTGTACGTGGTGCACGTTACAGCTTAATGTCCCCACTAGGACAGTCTTGAAAGTCGTGGCCGACGATCGGCCAGCAACAGCTTTGACGGCTCTTTTGGGGAGAGCGTTGTCCTCTGTAGCGCCGGACACCTCTACGTCCAGCAGGTTGACGAAGGCTACCCTGAGGAAGTTGGGGAAGCCCACCATGGGAGGGAAGCCCTCGAAACAGAGAGGAATGGCCAGGTAGCCATCCCTGATGTGGCTCTCAACGACTTGGGCGCCGAAAGTGACTGCAATTCCTGTTGTCAAACTGTGATTTTTTCTTTTGCATTTGCAAAGTAGAGCAATTAGTGTTACAAGAAGGGGGCCGTAGGGCCCTCAATTCCGGCAAAGAGATGAAGGGTGGATTGGTCCGACTAGGCGTGCCAGACTTGTGGACACACTTTTTATCGTATATCATCTTTTTATTTGTTTATCGATTTATTAAGTGCGTGGGCGTGCCAGTCACATGTGTGACGATTTGTTCGGGCTCCGAAGAGCCACAAGTGTGCTCGATCTGACTACGTCAGACGATTGTGTGATTCGGGTCGAGACCAATGCCCATCATACCGTAAAGGTCATGATGTTATTTATATTCCCCAAATGAGGAAAAACCCTTGATTAATTACCGAAATTAAGGGCCCTGCGACCTGAAGAAGTAATACTAATTGCATCAAATAAATGGGCGCAAAAGGAGTTGAAGTGCGATGCAAGCATAGGCTCAATTATTGATCAACGTGATGTCGCAAAATCATTATCGGACACCTGCCGACTCCTTTAATATTTAGGTGGTGACCCATCATGAAAACACGGAGAACCTAATCATGATGACGTGTCAATGTATGCCCTGCCAAGAGCATATTTAATGTTTGCCTCTCGAGGGGATGAGGGCAGCTCCGAATGTAGATAAGCCGATCTCTGGGGGATGTCGGCCCATTGCGTTGTTTGAGCAAAGACCATGATGGGTAGGGTTCCCAGGGTCTAGGCCCGCACCGCGGGGCACTCTTAATTTTCCCTTTAGTGGAGTCACGAGGAGATGAGATGCCGAAGGAGTTGCAAGGGTGGTGCCTTAGAGGTTTTAGGCCTAGCTTGCCCTAATTACGTTCGACTGGTTTTAGTTCTATCGCGGTGTGGATTTTATTTCAGTCGTGGCATGCAGGTGATTTTTTTACTAATATGTTTTGCCCTCTCCATTTATTGATGGTATTCAAGCACGCGAGGGTGAGAACATGCACAAGGTTGAGTTAGATACAGGGGGACCGATCCCTAGGTACGAGGCAGAGGTAAGTCCTCACACATAGGGGTAGCCACCAGTCGGGCGTGACCCGACCTTCTGCATACCTCCATTTTATATACTGCATGGGGGGTCATGGCATGCAAGCACGAATAATGTAATGCAATGGTTAAATGCGTGCAAAAAAAAAAATACTCTCCTCTCTCTCTCTTTTTATGTATATGGTGAGGTGCACGGGATGGTACTATTTTATTATTAGTGAGATGCATACAGGAGAGCCTCTTAGTTGACCATTTTTTCCTTCCCTTCATTGTGTGACTTGTAATATTTAGTCCAGTTCTCTGAGTCCTCCACAATTCTCTTGTTTTAGTTGGAGCATTTTATCATTATTTGTTCCATTTATTTGTTGCTTCCTCTCTCTTTTAATGTGTTGTTATTTCTGACAAAAATTCAACAGCATCTCCCCTTGACCCAGACACTAAGGGAGGTGTAAGGGGAACACGCCCACAAGGAGTGGCGAGACCCCACAATTTGAGGTGCATGCTGGGGCACCAACACCTTTGAGAAAACTCCGAAAAGTCCATGGATCAGCAAGCATGGAAATGTTCAGCTAAAATAGGTTGGATGTGCACCGGATGAAAAGGACTGACAAGGTGTACCGGTTGAACAGCTAGGATGTGCCGGATTGGAAAGGTAGGGCAGGCGTGCCAGATTGGCTAGGCTAGGGGGGTGTGCGTCGGGCTGGGTTAGGTGGAAGCTGTGCCGGGTAGAGGGCAGTTGGGGGTGTACCGGGCTAGGATGGGCCAAGAGTGGGCCAGACAGCGAGGAAACCAAGCATGTCGGGCTGGACGGGTTGGAGTGTGCCGGTAGGGCCGAGTCTAAGGTGCGTCGGGTAAAGGCATGCATGGAGTGTACCAGACGGGGGATGGCTGAGGGTGTATCGGGCGTGAGCATGGGTTAGTGTGTCAGCGGGCAAGAGAACTGGGGTGTGCCAGACGGTGAGGAGGTCAAGCGTACCGAGCTGGACAGGTTGAAGTGTGCCGGTAGAGTCAAACCCAGGGTGCGTCGGATGGGGGCTAGTATGTGCGTACCTGTGGGAGACCTGGGCAGAGTGCACCGGGTGAAGCTAGGTTGGGTGTGCCGTTGATTCTGAGGGAGGGGCAGGCTAGGGGACGTTTGACTAGTGGGTAGATTCAAGGTGTTGGATGACAAGGGCAAGCTCAATCTGTTCAAGGGATGAGGTGTACAATGCTCAAAGGGGCTTCCCATGCTAAGACCAGGTGGGATGTTCGGGAGTAAAACTCAAGGAGGATGACACTGCTGTAGAGACTATGGTAAGAAGACCAACTTCACACCCCCAAGCCGGTGGCACTATTCATTAAGTCGAATAGACCCTGTGATGTTTTGGAGAGCAAGCAACTTCGGTAGCAAGGAAAAAGGAAACAAAGAGGGGATGAAAACAAGCCACAAAATGCAATATGGAGTGGAGAAGCTGACTATTACAACAGAAAGGAGGAAGATATTTCTTTTATTCATAGCAAACAAGGTGGTGAGAGCCTCAGCTGAGAGGCCAAATACCATGTAGTACAGAGAGAGAGTAGAAACAAGAAGAAACCAAGGAAGAAATGAAGAAGGCCTGGGGAAGGGAGATAAAGGAGGGACCAAGGCCCTTCCCCCTCCCCTTTACTACATCCTAAACCTCTCCCTTTCTTCTTGCTTACTCTCTCTTCACTGCCTTCTCCACCGAGCTCCTGGAACTCCCTGGGTGGTGGACCGGTTGCAACTCCTTTCTCTTCCTCTTTTCTCTGTAGCTCCCTTCTGTATGTCTCGTGTGTCTATGTTTCTCGTCGAAGCGAGGGGTTTTTATACGCGTACGTCGCGTTGACGTTTTTTGACAATGGGGGTTAATTAGAGATTGACCCCCGGTCTTGTCTCCTGGCAGGGATCGTGTGCATGCTTGAACTAAGTGTTGACACCACGGTAAGGTCTTGATTGGTTTGACGTGAATCCACTATGCGCCAAGGGCCACGGGCAATAGCCGCTGTGTTTATTGCCGATGGCACTGGTCCAAGGGCTGTGTTGCGTCACCGGGTGAAGAAGAGATGACATTGCACTGGGTTGAAGGACTACAAGCCCTGCCATTGGAAGGGCATTGAAGGTGTGCCATTGGAAGGGCATAGTGAGTGTGCCGTTGGAGGGCTTGAGGAGTGTGCCGTTGAAGAGCACAGTGAGTGTGTCGCTGAAGAGGCTTTCAAGGCGTGCCGTTGGAGAGCCCTTCAGGGCGTGCCATTGGGGGGGCCTTCCAAGTGTGCCGTTGGAGAGGCATTGGGGTGTGCCGGGTCAAGGCCTTCAAGGCGTGCCGTTGGAGAGGCCTTGGGGTGTGCCGGGTCAAGGCCTTCAAGGTGTGCCGCTAGAGGCCAGTTTGAACCCATTGGCATCAATGGTTGCAGTCTGTTGATTCTCTTCAGAGACTCAGGGGCTGTGAGCTTCCTGGGGTTGGTTCTTCTTCGCTGTCGTGCTTTCGAGGACGGCCTCACGATGGTGTACATATTCGGGAAGTTGTTTCCTACTTCCCTGCAAGGGCAGTAACATTCCTCGGAGTCTTGGGCATCCCACTTCCCCAGGGGCTTCTTCACTTAGTTCCGTCGTCGATACGAGACTGGGCGCGATATATGGACGTGCAATTTTACACGTCCACAAATGCCCTCCACTCGCGTGCGCCGCGGGAGAAGGATGAGACAAGCGGTGCTCGTGGGTGCGCCTGCTCTCAAGGGCTGTGTTCGAGGCTCAACGTCTAAGGAAGACGACGGTCTCGGCTCTGCCTTGTTATCAATGCTTGCATAGATGGATACCGGGACTTACCAACATATTGGTGCATATGGATAGACTATTCTTGTATATATACTTGTATGTATATATACATATGCATAAATAATTCAGACCCAAGTGCAGGGACCAGGGGATACGCCCCCATTGCGTCCCCATCACTCTACAAGCAACCCAATCTCTCAGGTGTGTCAATTCTTTTCTCTTTGCCGTATTCAAGAATTAAGTTGGCAGGCCGGCGATGGCAATTAAAGTTACAATTATCGACGCCACTGAGGCTTTTACCGACTTCTGCCCCCATCTCTTTCTGGGGAAGCCGCCTCAAATCCCCGTGCATGGCCAGCCATGCATCATGTGCGCAGCATCTTCCTCCTTGTGAACAAGCAATGAGTAGCAGGGTCGGAGAGGAAACGCGTACACATAAACCCACATCCCAACACCCTGTAATAATGGGGGCACTGATCTCCTCCCCTGTTCCCATCCCCATGACCCAATATCCAAGGCTTTGAGCAGCCAAACCCGCCGAGAATCCGGTGGAAAGCAGCCGGTCATAAGTATGGGGGTATGCCTGAGACGACGACCCACTTCCACTCGCGAACGCTGCTGGGAGAGTAGAAGAGGGAAGAGAAGGGTATCATGGCTTGGTTCAAGGGTTTAGCAGCTCTCCAGCTGGTGGTGCTCTTGGTGGGCACCGTCTCCGCCAACCAGGCGGCCCTCCTCGACGGGGAGGAAGCCGTGACTGTGGACGTCAGGAGCCTGCTCCCGCAACCGCGCAAGGTCAAGGCACCTAAGCCTCCGCCGGCGCCGTCCCCCCTGAGGTACCATGTTGCCGTCGAGGGCGTCATCTACTGCAAATCTTGCAAGCTCGCGGGCTACAACAAGTATGTGGATGCGTCGCCGCTTCCAGGTCTGCTAGCTCTCTCGCTCTCTCTCTCTCTCTCTTTCTCGCTCTCGCTCGCTCTCTCGCTCGGATTCACATCTTGCGCACGTCCCTGTTGCGGTATATATGCACATCCAAACCCATCGGATGACTTCAAAAGCACCCTTGCTTTTCTGCACCTTCTTGGCCATGCAGGCGCCGTCGCTAGGTTAGAGTGCCACAACAGCGACCAGCAGAACGTGTCGCTGGAAGCGACGACGGACAAAAACGGCTACTTCTTCCTCCAAGCGCCCCAGGTGAGCTCCTACGCCGTCCACAAGTGCAGGGTGTTCCTGGTCTCCTCGCCGCTGGCCTTCTGCAACAAGCCGAGCAACCTCAACGGGGGCGTGAAGGGCGGCAAGCTGAAGTACGAGAAGATCATCTCGGACGGGACGAACGAATACGCGCTCTACACCTCCGGGTTCCTCCAGTTCGCCCCCACCCACTCCGATTCGTGCCCGAATTAAGTAGATGCTTACGGCTTGGAGAGCCTGGTGTTTGGGAAGGGGCTGCTACCTGGGGAGGGGTCGTGCGTGTGGTCTTTCGTTAGCCCTAATCACCATGTTACTTGCTGCTGCTGCTGCATGCATGCTGCTGCTGATACGTAGCAGCTAAAGAATAATCATCCATTTCCCTTCTTCTTCTTCTGTGAAATCTAGGCATGTTTTCATGGTTTCTCTGTGGTTGATATCAGAACATAAAGGATCCAAGGGCTACGAACTTGACGGTAGCCCATGGGCTTTCTCCCGGAAAAATATAATACTTCTAAAGAGGCAGCTAGCTCTTGGTGTTTCCTACACGGTATAGTACATTGTTTTCAGATACATGCTGCTTCTCCTCTCTCCAACCACTAATTCGTACTATGTTAATTTCAAAGAGGGAGTCCGATCGTAATTAAGATGAAGTTGTAATAACGAAGAGATTATATATCTCTTGTTAAAAAACAGATAAAACTAGCTAATTTCTTTATGACTCACTTTGATAATAGGTTAGGATAACTCATATGAGATGGGCCATACCCAGAATCACATCATGGTCTCAACTGCAAAGCATAAAGTTTTGGTAGCAAATTCCACCCTTCCATCAACACTGGCACCCCCTCCAGGTAATAAAGGGTAATCATGAAATCACCAGTAGGCAGCTCCACTGTCAAGTCACAGGATAACTCGGTAGTAGACTCAGCCCACTCAATGAAATCCTCAGATATAAACGAATGGGAAACACCAGAATCGAACAAAACCCGAGCTGCACAACCGAGAATCATAACTGTACCTTCAACAAAATGAGATGCCTCAACCTCTGCCCAGGTCATATGCATTACATGCCCCCAGGATCTCTGTCTCCCCAAGCTAGTAGACCACTATGGTTGTGGCTACGGAACCTGCGCCTGTTGCTGCGACTGTTGAAATTGCTACGGTGGCTGTTGAGGCCGAAACTACTGAGGTTGGAACTACGGTGGCTACTGAAATTGATGTGGCTGGTGCGGCTTCTGAGGACAGTCACGTGTAACGTGCCCCATCTGGTTGCATCTGAAGCACGACACAGGCCACCATACACGACCTGCCAGGGTGAAATTTGCCACACTAAGAACACGACCCCTACTGGCCTCCCGTTGAACTCTGCCACAGTGGTAGTGTTGTAGGCTCCTGCACACTGCCCACTGACACCTGTCTCTGCTCCTGACGCTCTTGACACCTCCTGCCAAAACCAGACTTCCTGAACAACTGTCTGAACCTTGACCCCAAAGATGTAGAACCCGTGCCAGAAGACGAAGAAGAAGATGATCCTGGCCTGCTCGGAGAATGCTGGAAGATACCCTACTGCTGCATAAACCTCTGCTGACTATGACCTAACTGAGACTGCTCAGCTCTGGCCTGCTCCTGGGTCCTCAATAGATCTAACTCCAGGGTTGCTATAGTCTAGTATGCTGCATCCATATCTGTGACACGGGTCACGATCAATGCCTGGCGAAGCTCTGCCCTCAGGCCCCTGATGAACTGCTAAGTCTTCATTTCTTCATCCGCCATAAAGTGAGGAGCATAACGGCCCAACTCCACGAATTTAGATCGATACTGAATCACTGTCATATCCTCCCGAGTCAACTCCATGAACTAGTACATCCTCTCTATCTTGACATATGTTGGGCTAAAGGCAAGCTCAAAAGCTGCATGAACTCCTGCCACAATATCTGCTGAAGGGGGTGAGACTGGAAAGTCGTCTCCCACTCCAAAGTCCATCAGGATAGAGTTGGACCCTACAACTGGTAACTGGCCAACAGAACTCTCTCATCCTCCACACACTCCATAGAGCAGAACACTCTCTCTATGGCATCGATCCAGGACCTCACCGCATCGGGATCTGGTTGTCTCTCAAATTGAGGTGGGTGAAACTGTAGAAACTCCTTCAAAGGTCACCCACGACCACCTTGAGATGATGTGCCCTGTCTAGCTTCTCTGCCCTGCTGCTGAAGATAGAACTGGTACATCCCTTCAAAGAATTCAGCCGGAGCCGACGCCCCTGTAGCTGCTGTCGCTGGGGGAGTTGATGTCTTACTTTGTTCCTCCTGGGCCTCAGTTGGCAACTCAGGCTGGAACTGGGTCCTCCTTCTAGGTGCCATCAATCTTTTAGCACACAAGAGAAAGAAAACAACAAAATTAATAAAGCACGGTGTCCTATGTTAGTTGTTGACTGTACTAAATATTGTGGACTCTCTGGATCGCTGCAGTTATTTTAGGTTCCTATACACTTTCACAACCTCGCTTTGATACTATCTATAACGACTCAAGATCAGAGTACTGGAAAGGAACCGGCGCGACCCGAATCTTGGCCCGCCACCCAAGAGCCACGGTGCTTAGAAGGGTTATTTGCATAATAGTCCAGAATTATAGATATATAAGTCCAACTATTAAACACAAGTCCAAAAGTACAACTGCACAGGACATACCCCGGCCAAAATCACAAAAGGCCAACCATACTACTGTTGGCAGACTAGGACCGGTCTCTAAAAGCACGGGAACCACTAGTGGATGGCTGCGGCTACTCACCTGAAAGAAGGATGGGTGAGTCACAGCCAGACTCAGTAGGGGTCACGTGGATCCCTACCTCGCAACTAAACAAGCAAATATGCACTAAAGCAATTAAAGCATGCATTTAAAGCAATGACCATGCATTGGCATAAATTAAACACAGGTATAGCAAAGCTATAAAACCTATCTAAGCAATTTAAACAGCTAACTATATGCCAATTTAATATAAATATTAGCGTTAGGAGCTAAATCTAATAATAGAATAAACTTCAGCTAACCAAGTGACAGGAAGAAGGGAAGAAAACTCCTAGAAAGTAGAAACCAGATACATCCACTGACAGCTTACACAGCGTCTCAAGCAACTCGCATGTCAGATCGACACAACATGTAAGAGGCGTAATAGTACTAAACCAAGTAACTAGTTAGAGTAACACTCGTCAGTGTTAGTCCATGCCTCTGATCACGTGTGTACACACTGATTCCTACCTGAGTCAGACTCTCTAGCTAGTTTTCCCTCTCAGTAGGATGCTACTGTTGGCCGAGGGCCCATGGAACTAGCTTAAAAATTGTGTATTGGGAATGCCCCTTCACCTCTTCCAGGCACGCCGACACTAAGGGTCGCTGGGCTACGACTAGTGGTTTCATCACAAGGAAAGTGGAAGTAAGTCTACTGGGATCTAAAAAGTGCCATAGTTCATAAAAATATTTTAAATATGGCAAGTATGTAACATTGAATGCATAAGAACATGATTATGCAAACTTTGAAATCTTAAGGGATGTGACGGTCGAACAGTGCCCCGTCACAGTCTCTGGCGGTCAAGCCTTGGTGCGCTACATGGCTGTGACGCACCACTAAATGACCGCTAGAGACACCCGAGGGTTATAAAAATCCACAGTTTTCACACCCTCTAACGCACCAGGGTTGGTGCGCTATAAGGCTCTGGCGGTTGCACGATAGACTGCCAGGCCAACCGCCATACAGGGTCAACGATCAAATGACCAGGTCAAAGGGTTGTAACGGTCTAAGGGTGGACCGCTACAAAGGGTGTGACGGTCCAATGTTGGGCCGCCACGGTGTCCGTAACGCACCCATTGAGGGCCGTTACAGTGTGACGGTCACTGGAAGGACCGTCACACAACCCAGAAATCGAAGGGGCAGAGTTCGAAATCGAACTCCCTCCCGATCGAGCCGAATCGATGAGAATCGCAGAAAAAATCTGTTTTCCTACCAACCACCCACACATAACAACATTCTACAGCTATAAAACCTAGCTACGATGTTCATAGTGGATTAAAATATAAAAATGATATTCATGGCACAAAAAATGAAAATGACAATGTTCGTGCTCCTGAAGACACAACAATGACGGGCACAGCATGGGGAATGCTCCTAGCAAGCTCGGGTATCCATCCCCCTACCTGGATTGCTTCGAGAACGTCGTTTAGGGTGCATGCACGCAAAGGGTCTCCGCTAGTCACCTCGCCCCATCTCGCCTCCACACACCGCGAAGCGCGTCGAGGTGGGCGTCAATGCGCTCCACTCAATGCGAGGAACCTGCCGGTGTCCTCCTCGTCTCGAACCGCAGCCCAACTGGTGCGCCCCCAAAAGAGAGAGAGAGAAGGAGCCGTGTGAGTGAGAGAGAGAGGGCGTGAGGGAGAGTGATCAGTGGGAGGAGAGAGAGAGGGGTTAAAAGTTTCCCACTCCTATCCCTTTCACTCACCCTACCGGGCCACTCGGGAGCCCATCCGTCACCGTGCCGGTGCAGAATCTAGCCCTCAGGAGCAGGCGTTTGTTTCAGAGAAATTACCCTTCCACTAGTGCACCTGCACCCAACCCCCCAATTCCTTCCTCAACAATAGAAGCAAAAGAAACCGACCCCTTGCCTGGCACTAGATATGATTTGCTACAACACTTGGACCGGATGCTGGCCAAAATTTCTGTTCTGGAGTTAATCAAGAGGTCCACGCCACACCAAGATTCCCTAAAGGCTTTTCTACATAAGGTAATGGTTAGCGAGGACGTGGCGGTAGATAGCTTGCCATCGGTGTTGGCCACTATCACGAAGGGGCCATCTATTTCTTTTTCTGAGTCAGAGCTAGCACCCCCAGAGACACGTCAGATGCCACTATGCATTTCCATTTCACTAAATGAAGTGGCCATTGATTCAGCTCTAGTGGACATGGGAGCATCCATTAATGTCTGTCCCTTGAGCACGTTGCGTGCCTGCAACATCTCTGAAGACATGTTAAAGCTGACACCGACAACTATCATAGCCTATGATAACTCCAGGCGAGCTTGCCATGGGGTCGTGAGAGTCCAGGCTGAGCTAGGGCCTTTGACAATGGCCATGGAATTCTATGTGTTGGACATAGACCCAATGTTCAAGGCTATTCTGGGCCATCCATGGATTAACAGCTTGAATGCAGTACCTTCGACCGCTCACCAGTGCCTCAAATTCCCATTTCAGGGGCGGGTGGTCAAGGTGATGAGTATTTCCACGATTCAAACAGTCGATGCTATTGCTGACAAGATTTTGCCTACCCTTTGGCCAAGGAACAGGCCAGTTTTATCAGTGATGGACTTGAACTTCCCATGGGCATATGCGCCACGCAAGCCCACTACTGCACCCGTTGATGTCAAAATCAAGTCCAAGATTAGAGATGATAAGGGATGGCGCATGATATTAAAATTGGGCTATTAGCCGGGCATGGGTCTCGACGCACAATTATAGGGACGGACTAAGCCCGTCCCTAGGGGCAGAAAGATGAGCCGAAGGGGTCTCGGGTACCGGGAATCATCATTGTCTATGTTAGGGGACTCCGGGCCATTGACATGGGATTACCGCGAGTATTTTATCAAAGGGCCGCTGCCGCCTGGTACACTGAAGACACCGTCGCCATGCCAGAAAAAGAAGGAAAGTGTCACTTTTGCTATGCCCGAACCGCTTCCCTTGTCAGATGGCCTGGTCCATGATGTTGCTGATTACTCCAAAGTTTTTTCCATGATGTTTGCCGATGAGGAAAGTCTGAAAAAGCCTGAGGGGTGGATGATGCAGTACACACGTAGGAAGCCATCCCAACGTCTATGGGAGATGGAGAGCTCGACTACCACCTTGTCTCTTTCCCACCTTATTTTTATTCTTCAGTAGCTGACTTTTGATCCTCGCCCACCTCCTCTTCTCTTTGATTCGTCCATGTTTCAATCTCCCTTCCGGCCTGAGAGGCCGATTGAGTTCTTGATCATTAACTGTCCATATGGGCATTACCCGCCGATTGATTTGGTATCCAGATGGTCGCCCGACGCACCCGCTGATTTATCTAAGATGTGGTTTCGGTCCTCCGACCCATTCTTTGATGTGATTTTTCTCACTCTATGCCCTCGGGCCCTTCCTCTCCCTCCAGCAGATTCTTCTTCTTGCTGTGTGTTATCCACTGAGCTCGACCAAAAAAAATGCCAAATTTAAAACTGAGATCTCAGTGGAAGATTATGCTACGTTCCGTCCATTCTCTCTCCAGGGGCACGAGGCCCCTGATTCCTTTCCAGTAGATTTTCACACCTCTTCATAAGGCTCCCCATCTATGGGCAAGCCGCTCAACTGGCTAAGGCTCCACAGGTCTAGTGACGTCTCGCCTTTCGCCGTGTAAAAAGTGTTGGTCTCTCCACTGAAGACTTCAATCATTCCGCAGCAGAGTCCCTTTGAAATAGAATAGCCATAGCGGGAGGCGTAGACGCTATGGTAGATGCCGACTCGAATAAGGAGTGGGGCGTAGTTGAATAATACATATTCGGTAAACTCTACGGCCCCTTCTCTGAAGCTATGGGTGTCTTGGAGCTTCAACTCCCCGAACCATCCCAGCGCCAGCTCATGATTAAATCTGACAGTCAGACAGCCCAAAATAAATGGTTCTTCTTTGTAGCCCCACTTCAGCGACACCAAGAACAAGCCGGAGTGGTGTTGCTCACCCTGAGCCTGGCCCGCAGCCATGTCCCATTTTGCTGGAGTAAAGTCAAGGGTTCTTCCTAATTTATCTCCTGTCGGCAGCACGGCCTCTAACCCCAATACAGGTTCCCACTTGCGGGCTTCACCCACCAAGTACATTGGGATGCTTCTGGGAACAACATGGGACAAGCTGTCCCGAGCCTTTAGAACTGCATGCTCCATCACCTTCACAACCCATAGCTCTTGCCTCTCCCGAGACCGTGAAGGCTTAAGGAAGTGGAGCAAGTGCCGGTCCTTCGGGAAATCTCCCATGTAGCTCCCTGTAGTACGGTCAAAAGTGAAGCCTTTCCCAGTCTTGGCAAGCCTCCGAACGTCCATGCTCTCGATGTCTGAGCCCGACGACTCGGCCAGTGCCACTACCTCGGCATGATCTCGGTCCAGCAACATTAAGCCACGTGACCACTGGCACTGGAGGTGGAGGGACGAGTCTGGCACCAGCAGCAACGGGAGCGGAAGAACCACTCGGACCAGCCATTTATCTACAAAGTGCAATGAACAAAGATCAGAACAAACTGCAGATAATGAGAAATCAAGAACTATGAAGGGGGAGAAGGCTCCACTGTAAGCAAAAATGGGAGGAAAAGAAAGAAGAAAGAAGCAGCTTAAGACTCCTTTGCACGAGTCTTCCCCGGCACGCCCTGAGGGGTCTTCGCCGGCACGCCCCGGGAGTGGCCTTCACCGGTACACCCCCAGCGGCCTTCGCCGGTCTGCACTCGAGTGACCTTCACCGGCACACTAAACCCCCTCACCAGTACACTCTTTGGAGCTCTTCTCCGGTGCACCCTCCATGCTCTTCGCCGGTACGCCCTTTGGTGGGCTTCACCGACACGCTATTGAGTGGCCTTCCCAGGCACACCACAGGGCAGCCTTCACCGGTACACCCACTAAAGGCCTTCGTTGGTACGCTCCTTAGCGTCCTTCTCCGGTACGCCTGCGAGGACCCTAACCACGCATGCCCTTGGCAGAGGTCCACTAAGTGCCACGAACCCAAGAACAAAAAATAAACAAAGAACGAAAGGGAGGTGATGAATGAGATGATGAAGAATGAAGGCTATAAGGGGACTATTGTTGAAATGACCAGGACTCCGTCAATTTCTGACGAAATTTTGGCAGAGTTTCTCCTAGCCCAAAGGCGTAAGGGGAAACACGAGTGCACGCTCACAAGGAGTGACGGCCCTAACAAAGTGGTGGTGGGTCCCGCAGGGCAACACCAGAAGTCCTTTGGCTGAAGTGTTCCTCTCCCCCTTCGCCGGCACGCCCCGGGCGGCCCTTCCCCGGTACACCTCGGGGCAGCTCTCACCGGCACACTCTACGGCGTCCCTTCCCCGGCACGCCCTGAGGAGTCTTCCCCGGTACAGCCCAAGCAGACCTCCGCCGGCATGCCCTATTGCGGGCTTCGCCGACACGAACTTTCACCCCTTAGTGTGTGTCGTTACGCACATATATCCTGAATCAGGACAGCGTTATTTTAACAAGTATGGACCTAGAAATTTGAAGACAATGTATTAATAATATATTACAGGCAAACATGCACGCGAGGCAAGTAATCATGTAGAATAAGTTGTGTTCACCATCTTTCTCTTCCTTTTTTTGTTTTCTTTCTTCTTTCTTTTTTTATTTTCTCTCTTCCCTTTTTTCTCTTTTTTCTTTTTCTCTCTCTTTTTTTATCTTTTTTATCTTTCTTTCTTCTTCTTTTTTTTCTTTCTCTTTTTTGTTTTCTCCCTTTCTTTTCTCTTCTTTTTTTTTTCTTCTTTTTTTTGTTTTTTATGGGGCTTAATAATAAGCACACTTATAGGCCGGCTATTTTATAGGTGGGTGGTTGACGCCACGGCGATGGAGAGAAAGTGTTATATGTTGTGGTGAATCCTTATAGGGATCAATGCTGGTATAAAACCAAAAAGGGGGGTCTTTTTGTTTATTCATTCGGACAGCAGCTCTGGGCCAATGCTTAGATGATGGTTGGCTTCGACTGAAGGTCTTGACGCCGAATGACTTGGCTCAGACGCAATTTCGTGATGCCAAGAGGTCTTTTTGTTCATTAGTTCAGATGGCAATTTCGGGCCAATGGTAAGAGGATTGTCAGCTTAGACCGAAGGTTGTGACGCCGAATGACTTCACTTAAACATAAGGTCATGACGCCAAGGGAGAATTTTTAACCAGTTTAGGTGAAAAGTCATGATGCTAAACAACTTGGCCTAGACGGTATGTCATGTTGCCAAGATAAACTGTTACTGGCTTAGGCGGAGAGCCATGACGTCGGATAACTTAGCTTAGATGGTAGGTAATGATGCCAAGATTTTTGTAGGTTTATGCACCATCCTAGACGAAAGTCACAGTGCTAATGATAGAAGGAGTGTTTTTGTTGGTTTATGCGCCAGCCTAGGTGGAAGGTCATGATGCTGACGATAGGGCTTGCATCGGCCTAGACAGAAGGTCATGATGCTAACGGTTGATTTATGTGTCAGCCTAGACAAAGGGGTCATGATGTTGACAATGGGTTTATGCATCGGCCTAGATGGAAGGTCATGATGCCAACGATGAGTTTATGCGCCAGCCTAGATGAAAGAGTCATGATGCTGACAATTGATTTATGCGCCAGCCTAGACGAAGGAGTCATGATGTTGACGATGAGGGGGGGTCTTTTTATTGGTTTATGCGCCAGCCTTGACGAAAGGTCATGATGCAGACGATGGGGTTTATGCATCGGCCTAAATGGAAGGTCCTGATGCCGATGATGGCTTTATGCATTGGCCTAGACGAAAGGTCATGATGCCGATGATTGGTTTATGCATCGGCCTAGACGAAAGGTCAAGATGTCGACGGTAGGTTTACGCGCCAACCTAGACAAAGGAGTCATGATCCTGACGATTGGTTTATGCGCCAGCCTAGATGAAGAAGTCATGATGCTGATGATGAGGGGGGTCTTTTTGCTCTTTGGCTAGGTGGAAAGGCTGAGCTAAAGATAAAAGGAGGCTCTCTCTCTCTGACTGGATGTTGGGTCCAAGACGAAGGTAGAGGGGTCTTTTTGTCCTCTGACCAGATGGAAGGTCCGGACCAAAGGTAAAAGTAGTCTTTTTGTCCTCTGGCCAGACGAAAGGTCCAAGCCAAAGGTAAAAAGGAGTCTTTTTATTCTCTGGTCAGACAAAAAGGTCCGAGCTAAAGGTAAAATGGGGGTTTTTTTGTCCTCTGGCCCGACGAAAGGTCCGAGCCAAATATAAAAGGGGGTCTTTCATTCTCTGGTCAGATAAAAAGGTCCGAGACCGCACACACTGACTAACTACACTACGTTAGGCCCTCGAACTGGTTTTTCTCCTGACCCAGACTCGAGCCACCGCAGTGGGAGGCCCTACGACAACCAGCCTAAAACTTTCTCTCTGGGACTATCTTGTCACCACTCCCAAGTGGGTCGACACCGTGTCTCGTACAGAAGGCTACGACTAGTGGGGGGTCACTCGACATAGAACTCTCAAAGGAAACACTGGAGTACTGACAAGATACACTCATGCCTGCCACAAGTAACTCAGAACATGAAGTGATACAATGTCACTGGACTCAAAATAATTGGCTAGACTGACAAATCCAACGACCCTTGAGTCATGCAACTCATGTCAAGACTGTCACACAGCACGGCTCCACACCGTCAAATTGCTCTAGACTTAGAGCCAAACCATGGTGAAAAGAATCATGGAGGCAGCACACAATTGTCGGATCCATTTCTCAATTGAATGTCCTTGACCCCTGGCCACTCATTGGACTCATAATCGTAGGCCACGCTCATGGCCCATATGGAAACTATTTCACGATAATGCTACATCATGCGGGAACAACCTTCCACACTTACACCGATACAAGGTGACTCAATTTAATATAACCAGAAAGCCCAATACACGTGGGGTCACCCAGACCCCCAAAACCACATTGGTATGCAAATCAAGGTAACACAACACCTCCAAGCATCCAAAAACATGATCTTGGTCCCCACAGGACAGCCAAGACATTCACGGGGTCAAAAGTCAATCACTGGGTCATAATCAGGTTGACCGAAGACCAAAATAGCAAATCAGACTGGGTTCGGTCGACCTAGCAACGAGAGGGGGTGTTAGCACTAAAAATATGTTCGATGGCAATCACACTTAGATGACGAGAATGATGCAGCCCGCTGAAGTGCAGAAGTCGAAGAAAATAATACACAAGGGTCTTCTCGAACTACTGGAGCCTTAGGTCATCTGACATGAGCACCAGAGACTTCACCTCAGGGAGATCGGAAGAATCCAGAACAAATCGGTAGTGTCGTTAGGCCTGCCCAATGAACCGGCATCGACTCGATCTTGCCGCATAAGCAACATTCATCATTCGACCAAGGGCGAGAATGTACCCGGTGGTCCGCCACCTGATGAGAAGCCCTCTTGAGGTGACAGAACATCTCTGGCCCCTCAGAACAAGATGCCGAAGGCCCTGTCAGCAGAAGATCTGAGTAACCTGACACGAGTATGTCTTCTCGACGGTGGGGTCCGTTAGCAACCAAATGACCACCCAGCCAAGGTGAAAACCCACTAGGTAGTGTCCCACTTCCTGAGAAAGCTACAAATACAAGTTAAGCCGAGCCGGCAGCACAAACTGAGGTGCCAAAGGTCGTGTCAGTGGGAAACCCACGTGTCCAAACCAAAGGTGCATACAGTTCTGAAATTGGCCGATTAGCGGCTCAATGGCTTTACCAATACTTCTCGTAAGGATTTTATGAAGCCGCAATGAGGTAAGGGATTATGACAACTCCTGGAGCCAGTCCGAGGCCCGCAGTCTGACCCACGCTAAGCAAATGTGAAGAATGAAGCCTTACCTGATGCGCTCCCCTACCCGGCGCGCCCCTTCTTCTGGCACCCCGTTACCCGACGTGTAAAAACACCCTGATGAGTCCTTTGCCGGTGCGCATTGTCCACGTCGAGTAGAGCCACGACCAATGCATGTTATATAAACCAATTGTCTTCGGCCAGATAAGAAGAAGAAGATAGGAAATGTAGAAAAAAAAAGAGGAAAAAAGAGAAGAGAAGAAATATACAGAGAGAGAGAGCCAATCGTCTGGTAGAAAAGAGAATTGGGCAACAAGAAAGGGGCCTTTTATCTAATATCTACAATTTGATTATCCTGATTTGCCTCCCCCTGAACCTCAGACTCCTCCTCTAGAGTCCTTAAGTCTTGTACAGTTGGCCAGCTGAAGGCTGGAGGAATTTGCTGGCGTTAGGTTTTACGATTCTCTATCGCTTGATTTTCTTCGTGGTGTCTGTCTTGATCATGTTGTACTTGGTAGTATTTGCCGAAAGGCTCAAATCTGTGGTACTTTGTTCGAGGTTTTCTGTAATTTGCTCTAGTTGCTGTTGACTTGTAGTGGTGGTGTGATGACCTCACACGTTCTTACGCTGTTCTGGTCATCCCAACTTAAGTTTGCTCAGCTCCTGATGTGTCTCACTCCTGTTGGAGTGCTCGATTAGATTCCGTGATTGAGAAGTTGCTCGGGTGAGCTGGGATTTTCCCTTCCTAGTGAGCTTTTGTCATTGAGTTGATGTTTCTCATCCTGTCTGGTGGAGTCTTTTCGAGATTTACCTTGGAATTATTGTCTGAGTGATGCCTTTGTCCTGTGTTTGCTTAAGTGTGGACAGCTTTATTCTGAGCCTGATCTGCTTCCTTTACGGTTGTATGGCTTTGGATGCATTCTTGTGTTAAGAGCTGTTGTGTGCCATATTCCCTTACTCTCATTCTCTCACCCTCTCCCCTCTCACGTTCCCTCTTTCTCCCCTCTCTTCTCCAGCGGCCGACGGAGCGAGACGAGGGTGAGGCGGAGGCTACGCGGGCCAGGAGCAGTCGAGCATGGGCGAGGATCGAGGGGCGGTTGCTCGCGGTGGAGCTCGTGGCGAGTTCGTGAACCGGCGGAGCTTTCACGGCATTTTCTTGGAGGATCGACGTCCTCGGCGCGCAGAATCTTCAGTGGAGGTGCAGTGGTGTGGTTGCAGTGGTGAAGACGCATGGCCTCGAGGGTGTGGCAGTGGAGGTGCCCGGTGCCAAGGAGCCCGCCCACTAGTGTTATCTGCAACCAGGGGCTCCACTCGATCGACACATACGCCTTGAATGCATTGAAAGCCCTCATCGCCTCCTCTTCCCTACTGCTCCTCTCTTCGCCGCCAGTGTCCCCCACCCACCCCTGACTCCCGCCTGCGGATTTTGGGGATATGAAGGGGGAGAAAGAAGAACAATTGTATTTGGGGGCTATATAAGGGGAAGGAGGATGTAGAGATTTTGGGAAACGAAGAGGGAGGGAGGTTTAGGGATTTGGGGGAAGAAAATCTCCAATTTTTATCTCTTTTAAGTGGTGGGAGTGATTGCGCCAATCGACATAAAAAAATCATATCTTACTCCTACGACCCATGTGTAGTGGGGGGTTTGGGTTTATACCTACGGCAGAACAATCCATGTCTATACCTATGGTGAATAAAGGGGACAATCCGGTAGATACCTATAGCATAATAGTTCGAGTGATTTTCCTACAATGTGAAGTGGGGGGAGACACATCTATACCTATAGTATTTTTGTGTCATGCCTACGTTATATAAAACTCGTAAGGCTAACACATGCAGTATCTACGACACTGACCGCATAACCTTTAAAATAATATTTTTTTCACAAAGGTCAAAGGTATAAGTCAATCTACTCTGATGACTAACAGGGTCGTAGGTACGCGTCGTAACTATAGCCTCTTCTTCTTGTAGTGCATGCGACTTATACCATACATAGGAAAACTCAGGTCGGTGGGTTGCTATATAGTACGCGTCGTCCTTTGAAGGGAGAGACAAGAAAAGCTACAAAAGCCGAGTCAGATCAGCACAAATTGGTACATTACCATATCACCAAGAAATCGGGTCGACCTAACTTGGCAGTATGGCGAAACTTGCTCTCTTGATGCCCCCCCTCCCCTTCTAAACATAACTACAATAGAGCAGAGAGTCCAGTCCAAACTAAAGTATAATCGACAGAAAAGAAAAGTACACAAGTACCTCTGGGAAGCTGGCAGCTAAGAACCATCACGCTGTGCCTCCAACTCTGAGGCTGAACTGCAACACCTGAAAGATAAGGGGTGAGCCTCTTCTCATTGGTTCAGTAGGGGTCCCGCAAACCCTCGGAACTAAAACAACACCAGTAAAGCAACAGTGCTAAAATAACAATAGAACAACAACATCAACAATAGTAATGGCAACCAAAGTAGTCATGGCTACAGCGAACACAAAAATACGAGCAGTATCACAATGGTATCCACAACCACCGGTAAAATCTCAGCTATCTAAACTACTCCTATCGGTAACAAAGTATACCCTGAACTCCCAGTCGGGAACTACCGAACCAATAGGAAATCCTGACCACCCTACTGGGTACACCACGACACCTCTGTCGCAAAGGCTCGTCTACACTAACGAAAGCCTCACAAGACAACTTGGTAGGGAGACACGGTCATGATCTCACTATCGTGAACCAAACATGCCCTAGGGGTGAAACCTAGGTAACTCAACCGGGCACCCAGACCTCTACGTCAGAAACACACGCGAACTATCCGTAGGACCACATCATCTCAAACGAAAACCCGCTACAACACGCGTGTCGCAGGAACCATGAACACGTGTCATGAAAAACCATGAGAACCACGGGGTCACAAAAGTCACAACAGTCACAAGAGTCATGTGTCCTGTGACAGAAATACCCTCTCACTAAAAGTAAGACTAGATGCGTCCACTGACGTCTTACAGGGCATCTCGGGCGTCTCCCACTCACCTCGAATGCAGTAACTGAGACACTGTAACAAGTAACCAAGTAAGCATGTAATCGAGTGACTAGTTACAGTCACACTCGTCAGCGCGGGTCCAATATCCCTAACCACATGTGCACACACAGCCTTAATGTCTTGAGCCATACCTCTAGCTGGTTCTCCCTCCCAGATGGACTCTAACTGCAAGGCAAGGGGGCCCTCGAAAACTAGCCTAAAAATGGTCTCTACTAGGACTGCCTCGCCACCACTCCCAAGTGGGCCGACACAGAAGTGTTGTCAGGCTACGACTAGTTGAGACTCACTAGACACAGAGACTGTAGCAACCCTAATAAATAGGAATAAATTTTTTCCTAAACAAATTAAAACAAATAAATAGTCAAGGTCCAACCCACATACATAAACGTACGGGCCATACACGTAAATGGGCCAATTTCCAGGAAGTCGGAAAGGGCGCATGTTCCACCCGTAATTTTCTCGAAATACTTCGAGAATTTCATTCCGAAACAACTGACAAAAAAGATATGGTGTAGCGCCGATGTCGTCGGACCGCGGAGTACCTCCGTGATTTGGGGTCTGTCGACCCGATCACATTATCACAAATGGCGTCGCAGCAATGGAAGTTAAGAGGAAGACATGCATGCATGCCTGTCAAAGTGGCCGAACAAGTGTATCACAAGGTACGAACGGGCGCGAAGATTCCTCCCCACGCGGCGACGCCCAACCCAACAACAAACAAGACGGTCCTCCGCTCCCGCGCAAGTCTTCACCGACAAAAGAATGCCACGTGGCGAAGAACGGGCCTCCACAGGCTATGAACCCTCTACTACGGCTTCTCCTCAACCCAGATTGACAAAAACAGAGGAAAACGGCGCGAGGAGGGGTCAAAAGGCCTGCACCAGGGTCAAATGACCCCTCTAGCCCTGCCACCCGTGGAGGCCCCGCAGGGTTCGAGCGCCCGGGCAGGGGTCGCGCAACCCCGCTGGGTGGCGCCTACCAGCGGGGTCAAATGACCCCACTGGGTGTGTGTGTGTGTTGGGGCACGTCCCCGTGTGTGTGTGCGGGCGTCGTCCTGTGTGTGTTTGGAGTGTCGTCTCCGTGTGGGGATTTATCCCCAAGTGAAGCCTCACCGGTTTTGGTGAGGGGTGGACGTAGGACTGCCGTCGTTGCATCCGAACCACCTTAAAAACCGTTGTGCATTGTGTGATATTTGTGTGGTTTGATTGTATTCGTTATATGGTAATGTGGGATCGGAGAGATTGAGAGAATTGGTTAAACAGTTTTCAAATTACTAATTAGTGTTTATCACATATTTTGTAAAAAGATAAAAATTTTCTTAAAATCGATAAACACCCAATTCACCCCCCTCTTGGGTGTCATTGACACGGGACTTCAGGGATGTGGACTACTTTGAAGTGGAGGAATTCTTTTGCGGCGGCCTTGGCTTTCTCCAGATACTTGATCATGGATGCTTCGGGTGCCTCAAACTCTCCCTGGACTTGACTGGCGATGAGCTTGGAGTCGTTGTATGCCCTTACACTAGTTGCCCCCAGGTGCTTGGCCATCCGTAGCCCTGAGAGTAAGGCTTCATACTTGGTCACATTGTTGGTGGTTGGGAAGTTGAAGTGGAGGGCATACTGGAGTTCTATCCCCTCTAGCGATAGTAGTACCACTCCCACTCCACTACCTGCTGCGCAGGATGATCCATCAATGTACAACTCCCATGTAGGCCCCGAGGACTGCTCGAGCAAGTCTCCAGCGGGTATCGTGCATTCGACGACGAAGTCGGTGAGGGCCAGGGCTTTGATTGCGGTCCTCGGACGAAACTTGATGTCGAATTCACCCATCTCGATAGCCCACTTGACCAGCCTCCCCGAGCCATCAGGGTTCTGGAGAACTTGTCGAAGTGGCTGGTCGGTGAGAACAACGATTGGGTGAGCCAAGAAATATGGGTGCAGCTTGCGGGCGGCTGTAACCAAAGCTAAGGCGAACTTCTCAGTCCATGAATACCGAAACTCTGGCCCTTGTAGTGCTCGACTGATGTAGTATACGGGCTTCATAATGTTGGCTTCTTCTCAAGTGAGCACAGCACTCATCGTGCTCGGCGTCACTGACTAGTACAGAAGCAGTTGTTCTCCTTTTTTGGGCTTGGAGAGTATGGGAGGAGTGGCTAGGTAGCGCTTCAGTTCCTCAAAGGCCTGCTCGCATTCCTGATCCTAGTCGATCTGCCCCTTCTTCTTTGGGGCCTTGTTGACTTGCTTGATCAGTCAGAAGAAGGGAAGGCACCTTTCGACTGCTCGGGATAGGAACCGAGTCAATGCCGTGACGCGCCCGATGAGGCATTGGACCTCCCTCACTCACTCTGGCTGCTTCATTTCCAACACCGCACGGATCTGGTCAGGGTTAGCCTCGATTCCCCGATGGGTGATGAGGAAATCGAGGAATTTCCCTGATCTAACACCGAACGCACATTTAGCTAGGTTAAGTTTCATGTTGTACCTTCGGAGCGTCGCGAAGGTCTCCGCCAAATCTCCCAGGTGTTCGATGGCTTGGAGGCTCTTTACGAGCATGTCGTCGATGTAGACCTCCATGTTGCGGCCGATCTGTGAATCGAACATATGGTTGACAAGGCGCTGATCGGTTGCTCCCACATTCTTTAATCCGAACGGCATGCGAGTGTAGCAATACAGGCCGTGGTCGGTAACGAACGCGGTCTTCTCCTGGTTAGGCTCGTGCATGCTGATTTGGTGGTACCCAGAGTAGGCATCTAGAAAACTTAGCAATCTCATGCCTGGCTATGGAGTCGACTAGCTGGTCGATACGTGGCATGGGGAAGCTATCCTTAGGTGTAGCCTTGTTGAGGTCGGTATAGTCTACACACATTCGCCACTTCCCATTGCTCTTCGGGACGAGGACCACATTGGCCACCCAGTCTGGATACTGGGTAGGCCTGAGTAGCCCTGAGCGTAGCTTCTCGCCCACTTGTTCTCTGATGATGGCCTGTCGCTATGGGTTGTAATGTCTTCGGCGCTGCTGGACCGAGTGACAGGTTGGGTCCAACCTTAGTTGGTGGGTGATGACCTCTGGCGAGATTCTGGGGAGCTCGTCCTCGGACCAAGCGAACACGTCTTGATTAGCCGTGAGGAATATCATGTAAACTCCTTTGTCGTGGTCGGGTAGGGACGGCATGATTCTCAGCCTCCTACTCAGATCTTCCCCCACTTGGATGAGATATAAGTCTTCTGCCGGGGTGCTTGCGCTTGGACTTGGGTCTTCAGTTCTTGCCTTCTTCTCGGGGGGCATCTCCTCGGGCTGCTGGTTGCGTGTCGAGATAAGACAGCATCTCCTGGATTTCCTCTGATCTCCTCAGACCTCTCCTACCCCTCGAGGGGTAGGAAACTTGAGCTTTTGGTGGTAAGAGGAGGGGATGCCGCCAAGTGTGCCGAGGATCCCTCATCTGATGATGGCTTTGTACCCGGTCATTATGCGGACAACCGTGAAGTCTGCAAGGAAGGTTACCTCTCTTGGCGCGGTCCCGAACATAATCGGGAGCGAAATGCATCCTTTCGGGCGGATTGTGGCGCCAGAAAATCCATACAAGGGGGCATGTAACGGCGCGAGTTTAGACACATCCACACCCATGAGCACAAGACAATCGTACGCAATAACGTTAGGACCACTTCCATTATCAACTAAGATGTGACGCACAGTACATTGATTGACGGTGGCTGAGACCACCCACGCATCCGAGTGGGGGGTGGTTACACGTTCCAGGTCATCATCCGAGAAGACGACTAGGTCCCTTAGGTGCCTCGGGGTGGCAACCGCTAGTTGGGTGTTGTCACCCCATTCCACAGTGTGGATAGCTGATGCGTATCATCGCCGCCTGCTCGCGTTGTCTCCACCTATGGCTGGCCCACCAGAGATCATCATGATTTCCTTTCCATTGGGTCGGTTGTCGAGGGGGGTTGAGTCTGCTGTCACTTTTTTGCGACCTTGGAGAGGAATTTATCAAGCAGCCCTCTGCGGACGAGGTCCTCGATGGCATCCCTCAGGTTGATGCACTTGGTTGTGTCATGGCCGTGGTCGCGGTGATATTGACAATACTTCTTTTTGCTCCTCGAGCTAGGATCCGATTTCATCCGGGGCGGCCATTTGGGGAATGGCTCGTCGTGAATTTCCATTAGGATTTGGTCGGGCGGAGCCGCAAGGGGTGTGTAGTTGCGGTAATTACCCCTCTCTCTTTTTGGGCGGTCGCGGCGATCTCCGTCGCGTCGCTCTCGCTTGTTTCGCCCGTCTCATGGCGAGTCGGCAGCTCTCTTTCGGTTGGACCGTTCGGTTCTGGTCACGCGACCCAAGGTCGTAATATTCTCCTCGCAACGCACGTGCTTCTGCGCCATGGCGAGGAGGTCCAGAAGGGTCATCGGGGCTTCGACTCCGAGTGCTCGTCAGAGGATGTGGTCCCGCGTCCCTTGGGTGAGCGCCGTGGTCGCGATGCCAACGTCGAGATGTGGGATCTGGAGTGCCTCCGTGTGGAAGCGAGAGACGAAGTCTCACAATGTCTCTTCTTCTCCCTGCTTGAGAGCGAGCAGGGTCACTCCTGCCTTAGCCACCTTTTGGCAGCCCACGAAGTTCTCCTTGAACAGCTTCTTGAGCTGTTAGAAGGAAGAGATGGTCCCAGCCGGTAGAGACTCGAACCAAGCCCGGGTATTCTCCCGAAGGGTCGTAACGAACGCCAGGCATTTCACGGTGTCCGAGTCCCGATGGAACACCAGAGGGGACTCGAAACTGTGCATGTGGTCGGTCGGGTCGGTGGTGCCATCGTAGAAGGTGAACGACGGCAGTTGAAGCTTTGGCAAGATGGAGACATCCATGATCTCCCTGGAGAAGGGAGCGTGAAAATCTTGGTTGCCGTCGATCAGGCCGCGGTTCCAAGCGGCCAGGAGGATGTCGTCCAAATATCGAACCTTGTCCTCTATTTCACCAATACGCTGGAGCCGACGGTCCATCTCCGGGTTGGAGTGCAATGGGCTACGCACTCTTGGCGCGAGCGTGTTGCGCGATCGTCGAGTCTACAAGAAAACTGACCATTACTTACGTTTTTAAAACGTAGCTATAGGTCTAAAAAATGTTGGTAAATCTTTTATCTACGTTTACTTGCCACCCATTCAAAGTGTGGCGTTTGCCTCCGTGACTATAGGTTATACCTACGTTTCTATGAAATGTAGTTATAGATCGACCTATACCTACACTTCTGAAGCATAAGAATAGTCCAACAGAAGCGTTGGTAAAAGTCATCTACAGACACGCATATAAGAGGATATACCTACATTTCTGAAAACGTAGGTATTACCTTTCGTCACGTAGTAGAAGAAACGTTTGAATAAAGATTAGCATCACTTATTAAAATTCTCCGGTTGGACTTGAGGGAATATTCTATTTTGACCTTAAGAAGGGTCCTCTGGGCGAAAAATGTATTCATCATCATTTTTTTTACCACATTACCAGTACAAGTGCCTTTTCGGGTTTACACTGGCACCGATCCCCTCTTGCTTTTGCCTATGCTCCCTTTCGGATTTTCACATGGCGGGGTACCTAATTTTGCCTACAACTCCCTTTCGGGTTTTCGCCACAGCCAGGTTATTACCATGTTTGCCCTTGCCCTTGCCCTAGCGTAGGGACAAGTCTGGTGGGGTAGCTCTATTTTAAGTGCCATTTTTTTAAAAAATCAAAATGTAAGAGAATGATGATGGGTCAATATGCGATGCCCGACCGTAGATGATAGCATATGATAGTTGGCTGGGGCACGGGGCCTTGCACCGATGGAAAGGGTTTATTCATTGTCAATGGGGTTCATGCCAGTGCAAAGGAGGAATTCATGCCGATTTGGACGTAGGATCTGTAATGGCAATATTGTGTAAAAGTCATCTAGGGCACGAAGCCTTGTGCCGAGAAAGTGGTTTATTCATTAGCAAGAAGGTAATGCTAACGAAAAGGAAGAGTTTTCGCACCGATTCGGACGTAAGACCTGTAATGACGATATCGTTTAAATTCTGACTAGGGCACGAAGCCTTAGGTCGAGAGAAGGGTTTATTCGTTAGCAAGAAGATAATGCCAATGCAAAGGAAGAGTTTCTGCGCCGATTTGGACGTAAGGCCCGTAATGGCAATATTGCATAAGTGCATTAGCTAGGGCACAAAGTCTTGCGCCAAAGAAGGATTTATTCATTAGGAAGAAGGTAATGCTAATGCAAGGGAAGAGTTTCTACGTCGATTCAGACGTAAGGCCTGTAATGGTAATATCGTGTAAATTTTGGCTAGGGCACGAAGCCTTGCATCGAGAGAAGGGTTTATTCGTTAGCATGATGATAATGCTAACGCAAAGAAAGAACTTCTGCGTCGATTCGAACGTAAGGCCCGTAATGGCGATATTGCGTAAGTGCATCAGCTAGGGCATAAAGCCTTCCACCGAAGAAGGGTTTATTCATTAGCAAGAAGGTAATGCTAATGCAAGGGAAGAGTTTCTGCGTCGATTCAGACGTAAGGCCCGTAATGGTGATATCGTGTAAATTCTGGCCAGGGCATGAAGCCTTGTGTCGAGAGAAGGGTTTATTCGTTAGCAAGAAGATAATGCTAGCGCAAAGGAAGAATTTTTGCATCGATTCGGACGTAAGGCTCGTAATGGCGATATCGTGTAAATTCTGGCTAGGGCACGAAGCCTTGCACCGAGAGAAGGGTTTATTCGTTAGCAAGAAGATAATGCAAAGGAAGAATTTCTCCATCGATTCTGACGTAAGGCCAGTAATGGCGATATCGTGTAAATTCTGGCTAAGGCGTGAAGCCTTGCACTAAGAGAAGGGTTTATTCGTTAGCAAGAAGATAATGCTAATGCAAAGGAAGAATTTCTATGTCGATTCGGACATAAGGCCCATAATGGCGATATTATGTAGAATGGTAACCCAGTGGGACTACGCGGGGCTTTCAAGGACCCCAGAATTAGTGTATGTCAGGGATGTTTATGGAATTGTGAGCCAACAGCCCTGGAATCAGTCTTGAGATGACTAGATATTTTAGAGAGCTCAGCCAGAGCGGAGTGCCACTAGGCCAAGGTGAATTTCGGTCACTCTGCGAATGCCGGTGGGGCTATATGGTACAGCTTTAGATGTTTCCCATTAAGAGTGGAAAATTAGACTACTCCTTTGTGATCTACGAGGATGTAGGCACCCCCTTCATAGACCCGGTGGATGATATATGATCTGACCTAGAGAGAGGGTAGCAGAGAAGAAAAGAGAGGGAGAAGAAGAGGAAGAAAGAAAGAGAGAGCTCGAAGAGAGGAGATTACAGCTTTTAGTGAAGATCTGTTTCTACTGGACCATGGATCAAATCCAGGCCAGTTAGCTCCTACGAGAGCCATGGTTGATTTGCAAAGTCTTGCAGCTTTTCGGTGCTGTTACTTTCGATCTTTGTTTTTCCTTTTATTTTTGTTTCAAGCTGTTAGTCAGCGTAGCAAGCTGTGACACTCAGCGGTTGCAGAGGAGGATTCCTCTGGTCGGCTAAGTAGTATTGCCCAGCGGACGGTGAACCTGTAATGCCCAGTAGTCAACCTATTAGTTAGCTGTCGGCTAAGCTGTAAGGCCCAGTGCAAGCTGTTAGTCAGCGGTTGGTAGGCAAGCTGTGAAGCCCAGTGATTTTCAAGCTGTTTGGCAGCAGAATCCACACTCTAGTTTGAGTGTGAGGTGGATGTATGTCTGGAGGACCGAGCCACCTTAAAAGTTCTTTGTGCACTATGGCTGGACTGCATTATCTAATTCTGTTAGATGAATGTTTAGGCACGATTTGTATCTCTTTGTCCAGTGAGAAAATTGATTGCATGCTTTCTGTTTGATTGAGCGCACCATTATCCTTCAGTCTTGGTTGAACCAGTTTGTTCTAATTCCGCATCTCTAATTGTCTCAGTTTTAATTGGGTAAAATTTTTTAAGGGGATTCATTCAACCCCCCTTCTGAATCCGAGCCTAGCACACTATCTGTTGGTATTGGAGCATTCCGCCTAGGACTCATTTGACCCTACACGTGGTATCAGAATGGCTATCTACCCTAACATAGGATGCGTTGGCATTGAAGGGTTAGATCATAGATCCCAATCTAGACATTCACTTATATGAATGGACAAGAATTCCAAGGTTAAGTTTCATGTAAGTTACTTCTAAGATTAAGCGAAATTCCAAGCAAGTTGGAAAGGGAGGTCATAGGAACGTGACTTGGAAGTCCAAGTTCATGAAAATGATCATGAATCAAGGCAAGATTTCGTAGTCTAAGGCCATCCTTGGCACGACTGCTACAACACATAAAACCATGAAAAAACACGTTCAGCCTCGATGGTTGCGGCCATACTCAGACTGCTAGGAAGGGCCTAACGGTCTAACATGGACCATTTTCAGGTTGAGTATAGCAAGGTGGTTCAGTCGACTTAGTCGAGTCCTTGATCAGCCTGAGGCAAGGTGGACCCGAACCAGGGTCCAGCCCACACAACCTAGGTCGACAAAGGGGACTAGGTCAGGAACAAGAATGATTTGATTAACCAATCCAGCTCATAACCAGGCCAAGGGAACGTGGCGGTCCAGCCAAGGCCGCTAAGGAGCCTTAGCGATCCCGGGACTGCCGCTAGCAGGTTAGAACATTCCTGATGTGGGGCTGCTCCCAAAACGCGAGTCAAGCAAGTCGGTGGGTTCAGGTCTTGGTGGTACAACCTACCCGGCGTCCTGGTGGGAATCCCAGGCTCGCGGGGACTAACAGAAGTCTCATAATAGTGGTCCTAGTCCGACGAAAGGAGTATCCGGCAGAGAGTCTTAACTATTACAAGATTGAGGCTAGAAAACTCAGAAAACGTGATCGGGCAGTCAGCCCACACCATCGGAGTGGCATGACTATGAAACAGTGATTAATGAACAAAATTCAACAAGTTACAAGTGACAAAAATTTAAATGAAATGACCAAGTAATTAATAAACATGTTTATTCTGCTAATTTTCACATGGTTGTCTGAGGATGATAATCAAGGAGAAACATGCATGGCGATAGTGTAATTTTGATTATAGCTTCATTATACTAAGTTAACACCAAAATATCAACAAATAGAAAATCACATTCCCACAATCCTCGGAGCGCACCGATCGCAACGGTACCACTCACTCCTGGGTGAACGACCACGTTCGCCCGCAATAGCGTGCCAAAGGATTTGCCAAAACCCATACGCGGAAATTGAAAAAACACGCAGAAAAGTCGCGGAACACCTCCGGGCCTCTGAAACAACTTCGGATCGTGCCGATCCGAACACGAAGATGTCCAGAACGCAATCACGGACACAACGGAGTCGGACACTCCAAGAAGCAGGTCCGGGACCCAAGAACAAGGATCCAAAAGACTCCGGGACATCACAGAATGAGTTTCAAAATAAGACTCAGTAGGGATCACACGAACCCTACCTCGTAAAACGAAAAATCACTACGCTAGCAGTTAAGCGAGTACCTCAGAAGTAGAAGCCCTACACTACAAGTACCGGTCTCGCAGTGTGAAAACCCTCACACGCACGCCACGACGAAATGACCGGAACCCACCGGTCAACACGACCAAAACCCAAAGGTCAAAGCAATTGAGACTGACAGTCTATCACTCCCTGTCCAAAACAGAAGTACCTCCCACTAGAAGAACGATCGGATACGTCCACTGACGTCTTATACCGCGTCACGAGTGTCTAACTACCACGCCCCGGGCACGAGACTCAGACACACACAAGTAACCACAAAGTGAGTGACTAGCTAGGGTCACGCCCATCGACGAGTGTCTTACTGCCCCCAACCACGTGTGCACACATAGGCCATGCATCCTAGGTCTGGCCTCTAACTGGTTTTCCCCTTAGCCAGACTCTGGCTGACGAAGTGGGGCCCGACGAAAACCAGTCTAAAAATCATCCTCAGGGTAGCCGTCCCACCACTCCCAGGTGGATACCAGGACCGCGTACTGACAGACTACGACTAGTGGAGTGTCTCTGAAGGAGTAGACTCTCAAGCCACGAAAAATAACGTCCGAACCTGGCGGAGTACGGGGACCATCCCACGTACTAGCACCGCCGCACGGTGACCACAGTCGGAGAAGAAACAGGACTGCAAATCACCCAACGTAGTCCAGAGCCTGGCGGACCTACCCAGGCGCACCACAAGCTCTAACGGTCTAGCGCTGGGCCGTCACAGCGATCTGACGGCCCAACACAGGGGCGTCAGGCCAACAGTGTAAAATCCACTGTGACGCGCCAACCCTGGTGCGCCACAGGCTGTGACGGACCAACCCTGATGCGTCACAGTAACCTGACAGACCAACTCAGGCGCATCAGACACTCTCTGTGAAACAAACCGTAATGCACCTATGCTGATACGTCACAGTGCCTGATGGACCAACACAGGTGTGTCACGGTCACGAGCAAACATGGAACGTAACGCGCTCCTCCACGGGCGTTACGTCACCTAATGGACCAACACAGGTGCGTTAGGCCACAAGACCAAGTTGGCTGTAACGCGCTCCTCCAGGGGCGTTACAGTACCTAACGGACCATCTCAGGTGTGTTAGGTGGAAGGTTGGATGCATTAGCTCTAACGCGCCTTCCTAGGGACGTCACACCATCCTGATGCCCCACCCCAGGCGTGTCAGGTGCCTATGACCCCCAACGGTCAAAAACCAACGATCGACTCACTATAACGGACCAGCCCAGGGGCGCCATAGTCATGTGGCGGTCTATCGTGAGACCGTCACACCCACGAAAGACCAAGCTCAAAACCAACGAAGCATAACGCACCTCCTTGGGCTCGTTACACCCTGTGTCGGTCTCTGGTACGATCGCCACAGTGTTCCGATGACGAAACGGCAAATTCAACATAAAAATGCTAACCACGCCCCCATACCTCCATAGGAGAGGGGGAAATCCCACAGCCTTTAGCCCCCACCCCTTGCTGTGTTGGCCCCCTCTCCAGCTCCATTCCTCTTCAATAAGTTGCAGACCTCGAAGCAGTTGACTGGCAGCAGAGAAGTTGCTGGTTGTAGAGTCTGCTGCAACTTCATCCCAGGGTCCCTGGATGCACACAAAGTACTGTTGGAAGCGTCTCTGAGTCTTCTACGCAACAGTGGTGGCCTCGTCCCAGTCTGAGTTTGTGGCTGCCCGGAGGAGCTGATCTCCCTACGCTACGTATCTCCTCCTTGAGAGTCAACCTAAAGCAGTTTGAAGAGACTCCCATGGCCAACCCTTCAAATTTCTGGAGACAAAGCTTGGCTGAGGGATTCTACGGCAAGTCTTCTCCGAGTACCAAGAAGTGGCACCGCGTTTGGCTTCCAGACCAGTGATTTCTCATTTTTCTCCCCCAGGTGCACTGTTCTATCTCCTCTAGGACTAAGAAGACATCTGGTCACTGTTCGGGACCTCGCCAGTGACTCCAACCTCCGCCGACATTGCCGTGGGTCTCCGTTCGAAGAAGAGACGTCCACGAATCCAACGGTTCCAACCTTGCTTGAATCGGAGCTTAGGAGAAGCCGTGGTGATCTCGCCTTCCTGCTGCTGTGGTGCAGATGTGGTCAAAGCTGAAAGACAGAGGCCTTGCTCACGACCCTGCCCTGACCACCGCCGGCATCCAGAAATTCTCCCAAAAATCAGACGTCATCCTGGGCCAACCCAAGAGGTTTTGGTGCCAGTTTTGTCGACAACGGAGTTCGGGAGCGATCACAGCGGCATCAAGAGCAACTATCTATCCCCTATTCCTGAGTGCAGATAGAACCGGCATCCTTCCCCCATTTAGTTCTTAGTCCATTTTCCCCTCCCCGCCTGGCCGGTTTACCGCCCCTCCCTACGGGAGGTAGTGTTTTAATATAATTTTAGGCTTCCCTTCCCCAAGTTCAACCCCCTTGCAAGGGGCATAGTGTTGTAAAATCTTGAACAGGCCGAAGCTACACCGGCGCGGCATGTGGGGAACCCACGCTTCCCCGCTCATCCTCGTCTCTGAGCGGGACCAGTTTCTTCAAACTGGTCGAGTAAGTGCTCTACCCTTGCTCTCATTTGGATGCCATGTTCCTTCAATATTAGTTCATAAGCTCTGCTGGTCCATGAGAGTGAGTGCCCGGTCCACAAGCTCCATAGCTTTGAGTGGCCACCGTGGGAGAGAGTGTGACCCGTGCCCATTAGCACCTGGTCGGCCCCTTTGAATTGTGCCTCCATACCGTTAGGAAGTTCCTTTGATGTGACACCACCTTGGGGTGACAACCACTCAGCTAAGGCACCATGGACCTATGACCTGCAAGCATGCAACTTGACAGCAGACTCACTCGAGCGAGCTCACTCGCGAGGCACACACAATTACCCGTAGGCCATTCGGTGATGGTGGAGAGGGTCCAAGGTTGGACCTCGCCGTTCTGGGGGTTGGCTTAGCTTGGGTTGAACCCCTAAGGGGCTGGGATTCCCAACTCCATGGGCGGCCAACATGCCAAGGGCGTGGGTTATGGAATACCTCTCACAGCTCGCTCCACGGTGGACACTCAATTTGATCGAGTATGAGTTCGGGTGCTCACCTCACCGATCGACGGCAATAAAGCGATACTAAACCAGCAAAGCAAAAACCAGTAAGGAGGGGAACTAGACACTCACCTGATCGGTGTGAAGACACCGATCCCACTCGGAGACGTGGGCAAGCCAGGAAGCGTGGGCACATGCCGGTATGCTGCGTCGATGAAGCTTGACCTGAAAATAAAATGGATACAGCACTACTCCTCATGCAGGAGGGGGTTCTTGGGGTGGTTACTTGCCTACAATAAAATTCTATCATCATCAAAAAGGGGGAGATTATTGTGTTGAAGTGATTTTGATGATGAAAAAGTCATATTGTAGTTGTTCTTCAATTGAGGAATTTGATGATGCAGTGTGTGTTGAATTGTTCACAACATATTTTCAATTGAAGATGTGGTTCATGTTCTTGGAATGAAGTACTTTAATTGTGTCCTTGTTGTACTCATACATTTTTCTAGCAAAAATAATCAGAAATAAGGGCTCGGGAATTTCCCCGATGACCTTTACGGCATCATCTACCTAGTCCCTTCTACATTATACCATACCCAATCAAGGGTCCTAACTAGCTAGCCGTGACCCACGGTGGCATCGACAATCGATCGGAGCCACCTTCGATCACCCAGTTTGCGGGTTTACCTACCTTCAATTAAGTCACCTGGGTCGACCCGAGGGTGCCCTAACCTCAAGCTGCGACACTTGGCACCCAGTAATGGGGCCGGGGGTCTCCCCACAAACGTCTCCGTCCAGCTTTGAAAAGTCCAAGGAAGACTTTTCCTAGCCAACTACGGGCCCTAAGGGCCCTTACAAGGCCCATATGGCCCGTACTGGCATATCAAGAATTTTCCCGAGTACCTGGTGGGCGCGCATGTTCCAGCCACTCTACAACAAGCCAGAGGCCAACCCGCGGCTCGAACACCCTAGCCGTATCCTATGGCAAACCTCCAGTAAGTTGGGGCCACCTCAGACACATGGTGTTGGGCCGCTTATCTTCAACACCCGGGGAAACCCGAGACTCCCAGCAACCCATCGCGTCACGCGGTGCCTGACAAAAAGGTAGATAACAACCCCTGGCACACCTTCTATGAGCAACTTGACACTGGTGACTCCAACAGTCAAATCACACCTGGGTCTGTGGGGCTCAAGATGAAGCTTGGACAAACACCAAGTTTTGCCATTCCGAGTCTAGATTCAATGCCAACTCTAGCACCTCCCCTGGAGCGCTTATAGGTGAACCCAGCCCATGGGGGATTCTCTTCGAGTCCTCTACGAGTCCTCTTTGTAACGAGTCCAGGATCGTCACCATCCACCCCCAGATCAGACTGGAGCGGCCATTTTCATCCCACCGCGTAGATCTGCGTCGTCAGACACCCGATAGGACGTAATCACCATTGCGAATTCTTTTCTTGTGATCCTACTGAGAACAACTACCAAACTCTAACCCTCATACATTCTACTCCAAGTCCTCATTACAACGAGGGCTCGCTCACCCTGATCCGACATCAGAGCCGATCGTGGCGCCCATTCTCACCGGGCTGCGCAACACGTCCTGACAGGCCCGATCTGAGGACAATCTCCCTATTGTGGGAGTACTCCTTATCTCCTTGCTTTGAATTAGAGCTTGGCCTTTGGTATCATCATACTAAGATGAGTCCTCTTCGCAAAGAGGGCTCACTCGCCCCGATTCGACATCAGATTCGATCGCGGCGCCCGTTCTCACCGGGCTGTGCAACTCGCCCAGACAAGCCCAAGCTGAGGATGATCTCCCTGTTGCGGGAGTTCTCCTCATCTCCTTGCTGCAAATTAGAGACTGGCCTTCTCTGTCATTATACTACGTTGAGTCCTCTTCGCAATGAGGGCTCACCTGCTCCGATCCAACATCGGAGCTGATCACGACACCCATTCTCTCCAACTCGTGCAGGCTGCAACCTCCCTGCCTGTAGACTGATGCCAAGCCACCGCACCCTAAAAAATAAAAAATAAAATAATAATAATAATAATAATAACCCATCTCTCTTTCCTAGGGAAAAATCCACATTTCAATCCGCGTAAAGCCCCTCTGGGGGGGGTTTACGCGGACCAGACTAGGCAAGGACATAAATAAAAGTAAAAGTACATAAATACAAAAATAAAATGTGGACTCATGGGCTCGATTCCCATCAGCCACCCAGCCCTGGTGGGTAGCTATTAGGTTGGCCGCTCAGTCCAGTGTGTCCCGAACACCCCCATCGATCCAGATTTGTGTTGCTGATTGTCCATGGTTGCTGTGGTTCCGTGGAGGGTGTTCCCGCGTGATTCTGTGTGCTCGCATGATTTCATGAGTCCACGATAATACGTAGTGATAGGCGGATCTAGAGGGGAGGGGTGAATAGATCAGTCCCTTCTTTCGAGAACTATACAAAGATAAAGACTAAATAGTAGTAAAGCAAGAGTCTTCACTAACTATTTAGCTAAATGTGCGGAAGATGTATTAACAACGTTCCTACACGAGCATCTAACATCAAGGTGAGAATATGAACAAACCACAGATACATAAGATTTTAAGGTGGTTCGGTCTCTATCTAGAGACCTACGTCCACCCCTCACTCTATTGAGTGAGGCTTCACTAGTGCTAAAGCACTACTGTTGATTCACAGCTTCTAAATGGGAGAAAAACTCTCCCCAATCCACTGTCCAACAACTTGTGGATACACAACCCAAAAATCACGAACTAGAGATCCCTCAGTTCGTCTTCCTACACGCAGGTAGGGATCAATGTATGGATATGAGTTTTTGAGAAAAACAAACTAGAAAGAAAGCAAACAGATAGGGTATGACAATGGAAATCAGTGGGAGAAAAGAAATCCTATATGGAAAAGCTGGATGATGCCTGGAAGCTCCTTTTCCTCTCTTGGCCTCTTCACCACTAACCCAAGAGGAATGCTAGATGGCCTTTCCAGCTGTTGCACAAACATCTGAGTATGCTATCTTCCTTGCAGTCCAAGCTCAAGAATGTGAAGGAGATGAGCTTCAGAGATGGTTTCACGCCGATGGCAGAAGAATGACGGGATCCCTTGAAAGCTCTTCCGCAGCTATGCTCTTCCTTCTCTCGTGGGCTCTTCTGCTTCTCCAACTAGAGGAGAGTTCGAATGTGCTTCTCCTTCAAGCTATCTTCTGTACATTATCCTCTTGCACGTACAGCACGGCCTGAACGTCACTTTCTTTCTTCTCTATTAGCTTCATATATGCTTTTTGTCTCTTCTCACGTGCGCGCCAAAAATGAAAGTGGATAGGGGACCAAATCTACAAAGGGCCCCACCTCTGGAAGATTCCTCTGACAACCAATGATTTCCTCTGAAAAGGTGGCCTTCCAGAAGGATATTTGAGTGCGAACGGATCCTCAATGAATGGTTGCGGATCTTGAGAAGCGGATGCTATCAAACTCAAATCCGTTCCGGGCGACTTTGATGGTGTCGACACATCCAGCCAAAGTGTCAACACTCCCCATCGATATCTTGAAGAAATGTTAAAAGCATCACAAATAGGTCGACACTTCCAAGGCCGCAGGTCGACACGGGTGCCGCAGATGCTTGCGGCTCGTATCGCAGTGTCGAGGCATCACCCGCAATGTGTCGAGGCATGGGCACCAGACAAAGAGACTTTTCATCGGGTTGGACTGAAGTGTCGACACGCTCTGTAAAGTGTGTCGACACACTGTGCACACTAGAACTCAAATAGAAACGGCTAAATCACGAGTTTATTCTTGAAGTGTCGACACTTCCTATTGACAGGTCGACACATTGAATGAACTTCTCTTGTACTTGTCCAAAATAGATTTTCAACAAAATTGTTAGACACACTACAAATATCTAATAGTGATTTATGATTTGTTATCATCAAAATCAGGGGACACAACATTCTCCCCCTTTTTGATGGTGACAACCATGAGTCGTTATTTACAAACTGGTCACTGTCATGCCAACCCTCAACTCCTTCCAGGCCCTTTCCGGGAGGAGAGCTGAGAAAGAAGAAGAAGGCCGCCGAGGCCGGAAGGAGCTGGCCCTAAGGTCAAAGAAGTTTAAACAAGTTTGGGTCCCTAAAAGAATCCAACCTGCTCGCCGAGAGGCACCTGCCTACTATTACTCCAAGCCTGCTGAGGCGGGGAAGAATAATGAGAGGGGGCTAGCCCTGAGAAAAGAAGAGATTGCTGCGGATCCTCCTTGTCGCGCAAGTTTTAGGGCATGTGCCCGACAAGTTGATGTCCTTGTTGCAGTGAGAAGATTTGATCAACCTGTCGGAAGATCTCGGCTAGCTTACATCCCTCTAGTGGGAGGTCGACAACTCTCCCCAGCCCTGCACCAGGGACTAGGGCAAGAGGAAATGACTAGTATGGTCTGAACTATTTCAGGGGTATGGGCAACCCCTCACTGGGCCAACAATGGCTATTGCAGGCAGACATGGCAAAGGAAGACGACTGCCTACCATTGGCAGTCGAAGAGAAAGAAGAAAGAGGAATGACATCGTCAGTTGACGATAATAGACACAAAGATGGCTTGAGATTTGAAGCCGATGAAGCTACTCCCCGGCAAAGGGAGATATGAAGAGCTTCTGTATTTGAGAGGCTAACCTTCCCTGGACATCCGAAAAGGAAGGTTCATAGACAAAGGATACATGCGGGTTTTCACCTGCAACATGGCTGGAATGGCCGATAAATACGGAGGTCTGCCTAATGACCCCCGAGAATTGTCTCAATTAGTCGAAAGGCCAGGGCCAAACACCCGAAGGGCGGATGCCACAAGGGAGATACTGAGAATAGTAAAAGGGGAGTAGATATTGCCTAAAGAAGTCACTACCCTCACTACAAATGTGGTGACGACCGAAGAGGAGGAGGTGTTGCTGAACACCTCGTCTAAAAGAGCTTTAGGGGAGACGACGGAAGCCATCCCCAGCACGGTGACAGCAGATCCGTCTATGCTGATGCTACTCTAGAAATACCAATAGGAGATAGAACTCCTGAAGAAGCAGCTGACAGAGAGGACAGAGCAAGCTTTGGCCTCTAAACGACCGGAGATGCAAGCCGAGTCGTCGCGGGGAGGCGCCAACCCAAGTGACTTCCCACCGCTATATACCTTGCCCCAACCGGCAGAGCCCAGCATGGCAACCACCCAACAGCTCTACCTCAAACGTTGATGCCACTAATTCTGCCACAAGTGCACCAACCACCTCCACTAGTGCGGCCTCCCCTACAAGCAACCACTTTGGTCACTCCTTACCTGCAACTGGCACACTTCTACCCAGAGCCAGTCGATCTGACTGCCGTCAACAAGATGATGGTAGAAAGGATGATTGAGCTGAAGCTTGCTGAGCACAGTGAAGGCAAGTATGTCGCATTTGATGCTTATCGGGTGCCATACCCGCCACACCATGCAGCCAAGTAGCTCCCTCCAGGGATCAACAAGACCCCCAAGTTCGACAAGTTCAACGGGAAGGGATCCCGGAAGGAACATGTTGCAAACTATATGACCGTCATGGGCAATCTAGCCGCAGACGAGTCATACCTGTTGAAGTTTTTTGTGTTGGATCTCCTCTGTTTTGATAAACTGCGTATGTGTACTATTGATCTAATCGGTTTTGATGATTGGCAACATGAATTTCATTGATTGGCAAAGATAAGTTTTATTGATTGGGAACATGAGACTATGTGTAGCTTTGAAGTCCGTGCACATTGTGTTGAACCACAAGCGTCCATGCATGTGTAAGTCTTCTCTTGTGCATTCATAGTCCTTGCATGTTTTCCCTTTAGCACTGCTAAAGTTAGTTGACTCAATTACATATGACATGACTCAATAAAATAAAAATACATATGATATGACTCAAATGAAAGGGAAAATGACATAAGACATCATAGGCGGACTCCTCAAAGTGGTGCCGGTGATCCGAGCCAAAGAGAGTGCCGTGGGATGCCCTCATCATGGTTAGGTGTCGGAGAAGGTAGATCCCCCTCGACAGAAGCTACGGGCACTCCCTCTCCTCAGTCTCCAGCTGCCACAGAGGCAGCAGCCTCCTACACAACCACTGCAGCAAGAGTGGCAGCACCTGCAAAGAATTATTAGCCGGTGCAACCAGGGCAGAAATGGGTTGCAGAAGAAGGAAGAATATACCTTTCATCACAGGCCTCTGTACATGAGAAGTCTCAAATTCTTCAAATGACACTACAAGCGGAGGAACAATGGTAGGTTCCTGCTCTACAGCTCTCCTTCGGTGGGCTCGTGTCACCCAGGTAGCCACCTCTTTTGACTTTGGTGATGGCCTCCCTCACCTGGGACCTGGTTCGCTTCTGCGAATCTCCGGGAGGCAATGGCATTGTGGTCGGGGCCGGCTCGGGAATCCCGAAGTGTGTTGGCTTCCGAGCTTTCGTTAACAGCTCCCTAAAGTGTCGAGTCTCATCTGAAGTGAGGCGGACTGCATACGCAAAAGGGTGAAAATAACAAACACTGCAATAGAAGAGAAATAATCCAGAAGGCTGAGATAAAGAAATGAAGATACCTGTTGGCCCTGTATACAAAGGTGAGAGAGGCCAATAGAATAGTGAGGGCACTTTATCTCTCGAGGCTGCCTCACGAATAAGCCAACACACATCTCCAATCATCTCGCTTTGCTCGGCCAGTGACGCCAAGTCCAAATGGCCGCGAGAAGATAGATAATAATGCAAGCCAAGATGATCCAGCCCCCATCCATCAGCGTATTTGAAGGATAGAAGAAGAGGCTGGCCCAAATGGCTTCGCTCAGGCCACCTATTGAAAGCCCGTGAGAGCGAAGCAGTGTAAACAACCAAGGGGTATTGTTGTAAAGTGCATCCCGTCGATCTTCCCCTCTAATGAAGGTCCTGTAGGGATAAAGGCTATCGATCTCGGGACGCCACTCGACTATAGAAGGGACATGCTCTTCCACTAGCAGGGGAAGCTATTGAAGAACCTCCCGCTCACTGCTTACGTGGCATAGCCCCTGAAGAGTCTTCACGAAGACATCCTTGCTAATTTCGGGCAGTTTTGGCTCCACCCTGGGCGAGCGCCGTTTCACGGCTTTTCGAACCTCTAAATAAGCCATCACTTCTGTATTGGTCCAAGATTTCAGCTTCTTCAGGTAAGCAGGATCAATGTCTAAAATTGGCTCTAGCTGAGAGTCCAAGAATCTACATTCTGCAATAGCCCAGCTTTCCCGGTAGAAGTTTCTATAAAACCCTGTTCGCACATTCCACCATTTGATATATTTTGGAGTAACGCGAGGGAAACGAGCGACAGCCAAGACTCTGAATGAAGCCTCCTCCCGGCGGTGAAAGTAATCCGACCACATGCGAGCCTCGTCATTTGCCACCTGGCCAGCTCTATGCCTGTTTGGCAGCGTAAAGTGTGTGGAAGAAGGAGGAATGTGCTGATCATAGCCAAAATTCTGACTGAATCCGAATGGATAGTACGGTACCAGCCACAAGATACCCCTCTTTTGGAAAACTAGGACGCTCGGTCTGATCGCCAGTGCCCAATCAACCAACTCCAGTTCCAGAATTGGCCTTGTACATTTGGCACCAAAAATGGGATGAACATATTCTTCTGTCTCAAAGAGACGGCATCCTCGCATCTTGTTCACGAGTGGGCTGGAGTGGGCTGCCAAGCTCCAGTCCTATTTGGACCGTTTGGTTCTCAAGCCTTTCACATTCTACACGGACCAGAGTGGCCCGTCCCTCTTTCCCACGATTTTTCGCAAACCGTGCTTGACCCATTCTCCCGTCGGTTTAGATACCCTAGGACGACTACCCCTATGTCGTGCACATAATTAGCGGCTCTATGTGAGCCTTGTGGTTCTCCAGGGCGACTTCTGCCAAACTGTCCATCCACCGTCTTCCCTGACGACATCAACACCCTACCCTACTGGCGGTGATGGCCCCATGGCCTCCCAAACTAGCTCCTAAGTGGTTGAATGCCCTTATCCTACCCCTAGAACTAGCATACATTGGTTAAAAATGGAAATGGCTAGGGTTTAGGCCTACCTCGTCGGTCTTCGCGGTGGCCGCCTCTGGCGCTTGGAGCTCCTCCCCGGCGTCAACGGTCACCGCTGCACCTTCTTCGACTGCAGGCGTTGATGCACCATCCTCCGCGACGATGTCATCGATCGCCACCGCCTCCTCTCCTTTAGGGATGGGTGATAGCTCTCCCACGATCGCGACTACCGGCAGTGGCACGTCCTCCCCTTCTCTGACCATCGACGAGCGGCGCACTTGGCGTTTGTGGCACATGGGAGAACGAGGGGGAATGGGAGATTAAGAGAGTGAGACTGAGGGAGATTGAGAGGTTGAGAGGGGGAGAAATGGGGTGTGGGGTGTTTCTCATCTTCCCTCCCGTCATCGGTTACTGTGGGGAGGGAGGGAGATGAAGGGTTTTATTCTTTTAATGCCCCAGTAATGGCACAGTCTATCGCATGACCATTCAGTAACACGATGGTCCAGAATTAACCGTGTAATCCCCAATGGTACATTGCAATTGAGTGGCTAGAGTGTGGCCATCCATTTCGTTGGAAGGTCTGAAATAGGCCGTTCACCTTCTCATTCATGTTCAAATTATTTGTTTGTGCACGGCCTGGAAGGAGCCGTCCTTGATTATGAGCGGCCTTTCATTGACCATTCAGGAGCTGAAATGATGTTTTGAACACCTTCCTTGCTGCATTTTGGGGTTAATTGCAGATAGTGTCCTGACCCTGATTGTCCCAGTCTAGCAATATTATGCTCGAGTATTTTCTATTATATCCTTTCTTTACATTCATTTTAATGATTTCTTTTATTTTAGCCTAGCATGCATCATAAGCATCTTTTGAGCATTCATGACCCATGATTTGTCTGCAAATGTCCCACTAGTAATGGATAGCTATGTGTTTAATGTCTGAGTAAGAGGAACAATTCCACTCAGAGTTGGAAGGTTCTCTCTGGTCTGTTCACTTGGTTTGGTTGATTAAGAGTCTCTGTCTGGAGTTTTAGTCTATCTCTTTACTTTTCATTGCTTGATTTCCCTCATTGGTTGTGGATTGTGTCCCCCAATGAGGTTGCCTCCTTTTACCTTGCTTTTACTTTAGTTAGATCCTCCAGACTGGCGTCATTTTAGTCCAATCGTCCCTTGTGTTTGGTTCATAGTTTTCTGAAAGATTCCTATAGCTTATTGGCGAGAAAATGGGTGTCTGTTACCTTAACGCCTACTTTTCAGTCCGCTCCGCTTTATTTCCGCTTCATCTCTACATTTCATTTCACCTCCGCTTCACCTCCGCTCGCTCCCCTGCAAAGAGGACGTTAAGGAGGGACATCTGTTGACACCTGTTTTTTACCGATAAGTTGAGTCATTCCTTTTACTATCATTTATTGATGCCTCGAGTTGTCCATTACTCATTGGGCTATTTCCAGGCATGTCTCTGGGCTTATTTTATGGGTACCTCCCTCCCTGGCTAGGTCTGCTTAAATTTAGGTCTTGATGGGCCTTGATTCACTTAGATCCATGGCCGTAATGTAGTAGGCCAGATGCTCATGCGGAGACCCCTGTCCATCAAATTTGTGTAGCTTCGACAGTTTGGTGTACTCTGGGGGAAGCTTCTTGAGCTGGTGATGTAGTGGATAGGGGACACTGTAGAGATCTACAGTCACGAACCCTTCTTCAAACTGGGCGAGCTTGGTCTCAATGATCCGCTCAATCATCTGGCGCTGTGCCATGAGGTTCTCTAGCACCGGCGTGTTGGATGGTCGTGGTTGATCCTCGGCCAAGTGTATGAAAACCCAATAATTGTAGGAGTTCGGGCAGCTGCCGCTGAGGCGTTAGCACCATTTTGCCCACCCGGTGGGACCGGAGTGTCCATTGAAGGCCTGGTGGGCAGCTAAGGATGAAGGTCACGTTCCTGAAGCAGATCTTGCAGGAGGGCCTTCAAGTGTTGGTTCTCCTTCATAAGAGTCTCAAGAGTCACCTCTTGGACTTCACCGACGGGAGGATCATTGTTGATCGGTGCCACATTGATAGGGGTGGCACACTCCTCGGTGGAAACTTCTTCCGCTTGTGTGGGAGCCTGAGGTCTGGCAAAAGTGTCGATATGGTCGACTGGAGCCGGCAGTGGAGGCGAATGACGAGGCCTCCTGAGGTGAGATATAGGTAGGTTCAGATCATCGATCTAAATCTCAGGTTGGTGTCTGGCGATTTAACACGCGAACACCCTGGCTGCATCGTTGAGGAGTCAGACAGTCCTCCTTTTCTGGGAGCACCTCTTAGGGTGGCTAGGTGTCCCCAACCTATCAACGACCGAGGTACGCTGCAGAGGAGTCTCCATCATGGTGTCTGCCTGAGGAGAGCTTGGGGCTGGATGTCGGTGGGGCCCGGAGGGAGCCCGTCTCTGTTTTCGCCTATCTGTGCGAGAGGCGATGAAGGGTTGGGCGCCGCCAGATGGCACGACTGCGGGGTCAGTCGCACCTTGCTTGGCGTGACGCCTTAGTGCCCGAAAGGGGTTACTGAGGCATGCTCTCTGGACAGCTTGAGCTTCCTCCAGGGTGACCCAGATCCTTCTCTAGTCTGACTGCTGGTCTCCCTCATCCTTGTTCCTCCGACGGGACTTGGGAGCTCGAGTGCCAAACCAGTACTGGTGCTTTCGGGCTGTTGTTGAAGCGTCCACCCGCTTAAGTTTCGCCTTGTCCTCCCGCGTTCGACGTAGGAGGCTAAAGCAGTTGGTGATGGGGACCGTAGGGACGATCCGCTCCAGAGGAATAATGGGTTCACCCCCATCTAGGTGAATTCGTAAGTCTCCGACAAGAATGGTCTTGTCAGAGTTACTGGTGGTAGTAATGGGTCGCTTGCCTTTACGGCTATGATGGTGCTTCTTCTGGGGAGCGGAAGATGACTCTGCCCCAAGGTGGCAGGCCGAGAAAACCTAGCCTGCGGGTGCTGATGGCACAGGGCCATTCATCAGGAATACCGGGGTAGGCCCCCGAGACGCGAAGCCTATAGTGACGGCCGGTGGCTGGGTGGCTCGAGTGTAGGCTTTCACTAGAGCCGACAGTAGTGTTACAAACCCTCGTCATGATGTGTCCACACCCGAAGTTGTCACTGCAGGGGGTACCGGGATGTCGGTGACCCAAGGCCTTGAGCCTGAACTGGGAGCTGGCAGGACTGGAAGGTGTTACAGAGGGCGCTCAGTCCGTACCGAGGTCACCGCGTCCCACAAAGGCAGACCCATGATAGGGATCGACGTTGTCGGATTGCGGGAGGAATGCCCCCAAGGTAGAGCCGAGAGATCTGAGGCCTGATGCGGACCACTCGTAACAGACGTCGTCCACAGGAAACCCCAGAGTTGTACGTCCGGTCTGGATGCTAGGATGCCTCATGCCAGGTGTTGGGGACCCGGGCGAGGCAGTCGTGTTTCTGCGGTTCCAGTCGGGGGGCCCGAACAGGGTGCTGGGGAGCCCTGCCCCTGGGCTAGGAGGCCTGTGTAGGGAGCTGGCTGGGTGGGAGCTCGGGATTGACAGCCCGAGCAGAGTGCTGAGGAGCCGAACACCGTAGGGTGGAGACCCACACTGGGAGTCGGCTTGGCTGGGGCTCAGGGCTAGAGGCCCGAGCGAACTGCAAGACTGGAGATCGAAACCTGGGATGCAAGGCTTGCGTCAAAAGACAGTCAAGACTGGGCCCGGGGACTAATGCTTGCTCGGGCTGGGATTGGTCCGGAACCCCTACGGGCACCGGTGGTAGGAGAGCTGAGCCTGACGCTCGGCCTAGCTGTCGGGGCTAGTAGCTGGCTTGGCGCCCTAGTGGCACCAGAGGAAACAGGAGCTGGAGGTGGCGGTGAGGCTGCCACGGGGACCACACCCAAGAAGTAGGGTGATCCGACGACTAGGGCGAAGCTGTCGAAAGTGATCGGCACTGCCAAGTAGCCCACCCGTGCATGGGTGGTGACGGCGATGGGACCGTAGGTGACGGCTGTCATAGTTGCTGGAGTCTTGGATGAGCAGAGGCAACGGTCGGGCGAGGTAGTCGAACGCGATCAGGCAATGGGGAGACAAACTGGAAGCTACTGGGAAGTACGAACAGGTGCTCTTCTGCTACCCCTCCTGCAAGGACAGGAAAAGGGCACCCGGACTTCAGGGCTGGCACGGACTTTCGCATCAGCAAAAAGAAGAAAGGTGGGAGATGTCCCACTAGCCGTGCCATCCTTTTTGTTTCCTCTCGGGAGGTCCGCTGGGGCGGTGTGGGCGATGACCGGAGTGAGGGGTAGGATACAGCCATGGGAGAGATGCCGGAAGTTAATGGGCCTCGGGCACCCCCTCTCATGACCGTATCCGCCTCAAGGCAGCACCGTGCACTCGCATTTTACCGAGAGTCGAGGGGAGACCGAGTGACACCGGAGGTTTTTCAAGTTAATGGGAAATGTGGCTGCGATGCGGGCGTGCCAGTCGATTTCTCGACAATCACCTGTGGAACCGAATGTATAATTGGGGATGCACCGCTAGGGTGCGACATGTAGACTCGGGGGATGAGCGACACATGGAGGGAAGGATGGTTCCGTGGGTGCGAGTCCGCAGGTGACTATGGGGAGTTGTGTACAAGATGTCTTTCCCCACCGATCGCAAGCAGTCGGTGTTTATTTACATCGAATTGAATCCAAAGACCTTCGTTCCATGCCGAAGTAGAGTCCGTATTCCTAAAGCCTGGGATGAGAAACCAAGAGTACTTTGCAGCTGTGGGTTCATCTCAGACTAGGTCGTGTTGGCCGAGGGTGAAGGGTACTGGGGGTTCATGCTAGGTGACACAGAGAGGAGCTGGAGGCCCGAACGTGGATGCGAGAGCATACGTCCAACTAGCGGTGTAACACTGAGATGTATCTATTTTTACAGGCGGGTCGTGACGGCCCGGGTACAACAGGGGCATGCCTCGGGACAATTTCGACATGCTAGTCGGTCCCCGGGTCGATGCGTGACGTACGAGTACCTGTGTGTTTCACAGAGAGTTCCTCCCGTGACGTGGGCCGTGGCCGCGGTGTAAAATGGGGGCTTGTGGCTGACTGGGCGACTGAGGGGATACATCGGTCCGGTATCTAGACGAGGGTCGATCATAGCTCTAGTCGAGCGGTCAACGTGGCCTCGTTACTGAGAGGGAGCAAGACATCATGACGTGCGCATGGTCATGGTTGACGGGCACGTGAGGGGCGACCCCGGCATGAGGGGGCGTCTACCCTTGTCTTAGCATCTCACATGAGACGGGTGTGGACTTGTGTGCCACGGCTAGCTAACACGTGAGGGAAGTGCAAAAGACGTACTCTTGGCGTGCCAGGCCGACTGACAAGTCACACATGCACAATTCGCCTCCGCCCAATGTGGGGAGCCCGCTTGATGGGGACATCGAGGCTCGACACGTGACGACGAAGAACCCGGCTCGGCACAAGCAGATCATCTAGCAAATTTTACATTTTATTATCTTTTATCAGTATTAGTTCAGTCTAAATGAGTTAAATAGAGTCATGTAAGTCTTAATGGGCCAGCTAAATAAGGCCCAAAGGGCTATTGTTGAGACTAGCTCGGTTATAGGTCACTAGTAGCTTATGTTCACCCCTCAGGATAGCGGGGTCAATTTACTTTTGTAATGGGCATTTGTGGACTTTTCCACCCTTGGTCTCTCCCTATAAATAGGGCCAAGGGATCATTTGTAGGAGGTTAATGAAGAAATGAGATTTTGAAGAAAATTGAGTTTGAGAATTTTATTTGAGTTCCTCTCTCCCCTCTCTCTCTCTCTAGTGTCCACTCTCTCTCTCTCTCCTCTTTCTCTCTCTTCCTAGGGAATCCCACCCCCTCTCTCTCCTCTCTCTCTTGGCATCGGCCAACCCTCCCCCTTCCCCTCTTTCCCCTTGCCACAATTATTACAATATCGTTTTCCCGAAATACGATAGGTCTTCCTTCACAGAGGAGGATTTAGCATTGGAATTTAAGGTTCATTTTGAGAACCTGTCTGCAAGTGAGATAACTAAAAGAAAACTTATTGTATTGATGTTCAACATAGTTTGGACAAAAATATCGTTTAAGGAAGATTTCTTTGTTGCCTGGAGTTCATGGACAATGTATCTCCTCCACCTGACTCAATACTGCTACAATAGTCTAGACTTCCATTGGCCTGCCCGGCATGCTTTACATTCACATGGTTACTCGGACTCTATAAACCTAGAGCAAACTCAATTACATGCGCACCTTTATTATCACCATTTCGTTATAATTAAGAATGCTAGCTTTATGAAAACAGGACAGACATGAGTGATAACCCCTCTTACCTAGCAACTGTGACTAGTATGTGACTTTGACAATTTTGTCCAACACGAGGGATCACATCAAGTTGATAACCAGTTAATTCACTACTATGTTTATTGGACCCTCCATGGAACGCTAACAAGATAAGCTGACTACTAGTGCCCACCACAAGCTCTGCCAAAATCTAGATGCTGACCTTAGATCACAATCAAAGAGACGTTTGCCTTCTTGTGGCTTAGGGTACTGGTGATTTGGGCTTCATCTGGGTGGATGAGTTTACACTTGGTCTTCCAAAGAACAAAAAAAGGATCACGATCCAGTACAATAGAAATAGGAAGTCCACAAATTCTTGTTTCATCAATTTTTGGAAGAATTGGTCATTGACTGCTTTAGTAAAGTCCAAGCAATGACTTGGTGCTAAACATATGAAATGAGCTCTTCTAGACATCTGCCACCATTTACTTGCTCTATCTGGCTACACAAAGATAGCCATCTTTATTCAAGTGGTTCCCAGACTGATTGAACGAGGGTTGTTATTACTTGGCTATTCAGATCCCTATGATACTTGTTAGTAATTGGGCTGCCCACTAAGAAGGTGGCCCACTTTCCTTGGGCACAAGGCCCTATCCTACTTGGAGTAGGATAGGCCCACTCCCTTTAAGTGGGAAAACTATGAGCCCACTGGTCCCAATGGGATTGGGACTGAACTTTCCAAGACCAAGGAGGAAACAAGCAAGAAGTGGAAGCATCTTGCTCGCTTTGGTTCTCCACTTTGGATTAGGAGAACAACAAACCCAATTAGAGCAAGTTGTGGACTCCTCCAACTAGAAGTGGAAGTCCAACTTGCACTGGATGAAAGCCCCTATATATAGAGGCAGCCCATTGGCGTGTCACCTTTTGGTGAAGTCCAGGCTGCCCGCTTCCTCTCTCCTCTCCTCCTCTCAGCACTCTCTCTCCCCCCCTCCGGCGGTCGCGCCCCTCTCTCCTCAAGGGCCGCACCCCCTTCGTTCAAGGTGGTCTCCACTATGTCCTCCGAGGACGTCTCCACATTACCTCAGGATTTGGAGAGTTGAACTATGCAAAGTGACTCTAGTAGCCTATTCCGTTGTCTTCCGCATGTGTGAGGATCTCTCCATAGTTCCACAAAAAGGTACGCCATACACGTGTTATTCCGCCGCATTATTAATTATTATAGTCCATCACTACCCATTCTATCTTGCTCAATATGCTTCAGCTAAGATACTGAAGATACATTTGGCAAAGGATACTATCCACTATTTTTCTTTTCTCTACATTTCTTTCACCCAAATAAAAAAATTATCACTCCATTGTAATGTAAGTTCACCATTAGTAGATTAATAGGTGTATCATAGCTTAATTCAAGCAGGTCCTATGGCTTGTTGCAAGAAAGGCTTTATAAGGAGTAATGAAAAGCTTCACCTGAAGAGATTTATGCATTCTTGATTGTCGACTCTGGGGTACTTGATGAAAAATATACACCCCACTCTGAGGGGGCATAAGAGCCATGAGGAATGCACCCCGACTCTGGGGTACTTGATGAAGAATATACACCCCACTCTGAGGGGGCATAAGAGCCATGAGGAATGCACCCCGCCTGAGGGCACAGAAGCAAAAAGGCATACCCTTCTGACCTAGGGGGTAGATACAGAAGAGCCACACCCAGCCTGAGGGTACATTAAGAGAAATACATCCCAGCCCGAGGGCATTAAAAAGAAAAGAAGAGAAGAAAAAAAAAGAGAGTCACGAGGCAGACATGGTCTTCGCACCCGCCTCTCACACAAAAAAAAGAAGAGAAGAAAAAAAAAGAGAGTCACGAGGCAGACGTTATCTTCGCACCCGCGTCTAACACAAAAAAGGAAACAAGAAGAGAAAAGAAGAGCAGAACCAAAAGAAGAGTCATGAGGTAGACGTGGTCTTCGCACCCGCCTCTCCACACAAAAGAGAAGAGAAGAAGAGAAAGAAAATGCTCAGCCATCGGGGCTCTAATCCGACAGATGTTTAGCTAATCGGAGCTTTAATCCGATAGATGTCCAGCTAATCGGGGCTTTAATCCGATAGATATCCAGCCAATCGGGACTTTAATCCGATAGATGTCCAGCCAATTGGGGCTTTAATCTGATAGATGTTCAGCTAATCGGGGCTTTAATCTGATAGATGCCTAGCCAATTGGGGCTTTAATCTGATAGATGTCCAGCCAATCGAGGCTTTAATCCGATAAATGTTTAGCCAATCAGGGCTTTAATCTGATAGATGTCTCGCCAATCGAGACTTTAATCCGATAGATGTCTAGCCAATCGAGGCTTTAATCCAATAGATGTCCAGCCAATCAGGACTTTAATCCGATAGATGCTCAGCCATCGGGGCCTCAAGCCGACAGATGTTCGGCCATCGGGGCTTCAAGCCGACAGATGTTTAGCCATCGGGGCTTCAAGTTGACAGATGTTCATCCATCGGGGCTTCAAGCCAACAGATGTTCAGCCATCGGGGCTTCAAGCCGATAGATGTTCAGCCATCGGGGCTTTGATCCGACAGGTGTTCAGGCATCAGGGACTTTGATCCAATAGATGCTCAGCCATCGGGGCTTTAATCCGACAGATGCCGATCATTGACGACCAAGCCAAAAGAAGATCAGCCAGCGACACGCAGTCCGACAGATGCACAACCATTGGCAGCCATGCTGACAGATGACTAGCCCCCATTGTGTAAAACTCCCTCCTCCCCTGCTACAAAAAAAAGAGAAGAAAAAGGGGGGACAAGGAAAAAAAGAAAGAAAAAAGAAAGAAAAGAAAAGAAAAGTAAAAAAGAAAGAGAAAAAATTGAACCAAAGAGCATCCCACCGATGGGGCGTTAAACCGACCAGCATCCCACTGACGGGGCATTAAACCGACTAGCATTCCACCGACAGGGCGTTAAATCGACTAGCATCCCACCGACGGGGCATTAAACCGACCAGCATCCCGTCGACAGGGCGTTAAACCGACCAGCATTCTGCCAACGGGGCGTTAAATCGACCAGCATCCCACCGACGGGGCGTAAAACTAACCAACATTCTGCCGATGGCGCATTAAACTGACTAGCATCCCGCCGACAGGGTGTTAAACTAACTAGCATTCTGCCAACAGGGCGTTAAACCAACTAGCATCCCGTCGACGAGGTGTTAAACTTACGAGCATTCCGCCGACGCGGCATTAACCTAATAAATATTCAACTATTGGCCCCCATGCTGAGATACACGATCATAGCAGGGGAGTTGTATAGGCGTGCTCTTAATGGAGTCCTGATGAGATGCTTGGATGATGACGTAATGAAGCCTTTGTCTAGTAACTCCTACAATTGTTTCCTAAGTTCGGCAAGCTCTGCTGGAGCCATTCTGTATGGTGGAATGGAGATAGGTGCAGTGCCCGGCACCAGCTCAATAGAGAAGTCCGCCTCCCGAACTGGTGGCAGTCCCGGTAGATCTTCGGGAAATACATCAGAAAATTCTCAGACCACGTCCAAGTATTCCAAAATCTTGATAGCGCCTTCTTTAATTACCACACTAGCCAGGAAATAATCACACCCCTTGCAAATCAGCTTGGAGGCCCTGATGGCTGATACCATCATTCTTCCCGACTTGCTTTTCGGGCATTGGAAGGAGAATGTCTCCTTTCCTGACTTCTAGAAGATCACTCTCTTCCGATGGCAGTCTAAGAGAGCGCAATGTTTGTCCAACAAATCCATTCCCAGAATGAGGTCAAAGTCATTCATATCTAGGATGTATGCTTCCCCTAGCAATATCCTCCCATTGATGTTGACTTCTATGGTGGGGATCACGAGCTTGGTGTGGACTTGTTTCCCGATTGGTGTGCTAATGATCATTTCTTTGAAGAATGTACCTTGGGTCGGTTCTTTAGTTGGTTGGCAAAACTAGTGGATATGAATGTGTGCGTAGCCCCTAGGTCAAACAATACCTTTGCATAAACATTATCTACAAGGAGCGTACCTTCTGCCATGGTGGGGGTATTGTCCGTCTCTTCTTGCATCAGTGCATAGACTCACCCTCTATATTGGATCCTCTCCTGCCAGGGTGCTGGCTTTTGCTGAGTCTTCTTAGGGCAATCCCTCGTAGAGTGTCCAGCCTCACCGCATTCATAGCATTTGCTTTTGCCCTCCAGCATTCCTGTCCTGAATGGTTGCAGCCACAATGGATACAGGATGGAACTCTGGGTCCGCCCTTCGAAGCAAGTCCCTAGCGGGCCACCTTTTCCTTGTCAGGTCTCCCTCTTGTGTGCATAGGCATTTTGCTCGATGACGTCTGCTCCTCAGCAAACTGGTACATGAACATTTGTTAGAACTTGACCTTATATGTTCCCCAAATCTTTATGGCCTCAGTACTTACCTTGCATTTTCCCGTTTGGCTAGATGAGCAAGCCTTAATGCCATTGTGTAGGTGTCAAGGTCTTGCGTTGCAACATAGCGTCGGACAATGCTACATAGACCATTGACAAATTTCTTCACCTTTCGACGAGCATCATCGAATATGTGTGGAGCATATTGTCCTAGGGTGGAGAATTTGGCCTCATAGTCAGCTACCGACATGGTCACTTGCTCGAGGCTAAAAAATTCTTGCTCCTTAGCATCTCATACATGTTTGGGGAAATATTTTTCTCAGATGACGGCTAGGAACTCTTCCCATAATATGTCTCCATCGTGATAGTTGGCGAAGGTGGTTCTCATCTTGTCCTTCCATCGCATTGCGTGGAACTTCTTCTCCATTTCGCTGAACCATGACTCAGCCACCTTTGGACGGCTCTCCCCATTAAAAATAGGAGGCGACAATCTTAGGAAACGATCAAATGCCGGCAGGTCGTGACGTGGTATGGCTGTGGGTTGCTATAGCATTTGTTGCAGCATGGCTGGCATCAGCCGTTGGAAGCTATGCATAAATCACTCCAGGTTGACTCCCGCATTGGGCACCTGCCCGTTGCCAACTATAGGAGCATGGACAGCTCCGTCATTTGCCCCATTTGGGTCATCTACCCCCGGTCCCCTTTCGTCCACCTGGGGAAGATCTCTTTGCCTTCTTGGCGGCATGGTTCTTAAAAAGAACATACACTTGTTTAGGTGAGAGGGTTTAAATGGTTCCAAACATACTCTACCCTTTCCCCACTCTATCTTAAAAAAATATATGAAATAACTATAATGCCCTTCCCGGGGATATTGGAATTAAACATGCCCCCGCCTCAGGGCGGCGATACTGTGTACAGTTGGCAATTTGTCGACAACTACCGCAGTTGAAATTTATGACAATTTACAAGTGTGTATGTTACTACCCCCGGTGCATGCCAGTTAAAGAAAATTGTGGATAAACCCCTCCCACAAAGAAATTACAAATATGGCCTTCCTTTAAGAGCTAGGGGTGCACATCACCTAACGCCTTCACGACCCCTCCGCACTTAAGAAAGGCTTGTAAATAGCTTTTCGGTCCCAGCGCCTCTCATGAGCCACCCCCACACAGGGTCATGCCAAATTACAAAAATGCCCTTCCAACCTAGGGACACCCCGGTATATTCCTGGCCTCCCTTAATTCGCCTTTATCCCCTGATACATTAGGGTATTGCCAAATTCAACATGGCTTCAACCACACCCTACTCCCCCCCCCAATGATTTAGTGTAATCACCTGGGAGTCAAAGACGATGCAAGCTATATATGCCAAGGTGCCCTCGATAAGAACCTCAGAGAGAAACTCTAAGCCTTATTGTTGACAATTAAACAAGGGTGTTCGGACGTCATGCCGATGTAAATCAACACTGACTGCGGTCAGTGGGGAAAGGTCCAGCACTCTAACTCTAATCGTCTGATACGATACGCACCCCATGGCGTGGACACCTCACCAGCCACTCATGTGGCCCCACATGTGCACCCTTGCCTCCTAAGAGAGAGTCCCTTCCATGATCAGAGGAACCCCCAAACCTGAGTATATGACCCCAAACTAGTCACAAGGGTCGGGGCGGGATCACCCTCGTCTAAAACAGCTGGCTAAATATAGTGATGCCATAGGGGTGTTAAAGTAGGACAAACGACAAGTCAACCAAACACTTGGATGTAAGGATGATGCCGCAGTTATGTATAAGGACCCTCGCGTTGCTTTGACTGCCATATAGTTGTTTCATAGCAGGATTTTCATGCAATCATCATCCAAGTGTTGACTTTGCAGGAAAGGGTGATGTTAGAGATTTCGGCTGGTGGAGGAAGAGGCGGAGTGAGCGGCAATCAAAAATCACAGCAATAAGATGTACATTGGTTATTTCCTAATACAAGCTGCACTCAAACAAATTTTGCATTTTGTCGTGTTTGAAACCATTGTGGAATGGCTCACCCTGTTGGCTGTCAATGCACAAGTTCGATGGGTGGTTGTCAGGGGAAGGGTCGGGTAACTGGGTAACACCGGTATCAGGGACAGGTGGTCAAGCTGTTGGTTGCCCTACAGTCCAATGTAGCTTTAAGGCCCAACTGATTCGCCATGCCCTTTCCAGTGAACCATCTATCTGGAGACAGATAATGAAGCATTGATAGATTCAGAAGGGATTCCCTGAAGATTGATGCTGCCTCCCCCATTTGCCACTACTGCCAACTGGGTTCTGCTGGGAGGGTCAGGTGTCCAGAGGAGGGAGGCAGATGGCATTCCTCTAGCTGCAGCAGCGAGTCTTTCCTGGGCTTCAGATCACGTGCAACACTGAAGTGCTTCTGCCATGTCTGGTTGAGACACAGCAATGACCTTACGAGAACCAGCTCCATTGTCAAAGATGTGAGAGTCATGAGAAGAGAGAATGCAGTGTTGGCAAAGGAAAATGAGTGAATCCTCTTCAGCCTCCACAAACTTATGCAGAGGCAGTGGGCAAGAAGCTCCAGAGCCTCGCCGAAGAGAAGCTCGGCAGCCGCCCGGCGTCTCTCGCAAAGGGGCACTGAAAGCAAAACCCGGCTGCGCTGGCGGGCGCTACCGGGTCTGAAATGCCGAGAACAGGACAATGCTAGAAGAGGATGTGGAAGATGATATCCAAGCTGAGGTGCAAGCAACCAATGGCCTTGGTGATCGTCGTCCAAGTGTCTTTTCTCAGTCCTTTCATCAATGGGATGAGAAGCCTGTGAGGCAGCCAAGGGCACCTGCAAAGAAAATAGTACGGGGGAAGAAGAAGGTTAGTATGAGTTTGATCCTACTTCTTACAGTATAGAATCTAAGATTGGTATATTAACATAAATGTAGAAGGGATATGAAGCTGACCATATCCAAAAGCTCCTACAGAGTGATTGGATCTGTAAAGGCTAGCTGAAGGAGACAGACCGGTGCGGACACACGTCGCAATACACACCGGTAGATGAGGACACGCCAGAGCCTGAGGACGTGGACGCATGGTCAAGCTACTCATCTTTATTCTACAATTTTTAGCCTTGTTGGACCCTATTTGGAGCTTGTGGATAATTATTAGGTTGTACTATTGTAAAAAGGGCTAATGGGCTCAAGGTATTGTAATGGGCTAGAATAGTATTGGGCTTGACTATTCGGCCTTTAAATGGGCCAAGCCCCTGGGCTAGTGTGAAAGAGGCTTGGACATTTGTGGGCTTCTAGAAGGGGCCCCCCCTTTATTGATCCAAGGGGGCACCCACCTACCAAAGAAAGCTTCCTTGGTCTAAGGGGGGCAGCCACCTACCCCCTCCCTTCATTTGTCAAAGGGAAGATGCCCCTTGTTCTCCCTTTGTCTCCCCCTCTCCCTCCCCTCTCTCCCACGTAATTCTCAGTCCCTTCCCTTGCCATCCTCTATTTAAACATGTGTATAGCGTCATTGGAGAAGCTAATGAAATTTTTATGAGAGAAGATTATGTTAACAGAGTGATTCTCTTCCTCCTCTTGGGTGTGACACCTTAGACCAAAATTCTGTGATGAGATTTACTTGATGTGTGACTCACCCCCTATATCCTCCCTATCATCTTCGCATCTGATTTTCAGAAAATTCTCAGTGAAGATCCTGCAAGTCAGGAAGAATTTGGCGATGGTTTCACGTTGATCAGAGCTCTAGATCGCTGGCAACAATTTTTCTCGTGAAGTTGCGCAAATCAGCTTGAGCTTGCTATCTAGATCCTCAGTTTCCTGATTCCAATTTTCTCCAGATCTACTCCCAAGGTTTCTAGAGCTGATCTTTTGAAAATCGTAGTATTTTTTGTCTTCTTCGCGTTGCCGTCGATCTCGCATCAATCTGAGGTCGGTGCTGGTCGTGGCGGGGATTCTCGTGAGACTGCACAGACGACTCTGTGCAGGTCTGAGCCAGAAGCAGAGTCAACTTCCAGAAGCTGCCCCGCCCTCACTCTTACAGATCTGACATAACCCCTTGGTCAGATACTTCCTCCAGATGATGCCGACGATCTTCAACAAACGGCACCTCATTTTGACACCGGCAACTATTTTTTCCATAATTATTTATTCACCTGTGCAGTTCTATGTGAGCAGAATCTGAGGCTCAGTGCAGTGACTTCTGCACCTAGATATGACTAGATCTGATCGCACCGTCCGGAGCAGACGTACTTCATCCAGTCGCCGACGTCCTCCAACAAACGGCGCTCCGATCGGATCACGGATCTAGCCGTACCGTCCTTCGCAAGATTGCTGCACAGGGTGACCAACGTGGGTAGAACCGGACCGGTACCCGATCATCATCCGGAACGGCCCCGACCCGCCTCCCTCGGTGCCCCCGAGTGCTACCCGTCAACCCGAGTCCCAGTAGCCCCGAAACTCAGTGTTGTAGCCTGTTATCTCTCTATGAGGAGTGGGTAAAATTTGAGTATTGTAACTATTCTTTCATATTCGTGTATCGGGGTTGTCGGATCCGGCCGGAAGGCGCATATAGGCTATCAGCCTTGGACGGGTGAGAAGTTCCATGCACCTAAAATTTTATAAATCTTAGAACATTCTATCAATAAATGGACAAAGTTGCTCCTTCTCGCCTCCTCATTCGTCCCTAGCACCAATGAGTCGTGTCTCGAGTTCAATAGCTGTTGGCTCCTGAGCTTCCAAGAGGGGGCAACAATCATCTCCTCCTTAGGAGATGGATATATGCCTACCTCCAAAACCATCAAGGTGGCTTTCGAGCCTCCAAGAGGCAAGCAGTCATGCTTCCTTCCAAAATCATCAAGGGTGGCTTCTAAGCCTTCAAAAGGTGAGTAGTCATGCTCCTCTCCAAAATCATCAAGGGTAGCTTCCGAGCTTTCAAGATGGGGCAATAATCCTCTCCTCTTTAGGAGACAGATGTACGCCTGCCTCAAAAATCACCAAGGGTGACTTTTGACCCTCCAAGAGGCGAGCAGTCACGGTCCCCTCCAAAATCTCGGTGGCTGACTAGCCTTCAAGAGGCAAGTGATAATCCTCTCCTCTTTGGGAGATGAACATACACTCACCTCTAAAATCACCAAGGGTAGCTTCTAAGCTTCCAAAAGGGGAGTAGTTGAGCTCCCCTCAGAAATCATGATGGCTACTTATCCCCCTAGAGGTGAGCAGTAACCCTTTAATGACTTAGTCTACTTTACGAGGTGGATGAACACTTCTTTTGAAGATGACGAGAATGGCCTAACAAAAGTTGCCTAGAATCGTGACATCGTGTCCCTAAAACAAAAGCTTAACCTAGCCGCGAATAAGTCCTAGAGAGGTCGGCTACCATGATAAAGCACTCAAAGCAGAAGCAGGACCAAGAGCAAGCACACGTAAAACAAGACGTAGGAAGAAGGAGGTTCCTTTTATTCATAGCGAGAAAGTATACGGGTCGTCAATCATCGTCTTTAGAATTATATGAGCAATTGGAGGGCCCCAGTAATCCCTTGTCATATGTTAAGTGAGGGAATGCCAACACCAGTGCCGCCCTCATGCCATCATGATGGCCATCGTACCAACCCCACAGAAAATCCTCGTTGTCTTTGTCTTGCTTGATGGGCACCAGCGAAGGAGGATCAGACTCTACTAGAGCGCCAGTAGCAAGGCTAAGACCCTTGGGGGGCTCACTCCCCTGTCCCACCAAAGTGGATCTAGACTTCGTCACGACGCTAGTATAAGGGCTAGGACCCTTGGGGGGCTTGCTCTCCGACCTCACTAGAGGGGGGCAAGACTCTGCCTCGACCCTAATGGACGTACAAAGACCCCTGGGGGACTCACCCCTCATGGAAGAGGCAAGAACTTGCTGGGACATGGCCACGAGGAAGTGAAGATGGTTAGGAAGTGAGAAGTAATGTGTGCCTTGGCAATATAGAGGGAGGCCACTTTCACTGATGAGTAGCGGCAGATTACTTCATCCCAATGGCGTTCAACCTTCCTCAGGAGCCCAAGCGTTGCATGGAAGTATGGGTCCATTAATGGCAAGCAGATAAAAGAAAAATCAAGCAAGCATCGAAGAAGGAAAGAAACAGGGTCCATCAACATCCCATGAACAAAGAAGAAGTAGCAGAAGATGATTTTTTATTAATTCGGGGAGAGGTACAAGGGTTCACTCGTCCCCCTTGGGACGGCACAGGTCGGGGTGAGCTTGGGCACCCATTTATACAATAAAAGTAGTGAACCTTCACCAGGGTGTCACGCCAGTCTTGGAGATACCCCCTTCGGTAATCCTCAGACTTGCCACCGGTGCTACTGTCGCTGACTGAGGATGAACCTAGTGCTGGGAGAGCCTCCTTCTAGAAGCATGCAGGTTTAGGGGAAGGCTCCCGAAGTGGCCACGTAAAAACTTTCCTTGCGTCTGCAAGTTTTGGTAATAGTAAATGCTGAATTGACTATTCATTACCGCCTTTGGCACCATTTGACCGCTATACTTGTAGTTGTTGGAAAGACGATGATTTTTTCTACGGATATCTTGCATGTCGATTGGGTAGGCAACTGGCGTGGCACTGGCGCCTGTCCACCTTCCCCTGTTTTAAATGACTTGTTGCTTCGCGTGTTTCCATCGAGGGGGTATTGGTGGAAAATGAGGTAACCACCTTGGGGAAAGGGGTCCGCCTTTCGTGCTTCTTCGAGGGGGAAAATCATTTAAGGCAATAGCTCCCCTTCGGCCTATAAAAGGCACCGAAGGGCATTTCCTCTTCTCTTTATCGCTTAAGGCTATCCCCTACAGTTTTTCCTCTCCGCGACACGCTGTGATGTTAGTCTTAGTGAGGCATGGAAGATGTTTCAGAGGACGAAGATGCAGACGGCAGTAGGGGGAGGGTCTTGCTACTCCGGCTTGAAAGAGGGTTCAACCGTCGATGGGCGGCTTGGAAGAGGGTCCAACATGTGGGAGCATGTCGCCTTCATACTTCTGGACCGTCGACACTACCTTTGGAGGAAGATAGATGCAGACGGATGGGGGCATCAGGCAGTGCCCCATTGTCCCGTTCTCTCCTTTCCTCCTCCCCTACCCTTTCCACCCTCCATCTTATCGCCTCGGGGGGTAGCTCTTCAATCTTCCCCTCCAACTCCCCTACCTTCTTCCTTTTCACCGTCGATCCCGTCGGTGGGGGGCGGTTCTCCCAGTTTCTCCCTCTCCTGCTCTTCAACCAGCTTCTTTCCCTCTCTCCTTCTCTCTTTTTTTCTTTCTTTGTCCTGGATCGACCTCTCTTCCTTTTTCTTTCACTCTTTGGAGGATGCCCCCTACCATCCTCTTTTTTACCATATTCCGTAGAGAGTCCTTCCAAAGAGTTTGCAGAGGAGGTCCTCTCTTGTTTGGGGTGGCATCCGGGCATTCCTTCCTCTTCTTCTCCTCTTCCTCTGGCATTTGTCCTTCTAAAGTTCCCGAGCAAACAACGTCAGTCATCCCATTTTTCAAGCCAGTTTCTACACTGGGAAAAGTCAGTGGCTTGCTCTGAGAGTAGCAATCGAGTTCGCATCGAGTGATCAGATTACACCAGCAGATATTGTACTTTTCATTTTTCTCTTTTGATCCGTACTGTAATGGCTTTAGCCTATCTGATGTATCAAAGAAGTATTAATAAGAAGGAATTACTTTTGCTCTATATTACTTACATGTGTATTTTTGAGAGAGGCTCACAAATAAAATTTGCGTAGTGTTGTCACATTTCACGTTCGAGGGATAGGTGTTCCTTCCATGGTGGCTAGTCAGTATGCTCCTTTTCCGACCGTCTCAACCACTCGGTAGGGGGCTTCCAAGTTAGGGGCCAGCTTGCCCACCACCTCTAGTGGTCGAGAGGCTTCGACTTTTCATAGGACGAAGTCTCCTGGCTGGAAGTGCCAATCTTGGACTCTGGCATTGTAGTATTGAACGACGCATCGCTGGTATTCCGCGGCTCAAATACTCACGATCTCTCGGATCTCGCTCGCCATATCGAGGTTCTCCAGCAATTTCTGCTTGTTTACCTTGGGTGAGAAGTTGATGACTCGGAGAGAGGGGTTGCCGATCTCCAGTGGAATCATAGCTTCAGTGCCATACACCAGTTGAAAAGGGGTTTTACCGGTGGCCGTTCTAGGGGTAGTTCGGTGTAACCAAAGTACGTTCGGTAATTCCTCCAGCCAGCTGCCCTTGGCTTTGCCGAGCCTAGTTTTTACGTCTTTTAAAATAGTCCTGTTGGTATCTGAGTATGAAGCCTTGATAATCGGTCTCCAGATCACTCTCAGCATGGGGATTCGAATGCTTCAAGTGTTCGTCGACCCAATGTTGATAATAAAGCAAATGCAAGGGGAGTTTGAAGTGCGAAAGCTAGAACTAAGCCCTTACTGTTAGAAAGCTATGCGCCTTATGGCGAATTTCCATCACATTAAGCTCAACCATGTGGGCCGGGGGCATAATGCTCAAGCTGATGCATTGGCAAAATTAGCCAGCTCACTAGCAGTCCCACCAGATGAAACACTCAACATTGTTGTGATAAATCGGCGACAAGTTCCCAGTGTGTTGGAATCATGCCCGAAGGAATATGAAGCTAATGCAGTCGAAAAAGCACAGGAATCCGATTGGAGATAGCATCTGTTACAGTGGTTTCTCCACCAGCAGTGGCCCAAAAATAAAGAAGAAAGAATGAAGTTTCTAAGGACCAAGGACTCCTATGAATGTAGAAGTGGAACATTACTCCGAATTATGACAGATGCCCATAAAAAGATTCTGCTTCGCTGCCTATCCACCAGAGAAGCTTGGCAAGTGATGAAAGAGATATATGTCGAAACGGAGGAGGCACACCAGGCTGGGCCGAAGATGATAATTAAAATCAAGAAATTAGGCTATTATTGGCCTACTATGTTTGAAGATTGTTGCCAGTTCGCAAAGTCATGTCAGAAATGCCAAGAACATGCTACTATACCTAGGAGGCCTCCTGTACCTCTGCATCCAACAATTCCCAGCTGGCCTTTGGCTCAGTAGGGAACTGATGTGGTCGGACCTCTACCGACTTCCTCAGCTGGGCGCAAGTATATCTTGACTATAACAGACTACTTCTCCAGATGGGCAGAAGCTATAGCACTCAGAGAAGTGACTGGTGAGGTGGTTGCCAGATTTATTAAACAGAACATCATTTATCGATTTGGTGTTCCCAGTCGAATAATTTCTGACAATGGAAGCCACTTCAAGAATCAGAAGATATATCGACTCGCCGAGAAATACAAGATTGATTGGAGAGCCTCCACCCCCTACAATCCGCAGGCAAACAGATTGGCTGAAACATTCAACAAGACCTTATGCACACTCCTCGCCAAGATTGTCAATTCTCACAAGAATGACTAGGGAGAAAAGATATATGAAGCACTATGGGCATACCGCATCGTCTACAAGACTCCTACGGGTTGTTTGCCCTTCTTATTGGTGTACGGCTCCGAGGCAGTGGTCCCTATAGAGCTGGAAGTCCCGTCGCTCATAGTCGCCATTCAATACGGCCTGGTCCGTGACGAACAAATAAATGCTGAGAGAAGATTTGAAGAATTAGCCGAGCTAAATAGAAAACGTCTTCAGGCGTAGAAAAATATCTAAATGTATCAGGCCGACATGGCGAATGCCTTCAACAAACTCGTGAAAGGGCGAGAATTCAAAAAGGGAGACCTGGTCATGGTCAAGAAGAAAGAAGTCATGGCTTCCAACCCAAAAGCCAAGCTTGCTCCTAATTGGTTGGGTCCATATGTGGTCCAAAGAGTCTATGAGGGCGGAGCCTATGTGGTTGTCAACCATCGTGGAGAAATACAGTTTCCACCCCTCAATGGGAAGCATCTGAAGCTCTATCATGCGGCGCCATCACCCTTTGAAGGGGAGGCAAATGATTAAAAAAAGAGAAAAAAAGAAGAAGAGAGAGAAATAAAAGAAAAGAAAAAGAATTAAGAAAAATGATGATAAAAAATGAGGATGAATAAAAAAAGAAAGAAAAAAATAAAAAATGAAATAAAATGATGATGAAGAAAAGATGAAGCTATCGCAATACACATATGCACCAATCTGGACCTTTCGTCTGGACCCAATCAACACTGCCGATAGCCCTACAGCAACCGCCAGAAAAATTGATTTCATCCAATATGCGTGCCATTTATGAATAACGTTACCTCGCATCAAATTTTGATAACCCAGCAATCATAATGCATATTTAACAGATATTCAGAATGATAAATAAGGAAGATATGTTAAACACACGAGAATTACAAATGGTCTTTTAAGGAAAAATTAGTATTGTTACCATAAGCAATATTAATATTCTTCGCATCTTTTAGCAGTATCGAGCGGTGGACAGCCATGAAGGAGTCGCTTAGCCGAACGGTTCCGTTTGATTTGCATCCTCGTATCCAGACAATTTGAACGGCAAGATCGATCTGTTGCACCATGACCTGGTTCCGACAAGCGCGTGCGTGACGGACAAGTAAGCGTTGGGCCACATCGCCAAGAAGCCCTTTAGATGGCGTTCTGCGAATGGTTGTGTAGGAACAAATCGGACGATATCATTCCCATACGATGAAAAGCGACCTAGAACATCAGGTGTAGCGAACGGAAGTCCGCAGTAAAGGTCGCAAACCCTTCATCAAGGAGTTTATGAGTGCCTCCATCACGAAAAAGCAAACTAAAGGTAACTCGTCGTGAGAGACCGACAATACGTGAGGTGGCAAAGCTTGCCGGAGTAGGTCTTATGACGGTCTCTCGCGTTATCAATGAACATCCGTCAGTAAAACCCAAAACCAGAAAAAAGGTAATGGCGGCTATTGATGAGCTTGGTTATGAGCGGAATGAAGCGGCCGGTCTCCTGAAAGGGCAGCGGGCTATGATGATCGGATTGATTGTCCCCGATCTTTCAGATGTCTTCTTTGCAATATGCGCTAATGCAATTGAACGACTGGCTCGTGAAAACGGATATCTAACTCTGATTGTGTCATCGGGACACGATGCGGAATTGGAAATCCAACAGGCTGAAATGATGGGCCGTCGTAAGCTTTCTGGTCTTCTGCTTGTCACCTCTGGAAACGTTGATTCCGAAAGGATTAGGAAACTCATTGATGGTGGACTTCCTATCGTGGCGTTTGATCGTCCTCTGAAGGATGTTGCAACGGACGTAGTTCTGATAGAAAATCGGTCGGGAGCAGAAGAGGCAACCGAACACCTTATAAGGCATGGGCGCAAGCGCATTGCCTGCCTCGGTTACGATGATACGGCCTATCCAGTACAGGAGAGAGTTAGAGGATATCGCAATGCCATACTCGCCAACGGCCTTCGCCCTAATTTATTTATGAAGATCGACTCTCAGGAAGCGGCTATCGCTTGGCTCAACGCAGTTCAAGTCAAGCCTAACTCTCCCACTGCTATCTTCTCCACAAATTACCGAACATCCGTTTTCATCTTGCGCGCGCTCTCGGAAAAGAAGGTCCAAATCCCGACAGATATGGCACTTATTGGGTTCGATGACTTCGATTTGGCGCCTGTCATTGCGCCGCCGATGACCACAGTTGGTCAATCTCCTTCAGACCTCGCCAAACGAGCGCTTCGACTGCTGCTCGACCGCATTCAGAATACCGCAGATGGTGTTGAACGCGCCCCAGAAAAGATCATGCTCCCAGCTTCACTTATTGTCCGGGAGTCCTGCGGGGCTCATCGCAAAGGCTAGACTGATTGGGTCTTCGCACTTCGTCTCGCTAGCTGGACTTCAGGGTTTTGGCAATCAGATCGCTACCACTCCTAGATCTTCAAGATTGTGGACGCCTACTTCTGGAAGTAAATCTGCAAAAAAATCAACCTGTCTATACTCTGATCGTAACTGTGATAAATAATCGGAGAAATCCGGCAGAGTTTTGGCTGTGCCGGATTTCCGTCTGGGGGGATGCAATTAGAAGGTAATAATTCTTGCTGATGTTAGCGTCGACTACCCTGCATCGTGATGCGCTTGTAGTCAGCTGAGCGCGCGGAGAGGTTGTGACCCAACCTCTATATCCTTCGCCGCTCGCGCTGGCTCTCTATGCCGATTTTCAGGGGGATATGCGCTTAGTCAAAGAGTCGGCCCAGCGCGATCATGATGTAAAACATGTAGACACGTATTACGCATTCGAGTCGGCGGCCGAAACCAACCAGATGGATTTTGTCACCGCAATCCTTTTCGCGAGCCTGGGAAGCCGTTGCCCACCATTGTGTGATTCCAAGCAACGGACATAAAGGGTCTACGAATCATCGAAGCTGGTAAGGTAACGGAAGTCTATCTAAATGAACTCACAGAGGGACGCATTTGGCACCGCAATGCTATTGTTACGACGAATGGATCGGAGACGGACGATTGCCTCACAGCTCCTATATTTGATGTAGGAGCCGACCACTCGAAGATTGAATTATCCGAAATATGTTCGTTGCAGATGGAAGCTTCCTGCGATGAGATCACCAGTCGGTATATGAATCGCTATCGAAGGTATTCTTCAATATCGCCACCTCAGGAGCAGCAAGCTGAGCCACAGTCCAAGGCCAACCCGATCTCTCGCTTTCTCTGCTCCTTCAGAACCACGTTACGACAGCAATTATTAATGGTATCGAGAAGCACAGTCTACTACCTGGTCCGCATGAAATTTTAACAATCACAGCAGCGCCATAGCTGAAGAGCATGAGAAAACGAACGCGGGTGGTGGTCGCAGGCGCTCAGCGGGGCTTCAGAGGAGATGCATATTCGATTCGCTTTCTCGCGGAGCCAAAACAAAAACTAATCTTGGCCACGGAAATCAATGGAACCGAGAATAATTGTAGTTCCTGACGGAAGATCAATGTGTGCTGTGCCACCTCGATATTGAAGAACGGCAGCACCACCTTTTTCCGAGCTAACTATCGCTTTGGTTAGATTCCCTTCTGTCCATGCGATTCCAATCTCAAATCCTCCACGTGCACGAAGTCCCTTAACGCTTCCTGTTCTCCAAGCCAAAGGTAAAGCCGGCAACAACTCTATTGCGCCAGTGTGGCTCTGAAGAAGCATCTCTGCGATGGCGGCAGTTCCCCCGAAATTCCCGTCTAGTTGAACCTTTGGTTGATCGAACATATTTACCTCGGTCTGACCGCAGATGTGATCGGCGAGTACAACGTGAGCAGTTTCGGGCTGCATACACTCCTACCAAAGGCAAGTCCTCCAAGGATCCCCAAGCCAGCGAAAAGGAGGTAAATTCAGTCGACTTCTCCCCGATAAATGGAAATAAGGGAGAAGGGAAATCAAAGAGTAATGACTAAAAGTCCAAGGCTAAGGTGTCTGCTTCTGCATTGGCAGAGCGCTTGAAAATGCCTTACTTTTTCAGAAAAGAACATACAAAGAAGCTCTTCGAGCTTTGTATGAGAGAAAAACTTGTCACCTTGCTGGAGCCGCAAAAGCCTGTAGAGGTGGAGAGATTAGATGACCTCAACTATTATGTGCATCACTGAATGTTGGGTCATACCATCGAAGACTATTACATTTTCAAAATTTTAAGGGAGGAGTTAATCCAAAAAGGTATGATCAATATGTTAGGCCATTTGGTCAATCCTTCACAGCCTCATGCCTAAAATCGACCAAACTGATCAGTCAATGTGATCCATACGGTGGTGACTACTTCAAGTTCAAATGCACTGGAGGTCAGACCATTAAATCAACAACCTAAAGATGGCTCCGGATCCTTCCCATCTTTGATGCCCGAATGCCTAGCAGTTTAGAGGACCATTCAAAAGATCAGAAGGGAAATCAAGCAACTAGAGTAGGAACAGTGGGAACCACTGTAATTCCTGAAAAGTGGCGATGAGCAGTTGGCAACTTTCCCTTTTGGGCCATTTGCCAGGGGACTTGCCCCAATACACATGCAAAGGACATATGCACCATCAGCTACAGAGGAACCACCAAGGTCTGGGGGATGACTCTCTGAAGAATCTTCAGACTCATCTGAGGACGAGGAACCAGAGAATTGTACTCTTTCCCTCGTCATAAAATCTTAGAAATTTTTCACGTGTGTCACCATAAAGGACTACAGAATCTCTCAGCATTAGAAAATGATGAAATGGAAAGTACCATGTTTCAACATGGCTATTGCATGTATCATCAGATGGTAGGCCATGTTATCCATGATTGGTAGACTTTTAAGGACACCATGGAATATTTGATAAACCAAGGGGTGATTGATATGGATGACCATTTGATCTGTCTGCCACAACCTCATGCATGGAAAGAATTTAACTTCTTCGTCAACGTGATATACACATCGGCCTCCTTTGCATTCCCCGAGCAAGGAAAAGAAGAGGCCAACTTCAGCCAAGCCAAACCCACAATGTGATATCCGAAATGGCGACCCTCTAATCAGTGTTCTTTTCTCAAGAAGGACACTGAGAAAATATTCGACAATCTCCACAAAGAGGGTCGCATAATGGCGCATGACCCGCCAAGATACTATAATGGAATGGCAAAGAGTCACCCTCTCAATTGCAAATTTCATGTCAGGGTATATCACCCCACGGGAAAATGCCGAGAGATCTAAGGTAACATCGAGACTCTTATCCAAAGAGGAGAAATTGATGCACAGGGGAACTTAATGGCAAGGTAGTGCCTCAGAGAGACTGTCGAAAAAAATATTCGACAGAGCCAAAAAGGCCAGACTATAGAAGAATGCTCCAAGTCCACCTCCAAGCCCACCCCTAAACAAAGTCAATCGGGCAAGCCTACAGGTGGAAATCTCCAACCAAGCCATAAAGGACAAGCCAAGCTCGAGGAACCCAAAGCCAAACCTCAACTCCTCATTAAGCCAATAAGATCACCAACTGAAAGAAGGTCTGAAGGGTTGCAAAAACCTCAAGGGCCCAACTTTGGTTTGGCTGAATACCAAGAGTTGCCACCCAAAATAATTAAGCAAATAATCAATGCTACCTTCCAAGTGGCATCAGAGGAGGCGGAGTGGGTCAAGGTTACTCCTAGAAAGAACCGCGACCCCAAGTCCTCTAAACCCCGCCTGGGGGCATAGAAGCTAGAGAGAATATGCCCTGATTTAGGGGCATTAGAAGAAGTGACACCCCGGTGGAGGGGCATATGAAGAGAAGTCCACCCCGGCTTAGGGGTATTTGAAGAAGAAACATACCCCGCCAGGGGGCATAGAGGTAATAAAGAATGCACCCCCCGCCTGGGGGCACAAAAGTAAAGAGACATACATCCCATCTGGGGGCATACAAAGAAGGGAACACACCCTGTCTCGGGTGCACAAGAACTAAATACACCCCAGCCTCAGGGGAGCTAGAAGAAGAAGAACTTACCTTGGTCCAGGGGCATGAGAAGCAATAAGTGATACCCTGATATAGGGAGATGTAAAGAAGAGGATACCCTGCTTCGGGTGCATAAGAAGCCATGAAGAATGCACACCCCGCATAGGGGGGGCATATGAGATACAGCCGCACCCCGGCTCAGGGGCGTATGAAGAGAAGTTCACCTCGCATAGGGGAGCATATGAGGCAGAGTTACACCCCGATTTAGGGGCATCTGAAGAAGGAGCATACCCCGCCTGGGGGCATAGAATCCATGAAGAGCAAACCCCGACTTAGGGGCATTTTGAAGAAGCATACCCCGCCTGGGAGGCATAGAAGCCATGAAGAATATACCCCACCTGAGGGGCACAAAAGTAGAGAGACATACCCCACCACGGGGAATAAGCTACCCCACCATGGGGAATAAGTAAAGAGATATACCCCGGCCTGGGGGCATGAGAAGCAAAGAATACACCCCGGCTTAGGGGGCTGTCGAAGAAGAGACACACGGCCCCCCTCATGGGGGCATATGAGACAAAGCTGCATCCTGCCTCAGAAGCATAAGGAAGAGAAGAATGCACCCTAGCCCAGGGGGTACTTGAAGAAGGAATATACCACCCTACGGGGGCATAGAAGCCATGAAGAATACACCCCGACTCTGGGGTACTTGATGAAAAATATACACCCCACTCTGAGGGGGCATAAGAGCCATGAGGAATGCACCCCGACTTTGGGGTACTTGATGAAGAATATACACCCCACTCTGAGGGGACATAAGAGCCATGAGGAATGCACCCCGCCTGAGGGCACAGGAGCAAAGAGGCATACCCTCCCGACCTAGGGGGCAGGTACAGAAGAGCCACACCCCAGCTTGAGGGTACATTAAGAGAAATACATCTCAGTCCCGGGGCATTAAAAAGAAAAGAAGAGAAGAAGAAGAAAAAAAGAGAGTCACGAGACAGACGTAATCTTTGTACTCGCCTCTCACATAAAAAGAGAAGAGAGAAAGAGAAAGAAGAGTCACGAGGGAGACATGGTCTTCGCACCCGCCTCTCACACAAAAAAGGAAAAAAAAGAAAAGAAGAGAAAAGAAGAGCAGAACCAAAAGAAGAGTCATGAGGTAGATGTGGTCTTCGCACCTGCCTCTCCAAACAAAAGAGAAGAGAAGAAGAGAAAGAAGATGCTCAGCCATCGGGACTTTAAGTCGACAGATGTTCAGCCATCGGGGCTTCAAGCCGACAAATGTTCAGCCATCGGGGCTTTGACCCGACAGGTGTTCGGTCATCGGGACTTTGATCCGATAGATGCTCAGCCATCGGGGTTTTAATCCGACAGATGCCGATCATTGATGACCAAGCCAACAGATGATCAGCCGGCGACACGCAGGCCAACGATACACAACCATTGGCAGCTACGCCGACAGATGACCAGCCCCCATTGTGTAAAACTCCCTCCTCTCCTACTACCAAAAAAGGAAAAAAGAAGAGAAGGGAAAAAGGGGGGGGCAAAGGAAAAAAAAAGAGAAAAAAAAGAAAAGAAAAAAGAGAGAGGAAGAAAAAAAACAAAAGCTTGCCAGCATGAAGGAGCAACTAAAGAAGGTCATGGTTCCTAGAGACACTCCGGAGCTCACTCTTCCTACTTTGCCAGTCTTTCATTTACCCCCATCAGAGATACCCAATTTCAGGCGCTACAATGGAACGAGTAACCAGTTTATTCACTTAATGGATTTTATGTACGAAGCATCATTCTGGCAAGACAATAAGGCATCCTTGGCCTATTTGTTCAGGAGATCTCTTGATGGTTCGGCCCTTGAATGGTTTTACTCTTTGGAGCCAGCTGAGGCTAGAGATTTTAATGTTGTTCAGAGAAGGTTTTTACAAAAATACAGAGACCGTGTTGGTCCTTCCCTATCTGTCACAGATCTAGTTGCTGAGAAAATGAAGCTCGAAGAGGACTTCATGTAATTTGCTGACCGTTGGAGGTCAATGGCTGAGAAATGGAAAGACACATTGTCAGAACCTGAGCAAGTCAAAATGATAATTTCTAATGCTACTCCTCAGTTCCATCACATTTTGGCCATGAACAGATTAAGCACCATGGAAGAATTATATGGAAGGGCCAGGTATATTCAAACACAGATGAAAGATTCACCCATCATGGGCATGTTTGAATAAAGACCGAGAATGGTGAGGGAAAGCAATAATGTCAGTACGAATGGTGGAATGACTGAAGGCACCGTCACTAATGAGCAAGCAGGAGCAGTTGGTCATCCCTCATCTTTCCACAACTCACCAAACCCAAGACCCCCACAGCAACAACAACAACAACCTTCTTTCCTCAACCAAGCTCTGCTCCAACAAAAAAACTCCCCTCAGCCCTTCCGGTCTCCACTTCCTCCACCACAAAACCCTGCCCAACAATATCATCAGGTGCCACCTCCCTCCAACTACGACCCTCAACATCCGAGAAGACTCGTAGGCCCCAAGAGAGCCCAGTACCCTCCATTACCCGAAAGTCTCCCTAATATATTCAACGTCCTCATGGCTGCCAACCTGCTCGTCTTGCCAAAAGAAAGGACAGTCTGGCCTCCCAATGTGGATACCCCGCAGTACTGCGTCTTCGATCGGCAGCCCAGTCATAACATAGATCACTGCTTTCACTTCAAGTATTACATATATGATTTCAATGATCAGGGTGGTATCGACTGGGATGAAATGAGGAAATTTGTTGCTACGTTGAAAGCACGAAGACCTCCCCGACAGCAACAGCCTCAGCAGCCACCTCAGCAGCAAGTTCAACAACCTCTTCCAGTTCAACAAGCTCCCGCGCTACAACTGAATATGGGGATTGTCAACAATCCGCTACCAGAGCATCCAGCAGCCAATCAGTAGGTTAACCCTGTCACCTTTTTCCAGGAAGTGGAGAGAGGGCAAGGGTGGCATAAAGAAAGCACCTTTGTCGAGGCCATAAACCAAACTCCAGGACAACCTCCACTATTATTAAGAACAACCCCCTAGCTTATGCCCTCCCCTCAACCTTCACGACCCCTCTTATGCACCACTACTCAAGTCCCTTCCACTGCTAACCCCATGCCGAAAAGGCCCCTTCTCATTCGTACCCCCGCAAACTCCTCCTCACCACAAACCCCCCTACCTCTACAATTCCCTTACCGGTCAGGCCTCTCCTTGCTCGCCCCTTGCCGGGATCCGCTCCTCCTCACACTACCACTACCCCCTTGCCTCGGTTGTCACCATTACCCACCATGCCTCCTGCAAATATGACACATTTATCGAGGCCCCTCCTCATTTGGCCTACAACTGCTTCAACCACCCAGGCCCCGCATATCCTTACTAGTTTCTCTCCCATTGGACCCGCATTACCCACCACCATACCTTCCACTGATCCCCAACCGGAAAGTCCCTTAAGATTTTTAAATCTATCCTTAAGTGTTCTTCATGTCCTTCTTTGGTCTTAAAATATATCAGGATATCATTAATGAAGACGACCACAAATCGGTCAAGATAAGGCCTGAAGATATTATTCATAAGTTGCATGAATGTAGCAGGGACATTGGTTAACCAAAATGGCATCACTACGAACTCATAATGTCCATATCTGCTACGAAATGCAGTCTTGCAAATGTCCTCCTCTTTAATCCTCAGCTGGTGATAACTCGACTTGAGGTCGATCTTAGAGAAATACTCTGCTCCGGATAGTTGATCAAATAGCTCATCGATTTGCAGTAGTAGATATTTATTTTTGATGGTGAGTCGATTTAAATGTCGATAGTCGATGCATAGCTTAAGAGATCCATCCTTCTTCTTGACAAATAGAACCGACGCACCCCAAGGGGATGTGTTGAGTCGAATGAAGCCCTTATCTAGCAACTCTATGGGGTACATCCTGTAAGGAGTTATTGAAACGGGTGTCGCTCCGGGGATGAGTTCAATGGAGAAGTTTACTTTCCTTTCAGGCAGTAAACCAGGTAGTTCAGATGGAAAAATATCAGAGAACTCTCAGACAATGGGGATTTCTTCTAGAATGATTTCCTTAGACTCGGTAATGACTATGAAAGTAAGGAAAGCCTCACATCTTTGCGTGATACACTTGTTGGCGTGAAGAGAAGATATGAGAATAGGATACTTCCTATATTTGATTCCAAGGAAAGAAAATTGTGGAAGATCCAATTTATGGAAGGAAATTCTCCTATGGCGACAATTGATGTTGGCATAGTGATTGAAAAGCCAATCTACGCCTAGAATGGCACCATACCCTTCCATATCAAGGCATACCAGATTAGCGGGGAGATTATAGCCTTCTATAATTACCTCACTATCTGGATAATATGTGGTAAGTTTAGTTCGAGGACCTAAAGGTGTAGTGATAGCTAGGTCCGAAGGTAGAGGAATAGGTGACATTGACAAAGACAGTAAACATAAAAGAGTGAGAGGCACTAATATCAAATAACACAAATACAGGATGTGAATAAATTTGAACGGTATCTTCCATAAGCCCATCATCCTTGGGCACTTCATCATCCAGCACGGCATTAAGACCAGCTTGCCACTTCCGTCCATTGCTAGAAGATTGCTCCTTCATGAGGGGGAACTTGGGCATCTGATGCTCCTGGCTTCCACAATGTAGACAAGCGCCAAGGCGCTTCCAGCATTCCTCAGCTGAGTATCCGAACGTCACGAAAAATGTGCAAGCTACTGTGACTTGTTTGCCTTCCTCCTTGACCTTCTTGTTCTTGTCATTACCATTATTGTTCCCATTCTGGGATCTCTTTTACTATCACGGGACTTGTAAGATCCCGTGATGCTGAATTTTTCATCTTTCTTGTCTCGCCGATCGGACTTCCGGCTCGACTCCTCTTTCCTGCCTCTAAATTTCTCGACCTTTTCTGAGGTCCTTTCACATAAATGTGCCCATTAGACCATCTCCGCATAGGTTCGGATATTTTGTGGGCCGAGTTGTTGAATAAAGGCAGGCCTTAAATCGTCCATAAATTGGTTTCCCTTTAAAATGTCGATGCTGACCAGATGCGGCACATAAGGGGCCAGGTGAAAAAATTGGAGCTCATACTCTGCCACAGACATCATGCCTTGGCGAAGAGAAGCAAACTCTGTAGCCTTTCTTTCCTTGACATCATCAGAGAAGTATTTTACACGGGAATAGTTCAAGAAATTCTGCCCAAGTAAGTTGTCTATTTTGAAGGGGGGTCGATGTTCCCTTCCACCACATGCATGTATCTTTGTGGAGTTGAAAGGTGCTATTTAAGGTTTTATTTACTTGGGGAAAAATGTCTATTTCTTTATCATTTTTATCCGAGATGCTACACCCTCCCCCACTTAGAAGAATTTTGTCCCCAAATTCAATTACATATATGGAGTCATGGAGGGTGGGAAGTACTTACAGACTAGAATAACTCTGGAATCTCCTTCCCATAGACTCCTTGGTTTCCCATGTAGCCTCTTGTTCTAAGCATCAATTCCATTAGATTTTCACCATTGGGATCGTCTTGTTCCTTAGAATGCGGACTTCTCGGTCGAGGATCTTCATTGGCTTCTACTCATAAGTAAGGTCCTTTTGTATCACCAAGTCATTGTGGTCGATGTCATGGAGAGGATCTTGCACATGCTTCTTTAGCATAGAAATATGGAATATATTATGCACCTCTGATAGTTGTAGAGGCAAGGCAATGCAGTAAGCCACCTTGTCCACTCTTTCCAATACCTCGAATGGACCAATAAACCTTGGTGTAAGCGTGCCCTTAACAACGAATCTTCTAATACCTCGGCCGGGAGATACCTTGAGAAAGACATGGTCTCTAGTTTGGAATACCACATCTCTTCTTCTATTGTCAGCATATGACTTCTGCCTGGACTGTGATATCTTAAGTCTTTCCCGAATGAGGCGTATCTTTTCGGTTGAATCTCTTACCATATCTGGGCCGATAATTTATTTTTTGCCGACTTCATCCCAGCATATTGGAGATCGACAACGCCTGCCATAAAGTGCCTTGAAAGGTGCCATTTAGATACAAGCTTGATAGCTATTGTTATAAGTAAATTCCCCCAAGGGAGCGTCCGTCCAAGTCTATAATACATGCCCTTAACATATCTTCAACTACTTGGTTTGTCCTCTCAGTCTGGCCATCTGTCTGGGGATGGAAGGTAGTGCTAAAGTGGAATTTCGTCAACAGAGAGTGTTGTAGACTCTTCCATAAGTAAGAGGTAAAGCATTGGTCTCGGTTGGATACGATCGACATGGGGACTCCATGCAATCTGACCATCTCTTCGATATACAAAGCAGCAAGGATATCAACTGACCATCAGCTCTTGATAAGCAAGAAATGAGCCAATTTAGTTAGACGGTCGATGATTACCCAAATTCCATCATGTCCGCCCCTAGACTTGGGCAAGCCCATGATAAAATTCATGCCGATGTCTTCCAACTTCCACTTTGGAATATCTAGTAGATGTAATTTTTCGGCAGGTTTCTGATGCTCCACCTTCACTTGTTAGCATGTCAGGCAGTGAGATACAAAGTCTGCTACCTCCCTTTTCATATTAGGCCACCAGAAAGTTTGTTTCAAGTCTTGGTACATCTTAGTGACTTCGGGATGGATTGTGTACCTCGATCGATGAGCTTCTTCAAGGATCTTCTTCTTCAACTCGAGACAGTCGGGTGCACATGTCCGTTCATGGAATAATAGTCTTCCTTCGGGTGCCAGCTTGAAGTCGAGTCTCTCATCTAGCTTGTCCCTTATCTTCACTAGTGCAGGATCTTCCTCTTGTAGCTTCTGAATTTCGGGTAGCAAATCCAGATGTAGACTCATATGGGGTAAAGTAATACACCCATCCTGCTTGTCAGTGCTAATATTGAGTTTAGAGAATTCCTCCAATAGCTTCCACTCTCGAATCATGCAGTTGGCTAATATCGCTCTCGACTTCTGACTGAGGGCATCAGCTACGGAGTTACCCTTACCGAGATAGTATTGTATAGTGAAGTCAAAATCCTTGAGATATTCGAGCCAACGCCTTTGCTGCATGTTTAGCTCCTTTTGGGAGAATAAATACTTGAGGCTCTTGTGATCGGAGTATACAATGAATTGTTCTCTGTAGAAGTTATTCTCTCTATATATGTATGTTTATTTATTTTGATCATTATATCTTATTTGAGTTATTTCTTATTATATTAGATTATAGAATTGGATCGGAGTCATCGGATCATATATTAATATTATAATGACATCACGGTTCAAACCGGTTCGAACCAATAGTCAAATCAGTTTGAATCGAACCAGCTCCTTGATCGGTTCAGACACCGATCCGATTCTGATAACATTGGTACATACTGTTTCCCTACGACTAATGGCCCCCTAATTGAGGGGGATTTAGGGTCTAGTGCCCCCTTCCCTGCATATTTCGCATGCGCGTTGGAGCAACGGCCACCTACTGAGGACACGCCTGCTTTGGCGACGGATCTGCCCATCCGTATCGCGTTTGAAATCCGCGTCTGGCTGCTTGTTCACATCCTTTGGGGCCGTCACAGCCATTACTTCCCAGTTCCCCTGTGTGTTCATCACTTCTCATCCACCGTAGGATAAAGATTACTGTACGAACTACAGGTAATGGGTCAAGATCCGAGAGCCATATATACGTCTCTTTCCAAGTAGAGGGTGGGTGCGTTTAGTAGGCATACATGACAACCTTTCTCCTATATCATACGGTTGAAATATCAAATTAAACAGTTAATCATATAACCAAAATCTCTATACAGATGCCTACAGAGGTCCTCTCGTTGGTAGTATATCAACTTGTCCTGGTGTGAGGGACAAGAAGATCCGTACACAGAGTTGGCACAGAATGCCACCACCACAAGACAACGTGGGCAAAGCAAAGCACAGAGGAAGCACGCGATAATGGCGCCATCAAACCAGGCCATCGCGGACACACAGATAGAAGATCAGAAGATTCAAAGCACTTGGCAGTCGGGATCTCCTCGGTCCACCACCCTCCTTATCCCCCCAAGTCGCATCCCAACAAGACGAAGGGGCCGGGACGGCGTACCCCACACGCATGCCCTCCTCCACAAAGACGACGCCCACGCCCCCTCCCCCCTTCAAGACGTTGGCTGAGAGCTGTTGTATTTAGACTTTATTTTTTCAAAAAAATTGAGCGGGAACTAAACCAAGTTATCTTGACGTGAGTTTCAAATTTTAAATTAAATCAAGGTTAACCATATCTTTAACCTAATTTTCTCGTTCTGCAGTAAAACAAATTGAACTCCTAGATAAAATCTGGGGTAACCTAGGGCTAACCCTCTCCCAAAGAGATGTTGGGTGATCACATGCCTTAATGGGCCGCCGTTCGGGGTGTTACGTGACCACATGTCTAAATGGGCTGGAAAAGGCGGCCCAAGGCGGCTGCCTTGGTGCCTGGGTCCGCTGACCCGATCCGAACCGCGAACGGATACGGTTACCACCCTCCGCTCGCACCCCCACCGTGCAGCTACGCCCGCTACAACCTGTCTCTCTCTCTCAGAAGGGTTTTCAGGGAGAGATCACGGCCGACCTCCACCGCCGTGGCCGCCGACCTGCGCAGACGCCGTCGCCATCGTCCGCAGCATCCTTCGCCGCCAACGACCTCTTTCACCGCCGAGGTTTCTCTCTTTCTCGTCCGCAGCCGCCTTCGTCGTCGTCCGCAACCCCCTTCGCCGCCAACAACCGCCGCCTCCCAACGCCGAGGTTCCTCTCTCTCTCTCTCTCTCTCACACACACACACACACACACACAAACACACACACTGTACACAGGCGTCACGCACACGCGGCAGGGCTTCGTCTCCCCTTTCTCACTTCGCACACTACATTCAGTCACACACGCACACCTCTCACACCCCGCCCCCGGCGATCTCTCGCTCACACACACACCCCTGCTGTCTCTCTCACTGAACCATGAGGTAAAGGCCTACAGGGGGGGATGGGGGGGGGGGAGTTGGGTGTTGGAGAGTGAAATCAAGGGGGGCATCAAATTAGTGGTGTCCTAATCTCCTTAATATTTCAAAGGGTGTTTCTCTTCGTTGCAAAGGTGTGAGCTCCCCCCAATTTTTCATACATCAGCGAACCCACTCACCCACTGTGTATGTATTTGGCTCTCCTAACCCACAAAGCAAGGGAATTTGAAGTGGGTGAAGGTCTAATTCTAATCCACATATCACCTCCTGCATATATGAAATGGAGCTTCTTGCCTTTAGATGTGAACCTGCACCAGGCTTAGGCATTCCATATGGCAGAGACGGCGAACCCGGAGTTCCTCCCCACCCAGCGGGAAAAGCAGCAGATCACAGTCCCCTTCTGCTGGGAAGACAAACCCGGCAGACCCAAGAGAGACTGGGGTCTAAACTCGGCTCCTGCTCGCCCGGTCCCTCCTTCTGCCGCCACGGTTGCTGCTTCAGTTCCCTTCAAATGGGAAGAGAAACCAGGAACACCCCTTCCACAGTTTGCAGAGGCCATGATTGGCCCCTCGTGTGCTCCTCTTGTCCACCCTGTAAACCACCCATCACCTGGAGCAGATTGCAAAGAAGAGCGCACAGGGACCAACCCCTTTGTGGGTAAGGAAGGAGATGATTTGCCACAGCTGGGCCTGGGCGTAGAAGCCTTCTCTTTAGAGCTGGACGTACAAGTCTTCCCTTTTGGCACAGGTATGGTGCCCCTCCTAGCTCCTTCCCTTCCATGATGAGCCATTAACTTTGTTAAAGTTTATTAGATCATGTCGTCCAACTCAAAATCTTAAGGTGTTAAGTGGAGAGTATATTATAATTATAATCACATTATATTTTAGTATGTTTTTAATACGAGACTATTCTCTAACACGTCCCCTCACGTGCAGTCCGATTTTAAGCTCTGTCAAGTGGACCATGACAAACACGGGATGCGCGGCCCAGATCATAATCATGGGATATGACACTATCCCGTATCGAAAATGTGGTAAAATATAATGTGATTATAATTGTGGTGCCCATAGTTGTCGAAGCCGGAGAAGACCACGAAGCCAAAGACGCCGATGGTGGAGGTTCTCATGTAGGGTATCCCACCTTCGCAGCAGATAGGGTTTTGAGTTGGATTACTAGATTGGGCTATGCATCTAACTCAAAACCTTAAGGTATTGAGTGGAGAAGACACCACCATTATAATCTCATTATGTTTCACGTGCAGGTCAATTTCAGACTCTGTCTCGTGGACTATGATAAACAAGGGGTGCGCAGCCCAAATCATAACCATGGGCTCTGATACCATGTTAAGTTTACTAGATTGGGCCATCCAACTCAAAATCTTAAGGTGTTGAGTGGAGAGGACACCATAATTATAATCACATTATATTTTAACCCATTTTCAATACGAGATTATTCTCTAACCCACATAGAGAATTTATTCCCCATCATGTACTTAGGCCCAATTTGTTATCGGGTTAGGATATCTAACCTTATCAGGAGAGACAAACGTGGGTCTCGTGTATTCTCCTTACCTTACACACAAGACCGCTACCCGGTCAATTAGCACTTTCGATCATCTGGGGTCGAATACGCTAACCCCACCCCATTAACAAACAGGGCCTTAGGGAAAATATCACTTGTATAGATTAAATTATTACAACTGCACCGAAATACCCTCATTTTCAGGGGAATATTGGAGAAGTTACTCGGAATTTGTAAATACCTCTAACAAAAAGAGAAGAAGAGAGAATTGAATTGGAGAAACAAACATGCATTGGCGGCAAGGATATCAGTGTGATCAAAGATGCGGTCCATTTCCGGATCATAGTTTTCAACACAACCAACACTCCTAGTAGTACCCCTTAACTCCTTTCACACCACTTTCCGATCCTTCTGCTTTGTCGAAAGTGTGAAGGACTTTCTTAGGAGTTTAGCTTGTCAATGGGAGTTGACATGTATGTTGGCCTTAGGGTCTGACCAGCCCTATAGTCATAGCATCACACACCCTGCTTTGGGGTCTAGTACCTTGGCATACACCATAGGTCAATCACCTTTGAGGTCCTTTTGCTCCTTCCCATACCTGATAAGCTTGACTCTATCCCCTCTTATGGTATTACTGTCCCGAGGGAGGAGCCTTACCTTCCACGTGAGTCCCTTGTCCCATCCATCAGAGTGCTTGAAGGTGACCATCTGCACCTAGGTGAATGTTGAACATAGGCAAGTATCGTGAATGGACATGTCAGGAGGAGTCATCCCTTCTTTGACCCATTGGATCCCCTCCCTAGTGGGCCTCTCGACTCGTATTCCTTGCCCCACCTTGTCGAGGAGGTCTGTTATCACTCCCCTTCCATGCATGCATCCACACTCTAGAGTTTGGAAAGAAGGAAGCCCTGGCCTCTCTCTCATGCATCATCATGTCCACAGTCATATAGGGGTTACATAGTGAGTGAGTTAGACATACGGGTTCCCCTGAGTCTACCACATTTAGTAGGACACCTGTGCATGATAGGTACAACTTTGGTTGTCCAAGTCCCCCCCGTGTTGTCCAATTAGGTAGGTGTCATAGACATGCTAGATCCATGTTTGGATGTCCAAGACCACCCCTGCACTTGCGTAGGTATGAGTCTACAGAGCTATCTCAGAGTTTGTATCATCATCACCACCTTGAGTCTAGCAACGCGCGATATACAGAATTGGTTGACCACGAGTTCTAGGAAGGAGATTATGGCATGATCCGGGTCAGACCAGAACGATTTCCTTCTGGAGCCGTGAAGAAACTATAGGCTTGTGGTGCAGGCCCCTTTAGAGTTTTGAGGTGAGTTAGATCCAATGCATATGTTGTAGACTTTCTAGAGGACTATAGCATTAGTTCCACATTCAATGTCTCAGATCTAGTTGCATATAGGGACCCGACAGTGATCCCTAGTGAGTTGTTTGGGCCTTCTCCACCCCTTGTGAGTGAGCCATCCCCTGAGAGTCCACTTCTAGCCCCGTCACCTTAGTAGCGTGAGCAGATAGAGAGTCTATACTGGATGAGCTGGTGACTACCACTAGGAGTGGCGCGTATGACCGCTACTTGGTGCGTTGGAAAGGATAGCTTGCATCCACTGATACATGGATCACCTAGGCAGAGCTGGAGAGGTTAGATCCAAACTTGGTCGAGCGATACTTGAGCGACAGAGACCCTTACTCGACGGGGTCAAGTTCCTCCCACCAGGGGAGAATTGGTGAGGACACCAGAGCTAGAGATCGGCGCAAAGCAACAGAGCGACACCACAAGTCACGTAGCACTATTTGGGACTCGCAGGCTTCTTTATGGCTTGGAGATTGCATGGAGGACTAGACTGGAGCCTAGAGACCTTTATTCCTTTTGTTCTAGACATTTATAGGCCGATTTGAGGCCAACTAGCCTTCATTTGGGTCACATTTGAGCATAGGGGGCTGAATTAGGGGTTATTGGGACACATCTTGGTTCACTCACCCGGGCCCAATTGGGTTGGGCGCCCACGGGTGAGCTTCCCTTTACCCAGACTCACTATCTAGACCCATTACCAAGATCCTTGAAGGCTTGGAGGAGGAGGGTGCGCCCCCCTTTCCTTCTTCCACTTGGATTAGGTGGCCGCCCCCCTCCTATCTTGTAGGAGATTATTTAGCATTTTCCTATTTTGTAGGCCACTTCAAATTAAATTGGATCCTCCCATAAACCCCATTTCCCCCCCATCATCTTCAATATGTAGTTCTTAGTTTGGAGGTAGCAGAGTACCAGCGGCTTGCAGAGAAAGCTGCAATGTCATCCAGGTGATTCAAGAGACGCAAGAGCTACTTTTGGAAGCGTCTTCGAGTCTTCTTCGCAATGGCGATCGTCTCGTCTCATTCTGAGTTTGTGGCTGTCCGGGGCAAGCAATCTACTCCGACTGCACAGAAGGGTTCTGATCAGCATCCAGAGGCAGCTTGCAGAAGCTGCCATGCCTGCTCACCTGAAGATCTGAAGGCGGGGTTCAACCAGAACCTTCTACAATGAGTCTTCTTCCCTCTCCAAGAAGAGGGACTCCATTCGGCGATCGGAGCAGCAACTTCTTAATTTTCTCCCTAGGGTGCCCTGTTCTATCCCCTCTTGGGCTGAACAGACACCCTGTCACTCTTTCGACTTCCCCGACCTACTTTGACATCAGCTGGCATCATCATGGATCTCATTTTGATGGGGACTCATCAACGGTTCCAACGTTTCCTGCCACGCTCGATTCTGAGTCCAGGAGTGTTCGTGGCGGCCTCAACTTCCTGCTACTGCGGCTCTATAGTAGTCAGAACATGGAAGTAGAGACCCTGTTCATGGCTCTTCCCCGACTGGCACTGACAACCTGGGAATTTCAAAAAATTCAGTCAAGACCCTGGTCCAATTATGAGGAGTTGGCCTCTGGTTTCGTCAAAAACCAAGTTCGGGAGTGGTCACAGCGGCGTCGACACTAACTATTTGTCCTCTGTTCCTAAGAAGGGATAGAATTGACTCTGACACTCTTTGAAGCTTCTAGCCTACTTCTTCCCCTCCCCTCTTGGCCGACTAAAGGCCCCTCCTTGCATGGAGGTAGTTTTGGTTGTAATCAATTAACCCCCACCCCAAGATCCCCCTGTTGTGTGAGGCGTAGTGGTGTAAGCATTTGAGTAGGTTGAAGCTTCCTCGTCACGGCGTGGGTAAACCCCACGCTTCCCCATTCGCCCACGTCTCCGATCAGGACCGGTTTCTTCAAACTGGTCAAGTAAGCATTCTTCCCTTGCTCTTATTACAGTGCTTTTCAATCAATATTAGCTTTTAGCTACACTGGCCACTGAGATAGAGTGCTCGATCTCACAAGTCCCAGACTTCTGAGTGACCACCATGGGAGTGAGTGTTTACCCGTGCCCTCGGCACCGAGTCGGCCCTTAGAATGGGACTAGCCATACCCTTGGGTGACCCTCTGGCCTTGCTGGCCCTCTACTAGCCAGGGACCAGCCGTCACATCCTCCACTCGGCATCGCCGAGTTACCCACGGGTTTGGGTGAGTGTCGGGTGAGTTGGCTGCCAACATCGGTCCGTTCGACTTGTAATTGTGCTCGCTTGCTTAGGTCTAAGGTCGTGTCACATCAGAGCGTCTCAAATTTGAGCGCAAACTAGAAGAATGTCAGGCAGTGCCACATCCGAAATGGTCAACAGAGGAATAGACGCTGACACACTCCCAAGAGTTTGAGACTCAAACAGTAGATTTGCTAGCCCGGGCAATGGGAGCAGAATGCAAGAATGACAATAACATTTTGATGAAAGGCTTATCCTTTCAGAGTGGAGTTCAAGATAATGAAGTCACCTATAATGCCCTACAGAGCCAGGATCAGGCCCCTTCTATCCCATGAAATGAAGTCGATAGGTGCCAGCCATTCTCTCCATTGAGTGTCACAATTCAAGATGAAGCTTTGCTGCTAGATAAAGCTCAAGCTCCAATATTGGATTGGACATCGCTCGAAGAAAAATTGGAGGTTCTGGTGGTCAAAGAAGGTGATGAAGATTTTGTCAATCTACGCTTCTGTTGATATGCCACGAGCTTCACCTGGGCCTTGGCCCTGTCTTCTTCGAGCAGGTCCAGATTTTCTCGCAGCACTTGGTTGTTTCTGGCTTCGTCGAATTGTCCCACCCGTAGAGAGGGATTAGATATCTCCACCGGTACCACTGCTTCCTCGCCGTAAGCGAAGTGGAAAGGTGTTTCCCCTGTGGCGGCTCTAGCAGTGGTCTGATGGGCCCATAGGATGCTCGGGAGGGAATCAACCCATGAATCACCCGCTTGATCTAACCTGGTCTTGATGTCGTGAAGGAGTTTCCGGTTGGCATTCTCCACCAACCCGTTAGCCTGGGGGTGACCCATCGAAGTGTAGTGGTTCCAAATTTCCAACTTTGAGCACTTTTCTTGGAAGACAGTGCTCACAAACTGTCTGCCATTGTCGGTTGTGAGCACCCTGGGGATACCAAAGCGACAGATGACGCTCCGTAGCATGAACCTCCAAGCCGCCTCGCTCATGATTTTCCCCAACGGTTCGGCTTCGACCCATTTGGTGAAGTAATCGATGGCGACTATGAGGAACTTCTTCCTCTCTTGAGCCTCTGGGAAGGGGCCCAATATGTCCACTCCTCAGCGAGTGAACGGACGGGGCTCCGATAATGTGTGGAGTAGTGTGGCCGGTTGGTGGTGCAGGTGAGAAAACTTCTGGCACTGGGGACACCTCTGGACGTAGTCGAGATAGTCCTGTTGCAGAGTGGTCCACCAGTACCCTTGGTGGATCAATGTCCTCGCGAGTGCTCGCCCCCCTACGTGGCTTCCGCAAAGTCCTTCGTGGATCTCCTGGATGGCCTGGCTAGCCTCCGTGGGGAACAAGCATTTCAGCAGTGGCGCTGACAAGGAACGGCAGTACAATTTGCCGTTCACTACTGTGAAATGAGCTGCTCTTGCGCGCGTTCGTCGTGCTTCGGCGTGGTCGCTCGGGAGTTACTGTCGGAGAAGGAAATCCAAAAGGGGATCCATCCAAGAGGGCTCATAGTCGATGGCGTTTACCTGGAGTGCTGGTTCGTCTATGCTCAGTGTCGACACTTCCTCTATCAGGATGGATCTCGAGTTGGAAACCACAGTGGCCAACGCTAGGCGTGACAAAGCGTCTGCTCGGGTGTTCTCCTCTCGTGGGATGTGAACTACTTCGAACTGTGAGAACTCTTCTGTTGCGGCCCTGGCTTGCTCCAGGTATCTAATCATAGTGGGCTCGCGTGCTTCAAACTCCCCTTTCACCTGATTGGCGATGAGCATGGAGTCGGTATACGCTCGCACACTGGTCGCCCACAGGTGCCTTGCCATACGCAGCCCCGAGAGGAGCGCTTCGTACTCAGCTATGTTATTCGTGGTCGGGAAGTTGAACCGTAGGGCGTACTACAGCTCGAGCCCCTCTGGAGAGAGGAGGACCAGTCCGGCTCCGCTCCCCACAGTGCAGGATGATCCGTCGATGTATAACTCCCAGGTGGGCCCTGCAGGCTGCTCTGGTGAGTCCTCGGCAGGCAGAGTGCACTCGGCGATGAAATTGACAAGGGCTTGAGCCTTGATGGTTGTTCTCAGATGGTACTTGACATCGAACTCTCCTAGCTCGATAGCCCATTTGACTAACTTGCCTGAGGCGTCTGGGTTCTGGAGAACTTGCCGTAGAGGCTGGTCGGTGAGGACGGCGATGGGGTGAGCAAGGAACTATGGTCGTAGCTTGCAAGCAGTCATAATGAGCGCGAGGGCAAACTTCTTAGTACGCGAATACCGAAACTCTGGACCATGTAGTGCTCAGCTGACGTAATAGACGGGCCTCATTATTCCCGCTTCTTCTTGCGTGAGTACAGCACTCATCGTATTAACCTAACGGCCTATCCGAAGGTTAAACGTGTGAACCTAGATCATCATCATTTTTGTTAAAGGGGAACATCAGATCCTGGAACATGCGAGCAACCAGTTGGTTCTCGAGATAGTATAGCTTAGTACCATACAATAATGCAATAAGGGCTATAGGGATCGAAATACTTACCTGACTTATCTGACGGCGATGAAAGGCAAGTGAGGGTGATTGATGCTGCAGAGAAAATCATGAATTGGATTTTGCAATACATCATGAAATAATCGAATTCATCAATTAACCATCTAATGCAGCAAAGAGGGTTTAAATCATTAGTCTAATAAATGAATGGTCAATGATAGGCCGCTCATGATTGAGAGCGGCTCTGTTCAAGCCGTGCATAAATGGAGAATTTGAACATGGATTAAGAAGGTGAACGACCCATCTCCAACCGCCAATTACATGGACAGCCAGAAAATAGCCGCACCGATGCAATGTACCATTGGGAATTAAGAGGTTAAAAAGGGACCATTCAGAATGAACGGTCGTGCGATAGACCATGCAATGACAGGGGTTTTAAAACGTAAAACCCTTCACCTCCCTCCCTCCCTCCCCACCATAACCGACGGTGGGAGGGAGAGAGAGAACACCCCCCCTCAACTCTCCGCCTCTCAATCCCTCTCCCATCTCAATCTCTCTCTGTCTCACCCTTCTCCTCTCTCAATCTCTCCCCCACTCCCTCTCTCTCATCCATGCGAACAAAGCACCAAGCCCACCGCGAACGGATGGCCAGCGAGGAGGATGCGCCATCGCCGATGGCGACAGCCGTGGGATTGTTGCCGATGATCCCTAAAGGGGAGGAAGCATCGACGACCGCTGAGGAGGGAATGACGACTCCGCCCGCAACCAGGGAGGACACTGGACCACCTGCCAATGCCAGAGAAGAACCCCAAGCACTGGAGGTGGTGGCGGCGGCCACCAAACCTCCGAAGACCGATGAGGTAAGCCCAAAAAACTTAACCCATTCTCAATTTTAGCCCATGCATGCTAGTCTAGGGGATGGAAACAAGGGTATACAACCCCTAGGGACCGGTTGGGAGGCCATGGGGTCCACACCGCCGTCGGGGTGGCCTTCACCGTCGTCAAGCGAGACGATGGATAAACGGTTCGATAGGAACCACCTAGAAGAATCACACAACTCACATAGAGCCGCTCATACTATACACGGCCCAAGGGTGGCCATTCGAACCTAGAAAATAAGGGGGCTGAGATGATGAGGAACGGTGAGAGGGTCACCGTGGGAGAGATGGATGGGCCACATTGGTCCGCTCAGAATACGAAAGGTTTGCGAACCAAGTGGTCCATATCGGACCGTGTACCACTTGAAAGGTTAGAAAGGGGCCGTTCATCTGTGGTAAGCTGGGAAATGGAGCGGCCCTCCCTAGGCCGTTCATAAGGTAGAGTGGTCCATGGGGAATCGCTCTGCTGAAAAGAAATGTAATTTTCATTATTTCCCTTTATTTGTTGAATGTAATTCATGAATTTATTATTAAATGTATGCAATTAAATGAATGAATGCAGGGAAAGCGTAGGACCCGCATCTCATGGCTGCAGGTTCGGGCAGTGTATCTGGCATTGCCTGACTTTCAGCGTGAGAGGCTAGCAGCCATGGGGTTCTCAGAGTTCCTGAGTATAGAGGTGAGCCGGTTTGACACACCGCTCCTCTATGCTCTGCGCGACCGCTGGGACCCAGTGAGTCATATGTTTCTCTTTCCATGGGGGCACATGGTCCCCACGTTGGAGGACATGGCTCGGATTATAGGCCTATGGGTGCATGGGTCCCAGGTTAGCAGGAGCACATATCCCGACTACCGGGAGATGGCCCAGGAGCTCCTAGGATTGGACTTGCTGCATCCTGAGAAGCAGTCCACTACCCTCACTCGAGCGAGGCTACAGGACAGCCTAGGATTGTGGCGTGCTGGGATAGCGACGGGGGAGCAGCCCGAGCAGCACCTCCAGAGGCTAGTAGACCTAGTTAGACTGAGGGTTGCGGCAGAGTCGGGAGCGGAGGCAGACCGAGTGCTGAGGAGATTCTTGACGCTGCTGTTCGGATGACTGCTATTTGCTACGTGAGCGGACGTCATCAGCTGTCATTTCCTTCCGCTACTCGAGGACCTCGACCATGTGGGCGACTACGCATGGGGAGCTACAGTCTTGGTGTTTCTCTTTGACACCCTGAGGTCCACCAGCCGGCGGACCATGCTCGGCGGGTTCTCCCTTCTTCTCTAGGTATGACTCGACCCTTAGACTTGATTATGCAATTCCTACATGCGTTCTATATACTGACAGATGATGGAATGTGATGCAGGTGTGGGCCTATGTGAGACTGTGTGGGCTGAGGAGAGGCGAGGAGGCTTACCCCGACTCGCTACCGATCACGAGGAGGTGGACCGCGCCCTGGGAGAGTGGAGGTCTCAAGAGACAGGTCCGGGAGATACAGGATGACCTAGACACCCTACCGTACACCTCAATACGATTCTAAACTTAGACTCTCTGATTGAATGCAATGCTATATGTTTATGATGCTGATGAAGGTTTCTATTTTGACAGGTACGGTGGACACCATACGCAGAGGAGGGACATGAGGGCCAGCCCTGGGTGGTAGGGGCCCTCGCCTTCTCTGGGCGGGATGTGTGGCTTCACTGCATGAATGTGGTGGAGCCACTCTACTTCCGACTGGTGATGAGGACGATCAGCGTCCATCAACCAGCGGTAGAGTTCCCGGCACTGGAGAAGCCAGGGGAGCGCGTGGGACGGACCACGCGAGGTTTGGTAGTGACGTTTGATTGGACAGCGAGGAATGCCACGCAGATCGCAGATTGGATGGCACTTGGGCGGGTGGTGACCACCCGGGCAGACAGCGACTTGGCATACTACACGGCGTATGCCAAACACTACCGGGACCAGGTGTTCCGGGGTGCCCACCGACCGGTACGACTCTAAACTCAGACTCCTTCTATTATGCTTATGATTTCTATATGACGGTGTACTGACATCTAGACTTCAAAATGAAGATCGACCCTGAGGGACAGATCGTGGAGCTAGAGGGGCTCCTACACTCTACGATCAGGGAGTGAGACGAGGCTCGGCAGGCCCTGGCCCTACTAGTGAGTTTTCTAACCCTCAAACTTAATTATGCACTTCTACTATGATTACGCTATGATATGACTGACTCTTGAATTTCTAAATGCAGCGGGGCAAGGAGACCCAGCGACAGGGGGCCGACGCTCCTTCCACTTCCACACAGACCCCAGCCGACCGAGTGGAGCGGGAGGCGGAGTTCCGACGGATGGTGGCCCGGGCCGAGACCGTGGAGGCCACGCTCTCCAAGAGGGTACGTTCTCTACACTTTCCCTTATCAATTATGCTTATATAAAATGTAATTAACTAATGATACTGATGCATGCATGCAGGCGATAGAGTTGACAGCTGCCCTGAGTGAGAGTGCCTGGGTGAGAGAGGAGGTGATGCACCTTCAAGAGGAGCTCGAGCAGAGCCGAGCCGCAGCACGGGAGGAGATAGTACGCCTCCAGGAGGAGGTAGCTCAGAGTAGACCAGCGGATGCACTTGAGACGGCACTCCTACGGGAGGAGCTGGAGCATCTCCGAGCCAGCGCAGAGGAGTTAGTCTGAGTTCGAGCTAAGCGGGATCACGCACTGCAGGAGGCATTGGGGCTGCAGGGGGAGCTGCGGGTGTTCCGGGAGATACACCGGGAGCGTATCAGGGCTCCGAGCGACAGCCACACCACCCACGGTTCTGTCCGTAGCTTCTTTACGGGTTCCTCCAGCCGTCAGAGGAATGAGGAGGAGGAGCGTTACCGACGGCGGTGCGAGGAGGACACCAGCTCTACGATGGCCCCACCATCAAAGAGACATGAGGGTGGAGGAGACATTGACAGGCCAGAGGGAGCGGCCTGACCATGTACCCCAAACACACTTTGTACACAGATATGACATGATATGGTTTTTTAGTTGATTTTATTTTGTTATAAGTGAATGGGTGTATGAATGTAGATGTAAATGCTAACTGACTTATGGCTTACTAGAGACAGCATAGAGGAGAGAGACTTCGACTCAGAGTGAGAGAGAGAGACGCATCAACTCGTGAGAGAGCAGAGAGGAGAGAGACGTCGACTCAAAGTGAGAGAGAGATGCCAACTTAGAGTGAGGTAGAGACGCCGACTCAGAGTGAGAGAGAGAGAGAGATAGACGTCTTACGGGTGAGAGAGAGGGAGAGACGCCAACTCAGAGTGAGAGAGAGAAAGAAAAAAAGTGGTGTAGCAGGGGGGTGGGCGGTTACTAAGTGGCCGCTCAAGAGATACACGGTCCAAGTGGGACCGCATGAAGGCTGCATAAAACTCACTTGTAGGTCTGGGGGCAAACACAAAGGTACGTTGTTCTCTAATGATTTTTCCTATCTTATACTGCCTAGTTGTCCCTATTTCAGGCCTTACATCATTGTCATTCATATTGTCTTGCATTTCTCATGCATTTTGTAATGTTAGCATTATTTTATGATTGTCTTGATGTGCTAGACTTAGGTTAGAAATTGTATGCACTCCGGTGCACATAGGGTCATGCATATTGTCATATTGTAGTTACATTCTCCCTTGGTAAGTGATCCTCTCGCTCTCATATTACTTGGGCTCGACTAGGTGATCTTATCCTGGACCTCCGTAAGTCCCCACGAGCCGTGGATTCCCACACGGACGTCGGGCCAGTTGTACCTTTCCACCATTAGGTTTGCATTTGCATACGTGTAAGGGAATTAACCTTAGTAGAACCCAAAGTTTGGGGACCTTATTCCTTATAGGTTTCCTATTTTGAGGGGATTGACCTTAATTCAAATCATTAAAAGGCACACCAAAAACTTTAGAAAAGTGAAAAATTAACGATCATATCAACTTGTTTGATCTTGGTTGAACCCCCCCTCACACCCATATTGTTTGTTTGGGCCTGTCCAAGCCCATTTGTGTTATTTCGTGTTGCATCCCCCATCATCCATATAGGTTTCGTTCATAGGCCCATTTAGGTTAGTCCATTCTGTGTGTCTATTTTGTTTAGTCTTATCGCCCTAGGTTCCTTTCCTTTGTTTCTTTTTGAGTCAATCCCCCTCTTTAATTCTTGAGCCTTTTACTTCCCTCATTGTATTCCCTTGATTTTTCCTATATAAAGTCTCCATTTTCCCTCATGGAGTGCCATTTCTCTTCTGTACATTACCCCTCTTCTTCCATGTCTTCCTATCCCCGCGTGGATTCCTCTTCCCATGCAGGCCCATCTCCTTATTCACCTAACAGGCCTTATTCCTTTAACGGGCCTTCCTATTCTCTTAAGGGGCCTGCTTCTCTTAATCGGCCCGCTCCATCTACCCATGTTTCTACTAGCTCTATGGGTCCTTATCCTTATGATCGTTCTAGGCCCATGCATCCTTCTATTCTTGGAATGGGCTTTCCTTCTTCTCAGACTGGATCCCCTTATCCGGCCCAATACCATAATCCTAGTCTAAATTCACCCTTCCTTGCCCAAGCTGGCTTGCATTCTTCTCAATCTCTCCCCCTTGAGAAGATGATTGCTCAAGCCCAACGTCAGCTTGATGAACTATAACGTCAAATTGATCTTCAAACTTCTTTGAGTGTCCCATTCGCATTCCAAGGTCTTCAGCTTCCACCATATTCTCAAATTCCCACATATCATCGCTATGGTGGGGTCAGTGACCCTTATGTGCACTTGAAAGAGTTCATTTATGAGTCAGCCCAATTTCGGCATGACCAACACCCAATGGCTTATCTGTTTGGTCTGTCTTTAGAAGGTCCTGTCACGCCCCGAGCCCTTATTTACAGTGGAAGACTCACTCGGGGAATGCGAATAGCCGGCATGGTAAGCCTCTCTCAAGTAAGCATGATCAGAGCACGAAACAATCACACATAAGATATAATTGCACAAGTATTTACTCAAATTTAACTTCTATTTTATTGATAATCAAAATATTTAATTACAACCACTAATTCATCCTTTAATCAGATTCACTAGACTCAATAAAACAGAAATTACATAGACTCAATCTAAACAATAAAGACTCCTATGTCTTCAGTCATATTTTGATCCAACTCTCATTCGCTCTCGGACCCACAACTTGTATAGTCCGAATCCGAATCGGAATTACCTTCATCTCCTGGAAAAGATTTGAAATAGGTTATGAGCACACTATAAGAATATTTTTAATTCTACGATCATTAATACTAGTACAATTTTAATTACCCTTAAAACTCGTAATACCATATATGTATGAACAATCCTTCTTAATTAACATACAACGATCGATCGTGAATGTATATATATGCTTCCCATGTGACATGCAGAAGGTTGAGAAATTCACCTTCTATACCAAAAAAAAAAACAAAGCGTTTTCAAACTGTTGATCCTACTCATGTCGACTGTGTACGTCATATCAAGGTCGAATCAGGCGAGTGAAGGGGATGAAGCTTATATAATGAGGTCTCTTTCATAGCTGAGAGAGGGTTGGCAGCCGTGCGCGTCCACGTGCAATCTTAAAAATATATATGCACCTTTATATAGAGAGAGAGAGGAACTTGTTCCTTTTTCTCTGAGGGGGTGCATTCATGGTCCAAGTTACGTTGCCGTTAGTACAAGTTTCTCCTTCGTTCCCCCTCCCCCTCCCCCCTCTAAATCTCAGTCAAACCAAGGAGCAGGCCGAGGGGGTGGGCTTTCGCATTCGCCCCCTCACCGAATCGATCGTGTGGGTCTGGGGAAATGTGGGACCACCTAAATAATGATGGGGACCATTTCAAAACGAGACTATCTAACGTACTAGACTCTCTTTTAAACTTGTAAAAAGTATGTGATTGCACGTTGTTAGTTGAATAAACGATAAGAAGAAGAAGAAGGAGAAGAAGAGTAGTTTTGAAAGCGTTTTAGAAGTTATTAAACATTAATATCTCTCTCTCTCTCTCTCTCTCTCTCTCTCTCTCTCTCTCTCAAAGCGGAGAGAAGCCCAAAGGTGCCCTTGGATATGTAGCCTACCATCAATCCATGACTCTCTCCATTTGGGGGGTACCATCAGTCAAGACTCCCAAACGATGCATTGGTATATGGAAAGACAATGTTATTGCAGTAAGCTTTGAGCGTACAAAACACGCAGAAACCTCCTATCTCAGTCCATACAAACAGAGTAACAGACAGCACTCGGCCAAGAAGGGGAGCTAGCTAGGGGTACGTACCTTAATTTGGAAGCAGCCAGTAGGTAGCAGGGAAGGAAATGCTCGGTCGGTCACCTGGAACAACGCCAGCCGGCGTTCGTTGTCAAACTCGATCGCGGCGGGGGCCGTACGTCCTCAAGACAAATAGGCTCCCATGCACATGCAGGGACACACTTCTTCCACGTCCGTCCACCATCGACCTATCTACCCGTGCGCATGGCCTCTGCGGCACGCATCCGGCCCCCACCGTACTGTAAGACTACATCGATCTTAACTATTCGTTCGTCGGCACACGGCGAAGAAGGGGGCGTGCATGCACCTGGCATCCCCATATTCTAATATTAGTAAAGATGGCACGCAATAGGTCTCTTTAATCAACAGTTGGTGTAAGAAAAACGAAGAGAGGGTGGTGGTCCTCAAGAGAGTTCCAACTTGATGTCCCCTCCACCGCTTAATTAATTTGGATCGCCGAGCTACTTCGACTTCCTATTTTTCCTTCCGATGACGAGGAATTTGGTTACCTGTGTACCAATACTTCTTGCCACCCGCGCGACTAGTACACAATATTGACGGTTGAACATCTATATATAGAATCTTGTATTGGTTCTTGAGCTAATTAATCTCGTCAACTATCTATATATATATATATATATATATGCTCCTGTTGTTCCCGCGCGCGCGTTGTCAAAGTCGAGCTTCATATATTTGTTACAAGTTTCAATCACGAAATTGTCGTACAAGTTATCTCTTATATATAGTTATGACATTTGGCATGTGAGGATTATTGATTCGAAATCTATCCAAGGATGAAATATTCAGTCTACAACGTGTACTTCCTTCGAAGACTTGTGAGAACAAGCCTATAACCTAGCTCTGATACCACTTGATGTGGCACGGAAAAGGATGCCACGGGATGACACAATGATCCTAAGACCTATACTCACAAGCAAGCAAAGAATGAGTACCGGACTCACTTGGGCGAGCTCACTCGCGTAGCACTCACGATTACCCGTAGGCAAGTTGGTGATGGTGGAGCGGGTCCAAGGTGGGATCTTGCCTTTCCAGGGGTTTGGCTTAGCTGGGACTGAACCCCTATGGCCTCAGATTCCCAATTTTCATGGGTGGCCAGCACGCCGAGGGTGTGGGTTGTAAGGTTGCTCTCTCAACTTACTCCATGGTGGTCGCTCAATTTGATGAAATTTTGAGATCAGGCACTCACCTCACCATCCGACGGACAACTTAGAAGCGATACTAAACTAAGCAAAAGTAAACTAGCAAGGGTGTAACCAAGTGCTCACCTGATCGGTGTGAAGCCATCGATCCCGACCGGAGATGAGGCGAGCGGGGAAGCGTGGGTATACCCTGCACGCTGCACCGATGTGGCTCTAACCTAAAAATTAGAAAGTTACACCACTACATCTCTCACAAAAGGGGGGATCTCGGGGTGGGGGTGAATTAAATTTTACAACCAAAACTACCTCCACGTAGGGAGGGGCTGTAAGTCGGCCAGGTGGGGTGGGGAACGGAGGTGGTCGGAAGCCGACCGATCTCACATGGTGCTAGCTGGCCTGCTGTCCTTGCTGTCTGCCACCAGTGACTCGTCGGGGATAGAACTCCTTGCTAGAACATCCGATGGGGATAGGGCTAGAGGCATTGGAAAGCTTGACGCTTTAGCAGGCTCCAGGAAGACACGCTGCCTCGTTCTGATCTCGGATGCACTGGGTAGGACCGATTCCATAGGACTATGCTGGGATTTTTTACTGTAGGCTAGAGAGTGCTTGGACGAGGTCGTACTCCTGTCTGGAGTATCAGATCGAGGCAGGACCAGGGCCAACTGAAAGAGGGTTCCGTATAGTGTGCTCCCTCCAAAATATTCTGCCTGAATCACCCAATCACGTTGGTGGTGGCTCCTAGGTGTTGACAGGGTCGAGCTGGTTGCTGGGACATAATTATGGGCTCGACTCGACGGAAGTGTAGCTGACCAATCCGAGGTCGGATCGAGGCGGTGCCAGAGTTGTCGTGAAGAGGGCCATCGGAGGGAACTTCCCGAGCTGGAATGGTCCCGATCCGAGGTGGGAGGCGCCAGTACTGACTGTTCTTGTGAGGTCACGCAGTCACATGAGTCAATCAGATAGGGAGACCTTGCTGGTGGCGTAACTCTTGACTGGGATATCAGAATGGGGTGAGGCCAGGTCAGTTTGAAAGAGGACTGACCTGTTCTAAATCCCACCAAAGGGATGAGGCAGAGAATGGATTTAGTAGATGTGGCACTCCCTGTAGTGGGTAGTAAGATCTGGGCACCGACTGTTTGGACTAGAGGATAGGCTCTGCTTGTTATTGGTGGTGCTTTCCAATGGGGGCTCCGAACGGGGTGGGGCTGGGCTTGGATGAGAGCGGTGTGACCCTAGATGACCTCCTCCAGAGGGGGAGATCAAAAGATGAAGGGTAAGGTCGAGGTAGCTTCTGCAAGCCTGATTGGTCGCTGGCTAGACCCTGAGTGCGTAGTTGGACGAGAACACCTACCAGCTCCGCCCTCGGAACGAGATGCACGACCACTTTCTAGAAAGCTGACTTGGAGCAGAAGCCTCTGATGTTGGTCTTGATGCCAGAAGATTCGTAGGGACACCGGGGACGTCACTGTAAGTCACTGGTGCTTTGCTTCTACTGGTTCTAGACTGGTAGTAGGGGGAATAGCGGGGTTGGACAGAAATATGAACCTCATTTTGACTACTTCCTTGATGAATTTAACACCAAGAATGGGGGCCAGCGGATAGCGACCGTTCTTATGTATCTTTCGGATGTTGAAGAAGGTGGTGAGACAATTTTCCCTGCTGCCAAAGTGAATAGCAGTTCCTTACCATACTTCAATGAGCTATCTGAATGTGGCTGAAAGGGGCTTGCGGTTAAACCAAAGATGGGTGATGCACTACTTTTCTGGAGCATGAATCCGGATGCAACTCTTGATCCATCTAGCTTGCATGGAGGATGCCCTGTGATCAAAGGGAATAAGTGGTCATCAACGAAGTGGATGCATGTTCATGAATACAAGGTTTAGATAGGCATATACAAGGTTGTGGTCATCAGGATGCTTATGCGGATGGCTGTACATGCTTTCGCCGGGGATCCTGTGAGGCAGCAATCGCACTACCATGTTCTCTCTCCTACACGGGTGCCTCAATACCTCATCAGTTTTGTAGAAATATATGTTAAAACTTCAGATCAGATTTTATCATCCAAATGGAATAAATGACAGTTAACGCATCTTCTTTGATGGCTGTCAGCGACACTTGGGTGTCAGTTAACTGATGTTGCTGCTGTGTCGGTGAACGACTGTGACAGAGCTGATGTGAGGGAAGGGCTAGTAGATGATTATTATTGGCCGGTACGTTTTCTCCGTTTCTCTCTCAATGCCCACGTCATTTTTGGATGGGGCCAGCTTAAACTTACTGTATCACCAGAATCAAATCATTGTGAACTGTATCACAACTTCGCAGTTACCATTGCGTAACATAAATCGGTTATGTAGCCAGTAAAACAACAACTCTTCACCATCTTCGGCATTTGTGTCATCCGACATCGTCACTCTTGCAATGATTTTATTTGCAGCCCCAAAAAATCAATCTTCTTTTACCTGGGGCAAGCGTTCCTCTTACTAGGATGGATGAGTAGTGCGGTTGATGTTAATAGACAAAATGAGTATTTTCTTCTTTAAGATTTTGAACTTTTCGAGAGCTTTTTGCATAAATGTCGAGGAAGAGAAAATTCCACAGGTCCAATGTGATCTAATAACGTCAGACCCAGCTCAGTTCGATAACATCAGGCTTAGCGCGGTCTGGTAAGTTTAACTCCATGACTGTATTTCTACTCAGTCGTGGCCCCGTAAGCGTGATTCAACTAAGATCCACGAAGGTTTTTTCGGTCCACAAAAGTTCTCTAATTTTCGAGTGGAATCTTCACAGGCGTGCATCTTAGACCTTTCAAAGTTTGTCAATGGGTGAATGTTGAGACTTATGTCACGGATCTTGTCGTGGTAAGGGTCATGTTGCATCCATATTGTCGAGATGGTCTCGAGAATTTCCTGTCTAGAAGTGACAATAGGGTAACGGGAGATCTCCACGATCAAGCATAGCAATATAGCACCACTCTACGAACGACGTCATTGTTAAGTCAAGGACATAACACACACTCCCATCTAAATAGATCTCCAGTGAGACGTAATGACATGCGAATAGGCAGATATAGAGAGAGGGTAGACATACACAGGTATAGGCATATCGAGAGACTTCTTCACGTCCAGAAGAGGAGAGAGAGCTCTTTACGCATTCACCTTTGTAGGAGACTCTAGCAGGAAAGTAAAGGGAGGGAGGGAGGTCTCTTCACAATTTTTTTTATTTTTGTATTTCTGAACACTCTTTGCACTCTCTGAACAGCCAAGCAATCTCATGATTTCATGCTATTCTTCTCCTTTTCTTACTTATTCCTCCTAATTTACTCTTCTCAGACTATTCTAATTTGAATATCAGAGGATTATCTCGTGAGATTACTTCCATGACCCTGGCAATCAATCAAGGGTTTTCCCCTCTCCGAGGGGATGTAATTAACGTCGTAACCTTTATGGTACGGTGGGTTCTTAGTCCCGACAAGATATACACAATCGTCTGACTAGCCTGATCAAGTGCACTTAGTGCTTCCTTGAAGCCCGAATAAATCGTCACCTAGGTGACTGGCACGCCCTCACACTTATAAACCGAATAAACGAATGAATAGATGAACAAACGAATGAACAAAATAAGCACCCCCAAAAGTTCATCCACAAGTCTGGCACGCCCGGTGGGACTGAACTTCCCATCATCTCCTTGCCAAGATCAGAGGCCCAACTGCCTCTTCTTAAAATTCTAACTGTTTGGCTTAAACCCGGCAGATTGCATTCCAACAACTATGATGGCCGTGTCTTTTGGACCCCTTGTTGTCGCTATCCATGCCACCCATGGCTATTTGGCAGTGCAGATCCAGTTTGGCAGTTTCCCGCTAGTCGTCGGCTTCCCCAACTTCTTAGGGGTCACATTCGTGGAGCTCCTACATGTCCAGGAGATGGAATTGGTCACCGTTGCCAAGGCGACCTTGACTGATGCTGTTGTGGTAGGCTGCCACGTCTACCACGTTGATTCCCTTGCGTCCAACAACCAGAGGCACACATCGGCTACCAAGAGGGTGGCCAAGAAGAACCCCGGCACATTGCAAAGCCGGCTATCTACTTTGGGTAAATTCGTACACATCGGAAGCGTCCGAGTGTTTCTAAATGGTCGATAGGCCATGATTACACCCAGCAAAGTGATTTCAATGGTGCCGGTACACAATACCTTCCAAGTGCTGGCCCCGTGCAAGATGGATCACTCTGAATCCAAGATGAAGGGCAGGTTGGCCCCAAAGCCAGTCAAATGTGAGCAAACATGGGTGCCCAAACAAGCACGGGCCCTGATTCCAACTACACTAAGGTCCGCCATAATTGACAGACCCGTAAGAGAAAGAGAAGAACAAGAAGAGAAGACCGAGATGCGGGTCCCGTTGCGTCTTGAACGAACACCATCGGCTTGCGTTCAACGGGTGAATATCTACTCTCATGATAAGAAGCATGGCGGGGTAACCCTACAATATAAGTCTCCGGCACTAGCTAAAGTGCCACAATATATGATACGCCCTGTCAAAAGGCAAAATGATACTATGCAAGTCATCTGGGGGCACTCCTGCGGCCTTCGAGACACCACTCTCGCGATGCAGTGATCCTTAAAATCCATGATAATTTGAAAAATCAGGCATCTCTAGATATTCACCTGTAACACCCTCGGAGTGACCAGTTGCTATGGAAATTTATCTATGGAGGCTGCAGCCGAGATAACACAAGCTCGCACGGAAGAAACTGGCACGGATCTGATCGCGATGACTGCAAATGTGATCACCGCCAAAGATGACAGTGAGAGACTGGCGCCCGCTTCAGATATGCCATCGGAAGGGCAAGGTCATGCCTCTGGCTCCTCTATGCCCGATCTGGCTTCTATGAAGATGATACTGCAAAGATATCAACAAGAAACTGAGATGTTGAGAAGGCAGCTCAGTGAGCTAAGCATAAATCCCACAGCCTCGAGACAGACTGAAGCTCTCCCTGAAACCTCGCAATGAGGTGCGAATGAATTTGAAGCTTCTCCTCCAATGATGGCCTCTCAACTGGCACTTAATTACACTGGGGGCATGGCCCCACTACCGCAGCCCGCTCCTCATCATCAGGGGATTGCGGCTGCACCTAAAGCAATAGCGTCAATGATCCTACAGATGCAGCAAGCTCGGCTATGTCCAAGGCTAGTTGACCTGGCAATGATGAGCAAATTAATAATAGAACAGATGATCGAAGAGCAATTTTGTCACAATGGGCCTCCTCCTTCTACCCATGTCGCTGCTGGCCCAATGAGTCCTCATGCTTATATTCCTTCCAGGCCCACATATCCTTCCACTCCTGGAATGGGCTTCCTTTCTCCTTAGTCCAAATCCTCTCATCTGGCCCACTACCATCATTCTGGTCTAAATTCACATTCTCTTGCTCAAGTTGGCCTGCATTACTCTCAGTCTCTCCCTACCTAGGAGATGATTGCTAAAGTCCAACGCCAGCTTGATGAACTCCAATGCCGAATTGATCCCAAACCCTCCTTGAGTGTTCCTTTTGCATTTCAAAATCTCCGGCTTCCACCACCTTTGTAAATTCCTACATATCGATGTTATGGTGGAGTCGGTGATCCCTTTGTAGACTTGAAGGAGTTTATTTATGAGTCGGCCCAGTTTCGACACGACTAGCACCTGATGGCCTATCTATTTGGTCTGTCAATGGAAGGCTCGGCTCGAGATTGGTTCTTTTCATTGTCGCAAGAGCAAATCGTGAATTTCCAAGTTGTGTAAAAAAGATTTTTTCAACAGTTTCAAGACCAGATTGGGCCCAAGTACTCTATTATGGATCTGGCCCAAGAGAAGATTGTAGAACCGATGTATTGGTGTGATCTAGATTCAGAGGGAGGGTGAATGAATCCCCTCAACGATTCATGACAATTTTAAAGTTCTGAACAACAATACTCATCTATGCAGAAGCGGAAACTTGTCTACGCTGAATTAAAACAGATAGACTTAGAATTTACAGTATAAATCGAGCCTAAACATTCATCTAGCACTGAAAACACAAGAATACAAATCACATAATGCTCAAGAATTTTTAGGTGGTTCGGTCGTCCAGACCTACATCCACCCTACGCTCAACCTAAGTGTGGCTTCTGCTGACACACAGCTTGAACCGCTGGGCTTTACAGCTTGCCTACAATAACTGGGCATCACAGCTTGCCATCCGCTGACTAACAGCTTGTGCTGGGTCTTATAGCTTGCCATTCGCTGACTAATAGCTTGAAATAGCTTCCATCCGCTAACTAACAGCTTGCGCTGAGCCTTACAGCTTATGCCATTCGCTGACTAACAGCTTGCAACAAAGGTTTAAGAAAATAAAAAAACTGAATTATGCTAGCGAAAAAAAGCTAGAAATGAAAGCAAAAAAACTGTAGCTCACTTGGAGTAAACTGGTATGGATCTGATCCAAAACCATTATCAGACTGTGAGGTATCCTGACCAAGACCCCTCTTCTTCTTCTTCCTTTTCTTCACGAGCTGCTGCAACCTCTCTACAACTCTTTCTCTCTTCCTCTTTCTCTTCACGAGCTGCTGCAATTTTTCTGCAACACTTTCTCTCTTCTTCTTTCTCTCACCAACAGTACTTTGTTTTCTTCTCTCAGATTTCACTTTCAATTCCTTCACATCTCTCACTGCTACACTCTGAGTTTTCTGATCTCGCTTACTTTTATTCAATCTCTCTCTTCTTCTTTCTCTTCATTGCTCACGATTTTCTTGGTTGATCTTTTTCTCTATCTCTCGATCTGGAAGCTCTGCCTCTTTTTTATATAGGCATCAGTCAGAGGGAGCGTGGAAACCACATTTCTCGCCCAATAATGCGTTCAGATCTGTGTTCAAACTACCATGTATCACGATCTTAGCTTCTCTAGATTCCACGTGGTGAGATCTCCTCTTAATTAAATGCTCTTGGATCACGAGCCATAATCCTGGTTCGTGTGAGTTTACGTTCGAACTAGGGCAGTCTTAAGTCACAAACCTCTATTCTCAACATCACGTGAGGTATAAGTTCCTGTAAATAGATTAAGAATCCTTTTGTCAAACACATTGATCCCCTTAGGAGATCGGAAGGCCGTATGGTCTTTGTCTTTGATGGCCATGCGGATTTGATTGTAGCCCGACGACCTATCCATGAAAGACAAGGCTTCGTGACCAGTGGTCATGTCAACCATTGTCTCGGTGATTGGGACAGAAAAGTCGTCCTTCGGGCAAGCCTTATTCAAATCCCTGAAGTAGATGCAGACTCGGACTTGGCCATTCTTCTTCCTGACAGGGACTATATTGGCGAGCCACACAGGGTACATGCAAGGCTCTATGAAGTCCACATCGAGCATCTTGTCAATCTCAGCATTGACCTTTAGCTCCAGCTCGTGGCGTATACGCCTTTGAGCTTGCTTGACTGGCTTGACTGTTGGAAGTATGGCCAACTCATGTTCAGCCACAGGAGGGTCGAGCCTGGGCATTTCTTTATAAGTCCAGGCGAAGCAATCCCTGAACTCTTCTAGTAGCTGTCGATACGACTGCCTTTCTTTCTCGCTGAGGAGAGCACTGACAAAGGTTGGGCGGTAGTCTTCTTTGCTTCCGAGATTGATTTCGATCAATTCATTCACGGTCGCTTGGCCGCCGTCTTCGAGCTCGGGTGGAGCTGGTTGGAGGTCGACAAAGTTTCCCTCATCATCAGTGTTTGCTTGATAGACTTCAAATTCTTCGAAACACTCTTGCTCATGGCTTGAAGTCAAGGAGCTCGTCCCATGTTGTTGGCGATTAGCAGGCTGGGCTACTTCTCCCTCTAAGGAGTGGTCATTGTTGACTTCCAATGAAGGTGATGGTGTGATTGACACCTCACCGGACTCCCTTACAGAGTCATCAATCTTGGGCTCAACTTCAACTTGCCCGTGATGAGAAGGTAGCAGTCCTATGGCATTGACTACATAATAGACCTCAAAGTCCCTTTCTTGGTCATAGCCGAGTCCCAGCGTGTCTTTCCGGAGAAGGGAGGTTCTCTACGGACCTGCAGAGGGTTCCATAGCTAGTGGAAATATGCTGCTCGCGGAGGGTCCTGAACTTGCGGGATGTGTTGCTTCTTGCACATTTCCCTGATGCGTTTCGGCATGTCGTCCATATCCTAGACCGGCTCTGGCGCCACATCAGTGGGAGTATCCCAGCCGAAATCATCTTCAAGAGGGCACGGTGGGACTAGATCACCTTTGTAAAAGATGATCGGCTTGTCTCCCATGCCCTTGTTGCTTCTTCTTCTCCGTTGATAGGAGACTATGAACGTCTTCAACTGCTCCACCTCGTACTCTTCCCGTTGGGACGAGAGTTGAAGACGCTTAGGCGGTAAGGAGATACTCTGGTCAATGACCTGGCTGATGAGGTTGGCTTCAAAGTCAACACTTCGCCTCTCCGGTTGAGTCGACTTGGAGGCGGCTTGGAGGCTTAGCCTGTTCAGCTTTACCCTATCTTTGTTAACAGTGAACAACTGCCCTTCCTCAGCTTCATAGTTCATCTTTTGCTTCCCTTTGTCTTTTAAAGGTTCGAGGATTGCTAGAGTGGGCTCCCCAAAATACAAGTAAGTATCGGCCAGATGGCACTCATTTGGGTGGAACGGGGCCTGATCTGTAAAGACAGTATGTTGCTCCCCTCCCTTGGCATACTTGATGCACTGGTACAGAGTTGATGAGACGACCTAATTTTCATGGAGCCAGGGCCTCCCGACCAGCACCTTGTATGATGTGTCGGCGTTGATAATGTAGAATGTCACTTGGGTGACAAAATCGCCCAATGCTAACTTGACTTCAACCCGACCAAGCACCTCATCGGAATCCTGATTGAATCCTGAGATCTTGACCGTGCTCACCTTTTGTAAATAAGGTGCAAAATATAAAGACTTGAAAGTCTTCAGCGGCATGATGTTGATGGCTGTCCCAACATCAACCAAGATGCGGTTCACATCATGCCCATTAATCGTCCCCCGCATATATTAGGGGCGATTGTGGCACGGAGAGGACAGCAACATGTTTTTGTCTGTGAAGGAGATGTTGGCTGTAAGTACCTCATATGCCTGGCCTTGCAGCTCCGCAACATGCGCTTCATAGGCCTCTAGGTCTTGGAGTATTTTGACAAGAGCTTCTCTGAGATCCTTACTCCAGACGATGGCCTCCCAGATGGTGACATTCGTTGGGAACCGCTTCATATGATGAATGATTTTGCGGTCTGCCCGAGTACGGGTCTTGTCAAACGGTGGGATGATCTCTGCTAGGGTCTTCGGCACCTGGCGAGGCTTCTCCCGTTTAGAAGAGCGTTGCTCCCCATTCTGGCCCTCCGTATTTTCTTAGAACACCGGTGCCAGAGACTCTTCCGGAGGTGGCAAAGGTTCATCATGTTGGCCCTCATTAGAAGGACCTGCTAGGCTTGCAGGTTCAACTCTATTAGAGGGGCCAATCTTGTCTGACGCCTCGTCGGCACGCGAAAAAGATGTCCAGGGTCTTCTCGAGAGGGAAGGAGTATCACTTCTCGGGCCGCTCACCTTCGGGTGTATGCCCCTCGCCTTCGGATGAGTCCCCCTCGCCTTCAGTTGAATCCGAGGATTCCTCAGAGAGCCAACCCCAGAGCGGAGCCCGACCAGTAGGTGATACACCTACCTCCCATATGTGGGCTGGGGCTAACCCCCGGGCAAATGGGCCAAAGGGGAAAGTGGCCAGCTGCTGATCAATACTTTCCAGGAACTACAGCAGACACCTCTGTTCCAGTTGCAATTGTCAGATTTTCCATCGGATCTTCCGAATGGTCCTCCTTAGTGCCAAGCATTTTGTAAATGAAGGAGGAGCGTTTCCGCGGCCAGTGTTAGGCTGCTGATTTGATGGCCCAGCCTCGGAGGCGTTGGAGCTCAAAGCCGTTGCCACCATGTAAACCACATTAGCCGACCGGTTTGATTGACTCCAAGCATGAGGCTGTGGTGGGTCGACTGCATGGCCCAACATATTTATCAGGCCCTTTTGGATAAGCTCCTCTGTTATGTTCTTGAAGACATATCAGTCCTCGATGGTGTGACCCAACCTCCGATGGTACACACAATAGGTGGTATCATCGGTTTTATCCACCTCCGAAGGCTTCTGTGGATCTGGCAGAGTGATGAGCTACTCTTTCATGCATAGGTCATAGAGCATCTTGGTGTGCTCCTTCTTGAAGGAATAAGGCGTCTTCATGCACCCTGCTAAGAGAGGCGCATTCGTCTTGGCGTCAGGCTTCTTGCCATTGCCCTTGGATTTTCCTTCCTCGTTGTCTCCATTCGTTGGGGAGAAGTCCACTGCATTCACCTCCTTGCCGCTGGCCGGGCAGTCCTTGGAGGATTTGCCTTTGGCAGAAGCTTGTACAGGGTGATCGGTGAAGAACATTTCAATCTCCGCCACCACTGTATTCAACTGGTCAAAGCTCCTGATATTGGAGCCCAGAAGCTTCTCACTAACCTCTGCCGATAGGCCCTTACGGCAGATGGTAATCGCGTCTTCGGGTGCCGGAGGATTATCGCAGCACATGCTGACGTCCCTCCATCGCTTGATGAAGTCCAACGCTGTTTCACTTTTCTTCTGCCGGAGAGAACAAAGCTCTGCCAGGGAGATTTTGCGTTCGGCCGTTTGGAAATAGTCAACGAACTTCTTCTGCATATCAGCCCAATCAGCAACAGAATTGGGCTTAAGCCTTGACTACCACTGGAAGGCGGTGCCTGTCAGGGACGTGGCGAAGTACCGCAGCAAATATGACTCTTCCAGTGCCAATTCACCCATGGCCGTCATATAGTAGGTCAGGTGTTCATGTGGGGAGCCCTACCTGTTGAACTTCTGGAGTTTCAGGGCCTTTGGGCAGTCAGGCGGAAGCTTCATGAATTGATGGTGGAGGGGATAGGGCACGCTGTACAAATCAACGGTGGCCACGCCCTCACCCTGTTGGGCAAACTTCGCCTCCACGATGGGCTCAATCATCTGCCTTTGCGCCATGAGGCATTCTGTAGCAGGAGTGGCAGACGACCGCGCATTGGCTTCATCTTGTGGCACTTCAAATTCCACCGCTAGTGGCAATTTTGCCGCGGTGACGGAGGCATTGGCTGCGACTGGAATTGGAGGAGGCTATTGTTCCACTCCGATTGGCGCAGCTTGTGGTTGAACATGGGCCTTCTTTTCGCGTAAGAGCGATTGCAGGAGATTTTTGAGCTCTTGGTTCTCTCGTCGGAGCTCCTCCAACGCGAGAGTATGTGTCTCTTCCCCCAGATCTTCCTCATGCCGGGGGTGCGTATCCCCATTGACACTATGCACGTCCTCTTGGCGCTCTTCTTGCCATGCCGGTTCGGGCTGAGACGTCCTAGCAGCCGGCGCCTGCTGTATTTGCGCCAAGATCCGGGACACAGGCCTTGACCTCCTCAAATATTGAAGAGGCTGCGTTAGCTCTCTTCGATCATATCTCCTTTGGACAATGGATCCATGCGGTCTATATATGGACCGTTTGTCCCTTGTTTGTGGTCTATCGCAAGACCGTTAGTGCAGATAGAGAGTCCTACTCTGTCTGCTCTTTCTCTGCTTCGTCGTTGATGAACTAGAGTCCTTGTTTTGATGATTTCTCTCTGAGTAGTGATCCTCAAAGCCTTCTGTTTGTTTCTATGGACTCTTGGGAGTATTATCTTCAAGAGTTTGCTAAGTTCAGGCCTATTTTCATGCAAGTTTCTCTCCAACTCGACCAGAGGGTTTAGGGGTCAAGAAATAGAACCCTTGGCTTCATGACTTGAGGAGGAGATTTCTGGAGCTTGCGTCGAAGTGCTGCTGCATCCTGGAGCGAGTACTAACTAGGGAGAAGTTCTTTCTACGTCCATAAGTCATCTGGTCCAAGGAGTATTGAGTTCCATTGGTTTACTTTGTGTCTTTTCCTCTTAGTTTTCCCCCTTTTCTATTTGCATCACTATATCATATTCTCTCTTCCTCTTCCACATTCTCTTGCACTTGCATCATTTTCAAACACCCTCCTACTCTTTTCCACTCCCCACAGGGGTTAAAAGATCACCACCCCCAGGTATTCACCCTTCCTTTTATGCATCTTAGCTTAATTACACTAGAGGTACTACACTTGTCCAAGGGCTTATTTGGGTTGTTTTCTTTGTCTCTACATTCTTCTGCAGGTTCACAGGTTTCATTGCACGAGGCCTAGCTCTTCTGGCCAGCCAGGAGGGGTGGAGATACAAGTTCCACATTTCTGTTTTGGGTGCACTTGTGGCCGTTTGGAAGACCGTTTTCAAATATCAGGCGATCTATCGTAGGACCATTTTTCGTCCCTTAGCGGTTGTCTGAAGGATCGTTTGACGATGCAGTGCCTGGTTTCTCTCTCCCGCAGGTGGGTGGCTTCATTTGCTTCTTTCCAAGGTACATATTCTGGGTAGCTCAGAAGCTGAAGCACTGTATCCTAGACCACCCAGTTAGGCTGATCTCTAGAATGGACCCGATCCGTTATCTCCTAGAAAAGCCTATCCTTTCTAGTAGGTTAGCTCACTGGTAGAGCTTCCTCTCTCAGTTCGATATCACATTCGTCGTTCAGAAGGCAGTCAAAGGATATGTCATCGCTGAGCATCTCACCCATCTTCCTATTCCCTACACTGACTCCATTCAGGATGAATTCCCAGATGAGCATCTCTCTGTCCTTACCCACCATCCCTTTTGATCTTTGCACTTCGATGGTGCGCTCAATTCTCAAGGCCGAGGGAAAGGTGTCGTTCTCCCCACTCCAGAAGGGGTGACGATTCCTTTTACTTATCAGCTTCACTTTCTTGTTACTAACAACATCGCTGAGCATGAAGCTCTCCTAGCTGGATTGAAGCACGCCTACCTCTTGGGTGCACGCTACTTGAACATTGTGGGAGACTCTCAGCTCGTTTTATGGCAAGTTCTATCCACTTACCGCCCTTGTGACCCGAAGCTCAAGCCATATCAAGATTTGGTCACTCTCTTGGCTAGGTAATTTCATAAATTGATCTATATTTACACTCCTCGATCTCAGAATATCCTTGCTGATGCGTTAGCATCACTTGCTTCCTCCTTATCTTTCCCCCTCAGTCGGAGCACTGAGACCATCATCCTCCAGAGACTGGACGCCTCCTCTCTTCAAGATCCTTGGTACAACAACCTTAGGAAAACTGTAGAGGAAATGGCTGAGAAGAAGGATTTGAAGGAAGTATCTTTAACAGAATTAGAAGAGATCCTGGAAGAAGAAGAATTACCCTAGTATCATGAGATCGAGCTATACTTCAAGATCGGATCTGACCTAAGAACAAATTTTAAAGAGGGGCAAACATGTTCTAAAATTTGTGAAAAAAATTGAGGAGGTGGGATTTGGTGGGTAGAAGTTCCAGTCCAATTTTTAGCTCTTTCTGAAATGGGAGAGAGGGTCAAATAGGTGGAGAGATGGGCTACTGGAACACAGATCTGTACAGGGACAGATCTGTGTAGGTCGGGAAAACAAAATTGAAACAGGGGAAAAATGAAAGTGAAAAAACGTGAAAATTTTTCTAGAGAGGGGGAATTCTGTAAGGAACTCACCCTCCAAGTTTCAGCCTGATCAGATCCGGGGTTTGAGAGAGAAAATTCTCGCTTCAAGCCTCTGTCCAATAGAACTACAGATCTAGACAGTAGCTCAGATGGTGGCACGTGGTGGCTCGTCGGTGGCACGAACGGCGACAGCGGAGGCGGTGATGGATCCAGATAACTAGAAGAGAAGAGGGCTTCACACCCTGGATATTGGAGGAAGAGGAATAAGAGCTAGAGAGAGAGGGAGGGGGCGCCCATGGCTTCTTGCTCTTTTTCACAAAAATTCTTCATTAAAACTTACAAATATGATACAAGAGACATTATATACTAAAACCCTAGACCTAGGACACATAACCTCTAATACCCTTTGTCAAAGGGGCATGAAGGGGAAGGGAGAATAAAAAATAATAAATATTCTCCCACATGGGGACAAACAAGGGGGCACCCCCCTCCTTGGTCAACTATTGCAACTCATGGTCTCTTTGACCATGGGCCACCATATTGGGCCCTCTATGAATGGAGGCCCACCAAGGAGGGAAGGCCCAATTGGGCTCCTAAAGGTCTTGGGGCACATTTTGGCAATTGGACCCCTTACATGAAGTTTTAGCCCATATTACACTCTTGACCCATATTAAAGTTGAAAATACAAATACACACCAATACACTAAAAATAAATACAGAAAAATATCAAAACTTCGATGGAGACTCCATACTATCACCCAACCATAAGGATGTCGGCGTGCTACGCGTCTGGTACCAACAGCTAGCTCTGGTGTCCCCACGAATTCTCCCTTGGTGGGAGACGCTCGACCCCATCGAGTAGGGGTCAGGGTCACTCTGATATCGCTCCAGCAGATCAGGATCTATCTTCTGTAGCTCTGCCCAGGTGACCTACGTGTCATCGGACACGAGTCGTCCCCTCCAACACACCAAATAGCACTAGTACACTCTGCCTCGAGTAGTTGTTACCTGCTCATCTAGTATACATTCTATTTGCTCTCGTTGCCGAGGTAACAAGGATGGAGGTGGACACTCTAGGGTGGTGTCGCTCACAATGGGTGGAGATGGCCCAAATGGCTCACTGGATATCACCGCTGGGTCCCTATAAGTGACTAGATCTAAAATGTTGAAAGTGGATCTGATCCCATAATCCTCTGGAAGTCCACAACATATGCATTTTATCCAACTCGCCTCACTACCCGAAAGGGACCGGCACCATGAGCAAGCAACTTCTTCACGGCTCCCAAGGGAAACCGTTCAGGTCTGACCCTGATCATGACATAATCGCCCTCCTGAAACTCACGGTTGTGCCTGTAGGCATCAGCCAATTCTTTGTATCATGTGTTGCTGGACTCAAGGTGGCGATGATGATGCAGACTCTGAGATAGCTATGTGGACTCATAGCCACGCGAATGCAGGGGTGGTCCAAGACATCCAAACATGGACCTATTACATCTATGACGCCTACCTGACTGGACAACACGGGGGGAACCTAGACATCCAGAGTTGTACCTATCCTGCATAGGTGTCCTACTAAATGTAGTTGACTCTGGGGGACTATTATGTCCCAACTCACTCATAATTCATATAATATTCTGGGGCATTACATGACGTTGCTGAACTGCTTCAATGCATTTGCCTAACAAATCCAGGTAGGGAGCTGAATGCTTCGAGGCAATCCTTTGATGTGTCGGTGCAGTTGAAGACACTACACTTTGTGTGGAAGGCTTGAGAGATCTTCTGGCTTGGATGTGTCGAGGCATCACTACTGATGTGTCGATGCAATGACTTGATACTTGAAGTAAACCTTCTATATTGCTCTGATGCTTCGAAATGCTAAGACTAAGAGCAATCTTGAACTCTATGTGTCGATGCATCGATCTTCTGTGTTGATGCAGTTGTGACTCTTTCTTTTGATACGTCGATGCATCGCTTCTGATGCGTCGATGCATCTGTCTTCTACATTGAGGTAGCGATGACCTTTCTCTTGCTGCCTCGATGCAGTGATGAGTATTTCTTCTACTGTGTCAGTGCAATGTGCTTTGTTTCTCCTGATGTGTCAATGCATCATTCCTGAAGCGTCGATGCATCGAACTTGTTCATCAACTTGAATTTATGTGATCCATTTGATACCTAAGGATCAATGTACATGTTCATCATATAAAAGTCTTAGTCCATCATATCTTACCAATGTTAATAGTATATCATCATCAAAACCAGAGATCCAACATTCTCCCATTTTTTGATGATAGCAACTATTCATTATTAGCTTAGTTCCTACCTACATGATTATTTTCTCACATCAATATTTTTAAAACAAAGACAACCATTTGATGAACACTCAAGGCGTAAGAGGACTTTTCATTGATAACAAAGCAATGTCATACAAAATGCTATCACAAAGTAATATCATACAAAATGTAATGCATATGCCATGCATGATAGCTTCAGACCAAAGAAAAAAAACTTTCAATTTTCAGATGTCCATTTACAGAAACGTACATCCCCAAAATAACTTTAAGAAAACTACAGTCTTCTATCTCTCCCCCTTTGTCTATCTCTTTCCCTTCATCTTCTCTCTATCCATCATTATCTTCTCCCCCTTTGCCATCACCAGAAAGGAGGGGGCTAACGAGGTGGATGCCGTGGTGGAGGCATTGAGCTGGAGCTTCCCAGAATGTGAAAGGCCTGATCATCTGTAAGTTGTTACTGTAACTGAAGAACTGTGGCTGCCAGTGAATCCACTTTCTGACTTAACTGCCCATCTCGTCGTTTGACAAATCGATGAAGAACCTTGACATTTTCATTGATGTCATCTAGCCACTGATGTAACATCTCACAAATGTGATCTGTCTGGGCCTTCTACTGGAACCCCTACACATTGACAAATGAAGATGTGGCTTCTGATGGACGTGCATAGTGTACCTCACCCGTGTCCTCCACATTGGCTGGAAACTGAGCCTTGTGCAATACGGATCATTTCATTAATCTCATCTCCCACCATATCCAATTTGTCAAAAATCATATTCATTCTTACCTCATCTCTGGTGGAAATATTAAGCAACTGAGCTGTGTTAGTGTTATCTTTTTCTTTCAGTTTTACAGAGGCATCAAGAAGCTTGTCTGAATTACCAGTAACTTGTGTGTTAAGTCTAATGAAAGCATCAAGGACTCTTCCAAGATTAGAATGAACTGCTACCTCAAGACTGGCGGTGGCACCAATGATTTTTACAAAATCATCACAAACTTTAGCGGCAAGGCTGGTGGAGGCCTCTGTGACTTGTGCAGATTCAGCGGTGAGCTTTCGTTTAATCCTTGCACATGTGCCAATCAGGGTTGCATATTTGAGAGATAACCTGTTCTGTTCATCTCTAATGTCACAGGCATGTATGAGCATTTGAGTAGTCTTATCCTGAGTTTCAATGTGTATTTCTCGCGAGAGGCATAAATAGTACCCGGTCAAGAACCAGTCAGAGTGACACTCGTCAGCATCAGCCCAAGCCTCTGACCCTGTGTGCACACACCAACCCCTGTCGAGGGTCGGGTCTCTAGCTAGTTCCCCCCCCGCGTAGGACGCTACGGTAACCACGGGGGCCCACGACAACTAGCTTACAAACCGTTAATTGGGAAATACCCCTCTACCCCTCCCAGAGCAGAAAAATGACCTAAAAATTTTAAGTTCAATGCATTGTGGGCAACATAAACGATGCCATTTTCATAAAATCACTGCACAAAAAATGGCTTTGAGTACCGGGACAAATGACCACCATCAATAACAATTGACAACAAGCAGTAACACTTATTTCTAGGGTATTTCTAGGATATGATTACTCAATAGAAAACAAGCAGAAACAATTCTTGCCAGGGCATGATTATCAATTGAACAGCCATTAATAAGAATTGATAACAAGCAGTACCACTTCTTTCTCAGATATGACTACCGCCTTGCAGTCACAATTTGCCTACTAACAAACCAACACGAATACAACAAACTACTAAGTTTCCACTCTCCAGAAAACCACGGTAAATATGAATATTTAAACAGCAAGGTCAATAAACCAAAATTACAGGACACAAAAAAAAATAATGATGAATCCTTTATCCTTCAGAACGCCTGATGTCGACACGTCGTGATTCACGGTTCCTCAACCCAGCAAATATATTTGCAAAGGGAGCACCGATCATGCACGATCTCAATGAAAGTTCAGATTACTAAACGTTTCATCATCAGGATATGCAGAGAAATAAAGCGAGATAGCACGCTGGAAAAAAAATACTACAGAGCCACCCATCAAAAGCTTGACTGAGAACTTGAAGCAGATTAATCTCCTGGTAGAAAGAGTTTTAAGTTTTAAATCGAACACCAGGTAACAAACTGGGCAAAGCAAGACATTAATGAACCTAGTTCAGTACAATCCATACACAATCAAAAACCCAAAATTCACAAGTAAGGCGATACCAATGCAAGTCCCAGATAACAGTAAAGATCAATATCAACCACAAAATCTAGAAACCAGATCAGCAAGGGATTTCCACAGCCACCAAATTTACAATACAGGCATACCAAAGCAACTCTGAAGAAATGCACTAGAAGTTATCTGGAGAAGAGCTCAGAAGAACAATTAATATAAAAAAGAACAGAGGCACAAGAAGTTGACGGGGAAGATCCCAGAAGAAAAATCAATATGGCAAAAGGATTGAAGGCACAGCAATGAGTCGTGTAAGTCCCAACAAAAAGAACTCTTCCATAAGCTAAAACCATATGAAAAAGAAGGAAAAGTGTCAACTATGTATGCCCAAAGCGTAGTTATCAATCGCGTCTCATTCCAGCCGGAATCGGCCAGGACTGTAGAACATAGAATCCATTCTCTTCAGCTTGGATCATTTTTTCACCCTGTCAATGCCCTTGATTCACATGGGACTACTGATGCAAAAGGCCTGATAAAATTTCTAAAATGTTGTAATGTAAAAATGGCACATTGTTTACACGCGGAATTTTCGAACATCCACTTCGTTGGATGAATATGTGGATATTTTGACATATTTGTTAATTCCGCACTTTTGGGTTTATCGGACAATTTAGGGTTCGTGTACAGGACTTTTTCCCACTAACCGGAGTCGGTGTTAATTTACATCGGAACAAGTTCGAACACCTTTGATTAACTATTGAAGAACGTCTTTTGCCTCTGTACGTTGTGACATAGATGATCTTGACGATCGCCCATTATGGGTACATACTCTTGCATAGACATTTGGAGACTTCATTTCTTGAACGTATATAATTGGAATTGCATGATTTATCGTATCTCACCTTCTGGAGCTAAGATGTTAATTATTTAAATATTATCTTCATGTTGATGCGAAGATACCTACTGGGCAAGTGTGCTCATTCCTACTTTCTCAATTTTTCAGGAAGTACAGGTGAATCAGATTCGGAGTATTCGAATAGTGGGTCCGAGAGTGAATGAAGGTCAACATGATCGAGTGAAGCCATAATCATTATCATCTAGTCGAGTCAAGATGTATTTTTGTTTTCTTGAGTCTAGTGATGTAAGAAGTCAAGTCAAAGTTTGATGTACTCTTTAAGGTTATTATGAAATAAAGCTTAAAGTTTGAATCAATTACTTGTGCAATTGTGTCTTATGTGTGATTATCATGCGCTCGGATTTCTTACTTGCAAGAGGCTTACCCTACCGGCTGTTCACGTTCCCGAGAAATTCTTCTGCTGTACCACAAGCTCGGGGCTTGACAGTTAAAGTGGTATCAAAGCCTAGTCATAAGAAAGTCCTAGAAAAATGTCATGTCATAGGACAACTGTAAGGTTAAGGACTCATACCTATGAATCTAGGGTGGAAATTCTAAACCCAAGTGAGAATTTGGAGGAACTCGGGATGAGATAGTTATATAGAAGTTATCTTAGGACAAAATCTCCCATTTTTAAGAGAATTGACTCAGTGTTTACCTTCTCAGGTACCATATTTTCATAATGGCTCACCGTGTTAACTGGGAAGAAATGCAACAAACTATTGTCGGTCAGACCCAGGCCCTACAAACCATAGCCCAAGCTGGCGCAAGGGCTGGCGCGGGTAATCTACACGAAAAGTTTAGAGTTTAAATCCCCCACAGTTCTCTAGATCTTCCAATCCTGATGAAGCCAAAAACTAGATCGATATGATGAACCAAATTTTTGATGTCATGCAACGTATAGACTAGGAGAAAGTCTGCCTTGCAACTTTCCAGTTGAATAAGTATGCTCGCACGTGGTGGAAGTCTAATCCGGCACCGCCTGCAAATGCACCACACACCTGGCAAGGGTTTCTTACGCTCTTTTGAGCAATGTGTTTCTTTGAGCATGTTAAGCAGCGGAAGGCTGCAGAATTTGCTTCTTTATGGCAAGGCATAATGACGGTGGCAGATTATGAACTTCAGATTTCTAGGCTAGCACCATATGCTCCTCATCTAGTTAGCACTGATCTCTTAAAAGCTAAACAATTTATGGATGGGTTGCATCCTGCTTTTATTAAACAACTCGGCTCTCAAAATATACGGACCTATGATGAGATGGTCCAACGTGCTCACTTATGTGAGAGGACTTTAGAGAAGGTTGAAAAATTCACCAGTCGTGGTGGAAGTTCTAGCCGTAGGCAAGACAAGAAGGGGAAGAAGGAGGAAAGATTTTGTATTATGGGACCAAACAAGTCTCATTACAACAGGAAGAGATCTTGTAACAGCAATGGGAGTAGCAACGAGAAAAGTAAGAAGGTAAAGGAAGAAGGGGTCGTTACAACGGCCTGCACATTTTGCGAGAAGTTTGATATGTCGATCGTAGAGGGATGGAAGCGCATTGGCACTTGCCTACGATTTGGAAGTCAGGAGCATCATATGCCCAATTGTCCTCTTATGAAAGACCAATAGAAATCTAATTAGAATAATGGCGGGCGAAAGAGGCAAGGTCGGTTAAATGCTGTTTTAGAAGAAGAAACAACCAAGGAGGGAGAGCTTATTGAAGGTACTATTCACATTCATTCGCATCCTACTTTTGTACTATTTGATACTGGTGCTACTCACTCCTTCATTGATAGTTCCTTTGTGAAGATATTACCTATTTCACCTGTTCCCTTACCATCAAATTTAACAATAGTTACAGAGAGAGAGAGAGAGAGAGAGAGAGAGGTCATGGGAGGGGGGTTTGTTCCATTTTTTTCTTTCAAAAGCCTTTGCGTGAGAGAGAGTGAGAGTGAGTGAGAGAGAGAGAACACAGGAGGCCCATAGAGAGAGAGCGAGCAGAGAGAATGAGTGGGGGCTCACCGCAGGAGACGGGGAATGGTCGCGGCACCAGGCGGGGCTGGTTGCCGGCGTGCTGGGGGGGATGTATGCAACAAGAGGGGGAGTGGGGAGGTGCTACCGGCGGCATGCTGGGGAGTTGGAGAGAGGGGCAGCACCTGGGTTCGGCGGCGGCCATGACTAGAGAAGGACGACGACGGGGGACTGGTACCCGACTATTGAAGAAATAGCTTCCCCTGTATACCCGGCACAATCTGCTGGCAGTTCCAAGCACGATATAGGACCAGATCAGTCGCAGTCATCCTCAACCCAACCAGGCTGAGCGAAGTGTACACACGAGTGGTTGGAGTGGATTTAGATAAGATTTTGGATTCTCCCATAAGTTACGGGATGTATAGAGTATATTGATATTGTTGTAAAATGTTCTGACTATATAAGTAATGTTATATTGCTCTGATTGAGAGTGAGAGCCCAAAACCATTTTCTTGTGTTTCTTGATATGGTATCAGAGCCATTCTGTCTCACGACTTCCTTTTCCTATGGCCTCGTCCTCATCCAGTGCATCGAAGGCTCAAACATCCACCACGGATTCCACTACCTCAAAACAGCAGGCGGCTGCACCTCTCGTCGCCAACATCTCACCACATACTCCCTCCTTCTCATCCTCTGCTTCTATGATGACCTTTCTTCCTCTCAAGCTGTCAGCTGATAACTATCTTCTATGGCGTGCCCAGTTCCAGCCTCTACTTCGTGCCCATGGGCTCCTTGATCTCATCAAAGGCAATACTGACCCACCTCCAAAGATGCTGGGAGATCCACCTGTTCCAAATCCTGCTTACCCTGTCTAGGTTCAGCGCGATCAAATGTTACTCTCATGTATCTTTGCTTCACCACTTAAATTCCTCTCGCGCTGCCTGGGACGTGCTGGCCTCCTCCTTTGCATCCACTTCCCGAGCCCGCATTTTACAACTTAAATCCCAGTTGCATGGTCTCCGTCGTGGGTCCTCGTCTGTCACCGAGTATATCCAATATGTGAAATCTCTTGTGGATAAATTGTCTGCTATTGGCCATCCTGTTCCTTCTTTTGATCTTATCCTTCATGTCCTCAATGGCCTTGGTCCTCAATTCGACTCATTTGTTCCTGCTATGACCACTCGCCTTGAGTCTTTTACACTAGAAGAGCTACACAGGATGCTACCTGCACACAAAAGTTTGTTGCGGCATCAACAAAGCTCCTCAGATCTCTTTCCACCATCAGCTAACTCAGCCAACCGTTGTCATACATCTCCCACTCCTCGTGATGGTGGTTGCCCTGACCGTGGTCGTGGCCAGGGCCAGGGCCAAGGTCGCTCCCCTAGGTGCCAACTTTGTCGCTAGTTTGGGCATTGTGCCCCTGATTGCCCGGATCTACCATCAACCGGTTCGTCGCCAATAGCTACGGGTTCTGTTTTCCCGGTGGCTCCACCCACTGCTTTCAACATTGGCACTGTAACTCTGTGGGCGCTTCCGTCTCGATTCCCATCTGCTCCAGACATGGCTTTGTGGTACCCAGATTCTGGTGCTTCTCATCGTGTGACATCGGATTACCAGCAGCTGCACAACCTAGCACCTTACAATGGTCTAGATCAGGTTCTTATTGGGAATGGCACAGGTCTGTGTATATCTTATACTGGAGATTCCCTCCTTCCTTCACCTGCCAGACCTCTTCGTCTCAAAATGCCGGTGAAGGTGCTGGCGGGTTGAGTGTATTAGGCAGGAAAGGGGGGGCTGTAGGTTGTTGGCCAAAGAGGTAGAGGTGCACCTGGTTGAGCGCAACTCAGGGGAGTGAAGGCCAAGGTTTAGCCGGATGGACGACTGGAACTGGGAGGGGAAGAAGTTTTATGGTGGTGCTTGACTGGGGGAAGAAAAGAGGCCAAGGCGGATATTGAATGTGGCCATCCAGGGATGTAAGGGGGATGCGAGTGGAGGTCCCTGGCCATGCAAGGAGACTCAAACGCCCCATGGGGAAAGCAACACACGATCAAGCCCACACAAGAACCCTAAACGAACGGAGATAGTGAAGGATCCCAAGAGGATTTTTTTTTGTTCATGGAAACTAAAGTCCACAATCGGCCATGTACATTGCGAAGCTTCAGGATGGAGGATACAAGGGATGGGAATGGGGAAGAATGAAGAAGAAAGAAAAGAATGGGGAGTCGAGGTTGAGTAGGGGCCATGGCCCCATACTCTTCCCCCTCCCACGTGACATACTCTCACTCCCTCTCTCCCTCTCTCTTACTCTCTCTTTGGGTGGTCGGGGGAGAGGAACCTCACGGCGGAGCTCTCTTCTCTTCTTCTTCTTCTTCTTCTTCTCTTCTCTCTATCTGCCTTTATGCTCTATCTCTCTGTGTTGCTTGTCTCTGTGTCTGTGTATGTCTTCACGGTCCCTCTTGTTCGCCGGTGGAGAGGGACTTTTATACCCTGACAGCACAGGGCCTTTGAACGCGAGAATGGCGTAGGCGGGAACGTGGGGCATTAATGAGGATTTGACTCCAGTTGTTTTCGGTGACAGGGAGCGTAGCCAGCGTGCCACCCTCTCCGTTCGACACCTCAGCCAGCCTGTTGCGCGCCAAAAATCCGCAGGGGAATGGCGTAAGATCTTCCCTGCCGGACGTGTTGTTGAAGAAGCATGCCACTGAAGGCATTTGCAGCGTGCCGTTGAAGAGCGTTGGAAGCGTGCCGGCGAAGGGCACTTGGTGAATGTGCCGCTGAAGGCAGCACGGAGTGTACCGCTGAGCGGGCTTCAGGGGTGTGCCGTTGAAGGCCCGTTGGGCGTGCCGGCGATGGATGCCAGGGGGCGTGCCCTTGAAGCAGCGCTAGGGCATGCCGTTGAAGTGGAATTGGGCCCGTTTTGAGCCCGATTGATGATCCACTTAGTTCTCTTCGGGGCCCACGAGTTGTGAGCCTCCCTGGGGGTTAGTTTCTCTTCGCTGTCGTGACTCCAGGAGTGGCTTCACGACAGTGTGTTATTTGTTCGGAGGGTCCAGACGGGACGTGTTCTGTGCAATCTCTTCAGTTGAAGTTGTTCGTTGATGCTGGACTGATCGGGACATGTGGATGTGCAATTTTACACGTCCACAAGGTCACATAAACAAAGGCTAGAAAAGTCTGACATCCTTTCCTCATCAACTTATCAGCTCGAAGGGCCGAAATGAGTGGCACAGTCTTATGGTGCCTAATTCCTATGAAAGAAATTCCAAGGTATCCAGAAAAAGATACTGAACTAGAACTACAATGGACTTTGGCCTCATGCTTAGCCAACCAATCCGCTCCTAATATCACATCATAATCTTTCATGTCTATGCAAACTAAATCAGTTGGTAAATTCTGTTCATTAATCATGACCTTACTAGAAGGATAGAAATACTTTATTGCTGAACTAGAACCAATAGGAGTTGAAATCTCTAATGGGGAGTTCATCAAAATTGGCTTTACAGCTAAAGACTTAGCAAACTTCTGAGAAACAAAAGAATGAGTGGCACCGCTATCAAATAGAAACAAAGCTGGCTTATCATGTGCAATAAGAGTACCTTCCGCCACCATGTTAAGGAGATTGGAAATGGATGGAATGCTCTAACATTGATAAGGGCAATAGTCCAATATATATACAAGAGGCATTAGGCCACCCCAGGCTATACTGCAAGTCCCCATACCTCAATACAGTGCACATATAAATCCTATGCACACAGGACAATGAATCTAGAAGTGAGGTACACTGACAGAATCAATAAGACAGTTAATTGAGCATTTGATCACTACTGCTAGGTTTTCAATCATACTAAATATTTGGCAAGACCTCGTGCAAGGCAACGGAAGAAAAGGATTGCTAAAAGGGGTCTCAATCAGCAGATATTAACCAAATTTGAGTCCCCAGGTTTTAAAACCCATTTCTGGGACTGGAACTGATTGGGCTGGTTCTGGTTCCAAGGTCAATTTTGGCTAGTTTCGTCCCTAGTCCCTCTTGGAGCTGGACCAGTTCCAGTCTAGTTCAGCCAGTTTTCAGTACCATGAATGTGATGCATTCCGACTATGCTTGTGATCGTTTATACTTTTATAGTTTTTGATGGGGGACCAAGATGTAGGTGAACATTAGGAATTTGTTGACGCTTTTGGAGGTGATCACAGGGTCAAAGCTTAGCAATGCTAAAATGGAAGCAGCCGGAGTGAATAAGTCAATTTATAAAGTCGACAAAAGAGCTGAACTCTGGACTATGGACAACAGAATTTGTAATTAAGCATCTTTTATTATCTTTTTTGACTAAGCCAATCAAAAACCAAGATGGGGAACATAAAACATATTATCACCAACTCTCATTGAACCCTGGAAAGTTTAAAGGCCAAACCACTCTCAGCGAAAGGAAAATAGATATTGTGCAAGATGGCTTCCAAGCAGTCTGGTTATTTATCAACAGTGGAAAGAATTGAAGGTATGAGAAGGGCCGTTTCTAGGGAGGAGTCAATCAGGGGAAGCTGGCTCACGAAGGAATGCATACTTATACCATTAATATTTTCCCCTTCTTTTCTGGAGAGTAGTCAACAAGAATTTCCAATTAATCCATTTTATGACTAGTAGATGAAAAACTATCCCTGTTCTCAAAAAGAATAATTGAGATAAGTCATAACATGAATAATCAGAATAACAAAATGGATTCTTTTGTAGGCTGTACACTTCTTAGGTAGATATGACATGTGGGTGCAAGTGACATACAGGATTGGTAACCATTAACTGTCATCGCACTGATCTTCTTAGTATGTCCAATTGATGCTCTATCATCACCAATAGGCCCTAACGTAAAAAGGCATGACCCAGTTGTTGCATCCCAAACCTATTGAGAACAAATTCAGTTAACAAAGGAACAAAAAGAAACATTATCAGTTTATTGATTAATTGCAAAACTGACCACCAGCAAGAAAAGAGGATGACAAGACAAGGAATTGGAAAAATGGTATTCTAAAAAGTCTGTTGCATTAGACTAAGATTTGACCACAAGAAATGTACAAAAATGCCATTCCATTGGTGGTCACACAAGGGAAGACCCATAGTGTGGTTGGGTAACAAATACGTCCATATAATTGTCATGAGCATCTTCATGATGGCATGTTGCTTTGCTGCTTTCAAGATATAACCTAAGAATGTCATCCAGTACCTTCATTAAGTTACCACCACAAGAAACAATGCTCGCACCTCTAACAGCAAATTCAACAGCTTGAATCTGTCCAAACAACACAAACAGGAATTATGATTACAAGAATTACAACATTTACACAAACTTTCACGCTTAGTAATTAAATATTAAACAAGAGAATCAAAGAACAAAACAGAGAAATTCTTCATTACACCTCACTATCAGAAGAACAACAACAGACATTCTAAAAAACACCTATCAGGCTGCCATGTATGACTGATGCGCCTCACGCCTACGAGCTGAGAGCGCTTAGGTGGGAGTTATAGGACTAACCCGCTTCCCTGGTATGTGCGTTGTATATGCATTTCACTCTATTTCCTGCTTATTATGATATGATGATGACATGCATGCATGCAGGTTGTGTGAAGGCCATACCTAGGGATGAGCGACGAGGGCCAGCCATGGGTTGCAGCGGGTCGACCCTTGTTTGGGCGTGAGATCTAGGTTCACTACCTAAACGAGATCGAGCCCCTACGACTGAGGTTGGTGATAAGGATGCTGGGCCTATACCAGGAGTGGGTTGACGTCGTAAAGCCACGTGGGATAGGGCGGAAGACCCATGGATGGGCAGTGGCGATAGACTAGCGGGTGCGGTTCCCGGAATAGTATGTCGATTGGCAACGAGGTGGTACCCCAGTCATCTCCCATGCACCGGACAGCTCGGCATATTTGCAGCGCTATTGGGAGACATACATTGGTCGGCCTCAGATGAGGCCAGTGGGGGTATGCTTTCTATTTTTAATGCTATATGCTTATGGAGATATGCTACTAACATGCAACAAATGCTGGATGCACGTGATGCGGTGGTGGTGGACATGCAGGTTCATCTCCACAGTGTGGAGGCCTAGCTTGCGACTACGTAGGCAGATTTGGAGGCCCTAGTGAGTATGCACTAGCTATATGTTGCTAATTACTCCTGAATTCTTGGTGTTTACCCAATGACAGTCTCAGTTAATGCAGCATGCCTAGCAGGGAGCAGCAACAGGAGGAGCAGGAGGTGCTTTTTCAAGAATGAGGGACCCGACCACAGATATCACCTTGCTAAAGGAGCGTCTAGCAGGAGCAGTGACGCACGCTGAGGCGACGGAGTGCGACTTGGGTGCACGGGTCAGTTCACAAATAATACTCATACATGCACATTATTTCCTTACAAAAATATATCGTTATGCTTATAAAATGTGATGAATTATGCAGGTTAAAGAGTTGTAGGAGGCGCTCACTTAGGCTGCGCTGGGAGGCGCTGAGCTCGTGATCAGTGATTAGCGGGTCACAGAGTTGGTGGAGGAGAGGAGGCACCGAGTGGCACAGGAGCTACCGCGAGAGACGATGGAGCTACAGATCCTTCTGGGGGTGGAGAGGAGAGAGTGAGCTCGAGAGAGGGAGGAGTGGTCGAGGGAGGGAGCCCAAAAGAGAGAGGAGTGGTCAAGGGAGCGAGCCGACTGCGAGCGAGAGCAAGAGCGGGAGCTGTCGAAGATGAAGGTCCAACTGGGTGCCCTCGAGGAGCACTTGCGGGCGGCGGAGGAGCATTACCAGAGAGGCTGAGAGCGAGCACAGCAAGAGGGGTGTCCCATTGCCTACTCTAGCACGAGCTACTCGGTGGGTTCCTCTACACAGTAGAGGAATGAGGTGGAGGAGCATGCTGCCATCCAGGGGTCGATAAGGCCCCCACGAGTTTCTCCCAGAGACAGGGGTGAGGTAGAGCGTAGAGAGAGGAGAGAGGAGAGAGGAGGGTGGTGATGAGAGCTAGAGAGAGATTATTGTACACCACCTCCTTGACATTTTGCACTTGTACACACATGTAAATGAAAATGCGAATGAAAAGAGCATCATTTTGATATTACCTGAGTTGTTCCCCTTTGCGTTCTTTGTGTACTTGTGCTTCTACTATCCCTGTAGGTCACATTTCTCCAATAAACAGGTTAGCTAATCTGTTCGGCTTGGCCCCTTGCTCGATAAGCAAGGGGATATCCTTTTTTGACCTTGATAAAGGGTCAAGGGGCCAAGCCTTTAATCAACTAAGGTAAAATAAACAAGATGGGAAAATGCAGCATGCAAGCATCAACCCGAACACCGCCCAAAAGATCGTCGCGACGCTCGTGCGCGACGGCGTGCTCGAAGTGCATCCGGGACGCGGTACGCGCGTCACGCAGCCGAAACCGGAATCCGTTTCGGCGCGCGCGAAACAGCTTTCGCCGGAAATCGCCGCGCTCGTCGTGCTCGCCAAACGCCTCGGCGCGTCGCCGGAGGAATTCGCGGAACTCGTCCGCCGCGAATGGGAGAAACTCGGACGTTCCTGATTTTTACGGAGGAAACCACCATGTCGTTCGTCTTCTCGGCCCGGAACCTGAGCTACCGTTATCCCGGTGAAAAACTCGCGTTGCGCGACGTGTCGCTCTCGTTGCCGCGCGGCCGGGCGCTCGCGCTGCTCGGCGCGAACGGCGCCGGCAAATCCACGTTCATCGGCGCGTTGCTCGGCCTGCGCCGGCCGTTCGCCGACGGTTACGCCGAACTCCTCGGCGTTCCGGCGGACCGCATCACGCCGGACGTCTTCCGTCGCGTCGCGTTCGTCGCGGACGGCCGCACGCCGCCGGACCACTGGACGCTCGCGCGCCTCGTCGCGTATTTGAAACCTTATTACGACCGGTGGGACGACGCCTTTTGCGCCAAGCTCGTCGCGAAGTTCGCGCTGCCGGCGGACAAAAAGATCGGCGGCTTTTCGCGCGGCATGAAGATGTAACTGGATGGACTGTCTGCTAGACTCAGTCCTTTGGATTTTAGGACCTTTGTCATGTATTCCTAATTAATTAGGGCTTGTAACATGTGATACAATTTCAGTCATTTCAGTCAATTATGATTAAGTTGGTTTGAATTATGTCAAAATTAGTTTGAAATATTGTCATCTTGGACTATGGTTTATGTTTAAATTTAAATTAGCAAACGAATTATCGAGTAGAATGCACACTCTGATTTTTACGTGAATGACACGAACGATATAGACGCATCATAGATCCGAGTATCTTCCGCGCTCGGGACGTGACAAATAATATATCCCTCATTGGTAATACGCACTAGTGAGACATATAATCATTTAATGCCTAATTATTTATCCTCTCGCATGTTCATCTATTTATTTGCTCAAACTTGCACTAAACAAAAATTATATGATCATAAATAAATAAACTAAACAATTAACATGAAAATACCTAATATTTTCAAAGAATCAATTAAACACGTTTGACTACATGTCCACTAGGGCATAAATGTAATAAGTAAAAGTAATCCCTAAACATGGTCTGTCTAGCATCATGATCAAAGCAAGCACCAGTAATCCCGAAACACCACCTCATGCCCCTCAAGTGTTATCATTGTAAGGCATGGACGGGGTGCAAACTGATATCCTAAGTGCCAACGTGGCATCCAAGTAAGGTGCATAGGCCGCCAAGGTCTCGGGGCACAGTAGTGACTATCACGTGCATGGAGGCACCCAAGGTCTCGGGCCTTGCTAGATGTGGTTACTGTGAGCCATATAGACCAACAGCACGATCGATGGCACTTTATGTGTTCGAGGGTGCTCCTTGGGGAGGCAAAACCCCCGCCTAGGGGAGGAGGATGGCGACAGTCTGCATGATGTGTGACTTGGTAGCTGCCATCTCCTCTCGGATGAGGTCTCTGATGTCGCTTAAAATACTGAAGGGGCCCATAGTGAAGGCATTGGTCACAGCATAACCTAAACTCGCACATGATGATATCACATTGTCAATATTCAGGTTCTCCCCAAAATTGTACAACCGGCCTTTCTTTGGTGGGCTGGCTACTGCCATCCACGCCTCTAGATCTAGCTCTAGCTGTTGCATGGGCTCCTCCATATACTTCTCACTCATCTGTCTACCATATGACTCTTGCAAACTGAACTTATGCAAGTTATGGTCATTCATCAGATCGCTTTCCTCAATCAGCTGTGCATTTCGTGAATCCTATCACTGTTCATTATGGTTTCTGCCCGTTTTGCTATTTTACTATCTCCTGGATTATTGCGGTCCTCCCAGGACCGTTTGAGTTGATTAGCGAGCCTTTCCCTGACCGCCACGTTGTCAGAGCGTCCCGTCACTATTCAATTGAGTCTCTGTTATTTGGGCTCGCTGCTCCCTGGCTTGTTGCGGTCTTCCAAGGACCGTCTCCCCCTCTGTGCAGTCTCCCATCAGACCACTACTTTGTTACTGTGCATCCCGAACATTATACTTGTGTTTCATTATTCATCATTGTGTTACTTATTTTGGGTGCTATTGGTCTCCCCCTGGATTATCATTTATGCCCATATTATTGTTGCATGTTTTTGTTATTGTTTGATAATTGTTTGTTAGTTTTAGGCTAGAATTCACATGCACCCCGGTGTACATAAGATCATACATTTTATCATAGTAGTTGTATGCCTACCTTGGTCGGAGATCCTCTCGCCTCCATATTCCTTGGAGTCAACTAGGTGATCTTATCTGGGACCTCTGTAAGTCCCCGTGAGTAGTGGATTCCCACACGGACGTCGAGCCGGTTGTACCTTTCCACCCCTAAGGTTCACATATGCATACGTGTGTGAGAGTTAACCTTAGTCAACCTAGAGTTTAGACCTTCCTCTTAGGATACCCATTTCTTGAGAAAATTATGCTTAATTTAAATCAATAAAATGCCCACTTTGAAAAAATAAAAATATTTTTCGTCATATTAACTTGTTTGACTTGGGTGAAAATTCTCACATTATTTGTGTTGTTTGGACTTTTCCAAGCCCATTTGTAGTATTGTGTTGCATTCTCTCATCATCCACATATTCTTTTGTTATTAGGCACATTTAGTTTAACCCATTTTGTCTGTCCATTGTCTGGTTCTATTGTCTTAGGTCAATTTTTCTTTGGTCTTGCATGGTCCTTGTGAGTCAACCCTCTCCTCTTTAGCCCTTCAAGCCATTGTGTCCCCACCTGTATTCTCCTTGATATCCTTGTATTAAGTCTCCATTTGCCCTCATGGAGCATCGCCATCCCATGTATCCTTCTCCTTCCCAATCTTACTCCTATTCTCGCGTGGAATGTTCTTCACATATGGGCCCATCTTCCCGTGGTCCCCCTGATCTGTCTGAGGGGTAGGCCAATCTTATGGCCCATCTATCATGTCTTGTTCATCAGATGGACTCGGCCCAGGCCCAAAAACTCATTACAAACCACCTTAATGGGCCTTCTTCCCTTGACAACCCTTCATCCTTTAATGGGCCTTATTCCTCTAATGGGCCTTAATTTTCTAATGACCTTCTTCTCTTCATGGGCCTGCTCTTTTTAATGGCCAATTTTATCTTAATGGGCCTTCTCTTTCTTATGCTACTGGCCCAGTGTCCAATGGCCAATCTCATCCTAATGGGCCTCCTTCATCTCCTTATGCTGCTGGCCCAATAGGTCCTCATCCTAATATTTCTTAGAGGCTCACATACCCTTCTATTCCTGGAATGGGCCTTCCTTCTTCTTAACCAGAATCCCCTTATCCGGCCCATTATCATCATCCTGGTCCACATTCACAACCTCTTGCTCAAGTTGGTCCACATTCTTCTTGATCTCTCCCAACCCAGAAGATGATTTCTCAAGCCCAACGTCAGCTTGATGAACTCCAACGTCGAACTGATCCTAAATCCTCCTTAAGTGTTCCGTTTGTATTTCTAAATCTTCAGCTTCCACTTCTTTTACAAATCCCCGCATATCGCCGTTAATGTGGAGTCAGTGACCCGTATGTGATGATGGTGATTACAGTGAATAGCATTTTATGTGATGTGATTAATGGGCATGAGTGTCTCCTTCTCTCTCTCTTATTAATTTGGGTTGTATATTCTACCTCCCTCCTATGTTGTACTTCTCTTGACTGATTCAAATATTTTATTATTATTTGATTTATATTTGTGGGCTTACATGTCCAATTATAAATATTACATGTAATATCGAGTAGTGGATGGAGACAAAGAAGGAGACCACCTGACGGGGACCTCGATAGATGATTCACATCTAGTGGGAGCATTTTTAATGCTCCAGACTTTATGTATTACCATAATTGTGTGCATTACCAACTGGCTCTAGTAATGTCTTTTTAAGTGAAAAAAAGTTCATGATCATCCATTATTATTATTACATATATATGATATATGTAGAATGTGCTATTAGATACATATATTTAGAGTACATATGATACTCCAAATTTTGTATATGTATATAGCACTTCTTTTGATTAGACCAAAATTGATTTAAAATCCTCCCTCGATCTAATATTAGATTGTTCAACATGAGACACGAAGAATGACCCATGTAGCCTTCCGTTGTTATAGTCTAGGTAAGCTATCCTTAGATTGTGTGGATTTGTTGTGCTGCCACAAGGCCCTCACAGCAAAAGGGCAGTGACTTAAACTAAGGCTTAGGCTGAATCTTGGGACGGGTGCCTAGCATGACTTTATTGTGCTACCACAAGTGTTATGTCTTGAGCCCACTCTCATAACGTAACAGTCAGATTTAACCTAACTGAACTTTGTGATTTGTTATGTTACCATAAGGTCACAAGTGTTCTAGAGGATAAATACACCAGAAGTTACAATTGACAAGAGTTACCTACCCATTAAGTATGGGGTAGTTTATTGTGTTGGCACAAGGCCACTACTATAAGGTTAATAGGACTCTGGTACCCACTAGTGTGGATATTTGTGAATGGTGAGTGTGAGTGTGTAATGTGGTGAGAGATGTGAAATATGAAGGTGATAAGTGCTAACTCAAGCAACCAATAACATCAAACATGAAGCATGTGGGCATGTCATCTCAACAATGTAAGCTAAAGTAAAAGAGGAAACTAAACACACACCGTGGGCGTGGAGCAAAGGAGGAATAAAGTAAACGCACACCGTGGGTGTGGAGCAACTAAAAGAAAGCAAGAAAAATAAAAGAGATGAAGCAATATGATGACAAATATCAAGAGAAGGAAGATGTGATCGTCACCAAAGCAAGCAATACAACAAAACTACACCACGTACCTTGGAAAGAAGCCAAGTGAAGCACACTCGCCTGCGGGAGAGAAAACCAGGTGCAGACGTGAAAAATAGTCCTGAAGAGATCGCAAGGCGAATAGAAATGGTCACCCGATAGACTACAAAGGAATAGAAACGGTCTGCTGACGGCCACTAAGCGGACCCAGAAAGCTGTGACATGGAACTTGAATCTCCACCCATCCTGGCCAGCCAGAAGGGTTGGGCCTCGTGTAATGAACTCAGTAGACCTGCAAAAGAATGTAGGCACAAAGAGGAAAGAACCCAATTAGCCCTAGACAAGTGCAATATCTATAAAGCAATGAAGCTAATATGCATAAAAGGAAGGGTGAATACCTGGGGGGTTGGTGGTCTTTTAACCCCTATGGGGTGTCAAAAGAGTAGGAGGATGTTTGAAAACGTGATGAGTGTAGAAGAACGTGGATGAAGAAGAGAGATTGATGCTATAATGATGCTTAAGAAAGAAAAAAACTAAAGGAAGAAGAACACAAAAAACAACTAAAGAACCAGCTACTCCCTAGACCAGAAGACACAACGATGCAAACACAAGCTCTCCCTAGCTGGTACATATTAATAATAATATACTCATTATTCTAGTTACTTGATGACTAAATGGTACAAATTTAAACTCAAGGAAAAAGACATGAAATACAAGACTCTCAACTACTAAGTTGGACTCAAGAAAATGGAAAGAACTTGGGTCTTCTAACACAACAGCACTTGGTCACTTCAACCCTTCCTCGTTAGTGTGTAGTTCAACTTCAATATTACTTGGAAAATGTTAGAGGAAACTGGGTGAGCAAGAAGCTCAGTAGGATTTATATCCCTATCGTCAGGCATCTTTACGTGGTTTACATGTTGATAATGTAATTGCACTAATGGTCGAAAAAATGTAATAAAATCGTGGAACATGCACATGAAGAGATAAGGGTGCAAGCATTGGGATCACAAGTTAAGGTAATAAAGAAGCATGAGTGTAGAATGAACAAGTGCTAATATTTGATTGGCTATACCACGTAAGAATGTACAAGTCAAGTACTTCAAGTGTTTCATGTGAGTCAAGCAAGTGTAGGTATTTATGAGTGAGTGGAATACCGTAGATTAATCTAGTGAGATAGTACTTTGGTGCGATGCCACACCAGGTCAATAATAGCTTCTATTGGCACAAATACTTTCTGGCACTCCCTCTAGGACCAGAACGGGCCCTATTAATGCTAGGCATCGAGGTTTTGGATCAATGACCCAAAAATGTAAATATGTAGACATCCACATTAAAGTAATAATGATGACCAAATAATTTCAAGGTAAAGCTCATGAAATAAAGTATAGATCTAGCAAAATTTATCATTCAAGGAACAAGTGATGCAAGAATCACAAGTAGTTGTAAGAGAAGTTCAAGGATCATTTAAGATATCATGTTTAACGACATTAAGATAATAAGAAAAATGAGTTGCCGATCAAGGCATGCACGATCAACTCTTGCAAAAATTCGTGTAAGGTAGTTTTACGTTTTCCTCAGTCGGTGCTTAGATAAAACACCAAAGAAATCATGGCTAAGTAAGAGGTGGGACAGTGGAAGTTCTCCTCGCATTCGCAAGGGCCTAATTAAATAACCACTTATCCACTTAAAGCGTTTGTCTATGGATCTCTAACCTTAGACACCGATTTTTCTTGGTAATCTTGCTAGCTACACGATCTGTTGAAAACACAGAAACATGATCTGTCAAAAACACAAAAACATGTAAATCAAACGAAAATCATTAGACTCGTATCGGTAACCTTTAGACATGATCTAAAATTTCAATCATCGAATCGTCAAGCAAGGCTTTAGAAACTAGCCATGCATGCCATCTTGTTAAAGGGCTATGAAAACAAGCACATGTCGTTTAACAAGATAATATCTACTCCATTTAACATGCTTGAAAAGATACCATAATCATGGAGATCAAGGATGTCATGAAGGTAATGAGAATTAGGAAAGGAATATAAGCTCATGGAATAGAATTATTTATATTCCATATACTTAAATTAATCATATGTGAATTTAAATGACATTCAACATAACATGACTTGGAACAATTTTAGCATGCTGGACAATTTATTGGTTCAGTGAGAACTTGAAAATAACACGGTCATCATGGAGATCGCGCATCCGGAACACGGTCTAAAAAGACTCTGTGACCCGAGGTGGAACTTCTGACGCTTAAGAATCTTGATTAAAAACTCATGTCATGTTGTATGGACATCCCCATAGCCTGTGTTACTCACGAAAACATCTGAAAATAGTGTAACGGTGATTCGCTCCCTTTTTTTTTGAAACCTGGATGAAATCGGTGTTGCAAACTGAATGTGGTCCCCCAGGGGACCACTTTCCCCTAGGGGACCCCGATAAGATAATACAGATATATATAACGGGATGAAGAATTTGTTGAACCAAAAATAATGTCATCAACATATACCTGAACTATGATGATTTGACCATTAGAAGTTTTTGTGAACAAAGTTTGATCCACTTTACTTCGGTTGTAGCCATTGACAAGCAAGAAAGCAGTCAGCCTATCATACCAAGTTCTTGGAGCTTGTTTTAGCCCATACAATGTCTTATTCAACTTAAAAATATGGTTAGGTAGCTCATGACATTTAAAAGTAAGGGACTACTCAACCTAAACTCCCTCTTTTATAATTCCATTTAGGAAAGCACTTTTTACATCCATTTGTTGAAGTTTAAAAATGAATGAGTAGGCAAAAGCTAATAAAATCTTGATTACTTCGATCCTATCAGTTGGTACATAGGATTCATCAAAATCTACCCCTAGTTCTTGATTGTAACCCTTAGCTACTAACCTTGCTTTATTTCTAGAAATTATTCCATCTTCATTTATTTTATTTCTGAATACCCACCTTGTTCCTATGGAAGAACAGTTATTAGGTCTTGGAACCAATGTCCAGAGTTGGTTTCTTTCAAACTGACCTATTTCTTCATGCATTACATTTATCCAAGATTCATCCTTTACAGCCTCATCTATAGTTTTGGGTTCAATTTGTAAAACAAGTGGAACTAAATATTGATTATTTATTTCCTTATAAATGGATATGGTTCTTGGAGGATCATGTAGATTACCAATGATATTTTAAACAAGATGGTCTTTTAAACATTTAACATTGTTTGATGACTCACCTTGTTCGGTTGACCTAGGTGCTGAATTGGTCGACTGACTTTGTTCTGGTTCCTATTCTTCCGTTTGTTCAAGTGGTTCTGCATCCGCTTTGGTTTCTAGAAATTCCCCACTGTCATTCTCTATCATGTCTATTGTATACATTATGTTTTGATGATGTCTTACTATAAGTCTTCGGCTAGTGAATTTGAAAAAATCTAAAACATCTTCCTTATTAGATGAATGTGAAGAATTAAACTAAGTTTTCATAGTTGCATCGACCCAAGTCCTCCAGTTGCGTCGACGCATCTTTAGCTCGACAGCTTACCAAGAATTCCTCCATGGTGTAGTCGACTCCATCGACTCCATCGCTTCATTGCGTCAACACCAGCAACTACTATGCAAGCAATATCCTTCGGCTGCATCGACTCCATCCTCATGATGCGCCAACTCAGGATGGAGTCCAGAAGCAGAGTTAAGTGTACATCAGCAATTGCGCTGATGCAAGCATATCAATGCGTCGACACCATGTTAGCTCCATAACAGTCATACGAGCGACACTCTTTAGCTAAGTCGACATTACTATTATAGTAGGTCAACACAGGGCTCTCTCACAAAAATTGCTTCGGATGCATCTTTACAAGGATGCGTCGACACACCCTCCCAGCTACGTCGACACACAATGACTTAGCTCACAACAACTTAAGCAGAAGGGTAGATGCATCGACGCAACTCCTTCACAACGTTGATGCATACTCTATCAAATCTCACCCTGGCTCCTAGCAGCTCATGAAGACGGGACGCTGCATCGACATAGAGCACTAGGTGCATCGACACACATGAAGATTTTCATCTGATTAAAGCCGTTCATTCAAACACGTAATGTCCTCAGAAGTCAACAACACAAACTCCTAAAACATGCGTCTCAAGGTTTGGAAAAAGGTCCTAGGACCGAGATCTATCCTCTTCATCATGAGATAGTCAAAATGGCTTTTTGTGGGAAGGATCTACCAAATAACAGATTTGGGAAAAGCCACATTTCATGGTGTCTTTTCTTCTATAGTGAACCAATCAGATTTCACCTTTGAAAAGTGCCTAGGATAGATATCTGTCCTTTTCACCGTTCTTTTTGACATTTCTTTTCACATCAGCAAGTCATTCTCAAAACATGCAAAATAAGTCTACTAAAATTTAAGTAAACTTTTTGTTTCTGTGCACAACAGTAACAGATGATTCATGTGAAGCAAATGTGTGTGATCTTTTCTTATGTCCACGGGGAGCCTTTCATATTTAGGCATGCCATTTTTTTGGGAATGTTGCACAGTGTAACTAATATGATTTGTGGGACCTGGGTAGCACTTGGGAACTGGTTCTGGTTAGCTTTCACAGACTTGCCATTTTGCTTCATGTCTGAGGCCAGATCACCAAAAGCAGGGTTCACTATTTAGACTCAGAAATGAGCTGAATATAACGATCACTTGATTCTTATCTGAAAAAGAATGATAGTTCTATCAGCGCTTTGAAAATTAGTGGTTGCATGAAAATGGATTTGTATCATTCAAAGTTGGCGTGAAATGATCTATATCATCCAGATTTCATGTTAACCAAAATTTTCAATATTCACTTTTTCTCCATTTGTCCCCATGGCTGGGTCATGATTGTTGTTCAATAGATTACATAATTAACCTGAATAACTACTTTTGACTTCACCTTCCAAAAAAAAAACTGCTTTCGGCTTTCCTTTTCAGGCCTAGAAATTGCTATATGAGACAGTTCTACAGATTTTTTTTATCACTGCCTTGTCTAACTTGAACTGTATTTGTTCAGACATCCTATGGTTTCGTTGATTACTTTGATCGCAGATCGGCAGCTCTTGCTATAGTTTCCCTTAATGGAAGGCACCTGTAAGTATTTTTCTTTATTTTAGCCAAATTTACATAAAGTTCACTGTATGGTACCATGCATTGCTCACTGTTCAATTTGCAGGTTTGGTCAGCCTATTAAAGTTAACTGGGCATTTGCGAGCAATCAAAGACAGGACACATCAGGTTCAGTTCCTGTTTATTCTTTGCTAATTGCTATAAGTTTTTTTGGGGAAGTGAATAATACCACAATTGTATTAAATGTAGAAAAGAAGTGGAACTAATTGCTATAAGTAAAATCTTAATTTCCATTCATAATTTAGTTCTCTACTTTATGTTGGTCTTGAATTAGTTCTCTGCCACTGAATTGATGTTTTTCTTGTTATCATTTTCAGGACATTATAACATATCTGTTGGTGACCTTAGCCCTGAAGTCACTGATGCCACTTTGTTTGCTTGTTTTTTTGCCTACCCTAGTTGCTCGTAAGCCCCATTTTGGATGTTATTTTGTTTTCTATGAATCACAATCCCAATCTTGATCAAATCTACTTCGGCTGATCCTAAGACCCAATCCAGGACCATGATCACTGCCCATTGCCTGATTGCAAACTGAAGCATCAGTTCCAGTTCCGAGTCATTCCGTTTAACTTTTTCTGGCTGACTCTGCAAGAAGCCCATTCCTCTTAGCTACTTTGAAACCGCAGGTCTCTACTTTCAACCAATTCAAACTATACAAATATGTTTTGGATACAAAAAAAGACAAGGGAATGTACCCATGTCTTTATTTTTTAGGAAAATGTGTCCTGTACTCTTCACTTATTCTAACTTCAATATTTGGCAACTTATTTATGTATCCTTGTGTTGGTTCTTTCTTGACAGAAGTGACATCAATAAGTAAATAAGGTAAATCTTGGCTTGATTCTACTTTGTGTGCCATTTTTAGGTAGCAAATGATTTTGACGGCACTATATTATCTATGTGGAAGGTCAATACACTTATTTCAAGTATTGCTCTTTACTTTTTCATGTGCTTCTCTAACAGATAAGTATTATTATTTATCTTTCAGATAGGATGCGTGTCTTTCCTCTCGTTTTCTTGCTTGCTTGCTAACTAATCCAGTTCCCAGTTTCGAGTCTCAGTACCCAGTATCCAGTATCTAAGTCCTAGTCTTTAGTCCCAGTATTCAATTTTTAGTTTCCCACTTCCGGACTCTAACTTCCACTTTCCAGCAATAGACCAACATGCCTCAGTCAGGCAGGTCTCCAGTTTAAGTATCTAGTTTCCAGCCTCTGACTTCTAGTTGCCAACGACAGGCCACTACGCCTCGCAGGTAGATCAACAACAACAACCACATGAACAAATCAAGATACCTTACAGACTAGCACATCTCAATGGTCGGCCAGTGATAGTAGCTTCAGCGGCACCTTAGTGATCAGCCGATCATGACTCCTAGGCAATATACCTCAGCGATCAGTGGAGCGGGGTTCCTAGTCGATACGCATTGGCGGTCAACCAGCAGACTAATAGGGTCGAACGACTTCAACTTCGGCTATTCGACCACGATGGTTAGCCGGCAACATCAACATTTGGCCATACACTGCAAGGGTCAGTCGAATATGGTTTCAAATAAACACGCCCCCCTGGGGGCAAACCTGATAATTTTAGGCCAAGATGCCTCGCCGAGGTAGGTCCCCAGCAACTTCAGACCAAGATGCCTCGCCAAGGCTGGTCTGCAATAATTTCAGACCGAGACACCTCACCAAGGTAGGTCTCCAACAACTTTAGGCCAAGATGCCTTGCCCAAGTAGGTATCTAGCAACTTCAGACCAAGACGCCTCATCGAGGCAGGTCTCCAGCAACCTCAGACCGAGACACCTCGCCGAGGCAGGTCTCCAACTACAGATCAAGATGCCTTGCCAAGGCAGGTCTCCAGCAATCTCAGACCAAGACGCCTCGCCGAGGTGAGTCTTCAGCGACCTCAGGCCAACATGCTTCCCCAAGGTAGGCCCTCAGCAACACCCAGTCAACAGGCCTCATCGAGGCCGACTGCTAGCAACACTAGGTCACCGGCCAAGGGTCGACCCAGCAACACCAGGCCAACATGCCACGCCAAGTCTCGCCTCCAACAACATCAGGCCAACACACCTAGTTGTGGTAGGTCTTCATCGACAATGGACTAGTATGCCTCGTCGATGCGAGTCCATGACACAACTCGAGCTACAGTTCCTCAGAGGTGTGACCAGCCCGTCCCATAGGACGGTCGATGTCAAGCCTGGCCAATGCACCCCTACAGGCGATCAATGAACAATGCCAGCACCCTATGAAAAAATCAACCACCATGACAGTGGTAGGTCGTTAGCGACCAATCACATGCTTGACCACAAAACCTCAGTCAGAGCAGCAGCCATTTCGTCGCCAACCAGCGATCCCAGAAGCTGAGGGACGGGTGGCCCTCTGATTCACAAGACTGGGGACTCTCAAACCCCCTACGCAACTTCGTCGGCTATAGTCACGCTCACCAGGAAACAGGCCAGGGAGTGAAAAATACTCATAGCACTCCTTGACATAGATAAGGTGGAAAACCTAAGAAAACACAAATCTCAGTCTACAAGTCCACCTCCGGGGGCAAGACATGGCTCCTGCCAGTGCAACCTCAGATGATAAAAGGGAGCCACAAGTGGTCTCCCACTACTCTCCAGCCATCTGACAAGGCGTGATGGGCTCGACGGCCCAAGCTTCGCCCGAGCCGCCTCTCCTTGGAAAATCCACAAAGCCCGCTGCACAAGACAGGTCCCCCAGACATAGGCAACAAAGCCAGAATCATTGTTACACCAGGCTCCCCTGGCCTCTTTTCGCCATCGACATTCACGTCAAACCCAGTCACACCATCAACCGTCGAAGTGGCCACCTATATGGAGAGTTCAACGTCTAGACTAGACTACTTCCGCAATGCAGGCCCTGTGCACCTCTAAACGGCCCTAATAGAACCGCAAAGACAGGCAGCACTTTGAATTCCATTGTAGCCTTAACACGGCCCCATGGGAGACCGCTAACTAAACTAACGGTCAGAATCTGACAGTTTAAAGGAATGTGAATCATCACCCAGAGAATAGGCCTCCAACATAGACGGTCCTGGCAAGACTGCCTGAAATCATAAAAACGGCCAATCAGTGGACCGCGTTCTTATTGTCAGTTTCAAAAAAAAGAACCGACCCCCCATCATCTCCCTCCACTCTTCCTCTCCCACCGAAGCCACCGGCGGAGCTCATCACGAGCCCCCCCTTTCTCCCACAACCTTCTCCATTCCTATTGGACCGAGAGCCACCCTCCACCCCCTGGAGCCTCGTGGGTGCGGATGCGGTTTAAGAAGCAAGCGTTAATGCGACGAATGGCCCCGGAGGAGACCCCCGCTCCACCGCCGGTGAACCCACTGGAGGAGACGATGCCGCCACTATCCGTGGTGGAAGGAGAGGTGCCGCCACCACCTGTAGCCAAGGGGGAGACACCTTCCACGATCATCGGAGCGCCAGAGCAGGTGGGAGCGTGACCGGAGATGGCAGCAGTGGTGGTGGAGAGACCAGTCAAGGGGCCATCATCGTCTAAGGTAGGCCACGACAAAACCCCCCCATTTTCCATTTTAATACTTGCATGTGGGTTTAGATGGAGGAAAGGGGGCACACCACCCCCTGAGAATGGTTGTAAGGCCGCTAGGGCCGTTGACAATAGCAGGGAGGGAGGTCGGACGCCGTTCATTGCGGTGAGTAGAAAGCGGTCCTAACAGGGATCGCCTGAGAAAATGAAACGACCCACCTAGGACTGCTTGGGAGAACAAACGGCCCAAACCAGACCACCCAAAAGGTTAAAAGGGTCCATGGGTGACTGCGTAATAGGAGTTGAGCAGTCGGGGCATTAGGGAACTGAACACGGTCCAATTAGACCGCAGCGATGCTAGACAGTCAGCCTATGACCATTAGAAATGAAACCATGGGGGATAGAATAGTCTGAACAAGACCTCTTAGCGACCAGAATGGTCTTTACAAGACCGTAGTGTGGGAATGGACACATGAGAGGTGAAATGGTCCAAGATGGACCATTTAACGAACCCAACGGTCTCCAATAGACTGTCCACCAGGTAAAAACGATTAGATGATGTCCATTTAAACAAAGATCAACGAGGGGGGTTATTGAATGGTCAACAGAAGACCGTTAGAGGGATAAAAATGGCCCTTTGGTGGCTGCTAACCTGAAAGACTACATTTTTTTTCTTTTTTTTTGACGCAATGCATGACTATACATGGAATGAATGACTGATGTAAACTGTTTAAATGCATGCAGGGAAAACGTCAGACACAGATTTCATGGCTCCAGGTCCAGGCAGTGTACCTGGCACTACCGGACTTCCAGAGGGAGTGGCTCATCGCCATGGGATTCGGAGAGTTCCTCAGCATGGAGGTAGCAAGGCTGGACACTGCCCTCCTCTACGCGCTGCACGACCGGTGGGACCCAGTCAACCAGGCATTCCTATTCCCGTCGGGTCATATGATCCTGACGCTAGAGGACGTGGCACGCATCATCGGGCTACAAGTGCACGGCGTGTCGGTGAGTGGGAGGACCCTGACAGACTACCGAGAGCTGGCCCAGAGGTTGCTGGGACTGGAGCTGCAGAGACCCGAGTGCCAGTCGATGACCCTACCTAGAGCGGGGCTACAGGAGAGCCTGGGCTTGCGGGGAGCCGGGATCGCCGTCGGAGAGCTGCCCGAGCAGCACTTGGGGCGCCTAACGGACCGGGCACGGCAGCAGGTAGCGATCGCACCGGGACCCAAGGCGGACGTCGTCCTGCGGAGGTTCCTGATGCTCTTGTTCTGCAAGCTACTGTTTGCCACCCGGGCGGATGGGGTGAGCTGCCGACTGCTGCCCCTACTGGAGGACGTAGACCGGGTCGGGGAGTACGTGTTGGGTGCAACAGTACTTGCCTTCCTCTTCAACACACTCAGCTCCACCAGTCGACGCATGATGCTCGGCGGATTCTCCCCACTGCTCCAGGTACGACTCGATTCCTAAAATGCTCGTGCAATTGCAATATGATTCCTTAAATGCTATATGCTAACACTTTTGATGAAATGCAACGCAGGTGTGGGCTTACGTATACCTCCCCAGACTGAGGAGGGGGCAGGAGGTGCATCTGGATTGGGTGCCCATCGCGCGGCAGTGGACAGCAGTTCAGGAGGTGGGTTCCCTGCGTCGTCAGGTTCAGTCGATCCAGGATGACATCGACACCCTACCCTATGCATCGGAGAGATCTAAACTTGAGCCGTATGCAAATGCAACTACATGCTTAATTACTAATGCATTCCGCCTATGTGACAGGTCCGGTGGACACCGTACCTGGGAGAGGACACAAGGGACAGCCATGGGTGGTGGCAGCCCTGGCGTACGCGGGACGGGACATCTGGCTCCACTGCATGAACGTGGTGGAGCCACTCCACTATCGACTGATTATGAGGACCGCGGGGCTCCATCAGGTGGAGGTCAAGTTCCCGATACGTGAGAAGCCGAAGGAGCGCGTAGGACGCCACGCACATGGGCTGGCGGTGGAGATAGACTGGATCACCCGAGCAGTGGACCAGATCCAGGACTGGACAGGGCTGGGGCAAGTGGTGCGCACCCGAGCCGTGAGCGATGAGGCCTACCTGACGGCCTACGCCCGATGCTACGGAGACCAGGTCTTCCGTGGTGCACGGCGACCGATACAACTCTAAACTCATGCTTTCTAATATGTTCATGATTATAATGCGTTGACGCTTGACTTTCTACATGCAGCTCATCCCACAGGGATGAATTGCGGAGCTCCAGGGGTTGCTCCACTCCACGGTTCAGCAACAGGACGACCTCCAATGCTCCTTGGACCTCCTGGTAAGCTTTACTCCACCTCAGACTTAAAGTGTTATGTTATGCCTATGAAACTAACATGCCCCTATGTGCAACGTGCTGAGGGAGTCTAGTGTCAGGGAGCCGACGCGCCTTCCTCTTCCCAGCCACCCGCGGATCGGGCCGAGTGGGATGCAGAGTTTGCCCAGACGGTGGTGTGAGCCGAGGAGGTTGAGGCCGCACTCGCCGAGAGGGTAAGCAAACCACTGCCCTTCCCCTTTGACTGTGATTATGCATGCACCTAGCTTGATCATGGTGTGTGTATATGCAGATGACCGAGTTAGCAGCGGCGCTGAGCGAGGTCGCTCGATAGAGAGAGGAGGCAGAGCGCTCTCGTGCGGATGGGATAGAGCTGGCGGTCCTTCGTGCAGAGTTGGAGAGATTCCGTGCCGAGCGACGGGGGCGGAGCTTTACCGGGCCGAGGCTGAGCACACCCGCATAGAGGCAACAGAGCTGAGAGGAGAGGTACGGGCACTGAAGGAGTCCGTGCGACTACTGAGCAGATGGTCAGAGCATAGCGGGAGCTAGAGCGTCACACATGGCGGTGCGTATCGGAGCTACTTCACTAGCTCCTCTGACCGTCGGAGGAATGAGGAGGAGGAGCATCACCGACGACACCGGGAGGAGGGGAGTTCAGCCATGACCCCGCCGTCGAAGAGGCATGAGGGTACGGGTGACAGTGGAGGTTCAGGAGAGGGACCGACCTGATGTACTACATGTGACTCATGCACTTATTGTTATGATATGACATATTTCTTTTTATCTTTGAAAATGTGTGCATGCTGACAGTGACTGAGTGACAACGAACCCTACGACTGACACGGGGGGTGAGAGATGGAGAGATTCGAGTAGAATGACTCAAAGAAATAACAAAAAAAGACTAAGGCAGCAGAGAGAGAGAGATGGTCATCTAGATGGCCGCACCCGGGCTTGACGGTCTCACAGTAGACCACTGAAGGTGAACTAGCCACGAGCTTAAAGAAGGTAGTAAACGGTCTCTCTTGGACCACATAGATTGCAAAGATGGTTCTCCCTTGACCGTTTTAATTGAGAAACAACCTCTACAAGACCATCTAGACAGCCAGATCAGCGAAGTGTGTAGAAGGCGGAGAAATGGTCCTTTGAAGACCGCTATCAACTTTTTGCGGTCGCTCGATAGATCGCGTATCAAGAAACTTTGTTGGCTCCGATCGGGACTTGCTTGGAGAGTTCCAAACCGTGGGTAAAGAGTCCTAATCCGTGCTAAAGCCTATCCTAACCCGACTTGGGGCTATCCTACCTCAATCCTAGTGGGATTAGGCCAAGAATTTGGGCTCTACAAGTAGAAGGGCACCCTAAACTTGGATCTCACACAAAACTCCTCTTTTAGGCATTGAAAACCTTGCTAAACTCTCCTAAATCACCATGAAGAGGGCTCTTGAAGCAAGCCAAAATCAAAACAATCAGGGAATTGTCATCTCCCAAAAACCTGACAACGCTCAGATCCCTTTGAGAGACTCACCTATATCAAGCGATTTATTTCAAATCTCTCCAGAAGGTGCATGCCCTTCGGCAGGCTAATGAAGAAGGGGGCACCCTTCGTCTGGAACCAAGAATGCTAGAACGCCTTTGAACAAATCAAGGAATACCTCCTCGCTCCTCCCATGCTAAGGGCACCTATCAAAGGAAAACTGCTCATTCTCTACGTTGTTGCGATTGATGTTTCTCTTGGAGCTCTACTAGCACAAATCAATGAAGAGGGTAAAGAACATGCATTATACTACCTTAGCAGAAAGCTTGTTGGTCCAGAACACCAATATTCTCTAATGGAGAAAGTGTGTTTAGCTTTAGTATTTGCTGTCAAAAGATGAGACATTATTTATTGTCACACCGGGTGGAGCTAATATCAAAATGTGATCCTCTCAAATTTCTCCTTAGTCAACCTGTTGACAGGTAGACTCGAAAAATGGGCTCTCTTGCTCATGGAGTTTGACATTACTTTCGTCCAACGGAAGGCAATCAAGGGGCAAGGGATGACCGAATTCCTTGCAGCACACCCAGTTCTGGAGAATTCTCTGCTAAACACTGAACTCCCAGATGAGGAGATACTCGCGTCTCAGCGAGGAACATAGGATTATACTCTGAATGCCTTGCCGTAGGAGGAGAAAAATGTCTCGACACTTGATCTCCCTTTTTGAGAGCTCTATTTTGACGGGACCTCTCGAATCGTCAAAAAGGCGGATGGTACCACAGACCTCATACCTGGGGCGGGCATAGTTTCTGTGACTCCCCAGGGAGAGATCCTCTACAATTCTGGCACTCTTATGAAGCCATTAACCAACAATGAGGCAAAATACGAGGCTCTGATCTTCAGACTATAGATGGCCCTAGACATGGACATCAGGTGCATTAACGTCTATGGAGACTCGCAGCTAGTCATCCAACAAATTCTAGGTGATTATGATGTCAAGAAGCCGAAATTAATCCTTTATCATGTCGTCGTCGTCAGGCTTAAAAAAAATTCTATCTATTTGAGATAGATCACATTCCCCGAGGGAGAAACTCTCAGGCGGATGGCTTGACTAAATTGGCTTCGGCCATAAAACTCCCGCCCAAGGGCGAGATAGATATCATTGTTGCATAGAAGATTAATGCCAAGTGTGTTGGACGAAGGATCTGGCCTCACTGTCTATGAAGTCAACAATGTCGAGGAAGACAGTTCTGCCAATGAGAAAGACTGGCGAGAACCCATCATAATAATCAAGAATGAGTGGATTCCTCCTGAGCAATCCCATAGAATATAATTGTTGCGTAGGGCAACCTCATACGAGTTGATCGAGGGTAACCTTTTCAAGCTTATCCATTAATCCATGAGAAAGATAGATCAGTTCTCCTTCGTTGTGTTTCATCGAAAGAAGTCAAAATGATAATGCAAGAGGTCCACTTAGGGCTATGCGGTGCTCACCAAGCAAGGGTTAAAATGAAAACTAGCATCAAACTCAAAAAAGTTTTATTGGCCAACCATGTATGCTGACTGTAGCCAATATGTCTGCTCATACCATCAGTGTCAGGTATTTGGGTCTGTCCCTAGAAGACCTCCTAACCCACTACATCCTACAGCTCCCACATGGCCGTTTGTAGAGTGGGGACTAGATCGTGGGGTCATTCCCACTATCTTCCAGAGGCCATAAATTCATGTTGGATGCTACAGATTATTTCTCGCGATGGGCTAAAGTTATTCCCCTTCGAGAGGTGACGAGTGAAGTTGTTGTCCGATTCATCGTGCATCATATAATCTATAGATACAGCGACGGGGGTCCAAGTGTAAGGACCCCAGGGAGCGGCTGATGTTGGCCGCAATGAAGGCCTTGACTGTTGAGAAGAGTCAGTAGAAGAGGGCAAAAGTCCCTTGCCCAACTGAGTCACAGCATGTGGTCGGTCGTCGCTCGGCAATGCCAGACCCTCCATCAGAAGTGTCGGTGCCTGCTGAAGGGACCCCTGTCGAGCTTGTCGAGACCCGAGAGGGTGAGGAGGTCGATTCGGGGGCTGCTTCTAAGCTAGGTGCCGCCGTTCCGAGCCTAGGAGCCTCCGAGGGAGAGGTCCCATCGTCGCCCACCTAGGAAGGAGCCCTGCATGTCAGCAAGGGCAGTTCAATCCTCGAGCTGCCATTTACGAGCATTGTCAGATGCTAATTTCTCCGTCTGTCCGGGACGAGCTTAGCCGGTGTATCCCCTCCCAATGCTCCTGGAACGGGTCATGGAGAGGGGATTGTTCATGGCCCAGCTCGGAGTGGGGCTGGCGGATTACTTGGCGTTAGTGGAAAGCGGTGAGGTAGCTCAGGCCCATGCTCGCGTCGAGTCCAACCGAAAGGTCGGACAATTGACTTCCAAACTCGAGGTCCTCAGGCGGGAGGCAGTTTTGCTCCGGTCATAGGATCGAGCGAGCCAAGAGAGAATGCGGTCACTGTCCGAGCAACTGACCGAGGAGCAATATATGGTTGAGCTGAAGAGCAAACTCCTGGAGGGAGAGCGCCAAGCTCACGCAATGAGCTCGAGACAGTGGGGAATCGAGTGCGACGAGCTCGAAAATCATCTCTTGGAGGTAGAGAAAGCGGGAAGGGAGGCTGAGGTGAAACTGTCCGAGGTTGAGATGAGGCTTGCGGAGGTCGAGGTGAAGTTGGCTGAGCTCAGGGAGAAGCTAAAAAGGGCTGAGTCAGAGGCGGTCGAGTGATATCTGGGCTCGGAGGAATATCGTGAGGCCCTCAAGAAGATTGCCTTTACCTCCTATGAGCCCGGTTATCGGTGCAAACTTCGAAAGGGCTTCGCGTAAGGCTTCACGCGGGTAACAAATCTCGCGGTCCTACAACAACCCCCCGACAAGTCTAGGTCAACCCCTACACTCAGAAACATGGCGATGAGTCATCTAATCCTAGCATTCGGGCCAACCTGAGGCTACCCTACCAACCCACCGATCAACACAGCATGCAGCCCGAGACGTGGCTCATAGCCACAAAGTGCCTCCCCTTAGCTCCCACGAGCTCCCGTCGTCTACCCAAGGCCTGCTGTGCGGCCCCTCAACCATCTAATCAAGTCGTTCGGCAATCCGGGGTGTGTCGGGTATTTACCTGGACACCTTGTGGGCGGCTACGACAACTCAAAGAACGACAGCCCCCACGGGCTAGTTCCAGCTTCCCGAGGTTCAAAGTCCAGCAAAGGACAACCCCAAACGATCCAAGAAGACCCTCGGGAGACATCCCCAGGGGTTACGACCTCCCCCGGGGATAGTTCACCCCAGGGGCGGCCCTACGCCCCAGGGAGGGTGAACCTCCTTGGGCGCCACGCCCCCCCATCCAGCTCAGTGGTCCCATGGCCCCGTTCCATCCTAGTTCATTCAATCTACGATCCTAGGTGTAGTTCCAGTGCCGTACCAGTCTGAGAAGTCAATACGTGAGCACGAGAGCATAATCCGGCAGCACGAGGAATTCCTCAAGTCCAGCCCGCTCGCAAGCTTCCATGTATCCTCCCAGTATCCTCCCAATTAATTGTCCTATTCTTTCTTAGCCAAATTAGGAAGAAAATAGGGGCAAAAATCAAATTTTATAGGGTAGGGAACGCCCCTTCTCTCTCCTTGGTGCCAATCCACCTAAACCCCCTAGGGAGACGGCAATTGCATATACGGAGATATGGAGGGTGCGGAGTACTTACGGGCTAGAATAGCTTTGGAAATCTCCTTTGCATTGGCTCCTCGGTTTTCCATGTGGCTTCTTGTTCTAAGCATTGATTCCATTGGATTTTTACCATAGGGATCGTCTTGTTCCTTAGAACTCAGACTTCTCCGTCGAGGATCTTCATTAGCTTTTGCTCGTAGGTAAGGTCCTTTTGTATCACTAGGTCATTGTGGTCAATGACATGGAAAGGATCGTGCACATACTTCTTTAGCATAGAAATATGGAATACATTGTGCACTTCTGCTAGTTGTGGAGGCAAAGCAATGCGATAAGCCAACTTGCCTATTCTTTCCAATACTTCAAATGGACCAATAAACCTCGGTGTAAGCTTGCCCTTAACACCGAATCTTCTAATACCTCAGCCGGGAGATACCTTGAGAAAAATATGGTCTCCAACTTGAAATTTCAGATCTCTTCTTCTATTGTCAACATATGACTTCTACCTGGACTGTGCTATCTTGAGTCTTTCTCGAATAAGGTGTATCTTCTTGGTTGTATCTCTTACCATATTCGGGCCTAAAATTTATTTTACACCGACTTCATCCCAGCGTAATGATAACTCCTACCATAAAGTGCCTCAAAAGGTGCCATTTGGATACTTGCTTGATAGCTATTATTATAAGCAAATTCGGCCAGGGATAAGTGGTCATGCCAGCTTCTGCTGAAATTTATAATACATGCCCTTAACATATCTTCAACAGCTTGGTTGGTCCTCTTGGTCTAACCGTCCATCTAGGGATGGAAAGCAGTGCTAAAATTGGGTTTCATTGCTAGAGAGTGTTGTAGACCCTTCCAGAAATGTGAAGTAAAGCATGGGTCTCAGTCAAATACGATCGACATAGGGACTCCATGCAATCTAACTGTCTCCTTAATATACAAGGCAGCAAGGACATCAACCGACCATCGACTTTTGATAGGAAATAAATGGGCCGATTTAGTTAAACGGTCGATGATTACCCAAATTCCATCATGTCTGCCCTTAGACTTGGGCAAACCCATGACAAAGTCCATGCCGATGTCTTCCCACTTCCACTTGGGAATATCCAATGGATGTAGTTTTTTAACAGGTTTCTAATGTTCTACCTTCACTTGTTGGCATATCAGGTAGCGAGATATGAAGTCTGCTACCACCCTTTTCATATTAGGCCACCAGAAAGTTCTTTTCAAGTCTTGGTACATCTTAGTGACTCCAGGGTGGATCGTGTACCTCGATAGATGAGCTTCTTCCAGAATTTTCTTCTTCAACTCGGGACAGTCGGGTACACATGTTCGTTCATGGAATAACAGTCTACCATCGGGTGCTAGTTTGAAATCAAGCCTCTCGTCCAGCTTGTCCTTTACTTCTACTAGTGCGGGATCTTCTTCTTGTAACTTCTTAATTTCAGGTAGCAAATCTGGATGTAGACTCATATGGGATAGAGTGATACACTTGTTCTGCTTGCCAGTGCTAATATTGAGTTTAGAGAATTCCTCCAACATCTTCCATTCTTGAATCATGCAGTTGACCAATATTGCTCTCGGCTTCCGACTAAGGGCATCAGCTACGGAGTTACCCTTGTCAGGATGGTATTATATAGTGAAGTCGAAATCCTTGAGATATTCGAGCCAACGCCTTTGCCGCATGTTTAGCTCTTTTTGGGAGAATAAATACTTGAGGCTCTTGTGATTGGAGTATACAACGAATTGTTCTCCGTAGAGATAGTGTCTCCAGATCTTCAAGGCAAATACCACCACGGCCAGCTCTAAGTCATGCACCGGATAGTTCTCTTCGTGCTTCTTCAATTGCCAAGCTATGGATCTCTATACATCATGAAAAATCACTGAATCTTCAATCGGGCATCCCCGCGAGGATGAACCTTGTGTAGCTCTCTCAAGTAGGCCTGGTACTCCTCCTGAGTCTCTGTCACCTCTACTGGCAAGATGCAGATCCTGCTAATCTCCCACATGATCAGCGCTCCTCACGGCCTTCTCATCCTCCTCTGTCCCTAATCTCCTCGCCTGTAGTGCAAGTAGATGGGGCTGTGCTAGAACCATAGTACGTGGGAGTCTGACCTGGAGAAAGCACCTGGGGGGACTGTACATCACCAAGGTGGTGTTCCCCACAAGCCTCAAGTCCAACCCAAGCCTCCTAGGAAGCCTGAGGGTAATGCCAACAAGGAAAGTTGGGCGCATCATGAACCGGTCAAGGGGCAGAGTATTGAGGTAGATCCGCCATTCATCCCTAGTCTTCTTATCTGCAGTCCTGCACTCAACCTGCTGAGGAAACCTGAAGGCACCGCCAATGAAGAAGAGTGGGTGGCTCCCGAAAATCTCGCTGAGAGAAGAGATGTCCTCCCTAGGTATGAACTTTAATCTAACCCCCATCCAACACTCAAGTAAGACCATGGATCCAAAGAGAGGCCCACCAAGAGAAGCTGAACTAAGGCCCTCATATAGGTAAGAAAGGATGGCCTGTGAAATGGACAACCCTCGCCACAACTCACTAATGATGCTTAGGTTTTGTATGTCCAAGAGATGGTCAGTGGTAGGGAAGAGAATGGCCCCGTACAAGCAAACAGAAGTGGCCTTGGCTATGGCCTCATACCACCCACATTTATTTTTGTAGTGGGCAATAACCCACTAGGACATGGGGAGCAAGTGGATATGTTGGGAGCTAATCATGGTCCTAATGTCCTTTAAGTTGGGTAGGAATTCTCCTGGGATAAGAGAGGGGTCTATAGGGGCAATTGTGTGACACACTAGGTCCTCGTCTCCCACCTTAGTATTAGGGAAAGCCAATAATGTCTCGACCTCCTCTAGAAGGATAGTGGCTTCAAATGTGGGAAAGATAAATGTATGGGTTTGAGGATGCCATATCTCTACTAGAGCCGAAATGCTATGCCAGTCAAGTGAGAGCTTATGATAGTTTTTGGCCAAAACAAGCAATGGATGGAGGTGCCACGCTTTTAGAATAGAGATCACGTCTAATGGGAGTTCACGAATCATGGGAGCCGCCCATTTCAGGTTGGAATAGTGCATTGGGCCTGGGAGAAGCTGAGATAAGGGAAGAAAAAGAAATAAAATAAGAAGAAGGGGAGGGAGAATGATTAAAGAAGATTTGAATAGAATTTAACAAATTTGAAAGCAATTGCATGTGACTTACCTCTCTTAGGGGGCTTGTGCTCAAGTGATTAGGAATAGAAGTCAGTCGTTGCAGTGTCCCGTACTCCTTTCTGTTCAGCTTTGGCCCGTCGTAGGAGCCCTCAAACATAGTGTTGACTTCAAGGGCCCTCTTCATGATTATTGGAATAGTTATGCTAAGATTTTCAAGGCTTGAAATTTTAGATTTGCATGAATTGCAAATTTAGAATGCCTCCCTTCTTATAGAGCCTTAGTTCCCAGACCTTTTCCCCTAGGATTGAGGTACGATAGGCTCAATAAAGGTCAGGATAGACCTTAGTGCGGATTGGGTGAGTTTATCCACAGATTGGGACTCTTTGAGAGAGTCCCGATCAGAGTCAACAGTGCTCCACCTAGTCGGTCTATCGAGTGACCGCTAAGTCACCTAGGTGGTCATTCCAGAACTGTTTCTCTGTGCCTCTAGATTCATATCCCCTCCTGTCGTTAATGGCCTCGGATGGGCCATTTTTCTTTGTAAACGGTCATGCTAATGATATGCGATGACACAGCTATGGAGTTATTACTACATCCCAATGGGGAGGGCTCAATAATGTCGCATGGCAATGGCGACACTAGCTCGGCAGTGGTAGCCTATTATGAGCATGGCCCCTCTACCCTACCAGCTGATGGCACTAAGGCACGAGTTGCAAATTCCCTACAGCGATGGTAGGATTTTTTTTTCTTTTTGAATGATGAAGAAGAATCATGCATGTAAATGTAGGTGATTTGGAGACCTTATTCGGGCATGGTCGATGCTGACCAGCCATGGGTTATAATAAGCCATGGCCAGTTCGGATGGGACCTTTGGGTCCACTGCCTTAATGAAATTGAGTCACTTCGGCTACGATTGGCCATGAGAACCCTAGGGCTTGCCCAAGAATGGGTGGACGTAACCGCGCCACCTCGCATTGGGAGGAAGACACGTGGGAGGGAAGCCTGTGTTGACTGGCATGTGCGCTTCCCCGAATAGTATGAAGATTGGCAGCAGGGTGGCACGCTTGTAGAGTCACGTGCATAGGACAGTAAGGAATACTTGCGTCTCTATAAGGCGACATATGCGCAGCAACTCCAGCCTAGGCGGCCTGTGGAGGTGAATGCAATTTTCTTATTTTTTTATTTTTTTATTTTTATTTTTTACTTGTGGCTTATTAGTGCGTAGGTGTGCCAGTCACAGAGTGACAGTTTATTCGTCCCAAGGATCGAAGTGGCCTGGAGCTATGGATGCGCGTCGTCTGACTAATCAGACGAAAATGAGTAACGTGTCGGGACCAAATCCGTCGTGCCATGATGGTCACGGTGTTAATTACATCTTCCCAAGGGGAGGAAACCCTTGATTAGCCGCCAGGAAGATGGGCCCCATGGCCTTAAATTCACATTAATGATAAAGAAAGAGTGAATAGTTTGAAAACATATCAGGAGTTTCCGTGCTAGGGCATGCAAAGGCGTTTAAATCCACTTATTTACTCATCATGCGCCCCATGTTCAGAGAGTATTCTGAGTCGGGAGCACAGCGAAAATGTGAATGACATTCGAGAAAATGTCTATCGGGAATATGGCACGTTTGATGTGTAATAAGAGGATATATACATCCTCGTCCCATTAGTCTAGTTTAAACTGATAAACCAGGGGAGGCAATGTGACTTCACCTCGTGCCAAGAAAATTTGGCACCAGGTGTGTTGAAGTCGTTGCATGATAAAGTATGCTGCCAGTATTAGTCTTAGAAGTTGGCCGTACTTGCACATCTGATTATAAATAAGGAGAGAAGATAAGACATGAAGTTCTGAAGCACTCAAACCTTTAAACTTGAAAAGATAAGATGTAGGCATAGTTGGCACCATCTATGAAAATAAGATTTAGGGTCATGACTATCTCGAAGGGCAAGACTACCGGTAGGTGGGTGTTGAGAAGAAGACGATGCGGAAGCACAAACTGTCGAGGTCATTGGGACGACCGGGGAGGGTGTTTGGCAGGCCTATGTTCATCGGCCTACAGATGGGCCTTGTCCTCTTTGCTCTAACCACCCTTCCCTTGTCCTTGCAGGTTGATGTCTCTCTCCTGAGCTCTGGACTTCCTCATGTTCTTCCCTTCTTCCTCCCAAACGTCAGCCTCCGCCGATCCTACTTTAGCTCTGTGGAGGCGAGTCTTCGTCACGTTTACGTAGAAAACTTTCTACGGAGGGTGGTCAACCACACTTTTGAGACCTACTGTTTGTCTCATGTTAGTGGCAGAGTGGACATTCTACATAATGTTTTAAAGGGGAGGTCTGGAGTTCAATCTCGAGTTTTTTCCATTCCATTTAAAGAGACCCTTATCAAAAAAGCAAAAAAGAGATCTGTTCTCACCGACCAGCCTCTGCACCAAAGTCTTCAAAACCCAGATGCCTCGGGAAGACTCATCACGTGGGCCATCGAGCTGGGCGAGTTCGATATTAAGTTTCACCCTAGGGCCTCAATTAAAGCCCAAGATCTCGTCGACTTCGACACCGAGTGCACGTTACCCAAAGAGGAGTCTCCCGAGCAGTCCTCAGGGGCCATATGGGAACTCTACGTCAATGGCTCATCCTGCGCTACTGGCAGCAGAGCAGGACTAGTCCTATTGTCCTTGGAGGGAATAGAGCTACAGTATGCCCTTCACTTTTACTTCTTAACCACTAATAATGTGGAGGAATACGAAGTGCTACTCTCCAGCTTGCAGATAGTGAAGCACCTCGGAGCGGTCAACCTACGAGCCTATAGCGACTCCATGGTCATCGCTAATCAAGTCAAAGGACAATTCGATGCTTGAGAGCCATTGATGATGAAGTACCTCAAAAAGGCCAAGGTAGCCACCCTGGTATTCTCTCGCTTCGAGATAGTGCACATTCCAAGAGAGGAGAACATCTGAGTAGACTGTAACACCCTATATAAATAATAGGAATAAAATTTCCTAAAATAAATAAATAAGTAAATCTAACAAAGGCCCAAATCAAACCATCACAAACCCATTAAAGGCCTTATATGAAATGGGGCCTTAGCCAATAAACAAGGACCCAATTGGGCTTTTTGTAAGAGACTTTCAAGTGCTTTATTAGTTAAGATCATATATATATAGTAAAAATAGTGGGTCTTTAACCCATAAACTCTCCCCACATCAAAGAATGCATGGGAAGTTAGGGTTTCGAACCCAATTGGTAAGGTGGCTGCAGTTTTGGCAGTGGAAGATAAGCATGGGAAAGTTAAAACCTATTAGGATTGCTACGTGAGAATTTAACTACCAATAGGAAGCTTAGATCCCAAATTCTATAAATAAAACCTTCTTCCGAACGAGCGAAAGCTACTACTATTGCTGAGTTCGTGAGCCCTACTACGTCGACTATCGTTCTCTGATTTTCTCTTGTTGCTGCATCCTGCTACCGTGAACGACGGGAAGAACTCATATTCTTCCTTGCAGATTCGAGCGACTGTTGGTGTTCTTCTTCATCTCCTTCTACGTGCATCTACTGTTTGTTGACGAGAGGGAGCTCTACTTCTTCTGCCGACCGACATGCTACTGCTGCTTGGTTCGCGTTGCAGTTGCCACTGCTATTATTCATCATCTCCTATCTCCTCTATTTTTGTCCTTCATCCAGAACAAGCCCCAAAAGGTAGGTTTTCTCTAATCCAAGATCAAACATCGTTAATATGTAAAAAATATTGTCACATGCCTGCATAGATAATGTCTTGCTAGCTCTCAATATCTCATTGTTTTATTTTGCACATAAAAAGAATTAGCATCCAACCCTGTGGCCGCTTCTCTTTAAATGTGCGACCAAGTTTCAATACCGTATTTTAATGAACGCCGGCCACTATCGACACTAATTTTTACATGTTATTAATAAATCACACATGTTTAAAAATCCATAAACATTGAACCATGTATCTGAAATTTGCATAAAGTATATTTTTGGATTCCTGATAATTTTCTCTACGTGACCATATTTTTAGTTTCTTGATTTTTCCAATAAAAAGTAAAACGACACTGTTCATCCCCAATATGAACATTAATGGTATTATGTATTTGAGAACGCACCCGCCCGGTTCCCAGTAGCCTATAAAAAATAAAAAGAATGAGTGCCTGCCCTTGTAGATGCCAACTCATGATTTATCTAATAAAAAATTAGAATTTATGAATCAGCATCTACTCTACATTGTGTTCGCCACGACTTGAGGAGTCTCTTCATAACCATAAAGGCTATGCACTAGAAAGTCATGAACAAGAAAGCACTAGCAAGCATGTAATTTATCACAAAATTGCCTCATGGTTTTCACCTGTCTATAAAAAAAGTACTCCCGACGCAATGCAATGCCAGTGTTCATCGTACCCCATGATTTTTATCACGTTTTCGGCTATCTGTCGAGGGGGCTAGCGTGGAGCCCTTGGACACTGTCCGTGTCCGCTCTTGCCTCTTCAAGTTACAGATCAAGTTACTTACATGAAAAAATAATAACGTTTCGGCCAATGACGTTCAAATCAATAATAGTTTCATGATAATGTAACCAAGGTAAAGAACGTACCAATATAAGATCATGAGAGTTCAAAGGATGATTTAAGACAAGGTCACGCTATGGAAGAAATCCGGCAGCATAACGACATGTTCTTAGATTTCCATAATTCATTAGATAGCTTTTGAATAAAGTATGGGGTTCCAGACCATCAATAGATCATCTAGGAACTTAGGGAAACCAACCCTTAGGTCAAACCTCGGGTTAGACACATGGAGAGAGAACGCAGTCATATCTGGACCGTTTCTAATAGAAGCAGTCGTGCCAAGACCGCTATTATGAAGAGGCGGTCAGGTCAAGATCATTTCTAGACAAGGTCGACACTAGAACAAGGAAGGGTCGATACTGTGGAAATCTGGACAGACGCGATCACGGGCCAGCCGCTACTTGACAGTAATAGTCGTCTGATGGCCACTTCTATCTAGGACTCTAAAAAAATAGTGGTATAAGACATGCTTTCCACTTCATTGGGCTTTAAGGGGTTTCTTTGAGTGGATTTTGTGTTTTAATTGAGCGATATTTCCAAAAGATCCATTCACCCCCCCTCTGGATCTATTTCCATGTACCACATGTTCGAACAAATATGTCCTCTAGCATCTAAATGGTCCTCTCCGACTGACCATCAGATTGAGGATGATATGTTGAACTAAATGCCAAGTCCATGCCTAATGCGTTTTGGAAGCTCCTCCAAAAGCCGAAAGTAAAGCGTGGGTCACGGTCAGATAAAATAGATATGGGAATCCTATGCAATGGTACAATCTTTTCAACATAAAGCCTGGCCAATTTTTGAGCATTCCATCTCAACTTGATTGGCAACAATCTAGCTATTTTCGTCAAATGATCAACTAACAGCAAAATGCCATCATAACCTTCTGGGGGTCGAGGTAAACCCACAACGAAGTCAGTAGTCACATGATCCCATTTCCACATCGGAATCTCCAAAGGTTGTAGCATACCTCCAGGTCTCTGATGCTCGACTTTCACCTGTTGACATGTTAAACATTTAGCCACAAAATCTGCCACATCCCTCTTCATACCTGGCCACCAGAATTGCCTCTTCACATTGTTATACATCTTCATGGTTCTAGGATGGATGGTATACTAGGATCCATGTGCTTCAAGCAAGATAGCATTTCTTAGAGAATCTTTAGCTGGAACATAAATTCGGCCATTAAATCTCACCACTACATCATCACAAAATTCCACATTTGGCATTAATACAACACGAGACAAGTCAGAATCAGTTTGTTGTGCCTCTCTGATCTGCTGATAAATAGTTGGGGTCATCACCAGACTAGCAAGAACAGCCAACATTGGATCATGGGAAATTTTCGATCTAAAAGTTTCACTTGGAACTTGCTCCCATAGTTTCCATTCCCACACCATCAAATGACTGATCTGCACTTTCCTGCTCAGTGCATCGGCCACCACATTCATCTTGCGAGGTTGATAAGAGAGAGTAAAATCATAATCTTTCATATACTCCATCCACCTGCGCTGATGAAGATTCAAATCTTTTTGAGAGAAGTCAGATAGAGCGCACCATGGGTTCCTCGGAGTCCGAATAAATGGTCACCTAGGTGACTGGCACACCCACGCACTTAATAAACTTAATAAACAATTGAAACAAATATATATATATAATATTTTTGATAAGAAGTGCATCCACAAGCCTCCATAGTCGACCTTAGACCATGGAAGCAAGCTTCTAGGTGTGGGAGGATCGATCTAGGAGGAGTATTCGTGGGTTTCTTCGAGTTTTGGTTGCGTTCTTCATCTTCTTCCTCTTCTACCTAATCTGGCGTAAGGTAGGTGTTCTCTCGGGCTGAACCTCTAATTAATGGTTTAAGGTTGTTCATAAGCATGTCTAGCATACTTCTGCATGATTTTCCCCAAATTATAGCATATATATTGCACGTATTTTGAAGTTCATGGCCTAGATATCACTACTTAGGGTTTTCTCATCGGAAGCAAGTTTCTGTCTGTAATCGCGGTTCCTTTTGTAACCGTGTGTAGGATCACGACTGCCTGATAGACCGCAACCTGATGGTTAAAAAAATTATATTTTTATTTTTATTTCTATGATATCATGATTTCCCTCTGGACTGCATCCTCTATGTCGCGGCGCCCATACTAACCGCGTTATGGCTCGGGTTCCAAGAACCCCAGTGTCCTATCCGTTATGTTAAATGAACATTAGTAAGTCAAGTTACATGTTTTCATGTTTGCACGTCATCTAAACCAATTAACGAATCTAGGAAATATATATGAAATCCTAATTTTCCTAAGTTCATGAACCTGGCTTTGGTCCTTTTGATTCTATATTCTCAGCTATCTCTAATTGTTCATGTCATATTAAAAGAGTAGTTAACTTCTCGATAGCCTGAAAGTGACTCATGATAGCATGTTTTAACTTATTGCATGATTGCATATTCAAGATTTTATCTTGAGATTTATTGCATGAGTATATTATTTTAAGGTTTTGTCACTCCAGTGACATTAACCTACCGTTTTTCTATCATTTTCTGTAGTATGATAGGAACACTATTCTTGGGGTAGTTGGAATCCTCCACCAGATATTCCTTCTGTCAGATTGGAACCACTATCACAAGACCTCTGTAAGTCTCCGTAAGCCTTAGATTCCCACAAGGACGTCGAGCGGGTTGTACCATAAAAACCCTGAAAATCTCGAGAATCCTCGTCCAACTGTGTAGGATAGGGTTCGACCGGCCTTTGGGCCCATAGAGTGCGGTTCTGTTCGGGCTCTATCTACCCTGATCTGAACGCGGCCTGCCCAGAGACCGCATCCTTTAAGACCATGGTGGGTCTGCAGACCACATTAGCTCATCCTATAAGCACGGTAGACCGTGTAAGTCTGTCGATCGATTTGGCATTTTCAGTCGACTGACTTGGCATTCTATCGACAGACCCATAAGTCTGTCGACAGATATTTCATTTTATTGGCTGACCCGTGTAAGGTTTGTCGACTGATTTGGGTGTTCTGTCGACAGACCTGTAAAGTCTATAGATAGACATGTCGTTCTGTCGGCAGACCTCCCTTTTGTGTTGTTCTGAATGTGGACGTGCCCTGGACCACGTTCTTCATGTCGCGGCGTGTTTGTCAACTACGTTTAACCCTGTGTCCTGAACATGTTTTCTTCGATTTGACTATGGTTTCTAAGTCCAAGATTTGGTGGTCTGAGGTACTGTTAACCTAATATCATTTTTGAACATCGTCCATATTGTTTATGGCATGCTATTTCCTTTGAAATTTCATTCCACATATTTCTAGAACATACCCTTTTGACTCTATGTTGGTCATATCTACAAATTATGAATTATTAAGGGTTGTGGATCTGTGACAACCAATGCCAGGTAGGACAGTTGGGTCTTCTTGTAAGTATCATGTTTGAAACGGGAAGGAAGATTGCCCTACCCAGTAACACAGTAGAAACGAGTAGAGGAAGATGGCACCTCATAAGATTAAAAGGGGATGCTAATGCTTGTGGAAGAAACATTGTGACTAAAAGCCTATATTTTCATTATGGAAAAGAATATATACATCTAGGCGACCTAGGCCTTACAAGTGGTAAGAGAAGAAAAAACAAAGGAAGGGATAGCAAGGGGACCAACTCCCACGTAGATGGCCCTCGATCCTCCTCACTCTCCTTCTCATGCTCTGCTATGGCTTCTTGGTGGCTCCGGGATGGGCTTCAACAAAGCATCTAGAAGAAGTTTTGGTTCGCCACCATGGGCCTTTTATAGGGGCACCGACACTGCTGCTCAAGGCAGGCCTCCGGGCTTCTCTTCTTCTATTTTTTTTTGTTTCTTTTTCACTGTGGTCGCATGCTGCTGCTGTTGCATCGTAGCTGTTGCTACTGTTGCATCGTAGCTGTCACGGTAGATGCCATAGCTGCCGCTATCGTTGCTTCTACGATAGGGGAGATTTTCGTTTGCAGGGGTGGTCGTGCTTCTACCTTCATTGTTGGTGGACGAGCACCGTGTCGAAAGGGGCTACGCGCCATTAATTTCTTGGGAGGAGGCTTGCGAGCATTGAATGCTCAGTACAGGTGGGCCGGGACGTCCGTTCGAGTCGGCGCGAAGGCCTGCGGGGTGCTGCGGTGGTCTGCTAGCCAACGCCCTGCCCTGCTGGTTGCCACGGTGGTCAACTGGACAAAGCGCGAAGGGCTTTGTGTGAGAGGAAGAAAGGGCACGGGAGGAGGGAAACATGGAGGGAGTGGGGGTGACACAAATGAATAGTGTCACCCAATTTCCTCCTATTTCTCGCCCCCTTTTTTTTTGAAAATTCCTCTCCCTTTTCTCTTTGGCCCTTCCTTTTCTTGGTTTTGTGTATCTATCCCTCTATACTTGGCCCATCCATCTAGCTTCGATTGGGCCTATGGCACTTGGGTTCTCCTCATATAGCTTGGCCCATTTTGTGTGTGGGACATCCCTTGCCCCTTTTCTTCTTCATTCATTTTTTTTAGTGTCCACAAATGCCCCCCAGCCGCCAGTGGCGCAAGCGAGGGACGAGTGTGGGGGGCCTGCGAGTGTAGACTTCTTCAGCATATTGCTCTATTCTCCGAGTCGGTAGATCATTAGTCCGGTGTGAATTCGTGAAAAAATGCTCACTCCTTCAGCGAAGGGATGTGGGGATCACTTCACCGCATAGGCACACAGATCGAGATGTCTAGCCCGAGTGGGGGGGATTTAGTCATCTGTATAGGGTTAATGTCGAAGCAAAGAGATAGGGTTTATGCATCGACCTAGACGAAAGGCCTAAGCCGACTGGATGAGGCCGATCCTGAGGGGGCTGGTGACTCGCATTGGGTTAATGTATGTTGTTTATTTATCGACTCGGACGGGGAGGTCTGAGCCGAAGGCTTTGTAGGGGGCCCAATAGAACGGGTGGAGTTAGTGGGTCAATTGGTGTATTCGGGTGGAAGGTTTTGAGGTAGGGGTTTATTTGTCAGCACTGAGAAAGTGTCTGGACTGATGCATGGGTCAAAGGAAGAAGGTTTTTTTATTCATTGACTTGGGCAGAAGGCCCGAGCCAAAGCAAGGGATCTTTTATTCATTGACTTGAACGGAAGGTCTGAGCCAAGCAAGGGGGTCTTTTTATTCATTGAATTGGACGGAAGGTCCGAGCCAAGTAAAGAGGGTCCTTTTAATTCATCGACTTGTACGGAAGGTCCGAGACAAGCAAAGAGGGACTTTTAAAAAATCGACTTGGACGGAACTAAAGTGATACTTGCATGGAACAGGGGGAGAAGCTTGACCCCTGTGACCATGCAAGAAAATTTTATATATAGAGCAAGCATTGAAAGAGGGGGGGAGTACAAACGACAATGAGGTCTGAGGGGAAGGGGCGGCAGAAGCTGAACACACGAGTACATAGCCCAACTAAGGACGAAACCACCAGCCTGCACATGTAGTAACAAAGCCCAAGAGAAAACGAGGGCAAGATGGAGAAGCAGCTCAAGGAGGCACGTAGTCACGTCTGGGTGAGGAAGAATGGTTGCGACGTTGTGACCGGTGAGGGCCCACCGACTCGGGCTGGAGTGGCGGACGTCCACGACCGATGAAGTTGACGTGGGTAGTAATGTCAAGCGGATCAGCGGGAGGCCGATCGAGGCTAGGGAAGATGAGAGGCTGAGTAAGAATGGGGAGCTAGATACGGTCTCCATCAGGCGAAGGAGCGGACAAAGGCGATACCACAGCCCGTCGGCTGGGAGGAGGAGGAGGGCCATCGTCAACAGGAGGGCCATGGACTGCCCGTCGCGTCGCATGCTTCACGGCTTGAGCGAAGGACAGTCGCGGAGCAGCAGACGAGGGAGGCAGAGATATCGCCAGAGGCTGGGAAAAGGCCGGCGAGGGAGGAGCAGTCGAGGAGGGAGCAATAGGCGACTAGGCAGGGGCGGTCGTGTTGAGACCGGAAGATGGTGCCTGAGTGTCGGAGCAGCACGGCGTAGGAACGGCATCGAGAGAAGAGAGCCCCAGGACGATCGAGGCAGCACGTGACCGTTGGCTCAGGGGCTCACCAACCCCCACGGAGGAAGACGTGGGAGGATCGGACGGAACTGGCTTCGCCTGGTGCACAAGAAGAGGCGGCACCTGCAGAGCGACCGGCCGGGCAGAGGGGTAGCGAGAGGCCTACAAGATGGCCTCCGAATGACGAGGAGCGGAGGAAGTCGACTCCAGCCTTGGCACTAAGAGGGCCTGCACAATAATGGGGGTGGAGGTGGAGGACTGGTCCGCATGCACTGGAGAGACCGGGGGCCCATCCAGGGGGGCAGGGTGGCGGGGGGAGGGCAGAAGGCCGAATACTCTGAAGCAGAGACCATCGGAGCAACTAGTGGCAAGGAGAGCATGTCCCCACTAGGCAAGGCACGACCAGCATCCTCTAGGGAGGGGCGAGCAACTGCCGCGTAGTGAGCAGCAACGGCCTGGGTGGCCAGATGCTCGGGTGAGGTCCCAGGCTCCAAGTCACTAGCGACTGCACGGGAAGAAGAGGGGGGGAGTCCAGGGACCACTCCCGTTGACAAGTGAGCACCAGGAAGAGACGGATCCACTGCGCATGCAAGAGTAGGGCCAATGATAGAATCAGTAGTAGTTGGCACGGGGGGCCCTACACGGGCAACAGGCTGGATAGGTAGGGCCGTGGCCTCCCCACTGGCCCGGGAGTGCAGCAGCAGCACCGGAGTAGGGGGGATCGTAGCAAATCCATCTGAGCCAGGCGCTAAGGAAGCAGAGGCAGCCACAAGAGAGTCAGCACCTAGGTGGTGGATGTTGGCATCCGCGCTGGCAGAGGCACCAAGAGGGATTGAAGGATGCCCAGGGGGGCCAACACCCAACAGACCCGTGAGACAGGGGGTGCGGTGCATGGAGTCCTCAAAGTGAACCATGGGCAGCCCCAGCTTGAGAGCGTAAGAAGTCAACTGAGTCCACAAGAGCCTGAGGCACTAGAGAGGTGGTCCCATAGGGATCCGTGTAGGAGGATGGAGGGAGTGGGGTCTTTCCTTTGTCAAGAATCTGATGGGCCGAGCTAGAAGATTGGCCCGTCTCCAAGCTAGGGAACTGGAGAACCTTTGGTTGGACGGGAGTGAGATCAATCAGAGCAGCTAATGATGCCCCTAACCCATGAACCAGTGACAGAGAAGTGGTGGTAGTAGATACGCTCTGAGGAGGAGTAGAAGACAGGGCGTCCGACCCCTGTAAAGCTTGGCGAAGGACCTGAAGCTGGGCTGAATCCAACTGGGCCATCATGTGGAGAATGTGGTTGGTAGAATTGTGGGTAGAAGGATTGGAGAGGCAGGGTTGACTACCTTTAATAGCCATAGATGGAGGAGGAGGGATGGACCCCTCTCCAACCTGAACAGTCGCGACCCTAGGCAGGTCCTCTAGAAGTCCCTGAGGGAGAGAGTCCTTACGAGAATGAGAGAAGTCGTAAGATGACATAGTGGAGGTGGAATCAAACAAGGGGTTGATATAGGATATGAATGGGGAATTGCCCCTAGGAGAAGATCCTATGGGTGTGAAGCAACTCCACATGCAACGCAACACCTATCACAAAGAGAATGACAACAACTAGTAAGCACACCTAGACAAAACAGCTAACAAAACACACAACAAAAGAGGAGATGAGAGGCAACCAATGTTCAACCAAGTTGCATTGTTGCACGTAATTTTTATATGTTTCCCCTTTTAGAAACCTTAGTAACTTCAATTAAATCAATGTTCTCTCAATAGTAGGACTCCTAATAGGGGTGGACTGAGGGACTTGGTTGACTCTAGGTGGACTCTCTCTCACGGATGCAACTTAGATATGAGATGGTAATGGTACAACCTACCCGGCATCTGTGTGGGAATCCACGGCTCACGGAGACCTACAGAGGTCCTAGATAGGATCACCTAGTCGACTCCAAGGAATATGGAGGTGAGAGGATCTCCTACCAAGGTAGGTATGCAACTAAAATATGATAAATAGATGATCCTATATATACTGGAGTGCATGCAAATTCTAACCTAGAAATTAACAATCAATGATCAAGCCATGATATAAATATGCACACAATATCAAGGATGTGAACAGTAAGCCAAGGGAGATAAACAACACCCAAATAACAAGTATGAACTGACAACTATTGAATCAAAACAACAACTTTCGGGGTGCAAACTGTGACAAAGAAGCGGTCTAAGTGATGACCACACAGTAGTGGAGACAATCCTGGGGAGGACCGCAATCAGCCAAGGAATAGCAAAAAATAATGATAGAGATACGAAATGAACTGAACTGTGATAGAACTATGTAATGCGTACCTGAGAAAACACGGTCTACTAGACGACTACAGAACTGAAGAGATAGTCCTGATAGGACTGCAAAATACCAGGAGATAGGGAAAAAATAGAACAGAATTTAACACTAGCAAACATACCTGAGAATGAAGGACGCGATCTCGCGATAGACCGCCGGCTGACGAAGACAGCCCACCGAGGACCGCAACATAACCAGAGACCAGAAAATAGCAAGAAATGAAATGAAAAATCTGGGAATCCTAGAAATGAACCAAACAATCACACAGAGGTAGGTCAGACAACGCTAAAAAAAAACTGAATAGCATAAGGCATCCCACCGTGATCGTCAAAAAGGAGCGTGTGTTGATAGTTTTTTCCTTTTACTTGAATTGAAGTGAGGTGAGATGTGGGAGATGGAATAAAAGCAACAAATAATAAAAATCAAAACATGGAGGTTTGTGTTCGCCACCAAGGAAAGTAAATGCAAAGGATGCACCACGTACCTTGGAAAAGAAGTGATCGCGGATGCCGCCAATGAGAACTCAAGTGCTGGGACAGAAACGGTCCTGGAGTGGTCGTACAGCACCAGAAGACAGTCAGAGGAGGACAGCTAGAAGCATGATGATGGTCTATAGAGGGGCCGCTGTAATCACCCAGCCAGCATGCACAGTGGACGCAGGCGTCAAACCTTAACGGTCTTCGATGGGCCGCCGAACAGGTACAAATGGTCTGACAAAGGCCGCTTAACCTGGAAGACAGTCTTCTCGAGGCTGCAAGCTGCGTCCGAATTTGGATGTGGGAACATGATCCACCACCCCCTCTGGCCGGCCAGGAAGGATGGGTGTAACGACCCAGAGTTCAGAGTACCGATAACCCGATAATATCATATTACCGCCACTAAGAATTGGGGATGCCACCCAAGAGGCTGATGAGGCCTCCGAAGGGTTAGTGAGGTTTGTCGAGGAATGGTGCAACGAATTGGAATTACAACAGGTAATGTTAATTAAAGCAACAAAATTAACGTATAGTGTAGAAGTAATTTAAAATTTTCAGAGTGCTAATCATATACAATAGTCCAGAATTTACAAATATACAAGTCTGACAACAACATAACAGTCCCACCGTACAACTACACGGGGCATACCCCGGTCAAAAGTACACGAAGGACAGACAGACCACAGCTGGCACTCTAGGCACGGTCTCCGAAAACACGCGATGGACCCGCAGACGGCTGAGATGGCTCACCTGCAGGAAGGAAGGGTGAGTCACAGCCAGACTCAGTAGGGGTCACGCGGATCCCTACCACGAACTAAACAAGCAAGCAGGCAGGATTTGATCCAAAGGCCAAATGAACAGATCTTCGATGAGTTCCTGGCTGCACACACTACTTCTCTCACAAACCCTCTCTTTCTCTTCTTCTTCTTCTTCTCACTAGCTCTTCTCTCAGGTCTGCTCTCTCTCTTTTCTTCTGCTCTCTCTTTTTCTCTTCAGATCTCTCTTCTTCTCTCTTTTTTGCTTGGCTCTTCTTCTGTTCGCAACAGTCGCCCTCTCCAGAGGAAGAAGCCCCCAATATATAGAACAGAAGCTCTGTAAATTATCTGGGTAATACAATTGATTTCTCCTTTTTCTCATTCATCCACATGGTAGGAGAGAGAATATTCTCTATCATAGTACCTCGGATCACGTGCCATTCATGTGCTTCGAGCTTGGGCACGTGGTAGACACAAGGAAACTAGAGTTCACTATATCGATCTATTTGTCAGACTTAATAAACTATTTGTCAGCCTTGAGTGACTATTTGTCACCCTTGTCTACCTTATTTGTGTGCATCAATTTTTAGTCTTGCATTGACTCCATTTGCCTAAAGAGTCACCTCCACTCCTTCCATCTTCCTTCTTAGCATTCGTTCTTGCTCTCCTTTTCATCTCTAATCTTCTCTTCTTGATCTTGCTCTCATTTTCTTCTTTACGTACTGGGATCCTCCTCGAACCCTTTGTGCTTGAGCATGCTCAGAAGTGCTCGCGAGTGCTCGGGCGTGCTCGCAAGTGCTCAAAGAGACTGTTGACTTCTTGCATGCCATGACTGCATATGGCTTACCGCCACTGGTGCTCAGAATGCTCATTGCTAGTGCTCGAGTGCTCGCCATAGTTGCTTAGGGTGCTAGCTAGAGTTGCTCAGCTTGCCGTTCATGCTGCAGTAGCTCTGCTAGAGTGCTTTCTATCCATGCTACAGACACTCGGGTAGAGCTACAGTTGCTTAGAGCTTTGATAGATTGAGCTATAGCTGCTCAGATTGACACTTTCTACCTTTGCCCGTTTCGTTCATTTGTTAGCTTATCGAGCTATTTTTCACCATTAACTAGCCATTTGTCACCCCAACTGCCTATTTGTCACTGTTAACTATCTATTTGTTACCACTATTCTGCAACTGTTGGCCTTTGAGCTAGCAGGTGACCTTTGAGCTAGCGGGTGATCCGGAGTCGACTCCAAAGCTTCTTGCGTCGACTCTTCTTCATCAAATCTCTACATCTTTCATCTTAAAATTGTTCTTAGCTGACCTTTTGAACTGCTGGCTCCACTTCTGAACTGCCTGGCCTTTGACTTGAAGCACATCATGTACAACTATGTTTCAGAACATCTTCAACCAATTTCTTTCTGTCAACTTATTCTTCAACAGTTTGCACATATAGGAAGACATCATTAAGACATATGATCTTCAAGAATGCATGAGTCATAGTATTGACGTCATCAAAACACAGGGCACAATAATCTCCCCCTTTTTCATGATGGCAATATTGTAAGTCATAATAATAAATATAGCATGAAGATCAATGCGACAGTCATGAACATGCATATGTAAAACATGCATCATCTCCCACAATTAATGACTCACAAGCTATTCTCCCCCTTTGACATCATCAAATTAAATAGTTTAAGAGCACATATGGAATATGGAGATGAATTGAACAATATCAGCTAGAATTTACTCCCCCTTTGACATATGATCAGAAGAAAGTAGGAGGACTAAAAATAGGGCACAAAGACAAGTATACAGGATTGACTTTCAGGTAATCAGTTTCAACAGACAAGAATGAAAGAGTTCTCAATCTGATACGAATCTCATAAATCAGAAGTGATTAATTTTCAGACTCTTCCATTATAAATGGCTTATGATCAGTTCCTTGCCTTCTTCCTTGGGCTTGTCTTGTTGACTTTGTCTGGAGTTTTGTATAAAGCCTTCTTCCATGGGCTTGCTTTGTTAGCTTTTGCTTAAGAGTTTTGCCTGAAGCCTTCTTCCAATTTTTGCTTAGGATCTTACTTGTCGGAGTTACCCTACTCGAGGTTTTACCCGAGACTTTGTTTAGAGCTTTACTTGATACTTTGCCCCTGATTTTTCCCTTGAAGTTTTCTTCGCCAGATATGCCCTTTTGACTTTCTGAGTTGACAGCCTGCTTCTTCAGCATTTCTTTTTCTTCTTATTTTTTTAGTCTTCTCCCTTTTCTCACCCTGTGCCATGTCTTGAGAGAAAGGAGTATTTAGTTTGGGGCTAATTGGAACATGCCCTCAAGGTTGAAGTTCCTACCTTGAGTTATTGCCTTAGAAGGCTTGGACTGATGAAGCTTCTTCAAGGCCACTTTAACCTAGTCGGCCTCTTGTTGCTGCACTTGTCAAGAAGCGTTAATTTCCTATTTAATTATTTCAAGAGGCAATTCCTTTAACTGCATGCATACCAAGGCTACGGAATACTTGTATAGCATGTACCGCTTCATTAAATTGTCGTTAACTTTTCTTGACATTTTCTTCACCGAGAGTAGCCTTCTATATTTTTGGACCAGCAACCCCCTTTTTTCCGCTTAATACCTTTGTTGTTGCATGGAGTGACGTACCCTGGTATGGCGTTTACAGAAACAAGGAATTCCCCATGTCTCCTTCTATGAGTGGTTTTAGGGCGTGCTTTATGTATTTGTCTTTGTGTGTCCTTTTCGTTCGAGACTCCGAACTTAGACGAGTGGGTGCCACTAGCCGGTTAAAACTCGTCACTTAGGACAAGAAAACCTTAAGATCACTAGTCTCCTTGATTCAGATTGTTTCCGAAGACCAAAGGACTTTATCAAGTTTCTTATAGACCCCATTTTTTCTTGTCCCCCAAGGATGGAGGGTTCGGGGATCTCAAATAGCGGGCTCCCCGGCTTGCTGTTGGGCTAATGGCTTGGTAAGTTGAACTACCCTGGTCCTTTTACTTACATGGGCCTTCTTCTTGGTGACCCACATCTGTTTAATTCGGGGCTGACCTCCTCTACGAGATTGCCTCCTCGCTCGTGCTTAGAGACTTTAGGGTCCCGTCGATGCACTTGCCTTTGAGCTGAGACTTGGGCGTCGGGCCTCTTTAATTCCACCTGAATCCGTTAGTGGTGGGTATGGGAAGGACATGGTGATCCCATGGCATGATCGACTTGCCCTCATCAAGCCGATTAAGGATGTTGCTTACAAGAATTGTCTTGTCAGAATTTGAGATGGTCGTTGCAGGTTTTCTACCATTCCAGCTACGGTGTTGCCCCAAGTTGACAAAAATAACTTGAACATGGATGGTGTTGACATCAAAGCTTCAAGAGGAGCCCTGGGCTTGATGCCCCCGGCAACAGTAGGAGCGGCCAAAGAGTCAGCATGGTGCTAGGTTAACAGTTGGGTGGTTAAATTACCCTTGTCCTCTTGATTGCACGAGCCCCCTTCTTGGTGACCCATATTTGTTTAATATGGAGTTGCCAACGCTCCACTATAAATGCCCCCTCGCTTGGGCTGGAGCACTTTGGCTTCCTACCAGCATGCTTGCGTCTGATCATGAGACTTGGGTGCCGACTTCTTTCATTTCTGCCTTCACTTATACGCGGCAATAGGATTGCCCCCTCGCTCAGGCTTAGGGGATTTGGCTTCCCGCCGATGTACACACTTCTGATTTAAGACTTAAGCGCTGACTTCTTTCACCTCAGCCTTGACTTGATGTATATAGCGAAGCGGTTGGAGGTGGACATAGTTGGGACGGTTTTGGATTGAAGATGATGGTGAAAATGCAAGCAAAGGGCTAAATACGTGAAGCATGGGTTAACTAGTCGGTCAATAGAAAATTGCAAATATCAGTCAACCGAGTTAAACATCAGTCAACTGATTTTTTAGTGTGTCGACAAACCTCAGAAAGCAACCAAAAGAGAAGTAAGGGAATCAGTCGACTTAGGTAAAACTCAGTGGATAGATATCACATAGGTCGACTGACTTTCTGCAAGTAGTAGTAACTATAGTCAGCCATCAGCAGCATCAACGGAAGCTATAAGGAGAACACACTTCAACTCATTTGAAGCTTCAAACAGGTTAGCACATATTCTGAACCAAGTCATCAGACAATTGAAGGATTCACTCGACTAAATTGTGAAATCAATCGACTAACTTGGGCTTAGTCAGCGCAGCACATGCAACTTAAGTTGCTCACATGGCAGTGAACTCCAATGATTGACACACGTCTCCAGGACACGTGGCACTATTCCTGGGAAGATTTCATGATAGAATATTCCACCTGTTTGACATGGACCAATCAGAAAAAGCTCAGAATTAAATGTTATTCACTTCTTAACCTGGTACAATCACGTGAGTCACCTTGAGCATCTTCAAAGGCCAATCAGTGGCCATTGGTTTCAAGACCTCACACACTGGTTCTTGAGTCTTCTAAACCATCTGAACGATCTAGATTGCATCTCTCAAGATGAAGGGTTCAGATCTAATTCCCTTCCTAAACATAGATCATGATGGCCTTATGGGAAGATTGATGAAGCATAAATTCAGAGAGAAAAAGAGATTAGCTCATCTTTGAGAAAGAAATAGAGAAGAGAGAAAGAAAAGAGTGAGAAACTCAAAGAAGTTTAGAAGAAAATCTGAGAAAGAGAATGAGAAGAGATCAGTGGGGTGATTGCAATGATCAAGAGAGAAGAAGAAGAAGAAGGAAAGAACATAGTATCGAAATTTCCAAACAAAGTGCTTCTTCGAAAGCTACATTGCCGTCATTCTTATCTTCATTTACTGATTCAGTTTTTCTTTTTAGTTTGGTTGTATTTTTCTTTTTCTTGTAACTTGTTTCATCTTCGTTTCTATTTGGCCGTGCTAGGAAGCACGGTGGGTGTTTGTGCACAGAACTCCACTGTGCACGTGGTTTCTCTGGGTAAATTGAGTGTGAGGAACTTGTTCCTCGTGGGTTGCTATTATGTAGCATTTTTTATTGTGCTGGGTTGCACAATCAAGGGTGTGTACAGTGGGCGACTGCGCACAGTTGCATTCTACTAGTTTAGAGTGTGTGAGGAGTTTGCTCCTCATTTGCTACAGTGAGCCGCGGTTCTGATCGTGCAGGATCACACGATCAAGGTTCTGTATAGCTGGGTGTTGTACATGGTTGCACCCTGTATGTACAGAGTGTGGGAGGAGGGTGTTCCTCTGGTTTAAGCTGTGGAATCAGCATTTATAGCGGAGTTTCTCCGTGGTTCTTGAGTGTGCAAGGGAAGCCTCACTCAGTTGACTGAGGGGTGGACATAGGTCTACATGTTTGTAGATTGAACTACCTTTAAAAGTCCTTTGTGCAGTGGTTTGCCTTTTATGTGATTGTTTCCTTTACTTCTATCCCATTCACAAGTACTTGTGCTTCTGATTTACACTCTTTGACACGCCCCGAGATATGCAATGGAAACAACTCAAGAACATGAACAACTAGTAAAGTAAGCCTCTAGCTAGAAAGACAATCAGAGCACCAAAGGTACAAATCATGTACACAATATCAGGAGACAAAATCCTTCAACTTTATTGCATAATAATCGAAGTTACAATTGACAATTGACTCAATTACAACTTGACTAACTACTGAAATTTCACTCTCACTTTCATTTTTATGAATTTCAGGCCATAGGGCCCCTTTTCCTGGCAATCACTTTATGGTACGGCGGGTTCTCAGTCCCGACACGATACACACAATTGTCTGACTAGTCAGATCGAGAACACCATGGGCTTTCTTAAAGCCCAAATAAATTGTCACCTAGGTGACTAGCATGCCCTCGCACAAATAAACCGAACAATTGAATGAACAGATGAACAAAGGAATGAACAAAATAATGCCCTTGAATGTGTGTCCACAAAAACCTTTCATGGAAAGGAGATCATGCGAATGCAAAATCTATCATTTCTTCCCTCCCCATCTTTTTTCTTCCTTTCATCATAAGGCAAGCTGGCCTTCAGGTTGGTCAAGGGGTCGACCCCTGTGTAGATTTCTGCACAAGGAGGCCCCTTAACAGCAAGCTTTGAAATCTACAATCCCCCGCCCTCTCTGGAGAGGAGTATCAATGGATCATGGATCAAAATGCATGCCAAGTACAAATACCCATTTAGAAATCTCTACTATGTTGTGAGAATCTATTTTCTGCTCATCTTTTTTTGTGTGTGTTCATCTCTCTTTTTTTAATAGTCCCTTAGATCGGGGTCCTCAATGCACCATTTTTTTCTTATCTATATTTTGAGCAGGCCTCCGAAATAGTATTTATCATTGCATCAGCTTCTTGGTGTCATCAGTTCATGCTTGATGTTCATCTGCTATGTAGGTTCTTGTTCACCTTATCTTTTTATGCTATTAGTTTCATCATTGGTTCAAGTTCCCGGTGAATATTCGACAGCACCTCCCCTTGGCCCGGAGCTTTGGGGGGGTTAATTAGGTACACGCCCATATAGGAACTACGAGACGGCACTAAAATAAAAAGGATGCACATGGAAGTGGCAACATCTAATGACCCAATTTGGGCACGAAAATCCCGAGGACTAACCTACAAGGGACTCTGATGACCCACGAGCCGCCACAATCCCGATTCCAAGACGTGGTCCTAGATTATCGCCACATTATGTGGCCACCAATATTCACCCATTTCAAAAGAGATCATCCGGAGACCACGCTATAAGAAAGTGATTCCTTGCAGACCCGAGAGTGGTCAAGACTCCAGAAAACAAAGTTTGCAAAGAGAATGATCAATTTGGGATCGAATCTCATATTTCTCAGCCCTTTGGCATTGTGACTACGGGATTGGTCAAATCCCAAAATGGGGTTTTGAAAAGAAGCACGATAATTTCAAAAGGAAGAAGAAACTATGTGAGCACCTCGTGGTTGGCAACCGGAGCCACCCTCACAAGTGTGAGTGAGCCCCGGGCCAGTGGCCACCAAATTAACAGCTGCATCATTATATGGATATCGTACTATAATCTTGGAAGGAAATCAACCTGTCTACTGTGAAGAAACAGAAAGAAATGAAATCCACATAATGTATCACACATATCGGGGGAAAACCACTGTCATGCCCCGAGCCATATGTGTACAGCGGAAGTATTCTCGGGGAACATGAACAGTCAACATGATAAGCCTCTCACAAGCAAGCAACATAGTCAGAGCGTAATAATCATCCACATAAAGATGAATGGACAAAATCCTTGCTTTATTTAAATAATAATCAAGGGTACATGAAGTTGACTCTTGACTCTTTAACTAACTTGACTCAATAAAATGGAAGATTACATAATGACTCTTGACTATCAACTAATGACAATCTAAGACTTTGCTCCTTCTTTAATCACTCTCGGATCCATCACTTGAATAGTCTGAATCCATCTCGCTAGAATTTCCTGAAAAAGATTGTAAAGTGGGGTAATGAGCACACTTACCTAGTAGGTATCTTCGTATTCAATGAGAGGGCGAGTGCAACAAGAGCAAGCAGAGGCCAAAATGATGCCCAACGATCGAACAGTAATGTCAATAGGTAGCTTGTTCTGAATAACACGAAGGGCCAAAAAAGAATATTTTGGGGGTATGAGCTGATGCCACAACAGATCAAACCTAAATGAGGCAATCAGATCAGCACCATGATTGTCAGAAATATGAGAAAGAATTTGGTAGGCAAAGGAGATGCTGAAATGGCCATGACGATCAGGCATCCAAACATAAGAACAAGCGAAGGTATTGGTAACAGGAGATAAATTGGTAGATAAGAATGTAAGATGTCCATGGGAACAAGTTGTACAAGGCTAGAAATAAAGTCACCATCAAGAAGAAATGAGTCTGCAATGGTGATTCTCTTGTGCTGAAAGGAACTCCAAACTCCATATCCACATGTTGAACAAGGGCGCCCAAGCCTGACCAATTTTGCAGAAAGAAACTAGTTGAACCATTGCCAATGGTGCATTTGCAGAAATACTAAAAAATGCTATGAGAACTCAGAAGTTGGCACCACATTCGAGATGCCTGTTGCCTAGTGGTTGAATCAAATTCTTGATAAGGATAATATTTGTCTCTCATATAAGAGCACCAAAGAGAATTAGCAGTTGTGAGCTTCCAACATCTTTTAAGAGAGAAAGCTTCTGCCATTCGAAGTAAGGAACGAAAGCCCACTCCTCCACCGCTATAGGGTCGACATAAAGTCTTCCAAGAAAGCCAATGGTGTTTATCCTGGACAGCATCAAAGCACCACATGAACTGAGACAATATGGATTTAATTTTGTGGAGAATGTAATGTGGAGGTGCCATGGCTGCTAGGATGTGAATTGGCATGGAAAGAAGAACATGCTTAATAAGAGTAGTCTCCCCCCCGAAAGGATAAAAGGTGAGCCAGCCAAGAGGACACATGTTGGCATTAAAAAATAGAAAAGAAAGGAGAAAGGTGAATGTGCCAAAGAGAAAGGGCCCAAACAAGAATGGGCCAAATATGAAATGGGCTGAATGCAATAGAAGAAAGCATGGGGGCAAAAGAAAAATGCAAGAGAAGGAATTAAAAAAAGAAAAAAAGGAAAGAGGAAGAAGACACACGGATTAACTCTCATTGCATTTCCTTCTCTCCCCCACACGAGTATTAATGGCTCGTTGACCTTCCCTCACATGTATGCACACTCAGATGGCTTCCACGCACATAGGCACGGTGCCGGAGTGGCCGGCCCATCCCGTGCAGGGAGAGGGGCTCCCTCTCGTCCTTCGTCGCGCCCTCCTATGAAGCAACCACGACAGCGACAACACCAGTAGTAGCAGCAGTAGCAGCAACAACAGCGATAATGGCAGTAGTAACAACATAAAAAAAGAAGGAAAATGTAGGGGTTGCCCTCCGAATAGGGACCCCTGCATCCCTATAAGAAGGGCACCTTGAAGAAGAAAAGCCCCCATCTGAACCTCTAGATGTTGGAGAAATAGAAGAAGAGAAGAGGGAGAAGAGAGCCCAAAAGCAAGAAGGAGCAAAGTGAGAGAGAGAGTGAGAGAGTGTGAGAGACATGTAACAAGGATGGGTCTCTTGTATTTTCTCCCTTTGCATTTTTTTTCTAGCTTTGTGCACTGCGATACTGGGTTTTGGCCTTGATGTAATCTCCTTCACTCAAGAATGAATAAAACGTAGGGCCTTTGGCCTTGATTTTCCTCTCTTCAATGAGCACAATATATCCCCTTTGCTCTGTCTATTTTTTTTCTTTTCCTTCCGAATAGATGTAATGATTTCTTTTCAATGTTAGCATGTTATTCACATGGTGATTCAACGTTTATCACGGCGGCCACCGGCTCGTTCAAACATTGGTTCCAAACCCCTTTTGGGTTGGCGACCACAAAAAATATTCATTGGTTCCAAACCATTTTCAAGTTAGCGGCCACAAAAGTGTGCAATCCTATGCCACCTTCGTGGCTAACCAAAAACAACAACCGCCCGAGTCGTCATACTCTACCTGTTGCGACAAGCTCATCTTCAACGAAGTCTGTTGATCTTCAAAAAAAATGTGGGGCTTAAAATAAATGTGCCCGACGGACTTAGTCACTCCATCAAATGGATGGCTAAGGGTAAGAAGACTTAAAATCTGACTAAAGTAAAAATCGAAAGGACATTTCAGACAGAAATAGATAACTCCTCGGTGTGAAAACCCATAAGGGCACATCAAAAAAAGTTAAATGGGGTCAGCTGCGACGAAAACCCGAAAGGGAGATGAAGCTGGTAATATAAAAACAAAAAGAAATAAAAAAGGGGGAAATAAAGAACAAAGCTAGCATCAAGCTCCCTGGTCCCACGTCTTTCCAAGGGTCCATAAAATATATACCAAAGACCACTTCTTGCCAACTCCATACCTCAAAAACCCACACTTCTACTAGCTACATACCTTTATCAATCGATAACTACTTAAATTCATAACCTTGGCCTCAATAACCTCCGTGGCCAAAATGACACAGTTAACTCACAAAAGAAACCACCTATACCCACAACATTGGTCCCATGCCCTCCAAGACTCGCAACCACCAAAAATTTCTAACTTTGGTTCCAAATCCCTTCTAAGTCAGCAACCACAAAAGATTTAATCTTTCGGTTCCACACCCTCCAAGGCTCGCAACCACCAAAAAATTCAAGCCTTCGTTCCAAACCCCTTCAAGGTTAGTGGACACACAAGAAAAGGACCAATCCCTGGTTCCAAATCCCTTTCGGGTCATTAACCACAAAAAATTCAATCATGTGATTCTGTGGCTTTCGGCCCCATGCATCTACAATCCCATGCCATATTCGTGGCCAAACAACAACTCGGGTTGTCATATGCTACCCGTTTCGGCAACCTCATCGTCAACGTAGTCTACAGGTCTTCAAAAAAAAGAAAAGGAAAAATAAGTCTTAAAATAGAGGTGCCCCAAGATCTAAAATCCACTGAAAATGCAAAAGGGCACCCAAGGCAAAAATGAGTAACCCCTCAGTGTGAAAACCCGCACGAGGACACTGCAAAAAGCGAAAGATGGATAGCTTTGGTGAAAACCCAAGCACTAGAGTTAGTAATGTGACAAAAAAAAAGAGAAAAAAACAGGCGTCGTCAACAAGCACTATGGTCATCATGTGCCATCGTGGCTCAAAAGGGGGAAGCGACCACTTGCTCAAAAAGAAAGAAGAAGAAGAAAACCAACCAGATTCTCGATTCTAAATCCCGTCTGAATCGATAACTACCAAGGCCAAATTTGGTTCAAGTAACTCCTCTCTTGTTGCCCAAACCCCTTTAGTTCAGTAACCCTAAACCAAAACCTAAATCCTAGTTGCCCAAACCTCTTTCAGGTCCGCAACCCCAACCCCACACCAAAATTCAAATCCTTGTTGTCCAAACCCCTGTCATGTCGGTAACCCCAAATCAAAACCTAAATCCTAGTTGTTCAAACCCCTTTCTGGTCAATAACCGCTAAACCAAAATCCAAATAATTGGTTTAAAAACCCTCCAAGTCGGCAACCACCAAAACAAACCCTTTGGGAACGCCCAAACTGTTCTTGGATCACAAAAAAAGGCACCAAAACAAACTCATGGTTCAGAACTTCATTTGGGTTAGTAACCATTCTAAAACCAAACCTCAGCTTTATGCTCTTTTCAAACTAAAAAATTCCAAACATTATGTCCTGATGGCAACTTTAAAGTGTAGAATATATAAACGCGAACCCTATCCTATGTGTTAACACGAATGGTGAGTTATTTTTTCCAAAGCCCTTCCAAGTGTGAGATAGGAGCGTGCACCCCTTACTAGAGTTAAAGAGAAAGCCACTCCACCATCCCAACGCTAGTAGGTGAATTTTATTAAAATGAGAAGAAGAATATACAGTTACATCAATCGGATGCCAGGCATGCCTAGCTTATCCAGGCGAGCTACTCCCTTAGTAAACCTAGGCAGCTCAGATTAGGAGAAAAAAGAATTACATTTGTTGGAGCATGCTAAGGAAGCTAAAGAATCGGCAACCCAGTTTGCTTCTCTGAAGATGTGAGATATGGACTTTAGCTGAGGAGATAGGAGGTTCCAAATTTCTCTGACATAAATGAGGATCGCCCATGGACATTGAGCTTATCTGTTAACAATATGCACTAAGATTTTTGAGTCACATACAATGAGAGCTGGTCCGCAGTTAACTGTATGAAGATATTTAATTCCATCAAGTAGAGCTCTAGCTTCGGCAATGAGGCTATTGGACTGGCCATAGAAGTGTGAAAAGGCAAGTATGACATGCCTAGTAGAATCTCTTGTGACCCCACCGCCACCTGAGATGCTTGATCGCTTACAAGCGCCATTGTTATTCAGCTTGATGCAAGGCCAAGGAGGATGAATCCATTTAATAATAGTAGTACATGGTCCTCTGTTCCCAGCAATTTTGATACCAAAGTTCTGCAATATTTTCCTTTTCCTAAGGTTATTTCCTTTAATTTAGCAATGATGCAAATCTGTGTGGCCTGTGCAATTGTTTTATGAAGAATACTCTGACAGGAGAGAATTTTTCCATCATGTTTGAGTGCATTTCTGGCATTCCATAGTTCCCACATACCAAAACCAATAACAGCAAGACTGAACAATCCATAAAGGGATTTGGATTGAATCAGTGGGCGGCCCCCCTTTTCTCCCTTGGAGCCCAGCCCGCCGAAACCCCGCTGGGGGGATTTAGGCGAACCAACCTAGACCTCCAGGATGGTCTGCCTAAACCCCTCTGGACGTCAAAAATGACGACAAGGTTCCCACGGCATCCGCGGTACTCGCGCCTACGTGCGAGTCAAAGGCGTGAAGGCCGAATAGACCCATACTTCACCCGGCCAGGACGAGAACTCACTCATCATGTACTACCGTTCTATCTACATACACATTGTGGACATAAACAGTATTAACCCTAACCACAGCGGTATTGTAACGGAAATGGCCGCCATACCAGTTACCGCCGTAGTAGCCATCGCCGGCGTATCCGTATCCATAGTTAATTCCACCGTAGAACCCTACGTGAGGGCCCCAATATCCGGCATGGAAGATATAAACGTTGCCTTGGTATCCCCAATAAGGGGGCGTCCACAATAAACCTTCACTTGGTGGGGCAACCCATACACCAGCTACCCAGTAGTACCCACCATTAGGGCTATACGCCCAGTAACCCGGCTGCCATAAATAGCCATCTTCGGGGCACTCGGGTTGTTCGTAGTCTTGTAATGCAGGTGGGGGCGTGTTAGCAGTTACGTCTTCATCAGCATAATCATCGCCGGTTTGCTGTGCATCAGTATTATTATTGTCATCGGCAGGTTGCAGCTCATTAAATTTACCCAAAGCCAGGCAATTGTTCATGTTAACAACGTTATATCCCTGTACCACTTCCGGCTGCCATGTTTGTGAAACCGGGTCGAGATAATACAATGTATTTTGATCAACGCTGTATGAAAAAGTATAATTAGCTATTTCCGAACCTAAAAATTTACTTTGGTTTACCAACTGAAAAGAATTCCCATCGGCAGGATCGGCACGGCCATTAGCCCCCATCCCCCTTGTTGTACCTTCACCCTCCCCTATCCATATCACCCCCATCCACCACCATTTCCAGATCTAGATTACAGCAGTAGAGTACCATGTAAGTTGCAAAGCCAGCCACGTCACCACCACGAGGATCTAGGAAGCAAATCATACATCAGTGGATTCCTCGTCCAAGTAGCTTCGCAGCCGAGGTGGTCCCGCCATCATCCAAGCTCGGAGCTGCCCAGAGGAGCACGTCTCGTCAGACTGCGCATCCAGCCTCCGGTTGCAGACCTGAGCCCGAGTGCAGATGCGACCATGGCCATTCCTGTGAGGATACTAGCATGATTTTCAGGATAATTTGTCTTCTGTAAATCCTCTACCCGTCCCAGAAGGAAGGAAGCCATTTGAGGACCGGAGCACCAAGTTCTAGCAGTTTTGCCTGACTGGCACAAATCGACTTCACCAGTACCAGGTCGGATCCCCTGTCACTTTTATAATTTCGTGTGCTCTACTCCAACCTGTTTTCAGAGCTCTGTTTGTTCCTACTGAAAGAGGTCTCTCCCACGAGTATGTCAGCACCAGTCCCACCTTCATCAGAGCACAGAGGAGATCGCGACGGCATTTTCTTCAGGTAATTACAGTTTTGGGATAGACAGAGCCGTGTCTGACCAGTCCTGATCCTGGGACTGTGACGGCCTCACTCGGACTCTGACCGACACACAAATCGTACGGTGTATTCCTGGGCCAACCCAGGTCATTTTGGCGCCAGTCCTGCCACCAGCAACGTTCAGAGTAGTTCGTGATCGCCCCGACATCAAACCTCTGTCAGACAGACCCAGGACTGGCTGAACCCAAGCGACATGGGGAGTCTAACTTGCAGCACCCCAACTGGACATCTGGACTACCCGGGGCCCCTACTACGACCTGCTACCTCGACCACGAACGATCCAGCATCAGCCCCACCCAATCCAGTGCCCGGAGACGTTCGTGGCACCCCGATCGCTGGCTTGCTGTCCCAGCAGAACCAGCACTGGGACAGACCAGTCACGGCTGAATCCCCCGTCCCCTGCCTGGTCGGCTGACCGCCACTCCATGCGTGGAGGTAAATTTGGTTGTAATTGTTGCGTCCCCTGTGGCTCTAAAGTTTTGATGATGACAAATATTATGTGTCATCAAAATATGACTTCGATCATTTAATTGTGATGCATTCATTGAAAATATGAAATATGTCAACAAGTGCTAAAGATGATTCACAAAGACATGAAAAGAAAGTCAACGATCAACTCCAACTGACAGCAAGTTAATTTCTGGTAAAATGTGAATGACAGGTAAAGTCAATGATCATCCAAGTCTGATACGTGTTCAGGTTAGTATAGATATCTCAGACTTCCATTTTGCTGCATGCTACACTAAGGGTCAATGTCTATGTTAATGGTCACAAGGTCATGCATAGAACACTTTATGTCTGTGCACATTTTAACATCCATGCATGTTTTATTTACTTGGTTACCAAGTATTTGCACATTGTGAGTCCAAGCATGTTGATTGTTTATCTCACAAGTCCGTGCAAGTTTTCGACTTAGAAAAATCCTGCTCGATGTATAGGTATTGAGTCCGTGCACTTTTTTAAAGTCCGTGCATGTTTTTCCTTCATGCATATTCAAGTCTGTGCACACATAGTCCAAGTCCTTGCATGTTTCTTAGGTGCCTTAAGAAGTCCGTGCATGTTTCATTTCTGCAATCCAAGGTCCGTGCATGTTTTGGTTTGAACACCAAAGTCTGTGCACGTTTATATACTAGCAAAGTCCGTGCATTGTTTAGACCCATTGAATATAAAGCCCATGCATGTCTTCGCTTTAAACACATAAAGTCCGTGCAAGTTTTTGTATTTGTGAGTAATGAAGTCCATGCACGTTTACATGCTAGGTGCATACAGTGAGTCCATGTAGGTCTAAGTTCATTCATGTTTTTGTGTATGTTGAATTCTCTAAGTCTGTGCACTATGAGTCCGTGAACATGTCTCTTACATGCAAACGAAGTCCTTGCATGTTTCACCAATGCATTCTAAGTCCGTGCACATTTTGATTTGACCACCAAAGTTCATGCATGTGTTTTGGTATAAACATCAAGTCCGTGCATGTTTCTTCATTCATGCATATTCGAGTCCGTGCACATTTTCTCAAACAAAGTCTGTGCACATTTTCTTTAACCCAAGTCCGTGCACGTTTCTCAAATAATGTCCGTGCACGTTTCCTCTCGATCAAAGTCCGTGCACACTTTCTGAAAGAAGTCCGTGCATGTTTTTCAACCAATGTCTGTGCACGTTTCTCAACCAAAGTCCCTGCACATTTCCTCTTGATCATAGTCCGTGCATCTTTTACCTTCATGCATACTTGCATAAGTTTTGAAAGCATGAGTTCGTGCATGTTTTGGTTAGTCCATGCATACTCTTGTTCTATGAATACAAACTTCGTGCATACTGTAGCAAGTCCGTGCATACTTTCTAGCCTAAGCACATATCATAGTCCATGCATCTTTTCCCTTTGGACGAAAACGAAGTCCGTGCACATTCTTGGTTCCTTCGCATGTAAGTCCGTGCATGTTTCCTTGCACATTCTGAGTATGTGCACTTGTGACTGAATAACTCTGTGCAGTTTTCTTTCTATCCGTAGTATATTTCTAACTGTCCTGAACTAATGTTTATTTCTATTATGACAGATATCCTTTTGTTGAGAGTAAGGATGGCACGAGATCCAAAGTTAGAGGATGTGCCAGGATCGTGACACGTGGAGTGTAGTGAGCTGAGACGCTGCCACGTAGTCAAGGCGGTAGGGCGGGAATTCGTGGAGGACACACACCCAACATCTGCTGCTGCTACTATAAAAGGGAGACTTCTCCATCTAGAGAAGACTGATCATGCATTTGATTCAGAGAAGCAGAAGCAGAGAGAGCCTGTATGATCCAGAGAGAAGAGGAAGAGAAGAGAAAGAAGAGAAGAGAAAGAGTGTTCTGAGAGGAAAGTGTTCGAGAGAAGTTCTGAGAGAATTTGTTCCTCAGTCTCTCGGTTCAGAAACCAGAGCTGAGATTACACAAGTGTTGTGCTACATTCCCGTTGGGATTTTCGTGATTTTTCGTTTGTTATTTTTCATTTTCTGAACCTGTTCTCAAGCTGTGTGTCAGCGGAGCAAGCTGTGAGGCTCAGCAGGCAGAGGTGGATTCCTCTGGATGGGTTAAGTTGTAAGACCCCAGTGGTTTGCAGAGAAGGATTTCTCTGGATGGCATAAGCTGTAACGCCCAGCGGTCTGTAGGGTTTTGACCCCGAAGCTGTGGATCAGCGAAGCTGTGTATCAGCAGTTGAAGCCACACTCTGGTTTAGAGTGTGGGGTGGAAGTAGATCTTGGGTTTGAGATCGAACCACCTAAAAATCATCTGTCTACTATGCGTTTGATTTGTGGTGCGCATTGTCTTTTACTTCTATTCATCGCTCGGTAGATGATTGTTTAGGGTCTTGTATGAGCTATTTTGTTAGATCTGTGCTAGTTTGGTTATATCTGTGTTTACTCCATTCGTCCTGCAGCAGTTTGTCATAATTTCGCATTTGAGTTGTTGCAGTAAAGTTTTTGTGGGTGACCGATCCATTCACCCCCCTCTAGATCACATATAGACACATTATCTGTAGAGATCTAGTTTCTGCGTGTCCATATATTCCAACAATTGGTATCAGAGTCGGTCTCTGTGCATTCAGATCCAATGATCTACAGAGGATCCTGCTATTTTCATGGTGCATTTCTTAGTGGGTCTGATCTTGCTATTTTTGGTGCTTTAATATTGCTGCTTTGGTGTCCTGCATTTCCTCTATCTAATTCAGTGCATTTCTCATCTCTTGCACTTGATCAAGTCATTCTTCGTTGGCTCATCTGCTAATCTTCCAAGGAAATGATTTTGATCTATGGTTGGAAAACCTGCGTCGGTATGTAAGGTCAACTGATCCTGACCTTTGGAATGTAATAATGCATGGTCCACACAAATTATCGAGAGATAAATCCAAATGAACCAAGAAGGATAGATTGAGGAACTCTGTCAATACTAGAGCATTAAACTTGGTAAAAGCATCAATTGGCAGAGCACTGATCTTATGTATTACATCTTGTAGGTCTGCCGAGAAAATCTTAGAAAAATGGAAGAATGGCAGCTGTAGAAATGACAACCGATGCATGATGGCTCAAGGGAGTGAACATAGCAACAATCAAGATGAAGAACAGGATGATGGTCAAGTAAATATCTTTGAGAGTTACACTTTGGATGATTAGATTGCTGCTTATAATGATCTACTTGAGTCCCATGATTAGTTAAGAAAATAGAATAAAAAATTAAAAAAGAAAATTGATAAAATTGGGTCAGGTAACAGCCCGCGAGGGGCCAGAACGTCAGCTCCCCGAACCACGCCTGGTTGCGGCTCCAGTAGAGGTCCACCCGAACGTATCGCCACGGCTTGGCCAGCTTCTCCGCCAGCGCCGTCAGTTCCTTCCACGCCATGTCCCCCGGATACCCGCCCTCGGGAACGTGGCGCATGTTCTGATCCATGTGCAGCGGCAGGTGCTTGCCGTCCGGCGACAGGATCGTCTCTCTCGGACCTTCCTCGCTGTAGCGTTCCGCGATCACCTGCACCCAGCGGATACGGCCATGCGAGCAGTGGAACTTGTAGTCGGTTATCCCCCGATCGAGCAGCATCTCGGTCACGACCCGGGGCTTCACGAACTGATACGCCCATTCGCCCTTCTCGACGCCGTAGGGCTTGGCCAGCGCGTCTTCCTGGCCAAGGGGCATGGCGGTCTCGATCGGCAGCGCGCGGTCTATGCTCAGCCGGAAAAGGTGCTGGGCACGCGCAAGAAGCGCACGACCGACCTGCGAATCGTGATCGTCGGGACCGACCCGGTCACCCAGCGCCTGGAGACCCGCGTCCATGCGCGCCATGGCGCGCGCTGGCGCGGGCCATGCGACGAATACCTGGTGCTCGATCGCAGCGACCGGCAGGTCGGCCGCCTGCAGACCCCCATCCTGCAGGCCCCGCCGGGCGAGCGCGGGCGCCCCGGCGCCCTGCTGCAGCTGCGGGCCCTCGGGGTCGAGGAGGATCCCACCGACGCGCGCCTGTCGCACCGCTATGGCCGCAGCCTGCGCCAGGCCGGCTGCAACGCCGAGGCCCTGGCGGAGCTGGAGCGTTGCCTCGGCCTGCCCGGGCTGTCCACCGAGGATCGCAACCCGACCCTGCGCCTGATCGGGCTTTGCCACTTCGCCCTCGGCGACGCCGCCCAGGGCCTGGCGTGGCTGAACCGGGCCGTCGACGAGGAGCCGGCCCTGCCGGGCGCCTGGATCGACCTCGCCGCCGCCCACTACCAGCAGCACGCCTGGAACGCCTGCCTGCGCGCCTGCGTCAAGGCGATGGCCACGCCGCAGCCCCTGGTCGCCTACGACCTGCTCTCGCAGACCGGCGCCATGCCGGAAGACATGGCCGCCGTCAGCGCCTGGCGCATGGGGCGGCGGAGCGAGGGGCTCGACTTCGCCCGCCGCGCGGTCGCGCGCGCGCCCGGCAACGCCCGGCTGGTCGCCAATCTCGAGATGATGCAGGCGGCAACGGCGAACAGCACCTGAGCAGGGCTAAGGCGCCGCCGAGACCTCCGGATCGAGCTGCAGGGCGCGGGCATGGTCCGCGGCCGCGCCGGCGGCGTCGCCGGTCGCGGTCCGGGCGGCGGCGCGATGCCAATAGGCCAGGGCGAAGTCGGGCTGCAGCTCGATCGCCCGGTCGAGGTCGCGCAGCGCGTCGGCCGCGCCGCCGGCGGCCGCCAGCCGCTCTTGACCGCGGGCGTCGAGGGCCAGCGGATAGTCCGGCAGCAGGCGGATCGCCTCGTCGAAGTCCGCCGCCGCCGCCCGGCGGTCGGCCAGGGCCAGATGCGCCCGGCCGCGATTGTAAAAGGCCGGGGCGAAACGGGGGTTGGCCACGGCCATGGCCTGGAAGTCCGCCAGCGCCAGGTCGGGCTTGGCCAGGGTCATGTAGGCGAGGCCCCGGTTGAACCGCGCCGTCGCATTGCCGGGGTCGAGGCGCAGGGCGGCGTCGTCGTCGGCGACCGCCTCGTCCATCCGTCCCGCCGCGGCGCGCGCGGCCCCGCGGTTGATCAGCGGCGCGGAGGCGTTCGGCGCAAGCTGCACGGCGCGATCGAAGTCGGCGAGGGCGCGGGCCAGGTCCTTGCTCGCCCCACCACGCCTTCTCCAGCGTGGACACCCGCCCCTCCAGGGTGATGAAGTCCGTCTTGTCGACCTTGTGATCGAGACTGGTCTTCATCTCTTTCACGTCGTCACGGATCTCCCCCAGGAGATCCTTCACGCTGTAGGTGACCACAGCGTCCTCGCCCACCTCCGAAGACATCACCCAGTGCCCTCTCTCAACGCAGCCTTCACGGCAGCCTTGATGTCGGTGTCGTCAATGACGACCTCGACACCCGCCTTCTCAGCCACCTTGCGGAGGTTCCCTCGGATCTCCGTCAGCGCCTCGCCGTAAGCCAGCAGCACTCGCAGGATGTCGTCGGCCTTGCTCATCAGTTCGTCCTCGTCTTCGTTGTTGCTGTAATCGACGCCAGGGATCAACCCAGCGAAATCGAATCGGCCCTTGGCCGACCACGAGCCGACGCCCCAGCTCGAACCTCGTGCCTCCCACGTCGTGCCGTTGCCACGACTGAAGGCCACATGCGTGATGGCATCACGACCGCTGCCCGGACCGTCCCCCACGAACAGCAGCGCACCAGGGATCAGCAGTGCAGCCTCCACGCTGATCCGCTTGGCCCACTTCCACTGGTTGAACGCACCGTCAGGGGCCTTGATGCCGCACTGATAGCAGACCCACTCCACGAACTCGGAACAGTCGTAACGGTCGGGGTTCGGGTCGCTCAGGCGAACCTCACCACCGAAGACGTAGGTGTCGCCGTCGCCCTGCTTGGCAACCTCGATCAAATCCTTCCCAGTGGCCATCAGCCCTCCAACGCCCAGGGCGTGTTCTCGGCCTGCCACTCAGGGTCTTGCTCGGCCAGCAGCCACTCGGGCAGGTTCTCGGTGTCGGTGACGTTCACGTACGGCACGTCTTCGTCTGCGGCGTAACCCAGTCGCTGGGCTTCCTTCAGGGAAGCCTTGGCTGCGTAGTACCGCCGCCACAGCTCGCTGTTCTGTTCGTGCTGCGTGTTGGCCCGCAGCCCCAGCCCCAGGAAGCTGGCCCACGAGGCCAGCGCACGACGCTGGTACTTCTCCTCAGACGGAGCCAGCCGACGAGCACGACCCAGCAGCGGCAGGAACTGGTCGATGACGTACGTGTAGCGGTCCTTCACCACAAGGTCGCCGTTGGCATTGCGCTTCGCCAGCCCCAGCGTCTCCAACGCCTGGGGCAACCCAGGGATGGCCTTGTAGACCAGCGGCAGTTCCTCGGTCTTGTCCGTGAACGGGAGGTCCTTGAAGAACTGCTTGCCACGCCACATCTCCAGCGGCGTCTTCACGATCGGCGTGAGCTGCGACATCGTGTCTCGCAGTGTCTTAGACGGAGACAGCCCCTCACCCAGATAATCATCAATGGCGTTCAACGGCAGGTCGGGCATGTACATCGTGTGCCCCGCACCATCACCACTGCCGAACGGAAGCCTCCAAGCCCCCGCATCCAACAGCCACTTCGGAGTCACCATGTCGAGGTCACTGTGCTGCTCGATGTTCTCCTTCGCCGCCAGGTAGTTGTTGACCCTGCCTGGCTTGCGAGCCATGTCGAGCAACATCTGAGGGATGGCCTTGCGGCTCCAGGTGTAGAACGGGATGATCCTGCGGATCACGTTCTGCTCGAACCCCGTCAGGTCTGAGTAGTCGAAGTGGTACTTGACCATGCGGTCGAGGGCACTACGAGATGCCTCGGCAGCCGATGCTCCCCGCTCGATCGCCTGCTTGTAGGCGTCCGTGAAGTGGGCTCCACGCAGACGGTTCTCCACCCAGTCGTTCCCCCGACCAACCCCACGGCTGATGAAGAAGTTCTTTGAGGCGGGATTCACCGACAACGGGTCAAGGAGGTTGCGGTCGTACTCATGCAATAGACTTTTGATGCCCAAACCTCCTTCCAAGCAAGGCTTCTGGATGGTGGACCAGGAGACCCAGTGTCTTCTGCTGACATTATACTCACCTTGCCAAAAGAAACCTGCAGCCAGCCTTTCCAAAAATTTAATCTCTTTCCGGGGAATAAAGCAGGCAGAAGCAAGGTAGATTGGAATGCTGTTAAGAACAGAGTTTATTAGTATGACTCTTCCAGCTTGAGCCAGGAGCTTGGGTTGCCACCCAGCAAGCTTAGCTTGAATTCTATCCACAAGGTACCTAAAGTCTGAGGCCACATATCTGCCCTTCTTAATAGGGACACCCAGGTAAATAAAACTTTCACTCTGCTGCCTGTACCCAGTAAAAGACCTGATATGTTGAATAGTAGGTGTAGGAGCCTTCGCAGAGATGGAAAAACTGCTCTTGGCTGCGTTAACCTTCTGCCCAGAGCTCAACTCATATCTGCGTTAACCTTCTGCAGGCATTGATGCTGATGAGGGCATCATCTGCATAAAGGAGGTGAGTCACTGGCAAGGCTCCTCTTCGACTGGAGAAACCCTTCAGGGAGCCAGATGCAAACAGAAAAGTCAGCCCCCTGTTTAGTACCTCAGAAGCTATGATGAAAAGGTAGGGGGCCAGGGGGTCCCCTTGCCTAATTCCTCTGCTGGACTGAAAAAAACCAACCACTTGGCCATTGAAATTAATGGAGAACCAGCTATTATGCAACAACATTCCAATAAGTGAGGTAAACCGAGTACAAAAACCAAACCTCCTAAGGACTGCAATAATAAAGTCCCATTCCATCCTATCATAGGCCTTTGCCATATCCAACTTGAGTAATATATTATGCCCACGGATTTTCCTGTTTAAATCTTGCATCATTTCTCTGGCCAGGAATACATTGTCCAAGATTTGTCTCCCCTGGATAAAGGCACTTTGCTCCTTGGAAATAATGCCAGGCAGAAGGGGAGCTAACCGATTGGCCAGAATCCTGGTAATAACCTTGTAGCAAAAATTGCAAAGACTAATAGGACAGAAGTCACTAAAAGAATGAGGATGAATCACCTTGGGTATAAGAACGATTAGAGAGGAAGCCATACCCCTAGGTATGGGGAAACCTCGAAAGAAACCCCGGACTACTTCACAAAATTCTGGGCCAACTGTGTCCCAGACCTCTGTATAAAAAGCACCTGTGAAGCCATCTGGCCCAGGGGAGCTAGATCCATTTAGGCTCTGCACAGCCTCAAAAACTTCAGAGTTATCAGGAACCATACACAGGGAATCATTCTGGGGACTGGTAACTAACTGGGGAATGCAGTTTAGCAGGTCATGATCAACAACATGATCCTCAGAAGTGAATAAAGCACTGAAATAACTGCCAGCAGCCTGTTTGAGAACCTCAGCATCTTCACACCAGGCATTGGAGCTTCCAACCTTCAAACGACTGATCATATTCCTTCTGCGATTACCTTGAGCAACAGAGTGGTAGAAGGCAGTATTTCTGTCACCATTCTCAAGCCAATCCACCCTAGATTTCTGATGCCAGAAGATCTCCTCCCTCCTTAGGGCTTGGAGAAGATGAGCATTAGCAAGGTTGAGCCTCCCCCTATTGCTGGGAGAAGGATGCAGGTCGAAATGCCCCTGCTGAATTTCCAGATCAGCTTTTGCAGAGGAGATAGCAGAATTAAGGTCCCCAAACACCTCCTTATTCCAACTAGAAAGAGCCTTCTTAACCTCCTTCAGTTTCTGACACAGCTTCATAAGAGGGTTGGGGTGGGAACAGTCAGATTGGAGCCATGCTGTCTTAACTGTTTGCTTAAAGGACTCATGAGTAGTCCACATTTTTTGAATCGGGATTGACCCGGTTTAATGTCCATCCGGTCGTCCGTGGGAGGTTCGCTACTAATAAGCGGATCCCACGGGCGCAGTGGTGTCGCAAACAGACAGTAGGAATGTTCCCCTCCCCGGGACAGCCACGACTCACTGTCGAGACAACTAAAACGGCGCGGCAAGGGCGCAAAACAAGCTGAGCCGGTAGTAAAACTGTGATAATTGCAGTATACATATGCATATACTTGTATGTATATATACGTGGTTTAACAGGTTAGCGAGGCGATTACGTAGAGGACTTGGAGGAGGCATATGCGTGCGGCTTCCTCTTCCCCTTTGTTCATGGCCAAGAACAGGAAGGGCATGGGAGGACGAGCCCCGGGACCGACCGGGGAAAAGCACATGTATGTGCTCCTCCGGTGGGGGGAAACCTTCGGCGTATTAACGGGAGAAGAACCCCGGGGGAGGTGAGAACATTTACTGTAGCCCACGGAACCCAGGAGCGTACTCAACTCTGGGGAAGAACAGGGCGCAAAAGGGGCATGAGAGCTTGGTCCGGCGCCGGCACTGTAGCACGACGCCGGTTCAAACCTCACAAACAGCAAGCGCGCGATACGTAGGAATCTTATCTGAGGCGACGATGGGAGGGGACTAGATGAAATGAGCTCTGTTCCGGCGCCGCTACTGTAGCACGACGTCGGTTCAGAGACTCACGGAGAGCATACAGTGCATACACTAATCCGGAAAGGGAAGATGCGTAACGTCTGACCCCAGATGTATTGATGCAATCACGGGTATTGCTCACGCTATGAGAAGAAAATTGAATGCATATATGTGTATTGCATATTATGGTGCCGGCGTTGTCGCACGGACACCATTTACATTACAAGGGGAGCTCGAGATTTCAACGGAAGATGCAGAGAGATCTTGAGATGGTGAGAAGGGGGCTCTAGCTCATATCATCGCCATTCCTCCCTTACTCACTTACATTGTATCCGAAAAGAAAGAACAGAAAGGGGGAAGAAGCTCTACAGAGAGAAGAATCAGAGGAGGGGGGGTCGGCCTGAACTGTGGCGACCCACCTGGCAGACGAAGCGACGAAGCCTTTCCCTCTCCGGCGTCGGGAACTTCGGATAGGGCAGAGGGTCACTGGGAGCTCCCGGGTGCTTCCTCTCCAAGAAACTTCTCTTCCTCCCTCTTCTCTCTCTGGCTCCCGTCTAATTTTTTCTTCTCTTTTTCTCCTCCCTCTAATTTCTTCTGTCTCTCTTTTTTTATAGGGCAAAGTTCCCCGGCGCCACCAAAGGGCGCGCCGGGAGGGACCGCGCCGGGAAGCAGGTGGGGCGCGCCGGGGAAGGTCGCGCCGGGTAAGGTGAGGCGCCGTTTCAATGACGTGTCGACTTGCCTGTGGCGCCGTTTCAAGGCGTTTACTTGCCGAACTTCGACCGATGAGTCCGGGGATGGTTCCGGAGGTCGCCATTTGTGATTGCTCGTGCCAGGACTCTTGCGGGACCTTGGCGAGGGGGTTGACGAAACTTTCGGTGTGCCGTACGGCTTAGATCCGAACTTCGTGTGTATCTGGTTCGAGTGCTAAGGCCTTCCGTTGACACGACCTCCACCACCGTGGCTCGTGCTTTTGGCTCGGCTCGACTCGTGTTCAAAGCTTCCGTGTGGAATGATATTCTGCCTAGACCGGCGATCATTTGGCCTCTGACGGGCCTTCTTTTGCAAGAAGCCGAACCCGTGCCGGGTATTCGGATCCTTCCGTTGCCGAAGCTTCCGGCCTCCGTTTGCGAAGGTCGTAGGAGCTCTTCTTACTCAGGAGAGTCTTCATTAGGGCGGGAGACCGCCGGGTGAACCACCGTCCTTGGTCGGGCTTATGACTCAAAGAAAATATGAAAATTACATGCCATGACTCAGAAAAATGTGGCGAACATCATGGAGCACTGCTGGCAAATAACGGGATCCTCGAAAAAATATGGGATGGTCGGTGATGTCCCCATCAGACAAGGGTCAATGATGGTTTGTTCATCGACATTGGTTAAATGCCCACGCAAATGGTATATTTTCTTTCATTAACGAGGACGAAAGGTCCAGGCTAATGGAATACTGACTGATCTTGTCGATGATGACAAGGGTCAGAGCTGGTTTGTTCATCGGCATTGGTTAAATGCCGAAGCAAAGAAGGGTTTATTCATTAACGAGGATGAAAGGTCCAGGTTAATGGGATACTGATCGGTCTTGCTGATGATGACAAGGGTCAGAGTTGATTTGTTCATCAACACTGGCTAAATGCCAAAGCAAAGATGGGTTCATTCATCGGTGGGGATGGAAGGTCCAAGTCGATAGTTTAAGAGAAGTGGCTCTCCAGTGGGACTCATGGTGAATATCCCCTTCGAAGTTCCATGCGGGTGAAGGTAAAGATAAACTTTTAGTTACCACCTTGCTGACCCAAGTGCCCTTTCGGGTTTTCACTGGGGCCAGCCCCCTCTTGCTTTTGCCCACGTGTCCTTTCGGGTTTTCACGTGACGAGGTATCCGATTTTGCCTATAGTGCCCTTTCAGGTTTTCGTCACAGTCAGGTTATAGCCATTTTTTTCCTTGTTCGGGACGTTTGAACAAGGCTGGTGAGGCACCTCTATTTTAAGCCTCATCATTCTTTTTTTTTAACATAATAACGAGCCAGCGTATGATGCTTCATTCTAACCGTTTGGTTTATGCGTGTGGTAATGACATATGGTTATTGGCTAGGGCACAAAGCCTTGCGCCGAAGAAGAGTGTGTTCATTGGGAAAGCAATGCCAATGCAAGGAAAGATTTATGCACCGATTCAGACGTAAGGTTCGTAATGGCGATAATGTGAATATATCAGTTAGGACATAAAGCCTTGAACCAAAGAAGATGTAGCAATTGACCTCCACGTAATGATGATGGAGGAGAGGTGAGTCCGTCCGACCGGTTGTCCATATTTAAGTATCCAGGACGTGCATTCGGACGTTGTTCGAATTGCATATTAGAGGACAGAGAGTTGTTGGCCGCAGAGATATATGTTCTCCTGAACTGTGCTGAGATTGAACTTTATGTTGAGTGAGTCCTCAACTCCACAGGTGCTAAAATTTATAAGCATCTTGACATTCTTCCTCCCATTTACGGTGATGTTGCATTCATCATTGCAGGCAATTTGATTCAGAATTAATTACTCAATGTCCACGCCTCAATGACTTGGAGGTTCAAAATGAACGAGAGAGATATTTTGCCAGATGGCTTAAAGGTCAAGTAAGTGCCAATCTACCAATTCCACAAAGCTTGAGGTGTATGCAAGTTCAATTTAAAGTAACGTGGTTTATATTCATAGGTTGAAGAAGGTTATGTTACTGATGAAAGAGTCTGGGTGATAAGTTATGGGCCTTCGAAGGTCGCGCATGCCTATCCAGGTTTTTTTGTGAATGGTTATAGATTTCACACCAGAGATTATGGACGAAATAAGTCTACGATGAATAGCGGCGTATGCGTGAAAGGTAGTACTTACAATGAAAATGATCTTGATTACTATGGTATTCTTGAGGAGGTCATAGAATTACAGTATGTCGGACAAGACAACCATATATTCCTTTTTAAGTGTCATTGGTTTGATCCTAATTCAGTTCGAAACGACGCAATATATGGGATTGTCGATGTCAAACATAGATCCAAATTGAATACCTATGAGCCGTTCATTTTGGCCGAACAAGCCTCAATGGATTCAATAAAAGTCAACAAAATCAATAAACCCAACAAAATCAATCAACTCAATAAACCAAGTAAACCCTAGTAAACCTAATCAATTCGATAAAGTCAAACAAACTAATAAACTTAACAAATCAATAAACCTAATAAAACAAACTCAATAAATCAATAAACCTAACAAACTCAATAAATCTAAACAAATGAGCCAACAAGAAGACCCCTTCACTTTGTCTCGGACCTTCCGTCTGAGCAATGTTTGTTGACTCGGACATCTTGTCGGGTCAGCGTCTATATCCTATCCTGGCCTAGACCTAACGTCGCTGTTAGATTGGTTGACTTTGACACGACGTCAGGTTGGCATCTATCCTACATATTTTGCCCTTGTTTCAAAACCTCCGTCTGAGCAACGTTGGTTAATCTTGACATCTCATCAGGTGGACGTCTTTATCCAACCCTGGGTCTGGGCTTCTCATCCTCGCTGAGCTTGTTTACTTCGACGTTCTGTCAGGCCAACGTCTGTATTTTGTTCTGCCCATGCCTCAAACTTTGTGTCAGAGCAGGGCTCGCTGACTTCGACATTCCATCCAGTCAACACCTATCCTATATTCTTCCCTTGGCTTAGGCCTCAGGCCTCTGCCAAGTTTGTTGACTTCCATATGACGTCAAGTCAACACCTATCCTATATTCTTCCCTTGGCTTAGGCCTCACACCTTTGCTAAGTTCGTTAGCTTCGACATAACATCGGGTTAACATCTATATCCTTCCCTTGGCTTAGACCTTACGTCTCTGCCAAGTTCATAGGCTTCAACATGACATCGAGTCAACACCTATCTTATATTCTTCCCTTGACTTAGGACTTACATCTCTGCCAAGTTCGTTGGCTTTGACATGACGTCGAGTCAACATCTACATCCTGTATCCTTCCCTTGACTTAGGCCTTACACCTCTGCCAAGTTCGTAGGCTTCGACATGACATCGAGTCAACACCTATCCCATATTTTTTTCCTGACTTAGGCCTCACGTCTCTGTCAAGTTCATTGACTTCGACATAACGTCAGGTTAACATCTATATCTTATATTCTTCCCTTGGCTTAGGCATCATGCTTCTGCCAAGTTCGTTGGCTACGACATGACGTCGGGTTGACATCTATTGTCACGCCCCAAGCGCGGAAGATAACTCGGAAGTGGCGTGACGATGCCTACAATGATCAAGTCAATCAGAGCGTTGTGCATTCAACACATCCAGACAGAGTGCGCAAAATATAATTAACCCAAGATTTATTCATAACTATGTTTCCCTCAATTAGTATGAAGACTAACCGAGTAGAAATTACAATATTTGACTCAAGAAAATAAAAATTACATAAATGACTAAGGACAATTAGGACTATAGACTCTTGATAGATGAATGGCTCTAATGATCACTCTTGCTCTTCCCCATTCATGCTATATTCTTCGTCATCGGACTTACCTGAAAAGGAGGGAAAAACTATATGAGCGAACGCTCAGTAGGGGTAAATTTTCAAGTACAAGCATTGCTTTAAGTAATTTACCAATTTCCATGTAATGCAATAAGCTATGCATGTTCGCATGAAAACGACTCTAGAGAGAAAGTACTTAATCGTGTTCAAGTGAAGGTAAAAAGTATGATGAACAAGTAGCAATCATGTATTTCAAGATAGCAATGTCAAGTGTACAAGCAAGTAATATAGTTCAAGTCATGAATTGGCTATCAATCAAGCAATAACAAGTAAATATACCCTTTTTCGGGTCACGCAAGTCCAGTCATGTCATGTCATGTAGATTCAAGAACTTTGTGGAATGTCTCGAGATAGACAAGTACTTTGGTGCAATGCCACACGTTGACCTAGTCAACTTCACTATTGCCAATCAGTCAAAACACACTCAACACACAGCAGTCTACTCACTGCTGATCAAGGCCAGAGGAGACCCAACACACCATGCCTCCGCCTAACAAACCCCTCATCAGGACCCCTTCACCCATCATTACCCCTGCTCCACTAATTATTCCTCCACCTTGACCACTTAAACCCCTTCTCAAGCTCATAAACAACCCTACAGAGGTGTAAAAGTCATAGGCTATGGTGCTCTAGAGTGGAAGGATCTTCCACCTAGTTTTCCCCTAGAATAGTTAGGCCCAAGAGCAGTTCCCGTAAAAAAGAGGCACGGAAGAGCAACTAGAAGAATCCACCCCGGGACACAATATGACTTGTTGAAACATTTGGATAAGACACCGGCTCAGATCTCCATTCGCAAACTAATTAAGAGGTCCAAGACCCATCAGGAGGCCTTGATGGAGTACCTTCAGAAAGTAATGGTGATTGAGGATCTCCCTGTGGAGAAGATCTCGTCGGCGTTGACGCCGACAAGTACACAACCGGCCATCACATTTCAGGACCACGAGCTTGTCCCTCAGAAAGCTCAAAAATATGCTTTGTGTATTATAGTGAAGATCAACAGGATGTCCGTGAATCCATGCTTGGTGGATACGGGTGCATCAATCAATGTGATTTTCGTGAGCACCCTCCAATTATGTGGGGCTGACATAGAACAAATAAGGCCTTCGGCGATCACAGTCACGGTGTATGATAACAATAAAAGGCCATCGAAGGGAATGATTACTCTTAATGTAGAAGTGGGCCCTGTCATGGTTCCCACAAAGTTCCACATCCTCGACATGGACCCGACATTCAAAGGCATATTAGGTCATCCCTACATAGAGGCAATGAATGTTGTCCCTTCAACCAACCACTAATGCTTGAAATTTTCAAACAAGGGACAGATTGTCAAAGTGTTTAGCATGCCCATCCTTCCTATGGTGGATGCTATCACCACTTCCTTGCCCTCTGTTTGGCCGACCCACAGGCCTATTCTTTCGCTGCTGGATGTGAGTGCCCTAGCAACACAAAGAAAGTCACTTCTCATGCCAACGCCACGTCTCCCTTTCTGTTCTAAGGGTTAGGAGATCATGAGGAATATCGACTATCAACAGGGCAAAGGCTTAGGGGTAAAACTACAGGGGAGGCTGAGACGGTTGAAGAAAATAAGGTTAATCCTTAGAGCTGGTCTAGGCTTTGAAGGGCCATTTGAAGTAGATGGAAAACCCCTTACATGGACCTTATACTCTCATTTCAAGAAGGGGCCTATCGTTCAGATGGGGGATTACCCACAAGAAACACACAGGGAGTCACAAGTTGCCTACTTAGCTGATGGTTGCTCAAGGGCCCTAAAAAGAGGAAAGGTTGATGACCGGATTGTGAATGGAACAAATAGTTTGACATACAATACATTTCCATCGCATTGCAAAGCATGTTCTCACCTCCGCACTTAGAAGGGTCATCTTTGATCTCTGAGATGCCAGGAGATGCCACAACTGTTGCCAGAACTCCAATCCATCCTCGCCAAGAGGACGTTGCCATCGACGGATCATTATCCGTCATTTTCTCTATCAATTCTCTCCAGCCTTTTTTGCTAACTTCCTCCTGGGCCAGACGGTTATCTAATGATCTTCCCGGGTACCCTTCTCTATGCACATCCGGAGGTTCCGAAAGAAGAGGAAGACACGGGTCTGGAAACCCAGTGATGAGGGAATGCAGATGCATGCGGATGCAATGCGATGGATGTAGTAGATGCATGGAATGCATGAAATGCATGGAATGCAGAGGATGTGAAGAACACGAGGGATGAGAGGATGTCGCGCAGGTCAGACCTAAACTCTATTTATAGGGTTCACCTAAGGTTTAAGAGATTAGATCGAATTTAGAGTCCTAAATCGGGGTAAAATTGACCTCTAGAGAGTTCTAGAGAGTCTTCCATGCCAGATAGCTTCAATCCAAGGCAATTTGGTTGCCAAAGATCCACACTTTTCACGTTTATTTAACTCACAGAATCAGGGTAGCTTAGTGGTCATAGCAGGACCGCTAACGTGCTCTGGCGGTCTCGCGATAGATCGCCAATTGGCGCTTAATCTGAAAAATTCAGATTTTTCCTGTTTAACCCTATATTTGGCCTATTTATCCAGAGATTAATCCCAATTACGTTTCTATAATTGGTCCTGGGCTTAAAAAGTTAGGTTTTGGGTCTTTTGGGCCTATTTAGGTAGATTTAATACCTATCATAATATCTGGGCTTTTAAGTATTTATTAAATAGGCCTTTATTCTGTTAAGTCTACTTATGACTTAAATGATTATTTTTAAATTTTGAAAATTCTTTGTAAATTCAAAGAAAATTTAGGGATGCTACACCCTCCCCCATTTAAGGGAATTTAATCCCCAAATTCAATATATGGAATTCTTGAGGAGAGTGTACTTACATTCAAACATTTCTAAAAATCTCTTGCTCATAGCTTCTTCTATTTCCCATGTTGCCTCACGTGGCCAAGATTTACTCCATTGGACTTTAACTATGGGAATACTTTTATTTCAAAGTTGATGTACTTCTCACTCAATTATCTTGAGCGACATTTGCTCGTATGTCAAATCTTCTCATATCTCCAAGTTTTTAGAAGTAATGACATGGAATGGGTTGGGGACATACCTTTTTAGCATTGAGATGTGAATGACATCATGAACTCTTGCTAATTGAGGAGGTAAGGCCAGTAGATAAGCAACCTCACCAACCCTTTCAAGAATTTGAAAAGGGCTTATAAATCTTGGAGTAAGTTTGCCTCTGATGTTGAATCTTTGGATACCTTGACTCGGAGAAACCTTGAGGAATACATGGTCTCTTATTTGGAATTTTAGGTCACGCCTTTAATTATCAGCATAAGACTTTTATCTATCTTGAGCCACGTTGAGTCTTTCTTGAATTAGCTTGACTTTTTTAGTAGTATCCCGAATGAGTTTCGGGCCTAGAAATAGCTTTTCCCCAATCTCACTCCAGCATATAGGTGAGTGAAAACTCCTAGCATATATGGCTTCAAATGGTGCCATTTTAATGCTAGCTTGATAGTTGTTATTGTAGGAGAATTCCACTAAAGGTAAGTGGTCGTGCCAATTCCCTCTAAAATCAAGTACACATGCTCGGAGCATATCTTCCACCACCTAATTGGTTCTTTCAGTTTGACCATCGATTTGTGGGTGGAATGCGGTGCTAAAATTCAACCGGGTCCCTAATGAATGTTATAGATCCTTCCAGAATTAAGATGTGAATCGAGGGTCTCGATCTGATATTATGGTCACAGGGACTCCACGTAGTTTCACAATTTCCTTTACATATAAGGCAGCCAAGACATCCATGGACCATCTACTCTTTATAGGTAAAAAGTGAGCTGATTTGGTCAAACGGTCAATGATCACCCAAATATCGTCATATTCTCCTCTTGACTTAAGTAGACCCATGACAAAATCCATCTGGTGCGGGACGACGATGTGGACTCGACGCCAAGGTGAGACGCACACCTAGGACTCTAGCAAGCTCGCACTCGTCCCTAGCGAGGGAAGCGATCGGACGTGCACGGTTGAGAAACCGACGATGAGTCTTGGGTGGTCGGCTCACTCTCGTGCTCGGAATGAGTCACGGGACGGGTTCTCACTCACAACTCACAGCCCTGCCTCTCCACTCCTCCCTTCATCTACCTCACCTGCAAACATGAGTCGTGCCTCCAAGCCCATCACTCTTCCCCATCCCCACCACCAAGCACCTTGCCCCATCTGAGAACCCAGCCCCCACCATCGCCATGCAAGTAGCAGCTACCCTGCCTTCCCATCTTAGAACCTAGCACCCATGTGAAGCCCACCGGCGGCCTCCCCTTGCTCCCTGTCTCTTCTCCTTCATCTCTACCTTCTCCCTCCCCCACCGCCAATTCTCCCTTGCTGCACATACGTGTATCCTCCCCCACTCCCTTTCTCCTTCCCTCTAAACTACACCTACACTCCAGTCTGTCTTGCCGCAACTTCTCTCCCTTATCACCCAATCACTCGATAGCCCACCTCTCCGCCCTCACAGCCGTAGGCGTTGGCCTCCCCTCTCACCCACACACTCACTGTTCGCCCCATCTCTCTCTCATAACCCTTCATGCACCTGCGTCCCACCTCCACTGCCTTTAGCAATGCCACTACCCTTCCCACCATGGAGCACGCCCGCAGGCCCTCCCTCTCACTAGTCACTAGCCCATCCAGTCCTCGCCTGCAACACCATCGGAGCCACCTCCTTCCCCCCTGTCCACCGTGCAAAGCCACCCCACCTCCATCTCCTCCCTGCACCGTCATCGTAGCCACCATGCAGGATTGGCCGTAAGCCCGCTGCTGCAACCGCCCTGCGCCACAGTCTGCAGCCCACGTCACCGTCGCTCCCCAAGCACTCTCACAAGCACCGCACCGTGCTGCACTCCTGCCGCAAGGGTCGAGCAGCTCCCCTCGTCGTCCCAGTCCGGCCACACCGCCCCTCCAAGCTATATGCTGAGCTCCGGCAGGCAGCACGGCACGTCGCTCCACCTCTCTCCAAGCACGATCACCTACGGGGCACAGCGTCTTCGCCGGCATCGTCCAGTCACTCCCCCGCACCCTTCGCTCCTCGGCAGCATTCCGAATAGCCATTCTCGCCACCACGGGGCCAACGCCCGGAGGCCCTCCAGCCAGTCCTCGCCAGCAGAGTCTTCCCACCCAGGCTTGGCGAGCACGTGAGGCGTCGCACCGTGTGGCCTTCCTGCCAGCTGCATCAAGCAGACTCCTCACCACCTCGTGCACATGCCGCTGCCTTCGAGCACGATCACCTCTCAAGCTCGACGACATCCACAGTGCGGCGAGCACGCGGGCCTCACGGCAAGCATGGCACCCTGCCAGGCAACTCTTGTGTAGTGCCCATCCCGCTGATGACGCAACGCTTCAACGGTCGAAGCTGCAGCCATCCCCCCCAGCACGTCGTCGGTGCTCGAGCCCCCAGGCCAAGTACGTTGGCGAGCACGACGCCCCTCCCACGCCGCCGTCCCTCTCCACAACTTGCAACGTCACCGCTGCCACTGTTCCCCTACACAGTCATCGCTCTCCCTCTGGCAGGCGACTCCTTTGATGTCCCTACATCGACAGCAAGTTACTCACTGGCTTCCCTTCCCCTACTCGCCACTGCCACAGCCTTGTCGCACTGGCGCTCACCTCGCCGAGCACACTGCCACTCTTCTGAGCACGGTGGCAACCACGAGCATGGCGAGCTTGCAGTCCGAGCGTGGTGGTCACAGCATTCGGCCATGCCAAGGCATCTGAACACGGCACCGTCGTCCCCCCGACCACGGTACTCACCCTCACCTGAGCACGTCACGACCCCCGAGCTCCGAGCACGACCCCTCCGGCCTCCGTCGTCATGTAGCTCAGTCGTGAACTACGGTGGCCGCACCTCGCTCCCTTCGTAGCTCGACGGTGTTGCTCCGCCCCAGCACGCTAGAAACCTGCCGAGCATGGTCGACGGTCTGAACTGAGCAACCCTTACTTTTGGCCCGTGAAGAATCAAGGTAAGGAGTCTGAATTTTGGGTAAGTTCTTTAGAGTTATTTGTTTCTAATATTAAGGACTTACTACCCTCCAATTTTCATGCTAGGAGGACGAGTATCCAAGGAGATAGAAGCCTCCAAAGTCGCTGATTTCATCACAGCAACCCAGAATTCAGAACAGAAGGGTATTGAAGATCAAGGAATTAGAGAACCAAAATGAGATAATTAGGGTTTAAGCCTTTAGAACTTTTTATTCCCCTTAGTTTCATCTTCCTAACCCTCAAGTTTCACGTCCATAGGTCAAGTGGTTGAGGAGTTAGAGCAGCTTGAAGTTGCTGCAAAATCACAAGGAGAAGAGGAGCTAGGGCAAGCCTTAGAAGATCAAAGGAAGAGTTAAAAGCTTGGTTAAGAGGTAGGTTATCTCATGAATGGTAAAAACATCATGTTTAGGGTTAAAAGCCTTGATGGTAATTGATTCCAAGCATCCTTGACTGTTAAGTTCATGTTTCTACATCATTCTAGACATACATGCATGCTTTAGCCTAAACCAAAGTTAAAAAGGACATTCTCTTGTTAAAACATTATATCATATGCATCTAGATGACTTTATTTTGTTGGTCATGGTTCATATAGTCAAATTAGAGCATGTTTTAAATCGTAGTTTTCATATTTTCTATTTTCTAGTAGTAGAGGACTTAACGGACCAGAATCAGTCTGTTATATTGCTTAACGCACAGGGACTGATCCGTTATACTCTCTGTACGTGCTTTAAGAGGTTTGTTAACCATAACAGATCTACACTAGTCTGTCATGCTCTATGATGCCCCTGTACCAGTCTGTTATGTACACTGTGTTCTGTCAACTGGGACAGGATTGGAAACAACCCATTTAACTTATAAGTATGTCTAGTTAATTAGATTTAACCTATTTCTCATGATTTTATGTTTTAGTAGTGAATCATGATTAGAATTGCATGTTTCATGGTACTTACAGTTATTTTTGAAACATATGTTAATTTCATGCCAAAACTCTATAGTTTGTATAAAATACATGATTTAGAAACTATTGTAATGACAGAGTTTTATGATGGGTTTTCACTGATACATATTCTTTCTCATCTATAGAGTCATTTTCTTTAACTATATGGCGCATATTTCGGTATGTGTCCATTAGTTCACACTTTTTCACTATAGGAACATTTTCTTGGACTTGAGGACCTCTCCATTGGATATTCCGTCCAATGGATTAGGAAATCTTGTTCAAGACCTCTGTAAGTCACCGTGAGCCTGGGATTCCCACTAGCATGCCGTACTGGTTGTACCATTAAAGTCTAATTACTTAGAGTTGTCTAGAAATTATCTAGAAAAGTACTTACCGAAGTTTTAAATTCTGTCCATTTAACGCCCTTGTGCTAGACCGTTAAGCCATATAACGGTATGGTCCAGACGCGTTAAATATCACTGAGTCCAATCCTTGTTCTTCTGGATTTAGCCCAGTTTAACGGTCTAATAGTAGCCCGTTATGTTCTTTAACGGTCCATAGATAGTCCGTTATACTTCTTGTGTAGATTAACCCAAGGTTGACCTAAGGGTTGATATTCCAAAGTTCCAATATGGATTCTATGGTCTAGGACTTGTCATATTGTCCAAAAGACATTTCAATAATTGATGGAAGATAAGAAATATACCGTTATGCTGTCGAATTTATCTTATAAGCATAACTTAGTCTTAAATCGTTCTTGATTTCTTATATTCAAATTGAAGCATTCATTTATTGATAGTTGTTGTTATCATCACATTATTGAAATTGTTACATTACTGGCCGTACTTTCTTCCCGACAGTCAAGGGACAGTCACTATGCAACTAGAGACAAGGACGCTGACAGTTCTAGATTGAGTCGTTAGGGGACTATCGCAGTCAGGGAAGGCACCGCACCCAGTCACCTGAACCGATCGATCCAGAAACCACCGACACACAGACACCGTCCTAGAACACAAACCTAGGACAAACCAACGCACAAACGAACACTGAACAGCACAACGGCCATCACGGCCACAATAGGACTATAACGCTCCTCTATAGGTGCGTTACCTGCTCTGATGCACCAGGGTAGGGGTGTTAGGGCAACAGGCCTACAACTATGACTCAAACAACGTAACGCACCAACCAACGTGCGTTACACCACCTGACGCACCAGGATAGGGGCGTCAGAGCCAACAGACCAAAACCTAAGGCTCGCACGATGTAACGTACCACATTAGGCGTGTTACACAATCTGACGCACCCAGCTAGGTCCGTCAGAGCCAACCAATCGACGTAGTTTTTGAGGAAGACATGGTCTTCGAGGAACTGACAGACACAGTCCTCTGGAAAGACCAGACTGTGATGCACCTCCATTGGTGTGTTACAGTCATGTAACGGTCCTTGGAGGGTCATCGTAGAACCTGATTAGTATGCTAGAACCACGGGTCGGCCCGTGATTTGCTGTAGAGAGGCTGGAATATGCACGCCTACAAGGTGTTTGGGAGAATGCCGAATGCGCGTGCGTGAGCCTTATACGCGTGCTACTGGCCTTTGTAGCCTATGGTTGACTTGATTTGGTCCCCTTTTGACCTTGAAGGGTTGAGAGAAGGCGTCTCAAGGTGAGCCTCCTATCCTTTTCACTGGGTGCCACGTGGCATGGCTTAAAGTCAGGGCGCCCCTGGGTTAGCCCAGGCGGCCGTGTAGAGTGCGGGCAAAGCCCGTAGTTGAGTGGTCAGGATTGGTCCCGGTTAGTTGCTTGTATAGTCGTGTGTCATGGCAAACTGGTCAGGCCCCCTGGTGGGGTCTAGGGAGTTGTAGAAATGGCTTGGTAGCCCACGCCTTAAAGGTGTTCAGGAATATTCTTGAACCTTTCTTTCTTGGCGTTTTACTGGGAAATTATCTGGGTACAACAAATGCCCCCCACGGGGCGTGCGTCGGAGGCAGAGACGAGGGCGTACGGCCCGTGAGCCCCTTGTTTCGAGTCATTGTAGTTGTATTTTGACACTTCATGTGCCTTTGCCTTGTTATGTTGTACATATTGACTTTTTGGTGTGCTGACCATTTTTGTGTGCCCCATTTTGTAGCTATGGCAGGATTTGGCAGAGATGAGCAGGTCACAAGGTGTGTGTCTTGGGAGGAGGACCACTGGGTATGGCAGACTGACCGATCGATGCCTCCTTTGGGTTCACCCGTGATCAGCGTGGCCGGTGCAGAGCATCTGGACTTGGGTCACATGATAGTAGCTGAGGGCCCAGTTGGCGAGAGGGTAGTTGGAGTTGGGACTGTGGAGATGGCCCAGATTTTGGAGGCAGGCAGTCTATATACCTATGACTGGAGTGGCGGTTACCCCATGGAGTTTCCCCTGGACCGCCACCTTTTTGAGTTCATTAGGAGCTACTTTCCTCCTGGCATGGAGGAGGATGACTCACAGGTCACTGGAGCCCGTCGCCAGCTTGAGCGGGCCATTCTGATAGGCAGGGACAGCCTGCATGGGGTCACGTTCTATAGCTATTTGAGCTTTTCTGGGGACTATTGGAGGCAGTGTCAGTTTCCTAGTGCTGAGTGCCTGGGGTTCTTCAGTCGGGCAGAGCAATTCAGTGTCAGGGTTGGGTCGATAGGACCTGCTTCTTGGGACCTACACGGGCATCATTGGACTGAGACAGAGGGGATAGCTGGGCTGGTGCTGGAGCCTGTCGGCCTGCAGTACGCTGGAGAGGGCTATGATGACCACAACATTCTGGATAGAGTCATGCAACAGACTATTATCAACTGGCATGGCTGCTGGGCAGTGATCCCATCACACTGGTATCGTCAAGGGGCCACCGAGTGGTTGATGGGGATTATGCACCATTACCAGGTACTACTCAATAGAGTTGGGATTAGGTACGCTGTCACTGCTGCATTGTACGTGTACCCCTTCTACATTGGGCTGCTGTGGGCGCTGTTGGAGTGTTTTAACCGCAGATGGAACATGGTGGCAACAACGGAGGGGGAGACCTCACTTGACTTGTGGTCTCTATTCCGGATCTCTGGATTGCCGATCAGTGGCGAGGGGTATGAGGAGGTGGTACTGGATGATCTCCATCACAGTCTTACCGACGGACAGGGGCGATACTGAGTTCCACATAGTTACCAATATCTTCTGAAGACCTGGAGGGACTTGGCCCTAGCAGGGAGAGACCGAACTGCATAAACTCCCATGTGCCTTTGAACGTGTGGGTTCGCCATTTCTACAACGGCCCCTTTTGTTTTTATCAAGAGTTTGCCAGGGATCAGACTCCGTGGGAGGAATACACTGAAGTGGAGCTACGATTTTGGATGTACTCCCGATATATTTATACACCGCAGGAGGGGTGGAATCCCCATGGTTTGCTGGACGTGACACACCTGGCCGCTTACTTGGCGTACTGGCTTGTGACATTCGTGGTCTCGCACGGGGAAGACGGCCTACTGAGGGCTGAGCTGCTGTGGCCAGTGTGCTTGCTGGCGGAGGAGCGACAGTTGGCCTTGGATCCTGTCGCGCTGGCCAGTGTTTACCAGGGGCTGGGAGTTCAGGCGACGCACCCGGCGCCTAGAGGGAGGAGTCTGCTCTTGCTGACCACAACCGGAGTGCATGGGTCAGACTGTTATTTTCGGGGCTGGTGATACGGGAACGGTAGCAAACCCAGTGGTACCCTTGCTATTCAGCTTCACTGGGTAGCCCGATGGAGATGCCGAGGCACAACTAGAGCGGGCTAGGAGAGCCCTTTGTTACCTACCCGACCGGGGTGAGGAGGGGTTGCCGCTCGACAGCGCCATTGGGGACTCCAGCCTATTTCTGGGGACGTTGAGTGGAGGGGCGGCCAGTGCCCACCCACATCAGAGAGAGCAGGAAGCCGTGCTGCGGACAGAGTGGGTGATGAGCACCCGACCATTGGTGTTGGCACTTCACCGGTCCGTGACCAGTTCCCTAGAGCCGTACTACCCGTACAGGTTCTCTCGAAACTTTGGCTACGACTAGGGGATCCGTCGAACCAAGAGTTCCCTTTGACGGGCCGACAGTACAGGGGGAAGGACACGCACTTATTAGTGACAGCGTAGTGGGACTTCTACTACCGCCGGGAACCGGAGCGGCTTCCGATGCCAGGATAGGGGCACCGAGGACGGTTCAACGTCTACTACACCAGGTGGTGGTTCGAACACAGTCACTTGTACTGGCAGAAGGGCTCCATGATTTGGAAGGTAGAGGAGAGTCATTTGCTGAGGAAGGATTTGCCTCCTATTCCACTGGACGACGGGTACCTGAGAACCCACGTCGCCCAGATCCGTCGTGAGGTTGAGCGGCTGGTGGAGCAGTGGCCCCAGGGCAGTCGAGGCTCGTCATTCGGGAGTCGGGGCACTAGTGGGGCACTAAAGCTCCTAAGGCAGGCATTGGCAGTAGTGGCAACGACTGGGGTGAAGGTGCCTTGACCGAGGGCACTGAGGTCCTGGTGGACCCAATTTCTGGCCGATTGCAGCTTTAGGAGCAGGGGATCACTGGACCGTGTGCTCCCCGAAGGGAGCTTTGCCGATACAGCTGTGGATGACTGGAGGTGGCACATCGGCCACGTGATAGGGTCAGCTGGACCCGTGGAGTTTATATCCCAGATCGAGTGTGCCCACACTCTGAGGGACATTCGGGAGGCCGTTGCGAAGGTGGCCAGGGCCCTGGCGCTGAGGCCGGAGTAGCTAGTGCCCTTGCTGTTGACCCCCTTCGGGGCTTTAAGTAAGGTTCTTTCTTTAGCATAGTGCCTTAGCTTGGTTGCTTTCTGGGACATGTGACTGAGGCATTGTATGTTGCTGTGTTTGTTGACAGGTTCTGCGGTAGAGGGGGATCACCCCTCCACGGAGGCCTCCTCAGGGAGCGGGGACGGAGGCTCGCAGCCTAGGCGAAAATGCCCTCAGGTAGAGACTGCGGCTGCTGAGGATGGCGGGTCCTCCAGAGGACCCAAGGCTGGCGAGCAAGCTGAGGCAGAGACGGCCTTATGTAAGTGTCATTTCGACCTTTTTGCTCCTGCTTGGTTTGGCCATGGTGGTTGGCTAATCTTATTTCGCTGGATTTGTCTTTTGCAGCTCCACTAGAGACTGGCGTGGAGGTAGCTTTCTTGCCCCCTCAAGAGACCAACCCCTTACTCGACGATGGGGTCAAATGTGAGATAGATATGGTGGGGTTTATTCATTCCAGTTCGCGGAGTCGCGTAACCCAGGTGGTATAACGCATGTCCCCTGGTGCGTTATGCATGTTTAACGTGTCCTTAGTGGACCGTTATGTGAATAGTGTCTGAGTTTTCTGTGGATTTTATCGTTCGGGTGAGTTTAACGCGCCCCATGTGGTGCGTTATAGTCTTCGTTTTATGTTGTAGGTCCGTTGCATATAACGGCCCAGTACCCGTGCGTCGTGCAATGTATGACGCCCCTGTATAGGAGCGTTATGTCATGTGATTTCCTATAGAGTTAGATGTTCTGGAAGGCATAGCGGTCGTCAGAGGTGCGTTATGTATAGTATGACACCCCTACGACGGTCCGTTATACTCCCTGTGCTAACCGTTGTAGGGGAGACCGAAAGGCCGTGTGCACCTTATCCTTGACAGACATCCGAATTTGATTATATCCTGAAGATCCATCCATGAAGAATAGAGCCTCGTGCCCCGTGGTCATATCAACCATAGTCTCAGTAATCGGGATAGGAAAATCGTCTTTCGGACAGGCTTTGTTCAGGTCCCTGTAGCCGATGCAGATGCGAACTTGGCCATTCTTCTTTTTAACATGCACTATATTGGCAAGCCAGGTGGGGTACATGCAAGACTCAATGAAGTCTACCTCTAGGAGCTTGTCAACTTCAGCATTTACTTTGAGCTCCAGCTCATGCCGCATGCGTCTTTGAGCTTGTTTAACAAGCTTAGTCGTGGGGAGTATTGCCAACTCATGCTCTGCCACGGAGGGTTCCAGCCCGGGCATTTCATTGTAAGTCCAGGCGAAACAATCTTTATACTCTAGCAGGAGTTGTTTATATGCTTCCCTTTCTCCTTCATTCAGAAGAACGCTGATGAAGCTCGGTCGGGGATCATCAGAGTCCCCGAGGTTGAGCTCAACCAAATCATCTACAGTTGCTTGCTCGCCGTCTTCTAGTTCTTGCGGGGCTGGTTGTAGGTCGATGAACTCCTCTTCGTTGCCAGGCATAGTGGCATGTGCACCGTAGCATCCTAAGTTACTGAGAACGGACGAGGGCAGTTGGTCATCCGTTTCTAGAGGTGTCCCTTCTTTCTGCGATTCATCCGAAGGATAGGTAGTCTCCTTGTCAGAGGATGACTTGTTGGACGAGGGTGAGAACCCAAGGGTGTTGACTGAATGATGAATTTCCACATTTGCTCCTTCCCGACTGGGGGGAAGGCCCCTTACTTCCCTTGCCACAAACTTAGGCAATGTAGAGGCGGCTGCAGTGAGAATTTGCCTAGTCGAAGATTTCGCTTGATCCCATGGATGAGGCTGTGGGGGAGACACCCGATGCTTTTGAATTTGAATGACTCCAGACTGTATCAAGCCTTCGACCTCGTCTTTGAAGACATAGCAGTCTTTCGTAGCATGACCAGTCATTCGGTGGTACCAACAAAAGGTGAAGCCCTTGCTTTCTTTAGTCGGCTTACGAGGCTCTGGGAGTGTTATAAGATTTCGTGCCATGCAGAATTTGAACAATGGCTTAGTGTGCCTGACTGCTAATGACTGAAAATGGTCTAGGAAATGACCGCATGGTTCTTGACCCTGTTTAACCCAAGGTTGGACCCAAGGGTTGAATTTCCTATGTTCCTTGATGGTCTATTGGTTATCTAGAACTTAACACCTTATTCAAAAGTTATTTAATAAATGATAGAAGTTAAAGAATATGTCGTTATGTTGCCGAATTCCCTCTATAGCATGACCTTGCTTTAAGTCATCTTTGAACTCTTGTACTCGTAATTGAGCATTTCTACCTTGGTATTTGTTATCATGAAATTATAGTTTGAACTGGTACATTATTGGCCTACTTTATTGATAAAACATTGGAAGGTGTACTAAACTAGTTTTGTAATTCTTGCAGAGTTTTTATATGATATGATGATTAGAGATGTGGACAAATAATTCATTAATCTTTCCTTTGAAGGAGAATTCATTAACATTTAAAGAGATTCAAAACCAAATAACACAATTAGAGGATCTTTCTCCAAAACTACAAACATGGCAACCGGAAACTAAAAAAACTCTCTTTTGTTTTTTGAGGAGGTTTACATCCAGTTTAAATTACATTAGAAATGTAGAATAAATAAGCAGATCCGTCATAGTGCTAAGGATGATAGCTGCATGAAGAAATGGATGAAAGACTATTCCACGTTAAAACCCATCAGGATAAATATATACGAAACATGAGAAAATAAAATTGCAGTTGCGTGTGTAAAAGGAGTTCTGAGAAGATAATAAATAAAAAAATACCCAAACATGAGAAAATCATCACAAGATCAAGATGTTAAGTATTATCATATAGAAGATGGATAATCTTATTCAATGAATATCAACATAAGATTGCAGTTGCTTTTTAATGACACAAGCCCTATGTCATCATGCATCTCTTAGTCCACTCTTGTAACTCTCAGCAAAAGGTTAACTTTTTGCCCTCATCGTGATTTGGGGGATAGGTTTCTCAATTCTCATACCTTCCGAATAGTCCACTTTCTGCCTTTTTACCCTGCAATACATTCAAGAGAAGCTTCAAATCACAAAAAATGCAAGGCAGCCGATGTAAAATTGATATTGAAGACTATCTACAGGATATGATAAACTTCTCGCTTATTTAGATGGATAAATGAGAATGACAAGTAGATGAGTGCTGTAGCATGATGATATGAATACACACCGAGGGCTACGAACAAAATGGGAAGGAAGGGTAAAAAAGATGCACCTCTCCTCTTCAATTCCGTCCTCGTCGTCGTCGTCTTCAACGACATCCACCTCAGCTTCTGGAGACGTATCAGAGGAGGCAGTCTCCAACTCCGCATCGAGAAGGGCAACGAAGTCTTCGCTGCTGCTGGAGGAGTGGAAGGGCGACTCCGCCAGGCTCATAGTCACAGAAGATGCCAGCCGAGGGGAGCTGGGAACAGCAGTTGCCGCTGGCCGCGGATGGACTTGACTACGTAGAGGATCCGCTCGGAAGCAGCAAGCTAAGGGCAGCAGGGCCAGATCTTCCCAAGGCGAGGGAGAGCAGCGGCATCAGAAGGAGTTGGAAGGCAGGGCGTGTTAGCCGTCCGCAAGATGTTCGATGGTATGCCCCGCGAGAGTGGGTTCCCTCCTTTGGTGCTGTGGGGGAAGGGGAGAGTTGCGCCGGCGCTGGGGAAAGAGGTCGCCGTGAAGGGCGAATACGCGACTCGACGCCAGGGGGAAGTAGGCGTGGGAATCGAATTTTCAGATATCCGAAACCGAATCCGACATCGCTCACTCCATCCGAAACTCGATTCCGACGCCACTCCCCTCCATCCGGATTCGAGCATGTGCCTCAAGATTCAAAGAAGTCCTTGATGCCATCTTCGCCTGCATCAACGCTGTCAGTTGTCAGCGTAGACGCAACTGCTGTCTGAAGCCTCAAACCGCAAGAAGATACAGACGTCATCTTCTACCACAGCGTCCACGCAGCTGGTCGCTGGCGTCGACGCTTCAGGCTGTCAAGTGTATCTTGTCTATTCTACCTACAGCATAGACGCCACTGATTCAAGATTAAGACAGCGTCAACGCCTCCATCTGCCAACGTCAATGCAGAAGCCTTCTGAAGTATTGAACCGTACAACCTCGTGGAAGTCAAGGCTGGCACGTGATCCTAGGCTGGAAGAGCTAATAGGATGAGGACACGTGGAGGAATCTTCTGATGCAAGTATGTCCTGGCAATAACAGACTACTTCTCCCGCTGAGCAGAGGGTGCAGCCCTGAAAGAGGTGACATGAGAAATTGTGGCTCGGTTCATCTGAAGAAATGTAATATTCTGGTTCGGCATCCCCAACCGGATCGTCTCAGACAACAAAAGTCATTTCCAGAATCAAAAGGTCTACAAATTGGCTGTAAAATACAAGATTGACTGGAGGACATCCATGCCATACAACCCGTAGGCAAACGGGTTGGTTGAAGCATTCAATAAAACACTCTACACCCTCCTGGCGAAGACTGTCAGCTCTAATAAGAAGGACTGGGAGGATAAGATGTACGAGGCGCTCTGGGCATATCATATAGTCTACAAAACCCCAACGGGCTACTCGCCCTTCTCTTTGGTATACGGCTCCAAAGCAGTCGTTCCCATTGAATTAGAAGTACCCTTATTGCAGGTCACAATTCAGCATGGCTTGGTCGGGGACGATCGAACGAACATCGAGTGAAGACTGGAGGAGCTCTCCGACCTAGAAGGGAAGTGACTCTAGGCCCTGCAGAATATACAGGTCTACCAGGCCCACATAGCATGTGCCTTTGACAAGCTTGTTAAGGAGCGCGAATTGGAGATAGGCGACCTCATAATGGTCAAAAGAAGAGAAGTCATGGCTGCCAACCATAAAGGGAAGCTGAATGAAACTGGCCTGGGCCGTACATCATCCAGAAAGTCTATGGAGGAGGCGCTTATGTGGTAGTCCACAGGGGGGAGACTCAGTTTCCTCCCCTTAATGGAAGACACCTGAAACTATATCATGCGCCACTTCCCCAGCTCGATGAGAAATCGAAGCCCCTACCTTAGGCGAAACAAGAATGTCTCTTAGATCTCCTATGAGACTATGCAATGTTTATTTTAAAAAAGAAGAAGAAGAAGAAGAACAAATCATGAGGGACATCTCAAGCCTCCTGCAGTATGGCGAAAGCTGAAGAAGAATAACAAACCACGAGGGACATCTCAAGCCCCTTGCAGTACGACGAAAGTTGAAGAAGGAGAACAAACCACGAGGGACATCTCAAGCCCCTTGCAATACAGTGAAAGCTGGAGGAAGAATAAACCACGAGGGACATCTCAAGCCCCTTGCAGTACGGCGAAAGCTGAAGAAGAAGAACAAACTACGAGGGACATCTCAAGCCCCTTGCAGTACGACGAAAGTTGAAGGAAGAATAAACCACGAGAGACATCTCAAGCCCCTTGCAGTACGGTGAAAGCTGAAGGAAGAATAAACCATAAGGGACGTCTCAAGCCCCTTGTAGTACGACGAGAGTTGAAGAAAGAACAAACCACGAGGGACATCTCAAGCCCCTTACAGTACGGTGAAAGTTGAAGGAAGAATAAACCACGAGGGACATCTCAAGCCCCTTGCAGTACGGTGAAAGCTGAAGGAAGAATAAACCACGAGGGACATCTCAAGCCCCTTGCAGTGTAGTGAAAGCTGAAGGAAGAATAAACCACGAGGGACATCTTAAGTCCCTTGCAGTACAGCGAAAGCTGAAGAAAGAACAAATCACAAGGGACATCTTAAGCCCCTTGCAGTACGGCGAAAGCTGAAGAAAGAACAAACCACAAGGGACGTCTTAAGTCCCTTGCAGTACGGCGAAAGCTGAAGAAAGAACAAACCACGAGGGACGTCTCAAGCCCCTTGCAGTGCGGCGAAAGCTGAAGAAAGAATAAACCACGAGGGACATCTCTAGCCCCTTGCAGTACGGCGAAAGCTGAAGAAAGAACAAACCACGAGGGACATCTCAAGCCCCTTGAAGTACAGCGGAAGCTGAAGAAAGAACAAACCACGAGGGACGTCTCAACATGTGCAACATATACCTATGCAACCATCATGAAATACAAGTATGGGCAAGCAATCTCTATCAAGACTAAGCTAAAGAAGTAATGAAAAACACACGCCGGGGCATGGAGCAAGGAAGAAAAGAAAACACACCGCAAGGGGTGGAACAAGTAAGTAAAGGAAAGATATGTAGGGAGAGAGAGCTATTGCCCAAACTAAGAAGGAATGTGATCGCCACTAAGGTAAAGTAACAAGCCAAGGACTTGAAAAGTACCTTAAAATAGGTGGATGAAGCAGCCGCTCGTAGGAGTGAGAAAATCAGAAACTGTAAACTACAGCTCTGTGAAGTGTAACGGACTAGCCCTGATGCGCCACAGTAGCTTAACACGCCTGTGATGATCCGTCAGAGAACTGTAGAAGTGAAATTGGGAATCTTTAATCTCCAAGCCTTCCAGCTGGCTAGAAAGCTTGGGCCTCGTGCCTTGACCTTGGGAAAACCTGCAAAAACGTGTAGACACAAAGAGAAACACCCAGATCAGCCTTTACAAAGTGTAGTAACTATAAACCAAAGGAACTAAAGAACATGTAAAAGGAAAGGGAGAGTACCGGGGGTGGTTGGTTTTTTAACCCCTCTGGGGTGTTTAAAAGATAGGAGAAGGATTCAGATGCATGCAGCAAGAGAAAGAACGTGGTAGAAGGGGAGGGAACATGCCATGGATGCTAGAAGAGGGAGAAATAGACTAAAAACTGAACTTGACTGAACTAGCCCCTTAAAGCTAATACTCCCTGGACTTAGGAAGAAGATGGACGTGGGATGCAGCCTTCCTTGGTTAGTTCTAGCTCTAGGATGCGGCAGCACTTCGTCGCGAACTCCAGAAATCTCCTCCTTCAAGCCATGAAGCCAAGGGTTCTATTTATAGACCCTCAAACTCTTGGGTCGAGTTAGAGAGAATTCAGCTACAAAGTAGGACGTTTCTTAGCAAACTCTTGAAGATAATACTCCCAAGAGTCCATAGAAACAAACAGAAGGATCTAAGGATGAGATTTGAGGGAAAAATCAACAGATCAAACTCTTACTTCGACCACGGAGTAGCAGAGAAAGAGGAGTTCTGCTAGAACACTTCAGATTTATGTAACGGTTGCCTGATAGACCGTCACAATGAGGTAACGCGCCAGGCCTGGTCCGTTACACAACCTTATCCAATAAGAGATAAGACAAACGAACGAAATTTTTGAAAAGAGGACTCTAGAAGGCGTAACGGACTAACCAAGGGGCGTTAGGATAAGGTGACGGATTGACGAAGGTCCGTTAGAGAACAAAGATGGTAGATGAGACGATGCTGGCTTTAGGACTGTAACTGTCATATGTAGGTGCGTTAGACCATGGTGACGTGCTAAGAGATGCGTTACAGAACAAAGATGATAGACGAGACGGAAGATGAGACGATGGGGTGAGACGGTGGGGGAGACTGTTAAGTTGCGTAACGGTCAGATGTAGACGCGTTATATGATTGTAACGCGCTAATACTGATGTGTCAGAGACCACGAAGCGACAAATGAAATGAAGAGTTTGCTAAACTTTGTCCAGCGGAAAAGGATGAGGAACTAGACCCAACCAAGGAGATAATGACCCATGAAAGAGACCTCAGATTTGTCCACGGAGGTTCAACAAGGGTAGATAACTTGGAGCATCATTAGATGAGTAAGGGGATGACCCAACTTATTGGTCATAAAATGGGTGTCAACAGATGCCCCTCCTTAACGTCCTCTTTGCAGGGGAGCGAGCGGAGGTGTAGCGGAAGCGAAATGGAACATGGAGATGAAGCGGAGATGACGCGGAGTGGACTGAAAAGTGGGCGTTAAGGCAACGACACCCTCTGAATCTGATAAAAATCTGAACTTCACGAGTCTTACTGTCCATCCCCCCTAATAAAAATTTCATCCACAAAATTCCAAGGAAACATTAGGAAGAGAATAGGAGAGACATACCAACTCAAACAAATATGGGAACTACTAGTGCATGTAATCCTGACATTCCCAAGTAGCCTCGTTACCCGAGTGGCATTGCCACAACACCTTTACTAGAGGGATAACCTTGTTCCTCAGCCGCTATTCATGATGATCTTCAATACAAATCAGATACTATGGCATAGATAAATCTATCGCCACTTTAGGACACACTGAGTCATCAAGAATGTGCGATTCATTTGGCACATACTTTCTTAGCATAGAAACATGAAACACATCATGGATTGCTCCCATCACCGATGGCAACTAAAGAAGATAAGCCACTTGGCCTACACACTCCAAAATAGGAAATGGACCAATGTATCAGGGACTGAGCTTTCCATGCTTACCAAACCTCATCACACCTCTCATCGCAGATATCCTCACAACTACAAAATCTCCTAGCTCGAACTGCAATGGTCTTCTCGGCCTATTAGCATAACTCTTTTGTCGACCTTGAGCTATCAACAATAGCTACCTGATCTGTCAAACCACTTCTACACAATGTTGCACCAATTCTGGCCTTGTCAGAAGACGGTCACCCACTTCGAACCAGTCTAATGGCGTACGACAAGGATGACCATAGAATACTTCATACGGTGCCATACCAATGCTAGAATGATAACTCTTATTATAAGCAAATTCTACCAATGGCAAATGTTGGCTCCACGAATCCTACCAATCCAGACAACAAGATCTTAGCATATCTTCTAATGTCTGAATGGTCCTTGCAGACTAACAATCTTACTGAGGATGATATGTCAAGCTGAATGTCCATTTTGTGCCCAACGCCTTTTGGAAACTCCGCCAGAAGCCAGAGGTAAAGCATGGGTCACAATTTGACATGATGGAAATCAAAATTCCATGCAAAGGTACAATTTTCTTAACATAGAGCTTGGCCAATCTTTGAACACTCCATTTCACCTTGATCGTCAACATTCTAGCTTCTTAGTCAATTGATCAACCAACAGCCAAATGCCATCATAACCTTCTGGTGTTCGAGGCAAACCAACAACAAAATCAGTGGTCACATGATCCCATTTTCACATAGGAATCTCCAGAGGTTGAAGCATACCTCTGAATTTCTGATGTTCAGCTTTCACCTACTGACAAGTCAAACATTTAGCCCCAAAGTCTGTCACATCCTTTTTCATGCCTGGCCACCAAAACTACTTTTTCACATTATTATACATTTTCATGGTTCTAGGATGCACAGTATAGTGGGATCCATGTGCTTCACGCAATATGGTATTCCTCAATGAATCTTCAATTGGAACAAAAATTCTGCCTTTGAATCTCACCATTGCATCATCACCCAACTCCATTCCAGGTGTCATCACAATGCTAGACAACTCAGAATCTACCTGTTGTGTAACATCCCAGAGCTCAGGGCACCGATAACCCGATATGAGTACCAAATTACCGCTACCAAGAACTGGGGATGCCACCTAAGAGGCTGATGAGGCCCCTGAAGTGTTGGAAGGGTTTGTCGAGGGGGAAATATAACGAACTGAAATTATACGATGCGTAATTAAATTAAAATAGTTATTATAAACTGTAATACAGAAGTAATTAAAATAATATTATATCAGAGTGATATGAACTGTACACTAGTCCAGAGTTGCCAAAATAACAAGTCCACTATAAACAAAGTCCAGATGTACAACTACTCGGGGCATACCCCGGCCAAAAGTACAAAAAGACGACGCACTGACCCTGCTGGCACAGCCATTAGCCCTCAACCCCTCACAACCCCTTCACTCCCCACTCCACCTATCATCCTCCTGCACACCCAGTTCGTAGGCAACAGCTTAGGTCCAAGGTTCATTGTTCTTGTGGTTGCCACCCCCATAGTGGTGTCACACCACCATGCCCATCGGTGGCTTCTTTGTGTTATCATATGCCGTTACTGTAATAGATGACGGTCGGACTTCTGATTCTGGAATGCCACATTTCTTCAAAGTGCTGGGTGGCAAAACATTGATAAATGTGCCAGTGTCCACCAAACACTGGCTGACAGCTACTTTGTTTATATCAACAGTGATGCACAGGGCATAGGTCCTTGCCGGTTTCGGTGCTAGCTCATGCTCATGAAAAACAATAGCAGGCTGATCCCTTGCTTGTGTCAATACTGATGTAATCTGCTCGGCTGTGATATCTTCATTGACCATCACCTTCTGAAGATATTACTGTAAAGCAACCTGATGAGTGGTCGATCTCCTGATTAGCTCCAGAATGGAGATCCTAGTTGGTGTCTGGTCCAAATGTTTCAATAAATCATACTTCATCCCTGGGACGGACTCCGATTCCTGCGACTGTTCTTCCTGCCCCTGCACGAGCTCTTGCTGTCTCTGCTGAGGAAAGACCCGGTGAAACATCCACCCACTATGGAGCACCATAGTTTGTGACGGCTGTGCCTCCTTCAGGCTAGAAATGGCTGGAGTGTTGGTGGAGGATGACAGGGTGTCAGAATTGGTGGTTTGGATAGGTGGAACCGGTCGGGGAACCCTGACGAGGGGTCTTTCTGGCTGAATATAAATGGGAGTTGGAACAACAACTGTAGAAGGAGGATTGGAGGGAATGGGAGCTGGTGAAGGATGTGTAGAAGGGGGCATTTGAGGTGCCAAGTGGGTGGTAGGAGCTGGAGATCTGATTAACAAAGGCCTCAGAATGGCGAGATTTTGCGTGGATGGTAATAGAGGTGAAGGGCGGAGAAGGAGTGGCCTGGGAGGCATAGGGGTGGTAGATGCAGGCGGGGCTTGTAGAATGGGTGAGGAAGGAAGAGAGCGAATAAGTGGAGGCCTTTGTGGTAGAGGAATGGGATTGGAAGGAGTTTGGTTGATTATTCAGATTAATGGTGGAGAATTTTGTTGAATTGGATGAGGTTGACTGGTTCTTAACAAATGGGGGAATTGGTTGGAGTTTTGGTGGTTAATTGAAGAGACAGAGGCACTTTCTAAGTACCAGCCCTGACCTCTCTCCACCTCGTGAGAAGTGGTGACAGGGTTGACCTGCTGGTTCTGGTGCTCCGACAGTGGGTTCTGTATAATTCCCATCTCGGCTGTGCTGCTTGTGCTGGCTGCTGCTGAACTTGCTGGACTGGTTGCTGCCCCTGCTGAACCGGTTGCTACTAACGTGGTGGCCTCCTTGCCTTCATGGCAATAACAAACTTCCTCATCTCATCCCAGTCAATGCCTCCCTTATCATTCAAATCATAAATATAATATTTGAAGTGAAAATAGTGGTCTATGTTGTGCCCTAGCTGCCGATGAAAGACACAATACCGAGAGCTGTCCACGTTAGGGGCCCAAGTTGCCCTTTCCTTCGATAGAATGAGCAGGTTAGCGGCCATGAGGGCATTGAAAATATCGGGGAGGCTTTCAGGCAATGGAGGATACTGGGCTCTTCTGGGGCCTACCGGTCTTCTGGGTTGCTGAGGGTCATAATTGGCCGGTGGAGGCACATTGTGGTACTGCTGGGGAGCTGGTTGCATGATTTGGTTCTGGGGAGGATGCTGAGGTCGGAAGGGCTGTTGGTGCGGTGCTTGGTTGGCAAAGGAAGGTTGTTGGAATTGTTGTTTTCATAAATTTGAAAAATTTGTAAATATTTTGAGAAAATAAAAAAAACTCTAAATAATGGTTGTTGCATCCTATATACAATGACTTCCATCCCTCAATGGGGCCACATGGATGGAGGATGACGAAGAATTAATGAAATATTTCCAAACTTTGGGGCCCTGTGTCCCCCTAAAGCCCAATGTGGCTCTGCCCCTAGCTTGACGCTCTAGCAAAGGGAACGAAGGGCTTCTTCCCAACCATGAGTCACCTCTCATGTCGCTCCACTATGTATGCTTGCTATCTAGGAAACGCATGACACAGCCGTCACCAAACTTACACCAAGCCATGTATGTGTGGCTACACTATTGAGGAGAGACAGTTCATGCTTGTTTATTTTAGACTCGTGAGTCCCTTTTGGGTTGTTGACATTTTTTTTGGTCCCCTAAGGGTTTGGTCAGGACTCTCCCCAGCTTTTGTGTAGCGACCCGATCTCGAGTAACGCGGAGTAATAGGTGACCCGAGACCACCAGACTCTGGACAGCCCACTAGACCTACTAAACTCAACGGTCCTTGAGTCACATGACTCGGGTCAAGACCGTCGCACGTGACAGTACTAAGCCGTCAATCTCGCCTATTCCCTAGGTCCGAAACCACGAAGCGATGACTCACGAGGCAGACCACAATGTCGAGACCCTTCCCTCGAAAAAGGGAACACAAGAGACCTCCAGCCTCAGGCTGGGAGATTGGACTCACAGTCCAAGGCCACACACACGGCCCACTAGGAAACTCGGAACACACGCATGGGGTCACCCGGATCCCAAGACTCACGAACGCGCTAATCAAGATGATACGACACCTCCGGACACCCATAAAACACAAACGTAGGTCTCACGGTGTCCGGGACATTCTCGAGGCCGACGGTCAACCACTGGATCCCAACTGGGTTGACCGAAGACCAACACAGCGCACAACAAACGTGGCAAACACGGAGAATCACCTGGCGGTCCTCTCTTGGGCCGCCAGAGAGTCTAGCGGTCTAAACCTGTACCGCTAATGCAGATTAGCGGTCCACCCTTGGACCGTTAAGCTCCAAGGACGCACAAAACTCTAGCAGCCGCTTCCTGGGCTGCTAGGAGAAGTGGCGGTTCTACGCCTCACTAGCCTCAACGACCAAAATGCGGTAAAGCAGTCTAACGCTGGACCGCCAAAGGGACCCTAGCGGTTTATCGTATGGCCGCCAGCCGACACCCGCCCTGCCGACAAAATAGTAACCCGTGGCGCACCTACCTTAGGCCGCCAGGGGTGTGGCGGTCTCTGGAAGGACCGCTACACCCATCGGAGAATGGGACCGGCGGGAAGAATCCCAAAATCCCATTCCACGGCCCGATCATCCCCCGATGATGGGAAAAACAAGGGGGAAGCTCCCCCAACCCCCCTACCATGCATCTACGGCCCCAAATCTGTCCGAAACCTCACGAAATGGCGGATCCGACGCTCAACCCTAAACATGGAGTTTTCCCCAAAACGTCCAAATAAGCCCGCTCGGCTCACCGCGACCTACAAAACTCACAGGAAAAAAAGTGCATGAGCTAAGGTTTTGTCCCCCTACCTCCACCAAAGATTTCACGCACCGTGGACGTCGATCCACAAAGAAAACGCCGTTAGAACCACCGTAGGAGCCCCGATCTCGCGACCGAGCTCGCCGCGCCTCCGCCGCCTCAATCCATCCTCGCGCTCCTCGCCCTCACGTCGTCCCTGCCTTGCCCACCATCGCCCCCGTCGGCCGCCCGGAGGAGAGGGGGAGAGAAAGAGAAGAGAGTGAGTGAGAATGAGAGAATGAGAGAAAGAGAGGGGATGGGGGGGTTATATATAGAGATGCGGCAGCTGTACCCTTATTTGTTTGCGTGAGTCTTTCCCCCGTCCCTGTGCCTTCGTTCTTAAATTTTGAGGATGAAATTTATTTAAGGGGGGAGGGCAGTGATGTCTCGGATCCTTTCGGATCCTTATTTTTGGGTCCCGAACCTACTTTCTCAGAGTGTCTGACTCTGTTGTGTTCGTAATTATATTTCGGACATCTTTCATGTTTGGGTCGGCGTGATCCGGAGTTGTTTCGGAGGCCCGGAGGTGTTCCGCAACTTTTTCGCGTGTTTTTCCCATTTTCGCGACCGGACTTCGGCAAATCCTTCGGCACGCTGTTGCGGGCGAACGTGGTCCTTCACCCGGGCGTGAGTGGTACCGTTGTGATCGGTGCGTTCCGATGATCGCGGAAACGTGATTATCTATTTTTTGATATTTTTTAGAAAATTTAGATTTTCTATAAATATTCCATTTCCTTTCTTTTTTTATTCTTCTTCTCCTTCCTCTTCTTCCTCCTACGTGCGTCCCTCTCCCTCTCTCTCGCCCATTCGATCGCGACGACCTTCGTACCGGCTGCAGACGGCAGCGGGGCGACGGTGCGAGGACGTGGGTGACGGCGGGGCGGTCGTGCGGACGTGCGGCGAGCGTGGGAAGCGCGGGAAGGAGGGGTTTTCAACAGCGTTCTTCTTGGGATCGAGCTCGGATTGACGTCTCGTCGCGAACCAAAGGTAGGGGGATGATCCCTAGCTCAGTGCCGTTCCATTCCTATGATTTGTAGGCCAAGGCGAGGTCGACTGGGGTCATTTTTACGCCGGGAAGGGAAAATCATGTCGCGAGGTGAGTTCGCCCGATCTGTCGTTTCACGCCGCGATTCCACGTTTCAAGGGTATAGAAGCATGCTAGGGGGCTTGGGGGTTCTTTTCCCATCGTTTCCCCCTTCGTGGGGCATGATTTGGGGCCGAAATGGGCGATTCTGACGACGTTTGTCGTTTTCACACTAGTGAGCCATGTGCGATCGAACCAGGGCCCGCACATCCCTTGTGCGGTCCTATCCTGGCTGCCCATCAGCTCGGCGCGCTGCGAGTCAGGCTCGGCGCGCAGCGGGGTTGAGCAGTCTATCGTAGGACCGCATGTCCCTATGTGCGGCCCCAAGGTGACTGCCCATCTCCCGGGGTTTTGACTGTTGTTTGTGACCGTTATACAGTGCTTGGGGTGTGCGGCTAGGGTCTAGTCGTATATACCCATGTGCGGCCAGGGTCTGGCCGTACGTCGCCGTACGTCACTTTGTGCCATTGGCAGGTTGTGCGGCCAGGGTTGGACCGCACATGCCCTGTGCGGCAAGGTCCAAGCCGCCCTTCCCTTGTGCAGTTAGATCCCAACCGCACTTGTGTTCTTACCGTTGGAAGAGGTGCGGCCAGTGGTTGACCGTTCATCCCATGAGCGGTCCGAGACCAACCGCGCATCCCGTGAGTTTTCGACCGTTGGTTGTTACCGTTACGCAGTGTTTGGGGTAAGCGACTGGGGTCTGGCTGCATGTCCCCTGAGCGGCCATTGGCTGGACATTCATCCTAGTGCATGAGCGGCCCAGGTGGGACCGCCCATGCCTTTGAACGGCGGGGTCCTAACCGCCCTTCCCCCAAGCGGCTAGTGTCTGACCGTTCATGTTTCTTACCGCTGGGATTGATGGACGGCCAGGTTGGACCGTGATGGGGGCATCTCTTGCCCTTCATATTTTTCAAGACCCCAGTTGCTTGCCAGCATGGCTCCATTGTGTCCGTCATATTTTTCTGAGTCAAGTCGTGTAATTTTCATATTTTATTTGAGTCTTATCATTGTAATTTTCTTTTTATTTGAGTCATGTATCTAGGTTATCCGTCAAAGGTAATATCCCTATCTAGAATGAAGTCCATGGGTGGCGAGTAGGCTAAGTAGGAAGTGGCCATGATGAACGGGGGAATAAATGCAATAGCCCTAGGACAAGACTTAGTAGAGACAAGTCTAGAACTTGCTCTGACACCAATTTGATGTGACACCACCTTGGGGGTGGTAGCCAAAAGACCAATGAGCCTTGGACCTAGCAAGCAAGCAATTTATGGACTGGTGACTTCACTCGAGCGGACTCACGCACTTGGCGCACACTAGGGCCCGTAGGCAACCCGGTGATGGTGGTGAGGGTCCGGGATGGGACCTCACTGCTCTGAGAATTGGCTAGTTTACGATTAAACCCCTAAGGGCCCTGGGATGCCCACTCTCGGGGGTGGCCAGCATGACAAGGGCGTGGGTATAGTATCTCTCTCACAACTCACACGCGATAGCACTCAATTGATGTAAATTTGGGACTGGGCACTCTCTCACCATCCAACAGAGCTAAGAGGAAATACTAATTAAGCAAGATAAACTAGCAAAGAGAGGGAGGCAGGAGCTCACAGGATCAGCGTGAATACGTCGATCCTGGCCGGAGATGATGACGAGCGGGGAGGTGTGGGCATGCACCCGCACGCCGCGCCGATGAAGCTTCAACCTGAAAATTCACGTTACATGCACTACGCCCCTTGAAAGGGGGTTAGACTAGGGGTGGGGAATTAGATTACAACCAAAATGTACCTCCACATAGGGAGGGGTGCTCAGCCGGCCAGGCGGAGAAGGGAAAAGATGAAATAGAACCAAATGGATGGAAGACGCTGATTTTGCCTGCTCTCTGGAACAGGGGACAGATAGTTGAAGTTGACATTGCTGCGGCCACTCCAGAATTTTGTTGTTGATGAGACCAGTGCGAAAATCTTCGGGGTTGGATCAGGATGACGTCTGATTTTTGTGGAATTTCTTAGTCAGCGGTGCTGGTCGGGGAAGGGTTGCGATCAGGGCCCCTGAGTTCTGATTTTGACTGCTATGGTACCACAGTAGCTGGAAGATGAGGTCTCCACGAGCACTCCTGACCTATGAATCAAGCATGGCAAGAGTCACTGGAATTTTTGTCAAGTCCTCTTCGAAATGATGCCCACGGGGACGTCGAGGGATGTCGGAGCAGATTGGGAGATCCCAAATAGTGGACATGGGTCGGTCCAGTCCCAGAGGGGACAGAACTGCACACCCTGGGGAGAAAATTAGGAACTCACTTGTCCGGGGTTCAATCGGGAAGTCGCTTCTTGATACTAGAAGCTGACTCATCGTATAAGGTCTCGATCAAGCCCCGCCTCCATATCTTCAAGAGAATGGCTGTGGGGTGCCTCTGAAAATTGCTTAAGGTTGACTGTCAGGAAGTAGATGCGCAGTCCAACGATGACGGCTCTCCCGGGTAGGCACGAGCTCAGAATGGGATGAGACGACTACCATTGCATAGAAGACTAGGAGACACTTCCGACGGTACCTCTTGTGAGTCCAGGGACTTCGAGATGAAGCCGTGGTAGGCTCTATAACCAGCATCTTCTCTACTGCCTGCGAACTGAGAACTATAGGTTGAAGAGGGGAGGTGGGGAATGAGGTAAATGGGAAGGGAAAGGGGGTGGATGGGTGTGGAGGCAACCCCTGACTGTTAGGGGGTTTGGGAGGGGGTAAACCAAGGTGAGGGAGGGTGAGAAAGGGGGCTGGAAGGTGGTCTAGCAGGTGGGGAGAGGGTGAGCTATGAATTTGGGACTAGGAGGGAGGGGCCATTCTGAAAATGTCCCACCACTGGTGGAACCGGGTGTACTCACCCTTGATCTCCCACATTGGGAGTTGTATTTTGACCAGCAGCCTCAGCCTAGCTCCAGCCCCCCCACCTCTGCCCCTCAGCCCTAATAGACCCTTAGCCACATCCATCCTCTTCCCCATCCATCACTCCCTCAATCCCTTGCTTCCCCTCACCCATTTCCTCCCCTTCCATAGCCCCCACCACTAGCATTCTTGGTTTAGGTCGTAGGCAGTAGAGAACTTGTAGTTTGCAAAGTGTTCCACGGAAGCATCTTAAGGCTTCGAGAGGTGTATCACATATCGTTGGAATTGTCGTCCAGTCAGCTTCGCAACGAGAGCAGCCCCACCACCGTCTGACTTCGGATCTGCCCGGAAGAGCAAATCTCGACGACCTGCGTAGCTCCTCTCAGATAGACAACCAGAGATGGCTTGCAGAGGCTCCCATGGTCTGATTCCTATGATTCTTGGAGCTCCACTTGGCTGAGAGCTTCCTCTACAAGTCCACTGTCATCTCCAAGAAGCAGAGTGAGTTTTGGACCTCGGCATCAAAAGTTACAAATTTTCTCTCTGAGGTGCACCAGGTTAGTTTCCCTGAGCCTGAACCAACACCCCCTACTGTTCAGGCCTCCACGATCATCTCTGACATCTGCCGATGGTGCCGTTGGTCCCGTCCGAAAGAAGACTTGACCACGATCGTAACGGCTCTGGTCTCGCCTTCAACGGATCACGGCATTGTTTGTGACGCCCACGTCTTCTAGCAGCATCTCCCTGGGAGAAGCCAGAACCAGAACAGTCTAGCCCTGTCCAGACCCTACCTCGACCAACAACATCGTCAGCGGACTCCAAGAAAATTCAGGCATATTCCTGGGTCACGTCAAAGAATTTCAGCACTGGTTTTATCCCATTTGGAGTTCGGTAGTGACCGTGGCAGTGCCATCTTCGACCGTCTGTCTGGTGGTTCCAGAAGCTGGCAGCATCGGCAGAGCTCGGCACAACGATTTTCTAGCTTCACTTCCCCTCCCCGCCTAGCCGGCTTACAGCCCTTCCCTATGTGGAGGTAGTGTTTGGCTGTAAATCTATTAAACCCCACCCTGAGATCCCCCTCCTGCGAGAGGTGTAGTGTTGTAACCCACTTATTTTCAGGTCCAGTGCCATTGCCGCAGCGTGCGGGCATATGCCCACGCTTCCCGATGCACCCACTTCTCCGATCGAGATAGGTGTTTTTACACTGGTCAGGTGAGCATCTGGTACCCTTGGCTGGTTGCATGCTTTGCTAGTGTAGTATCACCTTTGAATGCCCATCGGATGGTGAGACGAGAGCCCGAACTTGCACCCCACTTCTAGTGTGCCACCGAGGACCGTGAGTGGGTGCCACCCAAATCCACACCCCGACGTGCCGGCTCCCCACGAAGTTGCGAATCCTAGATCCTTAGGGGTCAGCCTAAGCCCACTAGGTCCTCTAGAACGTTCGGGTCCCACCTCAGACTCTCGCCATCATCCCCAGGTCACCATCGGGAGATCGTACGCGCCGTGCGAGTGAGTCGCTAGCGTAAGTCTGTGTTAGTCCTTGTATGCTTGCAGGTCTAAGTCCTAGGCTCATTGCATCAGTCATCAACATCTCTGGGTTGTGTCACATCGAGTGGTATCAGAGCGGTCATAGGTTTGTTCTTACAAGCCTAGTCATTGGGTGCTTTTACACTAAGTCGCATATAGGTGCACACCCGTGCATAGCCCACCCAACACTTCATGTCCACCTGTAGAGGAACCCATTATCACTCCGATCCTTCTTCTTCAAATCCCCCAATGGATCCCAATCCTCAAGGGAGCCCCGCCACCAGTGAACAGGAACTCCCTGACCATGTCAAATTCCTCATGGAGGCCATGGCCAATGTCTTAGGGCGACTTGATGAGCTGCCAAACTACCTTCCCTGGCTTGGTGGTTCAACACCTCCCATGCCGCTCCTCTGATCACGGACCTATTCTCTTACAATATCATGAGGTGCAACAGCAACCGTCCCATTTCATATTTCAGAAGATGTGGCTGGACCATCCTACCTTTACCCAGTGCGTTAGTGACACCTGGTCGAATGGCCCAATTTGTAACCACAATCCTTTTATTACATTGCAGAACAAGCTCAAAGCTACTAAGCTTGCTCTCCAATCGTGGAATAGAGATGTTTTTGGTAGGCTAGAGGTATCTCTCAAAGCTGCGGAGTCTTTCCAGAGAGCTAAGCAAGAAGTGTTTGATGATCATCCTACGGAGGAGAATAGAGTGGCTCTACAAGCTGCGGAGGCGGAGTTGCATAGAATACTTCATCGGCAAGAGGTTTTTTGGTCCCAAAAGGCTAAAGTGCATTGGCTTGAGGATGGTGATCTGAACACACCTTTCTTCCTGCTGTCATTCTAGGTAAGCGGCATAAAAATTACTTTCACAGAATAAAAGTGGAGGGTGTATGGTGTGAAGATCAGCAAGCATTGAGAGCTGAGGCGAAGCGCTTCTTTAAACACCTCCTTTCTTCTGAAAGCCACTCCGTAGACAACTTTTTGCTCAATGTCATCTCTACCACTATCTCAGAACACCAAAATCCTTCCTTGGTTTCTATTCCTTCTGTACAGGAGATTAAAGATGCTGTATGGGGGATGAGTGGCAAGAGTGCCCCTGGTCCGGACAGTTTTACTGGAACTTTTTACACTACTTGTTGGGATATTATCGGTGATGATGTTGTAGCTGCTATTGGAGGTTTCTTTCAAGGCTTCCCACTCCCTAGAGGAGCTACCTCCAGTATCATTGCTCTGATCCCCAAAGTCTGAAACCCAGCACACTTCGGTGAATTTCGGCCAATTAGCCTCTGCAATTTCAGCTATAAAATCATCTCACGTATATTCTGTGCTAGACTGGTTGATATATTGCTGGCGATTATTCCAGGGAGCAAGGTGCATTCGTGCGAGGAAGGCATATCATTGATAACGTCTTTCTATCCAGGCAATTAGTCTCTGAAGTTGGTAGGAAGGTGCACGGACATAACGTTATTCTCAAGCTTGATATGATGAAAGCATATGATCGCGTAGAGTGGGATTTCCTCATCACTGTTCTTCGAAAATTTGGCTTCTCAACCAGGTTCACCTCACTTATTGCCATGATGATCTCTAATTGCTGGTTTTCTGTTCAGTTTAATGGCTCTTTGGCAGGCTTCTTTCACTCCACACGTAGTATATGTCAAGGAGATCTACTCACGCCTACACTTTTTATCATTATGGAGGAAGTGCTCAATCGGGGTATCACCAGCCTCCATCAGCAAGGCATTCTTAAGCCGTATGCAGTCCCTAAGGGTTGTCTGGCTATTTCACATCTATTATTTGCATATGACACACTGGTGTTTCTCAATGGCCATGCTTCTAACATTTGTAAGTTCATGGAGTTCTTAAAGCTTTATGAAAATTTCTCGGGGCAGAAAGTGAATCATTCAAAGAGAAGCTTCCTTATTTCCAAGAATGCGCCTCCCAGAGTAGCTAGCTCTATATCTTGGATTACTGGGTTCTATTAGCAGTATGGCACCATTAGTTATCTTGGTGTTCCTATCAGGCAAGGGAGAACTTTGGTGGCTAATTATAAACCTCTTATTGAAAAGGTTTCTGGCCGCATTGGTTCATGGAGCTCACGGTTGCTATCTCAAGCTGGGAGGATCACTCTCATTAACTCAGTGCTTGGTTCAATTCTGGTTTATCTGGCGGTTGCCGCTTCTATTCCTAAATCCACTATCAATTACATTGAGCGCCTTTGCGCTGGCTTTCTTTGGGGTAGTTTAGAAGGTAGGCAACGTAGGCACTGGGTGCCCTAGAATGTTATTCAAAGACCCATTCTTGAAGGTGGATTAGGAGTGCGCAGCATTTGGCATGTCTAGTTATCTTTAGCTGTGAAGCTTGTCTGGTCCTTACAGCGTGGTTCATCACTGTGGGCGAAATATGCAAGGCACTACACCAACACTGTGATTGGTTCAAGACGTCAGTCCCGTTGCTTGCACGGCATTCCTAGGAGTACTTTTCATGCTGCTCGTGAAGTGGTTGCAGCTAACACTAGATGGATTGTTGGGGATGGTGCTAGTATTAACTTCCTGGATGATGTTTGATTGGGCACCCATCCCTTGCGGCAATTAATCCATGATTCTTATCAAGGCACTTCACCTACTATTCGCGAAGTTATCCTTAATACCTCACACCCACTGAGATCATTGCTACCGGATAATTTTACTCTGGAAGGGATTCAGCTATCTAATAGTGAGGATATCTGCATTTGGTCGGCTTCTAATTCTGGCCTTTTAACTGTCAAGTCTGCTTATAATCAACTTCGTCCCTCTAGAGTCCAAAGGAGACCTCTGCAGGTCATCTGGCATCATTTCTTCCAATGTCGCATTTCCTTGTTCACTTGGAGAATTATGCATAAAGCAATCCTTGTCGACTCTAGAGTTGTCGATTGCGGTATTCAGATGGTTTCTGCCTGCAACTGTTGTCGACTTCCAGCTTCTGAAGACCCGGATCACCTGTTCATGCATGGGGACATTGCTAAGGCGCTCTGGAACTGGTTCTTTCTGATCCTGGTGTATGGCCCTGGAGCTCATTCTCACATCACACAACGTCTATGGGCCACTGTGTGTACTCATAACCCGCATAACCTCCACGGGTTTATTGTTATCTATGCCTCAATGCTTATTGTGGGGGAAGTCTGGAAGGCGCGATGCAAAGCGCGCTTCGAAGGGCAATGCGCATCTATTCCTAGCATCATTCACCGTATTCATTGTACTATCAGCATGGTTCTTGAGAAGACAACTTTCAAGCAATGCTCCACGGACTATCAGCTCCAACTCATCTCCAGCTTCGGCAGGACCTATAGAGTGGCCCCGATGGTCATTAAGATGGTCAGATGGATTCCCCCCATTCATGGGCTTTTGCTCAATGTTGATGGCACAAGTAGGGGAAATCCGGGCCACAGTGGGGGCGGTGGATGCATCAGGGATAATAGAGGTCAACTGCTTATGGCGTTCTCACATTACTATGGCTCCGGATCCAACATTGTTGCTAAAACACACGCCATGTGTGATGGCATCCGGCTTTCTCTTCAGCACGGCCTCCAGATTGCTGAATTTGATTCTGACTCGGCCAACCTGGTTTCATCCTTGAGGGCAGGGCATGCTCCCACTTGGACTTGTCTTAGGTGGTGGTGTGAGATTCACCAATTTGCTGAGGATTCTGGCATTCCTATATCACATGTCTACAGAGAGGGGAATCAAGTGGCCAATGCTCTTGCAACCTATGCATGCAATGCTCAACGCAATGATACCTATCTCTCTTCTTATCAGCTTCTGAAGACCTATTTTGGTCCTCTTGTGGCGAATCGACTGGGGCTTGTCTCCTTTAGACACTTGTAATTAGTTTTCTAGTTGCTACCTTAGCAACCTTCTATATGTTTCCTTTCGGGGGTATACCCCTTTTGTTCTATACTCCTTTTACCAAATAATAAAATAAAGGTGCCATTTGGCCTTTTGCTTAAAAAAAAAGAAAACTTGCAAATCTCGTCACTACTCTTGCTTGTCCAGATCGCTTCATCGAGGCTCTCTTTGCTTACTGTACTTCTATTTGCACTCCTACGGGTCATACCCTATATGCGCTAACCTTCGGGATAGAGGCGGTACTCCCATACAAAATATTTGTTCCCTCACTAAGAGTACAACTGGACTCGGAGCTCGATCTCGAGCAATGTCAAGAAAACTTACTGGCCCAGCTAGAGCTGCTAGATGAGAAATGAATTATCGCAGCTGATCACGCACAAGTTTATCGCCAAAGAATTGCACATTTTTATGCAAAAAAGGTCATCAAGAGAAAATTCAAGATAGGTGAATTGGTCTTAAAGAGGAAACTCACTAAAGCCACCGGTCCTAAGGCAAAGTTGCAAGAGAACTGGGAAGGTGCATATGTCATCAAATAGGTCTTTCCTGGCAATGCATATAAGCTAGTGGACGCCAATGGGTTGGAGCTCACATACCCCTAGAATATAATATACTTAAAGAAATTCTATCTGTGAGACCTTATACATAGTTGAAAATAAAAAAACACAAACAAAACAAAAAAAACAAAAAGAAGAAAAGAAGAAAACTATGTCAATTGCCTGGTGTTTGTTGTGTGAGAATAGACTAGATCTAGAGGGGGGTGAATAGATCTTTACGATTTTCAAACCTAATTCTACCCTTCTTTGATCTGAAACTAAGATTAGATAAAACCAGCACTGAAATGATTACCTCTAATTAAAAAAAATAAGAAAAATAAAAAAAATCACAAATATCTCTCCCCATTCTCTCGAATCTCTCTCTCTCTCCATCGAAACTCTCTCTCTCTCTCCCCATCTCACACGTTCTCTCTCCTCCACCCCTATTGTCTCGGTTTGCAGTCCAAACGGACCCCGGTCGATGCGTGGGAGGTACCGACGGGACGGGCTCGACGCGAGGATCGCACCAGCACCCTTCTTCCTTCGGATCGTGGAGCGTGGAGACACGTGCGAGCAAGAAGATAGTGTGGCCCCCGTCGCCCGATCTACACCAATTTGCGGTCTTCGCCGCTCAAAAGGTAAGGGAACGGACTCCTCATCTCGCTAGGAATCCGTTGACGCCCTCTGCATCGCCATCCGTCGTAATCTTCCTCATTTTCTGTGTAATTCTTATTTTGGGTGATTTTGGGATTAATTCTCGATTTATGTGCCTCTCTCCTTTTCTAGTCTAGATGGCTGTTGATCGAAGTCGGAGAGGTACCATTGGATTGGTCACGTCACGAGGATCACGTTTGCGCCCACCTTTCCTCGATTCGCGGAGCGTGGAGTCGAGCCGGACCGGGAGGTGCCGCGTCGCCCTCTCGCCGGTTCGCCGTCGATTCGTCGTCATCCAGGTAGGGGGATGGATACCTTATCCCGTTAGGACACCGCCGACACCACTTGTGCCATGGTCCGACGCCCGTTGCCTCGTGTTTCGTGCATATTTCTGTTTAGTTTAATTTTTAATCTTTTAGGCATTAAATTATCTTTTAATTGTTAAAATCAATTCCATGGGCATCATATTTCATTCTAGTGGCATGCGTAGGCTTGAATGGTCGGTATGGGTTAACAGGTTAGCTAGGTTTTGTATTCAGCTGCGTCCCCCGTCGATTTCGATCGATTGGGAAGGGGTTCCGATTCCAAACTCCTGAGTCACGAAACCCAGGTGACATAACACGCCACCCCTGGTGCGTTATGGTCTTTTAACGGATCCCTGTAGGTGCGTTATATCATCCGTGTCTGAGTTTTCTATGGATTTTCATGTTCGGGTGGCTTCAGCGCGCCTTGCCTGGTGCGTTATAGTTCCTGTGTATCGAGTTAAAGGTCCGTTGCCTTTAACGCCCCAACCCCTATACGTTAAACTCGTATGACGCCCCTGTTGGGGTGCATTATATTCGTGTTTTCCTGTGAATTCTAAACGTTCTGGTGGACATGACGGCCCATTAGAGGTGCGTTATGTTCACTATTACACCCCACTCTTGGTCCATTATATCCCCTGTCAGTGGTGTTATGTGCTTGCTGACTTTAATGCCCTTGTGCCAGTGCGTTATAGTCCTATAGCATACCTACCCTGGTGCGTTATAGTTCCGTTTCCCTGTGAATTTTTTGAGTTCAATGAAGTATAGTGGTCCTTCCCTGGTCCGTTATGGTATGTAACGGGGTGTTGTTAGTCCGTTATATACCTGGAGATTTCAAAAGCATGCATGTGTAATTTCTAATGTAATTCATATTCCATATGCACCATGTTTAAAATATTTTGTACACTGTAGCATTCTTCTACATCCCAAGAGAGCAGCTTCCTCTTTCCTTGTGGTGGAACCACTAGTCGTAGCCCGACGACGTCTGTGTCGGCCCACCCGGGAGAGGTGGCGGGATATTCCCATTATACGATTTGTAAGCTAGTTTCCGTGGACCCTCTCTTATTGTCAGTAGCGTCCTACTGGGAGGGAAAACTAGCTAGAGGCCTGGCTCAAGGCGATGGGTCAGTGTGTGCACATGTGATCAGAGGCTTGGACTGACGTCGACGGGCGTTACTCTGATTAGTCCCTCGGTGCGGTACTTGTGTTGTAGTGTCAAATTCTATAAATGCTATATGATGACTCTTTTTGATGCAATGCATGTAGGTGTGGGCCTACGTGTACCTCCCCGGGCTGGGGAGAGGACAGGAGACGTACCCTGACCGTCTGCCCATCGCGAGACGGTGGACAACACCCTGGGAGGTGGGCTCCCTACATCGTTAGGTCTGGGCGATCCAAGACGACCTCGACTCCCAGCCCTATGCCTCGGTAAGGTCTAGACTTGAGCTTTGTGCAAATGTGATATATGCTTCTATGCTGATGTAATTACCTATTTGACAGATGCGGTGGATGTCATACCAGGGAGAGGGGCACAAAGGCCAGCCGTGGGTGGTGGCAGCCTTAGCATACGTGGGTCGAGACATCTGGCTCCACTACATGAATGTGGTGGAGCCTCTCCACTATCGGCTGGTGATGAGGACCATAGGCGTCCACCAGGCGGAGGTTGAGTTCCCAGCTCGCGAGAAGCCAGAGGAGCACGTGGAATGCCACGCACGAGGGTTGGCGGTGGAGATCGACTAGACCACCCGAGCGACAGAGCAGGTCCAAGAATGGACGGGACTTGGGCGAGTGGTTCGCGCCCGAGCCATGAGCAACGAGGCCTACTTGACGGCCTACTCACGATGCTATGGAGACCAGGTCTTCCGTGGCGTGCAGTGACCAGTACGATTCTGACCTTATGCTTCTTAATATGCTTATGATTATGATGCAATGACACTTGATCTTCTACATGCAGCTCGACCCCCAGGGGAGGATCGCCGAGCTCTAGGGGCTACTTCACTCCACCGTCCAATAGCGGGATGAGCTTCAGCAATCCCTGGACCTCCTGGTAAGTTCTACTCAACCTCAGACTTAGAATGTTTATGTTATGCTTATGAACTGACTAACCTAAACTTCTAAATGTAGCATGCCAAGGGGGCCCAGTGTCAAGGAGCTGACGCCCCATCTTCCTCCTCCCAGTCGTCCGTGGATCACATCGAGTGAGATGCAGAGTTTGCTCAGATGGTCGCACGAGCTGAGGTGGCCGAGGCTGCACTTGCCGAGAGGGTAAGTAAAAAATTTCACCTTCCATGTGGATTATGATTATAAATGCAACTAGCTGATTATGATATGTGTGTATGTAGACGACTAAGCTAGCAGCGACGCTGAGTGAGGTCACTCGACTGAGGGAGATGGATCGCAGTCACGTGGTAGATGCGACGGAGCTGGCACTCCTTCGTGTAGAGCTGGAGCAACTCTGGGCTGGGATTGCAGAGACGGAGCGTGTCTGGGCAGAGTTGGACCGGTCTGGACTCCAGGTGGCTAAGTTGGAGGGCTTCGTGGAGGCATACCAATAGTCTCTCCAGGCGATGAGCTAGAGACTGGAGCACAGTGGGGCCCCGAGTGGCACACACGGCATGCACAGCTCTTACAGAGGGTACTTCGCGAGTTCCTCCAGTCGTCAGAGGAACGAGGAGGAGGAGCGGTGCTGATGGCACCGAGTGGAGGCGAGCTCAGCCATAGCCCCACCATCGAAGAGGCACGAGGGCATAGATGATAGTGGAGACCTAGGAGAGGGACAGGCCTGATGTACTTTATAACATACATGCACTTTTGTTATGATATTATGATATAGCGTGTTTTGATTTTGCAAATGAATGAGTGTATGCTTGATGCTAACTGACTAACAACAAACCTTGGACTAATACGGGAGGGTGAGAGAGAGAGACAAAGAGACTCGAGCAGAACTGGTGCAAAGATGACAAAACTAAGGCAGCAGAGAGATAGACGGTCACATAAACGGCCGCTCCACAGACCAAATGGTCTCATGATAGAGCGCTGGGAGTTATTCGGCCAAGAGCCTAAAGAAGGTTATTAACTGACTCAAATAAAGAAAGATTACACATACATGACTCAAATAAAATGAAAATTATATGACTAGACTCAGAAATACATGACGAACACAATGGCATAGGCCGACGAACATTCCGAGCCTCGAAAAAAATGTAGAGGGGCAAGGGATGACCCCATCAGCTATGCCACATCAGGGACGATTCCCTAGCTCGTGTATTCTATTTCCCTGCAGTTTTACATTCTACGGTGTAAGAACGGGCGAGTTTAGGCTCATCGGGATTTTGTAGAGTTCGTAGGCTTCCCCGAAAAATGGCAACGGTTCTGCAATCGGTTGGTGTTAATGGACTCCCTGGAACGTCGGCATTCTAGAGTCACTGATTGCGTGTCGAATGGCGGTCTATCGTGGCCGGTAGGAGGCCGGGAACCTCGTTAATCCCATTTAGGTGATTTCATTAGAATCATCCGTTTCTTGCGATTCATGCGTCATTTTGGCTCCGGTCGCAGTCCTTGTGATTGCCAGGGTGATTGTGACTATATCCCCTTCGTCTCGACACGAACGGGGCATGGAAAGGCCACGATCGGACGAACCCTTGGGTTTGCTCGCCGTGATGGTTGGACGGTCGAACCAGGGCCCGTCCAAGGCATGAGCGGCTGGCTTTGGACCATTCATCCTCACTGGGTTTTGAGGCTTGTGTGGTCGGATGATAGACTGCACATGGGTTGTGCGGCCCGGTAGGGTCTGCCCATCCCCCCTTGGGCGGCAAGGTTCTAGCCGCCTATCTTACCGTGTGGGTTGAGCGGCCAGGATCTGATCGTTCATCCCCGTTGACCCTTGGTCAATTGTTGCGTGTTGGTCACGTTAGGCGATTTGGTCAAGACCATTTTGACTGACACTGTAGTAGGTCGGTTCCATTCAGCTGTCCGGTCAAGACCGTTTTGACCAGGAACTATTCTGGGTTGTGGGCTTGAGCGGCCAAGGCTTGACCGCTCATCCCCTTGGACGGTTCTGCCCTGACCGCCTATCCCCCTTAGGATCTGACCCTTGAGCGGCCCATCCTGGACCGTTCATGCCTTGGGCGGTCCTGCCCTTAACCGCCCATCTCCCCCTTTGAGCGGGCTGTCCCAGACCGCGCATGCCCTTGTGCGGTCATTCTAGAATCGCTCATCCCTGTGTGTTGTCAGTTTGCCTTAGTAGCTTATCCCATGACCGTTTGAGCATTGTGTTGGCCTCCGATTGACCCGGTTGTGACCCAGTGGTTGACTTTCGGTCTCGTCAGTGTCCCAGACACCCCGGAGATTTCGTGTCTGTGTTTTGAGGTGTCAGTGGGTTCCGTGTTACGGTGGTTTCAGACCTAGGGATTAGGCTAGATTGACGGTGTTATGCCGTCATGTTCAACGGTCTTAACCCCGCGTCTCGTGACTCAAGGACCGTTGGGTTAGTAGGTCTAGTGGGCTGTCCAGAGTTTGGTGCCCTCGAGCCACCTATTACTTCGCATTACTCGCGATGTGTGCGTGCATGGTTTTCTGTGTTCACGTCAGTGACCCTCCATTAGACGCAGCCTTCTTATGGAACGCGCGTGCTGACCCACCCGGGAGTGGTGGAGCGGCATACCCGAGTTAGACAGTGAGTAGGCTAGTTACCGTAGGGCCCCCGCGTACCGACGAGTCTGGGCTGGTGGGGAAATTACCAGCTAGAGGATAGACCTAGGGCGTATGGTCTGAGTGTGCACATGAGGCTGAGGGTTTAGACCCGTGCTGACGAGCCCAACCTCAACTAGTCCTTGTTGTGTGGTACTTCTGGTTACTGAGTGTGTCTGAGTCTCGCACCTGGGGCATTGTAGCTAGACACTTGTGACGCGGTGTAAGACGTCAGGCCAGAATAGTGACGTCTGAGCAAGAAGGAGCATCTCCGCCTCCTTCAATTGAAGGTCCTTTGGGTAACACGCTCGAGGGCATCAATAATAAAACAACAATGGACTCTACCATCCTGATGACAGACAGTGCTGAGCATGCTATGGCACCCGAGCAGCCGGGGGCACGAGCTCTGCTGTCGCGGGAAGGTTCCGACCCCATGGGTGTTCCTTCACCAACTTTTCTACAATCTGCAGACCAGAGCTGGGCTACTCCCAAGCATTATTCCCAGTGGCTCCGGCCAGCATGGCCAATGCCCCTTCAAATGCAGCGGCCAGCTCCCTTGTCAGAGCCTTTGCCACCCAATGCTATGACTTTGGCGGCATTGTTAATGCAGCCCACCCACCTCTGCCCTCAACCAATAGTCTAGTTATGATGGACAAGTTGATGGTGGAGCAGATGATCGAGACAAGACTGGCAAAGAGGGGTGGTGATGATTATGCCCCCTTCGACATAGATGAAGTGCCATATCCAGCCCACCATGCTACCAAAAGACTGCCACTCGGCGTCAATAAACTCCCAAAATTTGACAAATACAATGGACAGGGTTCCCCAAAAGAGCATATTACACATTATACGGCCGTCATGGGTGACTTGGCGATGAACGAGTCGTACCTACTCAAGTTCTTTGGGTCTTCACTAACGAGACCCGCCTTTGAATGGTACTCTGACTTGCCAATCGGGTCCATCCAAGACTAGCCAGACATGCAGTAGAAATTCAATGAAAGATTCCACGTCATCAAGGCAGAGGTGACCATGGCTGAGCTATTGGCAGCCAAGCAAGAGGATGATGAAGCAACGGCAGAATATATTAAGAGATGGAGGGATCTCAGCACAAGGTGTCGGCGTCCCCCGCATCCAGAGGATGCAATACAAATATGCAAACAGAACCTAAAGAAAGAAATCCTGGAGAAAATAATCAGAATAGAAATCTGGTCTTTTGACCGATTGAGTGATATTTTCGTGGAGGTTGAAGATTTCTTCACGAGGTATCCCTCCATTTCTGCCGACTCAAGTCATCAGGCTAGGCAACTTAATAAACGACCGATGCTGAAAGTGGTCCATGCTGTTAGCCTAGGGGCAAAAAGGCATAAATGGAGGCACAATCCTCCTCTCAATGAACCTACTGAATGTCAAGAGAGTCATCCTCCGCAGAGCAAAGCAAAGAAGCTCTATGCCTTCCCCTGGGACAGGACTCGAGCATTGTTCGAGTGGGCTGTCAAATATAGCAAAATCATGCTTCCGAAGCCAAAGAGACATGATGACGTCAAAAGGAGAGATGATCCGCATTTCTTCCCCTACCATCAAATATTGGGGCATCCTATTGAAGATTGCCAGATATTTAAAGACATCGCCTAAGGCTTAATAAAAAGAGGGAAGCTACAAATGGGGGAGGGCAGAGTCGATCCTCCACGCCCTCATGAAGTGCCCACTCAGGGGACATCAATTAACATGATATCTATATGCTAATAGCTGCCTGAAGAAATGCCAGAGGGCTGTGCCTGGCACACTCATGAAGACTACATCCCGTCGAGTGGAAGGGAGCAAGAGAATTGGCGACCATCGCCAACGAAGAAAAGAACAAGACAGGCTTCTCGCCTGGCACTAGAGACCCAAATTCCCAGTGCCATGGACCAGCCTACTCTGCCTCTTGTAGTCTCTACCCGCCTTCAAACAACCTCTCCAATGGCTATCAAGAGGTCAATTAATAGTAAAAAGAAGAAACAGACCCCGTCGTGAGAATATGAAGAAGCTAGCTCAATCATGGAGCGGCCACAAGCTATTATAAGTGGGCTTGATAAGCATGAGCAGCTCAACGTCTCCGATCGGGACCGATTTCTTCAAATCGGTCGAGTAAGCACTCTTCCCTTGCTCTAATTTAGGTGCTTGTCATTCAATTTTAGTTCATATCTTCGCTGGCCAGTGAGAGAGAGCTCAGTCCCGCAAGCCCATTGTTTCCGTGTGACCACCATGGGAGAGAGCGTGTACCCGTGCCCTCGGCACCGGGTCGGCCCCTTCGAATTGGACTATTTATAACCCGTGGGAGATCCCTTTGGCTTTGTTGGCTCTCTACCAGCAAGGGTCCAGCCCTCTCCTCCTTGACTCGACATCGCCGAGTTACCCCCGGGTTTGGGTGAGTGTCGAGTGAGTCGGCCGCCAACATTAGCCCGTTCGGTGTGCGACTTGTGCTTGCTTGTGTAGGTCCAATGTTGTTTCATATCACTATGACACCCGAGCATCCAGCTACAATGGTGCCCACGACACCCGACCGCCCAGTCCCGGTGACACCCGACTACTTCAGCCCCAGTGGCCCTCAGGCTCTCCAGTCTCAGCAGTTTTCATGGCACTTGATTGTTCTAGAGATGGTGTTCAGGGCACCTAACTCTCCCAGTTCCAACGGTGCCTGGTCACCCTAATCGTTGTGGGGCTTAGGGCACCCCGACTGCTCTAGTCACTATCGTGCCGACGACATCCAACTACTCCAGTCAAAGTGATGCCTATGGCGCTTAGCAACTTCAGTCATAGCGGTGCCCACAGCACCTGGCAATTCCCAGCTCAATGACTTTTGGTCGCTTCAGTCTAGGTGATACTCACGTCGTTCGACCTCTCCATTCTCAATAGCACTCGGCCGCCTCTGTCTCAACAGCGCTCGGCTGCTCCAGTCACAAGTGGTGCCTACGCTATTCGGTCACCTCAGCCTTAGCAACGCCCAACTGTCCTAGCACAACGGTGCTCATAGCACCCCTACTTCCTCGATCTTGACACTGATATTGGGAATACATTGTGATGCCCCTCGGGTGGCATCTTGCTGAGTCTCAGGTCCTTTGATGGACACTATGTACGAATGCAGAACTACCCGTACAATAATGTAATGACCCGTGGACCATCATAAATGATAGAGTTGTCTCATGGCTTGCAAGCATTTGTAATCGGGCTCTCATGCACCCATATAAATGCCTTTCATGGCATATAGTTATGTATCCCAGTTAGGGAATGGATCTCCATCCTCACCGGAACTAGTCTCTCTACCCCTAGTTATCCCTGTTGTGTTGCTGTTGCCTTATCACTGTTGCACGGACTAAGCCCTCCTGATGTCGCGGCTCACAGGGTCCCTGACTCTCTCTTCGGCAGTGGAAACAAAGGTGCTCAGGCTCCACATGATGTAAAATAAACACCGATTGCTTGCGATCAGTGGAGAAGATGTCCAGTACATGAGCTCCCACAATCGCCTACACTCGTACCAGCGGAATCCCCTTCGCTTCATATGACGCACGACATTCTGTGATCACGTGTCGTGTCCTGGCGGCACATCCCTAGCCAAACACTTTGATGAGGACATCTCGCACCACTCCCTATGGCTAGGGTCACCCGCACATCCTTGAGGAAGCTCGACGGCGATTGTCTCATGTTATCTTTATTTTTGGGTCTTGTTTATGTATTTTTCTTTATTGAGTTATGTGGTCATGAGTCTAATTTCCCTTGTTTTGTATTAATTCGGCCTTTGTATCCTAGTTTGGGCCCATATTGGTTGTTTAGGATAGCTTGGTCTTTTGTATGAATGCCAAGGGCATTTCGGTCATGTAAAGAGTTGGATGCCTATAAATAGGACCCAACCCCCCTCCATTTGTAACAATTGATGCTTGAGAGATACAAATCCCATTTGAGTGAATGATTTTGGAAGGGAAAAACAAAGAGAGTAAAAAGCTTAGGGGACAAGTCTTCGGGGCATCCTTCCACTGAGCGAGAGAGCCAAAGCGAGAGAGGGCCCTTCGCCTCTGTCCGTTCGAATCGTCCGGCACCGGAGAGGAAGATCGGATCCTGTCGTTTCTTAGGTGGGTTTTCGTGGATTTGTTCTTGTTGAATCCCCTCTCCGTTCCTGTTTTTCTTTTGGACATAATATAAGGGAGCGAGAGAGGGACGGCGACGATATGAGCTTGCCCCTCTCTCCTCTCACCGTCTCTGCTTCCCTCCGTTTCTTCCCTCTGTAACCTTCCCTTCCTGTCGATGTAAGTGGCGGCCGAGCGACAACGCCGGTGTCTGTAGATGCAGCATATACTTCTTTTTTTTTATGGTTGGAATGAATAGGAGGCTCGAGAGCATGAGTTAATAAAACTCGAGATGGCATTTACCTTCCTTTGCTATTCTCTGCTTCCTCTCCCATCGAACTGGCTTTCTGTGACCGTTGATATGGCGCCGTGCCACAATGCCGGCGCCGTGGAAGGTGATGTGAACATGTGCACATCCCTCCAACGACCTGTGCAAAGCACTAAGGAATGTGGTGATATTCGGCACCGCAGTCATCTTCTCCTGTTCGTCTCGTCCCCTTTCTATCCGCGGGTGTAATCGTTTTACGATGTAAATGAGTTTCGTGTCATCTCTTCCGACGCCGAACATGCCCCTGCAACTTCATGGGCGATAGTAAACATTACTCCCTCCCCGGGAACCTTTCCCTTTCCGATTGAGCGTTAGTTCGTTTCACCGTCGGATCCGCATATAGGTGTATCTATGTATGCTCTGAATCTCCATAGGCTCTTCTCTCATCCTCTCCACTGTCCTCCAGCATGGATAGAGGGAGTGGAGGTCGACCCTATATATATATACTCTCATCATCTTCAAAGAAATGCCATCGGACGAATGCCACGTTCACCCATCACTCACCTGCGTACACATGTGCGCTTCACCTGTGTCGACGAAGATTTGCTCACACTATGCACCTTCTCCCCACCGCGCCGTTTTAATCGTTTCAACGACGAGCTCTGACAACCCGGGGAGGGAATATTCCCTATCGCGTCATAATTGTATCACTCAGTCTGCAGGGGACCATCTAGCAGTGACGAGTCCCCCGTGAACCAACGGGTGAATATCAAATTGGGGTTAATCCCGACAGATATAAATCCACGGTCCTTAACAGACTCCGTGGTGGCCGTGAGACGGGCGCTCCTTGTAGGCTAACCTCGGGGTTTCCCTCTCTAATCGGTCATCCCGACTTAGACGGAGTATCATCTCGAGTTGCGTGTCCCTCGTAGGCTTGCCCTCGGGGTCTTCGCTCCCACTGTGAGTCGCATTACTCGTCTATGCTCACCCACGGATTCGGTGCCCCTAGCAGGCTAGCCCTCGGGGATTTCCTGTCCGTTCGGGTTTTGCCGGCCGCCGTTGCGCCACCCGGCTCTTTAAGGGGTTACTCCATTGCGTGAGTATTCCCCGCTTCTCCCCGATATACCCTCCGAAATGGGGAGATGCTGTCGAATTTTTGTCTCGACTCGGAACTGCCGCCGCGCTAGAGTATGAACCTCGCGCGAGCTTGTGATTTGATCGCCGAACCATCTTGGACCAACCCGATGCATAATAAACTCAACAAACAATCTAAAGTTTCCAAAATGTTTGAATAAACTCAAAATAAGTCAGACGGAGCTCGTTCCGCGTGAAATGGAGTTGAATCGGCGCCACGGTTCATCGGCGCGCCTTTGAAACGGCACGCCTTGAACCGACGTGCCCTTAAAATGGCGCGCCTTGAATCGGCGTGCGCTTAGCTAGTATATGGTCATATGCCGCTGTGAGTGCGATAGGATCCTAGCCCGTGAGTCCATGTCACCACTGTGAGTGAGAGAGTGACCCGTCCCATGACTCGATCCGAGCATGGAAGTGAGTCGACCACCCTTGACTCTGTCAGTTTCTCAACCGCGTGGATCCACGCTATCCCTCGCTTGGGACGATGAGTGAGCTTGCGTTTCTGTTAGCGACGTATAGCCCATAGGAGCTCTTAGTGTCGGGCCAAGGTGTCTCTAGTGTCTAAGTGTTGCTGGTCGCGTCACCATCTAGAGTCTGAGGTTCGCATCACCTGGAGTCGGTCCCTCATTCTGTCCCGCATCAGTTTGGTATCAGAGTGAGTTAGAGTCTAGGGTCGTGTCTCATTGCTAGGTTCATCTTTGGTTTAGCCCGTGTACCCCAGTCAGTGTGTCTTTTGCAAGCCCACCCGTCAAGGCACCCAATACTCACCACTACCACCTATGGCGGACTCCCGAGTCCGTAGCTCCGATGAGCCCTCGACGGTCGAGATGTTCCGAGCCCTCATGGATCGTCGCGATACACATATGGATGGCCTCAGTACACATGTAGACGGCATAGGTACGCATCTAGAAGGGATAATGAAAGCCTTGGAGGATCGGGCCGAAGCCTCGGATCAGTCTATCTAGGGTCTTGTGGAGAATAGCTATCCTCGAGAGGGCCCCAGTGGCGGCGCATCCTATGCCGACAATTGGCCAACAAGAGCCAGCTCAGCACTATGCTGTGCCAAGGTCTCAAGGGGTAGATGATAGGAGGTAGCAAGCACCTGAGGTGGATGACTATGCATCCAAGAATGAACATGGGGGATATGGTCATGACCATCGTGCTCCACGACGGAACCATGACTATGAGGAGGATGAGCGGACCCTTAGGACCGTTTGTGCGGACCCGCCCACATTTAACGGTTCCATGACTATGGAACCAAAAGTCTATTTAGATTGGGAGGCCAGCATGGATCGGTACTTCGAGTGGTTTGACATGTCAGACCACCGAAGGGTTCGCTATGTCAAGATGAAATTACATGGGTAGGCACAAACTTATTGGATAAATGTGGAGAGCATGCTAGTGCAACGACGTCAACCCCCGATCGGTACTTGGGATGACATGAAAACCAAGTTGAGACAGAAGTACCTTCTTGCCTCATACCGCTAGCGTCTCATAGACAAATGGCAAAATCTCACCTAAGGGAACCGGTCTGTGACTGAGTACACTGCTGAGTTTGATGAGTATTATTTGACGTGTGGGGTTACGGAAGAGAGCACCATGACCATCTCACACTTTCGAAGAGGCCTGCGGCCAAACTACTAATATAAAGTTTTCCACCACAATGTGACCACTTTAGAGTAGGCATATCAGGTTGCTCTCGAATTGGAATAATTCGAGGCCGTGTTCGAACCAACCCAGCAGTCGGGCCCCTTCTTTCTTCATAATGTTGAGTCTCGTAGCTCTTCAGGTGCATACCAGAAGGCCCCCATGGCTCAACCTCAGGAGCCCGCTCGTCAGGAGTCGTTCGTCCCTAGGCCCCGCCCTCCATCTCCGAGGGATGTCCTTCATCCCCAACAACTTACGGCACCCGTTGCCCATCCACCGACACCCGCACCACTTGCTTGTCCCTTGCTGCCTTCACCCCCTATCCATTGGGAGGATAAGGGTAAGGGACCTTTGATCGGGGAGCCTAGTGGATCCCGATAGCAGTGTTTTCGCTGGAATGGGTTTGGCCATTTTGCCAACCAGTGCCCCACGCGTCAATCTCTAGTCATTGGGGACACACAGGTCGGGAACACCTCATCTACCGAGCTTGTGGTAGTCAGCTAGCATGCCTTTGTTGAAGTTAACCTTCAGCCCAGTGATCTCCTTCAGTCACTCCAGCAAAAGTCTGGCCACATAAAGTTGTTGCACATCTTCAGCCAAGAACATGATAGTATCATATGCATATTGCAAATGAGTGACTGAGGGGCCACCTCTCCCTATCTGAAAACCCTTGATCAGACTACAAGCGTCTGCTCTTAGACACACCCTACTTAGTATACGAGTCACAAATATAAAGAGAAGAGGAGACATAAGATCTCTCTGTTGGAGCCCCCTACCATTGTGGAGAAAAGGAGTCGGCTTCTCGTTGACAAGGACAACAAAGGAAGTAGAGGAAATACAGACCCGGACTCAGCTGATCCACCTCTCTCTAAAGCCCATCTTCTTCAACACATCAAATAGGCATAGCCAACTCGAAGTCCAGTTTGAGGACTACTCTTTTGCTCCTCTAAGTCTTCATGTCAAATAAGCACTCATGGGCAAGAAATTATCCTAAATATGTTTCCCCTGATGAAGGCTTCCTGAAAGCAGCTCTCAACCAGCATCTTGGTGATAATCTTGTAGGTGTCATTCAAAAGACTAATGGGCTTGAAGTCTTGAAAATCTTTTGCTCCATGTTTCTTGGGGATAAGGATCGAGAGGGTCTTATTGATATGTCAAATACGCCCTCCCCTCCTGGAAGTCTCTCACAGCTGCCAAAAGCTCAACTTTGATGGCATTCTAACACTTTTGAAAGAAGGCCAATGGGAATCCATTTGGCCCTAGAGCTCTGTCAGTTTGTCACGTGCGAGAGAGAAGACTACCGGGCGAAGTTCCTCCTCTGTAAAACTTTGTGAGATAGCGTCTCTCTCTTTCGGTGAGAGATGGGGGAAGGATATCATTTACAATCCTCGGCCCAAAATGGTTATCCTCCGTGAACTATTTGGAGTAAAAGTCTCTCGCCAGACTCTTGATCTGCTCATTCGGCGAAACAGAGAGGTTCCCTACTCTGATGCAAGTAATGATGCTAACTCTTCTCCTCTCTGAGGCAATGCGTTGGAAGTAAGCAATATTCCTGTCCCCGTCTTTGTCCATCTGTCCCTCATCTTTGCCTCCAATAGATCTCCTCTGTAGAGAGGGTCTCATCAAACTGGCACCTAAGCGAATCCTTGAGACTTCTATCCATTGCATCCATGAGTCTTGCTTCCTCCAAACTGTCTAGGCCCTCAATCTGTTGAAGAATTCGTCTTTAGCTGTCTTTTTCGGGAGCGTTTTTGTTTGTCCCCCAAGTCTTGAGGACCTAAGCAGTGTGCTTTAGCTTCAACACCATAGTAGCTATAGCAAACCTACCAGTAGCCTGTGAGATCCATGCTCCCCTGATAATGTCCATGAAATCTGTCTCTCTGAACCAGAATTGCTCCAGTTTGAAACTAAATCTCCTATTCTGCAATCAGATGGTCTTCAAAAGAATGAGCTTGTGGTCTGACACTGATTTGGCCAAAGGGAGCACTTGCACATGAGGATAGTGATCCTCCCAATTAACAGACACTAGGAATCTGTTCAACCTGGAGCAAGAAGCATCAGCTCTCATGTTAGACCAAGTGAACTGACCATATGCTATGCCGATGTCCACCAAAGCCACCTCGTCAATGAAGGCGGTGAAGTCCTCCATATCCCCTGCAAAGACACTCTCCCCTGTCCTCTTCCATGAGGCTGCTACCGCATTGAAGTCCCCACCAACACACCATGGCTGGACCGAGGAAAGGTGATGACCGACCAAGTCCTCCCACAGAAGTCACTTCTCCTCTCTGTTTTGGGGACCGTATACTCTTGTGAAGTCCCAAGAGAAATTATCTTTCACATTAATGAAGTGAAGGGAGATAACCCATTTGCTCACCTGTCTGTCTAGCACCACCTCTTCTACCTTATAAGGGTTCCAGAGGATCATAATCTCTAGGACCTGCCTTTCGTCGGGGACACAACTCCCGTGGAAAGTAGCACCCCTAACTCCCTCATAAGGGATTTCCCATCCCCTTCGGATTTGGTCTTTTGGATACAAAAAGGTCAATCTTACATCTCTTGATTAGCTCCTTCATCGCCCTCTTATTCTTCATCCCCCTTAACCCCCTCACATTCCAAGAGACTATCCTCATTAAGATAGAGGGATGGACCTCTTCTCTCACCACCCTCCTCCTCCCTTTCCTCTCTCTCTGTCGAATAGAAGCACCCCATCTCATCCTGATTTTTGAGAATGCCCCTTTCTCATCTTCTTCTGCCCCGACATCAAAGGAAATATCAACCTGCTCAGCCAATTCTGTCATATGCTTCTCCATAATTATTTTCTATCCTCTCCACCAGTTCCTTCACTTAGTTCCCAATAAGTAGTTCGCTTTTGGTTCCTCCCTTGTCGTAATCAGAGCAACCAACCCTTCCGACGACTTCGGATCTACCATCAGCCCCGCCGTCGGAGGCTCCTCCCCAACCTCTTAGTCGTCAGATGCTTGGACGGCCCCACCTAGGTTAGGCCATGAGACATTGGCGGGTGCCTCCACGAGATGGGCATCTACATCTCTCGAAGCGGGCGCTCTTGGCAAAGCAAGAACTTAGGCTGCCTACAGAGGCTGAAGAGGCCCACCGGTTGTCGGGGAGGCTATCACCGGAAGGTGCCCCATCATTGGCAGAGCTTCCTACTCTTGGGACTGCTTCCTCTCGGACTGCAAACCGCCACAGAGAAGCCCTCTGCCTGGGCAAGCATCCCACTGTGGTCCATGGCCTCCTGCCGCACGACAGCTTGCTGATCCTCCACTGTCGGTGGACCAACAGATAGAGGCTACTTCTCCTTCTGGTCTCTGGCCACCACCAGAGCAGAGCTGCTCTCCCACTCCCAAGCAGAGGGTTGCCAGTGAAGAAAGTCTGTTAGTCCCAACGCACCCTGCCAAGGGATGGCGAGAGGCGATGCTTGCGAGGGACTCCCAGTTGGCGATGGAGGGTGACAAGGCGCTGGAGCAAGGCCCTGTGCTGGCAGAGCCTGAAGCTTAGATAGGGGAGACCATTGGCAGGATCAGGCGGGACGGAGGTCCCTTTTGGGCTTTGAAGGCCCGTAAAGAGGTGAGAAGGCAGAATCGGATAAGTTCCGGGTCTTCTGAACATGATAAAGCAGGCCCCCCCTCGACCTGATTGAGAAGCCATCCGGCCCAACTGCTCCGGTTTGCCGAGATGGGCCGCGGGACTGCCTCGGTTTGCAGGCAAAATTTGAATCGCTTGCCTTAAGCCGATGCCGTACATCGTCTACCTCTGACCTCCTGCTTCGGAACCCTAAGGGCAACGACGACGACATCTTTAGCCCGTCTTGCACCCACAATCGGATGGCGTCAACCTCGCCTACAAGCTTGGTAGTGATGACCCCTTGGCATGATTTCCGGACTGGCCACTTGAATGGTCGCCAAGATCGTTGTCCGTGACCCCATCTTTGTGTAGCCTAGACTGCCATCTTCCACCCGCCCAATGCCCTTCACCAAGAAGGAGATCCCTTCTGTGTCGCAGAGGACTAATGGGACCCCCTGACCCCCTCTAAGATAAGCCAGAATCTCCTCACGGCTGGGTTAGGGAACGCCCCTCTGTGTTCTGACCATCTATGGAGCCGGAGAAGGCCGTCATCGGCTTTAAGAAAACCAGCATTGACCACTCTGTCCACCGCCTTCGTGTCCTGCCCAACCACTAGGAAAGACTTAGTGGCGGTCTGAGCCATCTCCCAGCAACCTCTCAAGCTCTCCTCGAGCTGCCTCCGGATGGTCCCAGCAGTGGCGGAGCCTTCTAGGGGGGTCGCGCACAAGCAGCGACTCAGCTTAGTGCGCCTAACCTGCAAGAGCTCTATCATGAACTCCCCTGCGTCCAACCACCGCTTACTTCCTAGCCGTTGCTGCTCCTGGACCTGGTTCCCCTTCACCACCTCTGCAAATGACCAGAGGCGATTGGCTTTCCCCCGAGCATCTACGGCAGGCAGGCCACCCTTGAACAGAACCGCTTGATATGCCCTCGTTTCCCACACTTGAAACAGGTTGGCGGCCGACCGGCGGCGGGAGGATGATTTGGCGAGAGGCCACTTTCTCGAGCCATGGAGCCGAGGAAAAAACTCAGAACTTCTCTCTAGAAAAGGCTAGAGAGAGAAAGAGTGGGCCCTGCAGTCGTGGGAGTAATTAATCATCACACTCCTTGGCTCCCTTTAATAAATGAGTAGAGTAGAGCAAATATGCCGTTCTCTTTAACCGGGGCAAATGGCGTATTCGACCCCTCCCAATCGAATGCCTTGTTTGACCGGAACAACGTAAAACCCATGTTCGACCCACTTACTCTGGAGGTTATCAAAGGCGGGAAGCGCTGTTACAGGCGGATATGCCAAAAAACGGCGAATAAAACTTGGAGTCTTCTTGATCAATAGAAGTATTTCTTTTCATAGCACCTATGTAATTGCTTAGTTTAGCATATTGGTATTATTTCTAGCTAGTTTCTGACTGTACGTCCCGATATTCCACGTCGGGGAGTGACAAGTATGCTAGGATGTGACTGACCTGGAGTTTTGATTTCAGCGGGGGGAGGAGGCCCAGCGACAGGGGGCCGACACTCTGTCTTCCTCTACCACGTAGACTCCTGCCGACCAGGCAGAGCGGGAGGCAGAGTTTCGACGGATGGTCGATCGGGCCAAGGTGGCCGAGGCAGCGCTCGCCGAGCGGGTACGTCCTACACTTCCATTTGTGAATTATGTTTCTTATATTAAAATGTAGTTGACTAATGGTGAATGCATGTGTGCAAGTGACAGAGTTGACCGCTGCCATCGGCGAGGGCGACCAGCTACGAGAGGAGCTCATCCTGGCGCAGGACGAGGCCGCCCATCTGCGCGAGGAGCTGGCGCAGAGCCTCCACTCGGGGGAGGAGACGACCCGCCTGCCGAGGGAACTAGAGCAGAGCGTTCGCTCGAGGGAGTCGGCGGAGTGTGGCCGTGCTATGGCGCAGGAGGAGGCAGCCCGCCTGCGAGAGCGGTTAGCACAGGCCAGACCGTCGGACTCGGTGGAGATGGCAGTCCTCCGGGCGGAGGTGGAGTGACTCCGGACCACGACCTCAGAGCTGGAGCGTTTCCGCCAGGAGGCGTTCGAGCTACGCGGCGAGGTGAGTGCCTACAGGGAGATGAGCCACTCCCGCAGCGTGATGAGTGGTAGTCGTGCAGCCCCGAGCGATAGTCAGGCTACTCACGGCTCCGTCAGGTGCTTCCTCGCGACTTCCTCTCAGTGGCAGAGGAATGAGGAGGAGGACCGGCACCGACGGCGAGAGAGAGAGGAGGTAGTGACCTCTGTGATGGGCCCGCCATCGAAGAGGCAGGAGGGAGGCAGAGATAGTGATAGGCCAGAGGGGTCGGCCTGATTTTGCTTTGTACTCCTACACCTATACATGATGTGACATGATAGTGACCTAGCTTGTCTTTTTCCTTTTTGTTGATTTTCTTATATGATGCATGCATGTATGCAAATTTGGATCGTGAACGGCTTACGGGTGAGACACACGGGAGGGGTGAGGCATGCCAACTTTATGAGAGAGATGACGCGAGGGGAGAGAGACATGCCGACCCTACAAGAGCGATGACACGAGAGGAGAGAGGTACGCCAACCCTACGAGAGAGACGACGCGAGAGGAGAGAGGCACGCCGACCCTACGAGAGAGACGACGCGAGAGGAGAAAGGTACGCCAACCCTATGAGAGAGACGACGTGAGAGGAGAGAGGTACGTCGACTCTATGAGAGAGACGACGTAAGAGGAGAGAGGCACGCCGACCCTACGAGAGAGACGACACGAGACGAGAAAGGTACGCCAACCCTACGAGAGCGACATTGTGAGAGGAGAGAGGCACGCCGACCCTACGAGACAGACAATGCGAGAGGAGAGAGCACGAGCTTCAAGCAACACGGCAAAGGAATGGGCGGCCGCTCTTGGGCCGCACAAGGTTTATGCGGCTATGTCTGGACCGTATGTAGTGGCTGTGCGGCTCGTAACCGGCTGCATAACGTAATGCTCTTTCCACACATATGCGGCCAACAAAGAGCCGTTCAACAGGAAGGGCGGTCTATCGCTAGACCACCCAACTCAATTCGCAGGAAACCCAATCGGGACTCTCTTGGAGAGTCCCAATCCAAGGTGTTCTACCTCAACTTGACCCAAATCCTATCCAAATCTGTTCTAAGATTATCTCAACTCAATCCTAGTGGGTTTAGACCTCTTTTTAGAAACGAAGACGGCCAGAAACCAACCGTTAGTCTGACAAACTGCATTTTTTTTAATTAATGCAATACATGATTTATTATGAAATGAGTGACTAATGCAATTTGTTCAAATGCATGCAGGGAAAGCGCAGGACCTAGATCTCGTGGCTCCAGGTCCGTGCAGTGTATCTCGCACTGCCGGACTTCCAGCGAGAGCAGCTGGCGGCCATGGGGTTCGGCGAGTTCCTGGGCGTGGAGGTGACTCGGCTCGACACCGCCATTCTCTACGCCCTACACGACCGGTGGGACCCGGTGAGCCTCACGTTCCTCTTCTCGTGGGGCCATATGGTCCCGATGCTCGAGGACGTGGCGCATCACCGGCCTGCGCGTGCACGGGTTGCCGGTCAGTGGGAGGACGCTGGCGGACTACCGAGAGCTGGCCCAGAGACTGCTAGGCCTGGAGCTGCTGCGGCCAGAGCGGCAGTCGACAACGCTGCCGAGAGCGAGGCTGCAGGAGAGTCTCGGCTTACGAGGAGTCGGGATCACCACCGGAGAGCTGCCGGAGCAGCACCTCGAGAGACTGAAAGAGCGAGCACAGAGGCAGGTAGCTACCGCGCCGGGACCAGAGGCCGACGTGGTCCTGAGGCGATTCCTGATGTTGTTCTTCGGGAGGCTCCTGTTCGCCACCCGGGCGGACATGGTCAGCTGTCGACCGCTACTACTGCTGGAGGAGGTGGACCGCGTCGAGGAGTTCGCCTGGGGAGCGGCAGCCCTTGCCTTCCTCTTCGACACCCTGAGCTCGACAAGCCGACGCACCATGCTTGGCGAGTTCTCCCCACTGCTACAGGTATGACTCGACTCCTAAGATGTTTATACAATTGCTATAAATTCTGTTAAACACTATATGCTGACTCTTTGATGTAATGTAATGCAGGTGTGGGCCTACGTGTACCTCCCCAGGCTGGGGAGAGGAGTGGAGACGTACCCCGACCGGCTGCCCATCGCGAGGCGGTGGACAGCACCTCGGGAGGTGGGATCCCTGCGACGCCAGGTCCGGGCGATCCAGGATGACCTTGACACCCTACCCTATGCTTCGGTAAGATCTTGAACTTGAGCTTTGTATAGATGCAACTATATGCTTATATGCTGATGCAATTTGCCTACTGACAGGTCCGATGGACGCCCTACCAAGGAGAGGGGCACGAGGGCCAGCCGTGGGTGGTGGCGGCCCTGGCCTATGCGGGTCGGGACATCTGGCTCCACTGCATGAATGTGGTGGAGCCGCTCCACTACCGCCGGGTGATGAGGACGATTGGCGTCCACCAGGCAGAGGCCGACTTCCCGACGCCCGAGAAGCCGGAGGAGCGCGTGGGACGGCACGCGTGAGGACTAGCGACAGAGACCGACTGGACCGTTGAGCGGCGGAGCATGTCCAGAACTGGACAGCACTCGGGCAAGTGGTACTCGCCCGAGCGGAGACCGAGGAGGCCTACCTGACGGCCTACGCTCGACGCTACGGAGACCAGGTCTTCTATGGCGCTCGACGACCGAAACGATTCTAACCTTATGCTTTCTAATATGCACTTTATGACAGGAGTTGCCGATCTCCAATATACTGGGATGAGGTTGGTGAAAGACAAATACTAGGCCCGGAAATGATCAGAGATACAAATGAGAAAGTCCAACTCATCAGGAATAGACTCAAGATAGCTCAGTCCAGGCAGAAGTGCTATACTGACAACAGAAGAAGAGACCTGGAGTTCCAAGTTGGGGACCATGTCTTCCTCAAGGTTTCTCCGGGTCATGGCATTAGAAGATTCGGTGTTAAGGGCAAGATTACGCCGAGATTTATTGGTCCATTCGAAGTGCTGGACAAAAATTCAGTTTTTGCCCTAAAATTAGGCAAGGGCGCGATCCGTTTTGGGGGGTCGCATGTGCTTTAGTCATTCGTCTCCGCGCCAATTCTTGCAGGGAGTTGCAGAAGGTACTTGCAAGTATTGAAGCCACAAGAGAAGAAAAAGCCTAGACAGTGTGGAGGCATCGGTGGTTGACAATTGGCTCGCTAGACAGGAAGAGTGGATTCTTTTGGATATAGTTTTCAAAATTAATTGCTTAATGGATAATAGTAGGTGGTATTTTTTGATCAATGATGTATTGGATAAGACACTGGACATACCTACGGCTAAACCTGATACCCAATGTTGACAATAATATAAACATAATATCATCAGCATCATCGTTCTCATTGTCGTCATCATCACCATCAGATCCTTGTCCCATCTATTTTGGTCAGCTACACAAAACCTCTCTCACAGTTTTAATCTATCCAATGCCATACTTGTAGTTAACTCCACCATGGCTGGTCCCAAGCATAGGTGAGAAAGGAGGCTGTACATTAGGTTAGTGGTTGCACTTCTCCATTAGTCTGTTAGATTGGCAGCCAGTATGTTGCGGCGTCCAAGCTGCCATTGTCAAGCTGCAACCCAAATCTTATATCACTTGAGAAGTCACTGAAATGGGCTAACAGAGAATATTAACTATAACAAATTAGTGTGACTGTAATAGCTAGAACATATGACTATATCACAGAAGTGCAACTTTAACAGACAGTAGCATTGTATGACTAGAAAAAAATGTATGACTATGTATATAAAGTAATTGATTATGAGATGTAGAGGGTTATAGAGGTTGGTCCACATATGTCAACAAAGAAACCCGAAGAGTGGGATGTTGAGGACATTATGGAAATGTCTGTTAATTTTAAAGCTATACAAGCTCTTCATTATGTACTTGATACTAATAAATATAATTATATTTGTTTGTATAAAATAGCCAAAAAAATATGGGAGAAAGTTCAAGTCGCACATGAAGGTACTTCTCAAATCATGGAGATGAAGATAAATATCTTTATCCACAAATACGAGCTATTCAAGATGGAGAAAAATGATAGGATCGAGAAAATATTCACAAGATTTGGCAATATAGTAAATGGGCTTAAAACATTGGGTATGACATACTCAAACTCTGATCCTATTCATAAAATTCTATACTCTTTATCATCTTCTTGGAATGTTAAAGTCACAACCATTGAAGAAGTAAAAGATTTGTCCACTCTTGATTTGGATGAACTCATGGGTTCATTGAAGAGTTATGGAATAAATATGTGAAAAAATGAAGAAGAAAAATCAAGCAAGAAAAAGAAGAGTGTGACCTCGAAGCCTACAGCTAAAAATATCTCTTCACATAAGGATAAGATAGATGATAGTCTAGATGAGAAGAAATAACATTCCTCTCAAGGAAAGTACAAAAATTTCTCCTCAAGAAGATGACTTGTGATGGTAAACCAAATGTAAGCAAATGTTCTTTTTAAAGGGGGAGACCTAAGACTGATGAAGTCATTTGATATGAGTGCAAAAATCTAGGGCACATGAGGGGAGAATGCCTTGCCCTAAAGAAGAAACATATAAAGGACAACCTTAAGAAGAAGAAGGCAATGATGGTTGTCTGAAGTGAAGAGGAAAGTTCAACCTTAAGTGAGAAACAAGGCTAAGATGAATCTCATATCTGTTTCATGGCTAACTCTGGCGAAGATGGTGACTGAATCACTATGAAACAACTTGAAATTACTTTAGAGGACATTTATGGCTGGGTGGCCTCGTCCCGCTGACGACGGCGTCTCTCCTCGTCCTCATTCCTCCGCAGGCCGGAGGAACCGGTAAGGTAGGTAACTAGTCTAATCAACCTAATGACACTTAAACTTAGGTAAATGACTCCTTAACCTAGGTACATGACTCAAATAAAAGGAAAAATTACAATGATATGACTCAAACAAATTGTGAAAATTACATGACTCGACTTAGAAAAATATGACGGACATAATGGAACCATGACGATGAGCAATCGGAGCTGTGGAAAAATGTGAAGGGTGAGAGATGCCCCCATCAACCTGTCTCTGATACCAAATCTAGCATGGGACGGGACCCGGTCGGAACTATGACTTAATGGACAGCAAGCAAGGCCGAACAGGCCGGGTTGGACACGGCGGACAAGCACGCGGTGCACTCAGAATTCGGGTGTAACCCGGTGATGGGGAAGATGGGCTTTGCCCCACAAGCCATCCACGTGGTCAAAAATCGTAAGTTGGGTCGGTGGGAGGCCGACCTGAAGGGGTGGGATCACCCGGATTGAGTCGGGGTAGACCTCGCGCCCAAGGGCACTATGGGGTTCACTATCTCGCATGGCAATAAATTTACATGTAACGGGGGACGGGACCGGGCTCTCTCTCACCGTCAGCACGAGCACAAAGAAAATACGAAGGGATAAACCATAGGGGAGCAAGTGATCAACCACATACCTTGCCAAGCCGAAAGAGGCCGGCGCCAATCGGAGACGAGGGTGAGCCGGGAGCGTGCGCGCCAGGCGGACACGCTGCGCCGCTGTAGCTTCGGCCGTGACCTATGTGTACAACCAAATGAAAGCCTCCACGCAGGGAGGGGGAACTCGGTGGTGGGAAAACCGTTGCATGAACTACCCTCTCGCAGGCAGGGGGGAACGAGGGGAAGGGAAACCAAGCTGCTGACCGTACGCCTAGCTCGGACGTCCAATCGAGGTGTTGTCAATGCCTGGTCGAAGCCTAAGGGGATGCCGAAGGATGCCTAGAAGTCCAACGTCAAGCCGATGTCACTGGAAGGTGGAGAGGGTCACAGCCGTTGACCTGCGCAGTTCTACCTCACAGGACTGGTTGGCGCGGTTGTGGTGCATCGGTAGGTACGCTCGATGCAGAACTCCAAAAGTGACGGGACCAACTCATGGATGTAGTAGACACGGAGCTCTACGGACCCTCAAAAGTTGGTGGCCTTCAGATCACCTCGCCGGTCATCGTCGCCGAAATGGTCAGCGTCAGGTTCCTGGGCAGACAGCAGGATAGGTCGACGATGGCCATGGTGGAATCTTCTGTGCCGATGTCAGAATGAGACGAAACCACTTGCGTTGGTTTCGTATCATCGAAATACACAACTTTTCAGAAGAATACTTGACCTGAAACTGAGTAGAGGAGGGAGTGTCGGGGCTGACTTGGCAGCAGTCTGTCCTGGGTGAACAGTGAGCTCCGGGCCTGGCGCGACTAAGGGAGAATGGACGCCTTGGGCGGGGGCATTGTCTAAAGAAGGCAGGAAAACCTCTGGTTCATCGGTGCTTCGAAGAATAATAACTCTCGTGAAGGGAGTTCTGGCCGATTCACACAAGGGAAGTCGGTGTCGATGTTGCCAAGTGGCACTCAAGAACAGATGCAGTCTGGGCGCAGTTGCACGGAAACGCCTGTAGCGGTTGATGCTGTCGACGAACGGAGGCGGGACCACTTCAGGAGCATGGCCGACTTGAAGGTGGACGACTCTTCTGAAGATGCCTCGAGCCGAATCCTGCTGTGGATGCCACTAGTGGGTCTGCCAACTGAGTCTCTACTGTAGGCTTGTAGCAGAGAGCAGCAGAATAGAACTTCTTAATCCACGGGAAGAGGAAGCGACGGCGGGGCGGCTCCAGGACTACTGTGGATGCACTAGCAGGGGGGTTGGCACATGGGTTCCGATTCGACCTTTCCCCTGATTTTCCCGCCGTGACGATTTGGCGGCCATTCCAGAGATCGTCACAGGTCTCTGGCGGTCCTACAATAGACCGCCACACCCCATGGTGTGTTGGCAGTCTTGAGGTCTGGTGAGTGTGACGGCCCAACCTTAGACCGCCACATTCCTCTGGCGCCCCTATGTTGGTGCGTCACAGTCCTTGGTTCCTCGATTTTAGCGTTGGTCGGTTCGTTCTGGCGGTTCACTCTTAGACCGCCAGAGCTCTGTAATGCGCCTACATTAGGCCGTTGCATGTCGTTTGACCGAGTCAACATTTTAAGGCGGTTGGCTCTAGCGGTCCAACCCCCATACGTCACAGTGCTGTAGCGCGCCTACCTTAGGCCGCCACAGTGTTTTTGACAGGGTCAATGGGTTAAGTCGGTTCGCTCTAGCGCCCCAACCTTCGTGCGTCAGAGTCATGTAGCGTGCCTCTATTAGGCTGCTACAGTCTGTCCGTCTTAGGTTTGTGTCTTAGGGCGGTTACCGTGTGACTGTCCTGCCTTCGACTGTCAGGTCCTTGTAGCGCATCTATGTTAGACCGCTATGGTGGTTTCACAGGGTAAGTCTATTCGGGGTCAACTGTGTCTAGCGGCCTATCCCTAGACTACCACAGTGCCCTGGCAACCCAATCCTCGACTGCCAGAGTCCTTAACTCCGTGGGTGTAGTGATTCTTTCCTTGACTGCTTATGTCCTTAGGCGGCCAAGTGATGGATCACTTGTCTCTCAAAGAGTGGTTTACCGACGTTTCGATTTTCGTATATTTTGGCATGACCTTGTGGTCTGCCCGTTGTCCCGTGGATATCTCTTGATGTCCTACGAGGGCTATGACCATGACATATGGTGGCCAGGAGTGTTCTTATTGTGAGCAGTCTTCTGCACTGCTTTTAATGTCATTGCCTGGTTCTGGTCAACCCGGTGTGACCCAGTGGTTGACAGGTGACCTGGTGTGTGTTCGATGGTTCTATCCAGTTCGAGATAGTGGTTCTGGATGCAGTGAGGTGTTGTCTTACCTCGGCCTGCGTGTCTAGGTGTGCTGAGGGTTCTTGGTATTTTTCTCAGGTCTCCGTGAGTCATTTCATATGGCGTGTCATTTTTTCTGACTTAGGATTAGACCGATTGGCGGCTTGTTCCGACTTGTACGGCGATCTTGACTTTGAGTCGCGAGATCAAGGATCGTTGTGGTTTCAGGTCTAGTTGCCTTGTCCTGAGCCCATCGGTAGTTTTCTGTACTGCCATTGGTGCTCGTAGTATGTGCGATAGTGTTTCTTACCTGTCTGCACTCCGACACTCGCGTTTTAGAGTCTGTATCTCGTGATCCTCCACTAGTCGTAGGCTCGCGGCACGTTTCGGCGTGTCAGTCTTTACGGCGAGGCACTTCCCGATTTACGGTTCTTAAGTTAGTTCCGTGGGCCCCGGGCTCTTTACCGTAGCGTCCTACGGGGGGGAATACTAGCTAGAGGCCTGGCTTAGGCGAGAGCCAGTGTGTGTACACATGGTCAGGGACTTTGGACTGATGCCGATAGGCATTACCCTGTCTAGTCACTCGCGATGGTAGTTCTGTTCTGGTTCTGACACTGTCTGAGTCTTGGTCGTGCTTCTAGGGCGACAGCATAGGCTAGACGCTTGTAGGCACAGCATAAGACATCAGGGGATGCAGCTGACTATTCTTCTAGTGAAGGGAGTACTTCAGACGTGTGACACGTGACTTTCGCGTGACTCTCGTGTTTCTCGAGCGTTGTGACCTTTCCGGGTTAGCCCTTTGGTGGTCTTACCCGAGGTCAGTGTTGTGTCTTGTGCACGACATTCTGGTCGTGTGGCGCCCCCACCCCGCCGGGGCACGATCAAGGGGAGGAAGAACCTACGCGGAGGTTGTGAAGCAGAGGCCGATGTGTCAAGCCCCAACCGATGGGTGGGGAGCTAGTGAATTTAGGAGGGCTCTCCCTGGAGAGTATGTCAGGGCACATGGAGTGGCAACAAGGTTTTGTTTGGATATCTCCTCTGCAAAGGGGGATGGAAGCAGAGACTGCTAAGGCATTGCTGGACAACCGGTGGGGAGTAGGCGGACCCTGGGATGTTTTAGAGGGTGCACAAAGACGACCTATTAGCCATCGCGGCCAATGTAGAAGGGGCCAAGGAGGCGGCGGACGCCAGGGTTCTGGTGGCGGGAGGATCCATCCTCCGTATCCAGCCTTGGAACTGGGTGCGAGGGACTTACTCCACTCCGGGGAAGTCCTCCTTCGAGGTTCCATTTGTTGGGATGCCGTTGTGCCTCTGCGACGAAGCTGGCATCAATTTCTTAGCCAATTCATTCGGAAAAGTGGAGTCCGGCACTATTTGCTTGGTACCAAGGTGCAGAGTGACCATCGTGGAGGCCATCGTCTCCGCCTCAACTTCGTTACTAGCACCACCGGTGATCCTCTTTTCTGTAAGTGGGGTCAAGTTCATTGTGAGTGTCACCGTAGGTGAGGCAATGTCAGAGGCAGAGCGACAACAACATATTCAGCTTGAACAAGCACTACCTAATGCCGAGGTTGAAGAAGACAACAAGGTGGGCAGCTTCAATTCAAACCGAACCCCCACTAGAGCTGGGTCGAGCGAGATTGGGCCGGTGGGTCGGAGATGCTCCAATTCATTCTTGAATCGGGGCGAGCAGTGTCCTGAGCCGGACGCAACTGGTGGGCCAATGGGTGATCCGCGATGGGACCAGGTGAGAGAAGGCTTGGGTCAAGGGGCTGATGTGAAGTGGGCGGCAGCTTTTCTACTTTAGCCTAGGACCCAGACCCGGCTCAGATTACTCGGAACTTACCCGCCAGATCCAAGGGGAGTGGAGCTAGCGAGTCTCGCAGACCCGAGAAGGGTCTTCTCTCCCGCTCGGTTCCTGCTACAAGAGCCCATCCCTGGTCAAGCCGGCGCAGAGTGTGGGAGTCCCAACGTTGGCACCGGACTTTGCTCCGCTGGTCTCTAGCGACCTTTCCAGTCATTTGCGGATGGTGGCTCTTCCCATGGAGTTCCAGCTCCTTACTGTTGCAGTTTCCAGGGACCTTCTACGCTAGATAAAGGGCCAGCAACCCTCATCCCCATTGACTCGTGCTCTAGTTGCCGGTGCCACCAAGCTTCAAGATGTCCTCAGCTGCCTTCTTGGAACTGTCCTGGAGCCGCCCCAACATCTTAAGATGGGTAAGCCCCATTGGCTCGAGTTTCTATCTTCGCTGCTCCCCAGGCCTCTTCTGTTGGAGGCGGGCAGAAGCGGAGGTGAACGGGATGACACGACACTGGAATTGTTTGGCCAGCTGATGGACAATGAGGCAAGCGACACACTGGAACCTATCCGAGCGTTGACAATAGAGGAGCAGGGGGACGAGGAGATAGTTCCGGCCACTCCAAGGTCGGAGGAGGGTGAATCTGAGGAGGAAGAGGCAGAGGAGAGGGTACATTGGGCAAGGAGGAGGGGAGGGAGCTGATGGAGGTGGTGGAGAAATGACGGAGGGGCACATGAGAGGCATGGTGGACAAGCTGGGGGTCTCATTTGAGGGGGTGGACAAGAACATAAGGGGTCTATTTATAAACATCCAGAAGAGGTGACTCATTGCTTTAGCTAGGGAGGTGAAGTGAGCTACGTCACATAAGAGAGCAGTGAGGAGGGGGGCGGAAGGTGGGAGGGGGGAGAGAGAATATTATAGGACATTTGTGTGCATTTTAATATAAAAGAGTAGATAAAATAGTGTTAGAGGGGGGGGGAGGAGGAGGAAGAACAGATGGAAGCTTTTATAACGCCGGCCTCCTCCTCCCCACTGGAACATTCCACTCCGCTTCTACCCCACCCGTGGGCGCCTCCCCCTCACGCCCAAAACCTTGCCCATCGCCCTCCCGGCGGCGGTAGTTGCAGGCATGGCATCGGCGGATCCAGCCCCGCGGGCCGAGGAGCCGTCGTCGTCCAGGCAGAGGGCCGGGGACGGCGTTTGGCCGGAGCCCTTCGTTGAAGCGGTAGCGGTGCAGGTCGCCGTCGACGCCGCAGAGTCCGCCGGGAGGCTCGCCGCCGCCCCCGCCGTCGCCACTGTTTTCCAGGTACATTAAGATACTCCTCCTGCACACCATCTGCCGCTCCCCGGCTTCCCCTCTTCCACCATCCGCCATCGGTCGTGCTCGCCATGTACACGAGAACATGATCTCTAGAACAATGATCGAGCAGTTGGTGGCCGATGGTGCGGTTGTTCCGACTTCGCCGCCTTTGGTTCTTGGTCCTGTGCGTGTTTTTTTTCCTTGTGTGGTTTTGGTTAGAATGGTTTTGGCGTAGGAACGTGACGCCTCGGGGCGGCGATGACAGACTGATGAATGCGGAAAATTATAGCACGATCATGGCGCAGGGATCGGTGGTTTTGACGTAGTTTCGATCGTATAGACCGTCCTATTTTTCCACTCCTTTTCGTTTTCTACCCCCACACCCCCTTAACTTTCCACCCCTTCTCTTCGGCGCATTTTGGTTGGTTGGGGGGGGGGGGGGGAAGAAAAGCGCCTTCGACCGTCCCTTTTCCTATTTTTAGGCCGTGTCGCTAGCCAGCGGAGCTTCCCCTCTCCATCACCTTGTTCCATTCCTGCGGCCTGCAGGCCTGCAGATCCCCATTCTCCCTGTGTTGAGGTAGCCCCCCCACATAGGCTTAACACCGAACGCGGGCTCTGCCCACTTAGCTATGGAGGGCTGTCGCCCCTACCAGGCGCCGAAGCGACGGCAGGAAGCTTGTGTAGTTCTCGACCCTCGCTCAGTTGTGAGGCGCCCCAAAAAGCACAACCCTAACTTGTGCATCTTCCTCCCTCTGCACGCGTCGCCAGTCTCCGGCCCACCCTCCACACAACGTTTCTCCTGTTGTTGTCGTTATTGCCGCTTCCTCCCACCACCCCAATCTGGGGGATTGGACAGTTGGCATTGTTGTTCCTGCTCACGAGGCGAACCATCCCCCTCTCTCTTCTCTCTCTTTCTGCCTCTCATGTGCAGTGCATCTGTTCTCTCTCTCTATCTCCCTCTCTCCTCTCTTGCGCTTTCGCGCTCGTGGCCTGACAAGGAAGAGTCCTATCCCCGGCCCTCGCAGTGGGCTCTTCAAAGTTCAAACCGACGCTGACCCCTAGCTTTCGCTGTCATCCATCTCTCGCTTCTTAAAATTTTGTTTTTGCTCCCCAACGTTAAATGAGGTGGTGGGTAACGGCCTAGGAGCTGGTGCCGGGGAATAGCAGAACAGAGTGTGGAGGGCAGCTGCAGCTCAGATGGAAGCCGGCATCGAAAGCGACCGCTTCATATGGCCCTCTGCTGCTGCTGCTGCTGCTGCTGCTGCAACAGAAGGCGCCTGCATAGATCCCTGCCCGCCCCCACCCCACACCCTTCCAGCGCCAGACCAGCTGCCACCCCCCGGTGGCGCCGTTTTACCGGCAAGTTCAGCTTCCCCCCACCCCTTCTGCTCTCTTTTACCTCTTTTGGTATCCCGCTGCAACCCCTTCTCTCTCCGGTTTTCCCACTTCCTCCGTCCCTGAGCATCCAGCGTCCTCAGGTTCCCCCTCACCATCGTCAGCCTCCTGGCCATAAGGAGACGAAGGGGGAGGGAGCGAGGGGGGTGCGCTACCAAGGTGATCCGCAGTGGCCTTCACGGCGGCACTCCATCCCTCTCGAAAGCCACGATCACGAGCTGGCCAGTAGAACTCCAAGACCACCTCCGTTAGCACGTCTCGGTAGGACGAAAAAGAGCGGAACCGTTCCACTACCTCCTCGCCCGCCAGCGACATTAAGGAACGTAGGGTGGCGATCTCTGCTTCAACCTCCTGAGCACGGATCTTCATGGCCCAAAATTTCACCGCTAGCTTGGAAGCCCGCTCCTTGGCGGCGCCAGCCTGTGCCCGGAAGTGGTCCTGGTCGCGCTCCATACCAGCAAGAGCCAGTCCCTACTGGACCGACTACCGCTGGTCCTCAGCACGAGCCGCCTCAGACTCCTCCAGGCGCCCCTCAAGCTCCACCTGAGCGGCCTGGCTAGACTCCAACGTCTGGGCAAGCTTCTGGAAGTAATGCCTCCACACGCCGAAGGCACTAATGATAAGGTGCGCACTCCTCGTGACTGTCGCAGTTAGCTCCTTCTCGGCACCAGGGCCGGTCGGGCTGGAGAGTTCAAGCCAGTGTCCAGTCCTGCCCATGAGATCGATGATTGACGCGATCCCAACCAACCCAGAGGCCGAGTCCCTAGGAGGAGAAGTGGGGCTGCGCTGAGGAGACGCCAGCGAAGAAGGGGCATCGGGCCTTACCCTTGTCCTATCCCTGTGTCGCGGGAACCGATGCAGAAGTTGCGGGAACCGACGCAGAAGTTGCGGCCACCGACCCCTGGGCCAACGGTGGTGGCGGGATCTCAGAAGACAATGGCTCAAATGAAGGGGGTGGTGGGGCGCGACTCCGAGCCGAAGGGGAAGTTCTCGCCCTTTTTCGCGATCAACGCCGGGTGTCCAGTGACGCCAAGTCATCGTCGGTCAGGACGACACGGCTACCACCGGTCATATCGGACCCTTCACCAGCTGAACCAGGGACTCCTTCAGGGAAGCTCCTCCGAGGGCTAGGGCCCCCACTCGCCACAGATGCTGCCGGTGAACCCACAAGAGGAACGTCGACCGGGATCGGGTACTGCAACCTCTCTGGGGCAAACGCAACTTCGGTCTGGGGGGCGACGACGAACACCTGACTGGCCCCTAGTGTCACGTGATCCACCAGGCGAGGAATGTTCCGCGGCTGTCGGACAATCTCGCAGGTCCAACCCTGCACCTCAACCGCCCCTGAAAGGAGAACCAAATCAATCAAGCACCTCTCGTGATGACAATAGTATAGGAAAAGAGAAAAAGGGGGGGACCAATACCCTGCGGTAATGGGGACACAACCCCAGCTCCCGGAGCAGCGCCGGAGTCAAAGCGAAATCCACATCCCCGAGAGGATACTGCTCGATCTCCTTCAACTTCTGACGGTCCTCGGCCCTGAGAGGGCTTCCTATCAGGCCAGGTGCAACGGGAGCCTCTGCGCATCCATCTATTGGAAGCCTCCTCCCAGCCTTTCGACTTGATGGGGTATACATACCACTCCGCTCAACCCTTGCGGTTAGAGGCGGCATGGGAGGCTTTGATGAAATGCTGATTAGAACGAGCCTTGAAATAGGCAAAATAGGTGTCGACCAGACAACTCTGGAGAAGGAAGAAGTGCCGGAACAGATCGACGGTCGCCCGATGGCATGAATAGATGAACCCACAAAGGATGCTATAAGAATTGGGGGTTATCTCCCCATGATGTTGTCCATTGTAATGGTGGGGTGACGCGATGAAAGGATGGATTGGAACACGGAAGTCCGTCTGAAAGGAGGCCACAAGAGTGAAGAGTTTAGAGCTACATCCGTGTCCAAGAGTCGTCTAGTCTTGTCTTTTTGTTTCTTGAGTCTATCATTATAATTTAGTCTTTGGAAGTTGTAATAGAATTACTTTTATGATTTAATAAAGGATTGGGTTATTGCTATGTTTGCGCACTTTGTCTTGGTGTCAAATACACTAACGCTTTGATTGACATGATTGATTAAACTCGTCACAACCTCTAGGTAATCTTCCGCGCTCGGGGTGTGACACTGGCCTTGGGCGAGGGAAGGAGGTACACCCAGAGCGGATCCCCATCGCGAGATGGTGGGTAGTAGCTCAGGACATGGGATCGATCCAGCGCCTAGTGCGGGCGATCCAGGATGATCTAGACACATTCCCCTATGGATCGGTAAGCTCCAAAACTTAGACTTCCTATATGCACTTAAATGCTTCACTAAATGCTTATCTATATGCTGACAGTTGACTCGATTGCCCTTTCAGGTGCGCTGGACACCCTATCGTGATGAGGGTCACGAGGGGCAGCCCTGGGTAGAGGTGGCCCAGGCGTACAAAGGACAGGAGATTTGGCTACACTGCTTAAACATCATCGAGCCTCTGCATCATCGACTGATCATGAAGACGAGGGGAGTTCACCAGCCAGTCGTAGAGTTCCCCGCTCGAGATGATGAGCGCTACGGACGGTCCTTGAAGGGACTCAGTGGCGACATCGACTGGACCACTCAGGTGCTTGACCAGGTACGCGACTAGACACGGAGAGGTCGGGTGGTGAAGGTCTGAGCGACCAGTGACGAGGCCTACCTAAAGGCCTACGCCCGGAGGTACGGTGATCAGGTGTTTCGCGGCATCCGTCAACCGGTATGAATCCTAAACTCATGCTTTTCCTTAATTACTTAATTATTCCTAAATGCATTGACATCATGATTTGCTACATGTAGCTAGATCCTCAGGGATGCATCACAGAGCTCCAAGGTCTCCTCCATTCTACTGTGCAGCAGAGGGACGACCTCCAGCGCACGTTGGACCTTCTAGTGAGCTTCCCTGAACCTTAGACTTAATTTATGCTTATGATTAACTGACCTTGACTTCTAAATGTAGCGAGCCGAGGGAGTGAAATGGCAAGGACCAGATGCTCCGTCCTCCTCGTCCCAACTTGCTGGAGGCCGAGTTGAGCGGGACGCAGACTTCGTTCGGGCAGTTGCTCGGGCTAAAGAGGCCGAGGCTACTCTCGCGGAGAGGGTAAGCAAAACCAAACCGAGTTCCTTAGACTTGAATGCCTTATAATGATGCCTAACTATGCTAAATGCTTATGCAGGTTAGAGAGCTGACCACAGTAGTGGCCGAGGCGGAGCGCACTGGAGCAAAGGCAGAGCGTGCCAGGGCAGAGATAGAGCGTCTCTGGGCAGAGCTAGAGCAGACTCGAGCCGAGACAGAGCGCTTCCGTGTAGAGGCTGAGTGACTTTGCATAGGAGTAGCAGACTTAGAGTACTACCAGACCGAGGCGAGGGAAGCGAGGCATCAGGCCTTCAAGCTAAAGATCGAGCTACGAGTCGTCGAGCGTACAGTCCGTATGATTGGTCGAGGACCCGAGAGGAGTGCTTCGCAGAGCGGCGGACGGAGTGGCACGTTCTCGGACTTCCTTACTAGCTCCTCCGGCCAGCGGAGGAATGAGGAGACGGAGAGGAGACGAAGACGGGAGGAGGGCAGCACAGCCATGGGCCCGCCAGAGAAGCGGCACGAGGGCACTGGCGACAGCGGAGGCCCAGGGGAGGGACCAACTGAGTGATCTGTATTCTTCCTTTTCTTTTTGACACACTTGTACATGACTTTTTGTTAGTGGAATGAAATCTTTTTGTTTCCCCCGTGCGATGCCGCGATGCCCCTTCTTCCTCCGACTGCAGATGGCAGATCGACGGCGACGGTGTGGTGATCGTGGCGGTGGTTTTCTTGCGGCTTGAGGCGTGGAGTTCATGGGTGTAAAGGCTTGATTTTGAGATCGGCGGTGATCCGACGACTTTTGGTCTTCTCTGAGGTATGTGGACGGATCCTTGCGCTCATTACCACTTTCCCTGGGATTTGTAGGCCGAGGAGAGGTCGAGAGGGGTGTTTTTGAGCCGGGTAGGGTAAATTCCATGAATTGGGGTTGAGCGTCGAATCTCTCATTCTGTGGAGTTTCAGACCGATCTAAGGGCATAGATGCATGCTAGGAGGGTTGGGGATGGATCCTCCCTTGTTTCCCCATCATCGGGCGATGATCAAGGTGTGGATCGGGGTTTTTGGGCGTTTCCCGCCGTTTCGCGCTTGGGAGAGTCTTGCGGCCCTTCCAGGAACTGCATGGCTCCCCTAGCAGTCTCTAGGAGACTGCTTGGTGACACTATATTGTCGGCAGGCCTTGCGGTCTGCCCAAAACTGCTAGGCTCGATGAGGCGATCATGCGATAGACCACTAGCCTTGGATTAGTAGTCATCGGATGACCGTTTCTCCCGTTTTGACTGTTGCGCCCTCAGGGCACGTGTTTCTGACCGTTGGGAGTCACGTGTCAGCAAGCGGTCAGGGCATGACCATTTGTTGTTCCCTTGCTGTCCAGTGAGGACCGTTTGGCTGACCAAGCGGTCCAGCGATAGACCGCTAGGCCTTGCATTGGCTCTTTCCCTTGCGGTCACAGCTTGACCGTTTGGCTGGGCTGGCGGTCTGGCGATAGACCGCTAGGGCCCCGGTGGCTCATCTCCTTGTGGTCATGGTTTGACCGTTTGGCTGAGCCTTGCAGTCCCAGAGGAGACCGCTAGGCTTGCCTTGCTGTCCAGAGAGGATCGCTAGGCAGAGGGACAGTCCTGAGTGGACCGCCGCTCTGTTTCCTTTTGACTGGTGATTTTCGTAAGTCGAGTTTCACCTCCAGTGACCTGTCCACTAGTCGTAGCTTTCCTACGCATGCGAGTGCGGACCCACTCAGGAGTGGTGGAGAGCATGACCCGGTGAGAGCGGATTTTTATGCTGATTTTTGTAGGGTCCCTTGCCTTTGCAGCCCGAGTCTGACTAGGGGGAAAACCAACTAGAGGACCCGACCTAGAGTAGATGGTCTGTGTGTGCACACATAGTTGGGGGCAGAGGATGCGCGTTGACGAGCGCAACCCTAACTAGTACTTGTTGTGGTACTTATTGCGTGTCTCAGTTTTCACCTGGGGCGAGTAAGGAGACACTTGAGACATGGTGTAAGACGTCAGGGGACGCATCCAGTCGTTCTTCTAGTGGGTAGAGCTCCTGTCTCATGATAGGTGTGGACTTGTGTTTTGTCAGACTAAGGTTGGTTCGTACGGTACAGCTAGTTGTAGGGAGTTTTTCCATTTACTTATTACTGCTTGTCGGTTCCACCGCACCCTTGTTAGGTAGTGTTGCCTTTCGTGCTTGCTCGCATCTTTCACCTTGTTTCTTTCGTGCGAGGTGGGGGTCCGTGGGATCCCTACTGAGCCTATGAAATGAGACTCACCCTTGTGTTTTCAGGTGAGACAGGTTCGTCGAGGTGGGTTCGTCGAGAGGCGCGTCTGAGGTTCCTCGTGGTCTATTTGCTGAGGGTTAGTTGCCAGTTGCCCGGGCCAGGGTATGCCCCGTGTACTTGTACTTTTATTTCAGTTGACTGTCCTTATTTTTGGACATGAGATACATTGGACCTTGTAGCAGTTTAGTTATTTATTCAATTTCTTACATTATTATGCCTATGGCTTCCAGACCATGTCCTACACGCCGCCTCTTGAAGCTGTGCAGGAATTCAAGATGGTGAATAGCAACTACGATGCCTCTTTCGGCTACTCTCAGGGCGGACAACTCAACCTGTCACTGAAGAATGGAACTAACAAATTCCACGGTGTCGCCTACGGTAATTATCAACGTGGCTGGCTGAATGCCAATACCTGGCGAAATGCCAATCTTGGTATTCATCGCCCCACCTCGACATACAACCAGTATGGTCTCGAACTGGATGGCCCCGTCGTCATTCCTCATTTTTACGACGGCCATAACAAGTCGTTCTTCATGATGAGCTACGATTACAACAGTTCACCTTCCCAGAGCACGATCATACAATCGGTTCCACCAACAGCATGGCTTGGATGCGTGACTGGATCCGGAATCTGTGATTTCAGCGATCTTACAACCTTCTACAACAATCAGTACGCTCCTACCACAATCTACAATCCAGACTCTGGCGTTCTAGTGACGGAGACGGACGGCAAACAGTATGTCAAGCGTACGCCGATTCCCGGAAACAAGATCACTCCTAATATGGTGAATCCGGTAGCCCGCGCCATTCTCAAATACTACGTAGCTCCTAACACCACGCCGTCCTCAGGCAATTTTTGGCAAAACAACCGGACCGACGTGGCGGCAAATACACGTAAATACCGCAATGTCCTGTCCCGCTGGGATTATAATGTCAACGCCAACGATAGATTCTTCATTAGCTTCGGGTACTGGGATAACTTCGCAACAGCCGCGAGCGGTCTTCCCAGAAGCAATCCGGCTGTGAATGCTGTTCATTTCACCAATGGCATGAAGAATCAGACCTACTCGCTGGACTACATTCATGTTTTCACCCCAACCTGGGTAACCGAGTTCAAGGGAAATGTCGGTGTGACCAATCTTACCGATTATCCCGGACCTAAAGCAGCGTTCGACCCTACCACGCTCGGCTTCTCCGGCTCGACCGTCGGCTTGTCTCCTTGGATGGAGCTTTTTCCCCAGATAACGCTCAGCGGCTTCAGTCAGTTGGGGTCGCTGTCGGGACTTAATCGCTCTTCAAACGATCTCATTTTGCAGCCGAGCACCACTTGGACAAAGGGCACGCACACTATCCGCGGCGGCGCCGACCTTCGATTCTGGCAGCAGGGCACGATTTCGGCGGCGAGCGGCGGCATGGGACTCAGCATCGGAACAGCCTGGACAAGCGATCCTGACGGCGTCGATGTTGCTCGTAACTTTGGAAGCAGTTCCTATCCGACCGGCAATTCCATCGCCTCATTCCTGCTGGGAACCGGCGACTCGGGAAGCGTTTATACCCCGGTCACCATGTTTCTTTCTGCCTCGGAATGGAGCTATTGGGCTCAAGACGACTGGAAAGCTCTGCCGCGGCTGACTCTGAACCTTGGACTTCGCTATGACTACTTTGTTCCGGCTCATGACCGGCACAAACAGTTCAACTACGGGTTTGACTTCACGACGCCGAACTCCACCATCAATTCGCAGATGGCTGCACTGGGTCAATCCATTCCCGGCGGGGGAGAGATCGTTGGCGGCATGGGGTATGAAGGCGTCAACGGCAACCCCAACGGACCATTCGCGCATAATTACAAGGAGTGGTTTGAACCGCGTTTGGGTCTAAACTATCAGATCAACTCCAAGACTGTATTTCATGCGGGATTGAGCAGAACCGTGAGCGGTTTTGACATCAGTCACACGCCGTCTCAACTCGGATTCACTTCGACGACAGCGTATGTCGGCAGCAACGATAACAATGTAACTCCACTGCACAACCTAGCCACGCCATTCACGCAACTGACACCTGCCCCCGGTGCTTCGCTTGGCCTGAATGCCGGAGTCGGTACCGCCATCACCTATTACAAGACCGACGGTAAGGCCCCTTGGTATTGGAACTTTACTACCACAATTGAGCGACAGCTAACTAAGCACGATACGATCACATTCGGTTTTGTCGGCACCCGGATGATGAATGCCGAAACCTCGATCGACATCAATCACATCAGCCCTTCGTATGCTGCATCGTGCGACTATGCGCGTGGAGGCAATCGCCACTCCTGCGATGATACAGTCAATCTCGCTGCTAACCCGTTCAAAGGTGTGCCTGCGTTCATCGGATCGACCTACTATACATCGGCGACAATCAATAAGTCGGCTTTCACGCGTCCTTTCCCACAGTTCCAGACGATCAATGCCTACTACACGAACATCGCAAAGAACTCCTACAACTCTCTGCAGGTGACCGGAGTTCACCGGATGCAGGGCGGCTTGGTTCTAAATGGCACTTACACCTATTCGAAGACCATTGACTTCGGCGGGTGGACGGACTACATGAACGGAGTTTCGCAGCGTGTTGTCGATGGCGGCGACCGGCCGCACCGCATTACCTTATCCGGAACATATCAATTGCCTGTCGGGAAAGGCAAGATGCTCTTGGGCAACACCAACCGCTGGCTCGACATGGCGGTAGGTGGGTGGGAGACTTCCGGAACACTTCTCTTGCAGTCGGGCGTTCCCTGGAATCCAACCGGTGCAGGTGTTGATCTGTTAGGGCTAGGTTCGCAAGCGAGAACAGGGCGGCACGTAGTCACGAGGCCGGATGGTACGGGCACCCCCGTCGGATCAATTCGCGCGGCTGTGCCTTGCGTTGGATACTATAACGATGCTGCTGCTGGCGCGTTCACGCCCGAGCCAGAATCGGTCAACTATGGATGTTCCTCAGCGCCATGGGTATCACGTCCATCCTATGGCGTGATACCAAACATCGAGTACACGGGAATCCGAGATGGGCGAGTTGTGAATCTCGATGCCAATATCACGAAGAAAGTGACATTGAGGGAGGGATACATCCTCCAAGTCCGCATGGATGCGTTCAATGCCTTGAATCATCCACTCTTTACCCAGGACTACAACACCAGTGCCGGTTCTCCTTATTTCGGAACGATTGTGCGTGGTGGGACGGCCGGAGTGGATATGTCTAATGCTCCTCGCACGCTGCAACTGTCGGGCAAACTCATCTTCTAAACCAGGTGAATGCAACGACACGCTCTTATAGCGTCGCACGTGTGACTTCGATCACACGTGCGACGCCCCCTTCTAGGTTCGACTAGGTTCTTGAGGTTGACAGCGGTCTGAGGTTGGCTAACTTCTAACCAGAGAAACATGCCTTGTACTCAGTGGGTTCCTGTGCTCCTTCGATAGGCGCGCGGTTGCATTGTGCAGAGATGGCAGAGATAGGGGCCCGAGAAACGCAGTATATTTGCCTTCGTATTGTCTCCGTGTCGCAATCTCTCTTCGATCGGCTGAGGTGCTTCCCTCTGGAACGGGTCAGATATGTATAAGCTCTCTTCTGGAGAACCTCTGGACCTCTATACGATTAATGCCGTCACTTCACTACCAAGGGCAAAGAACAAACAACAGCGTGCACCGAACAAAGGTTTGAAGTTCACGTCTTTGCATAGACTCCCTCCTCCATGTCGATCCAACTGGCTAAAGCGCCATCAGTTTGTCCGATGTAATGGTAACGTTCTATATTTATACCTCACATTAGCATATGAGACCATTGATCTTTGTCAACGATAAACTTGGACTACTTTTGCCATAAAGGCCCGCGAGGAAGAGCTTCTAACGAGATATGGTCTTTCAGATCCGCAATGAATGGATAATAATTGAGTTTATAGCAACACGTTCAATTTAAAACGCAGACCCACAAATGTTGCCCAGTATGGCGTCTGGCTTTGTAGGTCATGCATCATTAGTGATAACGTTCATATTTTAATTGAACACTTTAGTGGAGGCTGCATGTCGAATTCAGCGAATCTAAAACCAATGCTCTGGCAACTACCCCTGACCGAGCTCTTATCATTGCGAGTTCCAGACCAATCACCAGAGATCTTTGCTGCCGCTAAACGCATCGTATGGCACGACTGCCCGTTCCTCTCACACATCGAACGTTTTCGCCCTGCTTCCCATGAAGTGGAGTCCCGTGGACCATATCATTGCTGGTGCACCGACTCTGAAGGTGGAGTAGGAATGGGCCGAACGGACTGGGCAGCGAACACGCATTCCATACATTTCAGAACGACCTTCGCAATCTCATCTCCGAAATCGCAGGCTTCCCAAAATACGCTTTCTCGTACTTCGCCAAATAACAGATTCGTGTGCTGCCTCACGGCTCGTCGAAGCAGGTCAAGGCCGCCTCCACGAAGCTGTCGGACATCGTGAAGGACGCGCTGACCGGCAAGCGGGAGAAGGCCGCCCTGAAGGGCATCAAGGCCAACACGAAGTGGCTGGTGCACCAGGCCAACGTCCACGCGAAGGTGTCCGCGCAGTTGAAGACCGCGCAGAAGCGTCTGGCGGACCTGCAGAAGGCCCGCACCGACCTCGTCAACTCGGTGGCGAACGGCATCCGCAGCGAGGCCGACATCACCAAGCAGGACAACGGCGGGTGGGCGCCGACCGCGGCGTCGATCCTGGCCGGGCTGCGGGCCGACACGGCGGCGGCGCAGTCCTTCGCGAAGAACCTCGCGGCCCTGCAGAAGAAGGGTGTGCGCAGGGATCTGATCGCGCAGATCGCGCAGGCCGGTGTGTCGGGTGGCGCGGCTACTGCGGCGGCGCTGGCGAACGCAAGCAGCAAGGAACTCGCGGCGATCAACCAGCAGCAGGCGCTGCTGAACGGGGCCGCGGCGCAGACAGGCCGTACCGCGGGTGACGCCATGTACAAGGCCGGGATTCAGGCGGCTCAGGGCCTGGTCAAGGGCCTCACGTCGCATCAGAAGTACCTGGAGAAGACGATGCTCGCGCTGGCGAAGCACATGTCGAAGGGCATCCGGAAGGCCCTCGGTATCAAGTCGCCGTCGCGGGTGATGGCGGAGGTGGGCCGGTACACCGCGCAGGGTCTCGTCGCCGGTCTGGAGGGCCAGCGGTCGGCCGTGAACAAGACCATGGCCAGCCTGGTGGAGACGCCGACGGCCGGGTCGTGGGACATGCGGTCGGCTCAGGCCCGCCGGGACGCGGCCCGCCGCACGGTCATCGAGATCCGCTCCTCGGGGCGGGCGGGTGACGACTTTGTGACGGAGTCGCTGCGGCGGAGTGTCCGCAAAAAGGGCGGCGGCGACGTCGACCTGGTCATCGCGGGAAGGAGGTCACGCTGATGGCGTTCCCCCAGGAGCCGCTCGGCACCAAGGTCGAGTTCCAGATCGGTTCGACATGGACGGACGTCACCGAGCACGCGCTGCTGAAGGACATCATCAGGCACACCCGCGGGCGCACAGGGGAGGGGCAGGCAGTCGACCCGGCCACCTGCACCCTCACCCTGAAAAGCCCCGACGGCCTGTACAACCCCCGAAACCCCCGCTCCCCGTACTACGGGCTGCTGGGGAAGAACACACCGATGCGGGTGTCGGTACAGGCCGGCTCCCCCTACCTCCAACTCGACGGCACCGCCAACCGCGCCTCCACCCCGGACGTCGCGGCCCTGGACATCACCGGCGACATCGACATCCGCTGGGAAGGCGTCGCCAACTGGTACGCCGACGGCGCGCAGATGCTCATCGGCAAGTGGGGCGCCGCCGGGGACCGCTCATGGAACATGCGCCTGCAGAACGGCGGCCTCTACCTGCACACCACCCAGGACGGCACGACCGGCCGGCAGCACTTCGCGACGCTGCCGGCTGGTCTGCCGTATAGGGCGGCGCTGCGGGTGGTGATGGACGTCAACAACGGCGCGGGCGGGGTGACGACCCGGCACTACTGGGCGCCGACGATGGCCGGGCCGTGGATCCAGTTCGGCGGGGACATCGTCTCGTCGGGCACGATCAGCATCTTCTCCGGCGGGTCGGCGTTGACGATCAGCCCGGAGCAGACCGGGGTGTCCCCGGACCGGCTGCCGGTCGTCGGACGCTGCCTGCGCGCGGAGGTCCGTTCCGGGATCAACGGAACGGTCGTGGCCAGCCCCGACTTCACCGCGCAGACGGTGGGCGCGACCAGCTTCACGGACAGCGCCGGCCGCACGTGGACGGTCGCTGCGGGGACGGTCACGAACCGGCACACCGTGTTCTTCGGCGAGTACTCGGACTGGCCGCTTAAATCGGACCGGGCGGGACGGCTGGTCACGGTGGAGGGCGAGGGCGCAGGGGTGCTGCGCCGCCTCAACCAGGGCAAGAAGTCCTTCCAGTCCACTCTGCGGCGGCGGATCCCGTCGTACAACCCGGTTGCGTACTGGCCGATGGAGGAGGGCACGGACGCAACCAGCGTCTACAGCCCCATCGAGGGCGTCGCCCCGTTCACACCGCGCGCGTTCGACTTCGCGGCGGACGACACTCTGGCCGGGTCCGCGCCGCTGCCGGTGATCCAGCCGAACGCTTCGTTTCTGGCGCAGGTGCCGGCCATGACGGACGGATCCTGGCAGGTCGAGTTGGTGTACCGGCTCGACCAGATGCCTGCCGCAGAGACGACGATGCTGCACGTCCGCTCGACGGGCACGGCACGGCAGGTGGAAGTGCGGATCTCACCCAACCAGATCAACTTCGTGGGGCTGGACACGAACGGCGGGACGGTCTTCAGTAACCTGTCGACCGCTCCGCTCTTCACCGGTGGCTGGAACCGACTGCAGATCCTGGCTACTCAGTCGGGTGGGAATGTGACCTACCTGATGCGGTGGATCATCATCAACGCGCAGAGCTTCGTCATCTCCTCCACGGTCACGGCCGTGCCGGGCCGCGTCGTCGACATCCGCTCGTCGTTCGGTGCGGGCATGGACGGCATGGCGCTGGGCCATCTCGCTGTTTTCTCTGGCGAAACCACGGCGTTCAACTTCGCTGACCACGGCTTCAACCAGGAAAGGGCTGCCGCACGCCTGACTCGCTTGAGTGCGGAAGAGGGCCTGCCGATGGGGGTGATCGGTGCGGCGAGCGACACGATGGAGATGGGCCCGCAGCGGTCCGGGACGCTGCTGGAGCTGCTGGAGGAGTGCGAGGCCGCGGACGGCGGCATGCTGGTGGAGGACCGGGAGCGGTCGGGGCTGGTGTACCGGACTCGGACGTCGCTGTACAACCAGACGCCGAAGCTGACGCTGTCGTACGGGCAGCGGGGGCTGGCGGAGGCTGAGCCGGTCGACGATGACTCCAACCTCCGCAACGACGTGACGGTGCAGCGGGACGGCGGGTCGACTGGGCGGGCGGAGTTGACGGAGGGCCGTCTGTCGGTGGAGGACCCGCCGGTGGGTGTGGGCCGCTACGACGATTCGACCACCCTCAACCTGTACTCCGACGGCCAGACGGAGCCGATGGCCAACTGGCTGCTGCACCTCGGCACCGTCGACGAGGCCCGCTACCCGGTGATCACGCTGCTGCTGCACCGGGCGCCGGAGCTGATCCCCACCGTGCTCGATCTGGTGGAGGGCGACCTGATCCGGCTCACCGATCTGCCGGCGTGGATGCCGCCGGGGCCGGTGGATCTGATCGTGCAAGGCATGTCGGAGGAGATCGGCGTCCGCACGTGGGCGGTGTCGCTGGTGTGCGCGCCGGGGTCGCCTTGGCGGGTGGCGGTTGCTGACGACAGCACGTTGGCGGTGGCGGGGACGGAGTGGTCGACGCTCGCTGCGGGGGTGACGGCGTCGGCGACCACGGTGTCGGTGGCCACCGCGTCCGGCCCGCTGTGGGTGCGCGAGGTCGACTTCGACATCCGGGTGGGTGGCGAGGTGATGCGGGTGACGGGCATCTCTGGCGCGTCGTCGCCGCAGACGTTCACGGTGATCCGCGCGGTCAACGGCATCAGCAAGGCGCACGCCTCCGGTGCTGCTGTGGAGCTTGTTGTTCCGGCCCGTGTGGCCCTCTGACGAAAGGAGCCTGCCGTGACGGCATGGCAGCCGGGCATGGTCATCACCGCGGCCCGCCTGAACGACGACCACCCGGGAGCCTGGGTCAACGTGTCGTTCAACAACTGGGCGCAGGGCGGGCTCAGCTACGCGCCGCTCAGGGTGCAGCGGGACGGGACCCGGGCCCGCCTGGACGGGCATGCCCAGCCGGGCGGCACCTTCAGCGGGTCGCAGATCGCGTTCACGATCCCGGTCGGCTACCGGCCGCTGTACCAGCGGTACTACGCGGTTCCCAGGATCACGTCGGGGACGCCGACGCTGCTGGGTGTGGCGATCGCGACGAACGGCGAGGTCACGGTGTACAGCACGGGGTCGATCGGGACGACGGACCGGTTCGATTTCTCGACGGTCGAGTGGCCCCTCGACTGACCTGCCCGTCCTCTTCTCGTACGCCCCGCGCCCACTCGGCCGGGGCTCTTCTCGTTTCTGGAGGCCCTATGGCGCCGCCCATGTCCGCGAACAGTTTCCTCGCGGCCCTGCACAACGAGGGCCTGATCGTCGTCGAGGTCGGCGACTGGCGCGACCACAACCGCAATTCGAAGGGCCCGTGGGGGCCGGTGCACGGCGTGATGATCCACCACACCGTCACCAAGGGCAGCAAGGCCACGGTCGACATCTGCCGCAAGGGCTACTCCGGACTCCCCGGCCCGCTGTGCAACGGCGTCATCACCAAGGACGGCCGGAGGCTAAAAGCTGTCATTGTTGATTTCGACGGTAAATTCCTATTGAAAAGAATGGCCATGGCGAGACACGATCCCCCATTTTGGGGTGAGGTCTTCTCAAACATATCACGTGGGCACAGTGTGGAAGAGAAGAGGCGTAGAAGAGAAGGAAGGCACAAGAGAACAAACAAGTGATAGGAAACTAAATTATTCCATTCATGTATAATAAATTGTCAAGTACATGTACATCATAAGTGAGGGGTTGGGTGTACAAGTATCTCTCTAACTCTCACCACCACCCTCTTGGTCGTCCCTCTCCCCTCTCCTAAGATGAGGATCACTAGGGGGCCTCCTGGAGCTCTACGAGGCAATACTCGCCTCACACTGCAGTGCCTGACCTGCCTCGGTGGCGCGATGACACTCCTCTGTTGAGGAGACTAGGAAGCTACCCACGGAGAAGGAACCAGACTGACGGAGACACGTCCTGCACTCCTTCACCCTTTGGTAGGGCTCCTCGCTCTCTCGTAACCTCTACTCTGCAACCCCAAGGCTCACCCGGAGCTCCATCATCTGGGCCTCTAGAGCCCTCCTCTCCTCTCTCTCCCTCTCCCTCTCCTCTCTCTCCCTCTCGGCATCCCTCCGCGCCACCTAGAGGGCGATCCTTAACTCCATGATGTCGCGGGACAGCTCCTCAGCAACCTACCATCACCGCTCCTCATCCAACTCTACAATCCAGGCATCGCACTCTGCCACTTGGGCATCGTGCTCCTCCTTGGCCCAGACTGCGCAAGCCAGTGCACCCTGAATCTCCCCTACCTGTCAAAAGCCAACCATTTCGCAAAATCTGTAAAAGAGAGGAAATGTGTAATGGAGGTTCAAATCAAGCAAACACTCACCTGGGCTACAAGATCACGCTCAACCTCCTTGGTGCGTGCAAACCACACTAGCCAACTAGTCTTGGAGCGAGGTGACCTCCGAAGGAGGAGCCTGGGAGCTAGAAGATGCTCCACCTGTCTTCCCTACCGCCGTTGCCTACTGGGCACGCTGGAACGAAGTAACAAATGATAGTTAGTGACTAAGCACCATGAGTCGAGGTATACAAAAGAAAAAAAAAGGGGTACAACTCACCAAGATGTCCAACTCCTGCCGACTGACAGCCGACTGTTGCCTAGCATCTGCCAGCTGGGCCCGTAGATCGATGATAATGGCATCATCGCCGTCCTACAATCATAAGCATGTAGATTAATGTCACATACATATGCATGCATTCATAAATAAAAATAAAACAAATAGATAATGCTCATTTCATACTTACCCCTACTGGTCTCCCGAGCTGGAGACGCTCTGTGTGGGTCTCCCGATTTCATCGCAGGTAGTCGGCATTGTCCTGTGCCTGTGACACTACTAGGACACCACCCTGCTGCCATTCTTGGAACTGGGTAGGGAAGTGCATATGCTAGTCAACGAGCTTCGCCTTGCCTCATGTCTTCCGCCCGATGTGGCTCAACTCATCCACGTCAACCCACTCCTGGACAAGGCCCAGGGTCCTCATAGCGACCTAGGTGACCCTACTCACTGCTTCCCCGTCCACTCGTAGTCCGGTGATCCAGACTATGTCCTCCAAACTGGGCACCATGTGCCCACAGGCATCAGAAAAGCCCAGCTCACCAGGTCCCATCTCTCCCTCAATGCCTTGATGAGGGACAGGTCGAGCCGGAATGGCTCGATCTGCAAGAAGGCACCAAATCCCATGATGTCTAGTCAGGCCCTCTGGAAGTCCGATAGCCCTCTGTACACAGCCACCACTAGAAACCACCTGATCGAGGTCCTCATCACACCCTGCACACCACAGGGAAGAAGACAAAAAATGCCGCAATGACGCCTTTATTCATGGTGTTAATTACCTCTCTATTCCAGGTATGATTCTTACCATCCTTCGAGATGAATTGACGTCTTATAAAGAGTCATTATTTACTTAAGTGATGACTACTTACAAAGCCATTAATTAATAAAATGGCGACTTGAATTAAGTCGCTATTTAATTTAAATTTTTTAGACGCCGTCAGGGTGTTCACGTGTTATACCACCGGACACCAACCTGAGGTTCAGACCGATGCTCTGAACCAACCCATATCTCACCTTAGGAGGCCTTGTCATCTGCCTCCATCGCCGGCTCCAGTCGGCCACCTCGAGACTTCTACCGGACCTCAGTGTCCATACGAGTGAAAGAAACTCCCACTGAGGAGCGTGCCACCCCTGTCAATGTGGAGCCGATCAACAATGATCCTCCTACTGGTGAAGTCCAAGAGGTAACTCTTGAGGCCCTCATGAACGAGAACCAGCACTTGAAGGCCCTCCTGCAAGACTTGCTTTAGGAATGTGACCTTCGTCCTCAACCACCCACTGGGCCCTCAATGGAAGCTCCGGCCCCGACAGCTGCCCTAACCCCTACAATTATTGGGTTTGGCACGCCCTTGGCCGAGGCTTAACCACGGCCATCCAACACGCCGGTGCCAGAGAACCTCATGGCACACCGCCAGATGATCGAGCAGATCGTTGAGACGAAGCTTGCCCAGTTTGGAGAAGGGGTCGCGACCATAGATCTCTACAGTGTCCCCTACCCACTACACCATCAGTTCAAGAAGCTTCCCCTGGAGTACGCCAAACTGTCGAAGCTAGAAAAATTTGACGGGGATGGGTCTCGACACGAGCATCTGGCCTACTACATTACGGCCATGGGCGAGCTCGTGTTGGATGAGTCTTATCTCCTTTGCTACTTTGCCACCTCACTTACGGGAACGGCCTTCCAGTGGTATTCCCGCCTCAAGCCCAATTTTGTCATTGACTGGGCGGATCTCCAGAAGAAGTTCCTCGACCATTTGCAAACGGCCGAGCGAAAAGTCTCCTTAGCTGAGCTTTGCTCCCTCTGACAGAAGAAGAGCGAGAGCACCCTTGACTTCATCAAGAAGTGGCGAGACCTCAGCATGAGGTGTATCAATCCACCAGTCCAGGAGGATGCCATCACCATCTATCGTCGAGGCTTGGCGACCGAGGTTAGCGAAAAGCTCCTCGGCACCAATGTCAAGGGCTTCGACTAGCTCAACTTGGCAGTCGCCGAGATAGAGATGTTCTTCATCGACAACTTGACCTACGCTGCAGCAAAGGGTAAGCAGACGCGGGAACGCCAGTCTGGCAAGGAGGTGAACATCATCAAATTTACCCCCACTACTAAAGCCAGCAAGGGAGCCAGAATGAGTGATTTTGGCAAAAGGCCAGATGATAAGCCAACTGCTCCCTCCTTCTCAGAGCGTATGAAGACGCCCTTCTCCTTCAAGAAGGAGCATACGAAGATGTTCTTCGACCTCTACATGGCTCAGAGGATTATCGAATTGCCTGAAGTCCGCAAGCCAGATAAAGCCCAGAAAATTGACGATCCTAACTACTACCTATACCACCGCATGTTGGGTCATTCCCTAGAAGATTGCTACGTCGTCAAGACCCAGGCACTGAAGCTGATCCGAGGCAGCCTGATCCAAATGAAAAGCGATCTCGTCGATACTCCACAGCCACATACGTGGTCCAGACCAGCCAAAGCGGTACGTGTGGTTCACCACCTAGCCAATGCGATCCACATGACGGCGGCATTCTCTCTTTCTGATGATGAATCGAAGGAGCCCAACACCAACCGGAGAGAGCGTTCGATCTGGTACCCAGGGTGGAGGCCCAGGATTTCCCCCTTCATCTTCCCCCATTTCCCACCTCTTTCTCTTGCTACCACCCAAGCAAGCATAGCAGCAGATCTGGCTTCCGGTTGCAGTGATGCCCTCGACTATCCCGAGGAGCTTTTGGTGCCCAACCCAGCACCTGGAGATTCTAATATGAAGTGGCTTTCCAACGAGTGGTCTTGCACCCCCATCCGAGGTCGGAGCTGGGCAAGAGGCCAGTTCTCGTAAGGCTACGCCAGATCGACTCCGACAGGAGGCAGAGACGAGTTTCAGAAGCTCCCACAGTCACTCCTCTAAGTTTCCTGGTGAGATATTCAGCCAAGGTGATCCTCCTCCAGTCCTATTTCACCTCCAACAAGAAGGAGGCCATTCGGATACCGGAGCATCCCGTTCCGGCCATATTCCCCGGCGTGCGTAGGCTGTCCCTACCTGGGCCAAATCGGACCCCTCTCTACCTCCCGGACCATCGCACTCCACTCTAACCACAGAAAGAGGTCCTGTCAGTTTCTGTGCGTCGCCACCTTGCCAACGGTCGCGTCAGCATCAATCTTGTCTCCATCGGAGTTCGTTAGAGTTCGTGGCAACTTCTGTAACAGCCCTCAGCGGTTCTGCACCAGATAGAGATAGTTCGAACAAGTCCTATTCTCAGAGTTGCAGCGACCATTGTCACCCTCTGTTCGACCCCAAAATCCTATGACGTCTTCCTGGACCTGTTCTGGTCGTTTCAGCGTTGGTCCCGCTTCCATCAGCATCCGAACGAGCTCGTGGTCATCTCAACTCCAACACCTGGTCTTGCTATCCCTACAGAATCCCCCTCGACCACGTCGGGTTTCCTTTGTTGTTCTTCTCATCCCCACCCCTCGCCTGGCCGGCTTACAGCCCCTCCCTGTGTGGAGGTAGTGTTTGCATGTAATATTTTAACCCCCTCCCCTTGTTTAACCCTCCTGCGAATGGAGTAGTGGTGTATACTTTAAACTTCTAGGTCAAGCGACACCGACACGGCGTGCGGGAGTGCCCCTACGCTCCCCCTCTCGCCCTCGTCTTCAGACGGGATCAGTGTCTTCACACTGATCAGGTGAGCGACTAGTCCCTTCCATGCTGGTCTGTAGTTTTGCTAGTTTAGTATTGTTTCTTATGCCCGTCGGATGGTAAGGGAGTGCCCGAACCCGTAATTATTCTCTAGTGTGCCCAGCGCGGAGATTAAGTGAGAGCAACCCATCCCCACGCCCCAACGTGCCAGCCTCCCATGAAGTTGGGACTCCCAGCCCCTTAGGGGTCAGCCCAGGCAAATTCAAGTCCCCGAAGTGATAGGGTCCCACCTCGGAACCTCACCACCATCCCCCGCTCGCTATCGGGAGATAGTGTGCGCCGTGCGAGTGAGCCGTTTACGCGAGTCTGATACTCAAATTTTGTATGCTTGCGGATTTAGGTCCAAGGTGATTGTAGTCATTCCCCATCACCCTTGGCTGTGTCACATCAAGTGGTATTAGAGCCAGGTCATAGGCTTGGGGCGTCTTCACACTAGGTCATTCATAGGTGCCCACGCGCACCCGTGCATAGCACACCAAACTTTACATGACCACTTATAGTGGAGCTCATTATCAATCCAATACATCCTCTTCTGATTCCCCAATGAATCCCAATCCCCAAGGGAATCCCGCCCCCAACGAGCATGAGCTTCCCGATCACATGAGATTCCTTGTGGAGGGTATGGCTAGTATCTTTGGACGACTTGATGACATAACGGCCCGGCTTGAGCAACTTGAGGAGAATAGGCCTGCCCCAAGGGTGGGTGATAGGAGGGCACCTCCCCCACATGAGGAACCAGCCATAGGAGAGCTCAACCTTGACCATCCTGAACATAATGGCATACACCGACGAACAATCCAATCTTTGAAAAAATGTGGAGGGACAAGGAATGCCCCCATTAGTTAATGTCTCTGGCTAATATCCAACGGTATGGACGCCTCGCACTGCCTCTTGAGGGTAAAGATTCTCGATGCTTAACCATGTACATCATTTTGCCAAACTTTCTTTTGATAGCTTGCCCTCGGTCATTAGAGCTTGTCCGCGGTGTCGACGAGGATCAGACACCGTTGGAGGTCGACGAACAGGTGGGGGCGGTAGCCCTAGACGCACCTCAGGTCCCCAAAGGCTCCTCCTTGGCCTGAGATAAGGGCAAGAGGGTCCTTCTCGAGGGGGAGCTAGAGCGACGGGGGTCCAAGCGCAAAGCCCCCGAGGAACGACTACTGCTGGCCTCAATGAAGGCCTTGACCGCCGAATGTAACAGGTGGAAGAAGACGAAGGCTCCTCATAAGACTGACGAGCCTCTAACCGAGGGCGTCCATCGCTCAGCATCTCTAGTCCCTCCACTGGAGGCGCCAGCTTTGGTTGAAGGGACTCTTGCGAAGCTCGAGCTCACAGAGTGGAAGAGGTCGATCCAAGGATCCCGACCAAGCCAAGTGCCGCAGTCCTGAGCTTAGGAACCTCCGATGAGGACATCCCAGTGTCGACCCATCTTTGGAGGAGTCCCGTCTTTCAGCAAGGGCGATTCACCCTTCAGGCCTCCCAATATGAGTGTTACTGAGCTTTAGCAACTCCATCTGTTCGGGATGAATTTCGGCGCTGCTCCCCTCCGATGCTTCTCAAAAGGGTCATTGAGGGAGGATTGTTCGTGGCCCAAGTAGGGGCAGACATCGCTGATTATTTGGCACAGATGGAGAGTGAGGTGGCCCAGGCTAGGGCTTGCGCAGAGTCTGACCGGAGGGTCGGACAACTATCCTCTCAGCTTGGGGTCCTTTGGTAGGAAGCGACCTCACTCTGATCGCAAGATCGGGTGAGCCAGGAAAGGGTACGGTTGCTGTCGAGTAGTTGTCCCAAGCTCGATACATGGCCGAGCTAAAGAGTAAACTCCTGGAGGAGGAGCGCGTCAGGCCTATGCGGCAGGCTCGAGGTAGTGTGTTGTCAAACGAGAAGAGTTCGGGAGCTGCCTCCTAGAGGCAGAGCGAGCGAGGAGGGATGCCGAGGCAAAGCTGGCTGAGGCGGAGCCTGAGGCGAAGTTGGCAGATCTCGAGGCAAAGGAAGCAAAAGTCGAGGCGAAGGCAAATGAGTGATACTTGGGCTTGAAAGAATATCGCGAAGCCCTAAAGAAGACCGCCTTCACCTATTACGAGCTGGGCTATCAGTGTGGACTGTAGAAAGGCTTCACACAGGGCTTCAGGCGGGCAACAAGTCTAGCATAGGAGCAAGTTGTTGACGAGCTCATTTTCAACCCTGGATAATGCTATGACTCAGACGAAGAGGGATTGACTACTTCTTCTTCATCAGAGTCTAGTGGCAGAGGGGGGAACAAGGACACTTTTGCTCCCGTGGAGAGAGAATCACCAACTCCGCTTGTTTCGGGAGAGCACGTGGTCGAGACAGTTCCCATACAGGTGGGGTTAGTGCCCAAGCCAGGCATCCCCGAGGGAGCCGGGGGCGCACTACCCTTGGCTGTAGAAATGGTGTCGAGTGCCGAAGGCCTTCCAACCATCGAGCTTCAAGGAGGACCGTAGACCTCCCACCCCTCTCCTATCTCCATAGACTAGGTTTAGTCTATACTTGTTTTGCTGGCCATTTTTTTTAAAAGTCATTTGGAACCTTTCCATGTATCTCTTTTCTTTTTATGGCAATATTGTTCAAAGTGTACTTAAATGCTCATCACCTTTGATCTTATATCTTCATGTTGATTATTTGAGTTAGTGTTGCACTTGTTCATGATCCATATTCTCTTGTTCATCATAACATCCACACTCTTAAAAGGAACCATTTAAAACCAACAACAAGACCATGTAGCTAGAAGCAAGTCTTTTCTAGATTATGAAATGTATGAATCATGGTAATGCTCATGATGCACACTGTCATCAAGAACATATGCAAGCATACACAACATAGATAAAGTTAGTTATCATAAAAAACATAAACATATGCGAGGCACACAACACCAGTAAGCATGCGAGCCACAATAGCTCGACCCTCAGAAGACTATCCTCCCCGTGGGGACCATGAACGTCGCCAGCCAGTATGCCAGATATGCATCTAGGTGAGTCACATCTGGCAGCCCATGGGGGTTCCACCCCTCTCGCGGCACATAGATATACCTGGAGTAGGTCGTGAACCGTAGCTCCACCTCTGTATACTCCTCCCACGGGATCTGATCTCACGCAAACTCATGGTAGAAGCAAAAGGGCCCATTGTAGAAATGATGAACCACACCTTCAGAGGTACCGTGGGAGTCTGCATAGCCTTCTGTCTCCCTGCCAAAGCCAGATCTCTCCAAGTCTTCAGTAAGTACCGGTAACTGTGGGGAACCTGGTATCGACCCTGCCCATTAGTGTGATTGCGATGGAGGTCGTCCAACACCACCTCCTCGTATCCCTCACCGCTGATCGGCAAACCAGAAATCTAGAAGAGAGACCACAAGTCTAATGAGGTCTCCCCCTCTATTGTCGCCACAGTGTTCCACCGGCAGTTGAAGTGCTCTGCTAGTGCCTGAAGCAACCCCGTATAGGCGGGGTACCCATACAGCACCGCTGTCACTACATATCAGATCCTGGCCTGGTCCAGGAGCACTCTATAGTGGTGCACGATCCCCATTAGCCACTCAATCGCCCTGATGGTACCAGTGTAAAGGAATCACCACCCAGTGGCTGTACCAGCTCAGGATCGTTTGTCGAAGAATCCCGTCCAGAAGACTGCGGTCATCATACCCCTCGCCAGCATACTGCAGCCCTGACGGCTCCAACACTAGTCCCATGGTCCCCTCGGTCTCGACCCGATGGTGACCGTGAAAGTCCCAAGAAGCGGGACCTAGTGCTCTAACACAGACCCCGAACTGGTCCACCCTGCTGAAAAAGCCTAGACACTCGGCACTAGGAAACTGGTGCTGCCTCCAGAAATCTCTAGAGAAGCTTGGGAAGCTGTAAAGGGCAACGCCGCGCAGGTTGTCCCTGCCTAGCAAAATAGCCCACTCTAGCCGACGACGCTCTCCAGTAACACAAGGGTCTCCGTCTTCCATACCAGGCGGGATAAAACTCCTGACAAACTCAAACAGGTGTCAATCCAGTGGAAACTCCATCGGGTAGCCTCCCGCGTAGTCGTAGGTGTAAATCCCTCCAGCCTCAGAAATCCTGGCCAGCTCCACAGTCCCTGCTCCATTTGCCCCCTCTCCAATGGGGCCCTCAGCCACCAGCGAACGCCCCAGGTCAAGCTGGCCTATGCTAGCCACAGTGACAATGGGAGGGCCCAAGGGGGGCAAGGGCTGCCCAGTCCACCACACCCAGTGGTCCTCCTCACGAGTCACGCACCTCGGAACCCAGTCATCCCTGCTGAATCTCACCGTAGCTACAAAATAATTACATAAAAATAGTATGCGTACAGGGATCAACACATACAAAAATGCTAACAAAAGCACATATGAAGTGCCAAAATGCAACTACAACAACCCAGAATGAGGAGCTCATGGGCCGTATGCCCTCGTCTCCACCTCTAACGCACACCTCATGGGGGACATTTGTTGTACCTAGAAGTGCTGGTTCTCCTTCATAAGAGTCTCAAGAGTCACCTCTTGGACTTCACTGGTGGGAGGATCATTGTTGATTAGCTCTGCATTGACAGGGGCGGCATGCTCCTCGGCGGGAACTTCTTCTACTTGTGTGGACGCCTGAGGTGCGACAGAAGTGTCGATGTGGCAGACTGGAATCAACGGCGGAGGCGGGTGACGAGGCCTCCTGAGGTGAGATATAGGTAGGTTCAGATCGTCAGTCTGAGTCTCAGGTTGGTGTCCGGTGGTATAACACACGAACACCCTGACTGCGTCATTGAGGAGTCAAATCGTCCTCCTTTTCTAGGAGCGCCTCTTCGGGTGGACAGGTGTCCCCAGCCTATCAAAGACCGAGGTACACTGCGGAGGAGTCTGCATCATGGCGTCTGCCTGACGAGAGCTTGGGGCTAGATGTTGGTGGGGCCCGAAACGAGCCCGTCTCTATTTTTGCCTACTGTGTGAGAGGCGATGAAGGGTTGGGCACCGCCAGATGACGCGGCTACGGGGGTCAGTCGCACCTTGCCTGGTGCGATGCCTTGGTGCCCAAAAGCGGTTGCTGAGGCGTGCTCTTCGGACAGCTTGAGCTTCCTCTGGGCTGACCCAGATCCTTCTCAAGTCTAACTGCTGGTCTCCCTCGTCCTTGTTCCTCCGACGGGACTTGCGAGCTTGAGTGCCAAACCAACGCGGGTGCTTTTGGGCCATTGCCGAAGCGTCCGCCCGATTAAGTTCCACCTTGTCTTCCCGCATTGGACGCAGGAGGCTAAAGCGGTTGGTGATGGGGACCGTAGGGATGATCCATTCCGGAGGAGTAATGGGTTCGCCCCTATCCAGGCGAATTCGTAAGTCTTTGACAAGAATGGTCTTGCCGGAGTTGCTAGTGATAGCAACGGGTCGCTTGCCTTTACGGCTACGGCGGTACTTCTTCTGGGGAATCGAAGACGACTCCGCCCCAAGGTGGTAGGCCGAGAAAACCTAGCCTGCGGGTGCTGGTGGCACAGGGCCGTTCATCGGGAATACTGGGATAGGCCCCCAAGACGTGAAGTCTATAGTGAAGGCCGGCGGCAGGGTGGCTCGAGTGTAGGCTTTCACCCGAGCCGACAATAGTGTTGTGGACGCTCGCCACAACGTGTCTATGCCCGAAGTTGTCACTACAGAGGGTACCAGGATGCCAGTGACCTGAGGCCTTGAGCCTGAACTGGGAGCCAGCATGACTGGAAGGCGCAACAGAGGGTGCTTAGTCTGTACCAAGGTCACCGTGTCCCACAAAGGCAGACCCGTGCTGGGGATCGGCGTTGTCAGATTGCGGGAGGAATGCCCCCGAGTTAGAGCCAAGAGATCCGAGACCTGATGCGGACCACTCGTAACAGACGTCGTCCATGGGAAACCCTGGAGTTGTACGTCTATTCTGGATGCTAGGACGTCTCGTGCCAGGGATTGGGGACTCGGGCGAGGCGGTCGCGCTTCTGCGATTCGGGTCGGGAGGCCCGGACGGGGTGTTGGGGAGCCCTGCCCCCAGGCTAGGAGGCCCGTATGGGGAGCTGGCTCGATGGGAGCTTGGGGTTGACGGCCCGAGCTTAGTGCTGAGGAGCCGAACACCCTGGGGTGGAGACCCACACTTGAAGTCGGCTTGGCTGGGCCTCGGGGCTGGAGACCCGAGCGAACTGCAAGACTGGAGACCGAAACCTGGGACACAAGGCTTGCGTCGGAAGCCGGTCGAGACTGGGCCGGGGGACTAATGCTTGCCCGGGCTAGGGCTGGTCCGGAACCCCTAAAGGCACCGGTGGCAGGGGATCTGAGCCTGACTGTAACGACCCAGAGTCCATAATACAGATAACCTGCACAAGTATCACAAATAATTATAGAAATTAAAGTAAAAAATTAAATTAATATTTTACATGATACATGGTCCATAAGATATAACAAAATAAACAACAGTAGTCCACAACTAGTACAGAGATAAGAAAGAAAAGTACAGCTACATGGGGCATACCCTGGCTCTGACCTCTGCCACTAACGCTGGGCACCCGAACCACGCTGAGCCTCAGATGGGCTTCCCTGAAGCCGTGCCTCACCTGAAACACGGTAAAAACACGCAGGAAATGAGTCTTAAAACAAGACTCAGTAGGGATCACCCGAACCCTACCTCACAAAATGAAAAATCGCTATGCTAGCAGCTAAGCGAGTACCTCAGAAGTAGAAGCCCTGCACTACAAGTACCAGTCTCACAGCGTGAAAACCCACACACGCACACCATGGCAAAACAACCGGAACCCACTGGTCAACATGACCAAAACCCGAAGGTCGAAGCAACTGAGACTGACATGCTATCACTCCCTGTCCAAAACAAAAGTACCTCCCACTAGAAGAACGATCGGATGCATCCACTGACATCTTATACCGCATCACAAGTGTCTAGCTACCATGCCCCGGGCACGAGACTCAGACACACACAAGTAACCACAAAGCGAGTGACTAGCTGGGGTCGCACCCGTCGACGCGTATCCAACTACCCCCAACTAAGTGTGCATACACAAACCATGCGTCCTAGGCCTGGCCTCTAACTTGTTTTCCTCTCAGTAAGACTCTGGCCGACGATATGGGGCCCGACGAAAACCAGCCTAAAAACCATCCTCAGGGTAGCCGTCCCACCACTCCTAAGTGGATACCAACACATGCATACTAGCGGGCTACGACTAGTGGAGTGTCTCTAAAGGAGTAGACTCTCAAGCCATGAAAAATAACGTCTGAACCCGACGAAGTATGGGGACCGTCCCACGTACTAGCACCGTCACACGGTGACCACAGTCGGAGAAGAAATGGGACTGCAAACCACCCGATGTAGTTCAGAGCCTGACGGACCTACCCAGGCATGCCACAAGCTCTGACGGTCTACCACTGGGCCGTCACAGTGGTCTGATGGCCCAACACAGGGGTGTCAGGCCAACGGTGCAAAATGTACTATGACACGCCAACCCTGGTGCGCCACAGGCTGTGACGGACCAACCCTGGTACGCCACAGTAACCTGACGGACCAACTCAGGCATGTCAGACTCTCAGTGTGAAACGAACAGTAACGAACCTACGCTGATGCATCACAGCACCTGACAGACCAACATAGGTGCGTCACGATCATGAGCAAACGCAAAACGTAACGTGCTCCACCAGGGGCGTTACGTTACCTAATGGACCAACATAAGTGTGTTAGGCCACAGGACCAAGATGGCTGTAATGCGCTCCTCTAGGGGTGTTACAGTACCTAACGGATCATCTCAGGTGCATTAGGTGGAAGGTTGGATGCGTTAGCCTTAACACGCCTTCCTAGGGGCATCACACCATCCTGACGCCCCACCCCAGGCGCATCAGGCGACTATGACCCCCAACGGTCAAAAACCAACGGTCGAAACACTGTGACAGACCAACACAGGCGCGTCACAGTCACCTGGCGGTCTATCATGGGACTGTCAGGCCCACGAACACCAATGCCCAAAACAAAGGGAGTGTAATGCACCTGCCCAGGCGCGTTACACACTGTGGCGGTCACTGGAATGACCGCCACAGCGTCCCGGTGGTGAAACGGCAAACTCAACACAAAAATTTCAACCACGCCCCCATACATCCACGGGAGAGGGGGAAATCAAAGGGGAAGCCCCCCGGGGACCCCTAGCATGATTCTAGGCCATCAAAATGCCGAATGATCAAGGGATACGCTACCGCTCAGCATCTGGCTCATTCTCTAATCCCTTGCACCAATTTGATCCAAGACGAATTCCTGGACGAACACCTTGTTACAATCACTCATCTCCCCTTTTGGTCTTTACACTATGGCGGTGCACTCAATTCTCAAGGCTGTGGGATCGGCACCGTTCTCCTTACTCCAGAGGGAGTAACCATTCCTATTGCTTATCAGCTCACATTTTCTACCACAAATAAGATAGCCGAGTATGAGGCTCTCCATGCCGGTCTGAAGCACGCCTATCTCCTAGGCGCGCACCATCTCAACATCATAGGAGACTCTCAATTGGTGCTGCGTCAAGTTCTTTCGACTTACCGCACCCGTGACCTCAAGCATAAGCCTTATCAGGATTTGGTCACGCTCTTGGCTAGGCAGTTCCACAAGCTTATCTATGTCCATACTCCTCGCTCTCAGAATATTCTTGCCGATGCGTTGGCATCGCTAGCTTCTTCCCTTTCTTTCCCTCTTAGTCATTCCATCGAGACTATTGTCATCTAGTGGATAGACGCTCCTTCCCTTCAGGATCCTTGGTTCTATAACCTTAGGGAATCTGTAGAGAAGAAGGCTGAGAAGGAAGATCTGAAAGAAGTATCATTAACTGAGCTCGAGAAAATCTTGGAAGAAGAAGAGCTGCCGTGGTACCATGAGATAGAGCAATACTGTAGGGATAGATCATTCCCGGAGGTGGCCAATGCCGAGCAGCGAAAGGCCATCAGAAGAGTTGCCTCAAGATATATAATTATTACAGGAGAATTGTATAGGCGTGCTCTTAATGGAGTTATCATGAGATGTCTGGATGATGATGAGGCTTGAAAATTGGTAGAAGTAGCTCACGCCAGTGAGTGCGGAGGGCACGTTAATGGACAAGCATTGGCAAAGAAGATTCTTAGGCAAGGCTATTACTGGCCAACCCTAGAAGAAGACTGTTCCACCTATGTCCGTAGGTGTCTTCAATGCCAACTCCATGTCGATAAAATTCATGCTCCTGCTTCCTCTCTTCATCCTCTCTCCGCTCCTTGGCCTTTCTCAATGTGGGCCTTTGATATCGTTGGACCACTCGGTGACCCTAATGCTCAGGTTAAACAGAAATCTTTCATCCTCATAGCAACCGAGTATTTCACCAAGTGGGAGGAAGCCGAAGCATATGCAGAGATCAAAGCAACCACAGTGTGCCGCTTTATTATGAAGAACATCATTTCGTAGTTCCGGGTGCCAAGCGACATCATCACCGACAACGGGCCTCAGTTTGTATCGCAAGAACTCCAGGACCTCTGTAAAATGTTCCATATTTCTTTGCATCATTCATCACGGTATTACCCCCAAGGTAACGGCCAAGCCGAGGCCACGAATAAAATCCTTCTTAAAATCATTAAGAAAATATGTGAGTCACACAGATATGCTGATTGGGCCGACAAATTGATAGAAGCTCTACGGGCTTATCGTACCTCCGTCTGTACTCCTATGGGGCAAACCCCCTTTGCTCTCACCTATGGGATGGAGGCGGTACTCCCGTACGAGATCTTGATCTCTTCCCTAAGGGTGCAGCTCGACAAAGAACTCAATCTCGACGAACGTCGGGAGGCGTTGCTAGTGCAAGTGGAACTCTTAGATGAGAAGAGGCTTAACGTGGCCAATCATGTCTTTGTTTATCAAAAATGTGTCTCGCGTCATTTCCAAAAGAAGGTAATTGAACGAAAATTCCAAGTGGGTCTTGAAACGTAAATTTATTCAAACAAGTGGTCCTAGGTCCAAGCAACCTAATTGGGAGGGGTCGTTTGTAGTAAATGAAGTATATCCGGGGAACGCCTATCTTTTTTTGTTCGTTCTTATTGTGTTTTGTTTGTTAGAGAAGGCGTCTTTTATATTCCTAGCGGTGGGTAGCCTTCGGATGCGACCGACGGGGGTAGGAGCTTGGGGCATTGATGAAGATTTGACTTGGGCATCCTCGGTGGTAGAGGGGGTAGCCAGCGTGCCACCTCCTCCATTTGACACCTCAGCGTGGCCATTGCACCCCAAAAATCTGTAGGGGAATGGCGTAAGATTTCCCTTGTCCGATGCACCGTTGGGGAAGGCCAGGGTGTGCCATGGAAGGTGCGCACGGGTGTGCCGCTGAAGAAGATGCATGGGCGTGTCGTTGAAGCCTCGCTGGGTGTACAACTGAAGGGGCGCGAGGGCGTGCCGCTGAAGGGGCGCGAGGGCGTGCTGCTGAAGGCATTGCAGGGCATACCGCTGAAGGCATTGCAGGGCGTATCGCTGAAGGGCCATAAGGGCGTGCCGCTGAAGGGCCATAAGGGCGTACCGTGGAAGTGGATTTGGGCCCGTTTGGTGCTCGATTGATGATTCACTTAGTTTTCTTTGGGGCCCACGAGTTGTGAGCCCCCTTAGGGGTTGGTTCCTCTTCGCTATCATGACTCCGGGAGTGGCTTCACGATAGTGTACTACTGTTCATTCGGAGCGTCTGAACGGGACGTGTTCTCCGCAATCTCTTTAGTTGGAGTTGTCTATTGATGTTGGATTGTTCGGGACACGCGGATGTGAAATTTTACACGTCCACAACAACTAACTGAAATTTCATTTGGTCTACCACTCTGCTTTGCAATCTTCATTTGGTTCGTAGAGCATTCAAACTTCAGTTTCCCTGTTGGCACGTTAACTATTCGATCTCAAACCCATCTTAGTTTCATTCCTCGATTGATATTTGTTGGATTGCCTTAGCTGTGGTTAGTTGTGAGCTGATTCATTTGCTGTGATTCAGTCATTATCGATTGAATTTTATTATCGGTCCAAGTTGGGAGTGATCTATTCATCCTCCCTTCTAGATTGCATCCTTATTTTTCTAACAAAGGCCATGAAGGACCTGCTAGATGAACACCTGCACAGGGGGGATGCCAAATGAGAGGCCAAGGAGCTGCCAGTTCAGATCTCAAAAGAGTTACTGATTCGATGACGGTTCGAGGCCTGCCGGATCAGGGGGGTATTACTGCCGGTTCAGACTAATAGAGCTGCTGGATCAATGGAGGCAAAGCATGTCGGATCTGTGGCCTAGATGCTACTAGAATGGGGGGAGATGGACTGCCGGATTAGGGGGCCGGAAGTACTTGCCAGATAGGGACTTCAAGGTGGCCACTGTCGGTTAAGGGACCACGCAAGGTCCTGCCGGATGTGGGCCCTTGAATGGGGCTACCGGTTCGAGGGGGACTGGCCCTATCGGTTCAAGGCCAAAAAAAGGCCTACCGGAGGAAGCTCACTAGGTCCCTACTGGTTAGGTGCTTGTAACAGGGGCACCGGGTGATGGGGAATGCCCCACCAGTTCAACGCTCGTGAAGGGGGCTGTCGGATCGATGGGATAGTCCCTGCCTGTTCGACACGCTCAGCACCTTTAAAGGGACACGAGGGGTTTCAAGGGCACCCTTTCATCACCCTTACTTTGATCAGACACCGTAAGAGCACCCCACCGACGCCTCCGCTTCCTTCTCCGTAACCTTTGAACCCTACCTTTCGAGCACCTGTCTCCATCACCATTTTGGGTTAGATGGTAGCTATGGGTATAGAAATGTAGAGTGTGGTGTCACAAGTCATATGAACAAGCGTATGTGCATGAGTGATGACATAATGTGCCAATCAAGTGAACATCATGAACATGTGACTATGTAAACATGGTAGCATGTATCCTTCCATGAGTCAGCCCTCCACCATATATCCTTCCACGAGTCAGCCTTCTGCTCCTACACACCCATGTACCTCTACATATCCTTCCGCATATCAACCCTCCACAAGTCAGCCTTCCGCCTCTTTGTACCTGCACGAACCTCCACCTCTGGTCAAGGGAACCTCACACCGCGAGCAGGTGGATGCCATCCACTACATACCTCCTCATCCTACCCCGCAGACTCCATTACCTAATCCTTCCCCTAGCCATGCGTCATTGCCTACGCAACCTCCACAACCATCTCCATTATCCTCTCACACCCCTCGGCATTTCCTTTGCCCAAGGCAGGCTCCTCGTTCTCTATTGCCACAGTCATTTACCGATATTTTCAAGACTTTGACGGCCACTCACGCATTGTAAATCCCCCCGGCTACGCCTTGCCAACCTGCAGTCGGAGATTTGCTCCAATCTTACGATTTTCATCGCCAGCAGGGGCATTTGGTTGAGGATTGCCCTGAGTTTCGAGAACTTGTTTACAGTTTGGAAGACAAAAAGATGACTGATTGGGCTACCATACATGAAGTCATTTTACATCTCAACAGCAAGCAGCAGCAGTAGCAATCACCACCTGGGCAGCTGTCTCCGTTTCTACAAGGCCAGGGGCACCCCTGTGATCTACCATCTAGCATTGCACCCGCTCCGTCACCTACTCCATCACCTGTTCCCCCCCTATGCTTTTATCTACCTCGTTGGCTATCTCATCACCCTCTCCATCTCCACCTACCCCCTCACCTTCACCATCTTCTACCCAATCTTCACTACCTCCACCCACCCCAGCCTCTACTTAGGCAAGTGCCACCCTTTCCTCCTCCATTTCCATTACCACCACTTCCACTATTGACGCCACTCAGCGGGTCATGCCGATACGTCGGCGGTGGGTGCTGTGACTCTCCTCTTCACCCTTTTCATCACCAGCACCACCTCTACTACCTTCATTACCTACATCCCCATCTCCACCACCGTTACCCCTGCCTAGCCCGCTATCACCTCTTCGTCTCTCCAAAGTACCCACATCATCCCCATCCCCATTACCATCCCTATTGTTTAACCCTTCACGACCTCTGCTACCTTCATCACCTATATTACCACCCCCATCACCATCTCTGTCATCTTCATTGCATTCTCCACCTCTATCATCTATGCCTGAACCTGAGCAAGCTTCACCACTATTCTTACCTACACCCCCACTTACATCCGGACTTTCCACCTCCACCTTGCCTCTTCTACCAATGTCTTTGACCACTCCCACACCTAAGTTTATCATTCCCACAACTTCACCTACACCTTCCACACCTAAGCCTATTACCTCCACTTCTCCATCCCTTTCCACCCCACGGAGCGGGTGTACATTACCGTTGGTGCCCCCCGGGTCTGGTCCCCAAGGAGATGATGAGTCGAGCCAGATTTTGATTGTGCATTTCAAAGCACAAGATGTCATTTGCCGCATGCCAATCTAGGTCCTGGTCCCTGACTATTTTGGGGAGAGTGAGCCTGCATTTCCTATGGAGACAGTTGCTGAGAAGAGTTCCCTTGCATTAGTGCCAGTTTATGCTAAAGCAGGGCTGGTAGCAATCTCTTTCCTCGCCAGAGGATTCACTACTGATGCTGTCACGCCCCGAGCGTGGAAGGAACCCAGAGAGCGCGATGAGTTTATATCATTCATGTAAATCAGAGCGATAAGAATTTCGATAATGACAGAGTGCACACTAACTAAAGACATCACTAACAATCAAACCGACACCATCTATACTAGATCACATAACCATGATGTTAACAATAACCTTAACTGATACCAATATCCAACGACCAAACAAATGGGAGATAACACAAAAATCTAAAAATTTCAAAAATTCTGAAACCTAGTGGTCTATTGCGCGATCGCTAAGCCCACAAAAATAGTCCTCCCATGACCGCTAAGCTTCCTGAGTTTCGTGAGTGGGAGAAGATGTAGAAAGAAGAGATTTTTGGTGTCCAAACTCCCAAAAATCGAAGTGTGTAGAAGAATTTTCATGCTTAGGACTCCTAGGGATCGACCTAACACCTAATTAGGACTCTCTATTTAATCAAATCCTCAACCCTAACACAAAACTCTATATAAGGACCCTAATCTAGACTTGCGTGAACCCTTAAGTTGGCTGACAAATTTCGAAGGTAAGGAGTAGATATTTCGGGTAAGTTCTTTAGTACCTTTTGTTTCCCTTAGTATTAACTAACATTCCTCTAAATTTCATCCTACAAGATCGAGAAATTAGAAAGTTAGAGCCTCTGCAAGTCACTGGATCGCAACAAACTACACAGGAACCAATGCGATGGCCCAGTGAAGATCAGGGAGATAGAAGCCCTAAACGAGGTATTTAGAAGTAGTGTCTTTAAAACTTTTTATTCCCCTTTATATCTCCTATCTACCCTCTAATTTTCACATATTTGGGTCAAGGGAATCAGGAGATAGAAGGGCAAGAAGTTGCTGAGTTAGCAAAGGACGTGCAAGAACAAGGGCTTACTTCCAATAAGAAATCCAAGATCTAGGGTGTGAATCAAAGGTAGGTTATCTTGTAAAAAGGTTAAAACAATATGTTAGGGACAAAAACCCTCTGATTTCATTCTGTTTCATGCTTCCTACCGAGAGTATTTATTTTTTTATTGTCATCATGCACTTAGGTCAATTCTGCATACATGAACCTAACCCTTAAATAAGAAAATAATGATTTTGGTTTATTTCACCTAAACCCAGGCATCTCCATATCTTAATATGGTGATATCAGGCCATATTTACCCATTGTCATGTTTTACCATGCATTTATTGGCCCTAGATTTGCAGGTATTTTTGTTTAATTGTTGTTTACAGTAGACAGACATAAACGGTCCTTCTCAACACCGCATGTGTTTCCTTAGCGGCCCCACGATAGACCGCTTAGCCCAGCGAAATGGCCAACATGAGACCATTTATATTCTTGAGATCTATGTTAGTGTTAACTAGAAATATAATGCAGAATAGCCCTAATTTAAGATATGTTAAGCGTACTTAATTGGGTTTTACTTGTGTATTAAGTACTGTTTTCATATACTGTGTTATATTATTGGCCATCCTAGCAGATTTCATGTTCTTTATGCACTTGAAACTTATTTTAACTTATGTTAATTTCATGCCAAAAGTTATATATTTTTGTAAATATCTAAGATTTTATATGGTTCACAGACTTGCTAGGTTGATGTGATCATGGTTTCACCATTTCACTTCCTTCTCAATGAGTCATTTTCTTAAGTACATGGCACATATCCCGATATGATGTCATTAGTTACACTTTACACGTTAAGCACGCAATCTTGAACTTGTGATCCTCTCCATTAGATATTCTATCTATCGGACTAGGTGATCTTGTTTCAAGGCCTCTGTAAGTCTCCCCGAGCCTGGGATTCTCACTAGGACGCCGAGCTGGTTGTACCATTAAAACCCAATGTTTAGAGAGCACTTACCGGTGTTTTTATTGTTCTGGACCTTAGCGGCCTTATGGACGACTGCCAGAGTCTGTAAGCGGCCCATTATATGACCGCCAAAGATGCCTGGTGGCCCTGTCTAGATTGCATGGATCTAGTTCATTCATTTCATTCACTCTGACATTAAACGGCCCAGATTAGACAACATGACTTGCCTTAGCGGTTCTGTCTAAACTTGTCGTACCTACGGCAGATATCCATATGGCTTTGTCTTCGCCCTTGATGCTTCAAATGCAGACTCTCGTCCGAATAATGAATGGTCTGTTAGTGACTGACATATATACTGGGATCTAATCACACACTTGCATTAAACTTGTCGTACTCGTGGCAGACATTTGCACGATTTTATCAGCGTCTTTGACGCTACTAATGCGGACTTCGGTCCGAATAAGAAATGGTCCATAAGTGACTGACATATGCGTATTTATGAACATTTGTGCCCCAATGTGGGGTTTGTTTAAACACAATCTGAGATCTTGCTCTCACTTTCATTATCACAAATTTCAAGCCATAAGGCCCCTTTTCCTGACAATCAATCAAGGGTTTTCCCCTCTCTGAGGGGATGTAATTAACGTCATAACCTTTATGGTACGACGGGTTCTCAGTCCCGACACGATACACACAATCATCTAATTAGTCAGATCGAGCACACCATGGGCTTCCTTAAGCTCGAATAAATCGTCACCTCGGTAACTGGCACATCCTCACACTCATAAACCGAATAAATGAATGAACAAATGAATAAACAAATGAAATAAAGAAGAGTCCCAAAAGTGCGTCCATAGTTACATCGGGGATCAGTGACCGGACTAAGGGAAGGGATAAGGTGGTGGGGGGAGACATAGGAGTTTGATGTATCTCAGGCATCCCCTCTTGTAGTTGTATCCTCCTCAAGGTAGTATCGGGCACTCACTTTTTACGGAAGGTCAAGAGGGGCTTGGATGGCATGGGAGTTCCCGAGATTTAGGGAAATGAGGTCAAGATGCGAGCGTGCCAGTCGATTTCTCGACAATCACCTATGGAACCAAGATTTGACTGGGAAGCGTCGGCAAGACACGGCACATGGGCCCGGGAAATGGGTAACACGTGGAGAGAAGGGAGATTACACAGGTCCGAGTGTGTAGGCGATTATGGGGAATCGTGTACTGGACATCTCTCCCCACCGACTGCAAGCAAACGGTGTTTATTTACATCAGATTGAATCCAAACACCTTCATTCCATGCTGAAGAGTAATCTGTATGTATCTGAAGCCATGGGTGGAGGGCCAGGAGCATTCTGTAGCTGTGAGATCGCGTTTGATTGGGAGGAGTTTGCTGGGGTCAGGGTGCTAGACACACACGCCGAGTGGTGTGAGGGAAGCCTGGGACCTGAATATAAGTGGGAAGACTTGCATTCAGGTTGTAATATGTTTTATGAAAGCCACATAGGCTTTACAAGTGGGCCATGGCGGCCAAAATACAACTGGCGCAAGTCGCAGGACAATTTTGACATGTGAGTCAGTCCCCAGGTCAATGCGTGACAGGGCAGATATCCGTGTGTTTTATAGGGGCTCTCCACGAGGTGAGGGTCATCCCCTGTTTGCTGAGGGAGTGCTAGACTAGGTGACCAGAGGAGGTACTGGCCGATAACTGGGCAAGGGACGAGCGTGGCTCAGATTGAGCAGTCGAGCACGGCCTCGTGATGGAGGGAGACGCGGCATCATGGCGTATGTGTGGCTGCGGCATCATGGGGTATGTGTGGCCATACTAGGTTGGCATACGCAGGTAGACCCGGGTGGCGGGTGTATTTGCTGTTGTCATAACACCCTGTGTGTAACAGGGATGGACTTGTGTGGAATGGCTAAACGCCGGATGAGGGGAGTACGAGTGACATACCCTCGCCGTGTGTAAGCCATTCTACAAGCCAATAGCACACACTATGCTCCTTGTCTGTCCTTGCTTGCTAGAGGCGATGGTCTTGTCTGTGTCTGATTGCATGCCTGTACTGGATCACATTGCCCCACCCCTTGAGCTTCTAAGGGGTTTCGGCAGCATCTCCCCTTGACCCCGGGCGTAAGGGAGAAGCGGGGAACGCGCCCACACGGAGTGGCGGAACCCAACAAGTGGAGGTGGGCGTCCGGAGACGACAACACCTTGGACAGACCTCGAAAAACATAAAGAGAGCAACGAAAGGAGGGCTGGTGAACTGGCTAAGGATACTGGGATTAAGGGGCCAGGATTGGCGTGCCGGTCAAGGAGCCCAAGGGGCGTGCCGCTGAAAGGCCAACCTGGGAGTTAGGTTGTACCGGGGAAGGGTTGTGCCGGTGAGTGGCTTTGAAGAGGTGTAGGGTGCACCGGCCAGGGGCCGTGCCGGCAAAGGGGGGACGCCAGCACGCCGAGTAAGGAGGTTTAGCCAACAAAGGTGTGCCGTTGAGCAGATAAGGGTGTACCGTTGGAGGGGTGCACCGGTGAAGGTTAACCCAGAGACACGAAATGAAGTGGAGTGAACGAGGGAAGGGCCCAGGGGACTATCTGATCTTTGGCCCAGCTGGGGGGGGTTCCAACGAAGAAACAGAGTTGGAGACTGGCCATCCAAAGGGGCAGGGGAGGTACGGCAGGATGAAGGTAGAGAGGCCTTCACCGAAGATGACAAAACCACCGACAGGAAGACGGAAAAGACATTACCGGAGAGGGGGGGAATCCCTCAGATGCAAGCGTGAACGCAACGAACGGAGACGGCAGAAGCAACAAAAGGCCAAGGCCCTCATTCATGAAGAATGTGGAATGGGGATCACAGTAGAGGAAGAAAGGGGAACAAAAGAATGAGGGAGAGGGGAATGAAGAGGCCGGGGTTGAACAGAGGCAACAGAGCCTTGCCCTTTCCCCCCTCTTCTCTGCTACATCTCTCTCTCTGTCTCTCTCTCCATTACTCTTTCTCTTCCTCTTTCTTTGGGACGGTCACCGGAGGAGGGGAGCTGGTAGAGCTCTCCTTCCTTCTTCTCTTCCTGGCGTGGGCGCCTATGTCCTCTTCGGGAGGTCTCTCTCTCCTCCTCTCTTTTTCTCTGGTCTATCTCCTCCTTTTTTTTCTACCCCCCCTTTGACCTGGGGAAGGAAGGGCTCTTTTATACCCCCCTCCACCGTAGCGGGCTTCGTTGAGTGGGGGGAAAAGCCCCATTAAATGAGATTTGACTCCCGTAGCGTGATAGCTAGCGTGGCTCCTTCTTGGGGTGACACCTCATCATGCCCGCTGCGCGCCGAGGATCCCCGTAGGGTGGTAGCGTGAGATCTCCCGTGCTGGATGAGTCGTGGAGGCTACGCCGCTACAGAGGCCCAAGCAACCGTGTTGTTGAAGAGGCCCTAGCAGCTGTGCCATTGAACGGGCTTTGTGCTGTGCTGCTGAAGAGCCCTTCATAGCGAGCCGTTGAAGGCACTTGCATGTGTGCCGCTGAAGGCACTTGCATGTGTGCCGCTGAAGACACCCCTGAGGGTGTGCCGCTAAAGGGCACAAGGCTATGCCGTTGAAGGCCTGTTTAGGGTGTGCCACTAAAGGCACTTGCTGAGGGTGTGCCGTTGAAGGCACATAGGGTGTGTCGCTGGAGGGCACCTGGAGGTGTGCCGTTGAAGGCACTTTGGGTGTGCCGTTGAAGGCACTTTGGGTGTGCCATTGAAGGCACTCTTAAGCTTGCTTGAAGTGGATTTCATGGCTTATTCTGGACTCGATTTACGATCCGTTTGATTTTCGTAGAGGGCCCACGGGCAGTGAGCTTCCCCAGAGGTTGGCTTCCATTTCCTGTCGTGATTCCGGAGACGGATTCACAGTGGCATTGATGTGACACGACCTCGGACCTACTAGCAAACAAGCACATGCGCAACCGAACGGGCCGATATCGGCGGCCGACTTCCCTATAAAACCCCCCTTTGGGAGCCCAAGAGCCATCATCAATGATCATCAATGATCAAGCATCAAGGAGCTCCGCCCCGAACTACAAAGGTGTGCTAAGAAGATTTGTGTGTGTTTTCTAGGCTTACGCCAAGGGCATGTCGCATGGTCATACCTCATACGGCGTCTAGCCCAAACACTAAGCATTTGTGTGCGTGTTTGCTAGGCTTATGCTGAGGGCATGCCGCATGGTCATCCCTCATACGACGTCTAGCCCAAACACCGACCTCCTAAAAGGCGACCCCTTATTTGACGAGCGTATGTCATCTCGACAATCGTGCATGACCTCAGATATTATTTGGTGAAAGCACTCTGTCTGAGTCCTGCCTCGATATTCGTGCACTACCCTGATGTCGCTTAGTGGAAGCACTCTGCCCGAGCCCTGTCTCGAAAATCATGCGCCCCGAGACATTACTCGACGGGAATACCCTGCTCGACCCTGCCTCGACGTTTGCACATGACCTCTGATGCTGGTTCATAGAGGCACCCTGTCAAGTCCCTACCTCGATAACCGTGCATGGCCCTCAGACACTGCTCGATTGAGGCACCCTGCCCGATCTCTGCTTGACGCAGCTGATGCTTGATGAGAGCACCCTGCCCAGTCTCTGTCCCAATGGTTGTGCACCATCAGACATGGCTCAATCGAGGCGCCCAGCCTAGTTCCCCGCCTCGATGATCATGTGCCACTTTTGAATAACCTTGATAAGCGTGCCCTTAGTGTTATTGCCCAGACAATGGACATACTTCATAAGTCCCAACGCTAGATGAAGCGCCAGGCCCCTGCCTCTATCAACGGGCCCCGAGCACGACCATCAAGGTCCAGTGGCGCCCATCTACTCAGTCACAACGGTGCCCCCGGCACCCGACTACCAGCCACTCTGGTCATATTGGGGCCCGCGGCACCCGATCACTCAACAGCTCAGTTACAACGGTGCCCCCAGCACTCGACTGCCAACCCCTTTAGTCACAATGGTGCCCCGGCACCCGATTGCCAACCAGCTCAGCCACAACGGTGCCCCCGGCACTCGATCACTCAACCACTCAGCCACAACGGTGCCCCCGACACCCGACTGCCAGCCACTCTAGCCACAACGGTCTCCTCGGCACCCTACTGTCAGCCACTTCAGCCACAACGATGCCCCCGACACTCGACTACCAGCCACTCCGATCACACTGGGGCCCTCGACACCCGATCACTCAACAACTCAGTCACAACAGTGCCCCCGGCACCCGACTGTCAGCCACATCGAGGCCCATTGCGCCCGAATACTCAGCTGCCTCAATCACAGTGGCTCCCCCGGCGCCTGACTTCCAGCTACTCCAATCACATTGGGATCCGCGATGCCTGATCACTCAACAACTCTAGTCCCACCGGGGCCCACGGCACCCGACAATTCTGAGCTCAATGACTTTTGGCCGCTCCAGTCATGGCGATACTCACACCGTCCAACCACTCCAGTCCCAACAGTGCCCGGCCGCCCTAGTGACAAGTGATGCTTACATCATTCGGTCGCCTCGACCTTGGTGACGCCCTACTGCTCCAACACAACGGTGCCTACAGCGCCCCTACTGTCCCGACCTCGACATGGTCGCATGACGGGAAGACATTGTGACGCCCCTCGGGCGGCCTCCTGCTGAGTCACAGGTACTCCAACGGACACTATGTACGGATATGGAGCTACCCATACAATAGTGCAATGACCCGGGGGCTGTCATAAATGACGGAATTATCCCGCGGCTTGCAATCACTTGTAATCGGGCTCTCATGTCCCCCCACATAAATGCCTTTCACGGCACATAAGTCATGTAATCTAATTGATTTCAAATGCTACTCCTACATTCTGAAATATCTTGGCCATGAATGATATAGCCAATATGCACCAACTATATAGCCGGGCGTGTTTTATTCAAACGCAATTCAAGGACTCCCCGATCCATTCACTCTTCGAGGCCCAAAAGCCCAAATACAACAGAAAACCTCAGGGGCCTGTCACAGAAGGAGTCCAGACAAACGAATAGGTTCAAGCCGTTGTTTTCCCTTTCCTAAACCAGTTCACTCAAGTCTGCTTCCCGCAGAACCCCCGCAACCACCAGCTCACCACTCCACAAGACCCTCCACCTACATTCACTACTCCGCAAAACACCTTCCCCGCTCCGCAACAACCCCAGCAACCCCCACAATATCACAATGTCCCTCCACCTAACGGCTACACCAATAAGCACCTGGCTCCGAAGAGAGTGCAATACAATCCTTTGCTGGAATCCCTCACAGATATTTTTTTGGCTCTCATGTCAGTTAGTGCAATCCAGCTTCCTCCAGAACGGCCTACTTAGAACACGACCATTGATCAAACAAATATTGTATGTTCCACAGGCAACCGGGGCATACGATCGAAGGCTATTTTTAGTTTAGAGATTTGGTCTATGACCTACACGAAGGACACAAGGTAGATTGGGCCGAAATGCACAAGGCCATTATGGAAATCAAGGAAAAAAGGACACAAGCGCTGAGGCAGCAAGTGCAGCAGCAACAAGCACCGCCACCGCAGCAGTAGCCACCAGAGTAGCAACAGTCGGTCCAAGACTTGGGGATCCCTCAAAACCCCATGTCAAACCATCCTCCCGCTTCACAGCCTCAGCCGTCGACACCAGCTCAGGTCAACTTAGTTCAACCCCCGGCTCCTGACGTCGGGTGGTCGTATGATGACAACGGTTTAGTCCAACAGCTTCTAGCCCTCCACCATAACCACCGCAACCCATCTTCACCACCTACACCTGTTGTTCTCATGGCCAACCACCAAACCCTTCCTTGGCCTGCCAGGACACTCGTCTTGCCACCTACTTCCACCATCACCCCACCTACCTCTGCTCCACTATCAGCACCCTCACCCGCGCTTACATCTTGCTCATTGCTTGTCACCCCCATTGCCGTCCATATGCCTCCGCCCAATCCTTTGCTCACCATGCCTCCACTCGCCTTTACGTCTCCACCAGCACCCGCACCCATCGTCACCGCGCCCGCACCTAACACTTTGCCCGTCATTCTTCCACCACAACCCGTTACCTCCACCATCATCCCTACCACTCCCATCATCTCTGCCACGCCCTCTTCCACGCCACTTATCCACCCCATCAGGCCCATCAAGCCATCAACTGATGTCATTCCGGCATAAAACCTTGCCCTACAGAGTGGGCATTTGTTTCACAAGAATTATACTTCCACTGGTGCACCTACACCCAATCCCTAGTCTTCACAACCAGTTGCTGATCAAGAAGAGGCCGAACCTTTACCGAGTACCCAATATGATCTACTGTATCACTTAGACCAGGTGCCCGTCAAAATATTCGTGCTAGAGTTAATAAAAAGGTCCACCCTTCACCAAGATGCATTAAGAAATTTGCTTCAAAAGGTGATGGTTAGTGAAGACATGGCAGTTGACAGCCTACCGACGGACTTGGCAGCTATTTCAAAAGGGTCAGCAATTACATTCTCTGAGACTGAGCTAGCACCTCCCGAAGCTCGGCAGATGCAGCTTTGTCTCTCCATAATCTTGAACAAAGTAAGCATTGATATTGCTTTAGTTGATACAGGGGCATCCATTAATGTTTGCCCACTCAACACTCTCAGGACTTGCAACCTGTCAGAAGAACTCTTACGGTCGACCCCATTCTTTTCCTATATGATGCATGTTTATTTTTATGCAACTAATCGTGTGATGAATGCAGGATGCACGGGACCTAGTGGTGATGGACGCCCAGGTCCACCTTCACAGCTTGGAGGCCCAGTTGGCGGCCGCATGAGCTGATTTGGCGACCCTGGTGAGTGGTTAAATTAAAATGCATATGAATTTCTGTTTCTTGTTGATGATTAGTCACTGACGATCTTTCTTTGGATGCAGCGTGCCCAACAGGGAGCGGTGGCGAGGGATACCGGCGGTGCCTCAAGCTCGAGGGGACCGAGCGCCGGGACCGGAGGACTAGAGGAGCAGCTGGCAGGCGCAGTTGCTCGAGCGGAGGAGGCTAAGCGGGATCTTGCCGCACGGGTAAGCCCTTAAACTTAAGTTCAATTACGCCCTTATTTGTTCATGAAAGTTTATCGCTTTCTTTTACGCCCTTGTCCAGACTGAGGAGCTCCAGGATGCAGTTGCCTGCGTGGCGAGACAGCACCGCGACCGCAGTGCGCTAGTGAGTTTTATTTTGAATAATGTTCATGATATTTTTTCAATTTTTGCAAAGATTAATGATAATGTAATGTGATGCAGGCAGTAGAGGTGACAGAGGCGAAGAGGCAGTTATCGGTGGCCCACTCCGAGATTGTCGCCCGCGACGAGCGGATCACCGAGCTGGAGCGGGCGCTGGGTCAGCAGGAGACCGAGCGTGACCATGAGGCACGGGTAAGCCAACAGCATTAATTCCAATTAAGTATATGTTGAAATAGAATTCAAAACTAATAGTTGACTTATTGAATGCAGGAGGCGGAACTACGGGATGCGAGCACTTGACCCGTCTTGGCTAGAGCAGAGCTCGCCATCCGTGACCAGCGGGTCACAGAACTGGAGGAGGAGGTGGCCCGTCTCACAGTAGCAACGGGCCAGCGCGAGGAGCTGCCTCGGGACGTTCAGGACCTCCGCATCCATCTTGAGATCGAGCGGAGAGAGCGTGCCCGGGAGCATGAGGAGCGGGATCGGGAGAGGACGGAGCGGGACCATGAGAGGGTGGAGCTTGTCGCCGTCTGGATGTAGCTCGCCGTAGTCGAGGAGCGGCTACGGGTGACAGAGGAGCGACTGCAGTGGGGACGTGAGAGAGCCCGAGCAGCGGGGCACTCGAGCGCCTTCGCCAGCATGACATATATGACTGGCTCTTCTTCCTACCAGCATGCAGAGGAGGAGGTACGGAGCTCAACTCCGAGTGCTGCACGGGGGTCTATGCCCCCACCCCGAGCTCACCGTCGGGGCGGCAGGGGAGGAGAGAGAGAGAGCTAGAGAGAGGAGGGTGGAGGTGAGAGTTAGAGAGAGAGAGTTTGTACCCCTCCACCCTTCATACACTTGTACTCATTTTGACAGATATATATATAGATATGACATTTTGTTACCTGAGTTTGTTGAGTTTTGAGCACTTGTGGCTTGTGTTCTTTCCTCTTCTCCTTCTTCTTTACCCCTGCAGTTTACACTTGAACAAACAGATTAATTTATCCGTTCGGCTTGGCCCCTTGCCCGATAAGCAAGGGGTTTGTCATTTTTTCGTGACCTTCATGATGGGTCAAGGGGCCAAGCCCTTAATCAATAAAGGCAAATAACACAAAGTAAAGGATGCAATCATGCAAGCATGCAACAATGATAACTGAAAATAAATAAAATACCCACACAAATGCAACTAAGCATATGAAGAAACACCCCTTTTTTTCTTTTTTTTATGATTTTTCTATCTTTTATATTTTTCATGATTTTCTGAAAAATGACGCCTTTTAGAGTGGCGTGAATTAAAAAATATTTTTTTTGAATTTTAAAATGATGATTGAGAATCTCTCTTTCGAATGTTCTCTCTTTCCCTCTCTTTTCTCTCTCTTCGTTGAGCAGACAGGCGATCCCCCTCTCCCCCTCGTCTTCTCTATTGCCGACTCTGCAGCCGCCGTCGTTTGTCATCGTCGTCATCATCGGGGTGAGGAGGCGGCCACCAAGGCCTTCCCCCTCCTTCTTCCTCTTCCCTTCTTCTCCTCCGGGTCCCTCTTCTCTTTTCCTACCCTCCTTCTTTCTTCTTTCCCCCTTCTTCACCTTGGGGGGGGGGCACGGAGCCCTAGGCTCCTTCCCCCTCTCTCTATTCTCCTTCTTCCCCTTCATTTCTTCATCTTCTTCCTTTCCCCTCTTCCTCTCCTCTAGGTTTCACCGCGGGTGCAGTCACCCATCGTGCCGGGTGTGTTGGGGAAGACGACTGTGGATGGGGTGTCGGCGAAGGGTATAGGGACCGTGCCGGGGAAGGCCGCCACAGGGCGTGCTGGTGAAGGGTCAGGGACCGTGCCAGGGAAGGCCGCCACAGGGTGTGCCGGCAAAGGGTTAGGGACCATGCCGGGGAAGGGTACCACAGGGTGTGCTGGCGAAGGGTTAGGGACCATGCCGGGGAAGGCCACCACAGGGTGTGCCGTCGAAGACCTTGAGGGTGTACTAGGGAAGGTCATAGTGGGTGCACCGGGGAAGGCTTCCCTCAGGGTGTACCGGTGAGAGGGAGAGGCACACACACATAAGCTGCTGAGAACTTCTGGTGTCACCCCGCAAGGCCCACCGTACTTTACTGGGGCCGTCACTCCTTGTGGACGCGCACCCATGTTTTCCCTTACGCCTCTGGCCTAGGGAAAATTCTACTAAATTTTTGTCAGAAATTATCGGTGTTTTGTTCTCTTTGCCTTTGTAGGGTCCCCTGTGGTCTTCATTTCCCATCACTTTCATCCATCATGGTCTCTTTATTTTCACCCATGCGTCTTGTCCTTGTATGGCACTTAATGGCATTTACCGAGGCTGTGCCAGGGAGCAATGCACATGGCGTGCCAGCGAATGAAAACACATAGCGTGCCGGGGAAGGCATCTGGAGTGTGCCAGTGAGGAGCCTCATGGGCGTGCCGACGAAGGCCTCTTGGACTGTGCCGGTGAAGGCCCCTTAGGGCATGCCGAGGAAGGCAACCATGGGCGTGCCAGTGAAGGCCAAAGGGGTGTACCAGGCAGGGGCACCCAAGACTGTACCGATGAAGGCCCCTTAGGGCGTGCCGGGGAAGACCCATTCAGGGGGGTCTTAATCTACTTCTTTCTTCTTTCTTCTTTCTTCTCCTTTCCTTTTTGCTTACAGTGGAGTCTTCTCCCCCTTCATAGTTCTTGATTTCTCATTGTCTGCAGTTTGTTCTAATCTTTGTTCGTTGCACTTTGCAGATAAATGGCTGCTCCGAGTGGTTCTTCCACCCCCGTTACTGCTGGTTCCAGACGCATTCCTCCACCTCCGGTGCCAGTGGTCACATGGCTCAATGTTGAAGATCTGGACTGAGATCATGTCGAGGTAGCGGCACTGGCTAAGTCCTCGGGCTCGGACACTGAGAGCATGGACATTCGGAGGCTTGCCAAGGCTGAGGAAGGCTTCACTTTTGACCGTACTACAGGGAGCTACAGGGGAGATTTCCCGAAGGACCAGCACTTGCTCCACTTCCTTAAGTAGTCACGGTCTCGGGAGAGGCAAGAGCTGTGCATTGTGAAGGCGATGGAGTGTGTAGTTCTACAGGCTCGGGATAGCTTGTCCCATGTTTGTTCCCAGAAGCATCCCAATGTACTTGGTGGGTGAAGCCCGCGAGTGGGAACCTATATTGGGGTTGGATGCCGTGCTACTGGTGGAAGATAAATAGTGGGTAGAAGTAAGGAAGGAGTAGGATGAGGCCGCCGTGTCAAACGCCCTCTCCCTCAAGCCTCCTTCTGCTTCTACCTTCCTCCAAAGATAGTGGCGGCGGTCCAGAAGTCAGGAAGAGGCGCATCGCCATGTGCCATTCCCTCTTCCACGCCGTCCGCCAATCCCCATTTCTTCTTCCACGCCGAAGTAGCAGGAATGCCTCGACGGCTGCCAGGATCATCATCTTCCAAGTCGCCCTCCATGTTTCGCCGATACTCCCCGAGAATGAGATACAGACGCTTCGCGAGAAAGGAGAAAAAGGAGAGACTGTAAGGGAAGCCTAAGCGGTGAAGAGAGGTGGAGACGCCCTTTAGGACCTTTTTATAGGCCAGAGGGGGGAGCCCCGCCTTAATTGAATCTCCCATCGAAAAAATACAAAAGGCAAGAACCTTTCCCCAAAAAAGTAGTTACTCTATTTTTCCGAAGTGACTACTCTCATAGGGGTATGTAAAAAGATAATTCAGTCAAAGCATGGAAAGTGGAAACGCGAGAAGGCGCCAGTGCCATGTCGGCCACCCGGCCAATCAGCACACAAGAGACCTGTGAAACGCACCAAATCTCCATCTTTTGGCAACTACAGATACGATAGTCAAGTCATGCAAAATGAGGTAAGGAATTGACAACTCAGATTCTGGAAATCACTACCATTGTATATAGGAAGATAAAGTTTTTACATGGCAACGTTCAAAAAATAAAAAGAGAATACATCCAGCTCATGCCCCACTAGTCTATGAAGATAGGGGGACTTCCTTGAGGCTCGAAGAGCGAAGAATCTTCAACGCCAGGAGATCTGCCCCCGGCATCCTTAGTGGCGGCCGGTCCGGGCACTGACCCCACCGATGTGGAAACTTCCTCGATCATGTGCCCCCCCGAGGTAGCCAGAGTTGGCGACTCCATTGATGAAGCAGTAGCATCCCTGCTCCCCCCTTCACTCGACGCCGGAGAGGGACAATCTGTGGCGTCCTCGTCTGAGTCATAACACTGCCCGGAAGGAAAATCAAGCTCCTTGAGCACCTGCTATTGGGCCAAGGTGATCGCTCGATGGAAGCCTTGGGCGAACCCCTTCTGCAGCCCCCTTTGGTAGCCTGGCTCGTAATACAAGAAGGTGACCTTCTGGAGAGCTGCGTGGTAGCCCTTCGAGCTACTATATCGATCGACCGCCTCTGTCCCAGCTTACTCCACGTTCTCCTCGAGCTCAGCCACCCTCCACTCGTTTCTGAGCAACTTCACCTCGGCCTCGGCCCGCGCAACCTCAACTTTGCCCCACACCCGCTCAGCCTCTCGAGCCTGGCTATTGAGCTTCTCACGCTCGGCCCTCAGCTACTCCTGACGCTCAACCTGAGCCTTGCGCTCTTCCTCTAGGAGCTTGCTATTCAGGTCGACCATATAATGAGCTTGGGCCAGCTACTCAACCAGTACTTAAGCCTCCTCCTGGCTCGACCGAGCCTGTGCCTGAAATGAGGTTGCCTCCCACCGAGAGACTTCAAGCTCAGAGGTTAGTTGCTCAATCCTTCGATCAGCATCAGCGCGGGCCCGAGAGAGGGACCCCTCTTCACTCTCCAACTGAGCATAGAAATCGGTTATCTCGGCCCCCAACTGGGCCATGATCAGGCCACGCTCCATCACCCTCTCGAAAAGCAAGGAGGGGGGACCACACCTGAACTCGTCCTGAACCGGCGAAGGTGTCAAAGATCGACACCTCTGGTACTATCACGTCCCGAGCGCGGAAGGAACTCGGTATGCGTGACGAGTTTATATCAATCATGTCAATCAGAGCATAAGTGTATTCGACACATAGACAGAGTGCGCAAAGAAAGGTTGGCTTGGGGTCACTTTCCGTGCCAAGATTAATTTTAATCATCTCGTCGACAGTGGCCTGACCGCCATCTTCAATTTTCGGCGGTGCCGGCACCAGGTCGGAAAAATCTTGGTCTTCACCGTCCTCGACCTCGAGGGCGCCGCTCGCTTCTTCTTGTTCCTCCTGGCCAGGTGCGGAGGCGGCACTCACCTTGCACCCCTCTTGGATTGTAGTCGGCAGGCCCTTGGGGTTCCCGGGCATAGAAAGGCACAGGGCCACCCCGAGGTCTTCTAGGTAATCATCATAGATGGCTCCGAAGGGGGCCGAAGTGGCTGCATCTTCAGGAGCCTAATGTTGAATTGATATTGTGTAAACTCCTCTTTTGGGGCTACCTGTCACATGGGGACGCAGCGGGGCCACCACATAGTCTCCCATCCTGAGCTCATCCCTATCAATCAGGTCCTGAGCGATGTCTTTGAAGACATAACAATCTTCGATGGCGTGACCCAATATCTGGTGATAAGGGCAGAACAGTGGATCATCACTTCTCCAGGTATCTTGAGGCCTCTTAGACTTCGGGAGGGAAACCTTGCCATAGTGGCAAGCCCAATCAAAGATGCCTCGAGTTTTCTCCCTTGGGAAGGAGTAGGGCTTCTGCAGCTTCTCTTATAGTGTAAGGCCTTGCCTAGTTGGTTGCCTGGCTGAAGGGCTCGCCGTATTCCACGCTTCCCTCCTTGACTGGACGGAGATATCAGGACTGGTGGCCCAGGACCAAGCTACGCCTTCACCCCACGGGCGGAGAGAGCCTTGGATCAGGTCGGCCACAAGTGCAGTCAGCTCGACCAATTGTACCTTCAGCATCTCGATCTCCTGCTGCTGCCTATGGTATAGTGCGAACATAACAGGGTCATATTGGGGAGGGCCTGGAGCATGGCCCATACCGCTTCATCGACAGACGGGGGTGGGGGGACCTTGATGATGCGGTCCCTTGAAGTCGACCCTTCGAAAGATGGTGAAATTTTCCCCATACGCCTGTGGTAGAGAGGGTTCCAGAGAAATATTTCCTCATCTTGCATCTCTTCTATTGGCAGCACGGGTTGCTTATTATGGCAGGCTTCGCGTGGAGTTGCAGCCTTGGTGAAGTCACCGCCGGATGGAGTCAAAATCGATATCATTTCAGTCTCGTAGTAGTCTTCTAGTGAGAAACCCAGGCCGGGGTGTTTAGTGATCCGCAGCAGTCTCCGATCTAGGTTCGGTGGGTCCCACATTCTTTCAAACATTTCCCTCTAGCTAGACGGCTGGTAAAAGGGAATTCTTTGTCTCATGATCATTTCGACCATCCGGTCAGTCATATGAGGGAGCCCCAAGATCGGGATGTGCGGGTCATGCAATTTGTCAGGGAGTCGGCAATCATCATCTCCTCTTACTGGCTGTTCTCCTGCCACATAGAAGATAGTGGGCGGGCCTTCAGGATTCAGCACCTCGATGGTCCTCAGTTGCTCGACCGCTTGGCAGTCGAGCTCCGCTACTGGCTTAATTATTCCTGGCAGGACTTTGACATCCTCTAGCAGGTCCTCGAGGTGAGGTGCCCCCGGTGTGGGATAGATGGCGAGGGGAAATGCGCTAAATACCCCTTCTTCTTCTGCAATGAATGGCACATGCGGAGGAGCCACATAGCCTTGGGGTGGCGGAGGAAACCAGCCATCCGATTTTATTTTCTTCTTCCTTTTGTTCCGGGCAGCTTTAGGAGCCTACTTCATCCCTTCTAGGTACAGATTAGCATCTGACAAATGACACTCGAACACCTCGAACAGGTGGAGGTCAGCAAAGATTCTGACTTCTTTTCCCTCACAGGGGTACTTGATGCATAAAGATGACATGACTGACTTATGCTCTAAATGTGTGCAGGGGAAGAGATGGAATCGGATTTCCTGGCTACAAGTCAGGGTGGTGTACCAAGTGTTACTAGATTATCAGAGGGAAAGGCTAGCAGCCATGGGCTTCGGGGTGTTGTTGAGCATTGAGGTGATAAGGACTGATACTACACTGTTGTATGCGCTCTATGAGAGATGGGACCCGATCAGTAGAGCATTCTTGTTCCTGTGGGGCCACATGATCCCCACACTCGAGGATATAGCGAGGATCACTGGATTGCAGATCAATAGAGCACCGGTGATGGACTGGACATAGGCAGGCTACTGAGAGATGGCACAGGAGCTGCTTGGGCTAGATTTGATAAGGCCAGGGCATCACTCCTTGATGCTAGGACGATCGACACTCTAGGAGTGCCAGGGGCTGAGGGGAGAGGCAGTATCCGTGGGAGAGTTACCAGAGGAGCATGTTGGGAGACTGATAGACCAGGCCCGACAGAGAGTGGCGGTGGGACCAGGATAAGAGGGAGACTTGACCCTTCGACGCTTCCTGATGATGATGTTCGGGAAGCTTCTCTTCGTGACCAGAGCGGACGGAGTGAGCTGTAGGCTCCTCCCACTATTGAGGGACCTGGATGGGGTCGGAGAGTACACTTGGGGAGCAGCAGTCCTGGTGTTCCTCTTTGACTCTCTGAGCACGACCGACTGGCAAACGATGTTGGGTGGGTTCTCACCATTTCTACAGGTAAAGCACTCGACTCTACATGCTCATGCTTATGATCATATGTTTATAATTTCTATATGCTGACATTTAACTACTGCAGGTTTGGAGCTATCTGTACCTCCCTAGCATTGGGCGAGGGAAGGAGGTACAACTTGAGTGTATCCCCATCACGAGATGGTGGGTGGTGGCTCGGGATATGGGATCGATCTGTCGCCTTGTGCGGGCGATCCAGGATGATATAGACACGTTCCCCTATGGATTGGTAAGCTTCTAAACTCAACCTTCCTTTATGCACCTAAATGTTTCATTAAATACTTACCTATATGCTGACACTTGACTTGATTCCCCTTTTTAGGTGTGCTAGACACCATATCGCAACGAGGGTCACGAGGGGCAGCCCTGGGTAGAGGTGACCTAGGCGTACGCCGGATGGGAGATCTGGCTGCACTGCTTAAACATCATCGAGCCTCTCCATCATCGGTTGATCATGAGGATGAGAGGAGTTCACCAGCCAGAGGTGGAGTTCCCAACATGAGATGATGAGCAGTTCGGGTGGTCCTCAAAGGGACACAGCGGCGACATCGACTGTGCCACTCGAGTATTTGACAAGATTTGAGAATGGACACGTAGAGGTCGGGAGGTGAAGGCCCGAGCCGACAGCGATGAGGCCTATCCAAAGGCTTATGCCCGTAGGTATGGAAACCAGGTGTGCCATGGCGTCTGATGACCGGTATGAACTTCTAAACTCATGCTTTTTTCCATTAAATTAAACTATTCCTATTGCACTGACACCTTGATTTGCTATATGTAGCTAGACCCCTAGGGCAGGATAGCGAAGCTCCAGGGCCTCCTCCATGCTACTGTACAGCAGAGGGATGAGCTCCAGGGTCCGCTAGACCTTCTGGTGAGCTTTCCTGTGTTATGTCTCTGTCGTTTTGATTATAGCAAACATCATGATAATTCATATGTATGCATGAGAGACCAAGATGATTCATATGTGTGCATGTGTGCATGAACGACCAAGATGATTCATATGTGTGCATATGTGCTTGAGAGACCATGATGATTCATATGTGTGCATGAAAGACCAAGATGATTCATATGTGTGCATGTTAAATGATGATGACATGAGGGTCTCAAGGGTCACCTCTTGGACTTCACTGGCAGGAGGATCATTGTTGATCGGCTCCGCATTGACAGGGGAGGCACGCTCCTCAGTGGGAATTTCTTCCGCTTGTGTGGACACCTGAGGTCCGGTAGAAGTGTCGATGTGGCCGACTAGAGCTAGCGGTGGAGGTGGATGACGAGGCATCCTAAGGTGAGATATGGGTTGGTTCAGATCATCTATCTGAACCTCAGGTTGGTGTCCGGTGGTATAACACGCGAACACCCTGACGGCGTCGTTGAGGAGTCAGACTGTTCGCCTTTTCTGGGAACGCCTCTTAGGGCGGACAGGCATCCCCAGTCTATCAAAGACCAAGGTACGTTGCATAGGAGTCTCCATCGTGGCATCTACCTGAGGAGGACTCAAGGCTGAATATTGGTGGGGCCCGGAACGAGCCCGTCTCTATTTCCGCCTATCTGTGCAAGAGGCGATGAGGGACTGGACTCCATCAGATGACGTGGCTGTAGGTTCAGTTGTGCCTTGGTTGGCGCGACGCCTTAATGCCCGAAAGGGATTGCTGAGGCGCACCTCCCGGATAGCTTGAGCTTCCTCTGGGGTAACCCAGATACTTCTTAAGTCAGATTGTTGGTCTCCCTCGTCCTTGCTCCTCCGACGGGACTTGGGAGCCTGGATGCCGAACCGGTGCTGGTGCTTTTGGGCTTTTGCTGAAGCGTTCACCCACTTAAGTTATGCCTTGTCTTCCCACGTTCGACGCAGGAGGCTAAATGATGCGGAACGGATAGAGGGACCGGCTCTAGGTGATGCGAACCTCAGACTCTAGGTGGAGATGCGACCAGCAACAAGTGAACACTAGAGATGCCTTGGCCCGACACTAAGAGCTCCTATGGGCTATACGTCGCTAACAGAAATGCAAGCTTACTCGTCGTCCCAAGCGAGGGATAGCGTGGATCCGCGCGGTTGAGAAACCGGCAGAGTCAAGGGTGGTCGACTCACTTTCGTGCTTGGATCGAGTCACGGGATGGGTCACTCTCTCACTCACAGCGGTGACATGAACTCACGGGCCAGAATCCTATCGCACTCACAGCGGCATATGATCATATACTAGCTAAGCAAATGTAACGCCAAGAAGTAAGACCGTTACCTCCACGCTCCCGGCGTGGGGAAGACAATCCCGGCCAAATCCATACTCCCAGTTAACAAATATTACAGTGGTACAAAGTTTCGACCCACTCCACGCAGGGAGGTAACAGGTCACATGTGGGACCCGGGAGTAACGAAAAGTGGGTTGATGGGCAGCAGCTTGATGTCACTCCGACGGTGCCGAAACCCACATTTTGGTGCTGTCCGGACGGTGCGATCTGCAGGTCATGGGGCCCACGTACTGCTCAGTCCTCCAAAACTGACGGGGTGGGTCCCACTGTGATGGTGCCACCTGGTGGTTCACTTCCCTGGATGACGATCGGGTTGGAACACCGGTCAGAGGCCGATCGGCTCCGATCTCCCAGTATCGGGGTTACTGCCCACGGATCTGAAAGTCAGTTTCAGACCTACGCGCTCCGACGACAGAAGCTGCTGTGACCAGCACTGACGTCGGATCGGTGCAAAACCAGCACCGTTGGAAAGTTCTCTTGAAATCCTTCGACCTCTGTGACTCCAGAAAATTCATTGGGGCCATACTTCTAATGGGGGATTTTAGAACCAGACTGGCCCCTGTTTCAGATCTGGTCAGGCAGAAGTGAAACTTCCTGAGAACTGGTGTTGACCATAATGTAGACATCAGACCTAGGTGTTGAGTTCTTCATAAAAGTTGTAGAGGGAGAAGATAGGAGGACGAGAATATTTTTTATGAAAGATCACTCTGTTGGCGATGTATAGCCCTAGGATCTCTTAGTGTCGGGCCTCACGCCCCTCATATCGGTGCGTTGCTGGTCATGTCCACATGTAGAGTCTGAGGTCCACATCATATAGAGTCGGTCTCCCGTGTCCATCCCGCATCAATCCCCCTTGAATGGTCCGTTATAGACCGTTCATCCCCCTTCGAACGGCTTCCATTTGGACCATTCATTTCACCGAGCGGCCTTCTTCTGACCGCCCAGTGAGGCTTGTCCGTTGTCTTGCTCGTTGGCCATGATGGCCTATCTCGTGTCTGTCTGTCTTAGGTACGTGTCCTAGGGTGGTGTCTGAGTGTCGTTTCCCGATGTTCCAATTTTCGTATATCTTGGCTTGACCTTATGGTTTACCCGTTGTTCCATGGATGTCTCTTGATGTCCTATGAGGGCTATGACCATGATATAAGGTGGCCAGGAGTATTCTTACTATGGACAGTCTTCTATACTGCTTTTAATGTCATTGTCTGGTTCTGGTCAACCTGGTGTGACCCAGTGGTTGACAAGTGACCTCGTGTGTGTCTTGACGGTTCTGTCCTGTTCGAGACATGGTTCTAGATGTCGTGAGGTATCGTCTTACCTCGTTCTACGTATCCAGATGTGCTGAGGGTTCTCGGTGTTCCCTCAGGTCTCCGTAAGTCATTTCTTACTATGAGTCATTTCCTCTGACTTAGGATTAGACCGATTGGCAGCTTGTTCCACTTTGTACGACGATCTTGACTCCGAGTCATGAGACTCAAGGATCATTGTAGTTTCAGGTCTAGTTGTCTTGTCCTGAGTCTGTCGATAGTTTCCTGTGCTACCATTGGTACTTCGCAGTACGTACGACAGTGTTTCTTTACCTGTCTGTACTCCAGCACTCGTGTTTTAGAGTCTATGTCTCGTGATCCTCCACTAGTCGTAGCCTTACAGCACGTTTCGGCATGTCAGCCTTTACGGTGGGGCATTTCCCAATTTATGATTTTTAAGCTAGTTCCGTGGGCTCCCACGCTCGACAGTAGTATCCTCGACCATAGCGTCCTACGGGGGGAGAATACTAGCTAGAGGCCTGGCTTAGGCGAGAGCCAGTGTGTGCACATATGGTCAGAGGCTTTGGACTTGAGCCAACGGGCGTGACCCTGACTAGTCACTCGTGACTATAGTTCTGTTCTGGTTCTGACAGTGTCTTGGTCTCGGTCGTGCTTTTGGACGATAGGTAGACGAGCCACTTGTAGGTGCAGCATAAGATGTCAGGGGACATAGCTGGCTATTCTTCTAGTGAGGGGAGTACTTCAGACACGTGACATGTGACTTCCGCATGACTCTCGTGTTTCTCGAGCGTCGTGACCTTTTCGGGTCAGCCTCCTTGTGACTTTGCCCGAGGTCAGTGTTATGTTATGTGCATGACGTTTTAGTCGGGTTGGGTCTGTCTAGACTTTTTCTAGGGCTTTTGTCTTCTCCCTTTCTCCTTGCAGGCCTTCGCTTGCTTGGTGTCTCATCAACAGATCAGCAACTTCTAACTTTACCAGTTCAGAGTTCAACCTTCTGTTGCTGTTAGCAGTAGCTTGGGAGCCGAGGTTAGTTCGGTAGCCACGCTCATTTGGTACGGCTTTTCCCTTTTCTTTTAGCTTCCCTCTTCCTTGCTTGTTGCCTACTCCTACTTCCTCTTCTTTATAGCTTTCTAGAGTAGTTTTTCAGCTTTACTACACCTATTATTTTTACTGTTGTTTCGTGTTATTGTATGTTTTTCGGTGGGGATCCGTGTGACCCCTACTGAGCCAGTGACACGAGGCTCACCCCTACTTTTCAGGTGTGTGGCGTCGTTCTGCTTCCGTGATTCTTGATACTCTGGGGGAAACTTCTTGAGCCGGTGGCGTAGTGGATAGGGGACACTATAGAGATCTACAGTCGCGACCCCTTCTCCAAACTAGGCAAGCTTGGTCTCAACGATCCGCTCGATCATCTGGCACTGTGCCATAAGATTTTCTGGCACCGACGTGTTGGATGGCCATGGTTGAGTCTCAGCCAAAGGCGTGCAGAACCCAATGATTGTGGGGGTTCGGGCAACTGTCGTGGAGGTGTTAGCACCATTTTGCCCACTTGGTGGAGCTGGCGCTTCCATCGAGGGCCTAGCGGATGGCTGAGGATGAAGGTCGCGCTCCTGAAGCAAGTCTTACAGGAGGGCCTTCAGGTGCTGGTTCTCCTTCATGAGAGTTTCAAGAGTCACCTCTTGGACTTCACCGGCCGGAGGGTCATTGTTGACTGGCTTCGCATTGACAGGGGCAGCTTGCTCCTTAACGGGAACTTCTTCCACTCGTGTGGACGCCTAAGGTCTGGCAGAAGTGCTGATGTGGCCGACTGGAGCCGACCGTAGAGGCGGGTGACGAGGCCTCCTAAGGTGAGATATAGGTAGGTTCAGATCGTCGGTCTGACTCTCAGGTTGGTGTCCGGCGGTATAATACGCGAACACCCTAACTGCGTCATTGAGGAGCCAGACCATCCTCCTTTTCTGGGAGGTCCTCTTGGGGCGGACAAGTGTCCCCAGCCTATCAAAGATCGAGGTACATTGCGGAGGAGTCTCCATCATGGCGTCTACCTGAGGAGAGCTTGGGGCTGGATGCTGGTGGGGCCCAGAATGAGCCTGTCTCTATTTTCGCCTATCTATGTGAGAGGCGATGAAGGGTTGGGCGCCGCCAGATGATGCAACTGCGGGGTCAGTCGCACCTTGCTTGGCGTGATGCCTTAGTGCCCGAAAGGGGTTGCTGAGGCGTGCTTCCCGGATAGCTTGAGCTTCCTCTGGGGTGACCCAGATCCTTCTCAAGTCTGACTACTGGTCTCCCTCGTCCTTGTTCCTCCGACGGGACTTGGGAGTTTGAGTGCCAAATCGGCGCTGGTGCTTTTGGGCAGTTGTCGAAGCGTCCCCCCGCTTAAGTTCCACCTTTTCTTCCCGCGTTCGACGCAAGAGGCTAAAGCGGTTGGTGATAGGGACCATAGGGATGATCCGTTCTGGAGGAATAATGGGTTCGCCCCCATCCAGGCGAATTCGTAAGTCTCCAACAAGAATGGTCTTGCCAGAGTTACTGGTGGTAGCAACAGGTCGCTTGCCTTTACGACTGCGACGGTGCTTCTTCTGGGGAGTAGAAGATGACTCCGCTCCAAGGTGGTAGGCCGCGAAAACCCAGCATGCGGGTGCTGGTGGCACAGGGCCATTCATCGGGAATACCGGGGTAGGCCCCCAAGACGCAAAGTCTATAGTGAAGGCTGGCGGCTGGGTGGCTCGAGTGTAGGCTTTCGCCCGAGCTGACAATAGTATTGTGGACGCTCATCGTGACGTGCCTGCGCCTGAAGTTGTCACTGCATGGGGTACCGGGATGCCGGTGACCCAAGGCCTTGAGCCTAAACTGGGAGCTGGCAGGACCGGAAGGCACGACAGAGGGCGCTCAGTCCTTACTGAGGTCACCGCGTCCCACAAAGGCAGACCCGTGCTGGGGATCGACGTTGTCAGATTGCGGGAGGAATGCCCCTGAGGTAGAGCCGAGGGATCCGGGACCTGATGCGGACCACTCTTAACAGACGTCATCTGCGAGAAACCCGAGAGTTGTACGTCTGGTCTAGATGCTAGGATGCCTCGTGCCAGGGGTTGGGGACCTGGGCGAGGCGGTCGGCTCTCTCTTTCTCTCCCTCTCACAGGACCTCCTGCCAAAGGTGTCCGGGAGCACCCACAATAATTCCTGCATCGACCATCTGTCCTCTGTTTCTGAGAGGGGATAGAATCGACTCTGACGTTGCATGAAGTTCGTGTCGTCATCTCCCCCCTCCCTGATTGGCCGGCTGAAGGCCCCTCCGTATGCGGAGGTAGTTTTGGCTATAATCGTTTAACCCCCACCCCAAGATCCCCCCTCCTGTGCGAGGCATAGTGGTGTAATCACTTGAACAGGTTGAAGCTTCCTCGCCGTGGCGTGGGTAAGCCCCACGCTTTCCCGCGTTCCCACGTCTCCGATCGGGACCGGTTTCTTCAAACTGATCAAGTAAGCACTCTTCCCTTGCTCCCATTACAGTGCTTTTCATTCAATATTAGCCTGTAGCTATGCTGGTCGGTGAGAGAGAGTGCCCGATCTCGCAAGTCCTAGACTTTGAGTGACCACCGTAGGAAGTGAGTGTTATCCATGCCCTCGGCACCGGGTCAGCCTCTTGAATTGGACTAGTCACACCCTTTAGGAGACCCTCTGGCCTTGCTGGCCCTCTACCAGCAAGGGACCAACCCTCACATCCTCCACTCGGTATCGCCGAGTTACCCACGGGATTGGGGTGAGTGCCGGGTGTGTTGGCCGCCGATTTCGGCCCATTCACGGTGTTAATTGTGCTTGCAAGATAGGTCCAAGGTCGTGTCACATCATCCATGCAGTCTATCCTTCAAATTTCATGTTTTAAATGTAACCCTAGAAATCTCGCCAAAGGTGGGCAAGGCGGGGTTAAATCAGATTTTCACTAGACTTGTGCGGTCTTACAATAGACCACACAACTACCCTTGGGCGGCCACCCAGATGACCACACATCCTGGGATGGGCGGCCCTCTGATGACCACACAACCCCTGAGGGATGGGTGGCCATCCAGATGACCACACATCCTGGGGATGTGCGGCCATCCAAATGACCACACAACCCCACTGCCCAAAACTGTCTAATATGCCAGGAGATGGGTGGCTCATACAGAGCCGCACAACCCACCTTGGGGCGGCCCTGACAGAGCCGCACAAGCCCTTGGGCGGCCCTGCCAGAGCCGCACAAACTCATGGGCGGCCCCTGCCCAGCCACCCAGCTGTCCAGCCTGTAATGCACAGATGGCCTTCTGTTCCGACAAGTAGATATAAGGTCCAAAAGTGGCCGCACATCCTGTAAGTCAAGCAGATGTAAAGTTCTGACCTGACCACACATCCTGCAGGTTAGATATAAGGTCATGAACTAACCACACATCCATAGATATAAGGCCCTGTACCCACCGCACATCTATACAGAACATGACTTAGTATGAGTTCTACAAGATTCATGTTAGTATCTTAATTGATCATTTGTAAATTAGAAACCCACATGATAATTGGTAAAGTATGTAAGTAAATTTCTGAAAATGCATCCTATTTAGTCCCACATGGTCTTGTTCATTATTATTATCATCTTGATTCATCTTTGTGACTAAACTCACGTTAATCACGAATTATGGTAAATTGAAATAACTTATGTTTTTAATAGGCCCATTAGCCTATTAGTGGTAATAAATTATGTTTTTACATAGGACACCCCATCCGGCGGACTAGAATCGCCATTTCGAGGCCCAGCATGGTCCGTATATGCATCGTTCTTGTGTCTTAAGGTCATCTGGACTTGCACGGCCCAGAATGTAGCGCTTACTTACCCGAACGGCACACTGTCAACCATTCACCTTTGACCTCGTGGGCTGAGTTTCAGTCTAGTTCCTATAGTGCGGCCCAGCAGTAGCCGTATGTCCTGTGAGCGGCCCAGAAGTGACCGTACATGTTACAGAATTGAGTTTTATAGGATGTCGATCCCCCACCAGGCGAAAGGGTATGGCTCGGTAAGGGTGACGAGCTCCGAGGTAGGCTGATGGACCAGATGATTAAAACGCTGGCATTGATCGCACTTCTGAACATAGGTCGAGCAGTCACGCTGGAGAGTAGGCCACTAGTAACCTTGCCGCAGTAAGATCTTGGCGAGCGATCTTCCTCCCTGATGCGTGCCGCAGATACCTTCGTGGACCTCTTAAATTGCTCGGTTGGCTTCATCGGTATCGAGGCATTTAAGGAGGGGCCGGAGAAAGACCTGATGTACAAGGCTCCATCCAAGATGATGAAATGTCAAGCTTGATACTTCAGTTTTCGAGCTTCTAGAGGGTCGGGGGGCTCCTGAGAGTCTCGGAGCCAGGATGTATAGGGGGTCCGCCAGTCGCTGGGTAATGCTTGGTCGATGGTCATGAGCTCCGCTTCTATGCTCGGTCGCTCCAGCTCTTTGAGGAAGATCGATCGAGAACCTTCTGGGCCAACAGAGGAGGCCAGTCAAGAGAGGGTGTCTGCCCGGGAGTTCTCCTCCCGAGCTATCCGGACGACCTGTAAACTCTCGAATAGTGGGGCTATTCCTCTTACCAGTTGAAGGTATTTGATCATCGGTGCTTCCTGAGCTTCATAGTCACCGTTGACCTGGCTGGCGACTAGCTGGGAGTCAGTATGGATCCTGATGCGCTCGGCCCCCAATCGTCGTGCCATCCTGGCTCCCGAGATGAGAGCCTCATACTCGGAGGCATTGTTGGATGCCGAGAAGTTAAAATTCAAGGCGTAATGCAGCTCTGCTCCTTCTGGAGACCTGAGGAGGACACCGGTGCCGCTACCGGCTGAGTTGGAAGACCCATCAACAAAAAGGTCCCAGGTGGGCCCGGGAGTTGGTGGAAGGGCCTCCCCGGTCGGAACGGTGCTCTCTGCAATGAAGTCTGCGAGTGCCTGTCCCTTATGGCCGAACGGGGGCGATAAGAGATGTCGTAAGTCCTGAGCATTATGGCCCACTTGACAAGGCGACCCGCAGCTTCAGTGTGAGCGAGGATCTTATTTAGGGGCTCGTTGGTCAACACGACGATGGAGTGCCCTTGGAAGTAAGGTCAGAGGCGCTTGGCCGAGGTCACCAACGCTAGCACGAGTTTCTTGGTTGCGGGGTACTTTCTTTCGGCCTCATTAAGCACCTTGCTGGTGTAGTATGCCGACCTTTGCACTCCTGCGTCGTCTCAAACCAGGACCGAGCTCACTATTGAAGCAGTTGATGAGAGGTAAAGGTACAGTGTTTCACCCGGGATTGCTTTCGACAGCACCAGGGGTGAAGCCAGAAACTCCTTCAGCTCTGCAAAAGCCTTCTGACATTCCTCATCCCAGGCGAATGTAGTAGATGCCAATTTGGGCCCCCTCAACAATTTGAAGAAGGGTAGGCATCGTTCGACCGCTCGGGACAGGAAACAGTTGAGAGCGACGATGCGCCCAGTCAGGCGCTGGACATCCTTGACGCACGAGGGTGGCTGCATATTCAGGATGGCCTGAATCTTATCGGGTTTGGCCTCGATCTCGCGTTAAGTCACCAGAAAACCTAGGAATTTCTCGGATCAAAATCCAAAGGCGCATGTTGCTGGATTGATCTTCATGCTGTACCTTAAGAGGGTGTCGAGATCTCAGCTAGGTCAGCGAAGTGGTCCTCAGCCTTAGGTGTCTTGACGAGCATGTCGTCGATGTAGGCCTCCACGTTCTGACCGATTTGCCCTTCGAAGATGTGGTTGATCAGCCTCTGGTATGTTGCTCTTGCATTCTTCAGCCCAAAAGGCATCCGGGTGTAGCAGTATATGCCGAAGTCAGTGATGCACAAAGTCGCCTGGAAATGGGAGAGCGTTGAATGCATGAGGGAGATTAGGAGGCAATGACCTATCGAGTCATGGAGGGAGATGAAGGATGAGCTTAGAAAGATCTACCTTCCCCACCCGGTCCCCTCAAACCAGTCCCATACATTCACCTCCAACCAATCCCACCAAAGTACCTCCAACCAAGTGGGTCATAGTCGGAGGCAAAGAGCCCTGCACTTGGATGAGCCTCAACCCAAGCCTAGGCCGAGCCATTATGAGCCAGTCCATCATGATATCCCTACTCCACACCCCACCATTGCCGAACTCTTCAAAATCATTTCCGATAGGGTGGAAAGGATGTGTACCTAGATTAACGAACTCTTGCCCGAGTTTAAGGAGGTAGCAGCCGGTAGTCCTAACCCGGTGCCATCTACGGTGCCATCCCAAAGCCCTCTCCCCATCATGGAGGATCCTCTTCCCCCACCCGTGAGAGATCCGTTGCCACCACCCTCACCTTCTGAACTTTATTTAGAATCATCTCAACTGGAGCCACCCGTACTTCTAACGGGGAAGCTATTCATAGATGAGCCACTACTTAGCTGGCTCAAGAGAGGCTTGGTCCCTAGGATACCGTTCTACCCATCCATGGACCCTACACTACGATTAGTGTCCGTCAACTCATTCCACACCACTTTCCGGTCTTATCACCATGTAGATACATTAGAAGACCTTATTAAGGGATTAGACCAGCAGTTGAGGTTGACGCGCATGTTGGCCCCAGGCTTCGACCAATCCACGAGTCGTAACTTCACACATCCAGCATTAGGGTCCATTACCTCTGCGTGCACCATGGGTCATGTCACCACAGAGGTTCTCTTATTCCTCCCTATGCCGGCCGAGCCTAACTTCATTTCACTTAGCCCGAGGGAGGAACCATATCTCCTACATATGACCATTGTCTCACCTACCGCACTGAATGAAGGTGATCATTTACACCTTTAAGAATTTCAGACATGGGACTGTGTCATGAGGGAACCCATCTCGAGGGGTCACACATTCTTTGACCCTTTCAACCCCTTCCATAGTGTGCCTCGTGACCCACCACTTCCTTTCTACCTTGTCAGGGGAGTCCTCTATCCCACCCCTCCCACATGGGCCAGTCCACCTACACTCAGTCACGAGCTCGTTCATTGGCAGGAAACACATATGCATAAGGGTGATGAAGAAGGTAGTTTTGGCTCTCCTGGCCCTCCCACACCCAAGCCCAATGGGAAGACATTGCCAAACTGGTTCATACTTGGATGACTAGTAGTCTCCCACTCCACCAACCTCCGGTTATGTAAAATGCATGCAAGTCACACATTCAGATGTCCTGATCCACCTTTCCATGGGTCTGTATAGCATTAGGACTGACTAGGATATAGAGTGTGCTTCTTTCCTTTTGTACAGTTTGTTCAGAGTCTGCATGTCAGTCGCAAGCTCACGGTGTCTGTCCCTTTCGAGTATGAGGCAAGTCGGATCTTATGCATACGTTGTGGACTTGCTGGTGAATGATGGGATCAGCTCTTCTTTCAGTGTATCGGATCTAGTCACCTATAGGGACCCAACAGTGATTCCTAGTGAGTCATTGAGCTATCTCCTTCCTTTTAGAGTGACCCCACCCCAGAGTGTCCACCTCTAGCCTCATTCCCCAGCAGCGTGAGCATATAGAATATATACGGGATGAGCAGGTGACGATTACTTGGAGTGGAGCGTACTCCGCACTTCCTGGTTCAGTGACGGATCCACCGGAGCCACATGTACAGCTACGCCCCTTACTCGACAGGGTCAAGTTCTTCCCACGTAGAGAGTATTGGTGGGAATCAACACCGGGTAAACAAGTAGTAAGTAAAAAAATTTTTGCAAGGTTAGATGTTTCATAAGAATAGGCAAATCATATGAATGGGTGTGTGAAGATATGCACAAGCATCGATGCACAAACAAAGTGCATTAACCTGCCTTACTGACATGAGGAAAAGAGTGTAGCAATATTACACTGAGACATCGACCTATATGTCACACAGGGGGACCTTATACACTCAAAGAGACTCTTTCTGCAATGATGCACATACATAGTGCATCGACCTGTCAATGTGCAGGCCCGCACATCATGTGCTACAACATCGACGTGCCGCTGAGGGGTGTCGACCTGTAATGGATGATGTAATAATAAGATGCTTAAAGCATGGACGCAAATCCTTACTGTACTGACCTGACTTCAAAGTAGATGCACACGGTGCACCGACCTTAAGAAGGATAACCTTTATCGCACTGACCTTATACTGCAATCGCTGGTTCAACAGCCTCGACCAGTCTATTGTGTGCATCTACCTGATGATGCAACATCTAGCATATAGTGCCTAGCAACATCGACCCGTGTACAAAGTGCACCAACCTGATAGAGCATGACTTCTACAGCTGCATCGACCTTCGAGACCAGACTGCATATATGCATTGACCCGTCTTTCTAAATGCATGAGTATGCATCGACCTGATGTTCTATGCTGCTAGAAGATGCATCGGCCTTATTATGAGAAGGACCTATTCTGACTTAAGTAGAAACTTTAAATCATCACAGTGTTTGCTAGTATCAAAATTAATTCATCACAGTTTTGCCAGCATCAAAACTAGAGGAGCACAACAAGGGGGAGTCGCCAGGTAATGCTTCAGCTCCTCGAACGCCTGCTCGCATTCCTGGTCCCATTCGACCTGTCCCTTCTTCTCCAACGTTTTGTTGGCTTGCTTGATAAGCCAGAAGAAGGGGAGACATCTCTTTGTTGCTTGGGATAGGAAGTAGATCAAGACAGCGATGCATCCGGTGAGGCATTATACATCCCTCACCCTTGTCAATCACTTCATCTCCAGGACTGCTCGGATTTGATCAAGATTCGCCTCTATTCCCCTGTGTGTAATAAGAAAGCTGAGGAACTTGCCTGATCTTACTCTGAATGCACACTTTCTTGGGTTGAGCTTTATATTGTACTTTCGGAGCATAGCGAATGTCTCTGCCAAGTCTTCCTAGTGCTAGGGTGTCCGGAGGCTCTTGACGAGCATATCATCAATGTAAACCTCCATATTTCGGCCAATCTGTCCATCGAACATGTGGTTGATGAGGCGTTGGTAGGTAGCTCCTGCATTCTTCAACCCGAATGGCATGCACGTGTAGCAATATACGCCGTGGTCGATGATGAATGCGATCTTATCTTGGTCGGGCCCGTGCATGCTGATCTGTTGATACCCAAAATAGGCATGTAAGAAGCTCAACATCTCGTGCCCGGCCATCGCATCGACTAGTTGGTCGATTTGTGGCATGGGAAAGCTGCCCTTCTGCGTAGCTTTGTTAAGGTCGGTATAATCTGCGCACATCCTCCACTTCACATTGCTCTTAGGGACAAGGACTACATTCACCCCCTAGTCCGGGTAGCGGGTGGGGCGAAGTAGTCCTGAGCGTAGCTTTTCGCTCACGTGTTCCTAGATGATGTCTTGTCACTTGGGGTTGCAGCATCTCCAGTGCTGCTGGATCGGGCGGTAGCTCAGGTCCAACCTTAATTGGTGTGTGATGATCTCCGGTGAGATCCAGGGGAGCTCGTCCTCAGACCAAGTAAATACGTCCTAGTTAGCTATGAGGAAGTTTGTGTATATTACCTTGTCTTACTCAAACAGTGTAGCTCCGATCCTTAGAGTCTTGTTGGCACGGCCTACCAAAGCAAGGGCCGCTGGTACGACTGCAATCTGGTGCGCTTCTATCAGGGCACGATCCAGCCTGTCGGGGGCTGGCGCACAAAGACCGACGATACCGTTACCGGCGCCGCTCGGCGCATCATGGCATGGAACGACAACGGCGGGTCGAGCTGGGCGGCTATCGGGACAGAATCAAATCTCTACGCCATGAGCCGCAGCGGGGTTGTTACCGACATCACACCGACCGGCTTTACCTCTGGGCGCGCTGATGCGGTCGCGGCGGGTGGGTATGGCTCTGGCATTTATGGGGCTGGCGTATACGGCGGCCCGCGCCCGGATAACACGACGGTCCTACCGGCATCCTCTTGGAGCCTGGACACATTCGGGCAAAACCTGAACGGCGTCATGGCTGAAGACGGCGCGATATACGAATGGGCGCTGGACACCGAGACGGCGGCGGAAGCCGTATCCAATGCCCCGACTGCCAGCGGGTTGATGGTGACGCAGGAGGGTATGCTGATGGCGCTGGGCGCGTCCAGCGTTCCACGCCGCGTGAAGTGGAGCGACCAGCGGGACAACACGACATGGACGCCCGCCGCGACAAATCAGGCTGGCGACTTCGACCTTCAGACCAACGGCGTGCTGTTGCAGGGACTTCGCATCAAGGGCGGGCATCTACTATTTACCGATCTTGACGTATGGCTCTGCATATACCGGGCCGACGCCACCGTTTACGGATTTGAAAAGGCGGGCGACTCTTGCGGGGCCATTTCGCCCGACGCTGCGGTGGCACTCGACGCTCAAGCCGTATGGATGGGGAAGTCTGGCTTCTGGCTTTACAACGGCTTTGTCCAGCCGCTCCCCTGCGATGTGTGGGACTTCGTTTATTCCGACATCAACATGCTGCAAGCCAGCAAGGTAACTGTAGAGATTAATTCCGCCTTTGGTGAGGTTGTTTGGCGCTACCCCAGTTCAGGCAGTACCGAGATTGACCGCGAGGTGATTTGGAACTTCCGCGAAAACCACTGGACAACCGGCTATGTCGCCCGGCTCTGCGGCGTTGACGCAGGCGTGATGGCATACCCTCTCCGCGTCGATGCGAGCGGCAATATCTACGAACACGAGGTTGGGATTGAATATGCCGGGGCCGATGCGCCTTGGCTTGAGAGTGGGCCGGTGGAGGGCGGCATGGGAGACGCGGTGCTGCACGCCAAGGCCCTTATCCCGGATGACAAGGTTGTGGGCGACGTTACGGCCACCTTCTACACATCGTTCTACCCGGATGACACGGAAGCCACGGCAGGCCCGTACACGCTGACCAAAAAGACCGATGTTCGCTTTACGGGCCGCCAGTTCCGGGTCCGGTATGACGCAGTTGGCACGGCATGGCGCATTGGCAGCCCCCGCCTTGACGTTTCCCTTGGTGGCGCGCGTTGAGCCTGAACCTTCCGCGCCCCGGCCAGACCTACAGCCCGATAGACGAAGCGCAGACGCGGCAGGCCATCGCGGCTGCGGATCGTCGCAATGTCAAGAAGTCCGACAACATCGTGATCGACCCGAACAAGAACAAGCTAATCCTGATCGACGCAGACGGGGTGCAATGGTCCGTGACCGTGGCGACTGACGGCACAATCTCGGCGGCATCGTCGTGAAGCAGGTTTCGATCACCGCCGCAACCACTGGGGCGGCCAGTGCAGGAATCACATTCGAGCATGAGGACGGGGCCACAACCGCATGGTTCAAAATCCCCAATACCGATCCCAAGAAGCCGTCCATCAATGTGGACGTGCGTGTGGATGGGACGAACTTGAGCTTTTTCCCGGAGAGGTCTTCGGCGCAGAGGCATATCTTGAGCCTGTTGGGCGTCCAGCTTTGAGCGAGTGGGCGCGGTGCCGCCCCCTGATCGAAGCGGCCTTAGCAACATCGCCGGGGCTTGAGACAATCGAAGATGTTGAGCGGATGCTGCTATCGGGCGGCTACCAGCTTTGGGCGACGGATAAATCTGCGGCAGTCATTGAGATTGCCGAATATCTCCAGAAAAAGGCGCTGATCGTGGTTCACGGCGGCGGCGATCTGGACGATTTGCTGACGGTTCTTGAGCCGCAGCTTTGCGAACACGCCCGCGCAATCGGGTGTCATCTCATCATGGGGACTGGCCGACTTGGCTGGAAGCGACCGGCTGAATCGCACGGTTACAAATTTGGCTTCATCACCATGTATAAGGAACTAAAGCATTGAGCGGCGGATCAAAGAAAACCACCACCGAACAAACCCAGACCAACACCAACACGCTTGACCCTGAGTTCAAGTCGCTGGTCATGGGCAATTATGACACCGCGAAGGCGAACGCGGCGAATCTTGCCACGCCCTTCACCGGCCAGCTTACGGCGGGCTTCAACCCCACCCAGCTACAGGCTCAGGGCCTTTTGTCTGGCGTCGCCACCAATCCCCTCTATACCAACAACGCCAATCAAGCGACGGATGCGGCGAAGGGTATTCTCGGGGTCAATCCCGGCACTATCGCCGGTGCCGACCTGTCGCAGTATATGAACCCGTACACCAAGAGCGTGATCGACAGCACGATTGCGGATCAAGAGCGCGCACGCCAGATCGCGCAGGTGGCCGATGCACAGAAGGCAACGGCGGCGGGTGCGTTCGGCGGGTCGCGCTCCGGCGTCATGGCTGCGGAAACCAATGGCGCCTATGACCGCAACACCGGCTCGCTGATCGCGGGGCTTAACCAGGACGCGTTCAACAACGCCCAGACGGCGGCCCAGAGCGACATCAACAATCGCATCAATGGCGCGAACCTGAAGCTGAACGCGGCGGGCGATGTGGCAAACCTGAACAACAACGCGCTTGGCGTGGCCGGTACACAGGCGGGCATCTTGGGCGGCGTCGGAGATATTCAGCAGCAGCAGCAGCAGCAGGGACTTGACCGCATCTACCAGAATTGGCTGACCGGCAAGCAGTTGACCTTGCAGGAACAGAACTTGCTCAACAGCGCCTTGGGCCTTGTGCCGGTTCAGCAGACCGTCACCGGCAACACCAGCGGCACCAGCACGGAAAAGACCAGCGGCGGCTTTGGCAGCATGTTGGGCGGCTTCGGCTCGCTTCTTGGCGGTATCGGCGCATTGGGCGGAGATGCAGGCGCCGCCGGGCTTCTCGCCTTGTCAGATGTACGCACCAAGGCGGACATCAAGACCATCGGCCACGATGCAAGTGGTCGTCGCTGGGTGTCGTTCCGTTACAAATGGGAGCCGGAGGGCACTGTGAACAAAGGCGTTATCGCGCAGGAAATTCTGCGAAGCGACCCAAGCGCCGTGCATCTTGGTTCGGACGGGCTCTACCGGGTGGATTACTCCAAGCTGGGTGGCGTCTGATGGCAGGTCTTTTTGGTGGTAGCGGCACCCCTGCAAGCAGGCTTCTAGGCGCTGCGCCCGCGAGCAATTGGAGTGATCGGCTGTCCCTTCTGGGCGCCGCGTTGCAAGACGCCGGGGCCAACTTTGAAGGCAATCCCGGCGCTGCGGTGAACCTCGCTCGCGCCAAACAAGGCCTTTTGCAGACGCAGGTTCAGCAGGCCGCGCGTGACGCTGCCAGCCCGGACCCCAATATCCGCCAGCGCGCCTATGCGACCCTCGCAGCCAGCGGAGTAGACATCACGCCCTTCCAGAAGAACGCAGCGGCTCAGGCAACCCCCGCCTTGCTGGACACCATGACCAACGGGCGGCAGATGAACGGCGCCGAGAGTGCTAAGTATCAGGGTATGGACGGCCTGCCGCGCCTGCCTGTAAGCGGCGTTGGCGATGCGCTGGGCGCTGTGGGCAGCCCGGAGTTGTCGGCGGAATACGCGCCCCAGATCATCAAGAGCCAGATCGAAACCGCGCAGAAGCAGGTCCGCACGCTCACCCCGGAGGAGTACGGCAAGTACGGCATCGATCCGGCGACCGTCCCGCCGGGCGTTACACTCCAAGCTGATGCGTTCGGCAAGGTTACTCCGGTCAAGTATGGGGATATGAAATCGCCGGGAGCTATTGACCAGCAGATTGAAGTGATGAACCGCAACCCCCAGCTAGCCATCTCGCGCGCTAATCTCGGTATGCAACGGGAGCGATTGGACCTGGACCGTAAAAAGCTCCAAGTGGAAAACCCGTTCCAGGGCGGGCAAAATAGCTTCGGCCCTGGCGCCCTTGCAGCCGCTCCGCTGGCCACGCAATCCACAGTAAAGGCGATGATTGAGGGCCGTATGGCCCCGCCGTCCAGCATGGCCCTCCGCACCCCGTACTGGCAGAATATGCTCGCCCTGGCCAACTCGGCTGACCCAACCTTTGACCAGACGGAATGGGGCGCGCGAGCAAACGCCCGTAAGGACTTCACCGGCGGCGGCAAAAGCTAACACGGGGCATACCCCGGCTCTGGCAACTGGCACTAACTTTGGCTACTGGAACCACGCTGAACACCTGTCGCACCACCTGAAGTGACGACCTCGTCTGAAACACGGTGAAAATACGCAGGGGATGAGCCTCATTTCACAGGCTCAGTAGGGATCCCTTGAACCCTACCTCGCACGAAAAACAAGGCAGGAAGCAAGAAAGTAGGAAAATACCCTACCTAACAGGAGTATGGTGGAACCAACAAGCAGGAATAAATAAACGAAAAAAGTCATCTATTGTAACAGTACCATACTACTGAACCTCGGTCTGTCAAAACTCGAGTCCACACCTGCCAGCAGACAGGAGCACCTCCCACTAGAAGAACAACCGGATGCGTCCCCTGACGTCTTACACCATGTCACAAGTGTCTAGCTACAACGCCCCGGGTGCGAGACTCAGACACACACAGTAACCAAAGTACCACGAACAAGGACTAGCTGAGGTCGCACTCGTCAGCCTGGGTCCGAACCCTCAGCCTCGTGTGCACACTCAGACCATACACCCTAGGTCTGTCCTCTAGTTGGTAATTCCCCTACCATCCTGGACTCGGCGGTACGCGGGGGCCTTACGGTAACCGGCCTACTCACCGTCTCCCTCGAGTGCCCCACATCAGTGCTCCCAGTGGGCCGACACATGCGTACCATGGAAGCTATGACTAGTGGATGGGTCACCGGAAGTACAGACTCTCAAGTCACAAAAAATGACTCTGGACGTAGATGAGTACAAGGATCGCTCCTCGTACAACACCGACTTATGGTGACGTAAGCCGAAGATGCCACATCCGGGACCCCCACGGCGCCCCACACCTGATCCCCACATGATGGCTAGCATCAGGCAGACCACGGGTCAGCACGTGGATCGAGGTCTACTCACCCGGGACTTGAATCGGTACGGAAGAAACCACCGGATAGGCCTCAGACGATGAACGGTCCATCATTGGCCGCTCAAGGGTGCACGACTAAGTCTCACCAGCGCGTGGGAGACAGACGATCCAACCTGGCCATCCATCAATCCCAGTGGTAACCAAACTATAACGTGCCTACCCAGGGGCATTATAGTACTTAACGGACCAACACGGGTGCGTCAAGTCTCGAGTCACAGAAGGGAACATAACGCATACCTCTAGGGGCGTTATATACATAACGGACCAACCATGGTGCGTTATGTCACAGAGTGAAAACAGACTATAACGCAGTCCTCTAGGTGTGTTATAGACATTAACGGACCATCTCTGGTGCGTTAAGTGGAAGGCAATGGCGTTGAGCATAACGCACCTTCCCTGGGGCGTCATAGGACATAACGGACCTCCCTAGGCGCGTTATATGACCAGGGCCCCCACCGGTCAAAATCAACGGTCAGAAAACCATAACGCACTGGCACCGGCGCGTCATGCCTGACATGGCGGTCAGTCGCGGGACCGTTAAGCCCACAAAGACCAGACTCAAATCGTACGAAGCATAACGCACCTGCCTGGGCGCGTTATGCTCATAATGGTTTTTGGGATGACTGTTATATCGTCCTGGCGGTGAAACGGTGAACCAGACCCAAAAATGTCGACCACGCCCCCATACCTCCACAGGAGAGGGAGAAACCAAGGGAGAAGCCCCCAAATGACCCCTTGCATGCATCTACAACCTCGGATCGGCCAAAAACACGATGAAATGATAGATCAGGCGCACACCCCAAAAATAAGAATTTTTCCCAAAATCTCCAAATACGCCCGCTCGACTCACCACGGTCTACGAAACTCGCGGGAAATGAAGTACAGAGGTTAAGGATCCGTCCCCCTACCTCCACCGAAGAAACGACGCGCCGTCAAGAACTGAAGACCCGGGTCCAAGTGCGGGCACTCCAACGAAAGACTTATACCTCATCCAGGTAGGAGACAACCCAAGTAGAACTTTAAGAATTGGGACGACCCTATCCAACCACGATAAAGAAGCCTACGTAAGCTTTCTCATAGCCAACTAGGATGTTTTCAGTTGGTCCGAGGATGAACTCCCCAGAATCCCACCAGAAGTCGTCACACACCAACTTAGGTTGGACCCGACCTGCTGCCCGGTTCAGTAATGCCGAAGGCATTGTAACCCTGAGCGATAGGCCATTATCAGGGAGCAAGTGAGTGAGAAACTACACTCAGGACTACTCAGGCCTACCCGGTACCCAGACTGGGTGGCCAATGTCATCCTAGTTCCCAAAAGCAATAGGAAGTGGTAGATGTGTATGGATTATACCAACCTTAACAAGGCTACGCCCAAGGGTAGCTTCCCCATGCCACGAATCGACCAGCTAGTCGACGCTACGATCGAGCACGAGATGCTGAGTTTCCTAGATGCCTACTCTGGGTACCACCAAATCAGCATGCATAACCCCGACCAGGACAAGACCGCATTCATCACCGACCACGGGCTGTATTGATACACTCATATGCCTTTCGGATTGAAGAACGCAGGAGCAACTTACCAACGACTCGTCAACCATATGTTCGACTCACAGATCAGTCGCAACATGGAGGTCTATATCGACGACATGCTCGTGAAGAGCCTCCGAGCCGCTGAGCACTTGGAAGACTTGGCAAAAACCTGTACCACACTCAGAAGGTACCATATGAAACTTAACCCAGCTAAATGTGCATTCAAGGTCAAATCTGGAAAGTTCCTTAGGTTCCACGTCACCCACCAAGGGATCAAGGCCAACCCCGACCAAATCTGTGTGGTACTAGAAATGAAGCAACTAGGACGAGTAAGGGAGGTACAGTGTCTCACCGGGCGTATCGTCGTGTTGACTCAGTTCCTATCTTGAGTAGCCAAGAGGTGCCTTCCCTTCTTCCGACTGATCAAGCAAGCCAATAAGGTGCCGGAGAAGAAAGGACAGATCGACAGGGATCAAGAATGTGAGCAGGCATTTGAAGAATTAAAATGCTACCTAGCAACTCCTCCCATACTCTCCAAGCCACACAAGGGAGAGCCGTTATTTCTATACCTGTCAGTGACGCCGAGCATAATGAGTGTCGTACTCACTTGAGAGGAAGCTAGTATCATGAAGCCCGTCTACTATATTAGTCGAGTGCTGCAAGGACCAGAATTCCAGTATTCACGAACTGAAAAGTTCACCTTAGCCCTAGTTACGGCCGCTCGCAAGCTATGCCCATATTTTTTGGCTCACCCAACCATCATCCTCATCGACCAACCACTACGATAAATCCTCCAGAACCCTGATGCTTCAGGGAGGTTGATCAAATGGGCTATCGAGCTGGGTGAATTTGACGTCGTCAAGTTCCGTCCGAGGATCATGATCAAGGCCCAAGCCCTCGCCAACTTCGTCACTGAATGTACGATACCTGTTGAAGACTCACCCGAGCAGTCCTCGGGGCCCACTTTGGAACTATATGTCGACGTGTCATCCTGCGCTGCTGGTAGCGGAGCAGGATTAGTCTTACTTTTGCCAAAAGGATTAGAGCTTCAGTACGCTCTGCATTTCAACTTCCCAACCACGAACAATGTAGCCGAGTATGAGGCACTCCTCTCAGGGCTACATATGCCTAGAGTCTCAGGCACTCCTCTCACTTGGGGGCATCTAGCATGCGAGTATACAGTGATTCCATGCTCATCGCCAACCAAGTCAGGGGAGAATTCGAAGCGCGTGATCCCTCCATGATTAAGTACTTGGAGGAGGGTAAATCCGGTTTGGCCCAGGAACAGCCCAATAACGACAGACCCACGAAGGTTTGTTCGCGATAAGCACTCCTAAGGGACGGGCACACATGCTCGGCCCACCAAGAGTAAGCCCAGCCCAGAAGAGCATCGGATTTTACGACACGTAAGTGCCGCGGTCCAAGCGCAGTTATCGCTGGAGGACTCTCCGGCGACCGACCATTACCCCCACGACGTCGGCCTTGACCCCATAACGGGTGAGCAAACCCCATGAGCGCCGTAAGACTAGCCCCGGGACTAGTCGACGCCGGGGTAATCGCCCTCCAACGGGAAGTTCCCGCCATTGTAGCGGAGAAACGTTACTCTACTACGGACACCCTTCCCTATCAAGGGATGAGGCTCCTCGCTCCAGGACAGCCCCCTATAAAAGGGAGATCGATAGAGGAGACACACACGGTGGTTCATTCCACTATAACGCTACTCAAGAGAATAGAGCTACTAGTCCTGCTATACAGAGAGAAGAAGGGAACGACTACCCACACTCTGAGACAGGTTCCTTCCGGCGACCTTACCAGCCAGCGAGCACTCACTGAGTGATCACTGGGACCGGCGAGCACTCGTCTGGAAGATCTTCACGGCTCCCCAGCCTCCTACAGCGAAATATCTCTCTCTCTCTCTCTCTCTCTCTCCTGCGCTTCTCTATACTTTATTTTTCTGTTGCTGACTTAAGCATCGGAGGGTTGTCCCCTGGGGTAACACCCGGTACTCCTTCTGACGCCCTTACTTCTTGGTGATTGAAAGCTTCCACGGACGCGAGATGACTTCCCCAACAAATAAATAGAGAAGGTGATACGTGGCATAGGAACCATTTTCCAGCCTCTACACTTCTTGGCACTGTCTGTGGGAATCACGAGTGAAAGGCAATGGCACCCCATGGAAGCCTCCGCAACACCAGCAACCAGGGTCGTAGGTCCCACCAGGGGCCCAGCTCCCGCCGGGAATCGCAAGAAGCTTCTTCCGCTCATCCCCTACAGGAGGTCACTCCGGGTAACCTCGACGAACTTCGCCAACAGATCCGAGCCCTGACAGAACTCTGCCAGGAGCTCCATGACCAATGGGACGACCCCCAGCGCGTCTTACCCGAGCGACGGGGGGATGAGAGGGACCAGACTGGGGGGAACCCCCGTCAAGCGCGAGAGGCATCTCGTGCCTCGGCCACGAGGACCCGACAATCTCGCAGCGTGCCCGCACCGAGGGTGCGCAGCCCACTCCACTCCAACCTAGAGATGGATCGTCGACTCCAACGCTTCGAAGAAATCGAGGACAAAGTCTGATACCTGGACGATGTCCTCTTGGCCGCCAAGAACCACAACCTGATCGACGATGACCTAGACTTCCATGCTCCCTTCTTTAGGGAAATAATGGAAGTCTCTATCCCGCCAAAGCTCCAACTGCCATCGTTCACCTCCTACGACGGCACTACCGACCCGGTCGACTACATGCACAACTTCGAGTCCCATATGGTGTTCCACCGGGCCTCAGACACTGTGAAGTGCCTGGCATTCGCAACGACCCTCTGGGAGAATGCCCGAATTTAGTTCGAGTCCCTACCAGCCGGGACTATTTCCTCCTTTCAACAGCTCAAGAAGCTATTCAAGGAGAACTTTATTAACTGCCGAAAGGTGGCCAAGTCTGCGGTGACTCTGCTTGCCCTCAAGCAAGGCAAAGAAGAGACATTGTGGGATTTCGTCTCCCACTTCCGCGCGGAGGCACTATGGATCTCACATCTTGACATCGGCATCGCCACTACAGCCCTCACCCAGGGAACACGGGACCACATCCTTCGACGTGCCCTTGGGGTCGAGGCCCCGAGTAGAAATAAAAATTCTAGGGGCAAACTAGTCCCACCTCCAAAACCAAATCCACTTTCTTCTCAAGAGGCGGCACGCCAAAAGAAATAAGAGAAGAATCACAGAAAAAATTTGAAGAGGAGGTTGAAGAAGCAAGCTGAGCAAGCAGCAGCTATGGAGGCCCCTAAGGAGTCAACTCCTTTACAGCGACTACAAAAACTCATAGATGAGCTGGAGGAGTATACTCCCCATCGTCCCACCAGGGTCATCACTCTAGATGAATATATTTCCTGGGACAAGCATGGGCATAAAGCCTGCCTTCTTCAGTGGCTCCGGGAGATGGTTCACCGTCTCGAAGAAGGTGAGGAGTTTCTAATCCCGGAGGAGCTCTCCTTATTCTACAAAGATGAGGAGTTCACCATTGAAATACTCAAGAAAACACTGCAAGAGCTCTCATGCAACATGGTGGGGATCCCACCACCCGCCAACATTAACTCCCCTACGATTGATAGCACCGGAGGCAAAGCTCCCATGGTGACATATTAGTGCCACCCAGCAAAAAATAGCCAAGGTTATGGCTGAGGGGGAGGACGTGGACGTGAAGGTCCCCTAACTCTCTACCGGGTCATATTATTCAGAGGGGAGAAATCGGGTCTTGTCCTGGAAACCCAAGTTCAGGGAATCCCTTTTATCCTCGACTCCTCAAAGGGTTCAAACCTCAGTTCAAAAGCTAAGTCTGGTGACGTCCCTTTTATAATTGCCTCTTCTGATGAAGAAGAGAAGCCAAGTAAGCCGCCACTACACGAGGAGGCATCGGAGCAAGCTGGCCCCTCCATCAGGGTTGAACCCGTGAGCCAGGCAGGTCCTAATCAGGGCCAACATGATGAACCCTTGCCACCCTCAGAGGAGTCTTTAGCACCGTTGTTCCAAGAAGATGTGCAGGGCTAGAATGGGGAGGAGTGCCCTTCTAAGTGGGAGAAATCTCACCAGGCACCAAAGACTCTGGCGGACATCATCCCACCATTTGACAAGAGCTGTGCTCGGGCAGACCGCAAGATCATTCATCATATGAAGCGACTCCCAACAAATGTCACCATTTGGGAAGTCATCGCTTGGAGCAAAGATCTCAGGGGGGCTCTTGTCAAGATACTCCAAGACCCGAAGGCCTATGAATCCCATGTTGCAGAGTTGCAAGCCCAGGCATATGAGGCATTTACAGCCAACATCCTCTTCATGGATAAAGACATTTTGTTGTCCTCTCCGTGTCACAATCACCCCTTATATATGTGAGGGATGATCAACGGGCATGATGTGAATCACATTTTGGTCAACGTTGGAGCAGCCATCAACATAATGCCTCTGACGACCATCAAGTCTATACTTGGCACCTTATTTACAAAAGTTGAGCGCGGTCAAGATCTCGGGATTCAACCAGGATTCTGAGGAGGCACTTGGTCGGGTTGAAGTCAAGCTAGCCTTAGGCGACTTTGTCACCCAAGTGACATTTTATATCATCAATGCCAACATATCTTATAAAGCGCTGCTCGGGAGGCCCTGGCTCCACGAGAATTGGGTTGTCAAAAATTGATGTTCACAAACACTCATCATTGAAAATGCCGCACACACAATTTCAAAATAAATACCGCACTCACTCACTAAGAAGATTTTGAATCAAAGTAAAGTGATGAGCATGGGTCGATCGCACGAGGAGGAAGAATCTTTTATTAAGTTGAAAAATCCTTGTATTTTTAGAGCAAAATTATGAGTGAGTTTGAAAAAGAAAGAAAATTAAGATTGCATGAAATTAAATCTATCTAAAGAATATTAGAGGGTTGAAGAAGAGAAAATTGAAAGGAGATAGAGAAAGAGAGAGACGTCGTCATTTGGGGCCGGTAGGAGTCCGGGAACCCCGGTGACTCGATTTGGGTTGATTCATCAAAATCGCCCGGATCTCACGATTTAGAGTGTTTCGCGGCATGCATGTGGTGTTTTTAGAATCCTTGGAGGATTTCCTACCATTTGGATGTATTTCCCCTGCGCTACGGCATGCATGGGGCGTGGAACGGGCCGATTTGGCCGTTTCACTGTTTTAACCGTCGGATTGGCATAACGGTCCTACCAGAGGCCGTTATATGCATAACGATCCCCCGATAGACCGTTATGCATCGTTTATGGATTTTCATCTTGGGAGGTCTTGGAGCATAACGGACCAAGACTAGTCCATTATGTGGAGCATAACGCCCTTGCCCAAGTGCATTATGGTCAGGTGGTTTTCGAGGCTGACTGCCATGTCAGTCCTCTCGACAACCGTGTCTGCCTTAAAGACTGTGTCAATCAGTTTGCATGACGGACTTCTCCCCATGTGTTATGGTTAATATAACGTCGATGTGCAGGGCCGTTATGGTTCGTTGACCGATGTTTTGATTGGGTATGGCGGTTGATATAACGCGCCTCACCCCGTACGTTTTGTGGCTATGACGGATGGGTTCTGGTCCGTTATATACCCATGGTCTGTGGTTAGTGTGTTTTTGTGTCTGTTGCGTATAACGCACCTACCCTTGTGTGTTATTCTTGTATAACGTGCCTGTTGTGGTCCGTTATACTTCGTGTCGTTCGTGTTTGGGTCTGTTAGACATAACACCCCTCCCTAGGTATGTTATGTTGATATAACGCCCCTATGCTGGTGCGTTATATCATCTGTTGTAGTTCTCGGTTTGGTTGGCATAACGCCTCTCCTGTGGTGCGTTATGTGGGTATAGCGCCCCTCTGCTAGTGCGTTATAGTCTTGTTTGTCGTATTGACCATTTGCTTGTGCTGTGTTGTGTGTCTGTCTATCTTAGGTCCTTGTTTAGGGCAGTGTCTGTCTATCGGTGGTTGTCTGGATTGGTCGGTTTAGGTGACCGGCTGTGGCCTTTTCCTAGACTACGATAGTACCCTAACGACTCAATCTAGAAACTGCCACTATCCGTGTCTCTGGTTGCATAGCAGCTATCTCTTGACTGTTGGGTTTCCCCCTAGCAGTTGACTGACAAGTTACTCTGTCCAGAGTGTTGTCGTCCCCCGCCGCTCGTGTTCCTGTTGGTTCTGCTTGTTTGTGTTGTTGTGGCAGTGGATATGTTAATGTGTTAGTGTCGTGTCTGGTTCCAGTCAACCTGGGGGTTACCTAGTGGTTGGCAGGAGGTCTTGTTGTGTCTCGACGGCCTTATCCAATTCGATGGTTCTGGATGCCTCGAGATACCATTCTACCTTGGTTTGCGTGTCCAAGTGTACTGAGGGTTCTTAGTGTCCCCTCAGGTCTCCGTGTGTCATTTTTCTCAGAGCGTCATTTTCCTTAGCTTAGGATTAGATCGATTGGCGGCTTGTTCTGCTCTGTGCGACGATCCAGACTCAGAGTCTTAGGACTTAGGGACCGTTGTAATTGTAGGTCTAGTTGCCTTGTCCTGAGTCTATTGGCTATCTCCTGCGCTGCCTTTAGTGCTTCGAAGTATGTGTTACTGGGCACTATTGCCTGTATGTACCCTGGCACTTGTGTTTTGGAGTCCGTGTCTTGTGGGCCATCACTAGTTGTAGCCTTACAGCATGCTTCGACATGTCGGCTTTTACAGCAGGGCACTTCCGGTTCTCAGTTTTTAAGCTAGTCTCCATCGGCTCCCGCAGTTACCATTGCATCCTACGGGGGGAGAAAACTAGGTAGAGGCCTGGCTTAGGCAAAAGCCAGTGTGTGCACACAGGGACCCAGGCGGCCAAGGCTCTGGCCGCCCAGGGCTCAGGGCGTGGATTGACAGTAATGTATTATGGGAGTTGTTTCATGGCTTCAATGGATTATGATTTGGTGACTAATTAGCTGGTTTTATCTTTATGTGCAGGGCCGAAGGATGGGATCAGAGCCCGGGTCTCATGGGACTTAGTGTGGGCGTGGTACCATGCCATCCCTCATGATCAGAGGTGGTGAGTAGATCGGATGGGGTTTGGTCATTTCTTTATGATCTAGCACTTTCCCGTCGATGCTACCTTTTTGGTGGCACTGCGTGAGAGATGGGTGGACGGTTGCCAGGCCTTTGTGATGCCATGGGGACACATGATCCCCACACTCGAGGATGTGGCCTACCTAACAGTATTGCCCATAGCCGGGGCACTGGTGTTAGGGAAAGAGCTCAAAGATTACTAGTAGGAGATCGATAGATTGCTCGGTGTTCGACTGGCTCGATCTCAAAGACCGGTGGCCACGATCCCTCTCGGGAGGATCAATGCTGCAGTGGGGTTTGCCCGAGTGGTGCGAGGACCGCTGGAGGATCTGGAGACATATAGGGAGCGAGTAGCTCAGAAGCTCTGGGTGACGGAGAGGAACGAGTAGTAGGAGATCCAACTTTTCCTCCTTTATTTCTTTGGCAGGCTGCTATTCGCAACTTCTTCCAAAAATGTGAATTTGAAGTACTTGTCATTTATAGAAGATTTAGAGCAGTGACCTCCGCTTGCGTGGGGGAGGGCGATGTTGGTGCACCTCTTTACTCACATGGATCCCATTCAGCCAGGTTTGGGGAACCTGGGTGGGTTTACCCCAGTCTTATAGGTACGAGCCTATCACACCAAACCTGTTACTTTTGATTTATCACTTGGTTATGATTGGCTTTTTGTGTTGTCCTTTGTGTTGTAGATTTGGGGGTATACTCATTTTCCTTTTGGCCACGGGGTGATTCCATGAGATCAGGCACATGCGGTCCTTCTGATGGCCAGATGGGAGATAGTCCGAGACGGTCGGCTGGTGACTACTTGGCTCTCCGACCTCAAGACAACTTTGGATGAGTTCCCACCTCACTGGGTAAGCATCTCGCCAAGCTGAGTTTATAAGATGTTACGCATTTACCGGGTGGACTCGAATTTGACAAGCTTGTGGTTCATGTTGTAACATGTGACGTGGACGCCCTATGCAGTTGAGGACCTCACCCCACAGCCGTGGGTGCGAGAGGGACATGCTTGGTTCTGCTGGGACACCATTTTGTTCTACGTGAACCTACAGGAGCCACTTTACCTACCCCTAGTGTAGCAGACCTTGGGGTGGCACCACCCTCCTGTGGCGGTACCGACAGAGCATGGGTTCGATCGTGGATGTCGACGGACCTCAGTGAGGGATCAGGATTGGGCTTCTCTCTACCGTGCGGATGCTGAGGCGTTATAGTGGGGCCCTTCCATGCAGTAGGACCGGCACGTGGTGAGTAGTGTGACCTACCTGGTGGACTATTGGGAGTGGTACACAGGGCGACTCTGCCTCAAAACTCGAGCGGTGAGTTAGTCCCTTTCGGGCTTTCTAAAAAAGATGTTTTCTATTGAATGGCACAACTTCTGATGATTTTGTGAAATTTGGGATGTAGATGTCAGAGGCTAAGGCTGTGAGGATCCTCCAGGATCGGATTACTATCCTTGAATACACCATCGTGAACTTACGCCATGAAGTTCAAGAACTGGTGAGTCAAGATTAATTGATTGACCTTAACAACATTGGAATTTGACTAACCAATTGTGTTTGATATTTCAGAGGAGGGAGTTGGCGTATGTTCGGGTGAGAGCTGGGATGAGTGGGGAAGGCCTTCAGCTTCCTTCTCATTTGTTACCTGTTTACGTGCGCAGGGGAAATTCCCGATTTCTGGTTCCTTTTCCCTCACGGCGGGGACGTACACTCGCCTTTTACGGAAGGTCGAGATCGGTCAATTTGGCACGCGGAGATTCCATGGGTATTGAAAGGAGGGTGGAAAGAATGATAAGAACGCATTGGAGCGAGTGGCGTATGGTTGATCGTTCTGGAAGACTGGGACATGGATGACTGGATGGAATGCGGGCGTGCCAGTCGATTTCTCGATGATCACCTGTGGAATCAAATATTTAACTGGGGATGTGTCGCCAGGGCATGGCACGTGAGCATGTGTGTGTCACGTGGAGGGAAGGAGGTTTCGTAGGTACGAGTGCACAGGCGACTATGGGGAGTCGTGTACTGGACATCTTCCCCACTGACCGCAAGCAATCGATGTTTATTTTACATCGGGCGGAGCCTGAACACCTTTGTTTTTACTGTCGAAGAGAGAGTCAGGGACCCTGGGAGCCGCGACGTCGGGGAGGGCTTAATCCGTGCAACAGCGACAGGGTAACAGCAATACAACAGGGACAACTAGGGGCAAAGAGACTGGCTCCAGCGAGGAGGGGGATCCGCTCCCTGACTGGATCACATGACTTATGTGCCGTGAAAGGTATTTATGTGGGGGCATGAGAGCCTGATTACAAGTGATTGTAAGCCGTGGGACAATTCCGTCATTTATGACGGTCCCCAGGTCATTACATTATTGTATGGGTAGCTCCGTATCCATACATAGTGTCTGTCGAAGTACCTGTGACTTAGCAGGATGCCGCCCGAGGGGCGTCACAATGTCTTCCCGTCATGCAACAATATTGAGGTCGGGACAGTAGGGGTGCCGTAGGCACCGTTGTGCTGGAGCAGTTGGGCGTCACCAAGGCCTAGGCGATCGAATGACGTAGGCATCACTTGTCACTGGGGCGGCCGGGTGCCGTTGGGACTGGAGCGGTTGGACGGCGTGAGTATCGCCATGACTGGAGCGACCAAAAGTCATTGAGGTCGAAATTGTCGGGTGCCGTGGGCCCCGGTGGGACTGGAGTTGTTGAGTGATTGGGCGTCGCGGATCCCGATGTGATTGGAGTAGTTGGAAGTCAGGCACCGGGGGCACCACTGTGATTGAGGTAGCTGAGTAGTCGGGGGCAACGGGCCCCGATGTGGCTGGCAGTCGGGTGCCGGGGGCACCGTTGTGACTGAGTTGTTGAGTGATCGGGTGCCAGGGGCCCCGATGTGACCGGAGTGGCTGGCAGTTAGATGCCGAGGGCATTGTTGTGGCTGAGCTGTTGGGCGATCGGGTGCCGGGGGCCTCGATGTGACTAGCAGTCGAGTGCCAGGGGCACCGTTGTGACTGAAGTAGCTAGGCGCAGCTGGACCTTGATGGTCGTGCTCGGGGCTCGTTGACAGAGGTGGGGCCCTGACACTTCGTTTTACATCGGGACTTGTGAAGTATGCCCATTATCTTAGTAATAGCACTGGGGCCCTGATGCTTATCGTGTACGACCCTACCTCGACAAACTAGGTTGGGTGCCATGCTTGAGCCATGTCTGATGGTGCGTGACCATTGGGACCGAGCCTGGGCAAGGTGCTCTCATCGAGCAAGATCCGTGTCATGCACGAATGTCGAGGTAGGGACCTTGTTGGGTGCCTCGATCGAGCAACGTTTGATGGTGCACGATCATTGAGGCAGGGACTAGGCAGGGCGCTCTCATGAAGTGTCATATGGGTCATGCACGAATGTCGAGGTAGGGTCGAGCAGAGTGTCCCTGTCGAGCAACGTCTGGGGGCACATGACTATCGAGACAGGGCTCGGGCAGAGTAAATTAAATGAGCATATTTATAATTTTGATTAATTGAGGGGTTAAAGTGTAATTTGATAACATTTTTCAAAAAAAATAAGAAAATGGGAAAAATCAGATTTTTAACCCCACCGCCACTCCCCTCTCTCTCCTCCCGCGACACTCTCTCTCCCTTTCTCTCTCACCCTCACTCACATTCTCTCTCTCCCTCTCTCCCATTCTTCTCAGTTTTCGGTCGAAACGACATCAGACCGGAGCGTGGGAGGCGCTATTGGAATGGGCTCGAGGAGTAGGTCGAGGCAGTACCCTCCATTCCGCGGTTCGGGGAGCATGGAGACGAGATGGGTCGAGAGGAGCCGCGATGTCCCGTCGCCCGATTTGCACCATTTTGTAGGTCTCGTCACGATCGAGGTATGGGGATGTATTCCTCTTCTTGCTAGGAGCATTTTGACACCTCATGCGTCGCCAATGGCAGATGTTTGCATCGTTTTTCATGTAAATCTCTTTTTGGTTAATTTTAGGCCTAACTTGGGGTTTTTCTTCCCTTCTCCCGGTTTTGATCGAAACGGCCGCTGATCGAGGCATGGGAGGTACCGTTAGAAAGGTCGCGTCGTGAGGATCACGTGGACGCCCTTCTTCTCTCGATCGGTGGAGCGTGGAGGGGCATGCTGTTGGGAGGTCGTCGTTGTCCATGTAGCCCGTTCGGCATCGAATCGGCTTCCTCATCGCATCAGAGGTAGGGGGATGGGCACTTCTCCTCGCTAGGATCATTTTCACACCACTTGCACATGCATGCACGACCGATTGGCCTAGATTCGTTCATTTTTAGGTTTTGCCCTAAAATGTGCAAAAATAGCATTTTCATTGTTTAAATGTATTTTAATTGCTTGTTTGAGCTTCTATGGGCGTGCATCTATGCGGGCTGGGTGGGTGATGGATGGTTTTTGAGTTTTGTAACCGATTCCCATCGATTCGATCGATCGGGGCGCGACGCGGTTGGAAATTCAACCCGTTCGCCGTCCAGCTCACATGGCGGTCGGACCAGAGATCGCCATGAGCATAACGCACCATCGAGGGTGCATTATGTGAGCATAGCGCACCACCTGAGATCCGTTATGCCTCTGAAACCCTCTGATTAGCCGTGTGCATAACGTGCCATCATGCATCCATTATGCTCTGATTTTTCTGTAGATTTTCTATGTTCGGGTAGCCTTAACGCACCCCTAGGAGACCGCTATAGGCCCTTTGACCGCAAGTTTGACCGTTGACTATTGACTAGTAAGGCAGTTAACACAACGGCCTTAGGTAGACCCGTCATGCATTGTATAATGCCTCTCGCCTGATGCGTTATGCATTGCATTGTACTGGGGTTTCCTGTGAATTCATGACGTTCGGGTGACTTTAATGGACACGAGCCCATGCATTATGGTCACATGGCGCACCCGTCCCGGTGCGTTATGTTCCCTGATTTCCAGTTTTAGCCCGTGCGAGCATAACGGCATGATCAGGTCCATTATACTCAGCATAACACACTGTACCCAGTGTGTTATGTTCCGTGTTTCTGGTTTCACAATGTTGCACATTGGAGTATAGCGCACTGGAGTAGCTGCGTTATAGTGGACATAACGCCCTATCGCAGGTGCGTTACGGTCTGCATGTTGTGCCCTGAGTCACTTGAGCATTCGGGTGAGTATAACGGTCATAGGGATACACGTTATGTAATGTATAACGCACTGTATCTGATCCGTTATGCGAGGTAATAGGTCCGGATTGGTCCGTTATACCTACTGGCCTTCTAAAAAGAACATGCTTAGCCAACTGGGTTGGAAGGAGGACTGGTAGGAGGACACCCCGGCCAAGCGGCGCACCAAGAGGGCTCAGCCTCGACCCATTTGGTGAAATAGTCAATGGCGACTATGAGGAATCTCTTCCTCCCTTGCACTTCGGGAAAGGGGCCTAGTATGTCCACCCCCCACCGGGTGAATGGGTGAGGCTCCATCAAGGGGCAAAGTTGTGTAGCCGACTACTGGTGTAGGTGAGAGAACTTCTGGCACTGGGGGCACTTTCGAACATACTCAAGGCAGTCTTGCTGCAAGGTGGGCCACCAGTATCCCTTTCGGATTAGTGTCCGTGCAAGTGTTCGCACCCCCACATGGCTTCCGCAGAGTCCTTCATGGACTTCTTGGAGAGCCTGGCTGGCCTCCGTAGGGAATAAGCACTTTCACAATGGAGCCGAGAGGGATCGGCGGTAGAGCCAACCATTTGCCGCTGTGAAGTGGGCTGGTCGGGCTCTCGTGCGATGGGCACTGGCGCAGTCACTTGGAAGTTGTTGCCGTAGGAGAAAATCCAACAGGGGATCCATCCAGGAAGGTTCGTAGTCAATGGCATTTACTTGGGGCACTAGCTCTTCTATGCTCGATGCCGACAATTCTTCCACTAGGATTGATCTCAAGTTGGAGACAACAATGGAAGACGCCATGTGAGACAGGGTGTCTGCTCAAACATTCTCCTCCTGTGGGATATGTACCACCTCAAAGTGGATGAATTCGCTTGCCACGGCCTTGGCCTTCTCCAAGTACTTGACCATGAAAGGATCGTGAGCCTCGAACTCTCCTCTGACCTAGTTGGCGATGAGCATGGAGTCGCTGTATGCTCGCACACTAGATGCTCCGAAGTGTTTCGCCATGCGTAGCCCTGAGAGGAGGGCTTCGTATTCGACCATATTGTTTATGGTCGGGAAGTTGAACCGTAAGGCGTACCGGAGTTCAAATCCTTTCGGCGAGAGTAAGACTAACCCTGCTTTGCTACCCACGGCACAGGACGATCCATCGATGTATAGTTCCTAGGTGGGCCCTAAAGACTGCTCGGGTGAATCTTCGACAGGTATGGTACATTTGGCTACAAAGTCGGTGAGGGCCTGAGCCTTGATCACAGTCCTCAGGTGGAACTTGACGTCGAATTCTCCCAACTCGATAGCCCACTTGATCAGCCTCCCTAAGGCGTCAGGGTTTTGGAGGACTTGTCGCAACAGCTGGTCGGTGAGGACGATGATTGGGTGCGATAAGAAGTACAATCGTAGCTTGTGAGTGGCTGTAATGAGTGCAAAGGTAAACTTTTCAGTTCTTGAGTACCAAAATTCTGGCAGTTGCAGTGCTCGGCTGACGTAGTAGATGGGCTTCATGACTCCTGCTTCTTCTCACGTGAGCACGACGCTCATTGTGCTCGGTGTCACGGATAGGTATTGGAGTAGATGCTCTCCCTTTTGTGCTTTGGCAAGGACGGGAGGGGCCTTCAGATAGCATTTTAATTCTTCAACACCTGTTCGCACTCCTGATCCCAATCGATCTGCCCTTTCTTGTTAGGTGTCTGATTGGCTTGCTTGATGAGTCGAAAGAAAGGGAGGCATCTCTCAGCGGCCTGGGATAGGAAACGAGCCAGGGCGGCGACGCATCCGGTGAGGCACTAGACATCCCTCACTCGCTCGAGTCACAGCATTTCAACACTGCTCAGATTTGGTCGGGGTTGGCTTCGATTCCTCGATGGGTGATGAGAAAGCCAAGGAACTTCCCTGATTTAACTCTGAATGCACATTTCGCTGGGTTGATTTTCATGTTGTACCTTCTAAGTGTGGCGGAGGTGATGGGAATCGACACCGAGCATGTATAGTTTATTTTACATTTATGTCCTTTTAGTTTGTGTTTATATCCTTGGGAAAGTATGTACGCAATTGCAAACAACACAATGACTTATAGTGTTAGCCATTTTCAAAACCATGAGATACAAATTACCACAGGGGCACAACACGTCTTTGTTTCCGCCTATCTAAGGGAGAGGCGATGAGGGGCTGGGCACAGTGGGATGATGTGGCTGTAGGGCCAGTCGCACCTTGCTTGGCGCGACGTCCTAGCGCCGATAAGGGGTTGCTGAGACACGCCTCCCGGACAGCTTGAGCTTCCTCTGGGGTAACCCAGATCCTTCTCAAGTCGAATTGCTGGTCCCCCTCATCCCTATGTCTCCAGTAGGACTTGGGAGCTAGGATGCCAAACCGACACTGGCGCCTTTGGGTCGTTGTTGAAGCACTCACCCTTTTGAGTTCCGCCTTGTCTTCCCGCGTTCGACACAAGAGGCTAAAGCGGATGGTAGTAGGGACTATAGAGATGATCCGTTCTGGTGGTACAATGGGTTCGCCCCCATCCAGGTGAATCCGTAAGTCCTCGACAAGAATGGTCTTGCCAGAGTTACTGGTGGCAGCAGTGGGTCACTTACCCTTACGACTGCGACGCTGCTTCTTCTAGGGAGCCGAAGATGATTCCGCTCCAAGGTGGCAGACCGAGAAAACCTGGTCTGTGAATGCTGGTGGCACGAGGCCACTCACCAGGAATACCAGAATGGGCCCCCAAGATGCATAGTCTTTAGCGGTGGCCGGTGGCTAGGTGACTTGAGTGTAAGCCTTCGCCCAGGCCGATAGTAGTGTTGTAGATGCTCGCAACAATGTGCTTGTACCTGGAGCTGACACTGCAAGGGGTACCAGGATGCTGGTGACCCGAGGCCTTGAGCCTAGACTGGGAGCTGGCGAGAACGGAAGGCGTGATAGGAGGCCCTCGATCCATGCCGGGGTCGCAGTGTCCCACAGAGGCAGACCAGTGCTGGGAATCAACGTTGTCAGGTTGTGGGAGCAGTGCCCCCGAGATAAAGCCGAGAGATCCGGAGCCTCACGTGGATCAGTCGTGCCAGAAGTCATCAGCGGGAAACCCCGAGATTGTATGCCCGGTCTGGATGCTGAGACGCCTCGCACCAAGGATTGGGAACCCGAGTGGGGCAGTTGCTCTTTTGAGGTTCGGGTCGAGAGGCCCGAACGGGGTGCTTGGGAGCCATGCCCCCGGGTCTGGGGAGCCGGCTCGGTGGAGGCTCGGGGTTGACGGCCTGAGCAGGGTGCTGAGGAGTCGAACACCTTGGGGTGGAGACCCGCGTCGAATGCCGAGTTGGCCAGGGCCCGGGGCTAGAGGCCCGAGCGAACTGCAAAAGTGGAGACCGAAACTCGGGACGCGAGGCCTACGTCGGGAGTCGGTCGGAACTGGGCCCGGGGGCTGGCGCTTGCCCGGGTTGGGGTTGGTCCGGAACCCCTACGGGGACCGGTAACGGGAGACCTGAGCCTGATGCTCAGTCTGGCTATTGAGACTAGTAACTGGTGTGGCGCATTGGTGGCGCCAAAAGAGACGGGAGCTGGGGGTGGCGGAGGAGCAGCCACGGGGACCACACCCAAAAAGTAGGATGATCCGACGACCGAGGCGAAGTTGCCGAAAGCGATCGGCATCGCCAAGTAACCCACCCGTGCGTGGGTGGCGACGATGATGGGACCGTAGGTGACGGCCGCCATAATTGTTCAAGCACAGGATGAGCTGGGACAACCGTCGCTGACAGTCGTCGAACACAATTGTGGACGCACTTATGGGGAACTCTTCGTTTCTTTTCGTTCGTTTATTCGTCCTTTCGTTTGTTCGTTCGATTTATTGAGTGCGAGGGTGTGCCAGTCACCGAGGTGACGATTTATGCGGGCTTAAAGAAGCCCAGGGTGCGCTCGTTCCCTTTAAAATAATTTTGTCCTCAAAATTTGCTTTTTAAGATTACTTACCAAATAGTTAAGAATATTCTTGGCACATCTTGTCCTCCAGCTCCCATGTTGCTTCCTCAGAATGAGAATTCTTCTATAACACCTTCACCGGCTGGATGGTTTCATTCCTCAACACCTGCTCCCTCCAATCTATGATCTCACTGGGTTGTTCTACAAATGACAAATCTACTCGAACCTCTAAGGTCTTGTACTCTATAACATGTGAGGCATCCGGGACATACTTTTTAAGCATGGAGATGTGAAAGACCGGATGTATATGCGACAAAGCAGGCGGAAGTGCAAGTCGATAAGCCACCTTGCTGACCTCTTATAAAATCTTAAAAGGCCCGATATATCTAGGATGTACGCTTCCCTTAGCAATATCCTCCCCTTGATGTTGACTTCTAAAGTAGGGATCGCAAGCTTGGTATGGACTTGTTTCTCGGTTGGTGTACTAACTATATATCATTTCCCCGAAGATTGTGGCTTAGGGTCTGTTCTTCAGTTTCTTAGCAAAACAAGTGAATATAGATGTGTGTGTAGCCCCCAGGTCAAACAAAACCTTTGCATAAACATTATCTACAAGAAGTGTACCTTCAACCACAGTAGGGGTATTGTCTGCCTCTTCTTGCATTAGTGCATAAACTCGCCCCTTGAACTAAATCTTCTCCTACTGTGGTACTGACTTTTGCTGAGCCTTCTTAGGGTAGTCCCTCGTTAAATGTCCGACCTCACCGCATTCATAGCACTTGCCTTTCGTCCTCTAGTATTCTTGCCCCGGATGGGTGCGCCCACAATGGACATAGAATGGAACCCTCAGCCTATTCCTTGGTACCGACTCCTAGCGTGCTACCTTTTCCTTGTCCTGCCTCCCTCCTACCTACATAGACCTTTTGCCCAATGTCTTCTGCTCCTCGGTGAACCTTGCATTCTTTTGCACGGCTAGGTGAGCAAGCCTCAATGTCGAAAGGTAGGAGTCAGAGTCTTGGGTAGCCATATACCGTTGGGCACTGCTACATAGATCATTGACAAATTTCTTCACCTTTCGACGTGCCTCATCGAATATGTGTAGAGCATACTGACCCAAAGCTGAGAATCTGGCCTCATAGTCTGCCATTGTCATGCTTCCTTGTTTAAGGCTCAAGAATTCTTGCTCTTTAGCATCTCGCACATGCTCAGGGAAGTATTTTTCGCAAAAGCTAGCTAGGAATTCTTCCCATAGTATGTCACCATTATGCCCTATGAAGGTGGTCCTCAACTTGGCCTTCCACCATAGGACAACTTGATCTTGCAATACATAGGCCGCCAGATTCACCTTTTCTTCCTCGGGACATCGCATCACACTGAACTTCTTTTCCATTTCATTGAGCCATGACTCAGCCACCTCTGGACGGCTCTCCCCCTTAAATAAGGACGTGCCAGCCTTAGAAATTGCTCAATCATAGGTACGTCATGGCATGGTGCAAGTGCTGGCTACTACAACATCTGTTGCAGCATGGCCTGCATGAGTCCTTGGAAACTTTGCATGAATCCCTCCACATTAATTCCTACATTAGGCACTTGTCCACCCCTAACTACTAGAGCATTGATTGCCCCGTCATTTACCACATTGGGGTCATCCACCCTCAATCCTCTCTCATCAGTCTGGGGAAGATCCCTTTGCCTTCTTGGCGACATAGCTCAGAGAAGATAATGATTATAAAGTGTGAGGATTTTGTTTTAAATGGGTTCTAAATATACTCTACCCTTTTTCCACTCTATCCTATCTCTTCTTCTACTACTTGGACAATTAGAATGGTTGTAACCATGGTTTGTCTCTCGTGCTCGCTGTTGAGGGGACCTAAAATGGCATTTGCTATGTTCGCCTAGGATGAGGAATATCAGAAGGCTTTTGAGGAGCTCAAGGAGTTCCTGACCTCGCCCCCAGTACTATTAAAGCTAGTGCCAGGCGAAGCACTACAATTATATCTCTCAGCAAATCCCTCTATTGTAAGTTCGGTCCTAGTCCAAAATGATGCGGGAATCGAGAGACCAGTCTACTACACCAGCAAGGTGCTCAACGATGCTGAAAGGAGGTACCCTACAATCGAGAAACTTGTGCTGGCACTAGTTACCTCAACCAAGCGCCTCCGACCCTACTTCTAAGGTCATTCCATCGTCGTGCTGACCAGTGAACCTTTGAGGAAGATCCTCTCCCACCCCGAAGCCTCGGGGCGCCTCATCAAGTGGGCCATCATGCTCCGGGCTTATGACATCTCTTATCGCCCCCGCATGGCCATCAAGGGATAGGCCCTAGCGGACTTCATCGCAGAGAGTATGGTCCAACTCGACCGGCAGTGGTGCTGGCATGCTTCTCAAGTCGCCCGAAGGAGCTGAGTTACAGTATGCCTTGAAGTTCAACTTCCAGGCATCCAATAATACTTCCGGGTATGAAACCATCATTTTGGGGGCCATGATGGCACGATGACTAGGGGCCGAGCGAGTCAAAATCCACACTGACTCTCAACTGGTCGCAAGCTAGGTCAACGGTGATTATGAAGCTCGGGAAGCACCGATGATCAAATACCGTGAGATGGTTCGAGGGTTAGCCCAGCTATTTGAGAGCTTTGAGGTCGTCCAGATAGCTCAGGAAGAAAACTCCCCTGCGAACGCCATCCCTCTCCTGGCCTCCTCCCTCGGACCGGAAGGCACTCGATTAGTCTTCCTCGAAGAGCTAGAACAACTGAGCATCAAGTTTGAGCTCATGATCATTGACCCGACTACAACGAGTGATTGGCGGACCCCGCACCTATCCTAGCTCCAAGGCTCTCAATAGCCCCCGACCCTCGGGAGGCTCGGAGGCTGAAGTATTAAGCTCAGCGTTTCATCCTCTTGGATGATAGCTTATATCGCAGATCTTTCTCCGACCCTCTTCTAAAGTGCATCAGTACTGACGAAGCCGCTCGAGCAGTTCAAGAAGTACATGAAGGCATGTGCAGGGCACATCAGGGAGGAAGGTCACTCGCCAAGATCTTGCTATGGCAAGGGTACTGGTGGCCCACTCTCTAGCATGATTGCTTAGCCTATACACAAAAGTGCAACTGGTGCTAGCACTTTGACCATCTGGCCCACTAGCCAGCATTAGAGCTTGTCACCCTTACCGAGCCTTATCCATTCGCTCGGCGGGGGATTGACATCCTTGGGCCATTCCCTGTGGCTTAGGCCCAAAAGAAGTTCGTCATCGCCACCATGACCTATTTCTCCTCTTCCTTCACTTTCTTATATTTCTAGGAACTTCCTCTGTTCCTACTCCTAGACCTTTTCTTGTTATCACGGCTCTTGTAGGATTCCGTAACACTAAATTTCTCTTTCTTGAATCACCGATCAGATCATCAGCTAGATTCCTCTCTTTTTCCCTTCATCTTCTCGACCTTCTCTAAGGTCCTTTCGTATAAATAAGCCCGCTGGACCATTTCTTCATATGTGCGAATATTTTGGGTTCCCAGCTGTTGAATATAATCGGGCCGTAACCCATCCATGAACCTATTTACTTTTAATAAATCAGTGCTGATAAAATGTGGTGCATATGGTGCTAGTCTGGAAAACTGCAACTCATATTCTGCCACTGACAACATCCCTTGACGAAGGGACGCAAACTCCATGGCCTTTCTCTCCTTGACGTGCTCTGAAAAATACTTGGCAAAAGGAAATTAAATTTTTTTCTAATTTTTAAAAATTCGTAAATTATGCCAAAAATATAGTAATTTAGAAAAATACACAAAAATAGTCGAAACGATCCTCGCGAAGAGTACATCGCGACTGTATCATCCATGAGTCGATGAATTAAGAAATAAACTCACTGTAGGGTTCCGTAACTTGTACAGGAATAAAACCCACACGCATCATAAAACTCAACTCGGGAGCTACAAAAGTGATCTGAAACTCTGCAAAAAGGATCCGAAAGACCTAATAAAGATCCAGTAAAGATCCACTAAGGATCCAGAATATTACATCTGGTGTGTCCCCGGGCGCATTCTCTGGCAGAATATCAAACAAAGCTTCATCTTCATCTTTCGCTATCACCACATTGGCGGTCAGAACGGTTGATTCATCATCGTGCTGATAGTAAACCAGGGGTTGCTTCCCTTTGGCTGTCGCCAGCAGATCTTTTGCAGCCTCAGTCCTCTGAGTATTCGGCCCCGGCCTCGTGGCCAACTGAGCCAACTCATGAGGGTCTTCAAGAAGCCCTCCGTATCGGCCGAATACGCCGGTCATATTGCAGGTGAAGACCTGCATCCTTCTCTTCTGCTAGTGGACCTTCCTTCTAGCTTGTTCCGAAAAGGTCAACCTCTCAAAGGTAGAAATTCTTCTCTTTTCTTTCCGCTGAGGGGTGATTTCATTGGCTTCGACATGGAAGCTGCCTCCATAATCATTGTCATCGATCGACGACACCATCCTTCTTTCTTCTTCGTCATCTTCAACTGCCATTGGTGGGCAGTAGTCTTCATCAGCTGTGGCTGCTTGCATTAGCCATTGTTGTCCAAGCGAAGGGTTGCCGAGACCCCTGAAGTAGTTCCTGACCATACTGGTCATTTCTTCTTGACCCCGTTCTTGATGTAGGATGGCGGACAGTTGTTGACCTCCCACTAGAGGGATGTAAGCAAGCTGGGTTCTGCCGACAGGTTGTTGAAATCTACGTCCCACAGTAGGGGCGTTGGCTTGATAGGCACATACCCTAATGCTTCCACGGCACGGAGGGTCCGCAACCACCTCTTCTCCCTTCAGGGGCAGGCCCCTTTACCTCCTTCCTTCCGCTCCATCGCGAGCAGGGCGACAACGGACTGGTGTAGCTTGTTGTATGGGCTGGACCCTCCTGGGGACCCACACTTGCTTAAACTTCTTTGGCCTAGGGGCCAACTTCTCTTGGCCATGACGGCTGGCTTCTTCTCTTTTGACCCTCCTCCCAGCAACATCCTGATAGGAGTTTGGGATGGGGACGGTGGGGATGACCCGGTCCGGGACCACTTGGGTGTCGCATCCGTCGAGGAAGACGCGGACTCCGTCGATGAGCAAAGACTTTCCGGATTGAGAGAGACATTCGGTAACTACAGCAGAGTTCTTCCGAAGTTCCTTGTGCTGGCGACCTCCGAGATTCTTGTTGATGGAAGCGGGGTGGGCCCCGGGGACAGCATGGTGCACCAGGCAGCTGGCGACTAGGGTTGGACTCTTGGGCAAGTCCGGGCAGCATTGAGCCTTCAGCAACTCAATCTTCTTTGCAGCTTCCTCGGCAATCTCTGAGGATTCCACCTCTAGCACACCGACGAAGGCCAACCCCAAAAAGTTGGGGAAGCCGATAGCGGCCGGGAAAGTCCCAAAGACGGTGGGCACCGCCAGGTATCCGTGCTCAGCATGACCAGCAATGATTGCCGGGCTAAAGTTGACACTCTTCAAGCTGGTTGATGCCATTGTTTACCTAAAAAGATAAACCAACCAACGATCAGCAGCCTTTGGGAGGGCCTCGAGGCCCAAATATCTCGGTAAAGAGATGAAAGGTGACTAACCCTTCGGGGGCCTCATCAACCTCCTGGGTGGCATCCCCAGTTCTTCGTAGCGGTAGTCCGATACTTGTATCGGGTTATCGGTACCTTGAGCTCTGGGTCGTTACACTATAAGTCACCATATGTTTGCATAAAAGATTGAATGATTGACAAAACATGCATTTGTTTATACATCTGGTCTTTACACTGTGCATTAATGAGGATCGTTTGCTATGCATTGATGTTTGTGCATTAATGTTGTGATCATAATCATTTGCATGATATATGAATTTTCATGATAAGATGTTTTGTTCTGTTTCAGAGACCTTCATCAGAGTGCAAGCACGCTTTGCATTTCATCATATAGGTTGTAGGCACACACACATTCTCCTTTGCGTATGTAGAGGGTCCACATATACTCACTACTCATATGCATATGGTAATAGTCGATACCATGAGTCGACATGTTCCTTCATGTGTTATTGGGACCATGCACATTTGCTCTTGGTTAGGTCATTTGAGGTCGGTGCATGTCTGTGCTATATGCACTTAAGGTCAGTGCATTTAGTGCTATCAGGTCTGGGCACATTTGCCTTGTGCTATACAAGGTCTGTGCAACATTCAAAGCCCGTGCACATTTGCATTGCATGGTCAAGTCAGTGCACTTCACTGTGCAAGACGATGCGCGTTTAGTCTTAAGATAAGCATAAAGGTCTGTGCACTTCACTATTGAGGTCGATGCAGCTCTAGTTGATCGCATCTTCAAGTCTGTGCATATAATTCAGTACATGTTTGAAGTTTGTGCAAATCCTATTCATGCATACATAAAGTCAGTGCATATCACTCTTCAAGCCCGTGCATATTACTGTTCCCTTGCTTGTCACAAGGTTTGTGCAATTCACTGTTCACGTCAATGCGAGTTTTTGCTAGAGTCGGTGCAGGTTCAGGTTGGTACAAGGTCGGTGCAACTTTTGTAGCTGCACGCCGGCTAGGTCGGTGCAGGTTTGCATTGTGCATAGAAGGAGTCGGTGCACATTTTCCTTGATTACTATGAAAGTCGGTGCAATCTTTGCACCAAGGTTGAATAAGTCGGTGCAAAGAATGCTGCTGCACACATTAGGTTGGTACATACTTTGTCATCCGCATGACAAGGTCGGTGCATATTTCTTCTTGCGCATACTAAGGTCAGTGTAGGTTTTGCACTGAGGACATAGGGTCAGTGCACATCCTTTGGCTCGCATGAAAGAAGTTGGTGCACTCACTTGTAGCTTGTTCACATACGGTCGGTGCATGTTTTGCATTATGTTGATTAAGGTCGAAGCACATTTTGCATTACTCACTTTTAGGTCCATGCATGTTTGCTTTTCATTCTTCAAGATCCGAGCATCAAGCCAGAGCACACTGGACATGGTCGGTGCACATGGTTCATACTAGTCTGAGCACATGTATTCCAAGTTGGAGCACATGCATATTGAGTCAGTGCACATGCAAGCTTGCATGTATAAGGTATGCGTTAGGTATGTTCTCATTCCTATGGTCAGTGCACTCTATGCATATTACGTTTTCTTGAGTCTGACAATGGTTTAGCTTGTGGATAGTTTAAGTCTGTGCACATTTGTTTTACCACTTTATCAAGTCTGTGCACTTCACATACTTGTCTGACTATCCTATGCTAACTAAGTGTCTGACATGTGGACAGGATACCTACTCGTGATTGTTAAGGAGGGCACGTGATCCAAGATAGATCATCCCTGAAGAAGAAGCTGCCACGTGGAAAGCTATAGTGCTCAGATTCTGACACGTGGCTAAGGGTCTCCTGAAGCTTCTTGGCGGGAGTGTTCCCTCCACATGCCTAGGGCGTGAGCTCGTGGGCCGTTGATGAGGCACCAAGCAAGCAAAGGCCTGCAAGGAAAAAGGGAAAATATAAAAGCCCCAGAAAAAGTCTAGACAGACTTAACACGACTAAAATGTCGTGCACACAATATGACACTAACCTCGGGCAAAGCCACGAGAAGGCTAACCCGGAAAGGTCATGACACTCGAGAAACATGAGAGTCACGCGAAAGTCACATGTCACATGACTGGAGTACCCCTCACTAGAAGAACAGCCAGCCACATCCCCTAACGTCTTATGCTGCGCCTACAAGTGGCTCGTCTACATGTCATCCAAAAGCACGACCGAGACCAAGACATTGTCAGAACCAGAACAGAACTATAGTCGCGAGTGACTAGTCAGGGTCACACCCATCGGCGCAAGTCCAAAGCCCCTGACCATGTGCACACACACCGGATCTCACCTAAGCCAGGCCTCTAGCTAGTATTCTCCCCCCGTAGGATGCTACGATCGAGGACACTACTGTCGAGCACAGGAGCCCACGGAACTAGCTTAAAAATCGTTAATCAAGAAATGTGCCGCCGTAAAGGCTGACATGTCGAAATATGTTGTAAGGCTACGACTAGTGGAGGATCATAAGACACAGACTCTAAAACGTGGGTGCTAGAGTACAGACAGGTAAAGAAACACTATCGTACATACTACGAAGCACCAATGGCAGCACAAGAAACTGTCGACAAACTCAAGACAAGGCAACTAGACCAGAAACTAGAACGATCCTTGAGTCTCACGACTCGGAGTCAAGATCGTCGTACAAAGTGGAACAAGCTACCAATCGGTCTAATCCGAAGCCTTGGACAACGACTAACCTTAAGAAATGACTCACGGAGACCTGAGGGAATATCGAGAACCCACAGCACACCTATATATGTAGAACAAGGTAAGACGATACCTCTCGGCATCAGAAACCATGTCTCGAACTGGACAGAACTGTCGAGACACACACAAGGTCACCTGTCAACCACTGGGTCACACGGGGTTGACCAGAACCAGACAATGACATTAAAAGTAGTACAAAAGATTGCCCATGGTAAGAATACTCCTGGCCACCTTACATCATGGTCATAGCCCTCATAGGACATCAAGAGACATCCACGGGACAACGGGCAAACCATAAGGTCAAACCAAGATATACAGAAATTGGAACGTCAGGAAACGACACTCAGACATTGCCCTAGGACACGTTCCTAAGATAGATAGACAAGAGACAGGCCATCACGACCAACGGACGAGACGACGGATAAGACTCACTGGGCAGTCATAAGAAGGCTTCTCAGTGAAATGAACGGTCCAGATGGAAGCCGTTCAAAGAGGGATGAATGGTCTAGAATGGACCATTCAAGGGGGATGAATGGTTGGGGGCCAACCACTCAAAACAACTAACCCCTAGTCATTAAAAGGAAGGACGGTTAGGGCTGGGCTGCCCACAGGCTAGAGCAGTTAAGGGCTAGCCACTCAAGCCAACCAACATACTACAGTGTTGGTCAGAATGATTTTGACCAAACAGCCTATCTGAACCGACACAAAACTATTGACCAAAGGCCAACTGGGATAAGCGGACAGGACCTGGCTGATCAACCCAATGGGAAAGATGAACGGCTGATGACTAGCCGCTCACGGAGATTGGGCAGACCACTCCTGGCCGCTCATGCCTCAAAGCGGTCTATCAACTGTCCACTCAACCTAAGATCGAGACACGATAAACGGTCTGAAACTAGCCACCCATGCACCTTAAGTGGTTGCCGTTGAACTGTGAAGGCGTTACGGCGAGCAAACCAAGGGGTTCATCCGATCGTGGCCTTTCCACTCCCCATTCGTGCCGAAACAAATGGAATTTGTGCAACAAAATAAAATTAAGATGCAACACAAATTAAATCGAATTACAAAATACATACAAAATAAATTACAACAAGGTGGAACAAACACAATGGGAAATAAAATGAGAAATTTAAAACCTAAACTAAGGACCAAGAGAGATACATAAGAGAGGGAGAGAGAGAGCTATCTAAGGACTAATGCTATGCTACGTTGCTGTGATATCTCCTCCCTTCTCCAACACAAGCCACCCCCTATTTATAGGCTTCCAATGATCACTGTTACATGCCTTCCCGTATGTAAATTGGCATCCCGTGGAGGCCAAGGCAAGAAGATGCCTTGCGTGTGCGACCGTGCCTGGACGTGGAATGGATTGGACGGTTGCACCGTGGCCGCGTGGACGCGTGGAGGAGCTTCTCACGCGGAGAAGCCGCGTGAGCGACCGTGCCCGCTTCGTCTTCTTCCTGCTTGTTCGGTGGCGCACGCGGGAGCGGAGCGGCGCACGCGGAGAGGGGCCCGCCCCGTTCCTCTTCCTCTTCGTTTGCAGGAGGCGCAACGCGCCCCTCGCGTTCTGCCTCGCCGACCGGCGCACGCGGGAGGGGGCGGGGGCGCACGGGATGAGAAACCCCCCCTCCTCACAACCGCGCATGCGCGAATGTGCCGGGGGGGTTCGATTCCCGCCGTCGACTTTCGTCCGCTTCCTGCGTTTAAAAAGGTAAGGTTATATATATATATATAATATAAATATATATATATATATATTATATAACATATATATATCATTTATTTAGTGTTATAAATTCCAAAAATTATGTAAATTGTTTTAATTTTATTTTTTATTTTCTTTTTCAACAAATTAACATGCTTTTAGCTTATGTCAATATAGATATTTTTTTATTTTTCTTTTCTTCTTTTTATAGTTTTTAGTGTTTGATAAATAATGAAATATCTTTATTTAACTTAGTTAATTCCACAAAATTAATTATTGTATGCTAGATTATAAATAGGTGTGATAAATGTATATTTATTATTATTTAAGCCCATAAACAATGTAAATGACATGAATTAAGATGGGAAAATATACACTTATCACACCCCCCAACTTACTCATTGCTAGTCCCTTAGCAATGTAAATAATTCGAAATCGGGGACTAACAAGAGTTTATTAAAAGTCATACCCTCATATCAAGTTTTTTCGTTCATAGAAGCAACTAAAGAGTAAGGATTTGGAATCATGATCTCATACTAGCCTTAAGTAGGAAATTAAGAGACATGATCAAGAATGCTAATCAAAATTCAGTAGCACTTGTATGCTAAGTCGACAGTCTGGACAATTGCATCCCTCATTTGCCATTCTGAATAAGTGTCTGTTAACCCAGCACTTCTTAATCAGAGCATTAAGACTAGCAGTGTCTGCCTTATTGTTTTGTCCCCTTGGGATCTTTTTGATATATATTATTTTTTTCTACACACATGATGCTGCACTACCCTTCACTGTTTTACGCGAACCTCAACACGTCTTAGGTGAAGCAGGCCCGGTTACTCAGATCAAGGTTCCCTTTTCCTTTTGACACGAACCTCAACACGTCTTAGGTGAAGTAGGCCCGGTTACTCAGAATTGGGGCATTTTTCATGGTGCCTTTTTTTTTTTTGTAAACTCTTTCACTGGCAAAAAGTTTTATAAAAGATCTCTTCTTTAAGAAGTGTAGAATCTCAGACACTATACTCAAAATAACAGAAGGCTTGTTCTCTTTGTTTCATTAGCGTGCGACGTGAATATCATGTTTTCGAGAGTGCACATGAATTTTAAAAAGAATCTTAGATCAGTTTTTCATGGCTAGATGAAATAAAAGTTCTAATATCCTCATCTCAGTCACTTCTATTCAAGAATTACTTTCAATGGAAGCATAAATCGTGAAACTCAAAATGGGGTTTATTAGGTCTATTTTTGTTATTTTTGTTGTTTATTGATTTGTTTGTTTGATTTTTGTTTGATTTTTGAAAAAAATTTGAAAAAATAAGGCCGAAAAAATAAGGCCGAAAAAATAAGGCCGTCCCCCCCAACTTAAATGACATTGTCCTCAATGACATGGACAATATAGAATAATGGACAATGTAAACATGATAGTGTAGTAAGGAACGGGACAACCTGACAGAAGTGACGGCGGTGGACATCCTTGCTGACCAAAGGTGGCATCGGGCTTTGAAGCTTGGGGCAATAAAGTAAGCAACTAGCTCTCCCTCCAACTTAGTTTTTATTCAAACCTGAAAAACACAAACACACAAAACACTTGGGTTGCCTCCCAAGAAGCTTTTTATTAGCACACAAAAAACAAAAAAAACTCTGGGTTGCCTCCCAGAAGCGCTAAGTTTTACGTCTTCAGCCAGACGCAAAGCTCCATAACCAACGAGTTGATTTTAGCACGAGCCACCAAAGAATTTTGTTCTCACCAAAGTTTTGATTTTCATGCCCTAAAGAAAATGAAGGGGATTGGTGAGTATCAGGGCGAAGCATAGATCGGGGTGAAGGTAGCTCAAAAGACTTACCCCGATTAAAGAATGGAGGAGGAACATGGCTCAAGATCATATCATCAATTATGACATATTCCTCCTGGGAGTCTGTGGGATCGGATTGTAGAGCAAGATTAGACCACTCGACTGGAAAAACTTTCAAAGGATCATCGTGGTCAAGAATTGACAGCGGCTCTACCTTCTCCTCTAGTTTGAAAGTATCATGCGGACCATTCAAATCATCAAATTCTTCATGAACCCAAACGTCATTGTTCATCTCTTGTTCCATCCGCACTTCTTTTCCCTTCCCATCTTCCAAGTAAATTTCTTCAAAATCACTTTCAGGAGGGGGAATCTGTTCATCACCTTCCTTTCTTTCATTTCCATCAAATTCTTTAACCTCTTCAAAAATTCTAGTTTCCTCATTCCAATTTTCCTGACCAGATCTTTCCATAATTCCCCCATCTTCAAAATGAAGATTAAGTAGAGTGTGATGCTCTTGGGGAATCATAGGTAGATCGTAATCATCATCAGATAGTTGCTGAGTAGAAATGGGACCAGAATGACTAAGCTCTTTCTCCTCCTCGATCCGCTTGATCGTCTCAACCATCCTATCAATATGGGCTTGGAGAGTTTGACTGTGAAGCATCATTGATTGATAGTGTTGATTGAGTGTAATATCTGAATGGGGATTTGAGGGTAGAGAAGTTGAATAGGGAGGTTGAGATTCGATGGTAAAATCAGAAGTTGGTGACAAGGACATGGGCCATCCCTCAGTATGTTGGATTTGATCATGATAATCATTGGGATTTGGGGCCCATATGTGAGTTTCAGCATTCCCGTCTCCTCCCCCCAACTTAGACTCTTCATCATTGGCCATTACAACTTGAAATTCATTAGCTTCCCCCAAATATTCCTGATATGGCTGCTCCATATAATCCTCAATTATTTGAGAGTTGGTGAATTGAGGATTGGATGGATCATTTAATGTGAAATCATAATCAGGAAATGGATTTTCAAAAGTGTCCGTGGAGAAGCTAGCATGTTGGTCCATTTCAAGCTCTCTATCATGTTGGTCAAGCTGGGCTTGAATGAGTTGGCTCTGAGCTTGAAGGGATTGTTGATTGGCCAAGATGAGTTGAGTCATGTGATTAAACTTGTCCTCAAAATCAGACTTTGGAGGACCTGAATAGGTTGGGTTGTACTCAGACTGAGGTGAATAAAGATCAGAGTGATAATTAGTCTGGTACTGGGGTGAATGTGAATAGATGGGTTGTCCTTCATATTGGGCTTGGTTGTAAGGATCAGTTGAGTACGGAGCCCAATTTGAGTAGTGTGGGTTTGAAGGACTTTGAATGGGGTCTTGAGAATGCACCCAAGAAGAAGATTGTTGATTTTCCCACCCATGAGATGAGTTTGTGTAGGTGGGAAAATCTGATGGAAATTGGTGTGGTTCTTGGGTGAAAGATGAATTGTGAACCCCATTTTGGATGAAAGAAGGGTGTTGATGATATGGGGTAAATGAAGAGTTGGTGTTCAAATGGTTGGCATGATTGAACATGATTTTCTTAGTGGGCCTGAATACAAGTGGATCAGGCCCAAGAGAGAGAGTGAGATTTTTATGATGATTTTTTTTTATTTAAAATTTTTTAGTTTTATTTTGCAGGAAATGCTTTTTGATTTGTAAATTTTTTTGAATTTGAATTTTTATTTTACAGACACAAACAAAATGACACACAATTACCTAATGACCTAAATGTGCCCTAACCTACAAATGTGGTTTCGCAAAGTGATTAAAGTACAATTGAAGTTTACCCTCAATATGTCCACCAGCCAGGTAAGGGGTGGGGAAGTGGGAGGTTCCCCCTACTTTCGTAGGGACCTTATTATGATCACTCAATCAAGCACTAATTTAGGAACAAATGTGGTGACTCAAGAAGTTGCTATCATCAAAACAACACTCCATCACCAAAGCCCAGGGGGCACATCAAAATGCACCTCCAGCTACCACTCCATACTGAGCACGTTGCATTTTTTTTTAGACTGTCAGTGGCTAAAACATCAAATGATTCAGGGAACAATCAATAACATATAGACAATGCATACTCACCAAAGTCTCCAGATCTACCTGCGTGGTCGCCAGCTGGGCCTCCAAGCTGTGAAGATGGGCATGTAGGTCCACTACCGCTACATCTTGTGCATCCTGTATAAGTCATTCATTAATTGGGTATCTCAGAAGCATACAAGAAAAACATTCATACATACCCCTCTTTGTCTCATCTGAGGCCGATCTGCATACGTCTCCCAGTAACATCGAAGGTACTCTGAGCTGTCTGGAGCATGAGAGTAGACTGGGATACCACCTCGCTACCAGTTAGAGTATTGATCAGGGAACTGCAAATGCCAGTCAGTCACCTTCATCCGCCCACGGGTCTTCCGCCCAATCCCGCGAGGCACAACTACCTTCACCCACTCCTGGTGAAGGCCAAGTGTCCTCATCACCAACCGAAGTCATAATGGCTCAATCTCATTTAGGCAGTGAACCCAAATGTCACGCCCAAAATGAGGTCGGCCCGCTACAACCCACGGCTGGCCCTCATCCGGCATCCCCTCATATGGTCTCCATATGACCTGCATACACAACATCACATCGCCACATTTTTATAACAGGAAATAAAGATAGAAAGCATCATATTTACATACATACCAGTAAAGGGGGATAGTCTCGGAACTCTCGATGCTGGACCCTCAGCTCGTAGGCATGGGGTGCTCCAGTCACCAGCGATAGCCACCGTCGGGCCAAAGGGAAGGCGGCCTCGTCCCCTGGTTGAGGGGTGACTCGGTCCATCGGCATATAGAGGTGACTCCACACCTGCATTCATTAGCATTTTATCAGTCACATGCATCAATCATAATCATAATTACGTGCATAGTCATGATGAGCATTTAATTAAAAGAAAATTCATACCTGAAGAAAAGGTGAAAAGCCACTGACAGTTGTCTCTCGACCTATCCCCGTAGACAGGTCAGCTATCAGGTGCGCCAGCAGGGCAGCTCCCCACGCATACCTCCCCACTCCCTCCAAGTCCTCAAGAATGCTCAAGAATCTATAGTTAATATCATCTCCCTTCGTCGCCAGTAATAACCTCTCGAGCATCAAAAATAGGAATCTCCTCATATCCATGTCAGCTCTCTCTCTCTCAGCTAGGTCCTGGCAGTAGGTGGCTCGGGGACTCCCAATCATACGCTCTCTGTACTCCTCCAAGGACTCTCCCGACCTCTGTCACGCATCTCCTAACCCCATGGCCCTCGTCAAGTCTGTACGGGCAACCGTCCTACATGGAGGCTCGTACGTTGTGTCTATGCCTAGGAGACGCTGGGCCAGCTCACTGTAGTCTGGGAGGGTTACCCCGCTCACAGCCTCACCATCCACTCTCAGCCCAGTGATCCTAGTGATGTCCTCTAAAGTCAGCACCATATGCCCCCAAGGCATTAGAAATGATCGGCTAGTCCTATCTCATCTCTCTCTCAACACCTGAATAAGGACTAGGTCAGGGCGTACTGGCTCAATGCTAAGGAATGCACCAAAGCCCATCGCCTCTACCCTTGCCCTCTGGAAGTCGGGTAGTCCCTCGTAAGCAGCCACCACCTGGATCCATGAGATGCGAGTCTGTATCAACCCCTGCGGCACAAAAGAACAAGAATATACATCAATGGCCAAACAAATAATAAAAAAAAGAGATTTAATCTTGGCTGAGTTTGTAGCGCCCACACCATCATCTACAGTGCAAATCTGCCCAAAACCCCTTCTGTGGGTTCGTGTGTCTCCGAGTCCTCTTCGCACCAGATGTGGTTTTGTACCATTTTGACTTCGGCACTGGTCATGGCACCCATTCTTCCACGACTGCGCAGATCAGGTGTAATCCAGTCTGCCCAGACTGTGCACCCATCTTGCAGTTCACACCACGCCTGACCTGTTAATTTTTGGACCAAGACGTCTTCATCAAAGTTGTGCCCCTCGACGACGCGAAACCAACCTAGGTCATTTTGTCACATTCTAACTTCTGTGCCGAATGTTCCACCATGGCCATCGCACCCCTGCCCGGCTGCTAACCCAGGAACCTGAGGCTTGCCACTTCTACCCCCATGTCCGGCTCAATGGTCGAATGGCTACCATCTTTTGAGGGTATGTAGACCTACCTGTCTGCTAAACCACCGAGTTGGTCCTGCCTCGTTTTGAGTTCCACAGTGGGTGTACCGGTGACTACACCACAACTATGCAAACCTGTCCTGTAGGACAGAATCGCGTAGGTCCACAACTTCGGTCGACCCCACCTCCAGTGACCCCGGATCGATGTCAGATTTCCAAGAACACTCCAGCACCCCCCAGGCTTCGTCTGAGCACTGACAGCACTCCATTCGGACGTCTGTGCTCGACGTACCATGCAAGACAAGTGACTCCATTACGCAAGATTGTTCACAGACCATCACCTCGGTCTTCCCCTCCCCTTGCTCCCCCCTCATGTGTGAGGGTAGTGAAGGACGGCAACTGAAACTTTGACGGAATGGGGGATTCCATGATCTCCCTAGAAAAGGGAGCGTGGAAGTCGAGGTTGTCCGCGACGAGGCCACGAGTCTTGGCAGCGAGCAGGACGTCGTCCAAGTATTGAAACTTGTCCTCGATCTCATCTATGCGTCGCAGTCGATGGGCCACATCCGGGTTGGAGTGCAGTAGGCTACGCTCCCTTGGTGTGTGCAAGCTGTGTGGTCACCGGGTCTGCGTAGTAGAGGCTTGGGAGGTCTCCCGTACTCGTCGAGAATTCACGATGGTCGGAGCCCCTCTTTTCTGAGGTTGCTCTGATGGAACGCATTGGGGCTCCGCAGTCCTATTCAAGAGATCCTGGCACAGGCCTATCAAGGCCTAGATCTGTCGGTGCATCTCGGCAAGGTCGTCAGTCATGACTTCCTGACGTGGTCGAGTGGAAGATGAGGCCTCTTGTGAACGTCAGGTAAGAACCAAGGCCCCTATTGCCGATGTTGCAGAGACTTTCACGCGGTGCCATGACTTTTCCATCGAAATTTTCACAGACGGAGCCAAAAAGTGTAGAGGTAGAAAACTGGTCTCTAGCTCTCGTACCACACTTTTCTATTTATTTATTGGGGAAGACCTTCGGACATTCGTAGAAGCCTGCAATCCGGCTGCGGTAGGTCCAGTTCTTCAGATCGGGCGAAGTATGGAACGCGATGAAACGGTTCTCGAGCCCCGGCCCGGCCTCTGTGTAGACGGCCATGACCCATTGTCGGCTGGCAGCGTGCCACAACAGCCGCGGGTCGCGACCAGTGTGCTTGTCGACGGGATTGCCATCGAACTCGGTCCACGTCCGACCTTTGTCATTGCTCCAGGCGATGCACTCGCCGCGGCCGGTGCTCGTGTAGGCCAGGACCAGCGGGGGCTGGCCGTCTTTGCCCCAGCCGGATGAATTGGCGGCGTCGACCACGGCGTCGGCCCCCAGGAACACCACGGCCACCCACACCAGGGTCCCGGCGTCCTTGTAGGCGGCCGGCCAGTTGGAGCTCTCGGGCAGCGGGTGGACGAGCTCTAGCTCTTCAATTCTACCCCAGAGGGCATGGACATCTCGGTGACCTCCCTCCAGGACTTTCTCGAGCCGCTCCCCGTTGATCCAGTGCTCCTCCAAAGCTTGCAAGTATTCGCCCTCCTGGGCCCTGGTGGCGACAAGCTCGTTGGGGACCCGAGTGTCGAGGAACTCACGACGGTTCACGTATTTCAGCAGTAATAATATGCGTCGCGACCACTCCTCCAGAGGGCAACCCAGCACTTGTAACACACCGGTCAGCTGCATCGCTATTGCATGCGCCCCTCGGTGCGTGAGAGAGGGGTCAGCAAGTATCATCGAGTGCAGCGCTAGTAGCGTCTGCCGGACCAGTGCGTCTGAGGCGGTGTGGCCGATGGAAGGCATCTCCGAGGGGTTGAACTCTACTGTGCCATCCACGATAGCCCACATTTTCACATCCACCATAGCCGATGAGGAAGGGAGCACCACGGACAGATCGCTGGGGCCTCCGGCTTCAGCATGTAGTCCCCGACCAGCTATTGCCAAGGGAGCTGCTGGAGCTACAGCCGCACCACCAGGTTCCATGATCACCAGGGGCTGCTCCTCCCTTCTCTCAGTCGGAGGAAGTGTGGGAAACGGAGCTGGCTCTAGCACCGTCGCTGAAGGCTTGGCCATTTCTTTCGCTGATGCCCCCTCTTCCCTACAAACCGTGAGCCCGGCTAGCATCTTCCCCAGGAGCCGACCCTCAGGCGTCGCGAGCAGCCGGGGAGGTGGAAGAGGAACCATGAGCTTCAACTCGCTCCCCGACCGCAGAAATGACACTAGGCGCTCCACTTCCGCCGTTGAGAGCAGCTTCGGCTCATCCGTCTCCGCAGGGCCCACTGCCCCTCTCCGCCTTGCGACAGCTTTACGGGCCTTTGCGGTGTGTGCCTCAGGGAGACTCCCCTCTTCCTGAAACACAAAAAGGGGGGGATCAGCCTTATGTCGAGCGAGGCAAGCTACCTGAGCTCCAAAGAGGTATAGAAAGGGTCCTAGAGGCCTCGCTTTACCTCGATCGCCAGAACGATCCTGCCTTCTGGCGCTATCTCCCCCTCCTCCAGGGCCTTGTTGGCGGTGGATGTGGTCTCTGCAGCTACCTCCTGCTGCAGGACCTCGAACAGGGCCGCCAGCTTCCCCAGACCGGCGCCACCGCCCTCGGTTTGCTCTGCCGGTGCATCTGGGATAGGCGCCTCCATGGTTCCCGGTCGGGTTTGCTCCTGCAAATGAACCGTCGAATAAGAAACAGAAGGCTGAAGATTAGCTACAAAAGGAGGACCCCACATGGATGGGCCCACACTTACAGCATCCTCACCCAAAGTCACCTCGTCAAAAGAGTAGTCATAATCTACCTTCTCGCTCGACGAGGACTCGACTGGGATAGGTTCCTCCCCTCTCAGAGGGGAGACTCTCGCTGGGGAGCCGACCGCCTCCTCCTCGCACAGACTGGGAGATGGCGACTTCCCAGATTTCGGCTTCCTCCTCGGGTAGATCAACAGTGGCTCAGGGATCTCCCGAGCCTCTATCTGCTCGGAGAGGGGCGCGAGGGGAGCTGCCAAACAAAGAAAACGTCCGGGTCAGACAAAAGTCCACGAGCTCCAAACGGAAAGTAAAAGAAGATACGTCGGGGCACACCAGGGAAGGGAATTACCATGTTCGGTCTCCGTGGACGGAAGCGGGCTGGGGATGAAGGGGCAACCCCGGGAGCAACGGGTCCTCCCACGTCTGAAGTAGAAGCGGGCGCCGGCTCCTCCGCAGGAACTAAAAAAAATGAGGAGAGGACGATATTATCAAAAGCAAAAAAAATCATGTCCCCCAAGGCGAGAAAGTGTCAGGTGGGACCGACAGAAATAAATAACTAACTACAATAGAGTCCAGTCCAACAGAAAGTACAGTCTAAAGTAGTAAAACGTACCACACGCCATGTGAACACTCGGCCCGGCAAGCTGGCAACTAGGAACCTCCACGCAACACCCTCAAACCTCGAGGAAGAGCCTCCTATCACTGGCTCAGTAGGGATCCCGCGGAGCCCCAACCAAGAAACAATGGCGGCATGAAAAGTAGTAACTACGAAAGCAGGAAAGTAACTATGGTGGCCGGTAAAATCTCGGCTCTACAGCTACTCCTACTGTACCAAAAACACAACCCGATCTCCTGTCGGGGGACAACCAAGTCACGCACCCAACATCCCGATCCCACGGTCGGGGAACAACCAAACACAAACCGCCCTAGTCAAGCTACTAGGAAAATGCCATGATGCCTCAGTCGCGAAAATCTGCCCTCATAGTAGGGCCCAAGCCGAAACTACACAGTCCGGAAACACAATCACGATCTCGCTGTCATGAGTTCCACGCCGCCTAGGAAAAACCCTCAGTGACGCTCACCAGAAACCCTAGACCTCGGCTACGGGAACCCTCTCAAAAATAGCACCAGAAACCCCGTCTCGTAGACGAGAAATGGAAACTCGGGACACGACAACTCATGTCACGTGACGGGAGCACCACCCACTAGAAGATCGACCAGATGCATCCCATGACGTCTTACACCGCGCCACAAGTGTCTAGCTACAACACCCCGAGCGTGAGACTCAGACACACTCAGTAACTAGAGGTACCACAAAATAAGGACTAGCTGAGGTCGCGCTCATCAGCGCGGGTCTGAACCCTCAGCCTCGTGTGCACACTCAGACCATACGCCCTAAGTCTGTCCTCTAGCTGGTAATTCCCCCACCAGCCTAGACTTGGCGGTACGCGGGGGCCCTACGGTAACCAGTCTACTCACCGTCTCTCTCGGGTGTGCTACACCAGTGCTCCCAGTGGGCCGACACATGCGTGCCATGGAAGCTACGACTAGTGGATGGGTCACCAGAAGAACAAACTCTCAAGTCACGAAAAATGACTCCGGAGGTTGACAAGTATAAGGATCACTCCTGGTACAACACCGACTCATGGTGACGTAAGCCGAAAATGCCACACCCCGTGACTCGAATCGGCCAAGAGAGAAACACCGGTTAGACAAACCCTATGAGCCGTCCACCCTGGGCCGCTCAAGGGACACACGGCCAGGAACAGGCCGCTCCAGGGATTGGACGGTCAATGATGGACCGTTCTGCTCCTAGTCCAAACAGAAAACACAACGACTAGCTCTGTGCCGCACAACAGAAGAACGGCTAACCCTTAGCCACTCGTGGGGGATGGACGGTCCATTCCAATCGTTCATCGTCCCAACGGTGCAAAACATGGGCGGCTAGAACCCCGTTGCTCAAGGCATGAGTAGACCCACCCAGGCCGCTCATCCTACCAACGGTACAAGGTGACGAACGGCCAGCCCCTGGCCACTCATGGGGACATGCGGCTAGCCCCTAGCCGCTCACCCCGATGCACTGTGCAACGGTAACAAGGCAACGGTCAAAACCCACAGGATGAACGGTTGGCCTTGGGCCACTCAAGGGTTACACGATCGCTCGACTGGCCGTGTAAGCCCCACTGCGCTCCAAGCTGAAGGGTGGTCAATATTGGGCCACGCATGGGGATAAACGGGCCCTGGTTCGGTCGTTTATCCCTCACCGGGGCGAAAATGGCGAACTCGATGGAATTCGCCATTTCTGGCCCCAAACAAGTCCCATTGAGGGGAAAACAGAAGGAAATCGACCCCCATGTCCCCTAGCATGATTCTACGCCCCTAAAACGCGAAATCGCCTGTGGCCTCTGACGGACCTGCTTCATTGGACTCTGAGTCTGCACCTTTCTACTTGGCGTCATCCCCTTGCTGTCCCTCGCCGCCTACCGTTGGGCGGGCCTTGTCTTCATCTAGAGCACCAGAGGGCTACTGAAGATGTGGGCGAGTGCCCCCGGTTGTAGGGCTGGCATCTTGGCGTAGCTACTTGCCTTTGTCATCTTCAGAAAATCGAGAAAGGAAGGGGCGACAGCGTTGTGCCCACTCTGATTACATAAACCTGAAGGAGGAGGGATTTGGACTCCCTTGACCTCCGGAGGGGGTATCTTATAGGGCTGCTCTCCCCTGAAGATAATATTGTGGTTGGCAGGCGGCAGGCGCCCCCATCTTTGGCCTAACCATGTTGTATGTGTAGTGGTTGCAGCTTCTGCTTGACTTGCCCTGGCAGTGGGTGTAAAGCATATTTCCTCTTCATCTTCCTCATTGGGCAGGTTGAAGAGAGCAAAGAAGGTATTGCAGGAGAGCACCGTTTCCCTCTTGGCCTGATAGGCTCTTCTTTTCTCCTTCTACTTTTTCTTCTTCTCTTTGGCTGGTGCTTGCCCCCAGAACAAGCTATCATCCTTTTCTAGCACTTTGCCAGCCTCTCCTTGTTCCAGCGAGAGCTGCTCCAGTTCTTGCCATGGGACATGGTCCCGTATCAACAAAGGGTTTAGTTTGGGCTGTTCATATTCATCTAGCCCGTTTATGTAGTCCTGTAGCCGCCGGACTTCTGGACTAATTTCTTTAGCCACTGGTAGCGGAGTCTATTTTCTCCGGTTGTGTGTGTGTATTCTGATGACTGCCGGTGGGCTGATCCATGTGGGTGTTGTCACGGGAGGAACGGGTCGTGCTGTGATGCCACGAACATGTGCCCCCGCCTTCGGGCGAGGTGTAGTCTTCTTCTTAGTCTTTGTAGGGACTTGTTGCCATCCCTGTTGCTCTTTAATTGGTATCAGAAAGCAGGCCTCATAAGTATGTTGAGTCCTAACTTCTGTAATTTCTTCATGCAGTGCTTGATATAAGGAAATCATGTTGGCCACAGCTCTTCTTAGAGGCTCTTCATAAGGTTGTGGAGGGTCAACATTGTACTCCCCCAACTCTATTTCTTCTTTCTTTACCATGCCCTCGATGATGTCTTTAAACACATAGCAGTCCTCGATCGGATGCCCCAACATCTGATGATAAGGGCAGAATCTCAAACTGTCCTTTCTTTTCAGGTCCTTCGACCTTTTGGCTCAGGCAGGGTGACCTTATTATACTGGGTAACCTAGTCAAATAGAACTTTGGTCTTCTCCTTTGGAAAAGAATAGGTCTTCTTCATTTTTCCCTTAGTGAGGGACCTTCCTTCTTCTCTTCTGCCTTGGCGGGCTGAGGCGCAATTGCCTTCTTACCCTTATCTCTTGGTTGTTCAAATGCCCTGATGTCAAGGGTATTTGCTTCTTTAGGCGCTTGGCATCAATCTACTGCCTTCGCCTTCTATACGGTGGTAGTGGTTGATGTAGGGGCAGGTCTCACTAGGAAGACTTCTACTTCGGCCACCACATTGTTCAAGTGGTCGAACGACCGTATCTCCATACCAATCATTTTTTCCAATACCTCCCTCCTGAGGTTCTGATGGGGACGTCGAGACGACACACTCTGACGGAGGGCCCAGTAGCACGCCAGCAGATGATCCAGACTAGTTGACAGCTATGTTTTACATTATTCCAGTGTCAGTTCAGTCAAAACAGTTTAATTTAAGTCTATTTGAGTCCTGTAAGTCTTAATGGGCCAGTTAAATAAGGCCCAAAGGGCCATTGTTGAGACTAGCTCGGTTATAGGTCACTAGTAGCTTATATCACAATCCTTGGGCGTGACTTTGCTTCCTATCCCAACTTTCCAAAACTCTCACATTATTGCTCGTCGCCTTCCAAGGGAGTTGACATTCTTTATTGAAGCTTCATCATGGGCTTTGACTTTATCGATGGGGCCGATTCGTTGTACATTGCTATGGAGGGGCAGACATTTTTCTGCCAAGGGGCTGTCCTCCATCCTATCCATCTTTTATTTAACTCCACCCTCGTTTATCATCAATTCTTCATGGGCCACTCCAGGGGTAAGAAGGAGGATCTCATCTTCTCGCCTTTCATATTCTTTACATCTCATGCATTCTGTTGCATCCATGCCTTCATCGCATCCATTCTGTAGCATTTGCATGCATTTACATTCCTTCTTCCCCGGGTTTCCAGACTTGTATCTTCCCTGTCTTCCGGAACCTCCAGATCTTCCGCATTTCCCATCTTATTCATCTTTACCCTCAGGATCTTTGGGTTCCCTTACACTTTCTGGGCATCGCGCCCCCTCTGATCTTCTCTCAAGACATCGTGCCCCTTTCCCACTCTTGCATCTGGACTCTCCGGATTTCTCGCTTATTCTCCCAGGACATCGCGCCCATTTCTATCTTCCCCCTCCAGAACCTCCGGATCTTCCAGGGCACCGTGCCCCTTCCCATCTTATTCCTCTGGAACCTTCAGATCCCTTCTCTTTCTTTCGATTCCTCCTCCTGCTTCTCCAGGGCATCGCACCCTTTATTCTCTTCCTCCTCTTCCATCATCTTTTCCCATACCTCTTTCCGGGGCATCGTGTCCCTCGGTATTTTTCCCCTTTGGAGCCCCCGGATTCTTCTTCCCATCATGATTCTCTTCCTTTGCCTCCGGACCCTCCTTTCTCCATTTACCAATTTCTCCTCATAATTCCTCCTGATCCCGGGTCTAACTTGACTTCTTCCGCATCCACTGTGTTGGGCATCTATCTATTCTCCCACTATTTTTGAGGCTTCAGTCCTCACCCTTCCTTCTGACTCTCCGCTTCTTCTGTAGACCATTCATGTGATTAGGGTCTCTATGCCTTAGCGAGGGAGTTCTAGCCCTCGCCTCTCTTCCTTTTCTTCTTATTCGTCTGAGTCTGGTCTGGGCACCACTCCTTCTTGTTAAGCCACTTCAAACCTTGGCTTCCAATCTTTTTATCTACCACTTGAGGACAAATCCCATCGCCTCCGATAGCTGCTGCTTCAAAAGAGCACAAGGTAACATATTAGTGTAAGTACGCATGATGTCATTGCTCATTACCTCGCACATGATTTTCAAAATGAAGTACTTCTTAACATGATTAAGAATGATAGTCAAGACCTTTATCTTAGATCTTTATCTTTATTGAATTTTAGAAAGAGTCTTTAGGCTTGCTTGTGCAGCACCTTTAGTTATAAGAACCCCACGCTGGGAGTTCAATATTCCCTCCCTACTTGTTAAGGGCAACCCTTAGCTAGGCACTTCACACACACCTCACGGTGTCCTTGGCCGGCCTCCTTTGGGTAAAACACCGTCACTGCTTTGGCCATGCCATGAGTATGCATAAAGTCTTTTTCTCTTCTTTGCTCGGCCAAGTGCAGGGGTAAGAGGTTGACGGGTGAGATGACCAACCTAGGTACTCCCCGATACGAGAGAAGTCACAAATAGGGGCAGTCTTGGCCCAAAATAATATGAATTTTCATAGTAAATCTAGCCAACAAGGGCTGTTATCAAAATCAAATTCATTAAATGTAATTTATGAAATGAAGGCATGTCAAGAGAGGCAAAGTCTCCGCAGAGAAAATCCTGGTCGTATGCATGTCAAGGGTCTAAAAATCAAAGGCACAAAGCCCCGGCGCAACAGACGACTCCTACCGGCCCCAAATGACAACCGATCGACACGAAACTTACGGGAATGGGATCCTGACATCCCAGCGGTCGTTTTGACACTAATTAAGCTAAGAATGGTTGCCATTTTTTGGCGAACCCTTCAAACCCCCAAAACTACGATTTTCACTAAACCGGCCCGATCGAGCACCAAACCGTGCACAGGAGTAGGGAAAACGTGCAGAACGAAGTAGCGATCTGTCTCCCTAACTCCACCGAAGAAACTGAGCGCCGAGGCGACTAAACCGTGTCGAAAATCACAACGCGAACCGAACCATCGACTTTGAATCCACCGTTCGGGATCGCGCCAAAACCGCACCGATCCTCGCTCCACCACGTGTCTCAGTAGCTTCTCGGCGTCGTCACCTCGTCCACGGTCGCCTCCGTCTGCTGCCGAAGCCGAGAGGGTGAGAGAATGAGAGAGAACAGGAGAGAGAGAGAGAGTGAGAGTGCGAGAGTGAGAGGAGAGAGAGGGTGGGGGGTTAATAAAAAGGAAATTAGAAATTTTTCTAATTTCTAAAAATTCATAAATTACGTCAAAAATGCACTAATCTTGAAAAATACGTAAAAATAGCCGAAACGATCCTCGCGAAGAGTACATCGCAACTGTATCGTCCACGAGTCGATGAATTGAGGAATAAACTCACTGTAGGGTTCCGCAGATTATATGGGAGAAAAACACACACGGATTGTAAAACTTAACTAGGGAGCTTCAAAAGCGAACTGAAACTCTCCCAAACGGATCCGAAAGACCTAATAATGATCTGACAAGACGCAATAAAGATCCGTCAAAGATCCAGGGCATTACATCTTCCCCTCCTTTAAGAAATTTCATCCTTGAAATTTAAGGACTAACCAAAGAGAAGTAGGGAAGAACAACCCAAGAAACACAACTACAAAATGACACGAATCACAAGACACAAAGCTCAGAGGAACACAGTCAGACCATAATCATGAGCACACGCTCAAGGCTGAGCACGACACAAGTGAACACAAGTCCAACACCTCCGAAATAGGGCAATGTCGCTTACGTCTCACAAGAAAAAGAGACATGACTGCCACGACAACAGATCACATATAATGAAATGACAGACACGGCAAGCATCTGCTTACACAAGGGAACACAGTCCTCATAGCTGACAGCTCGATCACATCATCGACTTTAGTGTCAAAGGCGATAGGGAACACCTAGCACACAGGACACCAACAACAAATTCACGGAGACAACAACACTTGCAAAAACAACAATAGCAACATGGCAGCACCTACAGGATTCCGGCTCCGTACAGCACACAGAACCACAGAACACAACTGCAAGCAGGGTCACATCAAGGCACGACAGCAGCTGAACACGCGACTATAGGGAACGAGTCATGCTTCAGACAGCTCACCAAGAAAGACCCACGACTACAAGAAACGACAGGAAGAACCATAATCTCAAGGGACGCATCTCAAGGACTACAGGCACGCCTCGAGAGCACAACACCCGAGAGACAATACAGAGGAGTAAAGGGTACTCAATCAGCAAGAAAGCTGACAAATTCCCCAACAATCACAAATGCCGACACCAACATCAGAAAATTACCATCAACAACATGGCAACAGACGACATCAAGGCTCAGGAAGCCAAGACGAAGTTACATCGAGAAGAAGCAATTCCCACAATCAGTGAGAATCTCATAACAATGATCCTCGACCAGTGGGTAACAAGCCCACACGCTTCCACTGTGCACTCTAGCATGTATACAGGCATCATAAAAGGCCTTGGTAATCGCATCTCAGCACACGTTCGGTGCCATCGTAACTCTTCAGAATCGTAATTAACACGCCACGTGGTTTGGTAGGGGTTAATGCGAACTCGAATTTCATGGGTCCAAGTCATAGCAGCTTATTATGGACTTCCAGATTTTCAGAGGGTTAGAGTAGAGGCAATGGGGTTTGGTCCTTTTCTTAGTATAGAGTCTGTCCGCCCCGACCTACCCTTGATCCAGGTCCTTAGAGAGAGGTGGGATATGACTAGCCAGGCATTCCTAATGCCTTGGGGTAATATGGTACCGAGTTTGGAGGATGTTGCCTGGATTACAGGGTTGAGAGTGGATGGGGAGGCTGTCAGTGGAGTGACTCTTCCCGATTACAAGGAGTTGGCCCGTAGACTGTTAGGGCTAGAGACGATAGCTGAGACCACCAAGGAGTGTAGGACCATCTATCGCATAGACCTGACTATAGCTATGGGATTAGGGGATTCTAGGCAGAGACCGAGGGAGTCCTTGGAGCAGTTTGTTCAGAGGTTGATTAGGAAAGCCCGGGTTGCCTACTGCAAGGACCCGTCTCAGAGGGATCAAGTGGACCGAGACTTGAGGAGGTTTCTATTCTTGATGCTCGGGAGGCTGATGCTGGGTACAAAAGGGGACATCATCAACTGCAGATTCTTGGGCATTCTTGAGGATCTAAAGAGCGTTGGGAGGTACGCATGGGGAGCCGCCCTGCTGGCGCACCTGATGGCTAATCTGTCCATGGGGATGGGTCGAGAGACTACTATCAGCGGCTTTTCACCATTTCTTCAGGTATGCATGTCCTTTTATTTATTTAACTGCTCTTGAATATGATTATGCCTATGAATGTTTACTAATGCAATTGATGGATGTAGGTGTGGAGTCACCTATACATGCCGATGGGCCGCGTCGATTCCCGACCTGGAGATGAGGAGTCGTTCCCTCTAGCACGACGGTGGTTACCCCTCGTGATCGGAGCGCCACTCTCCTACGAGCTGAGTGTTCTTTGATGGGAGTTCCGTGACTACCCTGCCTCACTGGTATGCAAGCTAAATATGATGCATTTATTTCCTGCTTTATGAAATATGATGATATGCTTATGAATGATGAATACAGGTGGTTTGGAGGCCCTATGAGGGGATGCCAGATGAGGGCCAGCCTTGGGTTGTAGTGGGTCGACCTCGCTTCAGGCATGAGCTTTGGGTTCATTGCCTGAACGAGATCGAGCCGTTATGGCTTAGACTGGTGATGAGGACCCTCAGCCTACATCAGGAGTGGGTCGAGGTTGGAGAGCCCCGCGAGATTGGCAGGAAGACCCGTGGACGCATGAAGATGACCGACTGGAGGATCCGATTTACATATCAGTATGCCGACTGGCAGCGTAGCGGGACACGGGTTGCTTCACAGGTGGTAGACAGCTCAGAGTACCTCCGACGCTATTGGGAGGTTTACGACGGCCGACCCCAGATGAGGGTCATAGGGGTACATATGAATGCACTTTCCTTTTCCTTTTGTAAATGAAATATGCCTATTATGCAACTAATATGTAATGAATGCAAGATGCACAGGATGTGGCGGCGATGGATATGCAGGTCCATCTTCACAGCTTGGAGGCCCAGCTGGCGACCACACGAGCTGATCTTGAGACCTTGGTGAGTACAAATCCTATTTACAAATGATTTTTTTCTGAATTATTGATGATTAGCCACTAAAAATCTTAATGAATGCAGCGTGCCCAGTAGGGAGCGGTGGCAAGAGGTGCGGGAGGAGCTTCCAGCTCGAGGGGGCTGAGTACGGAGGCCATTGCACTGGAGGAGCAGCTTACGGGAGCAGTTGCTCGGGTGGAGGCGGCAGAGCATGACCTCGCCGCACGGGTAAGTTCAAACTCAAATTCATTTGATTATGCCATTGTGTACTAGGCCAACAACGGCTATTGCAAGCCGCCGCAGCCGAAGAAGATGATTGCCCACCAATGACGGTTGAAGAAGAAGAAGAAAGAAGAATGACGCCGTCGGTTGACGACAATGGATATGAAGATGGATTGGAGTTCGAAGCCGAGGAAGCTACTCCCCAGCAGGTGGAGAGAAGAAGAGTCTCCGTATTTGAGAGACTAACCTTCCCCGATCATGCAAGGAGGAAAGTTCACAGACGGAGGAAGTGCATGCGGCTTTTCACCTACAATACGGCCGGAGTGGCCGATAAATATGGAGGTCTGCCTAAGCACCCCCAAGAATTGGCTCGTTTGGTCGAAAGGCCAGGGCCAAACACCAGGAGAACTAAAGCCGCAAGGGAAATGCTGAAAGCGGTGAAAGGAAAACAAGTATTGTCGGAAGAAGTCACCACCCTCACTACAAATGTGGTGACAGCTGAAGAGGAGGAGGTGTTGCTAAACATCTCATCCGAATGAGCTTCATGGGAGACAGTAGAAGCCATCCCCAGCACAGCAACCATGGACCCATCAATACTGATGCTGCTCCAGAAATATCAGTAGGGGATAGAACTTCAGAAGAAGCAGCTGATGGAGAAGACGGAGCAAGTCTCAGCCTCCAGGCAGCCTAAAATGCAAGCTTAGTCATCGCGGGGAGGCATCAACCTATGTGACTTCCCACCACTATACACCCTGCCCCAGCTGACAAAGCCCGGCCTGGTGACCACCCAGTAGCATCCACCTCAGCCGCTGATGCCGTCAATTCTGCCACAAGTGCACCAGCCACCTCCATTGGTGTGGCCTCCTCCGCAGGTGACCACTTTGGTCACTCCTTACCTGCAGTCGGCACACTTCTACCCAGAGCCGGTCGATCTGACCCCTGTCAATAAGCTGATGGTGGAAAGAATGATTGAGCTAAAGCTCGCCGAGCAAAGTGAAGGCAACTATGCCACATTTGACGCCTATCGGGTGCCATACCCGCCACACCATGTAGCCAAGCAGCTCCCTCCAGGGGTCAGTAAGCCGCCCAAGTTTGACAAGTTCAACGGGAAGGGATCCCCAAAGAAACATGTCACATACTACATGACCGTCATGGGTGACCTAGCCACAGACAAATCATATTTACTGAATTTCTTTGGGTCCTCGCTGACGGGGCTTGCATTTGAATGGTATTCCAGCCTCCCAGCCGAGTCGATCAGTGACTGGCCAGATATGTAGAAGAAATTCAGAGAAAGATTTCATGTCACCCAGAGGGAGGTCACGGTGGTTGAGCTCTACTCGACAAGGCAAAGGACAGATGAAACAGCCCTTGAATACATCAAGAGGTGGAGAAACCTCAGAATGAGATGCAAGCGGCCCCCACATCAGGAGGACGCTGTACAGATTTGTAAACAGAACCTCAGGAGGGAGGTACTGGAAAAGATGATTGGCATGGAAATCCAGTCGTTCGACCGCTTAAACAATGTAGTGGCAGAAGTAGAAGCCTTCTTGGCGAGACCTGCCCCTACGTCAACCACTGCCACCATACAGAAAGCAAAGGCAGCAGAGTGGCCCCAAGCATCTAAAGAAGTAAACACCCTTGACATCTGGGCATTTGAACAACAAAGAGAAAAGGGTAAGAAGGCAGCTGCGCCTCAGCCCGCCAAAGTAGAAGAGAAGAAGGAAGGTCTCTCACTAAGGGACAAAATGAAGAAGGCCTATTCTTTTCGAAAGGAGAAGACCAATGTTCCATTTGACTGGGTTACCCAGTATAATAAGGTCACCCTGCCTGAGCCAAAAAGGCCGGAGGACCTGAAAAGAAAAAACGGTCTAAGATTCTGCCCTTATCATCAGATGATGGGGCTTCTCCCTGAGCATCGACATAGCAGGCAAGAGTATTGTCTGAAGAGTTCACAATCAAATCCTCCACATCAGGCGTCCATCTCGATTTCCAACAGGTTTGTTCTACTTAATTCTACCCAAGGATTTGTGGAAGAACAGCCATCTTTAGCTAGGTTGCGATCAGCCAAGTGTGGAAGAACAACCATCTTTAGGCTACGATCAGCCAAATGCACCCTCTGACAGGCTTGAGACTCCTCGCAGTAGGGGTAGGACATGTCCCAGTGAATCTCCTACTATGGACTTAGTTTCCTCTCAAGGGGCGGTCCTTGCCAGAATCATGATATGGCCCAAACAAAGCATCCTCTGGCATCCGGTGTCGAAGTGCAATTGAGGGCCCCAGTCATTGCTCTTCTGGAACAAGGCACTCAAGATATACCCCAGGGGGTCGATCATGGCTCTCCTAATTGTGAGCAGTGTGAGGAGAGATTTTCTAGCCAAAGGCAACTCATTCTTCACCCTTCTGTTTAGAATGGTGCATGTGTTGGCTGACATATAAATTAGATATGCTAAATGTGCCTTAAGTACACTCACATCAATGCTACCGGTGGTGGATCTATTTCTGATCCATCTAGAGCTGAAAATATATTCATGCCGAGTGCTATTGCTATGGATTCTACCACTGCATCTTGGGCTATTGCTCCGGTGACTAGTGACAAGCAGCATGGAAAAAAGTCTGGACCCCCCCACCAATTACAAGATGTAAAGCAAAATCCATTGCCTCATAGTCCTGCAATGCATCTAGTAATCCATGATTAATTCAGCTTTGATATGGAACATACGGGGAATTGGAAATTCTGAATCCTTGCATGTCATGAGGAAGCATGTGAAGAAGCATAACATCCAGTGTGTTGGGCTGATACAGTTAAGTGCAAGATTGGGTTATTTGATTGCATATATAGATAGCAATGAAGGACTAGACTCCATGATTTGGTTCCTTCGGCAGTCTTATGGGAATTTTACTACTGTCTAGAAGCATCTGCAATTCCTCACCATGAGCTTGGAAACTGATAACGAACTCCATTTTGTTACTATAGTTTATGCATCTTGCGATGCCAACATGCGCAAGGAGCTGTTCAGTAGTTTGATTCATTTTGGTAGCGAAGAGGATGGATCTCATGCTAAGATGTATACCGTCCGATCAAGGGAGATCATGATGGGTAGCCACCTCGAGTTTGATTTCTGCGAGCAGAGAAAGAAAGCAATCAGGGGGCCCGGGGTGGAGATCCCGAGAAAAACTCTCTGATGCTTAAGTCAGCAGTGGTAAGAACTAATGAGGTGAGAAGGAGACAAATGGGGTGATGGGCACGAGATTATTCCTCACTAACGAAGTGGATAAAAGTGGCTTACCTTTTCGAAGGGTTTCCTTGGATTTATATAGTGATTAGTTCTATTTCCAGGGCAACGGAAGAGAGAGAGAGCTTAGGGGGTTTATCCCATAGATGTGGCTGTCCACTGTTTGGGGACGCTTATCCTTCTCTTAATCCCCAGGACTTCCCCCGGTCAGTTATGCCTGGTTGACCCTTTGACATTCCTCGAGCGATAGGAGGTACCGTTACTCGGGGCCTCAAGCCAGAAAGCCTGAAAGCTTTGTGGGCTATGTTGACCCGAGTGACTTGGGCCTCCTAATGAGTGGGCCCCTAAAGGTGGCTATCACTCGTTGGGCTCCGTGGGTTTTACTGTGCCGAATTAGACCACATAGTTTTTTGGGCCGTAAATCTACCCCTCTTCGGGTAGCAATATTAATGCGGCGTGGATTGTCAGAGGGGATTTTAATGCCATTTTATCCTCCTCAGAAAAAATTAGTGGTACCATGGGATTTTTTTAATTTTTTAGATTTTCTATAAATACCCCCTTTTTTCTTTTTCTTTCCACTTCCTCTTTTCTTCTTCTTCTTCTTCTTCTTCTTTCTTCCCAGTGGAGAACTCCACCCTCCCCGACTGTTGCTTCTCTCCCACGATCACGGGCGTAGCTTCCTTCCTCCCCCAGTTGCAGACGGTGGACCGATGGCGACGACGTGGTGATCGTGGCGGCATCATTCTCGTGGCCAGGGGTGTGGATATCGGGGTGTTAGAACGTGATTTCATGATCGACGATGATCCTGCGGCCTTCGAGCTTCCTTGAGGTAGGGGGACAGATCTCTACACTCTTTCCTACTTTTCCCATGATTTCTAGGCCGAGGGGAGGTCGAGAGGGGTTTATTTGAGCCGGGAGGGTAAAAATGCATGTTTGGGGTTTTAATGTCGGATCTCTCGTTTCTCAAAAATTTTGACCAATTTGTAGGTTTAGAATCATGCTAGGAGTGTTGGGGATGGATTTCCCTTTGTTTTCCCATCATCGGGGGATGATCAGGGTGTAGATCGAGTTTTTGGGCTTTCCCACTGGTTTTGCACTCAGGTTGGGGTAGCGGCCCTTCCAGTGACCGCTAGGCCCCATTGGCGGCCCTCAGGAGGCCGCTAGGCGATTTTGAAGTCGGTTGGACCTAGTGGTCTGCCCATGATCGCTAGGCTTGGGTTGTGGCCCCGCGATGGAACGCTACCCTTGGTGTTCCCCCGTTTGTTCCGTGTACCCTCGGGGTGCGTGTTTTAACCGTTGGGAGTCACGTGCAGGCTTGCGATCGGGGCACGACCATTTCCATGCGCCTTACGGTCCGATGAGGACCGTTTGGCTGGGTTAGCGGCCTGGCGATAGACCGCTTAGACCCCTGTGGCTCATTCCCTTGTGGTCACGGCTTGACCGCATGGCTGGTCCTGGCGGTTCCAGGGAGACCGCTAGGCCTGTTTTACGATTTTGGGGTGACCGTCAGGGTGGTGGCAGTCCTGGGTGGACCGTCACTCCACTTCCTTTCAATCGGAGATTTTCATGGGTTGAGTCTTACCTCCAGTGACCTGTCCACTAGTCGTAGCTTTCCTGTGCACGTGGGTGCGGATCCACTTGGGTGTGGTGGAGAGCGTGACCTGGAGAGACGGTTGTTAGGTTGGTTACCATAGGCCCCTCACGCGCGGCCTAAGTCTGGTCTTCGGGGGAAGAACCAGCTAGAGGGCTGACCTAGGGCGCATGGTTTGTGTGTGTACACGTAGTTGGGGGCGTCAGACCCGTACTGATGAGCGCGAACCCAACTAGTCCTTGTTCGTGGTACTTATTGTGTGTCCTAGTTTCCACCTGGGGCGTGTAGAGAGACACTTAGGCATGGTGTAAGACGTCAGGGGACGCATCCGGTCTTGCTTCTAGTAGGTAGAGTTCCTATCTTCTGTCAGGAACGGACTTGTGTTTTGTCAGACCAGGGTTGGTTTGTACGGTCCGGCTAGCTGTAGAGAGCCATTTATTTATTAATGCTTGTTGATTCTGTCGTACTTTCATTAGGTAGCGTTACCTTCTTTGTACGTGCGTACCTTACGGCTTTGTTTCCCTCGTGCGAGGTGGGGGTCTGCGGGATCCCTACCGAGCCTATGAAATGAGGCTCACCCCTATGTTTTTAGGTGAGACGAGTTCGTCGAGGGGCGCATCCGAGGTTCCTCATGGTTCGTTCGGCCAGGGTTAGTCGCCAGTTGCCAGAGCCGGGGTATGCCCTACGTACTTGTACTTTTCTTTCTGTCAATTGTACTTATTTTAGACATGAGATGCAATGGACCTTATATCTTTTAGTGAGCAGTTATTTATTTCCAACTTTATGAAGATTTTGAATCGGTGGACTTTAACAGATTCTACCTAGTCTGTTATTCTATATGGTGCACCTGTTTGAGTCCGTTAATGTCATGGTTGGGTTATGTTTCATTAGTTGAAAGATTATGCCTTGTTTAAATCGTTATTATTCATTGATGGCTAACCTTTTCAATTGAGCAAGATCATGAAATTATCCACTTGCCCGCTTAGGTAAGTCAGGTATTATATCTCGTTCCCTTATCCCTTAATGCATTAACTATAAGTTAGCTGCGCTATATTAGCTCAAGAATCGGCTGGTCATTCATATGCTCCGGGATCTAATGTTCCCCTCAAACAAAAATGATGATGATCTAGTCGCACGTGTTTAATCGTTGGATAGGCCATTGGGTTGGAAAAGCTTGGGGATGATGGTTCTATCTTACACGTCGTGGTTGCAGATGGTGTCCTAACCCTAGTTTCTCTGGTCTAGTAATACTATTCTCGAGTATCTTGTTATTTTTATCTTTCTTCGCATTCGTTTTAATGATTTCCTTTTCTTTAGCCCAGCATGCATCATATGTATTTTTGAGCGTTATTGTGCCTCGTCTGTCCAAGATGCCTCAGTGATGGTGAATAGCTATGTTTGTGATCTTGAGTAAGGAGAATCATTCCATTCTGAATCAGAAGGTTTCCGTCGGTCTACTTGCTCGGTTTGGTTAGCTGAAGATTCCTCTCTGGAGCTTAGTTAATCGTCTCTTTCCTTTCCATTGCTCCGGTCGCTAGCCGTGTTTTCCTTTTCCTTAGCTGTTAGTTCCTCCAGACTGGCGTCATTTGGTCTACCATTTCCTTGGTGATTAGTCTGAAGTTTTCCAGAAGGTTCCTATCACTCGTTGGTTGAGGACGGGTGTCGTTTGCCTTAACGCCCGCTTTTCAGTCCACTCCGCTCCATCTCCGCTTCATCTCCATGTTCCATTTCACTTTCGCTACACCTCCGCTCACTCCCCTGCAAAGAGGACGTTAAGGAGGGGCAGCTGTTGACACCCGTTTTATGACCAATTAGTTGGGTCATCTCCTTACTCATTTTAATGATGATCTGAGTTGTTCACCCTTGTTGAGTCTTCTTGGGCATGTTGAAAGTCTCTTTCATGGGTCATCGCCTTCCTTGATTGGGTCTTATCCTGGTTTTATTGCTAGGCAAGCACTTCCGTTTCATTTATCGCCCTTTTGTGCATAACGCATCCTTCATGGCACGTTATAGTCATATAACGCACCTCACAAAGTCCGTTATAGTCCTCATCTTCCATCTCATCCACCGTCTTTCTCACCGCCTCATCCAGCGTCTCATATAACATCTCTACAATTTAACAGACCTATAACCATCCGTTATTCACATCATATAACACCCTCATCCTAGTCCGTTACCTTCTCTCAGAGTAGAGGCTACCGTCTCACCCACCGTCTCATTCGCCATCTCTCCTTCCGTCTCAATTAGTGTCTTTGCTGTTTAACAGATCTTTGTTCATCTGTCATACCCATCACATAATGCACATACCCTGGTCTGTTATTTACCCCCTAAGGTCGAGTCTACCACCTCCTCCACCGACTACCTTGTCGTCTCAGCCACCGTCTGCCTGGACGTCTTCATGTCCATGATGGATTGTATTCCATCCGTTATATTTTCACTATAACGCCCTTGTTCCTATGCGTTATACTCGCCAGAGTCCCAAGTCTGAACGTTTCGCCTATTGTTCTTATCTTCTATTGGATAAGGTCACATGATGGACTGACGATGGCGCGTTATATTCCCATGGCGGTCTATCGCGGATGCGTTATGCCAAACGGAAGAGTTTTAGCAGAACTGCTCTACTCTGCTACTCCGTGGACCATTCACCGGTTTGTGTCCCAACATTCACATAGGTGTAAACCTTTCTATGAGTTAACCAAATTAGGAACTAAGTTTTGTTGTGATTCTATGTGCCAAAAAACTTTTGAAGGACTGAAGGAGTATCTAGCCAATCCACCCGTCCTAATACCACCTACACCAGGAAAATTGCTAATTCTCTACATCTCAGTCCTGGATGACTCCGTGGGAGCTATTTTGGCACTAGCAAATGAAGAGGGCAACCTATTACTTGTCCAAACTTTTCAACCCCTGTGAGCAGAAGTACATGGCTATAGAGAAAACCTGTGCCGCCCTTGTTTGGGTGGTGCAGAAATTGAAGCACTACTTTCTAGCTCACGAAGTCCATTTGATTGCTCGGATGAACCCTATCAAATTCCTTATGTAAAAATCTGTCCTTACCGATAGGTTAGCACGTTGGCAAAGCTTCCTCTCATAATTTAACATCACCTACATCCAGCAAAAGGCGATTAAAGGCTATGCCATAGCCGAGCATCTCGCCTATCATCCTCTTCCCAAATTCGACCCTGTCCAAGCAGTGTTTCCAGATGAGGAACTAATGTCCATCAACCAATCAGATGATCACATGTGGGCATTATATTTTGATGGAGCACTGAATTTTCAAGGGAGAGGAATCGGCATTGTCCTCTTGTCGCCTGAAGGTGTTACCATCCCATTGGCATCGCAGCTCGCATTCCTAGTTACCAACAACATAGTTGGATATGAGGCTCTTCTAGCTGGCCTGGAAGCTGCCCATTCTTTTTGTATCACCGAATTGCGAATTGTAGGTGATAGTCAACTCATTCTCCGCCAAGTGCTCACCAAATACCGCACCCGCGATTCCAAGCTCAAGCCTTACCAAGAACTCACTGCTGCGTTTGCCAAACTATTCACCAAACTGATCTTTGTCCATGTCCCTCGCGACCAAAATATTCTAGCCGATGCCCTCGCCTCATTGGCATCATCCTTAAAGTTCCCTATGGGTAGATGGTTTGAGTCCATGTCCATCTACATGCATCACGCCCCTGTTGTCCATGACGCTTCCTATATAAGGATCAAGGAAAAAGTAGCAATGAAGGTCCAAGAGGGAGAAATCTGTGAGAAGAGGGAAATCATGCTGGTAGAATCGGAAGAAGAACTGACCGACAAGGAAAAGCCATAGTTTTATGAGATTGCTAAGTACTGCCAAGATCAGTCCTACCCTGAAGAGGCTACATCAGAAGATAAGAGAGCCATAAGGAGAGTGGCCCAAAGATACATGTTGGTTGGAGGAGTGCTATACAAGAGAAGCATCACTGGTGTTCTTCTAAGATGTCTTGATGACGATGAGGTTTGGAAGTGTATTGAGGAAGCACACTATGGTGTGTGCGGTGGCCATGTAAACAGCCAAATGCTTGCTAAGAAGATCCTTCGACAAGACTTTTACTGGCCCACCATGGAAGAGGATTGTGTTGTCTATGTCCGTAGGTGTGTCAAATGTCAACGTCACGCTGACAAGATTCACTCACAATCTTCCACACTTCATCCAATATCTTCCCTATGGCCTTTCTCCATGTGGGCTTTCGATATCATTGGTCCCCTTGGTGATCCTAACTCCCTCACTAAGTAAAAATCATTCATCCTTACTGCAACGGAGTACTTCACCAAATGGTCCAAAGCTGAAGCTTACGTGGAGGTCAAAACGTCAACAGTCTGCAAGTTCATCATGAAGAACATCATCGCCAGGTTCGACATCCCAAGAACTATCATCACCGACAATGGGCCGCAATTCATTTCTCAGGATCTTCAGGACCTCTGCAAAAGGTATAAAATTACATTGCATCATTCATCACCTTATTGTGGTTTGATCTTGAGCTTGAGATTTACATCCACCCCTTACTCAACTGAGTAAGGATTCCGCTGCCAAATAGCTTGAAACGGCCGATCCACAACTTTGGGGATAAAATCCCTACAACCCGATGAGCTTTACAGCTTGCTGTCTGAGATTCACACCTCGCCTTCTGAGCACCACAACTTGCTTTGCTAATACACAACTTACAAAGAGTTTAAAAGAGAAAAACTAAGAAACGGGAAAACAATGACAGAATAGATAATGTTGCTCCACTGGAGCGGTCTAACTCTGGATCTGATCTAGACGTCAATACAGAGCTAAATCCCTCGATCTCACTTCTCTCTCTCAGACCTACACAATGACACTCTATTTTTCTCCTTTCAGTAATTGGCTCCTTCACTTCTTCAGACCCTTCTCACTCTCTTGCTCTCTTTTCTCCTCTTTTTCTAATCTACTCTCTGATCTTCTTCTTGTCTATTCTGCCTTGATTTCGAGCACTGGAGAGCTTTTTAAAGAGGGCAAGTCCTGGGGTCCCATGAGCCCACCAATTGGGCGTATGGAAAGTGCATTCTCACGCATTTTGAGAGTCCACGTGTTAGGAGCATACAGTACGATGATCCACGTGGTAAATTTTTTAGAACAGCTTCCCGCCTTGGGTCACATGTCACTCATCAGCTTCACTTAAGTCCCATGTGCGGTCAACCCTCATGTAACCCAAGTGTTCGAACGAGAATCTGGGTTATCAAAATAGAAAGAGTATTAGTCATAAAGCAAATGATAAGCTTAAGCACAATTTCAATTCTAAGTGTTTCAATTAGATTTTAGCCATGTCAAAAGAATACACACATCTGCAGATGCATCAATGCATAAGTGAGATGCATTAGCCTGTAAAACTAACCAATGTAATTTGTCTGAATAGAAGTATCAACCTCTAATTGTAACACAGGTAGATCCCAATGAATGTGTACCGACCTATTTTTATAATGAGTACATAAGGTGTATCAATCTTGATAGAGATGACTTCTAGTGCACCGACCTAATGCTGTAAAGGCTAATAGACTTGATCGACCTTCCAAAACATGCATCGACCTTAGCTACAGTTGCTAGGTTACTAGCATCGACCTTTCTCCAACCGCCTGGTTGCAAGCATCAACCTGTGTACAAGGTGCATCGACCTTATAGCACGAGTTGTGAAGAAGGTACATGAGGTGCATCGACCTGATAGTGTGTACTATATAGAATGTGCATCGACCTGACTATGCATTCTGCGTATAAAGTGCATCGACCTTTTAGATGAACAATGCATATGTGCATCAACCTTCTAGCCTCAGCGACATGTGTGCATCGACCTTCTTGGTCTATAACACATATGTGCATCGACCTTCTAAAGTCCGCAACATATGTGCATCGACCATCCTGGTCAGTAACACATATGTGCATCGACCTTCTAGAATCAATGACATATACAAGCATCGACCAAATAGTTCAGGGTAGTGAAGGATGGATCGACCTTATAACTCAACAGAAATACATATGCACTGACCTTCTAGGCTAAGTGTTGACATGTGCACTGACCTGCCTATCTCAATGTGTGAATGTGCATCGACCTTTTATTGCACCCTAATGAACATACATCGACCTGTAAATGACTAGAGACTCAATCTGACTTAAGAGATACTACAAGATGTTAAATGACTGTTACTACATCAAAACACAGACTATTGCCAGCATCAAAACCCATCATCAAATCCAGAGGAGACATAACATTCTCCCCCATTTTGATGATGGCAGCACACCTAAACTTTTGATGGCAGCCCATGTTGTAGCAGACAGTCAGAGACTCTATCCCTTAGCCAGTAGTGTTATCTTGTGGACCATGTAAATTGTAAAATATTAGTTTAATTTTCTGCTTACTATGTAATTATTTTAATTTCTGTAATTATTTATGACACTTGTGTAGTCTCCACACCATCCTTTTAACCCTTCTGAGTCTTCGGGCTTGTGGGTGGCGGTACAAGTCTCGGGTTATCGGGCCTTCCCGGTAATCGGATTCTCGGGTTTGGTATCAGAGCGCGGTTGTGAGACTATACAAGAATTATAAGTAATTGTAGTGGTTCACTAGTCCACAGTAATGATGTACAGTTGACGCTGGCATCGGGCACCGTGTGTTTTTGCTGACCTTGTCGTTTCTATGTTTTCTGTCTTTTGCTTCAGGAGCGAGCATGGCGCCGAGGCGGAGGACTCGCTCTCAGCAGGGACAGTCGGCATAGGTTCAGGAGATCTAGCAGGAGGATCACCAGGCGCAGGAGGAGCAGAGCAGAGTGCCACCAGCGGCCACCGAGGCAGTGGATACTGCGTGGGTTTCGGGGGCTGAGGATTTCTTTCGTGGCATGTACCAACTTATGTCGTAGCAGTTCAGCGGAGAGGCTGGTGAGGGCTCGTCGACCAGGGGTGGGCCACGCCGTGCAGAGAGGGATTTCATGTAGTTCCATTCACCTTACTATGACAGCCAGCCAGACCCTGATTTGGCTCGGCGATGGCTCGACGAGATGGAGCGGGTGTTCAGTTCCATGCGATATACTACGGAGGATAGAGTGATGTTGGCTTGCAACTAATTACAGGACACGGCTCGAGAGTTGTGGGCTTCCGAGTGGAAGACGTCTTTTCAGTCTCGCCCCCTTGAGCAGATCTTGTGGAGCAACTTTATCAGTGCTTTCGAGCGTGCTTACTACCCAGAGTACGTTGCTACGCAGAGGATGCGTCAATTTCTGGAGCTGGTACAGGGTGGCAAGTCCGTGTTGCAGTACAGGGCCCGATTTGTTGCACTAGGTCACTATGCACCTCACATCATAGAGCATGAGAGGGTGAAGACCGAGCAGTTCGTCCAGGGCTTGAGGCAGGAGCTGAGGCACCATTTGATCACGAGCGCTGCCTTTGATTTGGAGACGACTTCTCGTATAGCGACGTCTTTGGAGCTGGATATGCAGAGGACACGAGGACCGATTAGCTAGGGGCAGTCCTTGTTAGGCCGCAGCCACCAGATGACTACCCAGTAGCAGAGCATGTTCCAGCTTCCTTCTGGCAGTTCGGGAGCTTCGACTCCAGCGGCTTCAGCGGCGGGTTCTGCATCTTTCGGCGCCAAGATCAAGAGGTTCTTCGAGAAGGGTTTCTGAAAGAAGAAGAAGGAGGGCCGAGAGCAGCAGCAGGCTTCTTTGGGCAGTGTTCAGCAGCCGGCACCTTTGCAGCGGCAGGGGTCAGTTGGTGGTTCTCGTGCAGGGTGTCCCCGTTGTGGCGAGTCACATCCAGGTAGGCAGTGTTCGGCGTCGGTGATCTGTTTCAGATGTGACCAGTCGGGTCAGATGGCACGTGACTATCCGCAGTGGCCACGTCAGCCACCCCAGTTTCCTCAGGAGCAGCAGTTTCAGCAGTAGGGGCAGTATCCGCCACTACCACGGTCAGCGAGTGTGGGCAGGTAGAGAGCTCGAGGCCAAGTTTCCCATATGACCAGGGCAGTGGCAGAGTCGTCGCAGCTTATGGAAGGTACTGTTATGATTTTGGGTTGCGCAGCACGAGTTTTGTTTGATTCGGGTGCGTCGCACTCATTTATTTCAGAGGATTTTGCGCGGAGTGTTGAGGACCCGGTCTCCCAGATGTCTTGTGATTTGATGGTGGAGTTATCGTCTGGTGACTTCATGGTCACTCCATTTTACTTCGAGCTAGTTCGTCATGTTTCTTCAGAGGGACATGACTTATGACACGGTGTAATGGGTTTTTAGGGTACAACCTGCTCGGTTGCCTTAAGATAATCCAAGGCTAGCGGAGACTTTTGGAGGTCTCTAAGATGAATTGCTAGTCCAAAGGAACAGAATGTCCAACGGAGAGCTCGATCACCTCGGAGAGTTAAGGGGTATATGATCGAATCAAAATAGGGACCTCATCTACGGAATGGGATGAGAGTGCCAAGCGGTGCCCCACGATGGGGTTGGAAACTCAAAAAATCAGTCAATTAGAAGCAAATAGCGTCCTGTATGGCAGGCGCTATATCAAATAGCGTCTGTCATGACAGGCGTAATTTAACATCTTTATTTTTCATTTAATACAAATGATGTTCTTCCAGGAAGGCACTCATTTTCAATTTCTGTAATTTGATTTACAGTTTACAGAGAATAAATTTAAAGGCATGGATAATATTTTCAAGAATGTAAACAGATTAACGTCCACATGTTCAGGCGTTATTAAGAATTAACGTTCTACTAAGTAGGCGCAGTTTAAATTTTTGTTTCAGGAAATATATACGTTGTGTTGATTAAACATTCAGATATTCCAAGATTTTTAGCGTCCTGTTTCTCAGGCGCGTACAACAATCTGCGGCTAACAGATCAAGCGTTGTTTCTGTTTCATGCACATTTATTAAATATCTATTATTTCTGCAAACCATTTATGTAAAGGCAGGTATTAGCGTCCTGACCATCAGGCGCTGATAACAAATAGCGTTACATGTGATGGGCGCTTATTCTTAGAATACAAAAAATGCAGGCAAGATTCAAGAACTAATAGCGTCCTCTTTGGGAGGCACTATTTCAAATAGCGGCCGTGACTGTGGACGCTAATCACTTAATACAAGAACTAAAGAACGATGATTATAGGGTTAATGACATAATGGGCATGCATACATTTATCGGTTTTACTTATTTTTAATACTGGTTGGGTCATGGGGTAGAGAAAACCTACCTTTTGGTCGATCGAATGGGGATGAACAGTTGAAGGGTTCTTCAGAAAATGATACGTTATTTTGAACAGAGTATGCAGTAGGAGGAAGATGGTGCCTTGATCAGTAATCAGTGAGGAGAGGAAGGATAACTCTTGGCTTTTTACTCACGTTCATAGCTAACGGGATGGAGAGGAAGAAGCCTTCCACGTCTGCTTAGCAGGAGGAAGAATAGGATGAAGGGGAAGAAGTCACGCCCAGGAAGAAGAGGATGAAGCCTTTCCTCACGTTTACAACAACCGAAAGAAGAACGACAGGGACGTGCAAGCAGAGGAAGAGGATGACAGTGTTCGGCAATGGTTGAACGGTGAACGGTACACTAGCAGGAGGAAGAGGATGCCGCAGCAAAGAGGGAGCAACGGCAGGAAGAAGGTCGCTCGATGGAAAAGGAAGAAATGAAGGTTCGACGTAGGCATGTTTTTATAACCATGCAGGGTTCTGGAGAGTTCAGTCGCATAGACATCGAAGGTTTGGGATTATTAAAATGGCAGGATTTTAAACTTACCGTGTATCACTTTTCCTCCTTCCCGATTAGCAGCCGCTAACCATATTTTGTTCATAACCCTAATCCTAACACCTTGCCTACCCGATTAAGCATGGGTTTCCATGTGGTTATCTGATGGGTTGCACGTGCATGGTTTGACTTTGCGATATGAGGGCTCACGCGGGTTTGATATAAATATTGTGAGACTTTTGGCATCCAGACCATAGGGTGCCAATCAGAATTAACGTCCACCATAGAGGGCACAATTTTTTTTAAATGTTCAGATTTGTAATAAATAGCGTCCGTTTTGTCGGGTGATGCTTCCCTGTAAATCACAGGGGGCCGTTTCATCCTCCAGGGATGGCGGATAATTTGCAACCGGTCAGGTGGACCATCGCAAGCCCCTCCCTCAAAAAAAGAGGCCTCCTCCTCGGGAGCGCGCCGGTAGCCTCCGGAGATCGAGGCTTTTGAGGGACATCGAGGCAGCATACAGGAGCGCCCCTGCAGCCCCTCGACCCAGCGATAACTAGAGCTGTCCCTCTGGCTGTGAGACTTTGAGAGGCATTTCGCAGAGCAAGTGCGTGCCCTCCGCGCCTTGCAGAAGATCTCTACCATGGAGGATGAGGAGCAATCCCCATTCTCCGACCATGTCTTAAAGGCAGAGATCTCCCACAGGATCTCACTTCTGACCATCAAGTCATATGACGGCCAGGGAGACCCGGTCGACCATTACGATAGTTTCGACGCCCTTATGACTCTCCACAGTGCGTCCGACGCCATCAAGTGCTAAGCACTCGTGACCACTCTGGTCCAAGGCGTTCAAGCTTGGTTCAGAGCCCTCGCCCCGGTCAGCATCCGTGACTTCAAGCAATTTGGGTGAATATTCAAGGAGAGCTTCACCGACAGCGGTCCTCCCAGGTAGGTAATGGGGCTATTGGCTCTCAAATAGGAACAGGGGGAGAAGCTCCGGGCCTACGTTAACCGATTTAAATCGGAGGCCCTGCGAATCCCCCGTTTGGATGTGGCCTCGGCCATAATCGTGCTGGCCGGGGGCACCCGCGATGAGAAACTCTGGCGCGAACTCGTCCTCCACCCTCCCACCTCCTTTGCCGAGCTAGTGACCCTGGCTCTATGCCACGCCGAGTGCGAAGAAGTCCTCACCACCTATCGCAGCACGACGGACTCGGGTCGGGAGGGGGACAAGAAGCGATCACCCGAGCAAGACTCGGGCCAAGGAAAGCGGCAGAACCGAGACAGGGACCACAAAGAACCTTCTTGGAAGTATGAGTGGTATACCCCTTTGACCACTCCTGTCTACAAAATTTATGAAAACATCAAAGGCTTGGGCCTCCTCCGACAACCCAAGCCTATGAAGGCAAAGCATCACAACCGCCGCAAACATTGCCTATTCCACAGTGACCACGAACATCACACCGGTGAATGCCACCAGCTCTAGGATGAGATCGAGCGTCTTATCCGATAGGGGCACTTGTCCGGGTACATGTCCGGGCAAAAGGAGGACCGTGGCGCCCCCGAGGAAATCGACAATCTCCCTCACAGGGTCCACATCAACGTCATCACTGGAGGAGCAGCATCAGGAGGAGACAGCAGTCGAGGAAGGAAGCGTCATGTTGAGCGGGCGAGCCGGGCCTCTGAGCCCCCCAAAGCCCCACAGGCGAGCAAACAGTAGGCCCTGGTATTCTCCGACCAGGACCTGGAAGGGTTAACAACCCCGCATGACGACGCCCTAGTTGTATCGGCTACTATAAACCATTGTAACGTAGACAGGATATTAGTCGACAATGATAGTGCCCCTGATGTACTTTCTTATGATTATTTCCTCAAGATGGGTGAGAATCCATCTAGACTCTGGCCGATCCGAACCCTGCTTTGTGGGTTCAACGGCCAGGCAACTTATCCCGAGGGAACCCTCAGCCATCCGGTCACCATCGACACAGCACCCAAAACTATCACGATTATGGTGGACTTTATTATGATTAAAGGGATGACGACTTATAACACCATCTTCCGTCGAGGCCTCCTCAGTCGAACGAAGGCGGTGCCATCTACCTATCACCAATAAATGAAGTTCCCCACCCAAAATGGCGGGGGGGAGGTCTGGGGTAACCCGGCTATGGCCAGAAGGTGTTATATAATCTCGGTCGAAGCCATACCCTTGGGAGGGCCACCTTAGCCCTGCTGGCACTCTACCAGCTAGGGTCTTGATCCACTACCTCCACTCGGCATCGTCGAGTCACCCGGGTTCGTGTGTGAGCGACAGTGGATCGGCCACTTTCAAGGACCTCGCTCTTTGGTTGAACGTGTTTGCGTGATAGGTCCGAGGACCCTTGTCTAAGTGCTGCATTTCTCCCTAGTGATGTCACATCAGAGATTTTTTGCCGACGATTCCATCTAGCACTTTCTTGCCTTTTGGGACAAGATCTTTGATATGGGTTTCTTCTTCTAGTCCTTGTGGAGGAGCCAGTACCTGCTTCTGCTCTGGACGTGGGCAAAGCCATCGCACCTGGGGTCACCCCCTCCATAGAAGAGACAATCTCCGGCCGCCCCCGGCTGCAGAGACGGAACAGGGTAACTCCTTCCACTGGTGCGGCTAACTTTTTCATTCGTTGGGAGCCCGAAGACTTTCTTCTAACCCAAACGCTCCTTCATTTGCCAGCTCCCCTCGCACCCCTCCTCGAGTGGATACAAGCCCGGAAAGTCCCCGAGCCGACGAAAGCATATACGAGGAGGAGGCTGAAATCTGGGAAGTCACCATCGCCCAGTCCGCACGTGGAGGAGGCGGTCGGTTCCCAAGCGAGAGTCTCTTCTCCGACAAGGGAGGAGCCTACCCCGACCTAGTCTTCCTCGGGCGAGAAGGTAGGTTATGACTACTCTTCTGACGAAGTGGCTTCGGGCAAGGATTTTGTAAGTGTGAGCCTATTCACATGGGGCCCCCCTTGCACCCAGCTTTCGATCCTTTATCTCTTATCATTGGGTTAACTTTCAGGAGCAGATCCAGCCAGAGATCGTGGAGGCGCCCATCCCAGACGTACCCATAGAACAATCCGGGGAAGGTGATGCCGGCCTGGGGAAATTGGCAGCCTTGTTTGAGGTCTTGTGGCAAGAAGCAGTCGTGGAGACCGCAACGCTGACCGGTGAGGCCCTCGAGGAAGGGGAAATAGCACCGGAAGGCACCATAGTCCTGGTGACTGAGGTAAACGCGGGACCTCCAGCAACCTTCTTTACATTTTCTCGAGATTCGAGGTAGCGTGCCTCGATCGATGGAAGGCTAACCCCATTCTCTATGTTTCAGGAGGAAGCAAGGCCCCCAGAGGCACGCGCCACTAAAACTCACAAGGCCGTCACAAAGTGGAGGGAGGTAGCAGGCCCTATGGAGGTAGATGAGCCGTAGCTACTCTCGGGGTCAGAGGTGGAGCGCTTGGTGTCATTCTTGCAGTCGGGGAATAGACTGAAACTTATGGTTCCCCTTCCGCCTCCCCGACCGCTCATGACACCAGAGGAGGGCCAACTTTTGGGGAAGAAGCTCACTAGCCTCACGATTTACGGGGAGGAGGGAGCATCAAAGGGAGAGGTGGCCAGTCCTTCAGCAGTGGCATCTGATTCAGCTCCGCTTCCCACCCTTCCTCCGACCGAGAGCAGGGTGGAGCAGCCCCTCGCGATGGTAGAGCCAGGTGGTTCAGTTGCAGCTCTACCGGCTCCTTTGGCAATGACAAGCCGGGAGTCGTCTGTCGGGGTCGGGCGCCCAAGCGACCTGGCCGTTAGTCTCCCGTCCTCCTCGGGCACGGTGGACATGGATCTGTGGGTGGCCGTGGAAAACTTGGTCAAGTTCAACCCTCCAGCCGTGCCCTCCATTGGCCACGTCACCTCGGATGCGCCGGTCCGATAGATGCTGCTGGTCTTGCGGTCGATGATCTTCGCCGACCCTTCCCTTACATACCGGGGGGTACACACCATGGTGGCGCAGCTGACCGGGGCACTGCAGATGCTGGGCTGCCCTCTGGAGGACACACACAAGTAACCACAAAGCGAGTGACTAGCTGGGGTCACGCCCGTCGACGCGTGTCCAACTGCCCCCAACCACGTGTGCACACACAGACTGCACGCACTAGGTCTGGCCTCTAACTGGTTTTCCACTCAGTCAGACTCTGGCTGCTACATGTGGGGCCCAACGGGAACCAGTCTAAAAATCATTCTTAGGGTAGCCCCTCCACCACTCCCTGGGGGGCCAGTACACGTGTACCGAAGGCTACGACTAGTGGAGTGTCTCTGAAGGAGTAGACTCTCAAGCTACGAAAAGTAACATCTAAACCTAATGAAGTATAGGAACAGTCCCACGTACCAGCACCATCGCACGGTGACCACAATCAGAGAAGAAACGGGACTACAAACCACCCAGTGCAGTCCAGAGCCTGGCGGTCCTACCCAGAAGCGCCACATGCTCTGACGGTCTACCACTGGGCCGTCACAGCGGTCTGATGGCCCAACATAGGGTCATCAGGCCAATGGTGCAAAACTCACTGTGACGCGCCAACCCTGGTGCATCATAGTCCCTGACGCACCTAACCCAGTTCGTCAGGAGACGAGTAGAAACAAGTTGTGACACGCACCGCTCGGGGCATCACTATCTCTGACGGACCACCTTTGGTGCGTCAGAAGATAGGATGAAATCAGCTGTGATGCACACCCGTCAGGGCGTCACAGCCTCTAACGGTCCTACATAGGATTGTTAGGGTGATGGGCAACGTCAGCTCTGATGCTCCTTCATTGGGGATCACAAGGCTCTGACGCCCCACCCTGGGTGCGTCAAAGCCCTTAACCCCCTAATGGTCAGAAACTCAATGGTCGGATGCCAACAGTTGGATCGTCACTCTGACGGTCTAACCTAGGCACGTCACACGCCCTGGCGGTCTATCGTGGGACCGTCAGGCCCACGAGCCACCTAGTTGAAAAAATAGTGTCTTCTGACGCACCCACCATGGGGCGTCATAGTCTGTGATGCACCCACCCTAGGGCGTCACAAGCTGTGACGGTCACTGGAAGGACCGTCACGCTGTTCTGATGGCAAACCGGTAGAAAATGACCCAAAATACCAACCACATCCCCATACCTCCATGGGAGAGGGGGAAAACAAGGGGGAAGCCCCCTGGGGACCCCTAGCATGCTTCTAGGCCATCAAAACGTGGAATCACGGCTTAAATCCATAGATCGGTTGAACTCTCCCCAAATCATAAAAAATCTTAACCTGACATGGAAACCCATCTCTCGGCCTCCTCTCGGCTAGAAATCGCGGGAGAGGAACGTGGAGAGCTAGGGAACGTCACCCTACCTCAATCTCGCCTCGAGGCGCGCCAGATCGTCCACAAATCGCGAAGAACGTTTTTAGAACCCTCGTCCCTTCACGATCTCTCACAAGCTTTACGCCGCCACGATCGCCTCACCGTTGTCGTCGTCACCACATCGTCGCCCCGCGTTGTCTGTAGCCGGAGGGGACGCCGCTAGCTCTCCAGACGAAGAGGAGGAAGAGAGAGGCGCTCACGTTAGGGAGGAAGAAGGAAAGAGGAAGAAGAAGAAAAGGTGAAAAGATTAAAGAAATGTCCCTATTTATAGAAAATCTAAAAATTTAAAAAATATCAAAAAATAGAAAATCACGTTTCTGCGATCCTCGGAACGCACCGATCGTAAAGGTACCACTCACGCCCAGGTGAACGACTCGGTTCGCCTATAGCGGAGTTCCGCAAGATTTGCCGAAAATCGGGTCGGGAATCGAAAAAACGCGAGGAAAAAGTCGCGGAACGCCTTCGAGCCTCCGCAACAGCTCCGGATCATGCCGATCCGATCACGAAAAATGTTTGACACGCACATTCGGACACAACGGAGCCAGATGCTCTGAGAAAACAGATCCGAGACCCGAAAATAAGGATTCGAAAGGTCTGGGATATTACAGCCCTCTCCCCTTAAAGAAATTTCATCCTCGAAATTGAGAACAAACCTACGGGGAAAAAAGAGGAAGACTCACTCAAACAGGTACGGGGACTACTGACGCATCTCGTCCTCATGCTCTCAAGAAGCCTCACCACCAGAGTGCCACTGCTACACCACCTTAACCAAGGGGATGACCTTATTCCACAGGTGCTGCTCTCGCCTATCCTCAATGTGGACGGGAACTCTGGGAGAGAAAGATCTGGAGTCACCTCGGGCCAAACAGAATCCTCAAGCACATGAGAGTCATCGGGCATATACTTCCACAACATCGAGACGTGGAACACGTCATGCACCGACGCCAACTCAGGGGGTAACTGCAACTGATAAGCTACCTCACCGATGCGCTCAACGATGGGAAAGGGACCAACATAGCGGGGACTCAGCTTCCCACACCGCCCAAAGCGCATCACCCCCTTCATCGGAGAAACTCTCAAGAACACACGATCGCCAACAGCGAAAGTGAGAGACTGTCGCCTACGGTCAGCATAACTCTTTTGCCGACTCTGGGCTGCCAACATGTTCTGACGATCCAGGTGCATGACATTCACACATTGCTACACCAACTCCGGTCCCATCAAAATATGCTCACCAACCTCAAACCAATCAAGCGGAGTCTGACACTGACGCCCATATAATGCCTCATAAGGAGCCATGCCGATGCTCGAATGATAGCCATTGTTGTAGGCAAACTCCACCAACGGTAGGTGGTGACACCAACTCTCCTGCCACTCCAGGCAACATGACCTCAACATGTCCTCCAAAGTCTAGATGGTTCTCTCTGACTGACCATCTGACTGAGGATGATACACCGAGCTAAAAGCTAACTCGGTGCCTAGAGCCCTCTGGAAACTCCTCCAGAAGTTGGATGTGAAATGCGGATCCCAATCCGACACGATCAAAATGGGAATCCCACGTAGGGGAATGATCTGCTCCACATACAAACGTTCCAGCTTTGGCACACTCTAGCTGATCTTGATCGGCAACAACCGAGCCATCTTCGTCAACCGATCCACAAGCAACCAAATGCTATCATGTCCACTCAGAGTCCTCGGCAATTCCACTACAAAATCAGTGGTCACGTGGTCCCATTTTCACGCGGGAACCTCCAAGGGCTGAAGCACACCTCCTGGTTGTTGATGCTCTGCCTTCACCTGCTGATAGGTCAGGCACCTGGCCACAAACTTGACAACATCTCTCTTCATGCCAGGCCACCAGAACTGTCTCTGCAAGTTTCGATACCTTCGTCACACCTGGGTGTACGGTGTACCTGCTCCCATGAGCCTCACGCAACACCGCATGATGAACCTGCTCCTCGACTGGGATGTACAGCCTACCACGAAAACACACCGCCCCGTCCTCGCTAGGCACCACATCAGACAAAGCCAAAATCTGGGTCCACATGCTGAGCCTCTGTCACCTGACGGCGGATAGCGGGGGTGACAGTCAGACTTGCGAGCACTGCTAACCCTGGCTCTTAGGGAATCTTGAGCCTGAAGGACACTTCGGGCACTTGTTCCCAGAGCCTCCACTTCCTCAACATCAAGGCATTGACCACGACCTTTCGACTCAAGGGATCGGCAACGACATTCATCCTGCCCGGCTGATAAGACAGGGTGAAGTCATAATCCTTCATATACTCCATCCAATGTCACTGTTTGAGGTTCAGGTCCTTCTGAGTGAACACATACCTCAAACTCTGATGGTCAGTGAACACCTTGAACTTCTCATTGTACAGATAATGCCTCCAGATCTTTAACGCGAAGATCACAGCTGCCAACTCCAGGTCATGGGTAGGGTAGTTCTCCTCATGGGGCTTTAGCTGCCGCTAAGCATACGCCACCACTCTACCATGCTGCATCAACACAGCACCCAATCCGACCCTGGAAGCATTTGTACACACCACAAAGCCTCCCGGTCCAGAAGGCAACATCAATACCGGAGCTGAGGTGAGCAGTCTCTTCAGCTCCATGAAGCTACGCTCACACTCATCAGTCCAGACGAAAGGCACATCCTTCCATGTAAGTCTGGTCATCGGGGCCGCAATGCGAGAGAAATCTTGGATAAACTTTCGATAATATCCAGCAAGCCCCAAGAAACTCCGGATCTCGGTCACAGACCTCGGCCTCGGCCACTGTATTACTGCCTCGGCCTTGGTGGGGTCCACGAAAATGCCATCACCAGATATCACGTGCCCCAAAAAGTGCACCTCACGAAGCCAGAACTCGCACTTTCTGAGCTTCGCATACAACTGGTGATCTCGCAATGTCTGCAGCACCACACCCAAATGGTACGCGTGCTCCTCGACAGACCACGAATAAACAAGGATGTCGTCCACAAACACGACCACGAACTGGTCCAAATAGGGACGGAACACCCTCTGCATCAAGTCCATGAAGGCTGCGGGGGCACGAGCCTCTACTCGATCGTCTTCAGGCATCTGGGAATTAATTAATCCCGCAAAGGTATAGAATTGTTCTTCCTAAGTGGGTTCCCTCCGATTCGTTTTTAATTTTGATCGCCAGCAACGATCCACTTCTTAGGGTTTCATTGTTTTCGCTGCATCTCTGATCGAAACCTAACACTGGAGGCCTCGAAGTTGGTTGTAGAGGATTGCTCTTGGCCAAGAGCTGTGTTTGGTTGTGCGAGAGGCCTTGGTTGCTATGCATTGGTTTCTATGTCGTACCGAGTGGTGTTAGCAGAGTTGAGATCAGGGAGCTCAGCGGCGAAAAGGATCGGATCGAATGAGCACTGTGCCGATCCACTCTGTGAATTGTATCGAGTGGCTCAAGGTGAGTCACTTAGCGATCGGTGTTGAGGCAGGTTGTGGTCAATGGCACTTGTGTGTGTGCTCAGAGTTGCGCTTGTGTATTGACTGACCTCAGTTGGTGCGATTGTTTCAGGAGTGGATCTGAGGATTGCGAGGTGTTGGTATCGGTAGTGAGATCTTGCTTGGTTGCCACGTCAAGTAGTCGAGAAGTCACTGAGAATGTTAAGTGCCCAGTTGAGATGTGGTTCATTACGCCAATTGTTTGGCAGGCACGATGCTCGAGACCGATTAAGAGCTGTGGCGATTTTGGATAGAGTGCTTGACTATGACAAGACTCGAGGAAGTTTGGAGTAGAGTGCATCTGGTGGTGTCGCTATCTGGATTGTCGGGTTCCCTTGGCTCAGAGGGAGCTGTGTAAGGGAACCTGGCGTGCGTAGGCGCTGGGCATTGGTTTATGTCAGATAGCCGTCCCGATAGAGCTATGGTATTGGTTGTGTAGTCGGACGGTTGTAATATAGAATCGTGATCTTCTTGATGAAAGAATCCCCCGAAGTGTGGCCTGAGTTGAGAACCCTCCTTTGGAAAGGAACGTGGGGTGTGGTGCCCGAAATGTTGCGGCTGAGGAGTTCAAGGTTCGCGTGGGTGACCTCGTCATCCTTTCTCCTCTCGAGAAGTTGATTTTGGCCAGATGATCAGAGAGGATCTTGATGATGCAAGAGGATTTGATTGGTGACCCCTGCTACGGAGCAGGTGTGGTCAGTGACCCGGGACTTCGGATCGTTATATGAATGGTGGTTGTCGGAAGGTTTTTCCTACAGCCAGTGCCAGATCGATGAGTTGGCCATGGCGTGCCATGAGAGTTGGATTGTGGAGTCCCAGGTGGTTGTTGTATTGTGTCCCGTGAGTGGTAGCGGTGGCCGATAAGGCGTTGATTTTCGACTGATGTGATCAGCGAGCCATGAGGTGTTCGTCTCTGAATCGCGTGCCATTGTGCCGTGTGGTTGGTCGTGTGCATTCCCGAAGGTTTCTGTCAGGTTTGTTCTTCCTCCGTGAATTCGATGCATGTCCTAAATTTCAAGGATGAAATTTCTGTAAGGAGGGGAGGACTGTAATGTCCCAGATTTTTGATTCGTGTCTCCTCAAGTTACGGATCGTGTCCGAGTGAGTTTCGGACATTCATACCGGATTATCGTACCCATTGGTGGTGTGTTTGTGAATTTCCTTGAGTTCGTGGCGCTGTGAGGAGCAGCATGATATTTTCGAACTCCGGTTGTATTTTCGGGGTCTTTTTCAGAGTTATTGCAAATTTTCAAAAAATATGTAATAAATAAAAATTTTATTTTTATAAAACCCTCCCCACCCCTCTCTCGTCTCTCACTCTCGCCCTCTCTCCCTCTTACTCCCGTTCCCTTTCTCTCTCTCCAACGGTCTCCCCTCCCCCTCTCTTCTCTCCGACAGCCGACGGGGAGAATCAATGACGAGGTGGCGGGTGACGGTGCGAGGAGGAGAATGTCCTAAAAGAAAAAGCTGTGGATTTCTTCCAAAAACACTTTAGTTCCTCTAATCATTATATAAAGACCGAAGTGTTAGAGACTATTCCACCCCTCGTTTCAGATGAAGATAACATTGCCATTACAGCAATTCCAGATGCAGAGGAAATTAAATTAGCTATTCACACTCTTTCTCCAGACAGTGCACTTGGCCCTGATGGATATACGGGGAAGTTTTTCACATATTGCTGGGATATTATTTCATATGATGTTGTTACAGCTGTGCAAGGTTTTTTCAAAGGAATGCCCCTGCCACAAGGTACAACCTCATCTTTGATTGCTCTTATTCCAAAAGTGGTATCCCCAACATCCTTTGCTAACATGAGGCCAATAAGTTTATGCAACTTTTCGTACAAAATCATCTCCAGAATTATTAGTAACAGGCTGGTGTCCATCCTTCCAAAGATTATTTCTAAAAATCAAGGTGCCTTCTTCCAAGGCAGGAATATTATGGACACAATCTCATTAGCCTCAGAGATGATGCAAGATATTGGCAGGAAGGTTAGAGAAAACAACATCATGTTAAAGCTAGACATGGCCAAAGCCTATGATAGGCTGGAGTGGGATTTTTTACTTGAGGTCATGAAACCTTTCGATTTTTCAAATAGGTTCTGCTCTCTTATTGCAATGATGATTAGCAATTGTTGGTTCTCTATTATTTTCAATGGCTCTCCAACAGGATACTTCAAATCTACCCGAGGGGTCAGACAAGGGGATCCTCTAGCCCCTACCCTTTTTGTAATTGCACAGGAGGCATTAAGTCATGGTATCTCCAATCTATTCCACAGTGGGCAGATTCAGCATTTTCATGTGCCTCGAGGTTGTCAACAAATTTCACACTTACTCTATGCAGATGATACTTTGATATGTGTTAATGGTATGGCCAAGAACATCAGGAAATTGTTGTCTTTCATCAGAATTTATGAAATGTCATCGGGTCAGAAGGTGAATACAAACAAAAGTAGCTTCATCATATCTCAGAAGGCAGCTCCTGCAACCATCAGAAGATTAACAAAGATAACTGGTTTTCAGCACAAAACGAGACTTAATTCATATCTTGGTGTTCCCATCTTTGAAGGCAGGAAAAGGGTATCCCATTACAAGTATCTGTTGGACAAAATATGTTCAAGGTTGGAAAGCTGGCAATCTAAATATCTGTCGCAAGCAGGCAGAAGATGTTTAATCAACTTTTTTCTACAATCCATTCCTTTATATACAGCCAGTGCCTCATGCTTGCCTTCTACCCTCATTGACATAATTAACAGAATGTGTGCTAATTTCTTTTGGAGCCAAAAGGATGGTCCTAAGCGCCATTGGGTGTCATGGACCAATATCACAAAACTGATTGAGGAGGGTGGCCTTCGAATTAGGAGTCTACATCACTTTCAAATAGCAATGGTGGCTAAACAGATATGGGGAATTCTTCATGGTTCCTCCCTCTGGTCCAAATATGCAACATCTAAGTTCATTAAAGGCCATCTTAGTACTATTGACAAGCCATTTCCTGCTGGTGTTCGAAAGGAAATTTATTGCAAAGCTAGGCATTTAGTTCTTTCCAATACCCGATGGATTCCTATGGATGGGAAGTCAATCGATTTTCTGAAGGACAATTGGTGTGGTTCTATGTTGGAGCCTCAAGGTAACAGCCTCAAAGCAACCCTTAGGGAAGCTATTCTAAATCCTAGCCATGCAGTGTGGTCGGTTATTCTGGATCATCTCTCTAAAATAGTGAACTCCATCCAGTTTCATCAAAGACTAGATCAGTGTGTTTGGGCAGCAACTGCTGATGGGAATTTTTTTTTTCCCTCTTCTTCCTCCTCTCTTCTTCTTCCTCCCGTGAGAAGCACGCCCCCCTTTCTCTCTCCTCTCCCGACGGTGAACGTGACAGTGCTTCCCTCCGGCTGCAGACGGCGTGCGGGCGACGGTGCGGCGACGGCGGTGGCGGCGAGGCGATCACGACGGTGTGTGGCTCGTGAGATTTCGTGAAGGAATGAGGGTTTCAAAGCATTCTTCATCGATCGACATCGATCCAACGTGTTTCGGGCGACCCCGAGGTAGGGTGACGAATCCCTAGCTCCGTAGTTTCCTTCCCCGCGATTTTTAGGCTGAGGTGAGGCCGAGAGAGGGTAGTTTGAGCTAGGGGTGAGAAATTCATGCTTTGGAATTTTGAGCACCGATCTAGTGATTCTTTGCGTTAATCGATGGTTTGAGGGCACCATTGGGTGCCTAGGATCATGGGGACAAGCTTCCCCTTTGTTCCCCCCTCAACCGGGGTGGTTTGGGGGTGGAAATGAGGTTTTCCTGCGAGGTTCGCCATTCTCAGGTCGGCAGGATGTAAACGGTCCTAACAGAGACTGTTTACACCCCTACATGGCCTAGAGATTGACAGTTTTCAGACCATGGAGCATCAATGGGGTACACGGTCCATCGTTCGACCGTGTCACCCTTGGAAGGCTTATAGTCTGACCATGTATCTCGTGGAGCCAGTGTGATTCCCGAGGCATTTCTGACCGTTGCATACTGTTGGGTCCATGCGGTCACGAGTTGGCCATTTGGTCCTTTGCACGGCCCCAAATCGGACCGTTTACATATTGTGCCGATTGGGTGACTGAACGGCCCAAGGTGGACCGTCTAGTCCCTCGAGCGGCCTATCGATCGACCGCTTCTCTTCTGAACGGCCTCAGTGTGGCCGTTTGTATCCCCGTTCTGTGCTGATGTTAGGCGGATCCACGGGGGACCGTTCAATATCTCCCATGGTCGAGGTGAGACCGTGTGTGTCTACACGGTCCAGAGCAATCGTGTAGCTTCTCATTCTGCCCAGAGCCTGAGCGGTCCCTGGGAGGCCGTTCATTCTTTGGAGCAGTCCATTGATGGACCATGTATACGTTACACGGCCCATTCTGGACCGTTTATGCCTATTTTTAGGCGGTTCGTTGGTGACCGTGCCAGACCATCAAATGGTCTGTTCAAAACCGTTTGAGGCCTGAGGCGGTCCATCGATCATCCATTTACCCAGGGACGGCCCAAGGTGGCCCGTTTATTGTAGTTTGTCTAACCGGTGATTCTTCTCTTGCCGATTTGAGTTTCGGGTGAGTGGACCTTGACTCACGTGCCGACCCGTGGTCTGACGGATGTTGGGCATCATGTGGGGGCCATGTGTTAGGGTGCCGTAGGGTCCCGAGAGGTGTGTTCTCGGCTTGTGTCACCATGAGTCGGTGTCGGTACGAGGAGCGGTCCTTGTACTTTGTCTGGTTCAGGCATTATTTTCATTGATTAGAGAGTCTACTTCTTCAGCGACCCTCCACTAGTCGTAGCCTTTTGACACGCGTGTGGTCCCACCAGGGAGTGGTGGCGAGGCTACCTGAGAGAGAAGACTTTAGGCTGGTTGCCTTGGGCCTCCTACTGTGGCGGCTCGAGTCTGGGCTGGGAGGAAGAACCAGCTAGAGGGCCTGACGTAGCACAGTCAATCAGTGTGTGCACACGTGGTCGGAGACTTCTAACGCGTGCTGACGAGCACGACCCCGACTAGACCCTTATCAGTGTTACTTGTGTGTGTGTCTAAGTTTCCACCTGGGGCGAGTAGGGAGACACTGCGGCACGGTGTAAGTCGTCAAGGGACGCGTCCGGCTGTGCTTCTAGTGGGAGGTACTCCCATAAAGGCTTGGCCCCTTAACTCGTTATCAAGGACAGCTCAAAACAAACACCTGCTTATTGAGCAAGGGGCCAAGTCAGAGCAGAAATTCTAACTTGTTGGTTTAAGTGATGTGTGCAGGGATTTGAGAGAGCAAGAAAGAGGCAGAGAACGAAGAACCAAGTATTTTATTCTATTCTAAAATAGAGAGTTTACATCAAGTTCCACCCTCTCTCTCTGCATTATTCGTCTCGTAGCTCTCCGGGCGAGAAGCGCTAAAAAGTGTCGTCAAACCACGAGAAGTGGTATTCCTACCACTCTATATTCCCCTTTCCGTCTCCACACCTCGTTGTGGATGTGTGGGGGCACCAAAGAAGCTACTAACACGAAAGCCACGCTCTCGTGCCCTGTGGTAGCTTTCCTCACCATCCTTCAGCCACTACTCAGTGAGACCGAGACTGGTCCGGAGTTCAAATAATTGGGCCTCCAGGGCCCTCCTCTCTTCTTTCTCGGCTAATCTCTTGGCCCTGTCACTTTCTCTATCCCTTTCCTTCTCGGCCCGTTCTCTCTCCCTGTCTTCCCTTTCTAGTTGGAGGGTGATCCTCAACTCTATGGCATCATGAGAAGAGTCATTATCTGGACGACGTCGCAGTTCCTCTAGCTCTGCTATCCTGGCTTCCCCCTACGTGGCACGGGCCAGTGCCTCTTCCAATTCCTCCGCCTGCCATGTCTGCCATCTCAGATATATGGTAAGGCATCAATAAAGAAAATTTCATGGTGATACCCTCACCTGCGTGGAAAGCATTCCCTCTATCTCCACGGCTCGCTGCGTGGCACGAGCAAGTTGCTTGTGGAGCAAATCTAATTCTAAAGTAGGGATCCATAAACTAGAGGTAACACCGTCTGCCCCTATTGTCGACGAGACTGCATCGAGCTAGGCACGCTGCAACATACACGAGGTGACATTGAAGGCTTAGCGTCAGGAATCTCAAGTCATTACTGGGAACATGAACATGTGTATACACTCTTACCAATGAACTCAGAGCTGCACGGGTGTTAGTCAACTGTTGCTCCGTATCTGCCAAGCGAGCTCGTAAGTTCGCTATCATGGTGTCATGGGCATCTTACAGCCATGGCTCATGAGTTAACAAAAAAAATATAAAAAATAACATAAAAAATTGTAAAAGATAAAAGATAAAAAATGGTGCTTTTATTTCACCTCCACAAGCCCCCCAAGCTGGAGCCGCTCTGCATACATCGCCCTGTAAAGGCGTAAGTAATCCTCGCTGTCTTGCGCATGGGATTTCATGAGTGTGCCACCCCACTATCAGTCTTCATACTGTTCGGGGAAGCGCACCCGCCAATCAACGCAGGTTGCTGGCCTGCATGTCTTCTTCCCGACGTGAGGCAGTGCTATCCACCAATTCCTGGACAAGCCCTAGGGTCCTCATGGCCAGAAGTAGCCGAAGTGGCTAAATTTCATTCAGACAATGGAGCCAGAGGTCCCGTCCAAACTGGGCACGGCTTGTTATAACCCACAGCTGGTCAGCGTCAACCATGCCCGAATAAGACCTCTAGTTCACCAATGTTCGGTTACACATATCTCCTTAGCTGGTAAAAAAAATAAAAAAAGAATAAAAATCCTACCATCGTTGCAGGGAACTCTTGCAGCTCACATCTTAACACCATTGGTTGGTAGGATAGAGGTGTTGTACTCATGATGGGTTGCCACCGTCTAGCTAACGGCACCATCACTGGTCATCAATGCCGAGCTCTCCCCATCGGGAGGAAATAATAGCTCCATAGCTGTGTCATCATGTGTCATTGGCATCAAAACAAAAATATAAAAAAGAGAGAGAGAGAAAAGAGAAATATGCAAGTCAAGTCTGCAAGGAGGTCGACAAGCTGAAAGATGTCGACTTTGTAGCTGAAAATCAATATACCACATGGCTAGCAAACATTGTTCCTGTCAAGAAAAAAAATGGCCAGACCTGAATAAAGCCTGTCCGAAGGATGATTTTTTGGCACCAATCACTGAAGTGATGATCGACGCCACCACCGGCCATGAGGCCTTGTCGTTCAGGGACGGGTCATCCGGATACAATTAGATCTGGATAGCAGAGCATGACAGAATTCACATAGCCTTTTGGTCGCCTAAAGGGATTTTCCATTACAAGCGGATGCCCTTCGGCCTCAAGAATGCTGGCGCCACCTACCAGAGGGCGATGATGAAAATATTCGATGAGCTACTTTACAGCAAGGTCGAGTGCTACATTGACGACTTGGTCGTCAAAACAAAGAAGAGGGAGGACCATCTTGCTGACCTGAGAATTATATTTGAAAGGCTGTGCGTGCATGAACTAAAGATGAACTTGATGAAGTGCGCCTTCGGCGTCTCCAATGGGAAATTCCTGGGCTTCATCTTCAGATATCGGGGAATTGAAATAGACCCCACAAAAATCAAGGCCATTCAGGAGCTGCCACCTCCAACGAACCAGACAGAATTACGGTCATTGCAAGGCTGGCTAGCCTACGTTCGTAGGTTTATCTTCAACCTGTCAGGGCGGTGCCAGCCGTTCCACAAGCTAATGATGAAGAATGCCCCATTCCAATGGAGCGAAGAATGCCAGAAAGCTTTTGATCAACTTAAAGAATATTTGAAGACCCCACCAGTCCTGGGGGCACCTGTCAAAGGGTGGCCACTGATCCTGTACATAGCTGCCACTGAATGTTCCCTGGGGGCAATGCTGGCCCAAAATAATAAAGAAGGAAAAGAACAAGCTCTATACTACCTCAGCAGAAGGTTGGTCGGGGTCGAAGCAAAATACACGCCTATTGAAAGAGTTTGTCTCGCGCTGGTGTTTGCAGCCAAGAAAATGAGACACTACATGTTATCGCATAAAGTCAAGCTGATATCCAAGGCTGACCCGGTCAAATATATACTCTCCCTGCCAGTCTTGAAAGAGCGACTGGGTAAATGGGCTGTCATTCTCATGGAGTTTGACATTTCTTATGTGCCACAAAAGGCCAGGCCATTACAGATTTCTTTATAGCACACCTGGTGCCTGAAAATTTCCCTCTGGTCACAGAGCTCCCCGAGGATGAAACTTTAGAGGTGGGCCAGATTTAGCAAGTCACTTGGCAGCTATATTTCGACGGTGCGTCGAGAACAGAAACACCCATATCGGGGCAAACAAGAATAAGAGCAAGGGCGGGTGTTGTCCTTAAATCCCCCGAAGGAGAGGTGTTGTGCACCTCTTGCTTGATCAACAAAGCCTTCACAAACAATGAAGCAGAATATGAAGCCTTGATTATCGGTCTCCAGCTAGCTCTCCAACTGGATATCTGCATGCTGCAAGTGTTTGGGAATTCAATGCTTATTGTTAGACAAATTCAAGGACAATTTGAAGTCCAAAAAGCCGAATTGCTACCTTACCACGCCAAGGCAAAATAGCTCATGGAGAAGTTTTACCTGGTCAAAGTAAACCACATCAGTCGAGGTCAGAATGCACAAGCCGATGCATTAGCAAAATTAGCAAGCTCATTGGTAGTCCCGCCTGATGGGTCGCTCAACATACGGGTGATCAACAGACAACAAGTCCCCAGTATGATAGAAGAAGACACAGGTGGAGAAGAACCTGAAGTAGCAACTGCAGAAATGATCAGCTTATCCGACTGGCGTGAGCCCCTCATGAAATGGTTTAAATACCAGCAGCTGCCCAAGCAAAGAGCATATACTGTCCAAATAATTTCAGTGACATTTTTAAAGAACATAAATTGGATATCATGATGGAAGAAAGAATAAGGTAAAGACAAAAATGTCTACCCATTAGTTTCAAAGATCCTAACCACATGGCCCCCATTTCCCTTGAAGTTACAAGTTGATGAAAAATCTGAGAGGACACAGTGAAGGATTCACCTAAAGGTACAAATGTCAGATGCTAAAAATAATGGAAAGAGAAAACATGTCACATGTATGCTGAAAGAAAATGCCATGGATAGAAGCTACTCTGCAAGCCTCTGACAAGGCCAGCATAGTTTATATACAAAGGATGAACAGGCCAAATGGAGTGCTTTGGGCCTACTTGAGCTTCAACATGCATTGTACATCCTCTATCTGATTGTCACAAACTTATTTGTTCCATGTTTGGCCCAATGACTCTTCAAGTCAATTGGATTAGCGAGGTTATATCCTTCACCTACAAGCTTCTCCAACACCTTCTTAAATGCCCCGTGGCTCATCTTGCGCCCTGCTATCCGTGCACCCCGCTTCTTTGTACTCATTGGAAGTGGGTAAACAGACATGTTTGTAGTGCAGCATGCTGACTGCCACCCACCGATGCCCCACCTGTAGCACTGTTGAGGAGTGCCAGTGCAGGAGCAGACTGGTGTAGGAAGCTGTGAGATATCCAAATCAATTCCATTGATGACCACCCCAGCACTCCTCTGTACCCCTTTGGCACGCAATACAGAAGAGTTGCTATCATTATTCATCCCATCCTTCTGCATAGGGGCTTTCTTTGGTTTCTTTGGCTTCGGCACCTTGTTCGGGTTTATTTCCTGTGTCCTTTTCTTCCTGGGAGCACCGACCTTTTTGACACTACCAGAATCATTTGCGACTGGAGGGTTGTCATTCTTGGGTGCTGGATCAGGCTGCACCAGCATCTGAAGGGTGTACGGGTTGCTTTGGGCGTGGGCATCATGGGGAATGGCATAGTTAGGATTCATGGCCAGTCCATGGAGCATCTTATTGTTATCACGATGGTGATACATCCAACTCTCCCGCAGGTACTCCATGTGGACAGAGGGCTCCTGCACGGTGCAGTCGCGCTGGAGAAGCGGCGCCCCGTTGTGGAGGACGGGCTTCAGGTCCCTCTCGCCAGCTGCCGACATGAGCTGCAGGCTCAATCCTCCCTTCATCTGGGGCTGTTCATAGTATCCTCCCCAGTGCCGCATGCCCAACCCGCCATTGTCGTCCATGTGAGGATACCACTAAGAAAGCTTCTGAAGATACAGAAAGGACCGGGGGGAAATGGAACTGTGCAGGTGACCCCAAGATGTGATGTTTCTGCCGACCCTGTTCAGCCCATGTACCGCACTTCGTCCTCTTCCAAACTCTACTGCAACAGGAACACGGTTGAGATCAGCGTGTTAGGCGCAGAAACAAAAAAAATAACGGAATCACAGAGCGGAAACAGAAAAGATCAAGAGAGGAAACAGCCAATTTAAAGAAGAAACACAACAAGCCAACAAACTACGAGAAAAATAGATCGGGAACGAACTACGAGGACGCAGCCAGCCCACAAGAAGCAGGAAACTGTGCAATGTGTCCCCAAGATGTTATCTTTCTGCCGATTCCGTTCAGCCCATCAAGAGCATTCTTTCCTCTTCCACACGCGCCTGAAAGGCGACCCATCGTTGTTGTCGAAACCATGGGGGCGGAAACAGAACAAATAAAGAGAAGAAACAGCAAATATCAAAGAAGACAGAAGGAACACAAGGAATCAAACAGCAAGAAATAGAAAGAGAGAGATCTGAAACAAGCCCTCGAGTGAGAATACAGATCCGGAGGACAACAGAAGCGTTGTGCTCTTTCCGAGGATCGTTTAGACTATTTTTTCATATTTTTTTGAATTAGTGAAATTTTGGGAGAAAAATTAGATTTTTCAAAAATTAAGAAAATTCTTAATTTCTTTTCTTTTTAACCTTTCTCTCTCCTTCCTCTCTCCTCACCATCGTTCACTCTCTCCCTCTCGTTCTCTTTCCTCTCTTCTCCTCTCTCCGCGGGGCGTGCGACTGTGGCGAGATGGGTGAGGTAGGAACGTCATGGAGTGATCATGGAGCGTGCTGACGTGGAGGATGGAGCGTGGTGTTGGCACGATCCCTCGGTGGATTCAAAGCCGGCGTGGTTTGATTGTTGTGTCATTTTCCATGCGGTTTAGTCGCTTCGGTGTGTGAGAACTTCAATGGAGGTAGGGAGATGGATCACCTGCTTCTCTTCTGCGCTCCCTCGTGATTTAGAGCCTAACGGTGCGTGTATGAGTGGGTTTTGTCATGTTTGGGTGAAAGCATGCTTCGGGGGGTGTGAGATGAGTTCGCCTTTCCCGGTGACAGTTTCTTGCTAGATTAGTATCATTGGAACCTGTGGCATGTTAGCATTCCATTTCCACCAGTTTCATCGTAATTGGTTGTCATTTGGGACCGGTACGAGCCCGAAAACCCAAGTGATTCGTTTTGGGTCGATTCGGTGGAATCGCCCATTACTTGCCATTTATACGTCAATTTGACCCCTTCCGAACTGTGGAAGGCTTATATCACCATTAGGATTGTTTCTCCTTCGTTTTAGGGTGAACGGGGCGTGGAAAGGCCAGGTTTTAGCCAATCCTCTGTTTTTCCCATCGTAACACCTTAGCGGTCCTTTCAGAGACCGTTTTCGTTTCTCACGCTGTCCAATATGCCATCGTTTGTCTTATGTCAGTTCAGGTCTTCGCGGTCATGCGATGGACCATTTTCCCTAGCTAGCGGCCCATTGTTAGATCGTTAAGCCCTATCAAGCGGCCCATTAGGTGACTTCTAGATGGTATTGATTAGTCGACTTGGCTAAGCGGTCTTACGATAGACCGTATGGCTTGCTTTAGCGGCCCATTAGTAGACCACTAAGCATCGTTGAATTTGGTCAATGGTTTTAGGTCGGTTCGGGCAAGCGGTCTAGCTTCGACGGTTTGTAGTCGTTAGCGGCCCTTTTATAGACCGCTAAGCACCATTTGACTTCGGTCAATGTTTCATAGTTGGTTCGAGTTTTGTCCTTAGCAGCCCATTAGTAGACCGCTAAGTTCTGTAGCGGCTCTATTATAGAACGTTTTTGGTGGTTTGACTGGTTAATTCAGTTTGAGGGTTGACTGTGTCTAGTGGCCGTTTATATGACCGCTACAGTCACCTTGTGGCCCTATTTATGACCGCCAAGTGTCTGTGTTCTCTGTGTGAAGTTAGCTGCCCTTTAGCTGACCGCTTGGCTTACCTAGTGGTCAAGCGATCGACCGCTTATGCCCAGAGTGCTATTTTCCCGATGTTTTGGCTTCCAATTGTCTTGGCTTGACCTTGTGGTTTTCCCGTTGTCTCGTGAATTTCTTTGATGTCCTATGAGGGCTATGACCATGTTATAAGGTAGCCAAGAGTGCGTTATATCGATTAGTGTTCTGTACTGGTTCAGAGTTGTTATTGGTTTCTGGTCAACCCGATAAGATCCAGTGGTTGACATGTGACCTCGTGAATGTCTCAAAAATCTTGTACAGATTGAGACATGGTTTTGGATGCCTTGAGGTGTAATTTTACCTCAGTTTACGTGTCCAGGTGCTTTGAGGGTCTTTATGATCCCTTAGATCTTCGTGATTTATGTTATGCGGATGTGTAGATCTGGTGATCTAATGCCGTTTCTGTCTAATTTTTCGTAAATATTTGTACATGATTAACCATGTATGTTTGATTTAATCTCTATCTGAAAGCTTGAATTGTCTTTCAATAAAATTCATTCACATATGAACACATTAGATTATGCAATAATGGTTTCTTTTTGTTTTACGTGATTACACATTTCTGACAAATTTTGTAGATACTGACCAAGAAAGACCGGTGTCTAAGGCTAGAGGTTAACATGTAAACGGCTAAGTGGGTGTTGTACCTAGATAATTTCCCAGCAAAATATCGAGAAATAAGGGTTCAAAAATTTTCCCGAACACCTTTAAAGCGTGGGCTAACCAGACCCTCCTATGGCTCCTCGGGCCCAGCCAAGGGCCCCAACTAGCTAGCTGTGACCCACGGTAATATCACCAATCGATTGGGGCCACCCCCGATCACTCAGTTTGCGGGTTTACCCACGTTCTACACAGCCACCCGGGCCAACCTGAGGGCGCCCTGACAACAGGCCATGACACATGGCACCCAGCAATGAGGCCGGGATCTACCCCCAAGATGCCTCCAGCTAGCCTTCTAAAGTCAAAGGAAGACTTATCTTGGTCAACTACAAGCTTTAGAATCTTATAGCACCCATATGCGACCCATACACGCGTGTCGGGAATTTTCCCGAACATCTTGCGGGTGTGCATACCCTAGCCATTCTACAACAAGTCGAGAGCCAACCCGTGGCTCCAGCACACCAGCCCTATCCTATGACAACCCTCCAGTAAGTGGGGGCCACCCCTGACCCTCAGACATGCAGTGACAAGATGTTTATTTTCAGCTCCCGAGGTGACCCGGGGCTGCCCACAAATCCACTGTACCACGTGACATACGGCATGAAGACCAGGCCCACATGCCTGGAAGGCTCTCTCTCGACTGCTGTGAGCCCCTACCCCCATCCCAAGGCCAAATCCATGGCCTGTCGATCACTCACCCAAGCCGATCGACAACTCAAGGTGTGTTGGGAATTTCCCTAAACACCTTGTGAGCAGCGGCGACAACACTATGGTGACAAGCCCGTAGAATAAAACTAACTATCAACATGAAATATAGTCAAATAGAATTGTAGCACTTATGTGACCAGGTTCTCTCAGGCTCACCGCTATCACATGAACGATATGAAAAATATAGATAATCAAACCACAAACACACAAATGTGAGATAGATTTTTAAGTGGTTCGGGACCGTAACGGGCTCCCTGCATCCACCCCTCACCGAATCAGTGAGGATCCACTCACTTTGAAATGAAGCGCACAGAGATTCTATTCCAAACACACGGAGACATCGTCTCCTACACGATCCACCATGGATCAAAGACACACACACACTCGTTGCTACACCCGCAACACAAAATACCTCAACCGTGCGCAGATGGTTTATCACACACAGAGTCAAAGTATGAAAAACAAAAATATGATCAATACAAGCTAAAAGGCTGAATGTAAATCATTGGAATATCAGTAGAAGGGTTAAAGAAATAGATCCCCATTTGTAGAAAGGACTGTAGATGATCTTCTTTGATGCTCAGGTTGGAGGGAAGCTGGATGTTGTCGATGTGTGTGTCAATGCATTCCTCTCTTCAGTCCACTTCTCTTTATCTTCTATCATGATCTCCAGAAATGCAAGGATGTAGATGATATCAATAGATCTTCCTCAGCTCCTCTCCTTCTTTCCTTTCTTCTCCTGCAAGATAGATAGATTGTTAGCACATTAGGGTTCTCAATGTCAAATTCGGAGCTCATGTTCAAATATATAGAAGAGTGGCCAAAACACCATAAAATCCTCCTAAAATATGTTAGAAATACCCTCATAGGTCAAGGAACCTTTGGTAGTATTCGATGTCAAGTTAGCCATTGCCAACCTTAAGAAGCCTAACCGGGACCTCAGCATCGTGCAAAACCCATTGCCCGCTCATCAACCAAACAAGGATCCTTCTAGCTCGAGGCAGAATGAGCAAGTCAACACCGTAATTGGCATGGAACCCCGTGTGCTCAAAAGGACACAAATATGGAGCGTCGAAGGCTTTCCCGGGTGGTAAGGGAAATTGGAAGTAGAAGCTCACTAGCCATGGGCTAACATCAACATGTTCTCCCAGGAGTCTAGATCCTTGACCTTGATTTCACCTCCTGACCAACCTTCAGCTGCTAACCAAGGGTCTCTCACCTTGATTAATCTGCCTCAGTCACCTTCGAAGGAATCTCATGTCCCTCCAAATGCTCAGTTGGGACGTGATCGCCCCCTGGTCCTCTTAAGGCCCCCACAGCCAAAGTCTGTACCTTCTCCTACTTCTGTCACTCCTAATGAGGGATTGGCCTCCCTTTGTTCATCTTCGGATCTCCCACTCCCTTGCAATTGATCCGCCCAAAACCTTCAGAATCGGGAGAACCAAATGAGGTCTCAATGAACATCACACTCTGCAATCGCATTATCCCCCCATCTCAAAGGCAATCTCAGCTTGAAGAGGGGGTTAATTCGCAAAGTCCCCCAGCAGAGTGTGACATCCTCCAACACTTGGATAGGACCCCGACTAAGGTCTCCATTCTAGAACTCCTCCGGAGGTCCCCTTCACACCAGTCCACTTCGATTCAATTCCTTCAGAAAATCATGGTCAACGAGGACCCTCCAGCAAGTGGCGTGACTGATGCCATCATGGCCCTCACTTGTGGGCCATCCATTTCTTTCTCTGAGAAGGACCTCGCTCCACCCAAGAGTAGATCACTCCCGTTGTGCCTCACTATCACCCTCAACGGAGTCAAGGTTGACTCCACCCTCATCAACACGGGAGCATGGATTAATGTTTGCCCCATGAAAAAAATTCAAAGGATTGGTCTGAAGGAAGAAAATTTGGAGGAAGTTTGCACCACCATTTCGGCATACGATAACTCAAAGCGATGCATGAAAGGTAAGGTGACCCTGCAGCTCGATTTAGGGCCGGTAGTCATGTCCTCAGATTTCTTTGTCCTCGAGGCTGACCCCGCATACAATGCCATTCTGGGACGACCTTGGATAGAGCAAACCCTCAGGATCCCGTCAACTGCCAACTAGTGCTTTAAGTTCCCTTATAATGGCAAGGTAATCAAAATCAAGAGTATTCCATTAGTGGAAACTCTCAACGCCATCACTTCCGAACAAATCCCCTTCTTGACTATCCCCGATAAGGGCAAGAAGCCAGTCCTCTCCATAGCGGGGGCTATAGGGCCCTCCGCCCTATGTCTGTCAAATTCTCCTACTCTTCCCCAGCCAACCACTCACACTAATATCCTGTTCGGAAAAAGATAGGAGATCATAGCCAGAATGGGCTTCACCATGGGTAGAGATTTAGGCCAGCACGAGCAAGGTCCCACTCGCAGGATGAGACTCAAGGTCTCCAAGAGTCGCACAGGCTTAGGCTACTCTGCTGAGAAAGCAGCTAAGACCACTCAGGCTAGGGGTCTGATTTTTGGTCACTTCGTTCAAGGTCTGATACAACCAGGAACTTGGCAGGAGCCCGGGGAGAATCCCGACAATCCCTAGGGAGAGGTTCCCTATAATCCCCCACTGGAGGAAGACTTCGGTGTTATCTCTTTGTTTCATCTCGACAAACCTCCTGGTGATGCCTCTTTGGTAGGCACGTTCCTTGCTCTAGATAGGCTGGCCCCTGTCTACTTCATTCCCTTTCAATTCCACCCACCGCTTTCTCTGCTCCTCACCCCAATGGCAAGGGTTTCCATCTAAAAGTAGGTCATACCATGAGGATAAGATCTTGTACCTGATGAAGATACTTTTGACCAGCTTTTGGAAAACTGCAGTGTACCGGATGAAGTAGATTGGCCAGCCCATGAGAACTCACTGCATCTTATCACTTCTGGACCAATCAAAAGTCATCTCGTTCTGGCATTCAGGCCTTTCTGATGGAGATGGATGGCCCAGATTATCTCTTACCAAATCAGGGGCTACCAACCTTGTATGCTGTTGGCAGAAGAAAAGAATGTCTAACCCAAAACAATGTCAGCTGGGAGACGCACTCTGCAAAAGCATATCGCACAGAGAGTTCAAGAGAAAAGGTTGATTTGCTCAAGATGGAAAGAGGCGGTACAAGAGTGAAAGGGGCATCGAGCGCACGAAGAAATGAGGATAAGGGGGAGCATGAAAGGAGTAGGAGGAATGACGAAGTGGACATTGAGAAGTGACTGCAGGGGAAGTAAGCCGAAGATAAGAAAGTAAGAGCGAGAGAGCTCGTGGGAAGCCAACAGCAGGAAGAAGAAGCCTCGTGATGTGACGCTAGCTAAGGAGAACCTGCTGCAACCTTGAAGCATTTGAAGACGAACTTCTTCATCTTCTCTCTTCATCCTGCGAGAAGAAAAGGAAGGAGCTTCAACTTCTTATGAAGGAGAACCTGCCCTTCTAGGAAGTACTCCATCTGGAAGAAGCGAGGATCGCCATCCGGATTCCAGATAGGGCCCTGTGTTATTATCCTCAAATGTCATACATCCTATCTGGGTTTTCTTTTGCATCATCTTTTCTTTTCTTTGAACACTCCACTTGATACTTTGTTCGGTCCCTACAGGGAGTTGTAGGAAGACAGACAGAAGGTGGTTCTATTCTGTGGTTTGGCTGTGTGAGCCCGTAAGATGTGTATCAGCAGTGTTTAGTGCAGTTGCACTAGGGAAGCCTCACTCGGTTGAGTGAGGGGTGGACGTAGGACTCTGGGATGAGCCCGAACCACCTTAAAAATCTTGTCTTATATGGCTTGCTTGTGTGATTGTCCTATGGTAGATGCTTGCGTAGGCCGTCTACATTTCTTTCATTGATTCCAACCTTGTGAATCTTCCTGTGTATTAGCATCTTTTACATTCCGCTGTGTTTATTTGCGAAAAAGGGGGCTGATCTATTCACCCCTCCCCTCTAGATCCGCCATTCACACACATCACTTGCCAGGTGTGTGCTGGTGGAAGCTCAGTGTTGGTTGCCCCGGGTGCAGGACATGAGATCAGCCAGCTGGTCGTGAAGCTGACGTTTGGCTGGTCCGCCGAACATGGGCGTTGACCGGTGATTGGTTCTCGCGATGAGGATTGAGACTCCTCGGTGAGCGAGATGGTGGTAGCGATGCCATGGTTGGCTCCCGTGTGGCTGAGGTGATTGCCAGACAGTACCCCTTGTATGTGCCTGCTATGATGATCGATGTGCGTTGGATTGTGAGCAAGGCGTTGTCCGGTTGCGTCCCTTGAGATCGTGATTTTTGCGAATATCGAGGTTTGGCTTGATCTCTGACGGCGTCGTCAGTTGATTCAGGCATTCTCCCCTTGTAACTTGGTACTTGTTTTGAATTTCGAGGACGAAATTCTTATAAGGGAGGAGGGCTGTAATGTCCCGAATTTTTTGGATATTTATCGGATTGGGATCCGTGAGTTTCGGATCGCTTTCGTGGGTCTCGGAGTGTGTTTTCTCATTCACTCGGATTTTTCGTTTGACGAGCCTTCGGAACCCTGTACAGGGTGAGAACCGCTGCGTTCTCTAGCTCCAGAATGTTGCAGGCGTGTTGTGCATTTTTCGAGGATCGTTGGGGTTAGGATTAAAAGCCATCTGTTTTCTCTCATTTTCATGCACCATGCTCATAGTACTTTACGTTTTACTTTGATCGTTGTTGTACCCAGATAATTTCCCAGCAAAATGCTAAGAAATAAGGGTTCAAAAATTTCCCGAACACCTTCAAGACATGGACTACCCAGCCCTTCCTACAACTAGGTGGGCCCGACCCAGGGCCCTAACCAGTTAGCCGTGACATACGGCTACACCAGCAACTAATTGGGACCACTCCCGACTACTCAGTTGCGGGCTTGCCTGCGCTCCACACGACCTCCCGGGCCAACCCGGGGGCGCCTCGACTACAAGCCATGCCACGTGGCATCCAGCAACAAGGCCAGGGTCTACCCCAAGATGCCTTCTTCTAAACCCCCCAAGGTTCCCCATGGTCAAAGGAAGACTTAATGAAGTCAGCAATAGGCTTTGGAGGCCTACAGCGTACATGTACGGCTCACACGTGTGTGTCAAGCATTTTCCTGAACACCTTGTGGGCACATATATTCTGGCATTCCTACAGCAACCCGTGGGCCGACTCATGACTCCAGCATACCAGTCAGGTTCTACAACGACCCCCTAGCACGTCGGGCCACCCCCGACCCTCAAACACATGACGACGAGCCACTTATCCTTAGCTTTCGGGTTAACCTGATGCTACTCTGCCAACTAGCGGTACAACGTGACACACACCTCAAGGCGGGCCCACGTGCCCAAATTGCCTCTTATCAGCTCCCACGATCTCATATCCTCAGGCCAAGGCCCATCCCGAGGCCCCTCAGCTAGTTATCCAAGCCGTTCGACAACCCGAGGTGTGTCGAGTATTTACCCGAACACCTTGTGAGCGGTAGCTATGACTCGACAACAACAGCCCCCACGGGCTAATCCCAGCATCCCAGAGGCCCGTGTCCCTTAGAGGACACCCTCAGACAACAAAAGAAGACCCCCGTGGGCCATCCCTCGGGGCTGCGGTTCCCCCGGGGAGAGTTCACCCCGGATGCGGCCGCAACCCAGAGGAGGGCAAACCCCCTTGGGGAGCGGGCCCTCCTCCCAGCCCAGTGGCCTCCCGACCATTCCCTAGTTCAGTCACTTCCAGTTTGTGCACTCTATTCGTGTAAGGATCATGCAAAGTCAACTGCCATACCTTGTGCAGAGGGTTCAACAACAACAACGACGCGGGGTCACATGTCGGGTCCACACGCGCAGTCAATATCAATCCCATTTGTAAGATGTAGATGTAATCTACCCCACCCTCTAACAAGCCATGCATGTATATGCAAGTGTGATCATGAAAATAACATGATAGCATGAACAAGGAAATGGTGATAAAGAACTGAGAGAACCATGATCGCCACCCAAGGATTAGCAGTAGGAAATAGATGCTATAATGGATAAAAGATTACTGCGTACATTGGGAAAAATAGGAGGAAGATCACAGCCAAAGGTGACCGCTACAACATGATCGCGCCTTGAAGATGGGTGCGGGGAACTGGTGGGATCGGACCTCCTCTCCTTCCAGCCAGATAAAGGAAGAGGGCCTCATGTTCATATTGATAATCTCCCATAAAATAAAGCCATAAAAATAAAAGAACACCCATTAGATCATGAAAGTGTAGAACCTACCCTAGAATGATAAAATAGCATGGAATAAAGGGGGAGAATGCACCGGGAGAGGGTTTTTAACCCCTATAAACAGATGCAAATGAAAGGTGGGAGTGTTGTTGATGAGGGTATCTCACAGCGCTCTCTTTGGCTCGGATCGCCAGCATCATTTTGAGGAGTCCGATTATGTTATCATGTGTAATTTTCATTTTATTGAGTCATGTCTTATGTAATTTCCTTGTTTGCTCCAGTCTGCGACGCTCTCCAACGATCAAGGGGTCATTTCCATCCATGCCAGCCAGGACTAAGCTCCACATGAACTCGAAAAGGTGGCAATCTAGTGGATACTCCCGTGGGTAACTCCCCGACCAGTCGTAGTGGTAGATGCCATCCACCTGGGAGATCCGTGCCAGGTCCACAGCTCCCGCTCTGTCTACAATCTCGCCTACTGGGCCCTCAGCTACCAGGGTCAGCCCATAGTCAATGGTGTCATAGCTGGCCAACATGATTGTGGGCAGGCTCAACGGTGGCATCGGCTTGTCCGTCCTCCAAACCCAGTAATCCTCCTAGCGCTCGGCATGACTGTGTGCCCAACCATCTTTGTCGAATCTCGCCATATCTAAAAATTCACTGCACAAAAAAGTGATAAAAATGTTAGCAATACATACAAATATTGCTAGCATAAAAACACAATTTTGCACACTACAACAGCAAACAAAGATACAAGACACACGGGCCGCCCGCCCTCACCTTTGACTTTGATGCAGGCCCCATAGGGGGCATTTGTTGTACACACTTATTTTCTTGAAACAATTGAGAATTAATGGTGTGGGACCACTCCCGAACACCTTGCAAGCACTATTTTATTAGCATTTCTACAACATCCCAGGCTTGACTCTGGACCCGGAATGACTTGTCATCCCCCACAGCAACCTCAAGACAAAGCGGGAATCACCCCCGACCACCTGGTAAGTGACACCAAGCCGCCAACACTTTAGTCACTTGGCCAACCTGGGGACTCGTAGCAACATGCCGCATCATGCGGCACATGACAACGAGGCCAAGAACCACTCCCAAAATGCCTCCTATAAGTGACTCAAGACCAACAGCCTCGGCCATCGAGTCAAACTCGAGCTTTGGGGACCATTAGCCGGACTATACGGCTTCCAACTAAAGGTGGGGAATTATCCTGAACACCTTGCAGACACCTCATTATTGGCAATTCAACAACAACTCAGGCCCAACCTTTGGCTTAAAATCACTTGCCGTGCCACACGGTGACTCCACAAAAAGGCGGGGACCACCCCCGACCCCCTAACAAGTGGCATTGAGCTGCCCACTTCACAGGCGTCGGGCCAACCTGGGTCTTCAAAACAACACACCGTATCAAATGACACACCATAAAAAGGCTCAGATTTACTCCTAAAATGCCTTCCATTAGCGGCCAAATAGTATCGGCCCCGACCACCGAACCATGTTTGATCCCTGGGGACCGCTAGCAGTGGCACATGACTTCCCATCAAGGGTGGGAACCACCCTCGAACACCTTGAGGGTGACAGTACTACAACCCTAGCTTGGGGGCTCGGGTCAAAGCTCGGACTCCAAGGCACATGGTCGTATCACATGACATGACAAGACAAGGAAAGGAACCCCTGGGCCACCCCAAGACGATAGTTTGCCAAGGGCGTGCCCATCAATGGGATTGGTCTCGGGTCCTAGGGCGTGATTCCCAACACTGCCATGTGTCAACTCCAACACCGTCCTGTGCACCGTTCAAAGGTGGGCCAACTCACCACGTGCAGAGTTCGCTCGGGATATGCAAGGTACACTTGGGGCAAAGCAAGCAACACCGCGCAAGGAGCAGCCCGCAGGCAACCTCAAATGCATGCACAAGCCAGCCAGTCAGTGCCCTCCACATGTCCTAATCCGGTCAAAGTGGCCAAAATTACTAAAAAGGGGGTAATTTATAGGTTTTACTCTCTCTCTCTCTCTCTCTCTCTCTCTCTCTCTCTCTCTCGCTCTCGGTGGGGGGGGGGGTGGGGGGGGGGGGGGGGGGGGGGCGAGGGCGGGATGGATCGGTGAAGCACAAACAGATCTAATCTGGTGTTTTGTTTTCTTGATTTGTGTTTGGTTTTCAGGGTAATCAAAAAGGAAGAAACCCTCTTTTGCTAGCCGGCTAGCTGAAAGAGGAGGCGGAACCCTCATCTTATCTCCCATCACAGGTACATCACATAGTCCCTTTCTTTCTTTGTTTGAGGATTTATCCTCTGGCGATCACGGTTCCATTAGAGCATCACGTGCTCCCTTCCCTTTATTTTTCATGTTACATAGCACAACTTCAAATTTCCATCACACTCCCAAGTGACGAGCTAATAGGAGTAGCGGGCCTGACTCACGTCGACTGTAACCGAGCAGAGGGACATGCCGAGGCATCTGCGTCGCTTTCCCAAGATCGCGCCATCCAGCTGAGGGAGGCAAAGGACCGGGTTGAGCCCTTGAGGAGGACTTTGGAGGAGCAGTTGCTAGCCGCGGAGTGTGCCAAAGCTGAGTGGTAGACGGCTAAGACTATGGCTGAGGCTAGTGCTCAGCTCTACTCTGGAGGCGGAGCTCGCAGCTACTGACTCTCGTCTGGCAGTGCTGGAGGGGAGCCGTCCTGGGATTTGATTGTACTTACTTTCCCCCTTTTTGTTATGTTACCCAGATTATATGTATTTTGTCGCCCCAAGGGCATGTCTTGGGCTCCTTTCATAGAATTTTAATGACAAATTCTAGTTTTCTTGTCATTTCTTGAGTCGTCCCACCTCTTTTCTTGTGGAATGGTGTTGTATGCAAGGACTAGCGACCACTTACTGTTAGTCGTGCTTGATTCTTCTACTATGTACTAGCATAGGTGATAGGGAGTTGGGTATACCCATCTTCAGGTGTAGGAACATGGGACTGAGCTTAGAGAATGGTACCACTGGATGCTGGGTACTAAGGGCTGAGTGCTGGGTACTGGGACATGGTACTGGGTGCTGGGGACTGAGTACTGTGAACTAGGGAAAAAGTGCTGGGTGCTGAGGCTAATGCTCTGAAGAGTAAAAGCCAGAATAAACCCATGAGGATGTGATGGCCTACGCGGTTAAGGTTACTAGGGTGATTCTGGAGTGTGTCAGTTATTGATTGAGTGGTAGTGTACCGAATATAGACATGTTGTTAGCTGGAAATGTAATTCACCTTGATCCGGGGGACTGGAGCTGGGCTGGCCAGCTGGCCGATGAAGGCATTGTAGCTAGGAACTGAGACTGGGACTGGAGGTTGGAGCTGGGTCTGGGACTGGAACTGGCACTCGGACTAGAATTACAACTAGAGCTGGGGACTGGAATTGGAGTTGGCACTGGAACTAGCACTGGAACTGGGACTGGAGACCGGCTGGCTACTAGCCAAGGTGTTGTAGATGGAGGCTGGGACTGGTGCTGAGACTAAAACCAGAACTGGAACTGGGCTACCCGGCTGGCCTTTGAAGGCGTTGTGGCCTGAATATTGAGACTAGTGCTGGAACGGGAACTGGGCTAGCCGGCTGGCCTTTGAAGGCATTGTAGCTGGAATACTGGAACTGGTGCTGGGACTGGGCTGGCCGGTTGGCCTTTGAAGGCATTGTAGCCACAATACTAGGATTGGTGCTAGAAATGAAATTGGAACTGGGCTGGCCGGTTGGCCTTTAAAGGCGTTGTAGCCGAAATATTGAAACTGGTGCTAGGACTGGGTTGGCCTGCTAGCCTTTGAAGGCGTTGTAGCCGGAATACTGGGACTGGTGCTGGAACTGGAACTGGGCTAGTCGGCTGGCCTTTGAAGGTGTTGTAGCTGGAATACTAGAACTGGTGTTGGAACTGGAATGGGAACTGGGCTGGCCGACTGGCCTTTGAAAGTGTTATAGGCGGAATATTGGAACTGGTGCTGGAACTAGAGTACATATCAACCATTCTTAAATCCGTGAAAGAAAGGTAGGTCTCGTCGAGTTTCCGAGTGTTCCGAGTACTCACGTACACGAGGAAGGCTGTTCCATACGCCGTGCACTTATGTCGTCCTCACACTACTGAAGCTTATTCTGAAGCCCGTCATCGGCCTCCTAATAAGCTTCCACATCCCTTTTGTTCTGTGTCATTTTCATTCTGTTAGTTGCATCACGTGCATCATTCACCGTACGTATTACGCTTCTCTCTTTGAGAAGACCCCGTTTATGCATGTCATCATTTCAATTCCTACCCTTGTGTCTAAAAGGGGTTTCAAACAACACCAATCAGGTGTGTTTTTGTTCATGATTTCATCATTTTTAACACTAGGGACTGATACTACACTAGTGTTATTCTGATCCTTTTGTTGTTTGTCTCATTTTTTCTTGCAAGGGTAACCAATCAGAAGGCCCTCTTCTTCGGCCTATCGAAAGAAGAGGAAGAAGGAGTCTGCATCATTTCCTGCGTCTGTAGTGAAGGCGATCTATCATTTCGGGGCCTCCAGCCCCTGGTGATCAAATACGACCACGGCCGTGCTCTTCGGCTTCTTTGTTCCCAGAAGAACCGCGGAGAGTCAAATCCTGCAGTGGTTGCACTTTGATTCCTATCCTCACCCGCACGGAGGATCATTCCCCGCAGCGGTTCCCTTCCCCTAATTTAATTTCAGCACTTTTTCCTCCCTCCGAGGTCGCGATGAGTCACTTCCCGCTACGGCCATTTAGCTTCAGCAATTTAATTTTTGTACACTAAGACTAACCCTAACTCTAACCCTGGCTATAACCCTAACTCTAACCCTAACACTAACCCAATAAGGTCTGCGGTGAGTCATTTCCCGCCATGATCGGTTCGATTCAGCATATTTAATTTCAGCACTTTTAATCTCGCGTGAGGTGCTGGCTATTGTGAGGGACACATCCCCACCCCAGGACATCTCCTCCTTGTTGGGTGTCCTCACCAACACACAGCTCAGTCCTGAGCAACTCTGAACCTTTCTGGCTATTTTAAAGGAGAAATCCGTTTCTCGCGCTCCACAGGAGTCAACTCTAGCCCCCACACCCCTCCAGGAGCCAGTACAGGCTATCCCCTCTCTATCACATTTGCTTGTCACTTCTTCTCCTTCGCTTCAAGGGTAGACAAGTCAACAGCCTCCCTCTTTCCAATTTCCCCCTCCACAGTCTCAAACCCCCGTCGTTCCTCAGGCACCATTTCAACCAAGTCCATCTACTGGCAGGCCCCCATACCCCTCTAGTTTAGGGTTCCCTCCTCAGGCCTCCCGCAGGCCTCTTCCTCCTCAGTGGCAGGTGCCACCTTCATCCGCCGAGGAACTCGCTCAGTCATTCCTCAACAAGTTTAACAAAATGGATGAGCAGTTTCAGAATCTAAAGAAAATGGTGGACGTAAAGTCCACCCCTAAGGTCTCCCTGCCAATCCTCCCGGTATTTCACCTTCCTCCCTTTGAAATGCCCACGTACTGTAGGTACAACGACATCAGCAATCCCCTCATTCACATCAAGGATTTCCTGTATGAATCCTCCTACTGGCAGAATGACCCAAAATCCCTGGCTTACCTTTTTCGAAGATCATTGGATGATCCCGCCGTAGAATGGTTCTATTCTCTAGAGCCGAGTGAGGCTGAGAACTTTTATGTAGTGCAAAAAAAATTTGCATAAAAGTACTGGGATAGAGTTGGTCCCTGTCATGCCCCGAGCGTGAAAGATTACCCGAAAGTGATGTGACAAGTCTATATCATTCATGTCAATCAGAGCGTAGTGCATTCAACACACAAAGACAGAGTGCGCAATATAGCAATCTGCCCTCCACAAATTTTGATAGAGAAATATTCAAATCCCTGATTTCATCTTCCAGGGATGAAATGTGCAACTCAGAGCTAGCAAGCTCTTCCTCACATGCATTGATCCTATAATTCAACATAGCATTAATAGATTTATAGCATTCAATTTCTTGTTCTAACACACATGTTTTTTCGGGCTCATCAGCCACACACTTGCCTTTTTCACATGCATTCAATTTTTCAAGCAGCAATCTATTTTGTTCCTTTAAATTCTCATTCTCATTAGCCAGATTTTGATCCTTGATTAGTTCATCAATTAGTATTTGATCATTGGACATAGCTTCCAGCTTGTCCTTAAGCACTTTTTCACTTTCATTGAATTGATTTATCTTTTGAAGCAAGGTCTCATTCTCTTTTCTTAAGGAACCAACTTGTTCCTTGTACATATCAATATCAAACAAAAGAGAATAATATCAAACAAAAGTGATTCATTAATTTTTTCCAAAAGAGGAATATTTTTCACAAGAGGAGTCATCATGAGAGCTATTTTCACGTTTCTTCCATAATTTTTTTATTTTTTGACTTTACCTTTTCGTATTGTTTTAGTAATTCATTATATGCATCCAGCAATTCATCAAAGGTAAAGTCCTCAAGATCAGAGCTTACCTGAGAGGAGGGATTGCTCAGCTGGTCATGGCTATTGGCCATTAGGCATTCCAGCCTCTCTTCTTTTTTGTGGATGCTAACCAAGCCATCCAAGATTTCTTTGGCTGAGCTACAGCTGGAGACAAATGGAAATTTGTTGATGTCGACTGCAACATTTCACAAATTTAAAACTGTGAGATTGTTAGAATGTTTAGACTTGTGACAATAAGTCTAGTAGGCTTTGTCCTTAGGCAGCCTGCAAGGACCATCTGTAATAATCCTCCAGAGCTCAGGATTATGGCAGTATATCAGTGCATACATTTTTCCCAACAAACAAGGAAGTCTGAACCATTGAAGATCGGAGGGGAAACCATGAAAAACTGATCAGCGAAGGAGCTCATGATCTAAACTACACTGGGATCTTTCTCTACAGATCGTTGGGTCTAGGTAAGACATAACTTGGCTCTGATACCAATTTTTAGGTCCCTTGGATGCCAACCGATCTAGAAGGGGGGGTTGAATAGATCTGGTATGAACTTTGCCCCATTAAAATCTAAGCTCAATTGAAACACAATCTACAACTTGATATGCAGATGACAATCTATCCAATATGGATTGGTTTCAATGGAAATAGTTCAAGGCACTAGAACAAGACACTCGTGCACAAAGAGCCAACAAGTTGCTATATGGGAGGAGGCTGAGGTCGACGTAGCAGAGTAGTGAGGTCGACGCATCCTCTTTGTGAGTTTGGCTGTTAGACAAATTAGCTGCTCATCAGACCCCTAGAGTGTATGTGAATAGAATCACTTGCCCCGGGCCTGGGTGGACTCCCTAGTACCTGTGTGCAAGGGTGCAACAAGCAACTAAGGAAATGCAAGGGTAGTAAGGGAGACACACGGTGTGCAGAACCAAATATTAAAGTGTGCGATGGAAAAATAATCAGATTTGAATACATTGAAGCTAGCACAGGAACCTGTGAATGGGGAAAGAAGACATGGAACAATCACACAGGTCATAACCCACTGCACATGGATTTTAAGGTGGTTCAATTTGCAAACTCATATACTTACGTCCACTCCTCACCAAACCCAATGAGGCTTTACCACATGAGGACGAAGTCCTCAACACACACGGGGATGAACCCCCCCCCCCCCACACACACACAAAAGAAAAGAACAAGCTGCAAGTGTAACACCCCTAATTTTTTAGAAATTATTCAAAATTTTAGCCTTTTGGAAGTCCGGAAGGCCACGATATGCAGCCACCATCAATTCCCATGAGATGAGTGACCTCATCATACTCTACATGTACAAGAAATGAGAAAGGGGGACATAAAAGAGAGAGAGAGAGAGAGAAGAAAGGATGAAGAAAGGAATGAAAGGGGTCGTGAAGAAAGGATGAAGGGAGAAATGAGAATGCTTGTTTACAAGCTGTGATTGGGTCCTCTCACTAAGGTGCCCATCAATATTGGAGAGCCTCCGGGAACTACCGCTAGATCTACTCCTCTTTGAGGAGCGGGAAGACTCACCCTCCATCCTGAAACTAGACTCACCCTCCATCCCAAAAATTGAGAATCCTTATCTTTCTTAACAAAATTTCACCCTTCTAATCAGCCTCCGCTACTTTGAGTCTTCCAGGAGGACAAGAAAGGGCTATTTATAGGATTGGAAGAAGTTTGATCTGATATGTCACCATTACCTCTGGCAGTGGTGCTTGTAACGAGGAACCCATCTTTCACTTTCATATGTTACTTCATCGTTCACTTGGAGTAAATGAGGTTGGTGGCATAGCTTGTTGATTCGCACCCTACGCTATTTAAGGTTCCATGTGCTCGCCATGTTGCAAATAAATTTGAGGTGAGCTCATCCACATGCGAATGACGACTAAGGTCGGCATCATCGAATTTGGTGCTAGACTCATCCACAGGAAATAGGACTAGAGGTCGTCATAATTAAATTTGGGGGTAGACTCATCTACAAGGGAAAGACGACCAAAGGATGACGTCGTTAAATTTGGTGATAAACTTTTTTGCAAGGAACGGGCACGGCGAGACACGATCTATTATTTCAGGGTATGGTTCTGCCAAACACGTCATGTAAAAACAGCATGGAAGAGAGGAGGCATAGAAGGGATGGAACGCACAAAGAAATAGAACAAGTGACAGGAAACAAACCATTCCATTCTCATATCTATATAAACTGTCATGTACATCATAGTGAGGTGGTGGGTGTACAAGCAACTCGCCAACTCTCACCACCGCCTTCCTGGTCATCTCTCCTCCCTCTTAAGGCAAAAGTCCCTAGGAAGCCTCCTAGAGATCTGCGAGGTAGTACTCGCCCCACCCCACAGCACCCGCTCAGCCTCGACGGCATGACGCTCCTCTACAAAAGAAACGGAGAGGCTACCAATGGAGAAGGAGCCAGGCTGACAGAGGCACGTCGCACTCTCGTCCCCTCCGGTAGCACTCCTCGCCGTCCTCCAGCCTTGGCTTCGCGACCCCAAGGATCAACCAGAGCTGCATCACCTGGCTCTCCAGTGCCCTCCTCTCGTCCCAACCTCGAGGCTGCTCCGCCCTCCTCCCCTCTCCTTTCCCTCTCTCTTTCCGCTCTCTCCCGCTCTGTCTCTCCCCGCAATCTGGAGAGAAACCCCCAACTCTAGGACGTCTCGGGGCAACTCCTCATGACGTCGCTGCTCCTCCTTCAGCTCCGTTATCCGGGCATTGTGCTCTACCACCTGAGCAACACGCTCATCCTCGACCCACACTGCGCGAGTCAGGGCATCTCAGATCTTCACTGTCGGCCAGAGCCGACCATTTCACAACGTCAAAAAAGGGGGGGGGTGAAATGCGTAGTTAAATTTCAAACCCAATCACACTCACACGAGCTGCGAGCTCTCGCCCTGCCTCCTCGACACGTGCCACTACGCCAACAAGCTGTTCCTGGAGGGAGGTGACCTCTAGAGGAGAAGCTTGGGGACTGAAAAAGGCTCCGCCGGACATCCCTACTGCCACTACCTGCTGGGCACACTGAAATAAGGGAACAAGTGTCGATTAGTGATTGAGCATAGAGAATTCAGACAAAAGAACAACCAAATACTAGAAGTAGCCCCATTATTTCCGATAACAGAATGGAGATTAATGCGATGAGCCACTTTGTTAGCACGACAAAAATCAATGCGAGGCTCAGAAATAGCAGCCAAACGGATCTTATGAGCTTTTATTAACTGGGCAAGACTTCTGACAATCGCCTTATTTCCCATACCCCTAGCATTCCATATGAGAGTCGAATCAATCATTAATGTAAGGAGGAAGATTGGCAGCTACTACCTTTGCTTTAGCTCTGGTGATGCGAGCATCACAAATTAAATCACCTAGAATAGCTGAGACTTCATTGAGTTCTCTGGCTTGGGAATCATTAACAGGGACAATATTACACTGAACCATCACCCGAGCATTTTCAGACTCAGCCAGATCAGAAATAGCAGTATTTCTAATAAGATGGAACTCTAAGGAACTCTGAGTGTGATCTTGAATAGAATGCTCTGTGGGCCTCATCATATTGGTTTGAGATGAGGGGATTTCCTTTGGAACCCTACTCACCTTATCACCATCCCTATCACATAATAACGACTGCATAGAAGAGTTTTCAGCATTGTCTACAATATCTACCCTTGTGAGCTGATAGTTAGTCACAACATTAGCATTGATTGATGCCGAGGAAGAAGCCTCAGCAAGAGAGATGACCCTACCATTGGGGGCTTCTATTAGATGAAAAGTTTCTGTGCCCAAATTATAGTTAGGCCCATCCGTGTTAGAATGCCACATTACTTCATTACTCACTTGATGCTAATAAATATAATCGTATTTACATGTGTGAAATAGCCAAAGAAATATGGGAGAAGCTTCAAGTCACATATGAAGGCACTTCTCAAGCCATGGAGATAAAGATAAATCTTTGTATCCACAAATATGAACTGTTCAAGATGAAGAAAAATGAGAGCATTAGGGAAATGTTTACAAGGTATAGTGATATTGTAAATGGGCTTTAAGGCATGGGGTAAGGCATACTGTGGACGCACTCTTTATCATCTCATCTTTGGTTATCATTTATCATTTATCATTTCGGTGTATCAGTGCTCAAGCATGTCAGTCATAGAGTGACAATTTATCCAGACTCCAAATACCACGATGGTATAAAGCCGTTAGTGCACTCTGTCTGACTAGTCAGATAATGTGGGTATCATGTCGGGACCAGAACTCGCCGTGTCATAAAGGCCACAACATTAATTACATTCCCTTGGAGAGGAGAAAACTATTGATTAGTCGCAAGGAGAAGGGGCCCTACGGCCTAGAATCAACATTTAATGAAATACATGGAAAACATTTTTATTTGCATAAGAACACCCCATACTAGGGGGTAGAACATTCAAATCATGTTGGTCATCTCATTGACCCTTTCATATTCAGACAGAAGTCCGGGTGGAAGCATAACAAAAATATAAAGAATCTTTAAGCAAATATATGTCAATAACGGCAAATTTGATATTGGAAAGTGAAAGAAGTGGGCTATTGGCCCGAAGCAAGGTCAAACCATGACCATAATGGGGGCGATCCCCAAGATCCAAGCATGACTTGTGAGGGCATCTTTGATATCCTCTTGTGCATAGGGTCTAGGGAAGTGAGGGCTTGTGGACGCACTTTAAATTCACCTTTAGTTATCTTTTATCATTTATTATTTTTTGATTTATCAAGTGTGAGGGCGTGCCAATCACCCAGGTGACGATATATTCAGGCTTCGAGACTGGAGTGGTCCGAAGCCTGCGATGCGTGCCATTTGACTAATCAGGCGATAGTGGGTATCAGGTCGAGATTGGAATTGAACCCGCTATGTCATAAAGGTCGCGACATTAATTACATCCCTTCGAAGAGGAAAAAATTCCAGGGCTGCGCATCTCTGCAGTGTTGGTTAAAGGTGAGTGTCTCCCTTCTTTTCCAAGGTACGGCGTGTTCATCGCGTTTGGCACCTTGGTGGTGATCACACAGGTTCATATATTTCTATCTCTTTCTACTTTTCATTTATTTCTCATATTGATTTATCAGAGGGGCAAGAAGGGTTTTTAAAACAATAGGAAAATAATATCTACACTCGTGCCCGCGTGCGGTCATTCGGGAGCTATTGTCGTAGTAGGAAATCTAGGAGAGGGTCCATCCATGAGGGTTCATAGTTGATGACATGTACTTGGGGTGTTGGTTCTTCTATGCTCGGCGCCGATAATTCCTCAATCAAGATGGATCTCGAGTTAGAGACCATGGTTGCTGACGCCAGTCAGGAGAGAGCGTCTCATCAGACGTTCTTCTCCCTGGGAAAGTGGACCATCTCGAAGTGAGGGAATTCCTTGGCTGCGGCCCTAGCCTTCTCCAAATATTTGATCATGGTTGCCTCCCGTGCCTTGAATTCTCCCTTGACTTGGCTAGCTATGAGCATGGAGTCACTGTATACTCGCACGTTGGTCGCCCCCAGGTGCTTTGCCATCCGAAGCCCTGAGAGGAGCACTTCGTATTCGGCCACGTTATTCGTGGTCGGGAAGTTGAAGCGGATGGCATATTGTAGCTCTATCCCCTCAGGTGACAGTAGGGCCAATCCTGCTCTGCTACCTACTGCGCAGGATGATCCATCGATGTACAGTTCCCATGTTGGGCCTGAGGATTGCTCGGGCACGTCCTCAGTGGGTATAGTGCATTTTGCCATGAAGTCTACGAGGGCTTAGGCCTTGATCGCGGACCTCGGGCGGAACTTGATGTCAAGCTCGCCTAGCTCGATCGCCCACTTAACCAACCTTCCAAAGGCGTCGGGGTTCTAGAGGATCTGACGCAGAGGTTGATCAGTGAGAACGGCGATTGGGTGAGCCAGGAAGTACAGTCGTAGCTTGCGAGCGATAGTGATTAGGGCTAAGGCGAACTTCGCAGCCCATGAGCACTGGAACTCCAGACCTTGCAGTGCCCGGCTCACGTAGTAGATGGGCTTCATAATGTCCGCTTCCTCTCGTGCGAGCACAGCGCTCATTGTGCTCGGCATCACTGACAGGTACAGCAGTAGTTGTTCTCCCATTTGCGTCTTAGAAAGTAGGGGGGAGTCACTAGATAGTGCTTCAATTCTTCGAATGCCAGCTCGCACTCCTGGTCCCATTCGATTTGCCCTCTCTTTTTCAGTGCTTTATTGGCTTGCTTGATGAGCCGGAAGAAGGGAAGACACCTCTCAACCGCTCGGGATAGGAAACGGGTCAAGGTGGCGATGCGACCAGTGAGGCTCTGCACGTCCCTTCCTCGTGCTGGTCATTTCATTTCCAGTACTGCTCGGAACTGGTCAAGACTCGCCTCTATCCCTCTATGTGTAACAAGAAAATCGAGGAACTTGCCTGACTTTACACCGAACGCGCACTTGCTGCGGTTGAGCTTCATGTTATGCCTCCTGAGTGTCGTGAATGTTTCTGCCAGATCCTTCAAGTGCTCAGGTGCGTAAAGTGTAACACCCTGGATCTTCGTCGGATCTTTATTGGTCTTGGCGGATCTTCATTAGGTTATTCGGATCCTTTTGGAAGAGTTTCGGATTGCATTTGTAGCTCCCAAGTTGAGTTTTACTTTCCGTGTGGATTTTTCTCCCGTTTAATCTACGAAATCCTACGGTGAGGTTATTCCTCAATTCATCGACTCGCGAACGATACAGTAGTGATGTACTCTTCGCGAGGATCGTTTCAACTATTTTTACGTATTTTTCAGAATTGGTGTATTTACTGACAGCCAATTTATTAATATCAATTGTAATGCACAGAGCATATTTCCTGGCCGACTGAGGAGCTAATTCATGTTTATAAAAAATAATCGCCGGTTGGTCCCCCGCCAGAGTCAAAACTGACATAATCTGTTCAACTGGAATATCTTCATTAACCATCACCTTTTGTAGATACTGCTTTAAGGCCTGTTGGTGAGTGGTGGATCTTTTAATTAGGTCCAAGATGGAAATCCTAGCCGGGGTCTTGTCCAAGTGTTTTAGCAAATCATATTGGGTGCCCGGTATGGATGGTTGTTCCTGCTCTTGCTCCTCTTGCCCTTGTGCAGGCTCTTGCTCCCATTGCGAAAACACACAGTGGAATATCCGTCCACTACGGAGCACCATTGTTTGCGACGTTTGCGCCTCTGTCGGGTTTTGGGTAGGCAGAGGATTGGTAGATGTGGAAGGGATATCGGGGTTGCCAGGTGTTGGAGGAGGAGTGACTGAAGAAGGAATTCGAATGAGGGGCCTTGCCGACTGGGGATTAGTGGAAACTAGGGTGGTGGGTAGTGCAGGTCCAATGGGAGAGGGACTGGAAGGGATAGGTGGAGCCTGGGCGATTGGAGTAGTTGTAGGCCGTATGGTGGGTGGTGGCAAAGGTTGGGGTAAGAGGGTCATTGCCGGTAGAGAGAGGTAATGATAGCGGGAGGAAGAATGAGTGCTGATGAGGGGCGAATGAGGAGAGGCCTATTTGGTGAGTGATTTGTGGAAGTAGGAGGGGTTCGTGGTGAGGGAGAGTTTGTGGGGGTGCGAATGAGGAGAGGCCTTTGCGGCTTGGGGTTGGTGGTGGAAAGGACTTGAGTGGCGGTGTGTTAAGAGAGGATGTGAGGGTTGAGGAAAAGGTGTAGGTTGGGAGATTGTTGTTAATAAATGTGAAGGTTTATTTGAAGTTTGGTTTATGGCCCTGACAGAGGTGCTCTCTTCATGCCACCCTTTCCCTCTCTCCACTTCTCGAAAAGAGGTGACATGGTTTACTTGTTGATTAGGTGCTAGATGCTCCGGTAATGGGTTGTGGACAATCCCCATGTTTGGTTGTGGCGCGGGAGCTTGTTGCACCAGAGGATGTTGTTGAACTTGTTGTTGAGGTGGCTGCTGAGCCTATTGCCACCGAGGAGGTCTTCTTGCTTTCAATGAAGCAACAAATTTTCTCATCTCATCCCAATCAATACTGCCCTGATCATTCAAATCATATATGTAGTCCTTGAAATGAAAGCAGTGATCAATATTATGCCCGGGCTGTCAGTGGAAGACACAATACCGAGAGGTATCAACATTTGGAAGCCAGACCGTCCTTTCTTTTGGCAAGGTGAGCAGGTTGGCGGCCATAAGGGCGTTGAATATATTTGGAAGGCTCTTGGGTAAAGGAGGGTACTAGGCTCTTTTGGGACTTGTGGGTCTTCTCTGCTGATGAGGATCATAATTACCAGGAGGTGGCACTTGGTGGTATTGCTGGGGGGCTTGGAGGTTTTGTGGCACAACTTGGTTTTGTGGAGGGGGCAGAGGCCAGAACGGCTGAGGAAGGTTGTTTGTTTGGTGGTGGACTTGGTTAAAGAAAGCGGGTTATTGTTGTTGTGACGGTTGTTGTTGTTGCGGGGGTCTTGGGTTGTTGCGGAAAGGTCCAGGATTGCCAACCGCGCCGACCTGCTCATTACTAATAGTGCCCTCGGTTGTGCCACCATTGGTACTGATGCTATTGTTCTTTCTCACCATTCTCAGCCTCGGTTCAAACATGCCCATAATGGGCGAATCCTTCATTTGAGTTTGTATGTACCGAGCCCTTTCATATAGTTCCTCCATAGTGTTAAGTTTATTCATTGAACTGGACATCTCTAAAACTCACCCGTCTCGGGTTTGGATTGGGTTTTCGGGGGGAGGAGCTTGGCAGGATGTTGATTATCCTGACCTTCCGGACTTCTGTTCTTCTTGTGTTCCGATTGGACACAATGTGGATACTTGTAAAGCTAGAAAGGTTCTACCTCTTGTTAACAAAGTTGAGGATTCTATTCCTCTTAGACCACAGGTAGTGCCCATTAAGTCCAAGCCCCAATGGCAGTCAGTTAATTCTAAGAAAAATGCTGAAGCTTCAGGTAATGCAGCTGATGCTATTTTTGGTCAGACAATATTGATTCCTGCTGTGAACATTTCTTCTCTTGAGATGTCAGACAAGCCACCATTTAGCAATCCTTCTCTAAAGAATTCTGCTGCCCAGGAGGGTAATTCAGTTCAAGGCATTGCATCTACTGATTTGGAAATGAATGGTCCTGATCAAGAATCAAAGTCTCTCACCTTAGAGCATCACCAATTGCCCCTTCAGTTGAATCATTTGTTATCTAATGTAATTATTAGGAGATTTCGGTTGTACCAATTTCACCTCTAAGGGATCCCAGTCATTTGTCTCAGACAAGTAAGATGCCTCCACTAGAGGAGCTCCCTTCAACACAAATTGCTTCCTATAAACGTGAACCTGAGGGTACTGAAATTGACAAGAATCATTGCAGGGAGGTGTATGATTTGGAACTGCCACAAACTAATCTTCTGCAGCCTGAGGATGCTCATATTCGATGCCAGGAGATTGCTTTCTCTGCTACTATGAATAATGTGAGGGTTATGACCAAAGAAAATTTTGGAGTTATTACCAGGTCCATGAAGAGGTCTAGTTCTGCGGGTAACATTCCTGATTCTACTCATTGCTGATGTCTTTTCTCATTTGGAATATCCATGGAATTGGGAATGACATATCTATAGGTCATGTTAAATTTTTTCTTAAAGCCCACAATATTGGTTGCATTGTTCTTCTGGAGCTGAAAATCAATATCAGTAATCTGGATAGGATTTGCAAAAAATTGGGAATGGGCAAGGCTATTCCTAGATAATGTGGCTCATATCTAGATTATGTGGAAGGAGCCGTTGGAGTTCTCTATTGTCTGCCGAGATGACCAACAAATCTCTCTTGTTCAAACTACTTCTTTGCAAAACTTTCATCTCACTTTTGCTTATGCAAAGTGCTCTATTGTGGAGAGACGTATGCTCTGGAATTCATTAAATAATTGCCATTCCCAAATTAATGGTCCTTAGCTTGTGGCCGATGATTTCAATTGTATTGTAGACGTTGAAGAGAAGCTAGGAGGTAACCCTCCTAGTCTGGTTTCTATCTCTGAATTCAAGGAATGTATTTCAGATTGTGCCCTTATTGATGCTAGTTTTTTAGGCTCCAAATACACGTGGCATAACAATCAATTTGGTAGCAAAGGTATTTGGGCTAGGTTGGACAGAGTTCTCATTAATTTAGAGTGGATGAACCTCTTTCCCATCTCTATCGAACACCTCTCTAGGGAAGCCTCTGATCATACTCCTCTTCTAGTTAAACTGCCCTCTATGGGCATTACGAGTAGATTTACTTTTCAAAAAATATGGACACTTCATGACAAATTCCTAGTGGATGTTGGACTGTGCTCGCAAACTAGCCCAGTTGCTACCTCTCATATTACCACCTTATTTTTAAAACTGAAATATCTGAGGAAGATGCTTGGAACTTGGAATAGAAATGTTTTTGGTAATGTCCACATTAATCTGATGGTTGCTGAAGATTTGGTTCTGAAGGCTGAATACCTTTATGATCTTGATCCCTCGGACAGAAATGCCGATAATCTAGAACATGCCAAAACCATTCTTTTTTTCCTCTTTTTTTATACATATATCATTATCATATACGTATAGTATATCTATGTATTATTTGCAGGTATAAGATCAATATCGAAGCAGGGGAGAAAGAGTTTTACACGTTGAGATGAACCCCCGTGGGGCTGAGAATAGGACAGCAGGTTTTGACAGAAAGTCTAAGCGGAGAGCAAGAGAGTGGGCTTCAAACGAAGTCTAAACCAAAAATTGGAGAACTGACTGCGAGATCCAAAGGATAGTGGGAGAGCAGGTTTTGCAAAGATGAAATCGAGAAGGTAGGCTACGTAATTCCAAGGATAGCTAGAGAGCAGGCTGTGTAAGCCCAAGGATAGTGGGAAAGTAGGCTACATAAGCCCAAGGCGAGAGGGAGAGCTGGCTATAAGAGTCGGGGGATAGCAGGAAAGCAGGTTGTAAAACCCAAAGGATAGCGGGAAAGTAGGTTGTAAAATCTAAGGGATAGCGGCAAAGCTAGTTATAAAGCCCAAAGGACAATGGGAAAACATGTTGTAAAATCGAAAGGACAGCGAGAAAGCTGACTATAAGAGCCAAATGACAGTGGGAAAGCAGGTTGTAAAACTCAAAGGATAGCACGAAAGTAGGTTGTAAAACCTAAGGGATATTGGGAGAGCAGGTTGTAAAAGTCGATGGATATTAGGAGAGTAGGAGAGCAGGCCGTGTAAGTCCAAAGGATATTGGGAGAGTGGGCTGTAAAAGCCAACAGATACTAGGAGAGCTGGCTATAAGAGACAAAATTGGGAAGCAGGCTTTGACTGAGGGTCGAAGCCATTGAATTGTATTAGTTATTATGGTGGGATGGATGGCCTAGTCTCGATAGCGGGCTTTGGTGGTAATGGCTAAGCCTAGAGATAGGAAATCTAATACATGAAAGTGGGTTTTGGCCAAGGTGGCTAAACCGAAAGAGAGGATATCTTGAATTTATGAAACCGGGCGTTGGCCAAAATGGCTAAGCCGAGGGATGGGATATCCGAAGCATATGAAAGCGAGCCTTGGCCGAAATGGCAAAGCCGAAAGATGGGATATCTGAAATATATGGGAGCAGACTGTGGCCAAGATGGCTATGCTGAAAGATAGGATATCTTGAATATATAAAAGTAGGCCTTCGCCAGGACAGCTGAGCCACAGGATGGGGTATCTTGAAATATACAAAAGTAGGCTTTAGCCAAGGTGGCTAGACCGAAAGATGGGATATCTTGAATATCTGAAAGCGGGCTTTCACAGAAAAGGCTAAGCCATAAAATGTCGTAGCTGACCTTATCAGGTCTAAGCCAAAGGCATTTTTTTAGCATCATCATTTATTATCATTTGGGTCATCATCTGGTTTCATTTTCTTTTCAACATCATTTTCTTTTTTTTATTCATGATCATTCAACATCATCATTATCATTATCTTTTTTCTTATGCGCAGTAGAGAAACCTATAATCAACCGGCTTTTGATGGGCCTACATTATCATCACTTTCATTGTTACATTGGATTGACATTGCCCACCCCTTTCCCCTTTACTTGGCACGAGGGATTGTGGCGGGCGGGAGCACAACTTTTCGGAGGAGAGCCATGAGCATCCTTCACCATGTGGTGAAGCGTGCAAAGCAGCAGCTCTTCTTTTATCTTCAGCTTTCTTTCTTCTTTTGTTCTTAGCATTAGCCTCTAGAATGGGGCACCATATGCATCTTATATTTCCTTTTTTGGCTTCTGGCCATAGCTTGAGGGGCTTGAAATGCCCTTTAGAGCATGTATTGCTTCAGCTGGTACAGTGTGGCCATGTTGGCTGACGTCTTGAAGATGATAAATTGGTGCAGATGAGGTGGGTCGACCTTGTATTCACGGTTGGGGGACCGGTTCCCGGTCGAACCGGTCGGACCGGCCGATCCGGTCCGGTTATGATAACAATGTCTCTTACACACCACCCAGCTAAGCCCAGCGAGCCCCTCCCTCTTTCATCTGCCCACTCTCACTCCAACTCCCCCTCTCTCTCTAACGGCCACCCAATCATCTGCCAACCTCGCCGCCGGCGACAACGAGACCACCTCTCATCCCGCCGCTCTCCCCTTCTCACTCTAACACCCAGAACCCATCTCTTTCACGTGAACACTCTCCCCCATTGCTCCTTCCCTCGGCCACACCACACAGCGGACGTCGTAGCCCTCCCGTCCACCCCTTCTTGCTAACACAACCGTGGCCGGCCACACCTCTCCCCACTTACACTCCTCTCTCTGGCCATCCGCCGTGACCGGTGCCATCGCCCCCGCCGCTGACGTTCTCCCTCCCCTTCCACCGCTCTTTCTTCCCGCCGGGGCTTTCTCTCTTTCCCTCCTCTCATCTACCACACACCCCCACTACACCATCGTTGTCCTCTCTGCAACACCCCAACTGCCCTTGCCATACCCCCTTGTGCATGCAAGCCACCACCACGACCGCACGGTCTCTCCCCTCTCTCTCTCCTCCCAGACCGCCAGTGACCCTCTCTCTCTCACCCTCCCATCCTTCTCACCACCAGCTAACCACTCCACCATAGCAGCAGTCCCCCCACCCCACTGTCGTGGTGACAACTCCGTCCCCCTCTCCCGCAACTCTCCTTTCTCTCCCTCACACTGCCTCCCAGCAGACCCATGCCAGACCCCCAAGAGCTCCCCATCTCTTCCTCCTTTCAAACACCTTCACGCCACCGCGCCCCCCCTCGCGTGCATGTCATCGTCTCTCTCTAGCCTGCGAGCTCCACTCTCCCACCTCTATCGCGAACGCCTCCCCTCTCTCTAAACACACTCAACTTCTCCTCCCCACTACGTCCATACCACCGCCACCGCCAGCACTACCTTCCACGCTGTGAACCCACTGCCAACTCACCCTCCTCCATCGCCGACCTCTCCCTCCATCTCTCTCCCTGGCAGACTGCAGCCCTACATCGCCACCGTCGGCCACCTCTGGCGCCACCCTCCTCCGCATGAGCGTACCCCCAGTCGGCCATACCCCACGTCCCTCCTCTCCCTCTCTCTCTCTCTAACGCCCACGTTGCCACTGCCACCATTGTCACGAACGCCCCATGCCCACCGCAGCGGCCACCGCCGGCCATCTCTTCCTGCACCCACACCCGAGGTCTACCCTCTGTCGAGCCCGTCGCCGCCGTTGCATTGTTGCACCCTCCCTTCACCACGCCGGATGCCCCCCTCTTCTCTCCCTAACTCTCTCTCCCTGCACACCTCCAACCGCACACAACCTCCCCATCATCTCTTCCTCTCTAATAGCCTCTCTCTAACTGGCCAGCATCACCAGCCACCACCGTCCCTCCCCCACTGCTAACCACCTCCCTGCGCACACCTAGGACCAGTACCCAGCCACCTCACCACCCTTACCTCACCCTTGGCCACCCTCTAGCCGCACACTCGGCCGACCATGGTGACCCCGCGTCCATCCATGGTGACCCCACGCCATACCCACGGTCACGCCAGCGATCTCCTTCGCCCCTACCACGGCCGTCCACGCCCCAGCCGCCAGCCGAACACCTCTCCCCCTCACCAGCTGGTGGCCTCCCCTCCACTATCTCTCTCTCTCTAGCCGCGAACCACCCCCTCCCTGGTGCGATCTCTCTCTATCTCTCTCCCCCACCCTCTCTATCTCATCTCTCTATTCTCTCTATCTCTCTCTACCCATCACACACTTATTTTATCTTATCTTATTTTAAACACCGATCAGGTGAGCGACTGGTCCCTCCCTTACTGGTCTATATTTTGCTAATTTAGTATTATCTTTCATGCCCGTCGGACGATAAGGGAGTGCCCGGACTCGTAATTCTCTTTTGTGCCCACCGCGGAGAGTGAGTGAGAGCCACCCAACCCCACGCCCTGGCGTGCCGGCCTCCCATGAAGTTGGGACTCCCAGCCCCTTAGGGGGTCCGCCCAAGCTAAGCCACATCCCGGAACGATTGGGTCCCATCCCGGATCTTCACCACCATCCCCCGGTTGCCATCGGGAGATAGTGTGCGCCATGAGAGTGAGCCGCTAGCGTAAGTCTGTTGATTGTCTTCGTATGCTTGCGAGCCTAAGTCCTAGGTTCATCAATTCATCCATTATCATCTTAGGGCTGTGCCACATCACAAGAATAACTTAAGATGCAGTATTACCTGGCCCTACCTTCCCTACCTTTTGTATCAAAGGGAGAGGATCTCCCATTAGCACGGCTTCCCTCTGTTCAGCCTGTGGGTGACCTATTGGTGAAGGTGGGAATTGTTGGAGAACCACCTCACGAGGTGGGGTGCTCGAATGAGGAAGGAGAAGAGAGTCTTGGCAAAGAGGAAGTGAAGGAAATCTTAGCTAGGGTGGAGAATTTCATGGGGGAGCACGCCAGAGAGGTGTCTAGTCTGATCGGAGTGTCCACTACAGGTGTTGATAAGGATGTGAGGTTAGTCTTTTGCATAATCCAAGGAAGATGGCAAGGGGATATAACTAGGAAGGCTAAAGCAAGAAGAACCAATGGAGGAAGATATGTGGAGAAGGAAGAGAATAGGAAGGAACCGGAAGAGAGCTAAGAGAAGGGAGAGGGGCAGAGCTAATACTTTGGGAGGAGGGTGGTATACACTGCTTTTGGAGGGGGGATGTGCGTGTCTTTGTGGTGTTGGCTGTTGGTCGGGGGAGGTTTTTGGTGTGTGAGGTCTCTTGGCAAGGCAGACTGGCAGGGTAGATAGTTCGATTGTTTGTTTAGCCTTGGCGCTCCCTGTTGCTTTGGGTGGGGATCAGTTTTCGTGGCTAGCCTTTTGTATTTCTTTCTTTTCCCTTTGCTCCAGGGGCAGCGTGTATCCTGCCACCTTTTGTAATTGGGAGCTTTGCTGGAGCACTCCCTCCTTACTTGTAAATTCTTTCTTTTATCTTTTATAATACGTGGTACTATCCACTTTTAAAAAATCAAAATATTGAAATTCTAAGTTATTGGTTTTTAAAATAAGTGAAAACGAAAACCAGGTTCTTTGATTGACTGCAAGTTTCTTTTTCCTGAGACCTGAACCATGGGAACAATCATAGATGATTGCCATGTGGAGCTGCCCTACAGGATTTTCTTTTTACTTGTCTTAAATCAGTCAAGTAATGGGAAGGTCCTCTAAAAATAGAAAAGATAAGGGAAATCATTTTATACGGATAACCTATTTGTTTTTGGTTCCCCTGAATTTCCCTTGAGTTCATGGTTCTTTTCAGTTTGTCATTGGTTATGTTTCTGTTATATAAGCATTGTTTCAGCAGCCAATGAAAACTTTGTGCTGTCTAGAAGCTTGTTATTAGATCGATTAATAGATTGGCTTATTACTTATGATAATGCTTTTACATCACCCAACAATGTTATAACAAACAACTTATCTCATTATTTGGCAGTCTTCTTATTGTTGATGAAACCTTTATGACTAAAACCAGCCAATTTGAAACTATAATTTAAGTTAGGAATAGTGCACGAGTCTCATAGGATTTGTTTATAAACTTGACTGTCTTAACTTTTATGTTTTAAGATTATGAAATAAGTCTACAGTGGGCTGTCGCCCAGTTGGTATTGGACCTTCTCTATTTATTTATTTGTGGAAGTCGTTCGGCACCCGTGGAAGCCGATAATCACTAGGAAGAAGAGCGTCAGAAGGAGCCCTGGGTGTTACCCCAGGGGACAACCCTCCGATGCTTAAGTCAGCAATGGATCAAGCAGAGAGTAAAGAAGAGTAGAGGAGAGAGGGTATGGTAGGAGCCGCGGTAGCAGTTCTGGAGGAGCCGTAGGCCTTCCGGGCGAGTGCTTGCCATTGCCAATGACCACTCGGGGAGTGCTAGCTGGACGGTAAGAGTGCTTAGAAGGGAATTTCTCTCTCAGCAAACGGTCATGCCCTCTCTGTGGAAGGGAATGTAGCTCTCGTACTTGTCTCTTAGTAGGCGTTTCTTCATGGAGTTCACCGTGTGTCTCTCTCTATGTCGGTCCAGACTCCCTATCCCTGGTGTCTTTCTTCGGGGTCCCTTTTATAGGGGATTGCCCTGGTGGCGACGGTTGATCCCTTAGTAGGGAAGGGCATGCGTAATGGAGTAATGCTTCCCTCGATTGCAGGGGGGGAGGATTTCCCATTGAGGGACGGTTATCTCATAGGCTGTCGAATCCCTGGCAGGTCTTACAGCACGGGTGGGGCGTGCTCTCCCTTAGTGGGGGAGGAACCGTCATCGTGGGAGGTAACGTTTGATCGTCAGAGGATTATCCGGCGATCATTGCGCTAGGATTGAATCTTGCCGCGTTGGCTAATCCAAGGATGATCCATCCCAGGCAGTCTATGGTGGGCCTCATGGCTATCGGGACCCGTTGGGTGTGACGTGGACCGTGAGTCGTGTTGGGCTTGAGGTAGATGGACCTTACATGGGCCGAGCTAGATTTACCCTCCTTAATAATGTCTCTAAAAACTCTTAACCCGAGTTGTAGAGTCCCTGGGGTTATGTTCACATGTAAATGATGATAATTAAATCACTCACGTGAGATTACCATTTTATCTCTATTTTGATTGAAAAAATATATAGGAAGAGACATAGTAGACAAGGATGACCCTCTCCTATGCCATTGAGAGAGAGAGGGGGGGGAAGCGGCAGCCCCCTCTGGCACCAACGAGATTGGGAGAGGTTGTTAGGGCAAAAAAATAGCGACCCTCTCTCTTACTCAAGATCTAGTAATCAAGACCAGAATAGAGAAATGAAGAAAAGGTAGAAGAGGCAATCACACAGGAACACCGAGATTTTTTACGTGGTTCGGAGGCAATGTGCCTTACTACGTCCACAACCGCAGTAGGATTCCACTAGAATAATCACCACAGATCAAGTACAAAGAGAGAGTTCACACCCTTTTAAACATGGAGATTAGGATGTCATTAGTCAGGGTGCCAAAGATAATAATGCCCCTCTTACAAACAGAGATTCTCTTATGGGGTTGACATATACTTCCCCCTGAACCTTGGTCATGCATGCTCGCCTGTCACCAAGGATGCTCTCCTAAGATAGCGGATGCTCCCCAGAGACTACATATGCTTACCCAAAGGATTGACATTGAATTGTCTTGAACCCGGACTGCATTTTCCATGACACCGGGGATGCTCTCCTGAGGTAGTGGGTGCTCCACCAGAGACTGCATGTGCTCCTGCAAAGGGTTGGCATCAGTTGCCTTGAGCCCAGACTGCATTCTCCCCTGTCACCGAGAATGCTCTCCTGATGTCGTGGATGCTCCCCAGAGACAGCATGTGCTCCCGTGTGAGGGCGCACGATGGCGAGTTCAGGCTCCACACTCTAACAATCTCCCACTTGGAGTCTGAACTTCAGAAAAAAGGCAAACATCTCAATGTGTTGATCCTCCTAAATGTAACAATGAAATGCTTGCTGCGACATCCCTCCATCAAGCGCGCAGCGCAGGGGTGAGGCTCGATAGCCGAGCCCCGTCAACTCCTACTTCAACGGTGGAATCTTAGGCTTATCTGCTGCTGGTACTATCGGCTTCAACCCATCTGCCCAGATGGCCTTGTCGAGTTCTGATACTGCTTGATCGATGTCCTTCTCCATGCCGAGAGAGCGGGAGCAGGCGGCAACAGAGACAGCAAGAAGCAGTGCAGCTAGAATGCGCATTGGGGTTCTCCTGAGGTGATGATGATGAGCAAGCTTGATGAGTTGGCGACCGCCGCAAACAAGCAGGAACGCCAGTTGCGTGCGCGAGCCCTACGCGCCATCCGCAAGATTGATCGACCGCTTGCGGTTTACGCTAAGCGCAGATGGAAAGATGCGGACGAGTATTCGAAGGCTGCATTTGAAGCGATGATCTACGGGATGGGAGCAGTCAGAGTTCAGCACGTTCCTGATGCCTGGGAGAAGATGTTCAACCCACCGGCACCGGAGGCGCCTTCTCCTTGAGCGGCACCGGCTTGGGCTTCCACACGGTTTCCTTCCCCAGCATGTTGGTGGCATGCACTGAGTTGTGCGCAGCGATCGCCGTCTGAACCTGCATAGGGCACTGCGTGGAGTTGGGGATGTACTGGTACGCCTGAGCGACGGCGGGGCTAGTCGATGTAGTTGGGGTCAGTGCGGCCCCGCACCCCGGGAGAGATAGACTGAGTGCGCACGCGATTAGCGCGCCCGATGACAGCCGCATTGGCCTTCTCCGTTCTGGCGATCTGTTGCTCTGCTCCCTTGCTACGCTGAGCGAAATTGTTGGCGGCGAAGGCGCCCCAGAGGACGAGGGCGCCGGCGGCGATGATGGCGAAGGTGCCGAACGGACCTGCCAGCCAGGCGATCATCCCTCCCATCCGAGCCTCTTTGCGATCCTGGGTCCGAAGATCAGAACCGCCACCGTCAGGGCAATCGCCCCGAACAGGTACGGCTGGCTATGGGCGAAGTCCAAGAACGACATCGCCGTCTGTCCTGCCCCCTTCCACTCGCCTGCCTTGGAGAGTGTTTCGGTGACGTGCATCGGCGGGCTTGGGAGAGTCGCCCAGGAGGAGGGATCGTTAGCTGGTATAGGGGTAGCCGGGGCCTGTTTCGTTGCCTCCTGCGCCCCCAATGCGGCGGCGCCAGCAGCACCCGTGACGGTCAGCCTCGATGCCGCGATCCTGCCGGCGACTTCGAGGGCCTTGGTGCCGACCCCTACCCCCGATGCGGGATAGCTGCGCTTGTCCAGTTCGAAGTGCGGGGTGTCTTGCTGCTTCCAATCCCCGCCCCAGACCAGGGGGATTTTCAGCTCTGCCGATGCCGAGAACATGGCGTCGTGGATTTTCGTCATGTCGGGAATGTCGTACTTGAAGTCGTCGGCGTCGACCAAGTCCACCGCGTGCCCTGTCAGGTGCCTACTGTCGAGCGTCCAGCTCTTGCCGGCGGCTTTCAATTTCTTCTGCCGGTCGAGGGTTCTGAGCCCTTCCGTCACCACGAATGGGACCGTGGTGATCTCCGCCGCCCGCTCGACCACCTGCACCAGATGCGGATGGACTCCGACGAGGTTCTTCCTGCTGCGCTCGTTAAGCACCATGGCCATCCTCGAATTTCTTGAATTCCCTCATGATCGCATCGAGGGTGGTTTCGATCCTCGACAGACGCTCCTCGCAGCCGGCGATGCGCTCCGACTGATCCTCCGGAACCTTTACCGCCGCACGGCTCTGGACTTCCGCCACACGCTTTTCGAAGTCGGCAAGACGTGCGCTCATGCTGATGGGATCGGACCGGGTCAGTATCCGCGGCAGGGGGTCGTCGTCGGGCTCTGCGACCGGCTCGGCCGATCCGAACACGCCGGCGGCTTCTGCCTGCTCCAATGCGGTTCTGGCCTGCTTCCTCTCCTTTGCCTCCTCCCACGCCTTGACGAAGGGCCTCATGAGCGTGAAGTCGTCGATGCCTTCCCCTCCCCCGACATGGCGCGAGATCGAGCCCTTGCACCTGCCCTGGCGCTCCGGGTGCCAGTGGAGGGCCGACACGTTGCTATCGACCTCGGGGAAGTAGTCGGGGGCGCAGATGTAGCCCTCCCCGTTGATGGAGATCGAACGGTCTTCGGTGTTGACGCTCATGGTCTTGATGTCCATCAGGGAGCCCCTGCGTAGATGAGGACGAGAGGGATGACGATCGACGGCTGCACGTTGTTGTGCGCGTCGCCAGAACCGATGTTGGAGAAGGTCATGCCGGTGGTCGCCGAGTCCGACGCCGTCTTGGTGGATCCAGTGCCGTTCCAGATGTTGGTCTGACCGCCGCCCTGGGCCGTGACGACGCCGTCCTTTGTCGGCACCTGATGCGTGTGGCCGGAATCGGTCTTCTTGTCGTCCGGGTCTACGACCGCCTGCTGAGCCTCGGTGAGGGTGTGGGATTCTGCGCCGCCCGTGTTTCCCGGCACGTCGCCGTCGATACCGCCGGACAGGCCAGTAAGGCGGTTCTTCGATGCAACGCCGGCCATGTTGTCGGCGCCGATGAGGGCGCGGCCGCAGACGTCGAGCAGCGGAAAGCGCTTGTTGGCGGAAAAGTCGGCCGCTGCCGTGTCACCCCGGGTGGTCGGGGAGCCGGCGGAGTCCTGGATCGGGGCTACCGTGTTGTCGAAGGTGTTCCAGAGGCCGGCGAATGTGGCCGCGGTATCCTGGCTGTCGGATGCTCGCGCGGTCGCGCCGGAGTTCGCGCTGCCGATCGTCTTGCCGTTCATCGGCAAGCAGTTGCTGTCGGGCGGCGTGCCGAAGAGATAAAAGAACGCCTCGCCGACGTACTTGCGGTTCTGGGAGGCAGTCGTGGCGACGGCCCCCGGCTGGTTGTCGAAGTCCCAGACGGTCGTTCCGTCCGCCCGCCTCAACCGGATGCGATAGGCGGCCGTCCCACGCCACACCGTCACCGCTGCATTGCCGTCGGAAGATGGAAATCCGGCAGAGTTGCAGACGACGGGGTTGGAAAGAGCGTTCTGCAGGTCGGCATCGGAATAGGCGGGATCGCCAACGGGCGTTTCCGCGAGGAAGAAATCGATGAGGGCACCGGAGAGAACCCCGTTGGCATCGCGTGCCTGCCATCCCGGCTCGAATATTCTGATGCTATCCGCCATCGCTTAGCCTTGATCAGGTTGTAAGGGGGAAAGGTATGGACTCAGCGATACTGGTGATGTTCCTGCTGCTTCCCACGGGGAGCGAGCGCATATTCGAGGAACGTTCCTCGTCGCTGGCGGAATGTCATTCGTCCGCTGCCGAGATGACGCAGCAGTTCGTCGAGCGCGGCGCCAAAGTGCTTCGCTACGAATGCCAACAGGGTCTTGTGGGCGATTTTCGCCCGTCTAAGGTTCGATGAGACCGGGCGGCCGATCGTCGGGTATCGCGGGGAAGAGTTCCCGCATCACGTTCCCACGCTCCTGCGCACGCTGGACCCATGGGGGAATTGGAGGATGTTGCCACCCTCCAGCGGGCGCCAGCGCCCGCGTCATCGCATTGCCTTCTGCTGGCATAACGCGGCGGATCGCTTCCTTCGCAACACCGCGCCCGTCACTCGCTCGATCGGCCGGATCGGTAGGCGTGATCATTGCGTCCGGTGTTCCATCACCATCAAGGTCGATCAGCATCTTGTCGATCGCTGCCAATCTCGCATCGAAGCTGTCTCGAGCAACAAACCTCCCACCTTCTCCACGCGGCTGAGAGCGGGAGTGATGCTCGGTTGATCCGGCCGTCCCTACGGCTCCTGCCCCTGCTCCACCCGAATGCAGCGTAGGATCACCCGTGAACCAGTTCGATTGCGGATTGAAGATGTCGTGCATGCCGTGGGCATAGGCGTTGTAACGCGCCGGATCCTCCGCGAATGCCTGGTCGGCCCTGTCCTTGGAGTACCCGCCTCGGTTGGCCCGGATGAACTCTTCGAGCTCGGGAATTGACTGGGGTGCGTCGGGGATATTCGGACGCGGCCTCATGGCGTCTTCTGCATTGAGACGCTCGAGGCCTGAGGTAGCTAGGAGGCCGGCGGGTGCGGCCTCTTTGGGATTGGAGTAGATGGTGACCTTTTGCGTGTCGCTGGTTCCGGCCGACGCCGGCCCCTTGCGCGCCCCGGAAATACGTTCTCCCGGACCAGACTTGAAATGGACGACGTCGGGATAGGCCTGACGAAAAGCCTCACGCATATCCCGAAGCCCTGCGACGCCGAGCGTGTTCGGACCACCTTTGATGTTGATATCGCCTATGACAGCCGTATCGCCGTCAATTATTGCCTGCACATCGCCAATTAACCTGCCCTCGCGCCGAATCGTGAACGACCCTGGCCATCCTGACTCACGCAGTTCCAACCCTCCTGGGCTGAAGAACGAGCGCGACTTGAATACCGGGAGTTCCTCCACAGGTGAAGAGCGGATACCGGCGGGGGCTTCGACTGGCTTCTCACGCCCGAGCAGAGAGGTGAGCCATCCAACTAGGCCGCCTTCCTTAGGATTGGAGAATAGGGTTTCTCCGGTGGTGGCGGATTTTACGGTGCCGGGTTTCAATGCTGCATAAGTGTCGGCTACGGGCCCGGCGTCATTCACATTGCGAACGACCAGACCGTCGTGACCTCTGGCGCGCGCCCACGCCGCAAGATCGAGCGGGGTCTCCATCTTCTCTCCGCGGAAGGGAAGATCGTAATAATCGCGACCCGCCGCGTCGACCACCAGAGCGTTGCGAAAATTGACGTCAGCAGGAATGGTTTGCGGAGAGCCTTGGTCCACTCCGTTTATAGGGGGTGCCATGTCGGCATATTCCGACGCCACCCTGGGGCTGGATGACCCCCAGAAGGTGTCGTTACCGCCTGGCCATTGCTCTGGATCGGCCGTGCCCCGGTAAATACGTGCCTGAACCGCCTCTCCTGGACGCGCGAAATCCAAGCGCTGCGCTGCCTCCGCTACGCCCTGGGGTGAAGGAACAATGCCGTCCCTTGCGGAAGCGAAAGGAAGCACCCCGGCAGGAGCACCTTCCTTAGGATTCGACGCCAGGATATTGGCGCTGTCGGATTTGGCAGGATCAAACGCGGCATTGACGGAACGGATATTGCGCGGGTCAAGGACAGTGCGTTCTTCCAGCCGCCCGCCTGACATCACGTCGAGAGCGTCATACCCAGCATCACGTAGGGCGCGAGAGAACGCCTCCCGCTGCTGGACGATGAAGCCGCCCTCGTCATAAAACTCCGGCATCACTTTACGCGCCCGATTCGCTGACCGGACCGGGCGGTCCTCATTCCAAACAAAGGGCCGTTTGACCCTCACGTTCAGCGGATACACGCCAGGAGATGGCCCGGACGCGGTGCCCGCATAGATGTTGTCCGGGTAGGGGGCGACGGATACTCCTTCAAACCCGTTGTTGCCCGCGGCCCTTCGTGCGGCGCTGATGTCAAATTCGTCGAAACCGGCCGTCGGGGTTGCATGGTACCAAGTCGTATCTGGGTCAAACCCCATGTCGTGCGCTCTTGCCGCGCGCGACGCCGGGTCCATTGAAAGGTGCGCGGGCGGTTCCGGCGAGAGCGCATGCGCCGCGCTCCCCGCTTCCACACTATGGGAGGGGAGAAGGCGGGACGTTGCAGCGCTCTCCGGAGCTGCGCCTGAAACAGCTCTTCCCGCTGCTCTACTCCCCAACCCTGCAAACCCCGCTCCCGTCATAGCCAGTCCTGCGAGGACAGCATCCTGAGGCTGTGGGGGTTCGTTGTTGTGGAATCTTGCCATCGCGTTGTAGGAATCGACGGCCGATTGCGGCCATACGGGAAACGCGATTGATCCATCCTCGTAGTTTCCGATGGGGAGCATGGAGGCCCGGTTCGCCACCTGAGGGTCGGGGTTAAGCGCGTTGGTGATCTTGGATGCTCCCGGGAATCCACTCATGGCGTTGCGCACGCCATAGGCCGTAGCTTCCGGCTGATCGTCTCCCAAAAGGGAAGACAGCTTTCCGAGCAGGGTGTCGAAGGTGGAAGCCATGCGATTGCGCCCGATTCCCCGGTGTTGTATGAGAGACGCATGCACGCGCTGAGCGAACTCGCTACCAGCACCATCGGCCACTATCTGGGCGGCTTCTTATGGGGCTGCGTTGTCGGCTTCTACTGCTGCTGGTCGAACTTTCGGCACCGCGTCGCTAGGGCTGAAGCCAGCGCGGGTCGCCCGGCGGATACGCCCCGGTGGTCTGTCGCCCAGTCAATCCGCCGCCATACTCGTCGACAATCTGCGGCGCAAACATCGCGTTCAGAGACATTGCCGGCCGCTCTGCCATGTATCCCGCCGCCATCTGATTAGACATGTAGTTCTGCATCGGGCGCGACATGAGCGCCCGCGAGAACACGGCCTGACCAGCCATCGGCGCGAAGGCTCCAACCACTGCTCCGGGAACGCTTCCGACCGCACCGCCTGCCGCCGCGCCAATGCCACTGATCAAATGCTGGGCGGTCTGCCGCGGGGCAGTGCCAGACTGCGGCAGCGGCTTCATGATCGCCTCACCAGCGCGCGCGAGGGGTCCAAGGTCGTCCGTCCCGCGGACGTAAGCGCGTTTGTTTTGCTGCTTGGCGGCAGTGCGCAACTGCGCCGGCGAGATGAGCCCCAACGCGGTATTCTCTCCCGCGCCCTGCAAGGCCTTCTCAAGCACGAGCAGGTTCTTGTACTCGCGGCGGGCTTCACGCCATCCATTGACGAGCGCCGCGCCGCCCTGCCGCGCCCCGAGCTGCCGCTCCATCGCATCATCTAGCGCTTCGCGAATATCGCCGAGCGCGCGTGACAGATACTGATCCGAAGGACCTGAGGTATTTGGGCCTGAGTTTCGCCGCAAGGCATCGATGCGCGAGCGCAACGCCTGATATTCGCGACCGACGAACCCGCCAGAGCCACCAGGCGTCGGGTGCTGCATACGCATCTGCTTCAATTCGTTGACGAGGTTGTCGACGATCGGAGCCCGTAGCGACGGAGCCAGGAGGTCGTTGTACTCCTTGGCGACCTGATCGAGGCGGTTGATCAGATCTCGATCGGCGACGACAGTCGTCTGGCGTGCAAGGCCGTCGAATTTCTGGCCGAGCTGCGTGAACCCGGAGTCGATCACGTCCGGAGTCGCCCGGTCGGCAGCAATACCGGCGCGTTTCAGCGCCGCCCGCGTGAACTGCTCGGCCTGCGTGTCGCCGATTTGCTTGGCCCGGCCGCCGCCGAGCGGCGTGTCCTGGGTGACGCTCTCCATCCAGCGCAGCGGCTTTGAGCCTGTCTTCTGGCCTGCCGTCAAGGCGGTGACGCCCTCGTTCTCCAACTGACGCACCATAGCGTTGCGCGTGGGGTCTACCGGCAGCGGCGATACCGTGCGGGGAACGACGCCACCAGCAAGCGCCCCCGCGGCACGTGCCCACGGCTCGAGTTGGGTCCCCTTTGTCACCTGGCCGGCTGTCTCGCTCACCATAGCCGGCGCCATGACGTTGGCAGCGCGGGCCAGAATACCCCCGCTGCCAAATGCAGCAGCCGGTGCAAACTCGCCTATGGTGCGCGCGTATTCCCCCGCCGTCGTCTGCGGCTGATAGAATTCGCCCGTGTACCCCTCGATGGCGTTCTTTGCGTCGCCGTAGGTCCAAAGAGCCGTTTCATTGGACACGGGAGGCTCGTAGCCGAGCGCTTCGGCGGCTTTGTTGATACCGAGACGGCCGAGCTGCTCCACGTTTCCGGCGATCGTTCCCAAGCCAATCGCACCCTGCGCAACGCCGATGCCGAGCGATTTTCCAACGTCCGCCGCCGTCTCCCCCGCCGTGAATTGACGCTGCGGCTGAGCCTCAGGCTGCGCAAAGCGGCTCCACGGTCCTTCAGGCTGTTGCGGCGCCCCGCCGGGCTGGGCAAATCGCTCCCATGGGGGCATCACATTTTCTCCCAGCTATTGGGGTCCGCGGGATTGCCACCTTTGAAGCGATAGCCATCCATGACCGTGCCCGGCTGCGGTCCTGCTGGTGCGGCCGGTGCGGGCGCGGCCTGGCCTGGAGTGGCCGCAACACGCCGGCGATCGGCCTCGAACTGCTGCGCCTTCAGCGCCTTCAGCTGTGCTACGCTCTCGCGCACGATACGCAGGTTGTCGGCAAGGTTCTGGCCGCTGTTGAGCTGATCCAATGACCCGCGGATGGCCTGCAGCAACCGATTTTCCTGCTCGGACACCTGACCAAGAGCACCGCCCGTTGGTGATGCGTCGCGCATCGCCTGCAGCTCCTCGAAACCGACATTGGCCTTGATCGTGTCGAGGTCGGTCGACAGTGCCCTGGCTTCGGTTCCCGGGAGGGTGGACATGAGCCCGCCCCAGCCCGTGGTGTTTGGACCTACGCGCGAGATGGCGCGGTCGATGACGTTCAGCAGCCGGTCTGATTTCTGGTTGAAGGCGTTGAAGCCCATTTCCAGCTTCGGCATGGCGACGGACGTCTCGCCGGCTGCCTTGCCTTCCACCTTTGCGCGCTCGGCCCCGGCGAGATCCTTGGGAACCTGCCGGACGTCGGTTCCCCTGTTGCGGTCGACGAGAGTCGTCCCGGTGCCTGTGTCGACCGACATAACGCCGCCGCCACGCTTCGCTATGGTGATGGCTTCCTCAAGCGACATGCCAGGATTTTCGGCCAGCAGCCGATCGATGAGCGCGCTCGTTGCGCCGCCCCCAACCGTCCGAGGCCGCTCCTGATACCATTGCGCCTCTGCGTTGGTCTTGTTGATGTCCGCCTGCGTCTTTTGTGTTGCGAGCGGGTCCTGATACCCACGGGCACGGGCCGCGATAAGCCGGCCGATGGCCATGTAATCGTCAGGCTTAGCACCAGCTGCAGCAATGTCCTGATCGAAGTCTGGTATCCGGGCCCGAATGCGATCAAAGTACGGCTTGGCCCGCGCCAACAGCTGCGGCCGGTCGGCTTCCGGTGCCGACTCGATCGCCTGATGCACGCCCGCCCATTCGTTCAAGGCCGCTCTGCCACGCTCTTCATCGAACTGCGCTTGCTGTCTCTGCCCCTGCTGTTGCTGCAGGCTCAGCATGGCGTTGGACCGCTGGTCTGCCACCTTGTCCCGCCCCTGCTGATACTGAAGCATGGCGTTCTGTGTCTGCGCCTGCTTGTAGCCCGAGATGGCGTTGTCGAGCGGCTCGAAGTTGAGCCCTCCGCCGGGATTGTAGGCTGGGAGCGGGTAATATCCGGCCATGGGATCAGGCTCCGTACTTGATCGTGGGCGTCGGCTTCATGGCGTTGACCGCCAGACCTGCAACGCCGAGGATGTTGTTGACGCCGGTGTTCCGGTTCGCAGCCATAGCATTGCCGTAGTTGATGGCGTTGCCGGCTTTGGTGGCCCCATACCCCATCGACAGATCACCGCGTCCCTGCCTCAGCCCCGCCATGGCATTGGTTGCCGTCAGCCCCTGATCGCCGAGACCCTTGTAGCGGTCGAGCCAGGACCCTGCCGTCTGCTGAAAGACGCGCTGCGCGGCCAGCTGCGCCTTGCCACCCCCGCCTGCACCCTGCGCATTGAGCAGCCGGGCCATGGCGTTGGAATCCTGCCCGAGCTGGCCCTGGAACAGGGGATTGGAGGTGAGTGTGCCGACGGCCGTGCCGCGCGCCGCATCGCCGTTGAGGCCCAGAACGTCGCCATAGAACTGGTTCGCCTGCCCGCCCTGCTGGGCATAGGGTGCGTACATGCCCTCCGCAGAGGTGTAGTCGTCATAGGCCTTGCCGTAGCCTTCGCCGAGGGCAGCGGTGGCTTCCGCGTTGGCGCGCTGGATGTCCTTGCGCTGGTCTGTGCCGAGGAAGGAACCAATGAGGCCCATGGATCAGTCCTTTGTCATCCGCTGAAGGCGAGCGTCATAGCGCCGAAGATCGGGCCGCCGGTCCCGACCGATACCGCAAACGCACCGGGATCTTTCGTACCGACCCTGTCGTTCATCGAAGCCACGGCGAGGCGCCGTTTCACGATCGTTCCCGAGTTCGCCTGCATGTAGTGCTGGTTGTCCGTGAACCCCGTGGGATAGCCGGTGATCTGCACGTCGTTGGTCGATGATCTGATGGCCACGCCGGCTGCTATCCACAGCGTCTTGCGTGTGCCGTAGGTCGGGCTCAGCGAGGGAGGATCGGGAGCACCCGAGGCGAATTCAGCGCCCGCCGCCTCGATGTGACTGACGCCCTTGATGCGAAAGGAGACGGCGCAGAACACGTCCGTATTGCCGGACTGGTTGGCGATGGTGACGCTCGATCCTTCCGAGCCGGAAGCAACCTTGGAGTAGGCCGCGACGCGTCCCGTTGCCGTTTGGGCCGCGCTCCACCCGCTCGGGGTCTGCATCGTTCCCGAGCCGTTGCAGATGATGAGGAGGGTTTCTCCCGCAACGATGCCCGAAGGAAGATCGGCGTTGTGTGAATTGGCGATGCTGCCGCTGGTCGTCTCGGCGTAGTTCATCACCAGAGGAAAGCCGGCTTCCGCCGCCATCATGATCGGGTGCTGCCACCCGGGAAGAAAATTCACCCCTTCACCTTCTTGGCCGAGACGGCGAAGTGCGATGACGAGATGCAGTGCAGATAGAGCGCGTACCAGGTGCCGCTGTCGCAGTCGGTAATGGTGGGGACGTCCCCCAGGAACTGGTTGCCGAAGGTAATGGTGCGGTCGGTGCCGTCGTTGCCCTGCACGATGATGGTGCGGAATGTGCCGGGGATGCCATTGGTCGGGTTGCCAATGGCGCGCGAAGCCGTGACGGTGAGGCTGAAGTTGATGCCCGATGCCCAATCCACGGCAACAGTTGCCGCATCGGTCAGGGCTTCGGCTTCCGCAGCCGTGGTCAGCGAATCCGCCGCGATGAATCCGATCCCATCCCCAGCCCGTACCGCTGCATCATCGGCCGGAAACACCAGCCCTTTGATCGCCGATGCCGCTCCTCTGAGGATGCCGTTGATCTTCTGCAGGAACGTGGTGGTCGGGAGCCCGGTTTTCGGGTCGACGATCGGTTCTGACTGAAGGTATTCGGTGATCTCCCGCGCCATCAGGCGTCAACCAATTGCTCGATGTCCGCCGACAAGGACATGAACACCTTCTTGACCGAGGCGCTGATGCGGAACCGGAACACGATGCCCTTCGGCCCGAACCGTCCCAGCCGGGTCAGAGGCTGCACCCGCCGTCCCGTCTGACCCTGGCGGTGCAGCCTGATCTCCCGGGCAGGGCTCCACGTCTCGCCCCCGTCCTTCGACCAGTCCACCAATGCGACAGGGTCGAGGTTGTGCGGGGTGAGGGAGCTCAATCCCACGCCCGACACGATATCGGGGTAGAGGGCATTGACGATGCCTCCATAGGGGAAGGCGTGCACCGGAGGGGTGATGATCTCCATGACGATCGGCTGGCCCGCCTCGTCGTAGAGCTCGTCCTGCATGCGGTAGAGCTGGCCGGTGGAGGCATCCCCGGCGATGAGCTTCCCCGCATAGGGGAGCACCTTGCCGATCTTCCAGTTGTCCTGACCGTAGCTCTTGCGCTCGTGCCAGTATCCCGCCTTGCAGTCGTAGACCCACGTCCAATATGGACAGGTGAGCATGTAGAAGAACCGGCCGCCCCAGGACCATGCCGCCGCCCGCAAGGACGAGATGAGGTTGCCCTCCGCGAGCTTGCGAATGAGGTCCTCGAGTGATCCTGTCGAGATGACCTGATGCTGATAGCCGCGCAGCAGCCTGACGGTGTGGTCGTGAGCTATGAAGGCGAGGGCCTTACCCCCTGGGGTATCGACACCGCAGACCGACCCAGGGGCAGCACACCCGACTTCCATGGCCTGCGACCGGGTAAACGGGAAATCCGCATCCCCGGTGTTCTGGTGTGCCTCTACCGAGGCCGTACCGAAGAGATAGACCTCCCGTTCCAGCTCGTGCGCCCGGACGATGGCATCGGGATTGGATTCAGCGGTTCCCTCGTCCAATCCGTCGATAGCGGTGAAATCGTCGATGGACGTCAGCATGTAGCGGCCGTTCGAGCCCGGAAGCACTCCATAGCCGTCGAGATAGGCGAGGGATGCGGGCGGCGGCAGGTCGTCGTCGTAGATGGGCGTCAGCGTATCGCTCTGGCAGACGGTGAAGTATCCGTCGGACACGAACCCAATCTGAACGGGCGAGGCCCGGTTCTTGCGCGCGAACACCTCGCCCGTGGTCGGGATATTGCCGATGAACGAGACGTTGGCGGTCGCGTCCGACTTGATGAGCTGCGATCCTGCGACGGTATAGAGGAATCCGCCGGCCTCGATCATCTCCCGGATTCCACCGTCTCCTATGGCCTCCCCGAACGGGGTCAGGCCGGGGCAGCTGGTGATGACCCACGGTGTCTTGCCTTCCTCGCCGATCTCCTCGGCAAAGCAATTGATCAGCCGGCCGTTCCCGGCCTGCTTGGAATGCCGGGATGGATTGGACCGGGTGCCGAGCGCGATGGGGACGAGGTTACCCATTGGCGGCTTTGATCCGCTCGGCGAGGTCTGAAAGCCTCGTCTTGTTGATCAATCCGGTGAGAGCCTCCTGGAAGCGCCCGGCCGTGACCTTGACGCCTTCCGATTGGGTCTCCTCGACGCTGGCCTTGATGCCGTGCGTGGATTTGAGATGAGCGGCGATCTTGTCGGCGAGGGCGTAGGTCTTGGGCATCTACAGATCCCGGACCCATTTCCAGGTCACGGTACCGTCGGGAATGGACGAGGCGGTTCCCAGAGGGTTGAGGATGCCCGTCGTCCCGGCCACGGTGCATTCGAACAGACGGCCATTGGACTGCACCTGGTCGCCGACGGATTGCTCCGTCTTGGCGCTCCACAGGGGCGCCGATCCGACGCTGATCCAGTAGCGCTGCGATGGCATGTTCCTGAGAGCGGTGTCGAACTGCGCCAGGGGAACGTGGTTGAACGCCGCCTGCAGCGCCGCCCAACCTTCGTCGGCGTCACGGATCACACCCGCTGAAGGGGTGGCCCCGAAATCATCCGCCAGCCGCACGGCGAGCATGGCTATGACGCCTTCCTCGAAACGTGCATCGAGGGGCACGTCGCCAGACACCTTCACGCCCTTGCCTTCCCACGATGCAATCATGGCATTGAGGGCGGCAAGCCCGTCCGCGGCATCATCTGCGGACGGGCTTTCACCCGCACCGATGACCCTGATGCGCCGCAGGGCGCGGGTGACGATCTGAGCGGATGAGCTCACTCGCCGCTATCCTCGGTCTCGGCCGGCTTCGGCTGCTTCTTCGGCTTCGGCTCGGGCTTGGGGGGCTCTGGTTTGTGGAACTTGCCCCAACCGGAATGCGGATCGCTCATGCCGCCTTGTCCTCTTTGCTGGATTGCAGGAAGTCGCCGAGCTTGCCGGCGAACTCGTATTGACCGATGTGCCCCATGGGGATCGTCACATCGAGGAACACCTTGCCGCCGATGTCGCGCCAGCGCTGGCAGAAGGCGTAGTCTTCCGACAGGGTGCGCCGGTTTCCGTCCTCATCGGTCCACCAGTAGGGATCGAACATGCGCACGCACTTGCCGCCGGGGACGGCTCGGTCGAGGCACGTCAGATCGGGCGCGTAGTGCTGGGTCATCTCTTCCAGCATTCCGCGGCTCATTTTGACGAACCCGCCCGGCAGCCCCCAGACCTCGGCCAGTCCAGATCCGGTATCGGCGTGCAGTGTTGCGCCGGCGGACCGCACGAGGAAGTTGATCGGCAATTCCCTCTTGGGATAGGCCCCGCCGACGAACTCTTCATCATGATCGAGAAGCTGGATGAGGCCGCCGGCGCCCCACGACAGGTCGCTGTCGATCATCACCAGATCGGTAGCGTCCTTGTCGGCGAGGAAGTGGGCGACGATCTGAGCCCGGGCTGTGTAGATGTCCGCGTGCCCGACCTCGGTAAAGAGATAGACTGCATCCCCGCGCATGATCAGCCGCATCATGTCATGCATCAGCGAGCGCATGGTGCCGACGTGGACCGTGCCCCCGTAGCAGGGGATGGCCACCCAGATTTTGCGGCGTCCCTTCGGAATATCGCTGGTGACGGTCAGCTTGGCCTGCCGGCGCCGCTCGTGTCGATTCATGGTTCCCCTCAGTGGAAAGGGGCGGGATTACCCCGCCCCTTATGGTTGTCAGCTCGAGCCGCTCGAGCGTACCGCGAGGCGCGGGTCGATCAGGCGGCGGCCGTACAGCATGTCGAGACGCCACTTGCTGATGTCGTTGGTGCCGTCGTAGATCGGGATGACGCGGATGGAGATGCCGTTATGGCTCTTTCGCGCGCCTCCGTAGGCGGCCGCCGGCATTTCCATCGGCACGATGGCGAGGGCCATGGCGTTCTTGTGGAAGAACAGGTTCTGCTTGTAGGAGGCCGACGCCGTGCCGTAGTTGGTGATGGTGCGCCCGTCGAAGTTGCCCGAATAGGTGCAGGTCTGGTGCGGGCCGGTGACGATGATCGGCGGCGAGATCGTGAGCACGGTGTCCGCCGACGTGGTCTCATTCGCCGTCGTGTCGGTGGTGACGACAAATTCCTGCAGGATGCCCGTCGTCGCCTTGGTCTTGGGGTTGACCATATAGACGCCGTCGATGGTGAACACGTCGCCAGCCTTCAGCGTAGACGAGGAATCCCAGCCATCGGTGATGATGGTCTGCGTCCACGTGTTCTTGGCCGTGTCGTAGGCCACCTGCTGAGAGTTGCCGTCGGTCAGCGGCGTGGTGTTGTCGCGCGTGCCGCAGACGTGCGTCGGCACCACCTGCGACATGAACGTGTCGACGCCGCCGATAGGACCGAGGTCGCCGCGGCGCAGAGCGTCACGGGCGGCATCCTGCACGTAGAGACCGGTGAGCGAGCCCAGCATGCCGGCGTGGTCACCGGGAGAGAGGATCGCGCAACGATCGGCCATGGGGATGGCCATCTCGTTCATACGCTCGATCGGCTTGTAGAAGTCGGCGAACGAGTTGATCGTCTGCCCCGGCGTTCCCACCCAGTTGTACGTGCCGCGGTAGAACTGCGTCAGCACGTCGGCCGCCAGGTAGTTGATCATATTGATCATGCGCGGCTTGATCACGCGCTCGGAGAGGTCGTCGATCTTGAGCGTGAGATCGGTCGAGGTGAACTGGAAGTCGGAACCGATCTGCTGGTCGACCGTCAGCGTCACCTTGCCTTCCACCACGTCGGTGGCCGCCAGCGTGGCGCCGGTACGCACCTGACCGTCTTCCGGCCGGCGGATCGAGATCGTCTCGCCCACCTTGTAGCCGTTGACGGTCTTGTCGAACTCGTCCTCGTAGGCGCGATGGATCTTGCCGAGCCAGCCGAGCTCGTTGTCGAGGATCGCCAAGGCCTCCTTGGCGATGATGTCTGCGGTTAGGGTCGTGTTGGACATTTAGGGATGCTCCTGAGGGCAGCCCTGCCTCACGCCTTCTTCTTCTGCCGGTCCCGGTACCAGGCCGAGTATTCGGCCGGCGACATGTCCGCGGGGTCCTTGGCAGCGACGGAAGGCGCCCCCGGCGATCTCGGCGGGGGCGGCGGGGCGGATGTGGTTTTGCGCACCTGCGGCGCGGCAGTGAGCCGGCTTTCGATGCGCGCGAGCTCGATGCCCTGCTGGTAGGGTGGAAGACGCGAGATGCGCGTGGCCTCGTTGGCGTTCTGCGTGAAGTAGAAGGCGACCTCGGCCCCCTTCTCGCTCGACGACACGAAGTTTGCGACCTCTGGCGAAATTACCGGCAACGACTCGAAGGCCTGCACCAGCCCCGGCATGCGATCCGATACCGCCTCCGCTTTCGCGTGGAAGGTGGCCCGCATGGTTGCGTGGGCTGTTACTGCCGCTTCCTGGACCTCCTGTGCGACTTCCTCGGCTCTCGCCTCGCGCACGGCTGCCTTGACGTTGTAGCGGTCGACCTCGTCCTGCGTTGCGTTCGGCCCCGGTTGCTGCAGCGGCTGGCGCAACCGCACCAACTCTGCCTCGGCAGACCTTGCCCGCATCTCCGCCTCGTTGCGTTGAGCCACGAGCTGGTCGATGCGCTGCTTGTAGGGAACCTTGTTCGCCTTCTTACTTTCGTCCTCACCCGTACCTTCGGGCTTGCCCTCTTGCGGCTCGGGCGTGCCGGGGTTTGCCTGCGTTTCAGCCGCAGGCTGCTGGGGTTCCTGAGTTGCGGCCTCAGGCGCCGGGATGTTCAGTGCGGGGCCAGGGATGACCTGGCTCTCAGCCGTCGACGATTGAGATGCGGGCGTTGCGGCCGCCGCTGCCGGGGTCGTTTCAGTCATCGGAAATGTCCTTGATGCTGGTACTTTCAGCCCTAGCGGGCCGGGGGACGCTCTACCTCACGGCTCTGATCCTCGACGGACCACTGCCGATCCTCGTAGCGATGCCGGTCGGAGCGCTGTGCTTCACGCTCGGACTGCTCGGCGTCGAATTGCTTTTCCTGCAACGGGTCCTGCTGCATGGGGTGAATCCCCTGTGCCGCCTGCCCCATGGCCATGACGTTCTCGAATTCCTGCATTTGAGCGTCGGCGGCGGTCTTGCGGGTCTTCTGCTCGGTCTCGGCGATCTTCGCCTGCTTCTCGGCGAGTTCGATCTGCACGGCGGGGTCCTGCATGGGATCGGGGGCCGGGGGAGCGTTGGGGTCGTCGGGATCGACGAGAGCCTGCGGCGGCACCATGTTCTTGAGCCGCTTGGCGATCTCGTCCGCACCCGGCCAGTCGGAGTTCTTGGCCACGAGATCGGCGATGAGCGGGGCGGCGTCGGGAAACGCCTGCATGAACTGGAACATGGCGTCGGCCGTCTCGAGGCGCTTGGTGTCGGCAGAGCGCCCGATCCTCACCCTGACGTCGAAGCGGCCCATCGAAAGGTCGTTCATCATCACGGGCATGCCGTCCTGGCCCATGATGACCTTGTTGATCGGCACGAAGTCTTCGGCGTCGTCGTCCCCGAGGATGCGGATGACGCGCTCGTTGTCGTATATCTTCGGAATAAGGTCGATCAGCACACGCCCGCAATGCTCGAGCGAGCGCTGCAGGTTGTCGCCGTAGTGGTAAGTCGCCGTGTCGCCCTGGATCTGCCGCTGGTTGATGGCAACGCCTGACTGCTCGTTGGACTTGGCGCCGAGCGAGGCATCGTAGATGCCCGTGGTGCGCTTCATGTCCTCGGCGGCGGCGAGGGCCTCGTTGACATAGGCGACTGGGGGCTCGGGGGCGGGCATGCGCTGCGGCGGCCCAGGCGCCTTGGGATCGGCATTGTAAACCAGCAGGGCCTTGTTCTTGCGATTGGCGTTGTACCAGTCCTGCTCGCGGCCCTTTACCTGATCGGCGGTGGCAACGACCGGTGCCTTGGGCGCCAGAGCCATGCTCTCGGCAGCACCCGTGCGGTTGAAGTTGTAGAGCTGCTGGGGATCGCGCGCGAAGCGGATCACACCATAGCGATAGACGCCTTTCTCGACGGGGATTTCCGAGCCGATTACGGGGATCTGCGGCAGGAATTTACCCGGCCACTGATACGGGCCTTCGAGCACCTCCTGCCCAGAGACGACGTACATTTCGACCCGGTAGGATTCGCACTCGCGCTCCTTGACGATGCCGATGGCCGTCTTGACCACCTTGGACATGTCGGTGACGTCGATGGTCTCACCGGTCTGCAACAGGCCGAGCATCTTCTTTTCCGGCACCTTGCGCCAGTAGTGCGACACGCGCACCATGTCGTTGTCGGACCAGAAAAGGGTCGATTCCGCCCCGTCCGACGGCTTGTCGACGCTCGCGACCGCAGCCTTGGGGTACTTGGCCTCGAAGGTCGCCTTGGGGATCAGCTGCGTGATGTGCCGCCACATGCTGTCGGAGCGGTCGGGCTTCACGGCTGCCGGATCGTCGTAGACCGACAGGGGGGATTGGATGCCCTCGATCCTGATCTCCTGGTCGAACACCGTGTCGTCGACGTAGGCGGAGACGATCTGGAACCACCCGATGCCACAGGCCGACTGATGCTCGCAGGCCTGGGCATAGACCGCCTTGGCCGAGGACTGATACTGGATCTGCTTCAAGATCCCGTCGTAGATCTGCGCCACCTTGGGGTCTGAATTGCTATCGACCGGCGCCGTCTTGATCGACAGGTCCGCTTCACGGATCGGGTTGGTGACCTGACGGAGGAACTGCGGCAGCGCGTTGATGGTGAGGATCGGCCGGCCTTCTGCTTCGCGCTCCTTCCTGACGTGCTCGGGCCACTGGTCGCCGGCGAGGAACTTGAGGTCGGTCGCTGCTTCCTGCCGGTTGTCCTTGTCGGCCTGCCAGGATTCCTCGAGCCGCTTGCGGGCTTCCTTGACGATGGCGGCGGCTTCGGACTTGGAGAGCTTGCCCTGGGGGACGTCGAGGGCCTGCTGGGTCAGCTCGCCAGCCATCCACCCGGCCTCCCCATGGGGGGTTGATAGGGAACGATCCTCGGTGCCCGTGACGGATCCTCATAGGCGACGCACATCAGGCCGAAGCCGTCGGCGCCGTGCGATGACCAGTCGTGACAGGGGCCAAGTCCCACCTCGCGGTCATCCTCCGATTTCTTCTCGTGATACCAGCCGAGCGCATCGCGCCCCGCTTCCGTCGTTGCCTCGTCGAACCAGACCGACGGAAACACGCGCCGGCCGGCCTCGATGCGCATCCTGGCCGCGCCCTTGCCCTGGTTGGGGATCACCGTCACATCGTATCCCGCGTCACGGAATGCGCTCTCGAACGACACGTCATAGACGCGATCGTTGGTCGCTCCATCGTGCGGGAGGTAGATATCGGCACGCTCCGGCCGGTATCCCTTGGAGTGCAGGTATTCGATGTGTGTCGCCAAGGGCTGTCCCACCGCCTCGTAATAGTCGCGTGTTCTGATCTGAGCGCCGACGAACTGCGTCGGCCACATGGTGAAGGCGTCGGCCTTGGCGCCCGTGCCGCCCAGGTCACAATAGATGCGCACCCGCAGCAGCGGATCGAACGACACCGGGCCGATGCGGCCTTGCTCACGTGCCGCCTTCAATGCGGCTGCGTAGTAGGCGCCCTCGACCACGGAGACGAAATCACCCTCCCAGACATGGTCGTATTGCTCGGGACGTTTAGCCAGGTCCTCGAGCCGCGTCTTGTTGAGGATGGCCGGGAACCACGGGTTGTCCCGCCAGTTCAGCGCGACGATCTTGGCGCCCTCTGGAGGGGAGATGCGGAACCGCTTGTGCGTGGCGCTCTTCTTGCGCTCCGGGTTCCACGTCACCCATATTTCCGCGCCTTCCTCACGCACGGTGGGAATGGCCTTGGCCCATGCCGTCTCGGACACCGGCTCGGCCTCGTCCACCCACATGAGGCGGATGCGCGACTTAGACTTGATGCTGTCGAGGTTGTGCCTCAAGCCGATGAAGGCGAACTCGATACGCCGATCCTTGGTCCTGATGTAGCGCTCCCCAACGTCGTAGGCAGCGGCAAGCCAAGGCTCGGAAGCGATCGCGGCCTTGACCTCGGCCATCGAGCTTTCATCGAGCGAGTTCATGAACTCGCGACCGCAGACGATGACGCCTGGCTGGTTGGCCCTGGCGAACTTCAGTCCCCACACCGCCGCCATCTTGGCGAATGAGCGTGTTTTGGCCGAGCCTCGCCCGCCGTAGGCCCCCCGGTACATCGAGAACCGCTCATGCCTGTCGGTGATAAATCATTAATTATCTGAACAGTTCACCTTTATTAGAAATCTTAGGGATGGATGGTTTAGTGTACACCGCACAATGGATATGTGCAGCTAGCTACAGGCCGTATGTACACTTGTCGGTGATGATTCAGAAATGGCTAAAAAAATTCCATGAATGCATGAGCGGCTGGAAAGGGGCCGCACAAGTGTTGGGCGCTTGGAATTCATAAAAATGGGAAGAAAAAGTAAAATCAAGGCCCATTAAGCCCTGAGTCAAAGCAGACCTAGCCAGGGAGGGAGGCTACCCATAAAATAGGCCCAAAAATATGCCAGAAAAATAGCCCAACAAGTAAGGGACAACTCGAGGCATCAATAAAATGAAAGTAAGAGAAAGACTCAACTTATCGACAAAAAATGGGTGTCAACAACCACTTCTTCAGGTGTTTTATGGCCTCTTAGACTTTGGGAGGGAGACCTTACTGTAGTGGCAGGCCCAGTCAATGATTCCTTGAGTCTTATTGTTTGGGAAAGAGTAAGGCTTTTGCATCCTCTCCTGTAGTGTAGTGCTTTGTTCAGTCGACCGTCTGGTTGAAGAACTGGCTACTCCCCTCGCCCCCCTCTTCAAGTTCATGGAGGCATTAAGGCTAGTGCTCGGGAACCGGTGCATGCATCTATCTCGCTGGCAGAGGACGCCCTCGATCAAATCAGATACAAGTACGGTTATTTCAGCTAGCCGGGCCTTTAACATCTCAATCTCCCATTGTTGCTGATGATACATAGCAAGCATGGCGGGGTCGTATCGAGGGGAACTAGGAGCGTGACTCGTACCATTGTTCTTTGCTTTAATGCTAGGCGAGGGTGAGGGCACCCCATTACTGTGGCCATTCGGGGTCACGCCCTCGGAGGAGGGTGGGACCTTCCCCGTACCCCTGCAGTGAGGCGGGTTCCAAAGGAACACTTCTTCATCTTGAGCTTCGTCAGTCAGAGGCATAGGACGCCCATGCTCTTCGACTTCCTGTGAGTCCGCACTGCCTGCGGGGTCATTGCTGTCCAGAGCTGAAACTGATATTACGTCAGCTTCGTAGGAGTCTTCTATTGAGAAGCCCAGACCTAGATGTCGAGTGATTTGTAACAATCTCTGGTCCATGTTTGGTGGGTTCCACATTCTCTTAAACATTTCCCTCTGGCTGGAGGGCTGGCAAAAGGGAATCCCTTGTTTCCTAGCCATTTTGACTACACGGTTGGTTACGTCCGGGAGTCCCATGATCGGGACAAAGGGGTCGTATAGCTCATTGGGGAGTTTACAATCATCGTTCCCTGTGACCAGCTGCTCCCCAGCTACATAGAATGTAGTGGATGAGCCTCTGAGGTTGGGCACCTCAAAGGTTTTCAGTGATTCGACTATCTGACAGTCAGCCTCTGCTGCTGGCTTGATAAGCCCAGGCAGGACCCTGACATCCTCCAGCAGGTCTTCGAGGTATGGTGTCCCCGGTGTACGGTAGATGGGAAGGGGAGCGGCCTTGAATACCCCTTCTTCTTCTGAAATGAATGACACATGAGGGGGAGCCACATAGCTTGGAGGTGGTGGAGGGAACCAGCTATTAGGCTCCATCTTCTCCTTCCCTTTGTCTTGGGTGACTTGGGGAGCTTGTCTCGGCTTCTCCAAATACAGAGTGGCGTCTGATAAATGGCATTCGAACACCTCAAAGGGATGGAGGTTGGCAAAGATTTTGGCTTCTTTCCCGTCACAGGGGCACTAGATGCATTGATACAGGGTGGATGGCACCACCCTATTTTGGTGCAGCCAGGGCCGGCTGAGCAACGCCTTGTAGGACGTGTTAGAGTTGATCACATAGAACTAGACCTTAGTCGTGAAGTCACCGAGGGACAAGTCAAACTCTGTGACCCCCATGGGGACCTCGCACTTCTGGTTGAAACCAGTGATCTTGACGTTCCTGACCTCAACTAGGTTTACATCAAAGTAATGTTTCTGGTACACCCGGTAGGGGAGTATGTTTACTACTACCCTCGGGTCGATCAAGACTCTATTGATGGGCTACCCATTCAGCTGTCCCTTCATATAGAGTGGCCTATTGTGGCTGCAGGTGGGCAGGAGGATGTCTTCCTCCGTAAAGGCCATAGCTACTTCAGGCGGCATCTCTGCCAAGCAGGCTTCGAGGTATGCTGGCGTCTGGAGCATGGTGATAACTGCTTGTCGTGTCTCTTCATCTAAAGATAGGATCTCCCAGATGGTGAATTGGGTCGAAGCCTTTTTAGCTGTCTAACTATATGGTCACTAGCTCGAACCTTGAGCAGCTTCATTTCCTCGACCTTACCACGCCTACCCTCACCTTGGGTCTAGGGAGTCGGACCGGCGAGGGCTTCTTCAGCTTGATCGGGTACCGCCTGGGCTTGTGGGGCCTGGCAGGTTGCTTCTTTCTCTTGCATAAACTTAGCCAAGTTTGGGACATTGTCGAATTCTTCTCTTGTCCGAGGAGGGACCACCGCGGGAGGAGCTGAAGGGTCGCCTGCCCAGGGGCACGAGTGTCTTCCCCTCTGAGCTGACAGAAATTCAGTGAATGAAGGGGCGCTATGGCCGCTTGTTTCTTCAGGATAGAGGCCCGATGGAGGGAGAATCTCCATGCCCTGGACCCTAGGTTTGGGGACGTGATATGGTTGTTCTCCCCTGGATAGGATGTTGTGGTTGGCCTGAGGAGGGTGTCCCCACTTTCTTCCCGACCTGGTGGCATGTTAGGATGTAGATGCTTCAGCCTGATTCGCCTTTACTAGTTCGGGAGATACCCCTTCTTCCTCCTCTTCTAGGGAGAGGCGGTGTCAAACAACACTGAGAGGGTGTTGCATGAAATGACGACCCCGCTCTTCTTTTTGTTTCTTGGTCTTCTCTTCTTTTTCTCTTTCTTCTTTTCCCCAGCGACTGGTGCCTGTTCTTGGGGGAGTTCTCCCCATAAAAGAGGTTCTTCCTCTGCTCTGACCTCTAGTTCTGGAGCCAGTTTAAGGGATTCAAACTCCTCCCAAGGGACATACTCCTTCAGCTCCACGGGCTGGATCTTGGGCTGTTCAGAATCTTTGAGCCCATCAATAATGGCCTGGAGTCTTTCGACAGCAGGGCTAATTTCTTTGTGCACCCACATCGGGACATGTTCCTTCTTGTTATATGTAGGCCGCCTCATGACTAGCCAGGGGGGCTGTGTCATGCCAGACAGGCGTCACCAGTGGCGGTGCTATTCGGGGTGTAACACCCCTCACATGAATTCCTAGAATGGGCAGGGGAGCTCGTCTTCTTCTATTCTTCTTTGGCGCAGCCTGCCAGCCTCCTTGGTCTTGAACCGGCGCCATGACAAAAGTCTCATAAGTGACGCGAGTGCTAGCTTCTGACCATTCTTCAGGCAGCTGCTACTATAGCGACACCATATTGACAATGGCAGCCAAATTGGGCATCTCATATGGCTGCGGGGATCCACCTTGTGTTCTCCCATGTCCAACTCCCCCTTCTTGATTAAAGACTCAATAACGTCCTTGAAGACGTAGCACTCTTCAATGGTATGCCCAAGCATCTGGTGGTACAGACAGAAGCGAGGGTCATCCTTCTTCTTCAAGTCGTCGGGCCTCTTCGGTTCTGGTAATGTGATCTTGTTGTACTTGGTCGCACATTCGAACAGGACCCGAGACTTGTCTCGGGAAAATGAGTATAGTTTGTTCCTCATTTTCTCCTACAGTGAGGGGCCTTCTCGCTGTTCGGCAGGCCTGGGCGGAGGAGTGTTGGCGGCCTCTTTGGCTTTCTCTTTCTACTTCTCGAAGGTCTTGAAGTCCAGTGTGTGGACTTTCGGCAGCGTTGGTCTCTTCTCGGCCTGCCTGGCCCTCTGATTTGATGCAGCTGGAGCAGAAGAGTATCTGGCAAGGAATGCCTCGATCTCGGCCACTATCTTGTTTAAACGGTCAAATGACTTGACCTCGGCACCAATCATCCTTCCCAGGATCTCCTTCTTTAAATTGTGCTTGCAAATCTGCACTGCGTCCTCCTAGTGCGGGGGACGCCTGCATCTCATATTGAGGTTCCTCCATCTTTTTATGTAGTCGAGTGCCGACTCATCACTTCTTTATCTTGTGGCATAGAGCTCTGCCATAGTGACCTCCCGCTCGGTAATATAGAATCTCTCTTTGAACTTCTTCTGCATGTCGGGCCAGTCAATGATAGACCCGGCGGGCAAGCTCGAATACCACTCGAAGGTGAGCCCGGTAAGTGTTGAGCCGAAGAATTTGAGGAGATAGGCTTCATCTGTAGCTAAATCTCCCATAACATTCACATAGTAGGCGATGTGCTCCCTGGGAGACCCCTGCCCGTTGAACTTTTCAAACTTTGGCGATTTTTGGAAGAAATAAAAGGTGTTTAAGTTAAAAGGATCTAGTTTAATGGGTCCTGTAATGAACTATATGCCTAACACGCTAAAGCACAAATTGAAGTTAACTGGACCCTTTATCCTGAAGATCAAGTGTTTGGCTTTCAGTATGTGGTACTGTTTGATTGTATAGGAACAGGAGAGGCTCTGTTAGCAGTTCAACTAAGTGTTCTTTTTTGTTTTTCAATTTGAGAGGGTATTTACTGGCAGTAGGGATGTACACCACTGGGAAAGTCATGGTGAAAGGTGAAACGCGTTCTGGGATGGGTCAGGAGGTGCACAATAGGTGGATAAACATCTGCATACGTAAGTAGATATGTGGATGGATTGTTGAAAAACCATACAATTTGAAATGGCAATCTTCATTGCTAAGTGAGCGTACTTTTGTAATATAAAAAATATTATTTTGTGCCTTTGATGGCACTAGAATGTGGACTATATGGAATCCATATCTGCATGTACTCGAACATCTTTTAAGGTGGTCAGATTGTGATCACATGGGTGTTTCATGGATCTTTTGAATTTTTCTTACGTAAGAGATTCCTCATGAGTATGCAGTTTGATCTCTGGCTAATTACGGAGGCTTGCTCCCTCGAGCTTATGTTCTCGCCAGTTAGATCACATGCAAGGAATATTCTTGTCAAACTTGGTGGATTTAACTTATTTTAATTTCTTTTGAGTTTTGGTAAAGTTTGCTGCTCTATGTAGCATCTGTAATGATCTAGATATGAAGCATTAACCTTTTACCAAATATGGGGTTTATTTACATATACATGCTGTGCAAGGGATCTTTCATGTTACGTGGTCTTTCAGTGGGCTATATGCAAAAATCCTTATTTTCCCTCTTTTTTGTGATGGTAATTCTTGATGAGTTGTTATGGTTTCTAGGTTCTACCTTTGCCTAATGTTCCATTCTTCTGGATCTTATTTCGTGCATACTCAAATTGGAGAGCTCTTAAGGTACAGTGTTCAATTCCTCATGGTTGAATAAAAATGTTTTAGCCAAACTATTGTTTGACATTGTTTGTGTGTCTAAATTGCCAAGTCTCTTCTAGTCACAAATCACTGCCGGGTGTTATCTTGAAGTATTTGGGATATAAGCCTTGTCAAGAAGCCATTTTCTTTTGTTGATAGTCTTGTCTTTCCACTTCGTTAATTGGTTTTTTAGGGTAGCGAAAGGCTTCTGTTGCTGGTATCTGATTGCTCAAATAAATGGAGGTCGCTTGTGGTTAGAGAAAACAAGAATATAATCTGTGAATCTAAGAATATGAAGAAAAATGATGATGAACATCAGACAGTCAATGGATTCCAGTCCCCATGGGTAGGTTTCTGTCCTTGTATCCCTTTTCTGTATTACAATATTTATTGAAATTCATTCATTCACTACCAGATCAGTAAGTGTTGGGTGGCCACTGCCCCTGTTGTTTCTTTGGGAATCATGTATGCTGTGTCTTTCTTTTATTGCAATTGCCCTATTCTTTTGTCAGTTTGTGTTAAGGTGGACTAGTATGATAATGAATGTTGTACCCACCATGTGTATAATGTTTGCTGTGTCATAATGATTGATTGTGCATGACCATGATTTATTTTTTTTTGCATACCTGGGTAATTTTCGTGGCAATACAGTTTCTTGTACACCGGAGTGAAGCAGAGTGACATTTTCGTGGCCATTCGCAACATATGTTGAAATTAGGATACTTGTATACCCCCTGTGCTCCTTTCTGATTATGTTATTGAATTGTGGCATCATGAGTGCATGACCATCCAAAGAAAAGGTCAAAACTAGCATGTATAAAATGATGTTTAGAAAATTCTTATTTCTCTAAATGAATCATTCTTTATGCACTTTAACAATATAGTTTGAGCATTCTAAAAAATATCATTAACAACTATATCATTCCTTCAAATGCACTTTAGCTATGCCTTTGACTGATTTGCTTTCATTCAGTCTCTATAAGACATGATGTGGTCGAATGTATTTTGCATTATTCTGATTATCTACATATCCCGCCAATGTGTTTCTAAATCGGCATCATTCTTCTTGGCGAAAGATTAAAAAATATTTTGAGTTTTCATATTTCAAAAGCATTTAATGCAGGGAGCGATTCCAATGCAAATCTTGTGATTCCAATGCAAATCTTTTGAATATTTGCAGTTATATTCAATACGCCTGTGCCTAATGTACGGGTCGAAGACCAATTTAGCTTTGTGACTTAGCTATGCCAAGAAATGTCATCGACAAACAAATCTTGTTGAACTTATGTAAATCTTTCAGACAAGAAGTAAAGGTGCCTGGGACATGCAGTCATAATTAATAGATTAATAAAAAGATAACGTCGTCCATAATGAATTGCTTTCATGCTGACAAGAACACTCTGTGTGGAAAAGTGACATGTTGTCAAAATGTAAACCCTGCCAACAACATGATTCAAAGCTCAACTTAAGAAAATGAAGAGGCCTAGAGATAATGGCTACATTCATCTCTCAACCAATGAGACTTTAGAGAGAAACATCCACTTCAAATCAAGCCATGTCTAACGGATAATGAGTAAATACCATCTATAAATACAAGGCCTATGACAAGTATCAAAAGAGTAGAAGAGAGCTCTCACTCTCAAAAGAAGCGCTCTCACACTCCAACGTTTCACAATACAATGTATAATCAAGCAAACCGAGTGTTCAAATGCAGCGAGCTTTCCATGCCCACCACATTCAAAGCACTGCATTGAAGAGCTCAATCTTCAGTGAGACCAAGCCAAATCACTGAGCATTCAAGAGTCGAGCTCCTGCAATCAATTGCTTCTGCACCTGCAACAACATTCTCATTTCTTTTCGCTCTAAGTTTGTCTATGGTGATTTCATTCTTTCCATATCTACCTATTGTTAGAGGCTTAAACTCTATGAAAAAATAGTTGAATCTTTACTGAGTCTTGTACTACCGGTGTGTAGTTAAGGATCAGACGATCCTCAATGAAGGACTACTTGCAGGCAAATCCTTGCTGGTGGCTAGACACCTGATCAAAAAACTAGCAAGTGTTGGTGTACTAATCACTTGATCAAAACTCAACAAATGTTGGTGGTTAGACACCTAATCAAAAAGGAAACATGGTTGGCGGCTCGGCACTTGAGCAAAAACCGGGAGGTTGGTGAGCTGATCACCCAATCAAAACTCAACTAGTGTTGGTGGCCAGACACTTGAGCAAAAATCGGAGGTTAGTGTGTTGACACATAATTAAAAACTTCAATAGACTTAGTGAGTTGATCATCTGCTCAAAACTCAATTAGAGTACTTCTTGCGAAAAGTAGTGAAACCCTAGTCATGGTCTAGATACCATACATAGGTCACTGTGGATGGTATCCGAACCAATATAAATCTTTATCTCTTGTGGTTTGTCGTCTGCTTTACTATCTCTATCTCTATCGGCATTTGATTAGTTGAATAGTCGTAGGCATGTTTTTTTAATTGACCATTATTTATCCAGCACTCTCATTCACGCTCCTCTAAGAGTTGCTTCGCTACTAACACTCAAAATACATTCAGTACCTCTATTTCTATCAAAAGGTTGTCTGAGCTCGTTAAAACCCCCATGCACCACCCACGGCTTACAACTTCTTACAATGAGTCAATTCCTTCCAAGTTTGCTGTCTACTCCTCGAACAGTTGGGCCCATGTGACCTTGTGTGTTTGTTTAAACCCCTTTAAGGAGCAAGAGGGAGGGAGATATGAATGCAAGTAAGCAAATAATATGAAGGATGATCTAGCAAAGGGCTAGATAGATGATGGACGTTCAAACTAATAAGAGTAAGAATAATAGCAAAAAAAAAACACTAAGAAAGAGGGGAGAAACGTGAAGACTAGCCCTTTAACACCATAATAAATAGGAGAGCAAGCAGCCGGAGAAGATAAGAGAGAACTCCAATTCTCTCTAATCCACCAGCAGCATAAACACCTGTAATGTTAAATGCAAAACAAACAAAAACTGGCTCTCCTGCTATCTTCTCTGTTCACGTTCTGAAGGGAGGGGCTCGCCCGTAGGATTCCAAGGTATTTATAAGGCCAAACACCCAATTCCAATGGGTTCTAAACATGGAAATCGATCCACGACGTGGATCTCCCTTCCACAGAAGAACACAGAACCAAAATCGACAAGGAACGCTATGTAGAGGAAGTTGGAGACGAACTAGACATGGAAAGGAAATGGCGACCAAACCACTGTAGTCAATTAAATAGGCGCCCGTTCGGATCGTCACTTATTCCTGGATAAATTATAGAAATAATAGACTTTCCACAATTTAAAATAAGAAACAACGCCTGTTTGAAGCGACGTTCATTAATGAGCGCCCGCTTAAAAGGGCATTAATTCTTTAGTTTAAATTCTAGTGGAAATTGAAAAACCAGAAATTAGCGCCTGCGCGAACAGTCATCCCTTCCAGTAAATAGTGACACTCCGAAAGGTTGTTATTCAAATGGCGCCCAGAGGACAGTTACCCATTCCAAAAAAATCTAGAAAAATAGGAAAACCCTCTTATTAAACCAGTAATGGAGTCCACTCTGGGGCATTACATTGTGACATGAATTTTACTCAAACATGGCATCGATTTTGACATGTCTACACGTGATAAATAAATCATGTCTCACCGACATAAGCCTTATTGCAATGCTGTAATAAACCCCATTTTGCTTCGGCATTTGAACCATGCTGATGAACAAATCCTACCAGTTGATTTTTGTCATCATCGGTAAAATCGATAAACAGATCGTCGGCTCAGACCTTCTATCTCCGTTGATGAATAAACCCTTTGCTTCGACATTTAACCTATGCCGATGAATAAATCCTACCAGTCGATTTTCGTCATCATCAGTGAAATCGATAAACAGACCGTCGGCTCAGACCTTCCGTCCCCGTCGATGAATAAACCCTTTGCTTCGACATCCGACCTATGCCGATGAACAAATCTTACCAGTCGATTTTCGTCATCATCGGTGAAATCAATAAACGGACCGTCGGCTCGGACCTTCCATCCCCGTCGATGAATAAACCACTTTGCTTTGACATCTAACCAATGTCGATGAATAAACCTACCCTCAATTTTTGTTCACATTCGTAAAACCACTTGAAGTTGCCCCTGACTCGGACTCTGTGTCCTTGTCAAGAAATAAACCTACTCCTTGTCTTCAGCATTCGAGCCCACCGACAAGAATGGCATTTATAAACCCCATCACCATCGGCGAGGTCTATGGACAGACTTTTGGCTCCACCCTTTTTGCCCTATCGGCCAGTACACCCTTATCCCCCGGCATTCAGCCTATGCTAGCTAGAGTCAGGCCTTGGGAGCGGTTGCACCACAGTGGAGTGAACTTGTCACGCCCCGAGCGCGGAAGATTTCTCGGATGCGTGACGCGTCTATATAGATCGTGTCATTAGAGTGATAAGTACGTTTGACATATAGAATTTACAGAGTGCGTAAGACTAATAACCATTAACAACCTCAATATTCCAAGTGATGATTATTGAATTAACAAAAGGTAGCATTTGATACTATAATTTTAACCTGCTCCGATTTCGAGAGTGTATCCCTTAACTTTTCGGCCATTGACCTCCATCTATCGGCAAATTGTGTGAAGTCCTCCTCAGACTTCATCTTTTCAGTGACCAAATCTGTAACAGACAAAGAGGGACCCACTCGGTCTCTATTCTTTTATAGAAATTTTCTTTGAACCACGTCAAAATCATCGGCTTCTGTAGGCTCCAAAGAGTAAAACCATTCAAGGGTCGGGCTGTCAAGGGACCTTCTAAACAGATAAGCTAGGGATGCTTTACTGTTCTGCCAAAAGGATGTCTCACAAATGAAATCTTTTAAGTGAATGAATGGGTTGCCCATTCCATTGTAGCGCCGAAAATTTGGCATTTCTGACTGAAATAAGTGAAAAACTGACAGAATAGGGAGGGTAACCTCCAGAGCATCTTTAGGGGCCGTAACCTTCTTGAGTTGTTCCTCCATGCTAGCAATCTTTTGGAGGAGAAGAGTGTTGGAGTCAGACTCGGCCAGGGCCGGATTGGTAGGGAACATGTTTGGTATAGGCCTTCTCAAGAATTGGGGAGGTGGTGAACGTTGCGACCTAACAGCGGAATGACTTGCTGGTTGGGTCGGTGTAGCAATAATAGGAGTTCGTGGACGGGATGGAATCTTTTGTGAGACCGCTTGGTCATTAGAGGTGTTGGTTTGAAAGCCACTCGCAGCCTGAGGGGAGTTTGAAGAAAAAGAAGGGATAGACTTCCCTTTGAGAGTGGCCTAGATCGCTTGGCATTGAGAATCATCTAGTTGAGATAAGGCATTAATGAGATCATTCAAATTGAAAGACGGGGAAGCTTCACTAGATGTGTGTTGAGTGATGGGTTGGGATTGAGAGGAAGGCTCAACCACTTGAGTGGTGGTGTCCACCACATAGACTTGAGGGTATTGAGAATGAGGAGTATAATTTCCCTCATAGTGAACGGAGTCTTGAGGAGGGACCTCATAGGATTGGTCAAATTGACCCTCCTCACAACCATCATATGAATACTCATAGTTGGCCATTTTGACAATTCTACCTGACCGAAGCATCATGATTACTATAAGGAACTATTCTAAACAAATATGGATAGTAAACAAGCACTCAAGCAAGTTTTCAACCAAGTTATGATGATTGCGTAAGGTTTTAAGGTTCTTTGAGATTAGACAAAAAATGGATTTTAATGAAGTAGTTCTCTCTCTCGTCAATGTAGATCCTAGTTTTAATTTGAGTGTAATCTCTGGGTCAACTAGGTTCTTTTTCTCTCTTCACAAGCGTCTGGGTTAGCTAAACTTCGGGGTGCTTCAAATGGTACAACCTGCCTGACGTCCGTGAGGGAATCCACGAGTGCGGAGACTTATGGAGGCCTTGGCTAGGGAATTTTCAATCCAAAGAGAAGGAATGCTCAATGGAGGGTCCTTCCCTTGCCAAGAGAGTATAGGAGATCTTAAGGGTGCAGAGAGAGGAGGTCTCTCAACCCAATGCCCTAGAATGCAAGGTAATGCAGGTAGGATCAACAGCAATGTAAATATAAGCACTAATCAAACCACACAAGCCAAAGTAGTAGCAAAGAAAAAAATTATGTGATAACAGAAAGAAATGGCGGCCACACACTGGTCGTTGTATCAGGAAATAGCGGCTGGCTGACAGCCGTTGATTATATAACTGGCGCCTCTTTGCAGAGGTGCTGCACCCAGTGAACAATAATCCTAAAAATAAACTACGCCTGTGGATGAGGTGCTAAATCAGGGACTGGTGCCTCTATAGAGGGGCATTGATTTTAATAAATAGTAACGACTGTAAAAAAATGTAATTGCGAGAAATCTGCGTTTTGCTTCTTGTGCCCTCGAGGTGGGGCGAATTTCTCTTCAGATACCCCTGAGTCGGGATGTATTCTTGTTTCACATACCCCCAAGTTGGGGTGAAGTTTCTTACTTCTTATGTCCCCATGGCGGGGTGTAATTCTCGGCTTCATATTCCCCTAGGGCGGGGGTATGTTTTGCTTCTTGTGCCCTCGAGGTGGGGCGAATTTCTCTTCAGATACCCCTGACTCGGGGTGTATTCTTGTTTCACATGCCCCCAGGTTAGGGTGGAGTTTCTTGCTTCTTATGTCCCCATGGCGGGGTAGATTCTTCCTCAAATATCCCTAAGTCGGGGTGTATCCTTTGTCTCATATGTCCCCTGAGTCGGGGTTTGTTTTACTTCTTGTGCACCCTAGACGGAGTGTATTTCTTTCTTTGGACGCCCCCAGGCCAGGGTGTGTTTCTTCATTTGTGTGCCCCCAGGCTGGGGTGAGTTCTTCTGCTTCTCACGCCCCTCAAGGCGGGGTGCGTTCCTCTTCATATGCCCCCGGCACGGGGTGTATCTTTTGCTTCTTACGCGCCCAAACTGGGGTAGATTCTGCCTCTTCTACCCCTCAGGGAGTGCACATTTCTCTTCATATGCCCCCTCGGAGCGGGGTGTAGTTTCTTTTCACATGCCCATGGAACGGGGTAGATTCTTCTTCTTGTTATGCCCCCGGGCAGGGGTGAATCCTTCTGCTTCCTATGCCCCCAAAGGGGGTGTAGCTTTATTTCATATGCCCCCCCCCCATGAGGGGTATGTTTCGCTTCTTGTGCACCCAAGGCAGGATATGTCTTTTCTTCACGTGCCCCTAGATCAGGGTGTAACTCTGTTGCCCGTTGTGCCCCCAGGTCGGGGTAGATTCTTCCACTTCTTCTACCCCAGAGTGGGGTATATTTTTCTTCGTATTCTCCTAAGCCGGGGTGTATTCTTTTTGTTTCATATGCCCTCATACGGGGTGTGTTTCCTTCTTTGTATGCCCCCCAGGTCAGGGCGTAGCTTTTGATATCGGACGCCCAAAAGGCGGGATGTCCTCTGCCTATTTTACCCCCAAGGCGGGTTTTTTTCTTCGTGTGCCCCTAGGCCGGGGCATGGCTTTTGTTTGTATGCCCCCATACGGGATATATTCTGCTATTTCTACCCCTCCATAGGGGGTGTACTTCTCTTCATATGCCCCCGGAGCGAGGTGCAGTTTCTTGCCACTTATGCCCCCAGTGTCGGGGTATAACCTTTACTTCTTATGCCCCCATGGCGGGGTAGCTGCATGCTCTCTTCGGGAGTCATGGCCGTGATTGGCCTCGTTGTTATGAAGCATCCCCCACAGCGGGCAGGAATTCATCAAGCTACAGTTGCAACTTGCTGGATCTTCTAATAGCCACTCGAGGGGCCGTCTTATGCCCGACAGGGGCAGTAGGAAGGTGGAACGAGCCGAGGCACTGCACCGTGGGCTTGGACCCTCCAAGAGCCAGGTGGGATGCCGACCTTTCTTCTTGTTCTTTTAGTCGGTAATGCTTGCCAATTTTCTTCTTTTGTCCTTTCTTTTCTTTTCTTATTTTTTGTATAATAGACCAAGGTGGGTGCGTAGGAGTGTGCTCACTCCCTCAGGGAGGGGATGAGTGGTTTGCTCCACCGCATCAATCCCACAGTGGTAATCATTATTTAGAACAAGTCTCGATGGATATGGCCGTACAACCCTCTCTCGCCAATTCTTTCTCTTCTTATTTTTTGTTTCTTTCTTCTCTTCTCTTCTTTCTTTTTTTTTAAGTGGCCTTCATGATTCTTGGAAGTTGCAGGTGCCTCGGAGTAGCATCTTCGAGGGCACAAAGATAATTGCACCTAGCCCCCCTCAACCCTTCAACTTCCCTATAAAACCCCCCTTAGAAGCTCAAGCGACATATAGGCATACTAACCTACACAGGCGGAGACTCAAACGATGAGGCTTCCAATAAGGATACAAGGAGTAAGGCACGTTGGGTGGCTTGTTGATCGACTTTGTATACGCCGAGGATATGTCGAATGTACTCCCCTCACATGGCGTCTAGTCGCTTCACTCAAGTCTATCCCCTCGCGTATGGGGCGTTATGATAACGGCGATCACACCAGCATATCAGGTCCACCTGCGTATGGCGTGTTATGATAACAACGCGAGCGCCATAATGTCGGATTTGCTCCTGCCATGGGACCACGTGCCCGCCACGAGCCGCATGCCAGCCACCGACGGTCCCGATCGTTGACCCGAGTTAGTCAGACCCTGACTCGAAAGTAATATTCCCGGGACCGGCCCTAACTCTTCGGCATGTCGACACTAGCCCGCCAGGAGCCGAACCCGACTGCTCATCTCGAGCCGTGTCTGGATTCCCCCAGGTGTCAGCCCGTGTCCACCCCTGCCCTCCCTCGGCAACTCTGTCACGCCCTCAGCTCCTCATGGAGAGCCTCTGTAAAATGTGCAGACATCCGCTCTATCCTGCACTGACCCGAGGTCAGTTTGTCGGAATTGTCCCGCAACTTGCATCAACTGTACTTTGGCCTTTAAGGACCGCCTGTAAAGCCTCCATGGCATCTATAAGGAAGAAATAGTCATAAAGAAACCAGTTATTAATGCATACCCGTATCTGGGTCTCGGTGTCGTCCTCACAACGGCCGGTGTGCGACCAGCCTCCGAAATCCCAGTTAATTAACCTCACTACTCAAGTGTGACGATCACTCTATAGTTACAGTATACATCCAGTCCCCTACCCATGGCTTTAGAAACATCTCGGTCCTCCTTCAGCACGGAACAAAGGTGTTCGGATTCAATTCGATGTAAAACAAACACCAGCTGCTTACGGTCGGTGGGGAAAGACGTCTTGTACACGAACCCCCATAATCGCCTGCACACTCGTACTCGTAGGACCCCTTTTCTCTCCACGTGCTGCCCGCTACCCTTCGTGCCCACGTGCTGCCCGCTACCCTTCGTGCCCACGTGCCACGCCCTGGTAGCGCTTCCCCCCCAATCAAAATTTGGCTCTACAGGTGATCGTCGAGAGATCGACTGGCACACTTGCATTTTATCCAGTCACCCTGGTTCCATTCATCTAGAATAAGTAACCACTTTGTTCTCATGTGTACCTATTATCCTTTACTCACCCCCGTCAAAACACCTGGAAGCCCCTCATGCCAAGTCAACCCATCTCGACCTTCCGTAAAAGACAAGTGTACGTTATTGCCGCGAGAAAGATATAACTACAAAGGAAAACACCACCGACACAACATAAAATCTTCCTTTTTCCTTTGTCGTTTTTTATTTTCCCCCTCTCGCCGCGGCCCGCAACAGCCCCTCAAGCTAGATAGGACAATTTGGTGACTTATCCTCCACACCACGTTATGGACACTGTGCGGAGAGCGGAACCATCGTATCTTTAGGAGGGAATCGTGTGCCGAGGATACTCTTGTTGATTTTGTTTGGGCTAGAGTTAAAAATCGGGCGGGCACTATCTCTAATATGAATTCCTTTGTTTCTCCTCTTTTTGATTGTTTGGGGGGTTAATTGCTTCACACTCTCTTGGTGTGTGTTTGGACGTATACATTTTGGGAGGTTGCTCTTTTGGGGTTTTGACCTGCCTATACATGTACATTCTTCCTTTCTTTTAACATATTCATAGTACTACCCACTTTCAAAAAAAAATAAACACTGGCTGCGGTCGGTGGGAAAATGTCCGACGCCGACTGGCGCGCGGTATCCTCGGGCGACCAGAGCAAGAAGCTCAAGCTCCTGCTGTCGGCCATTTCCGCGAACACCACGCGCGTCCTGACCATGCCAGACGCCGATGTCACCATCAGCGCGTTCGTGGCAACGCTGCTGGACGATGCGACCGCAGCGGCGTTCCTGACCACGCTGGGGATACCCTATTCTCAGGGCTCCTACATTCCGACGGCAACCAACGGAACGAACATAACTGCCCTTACGCCGTCAACGTGCAGATACATGCGCCTTGGAAGCTTCGTCATAGTGGTTGGTCGCGTGATCGTTGATCCAACGGCAACCGGCGCATCGGCATTTAGTTTGTCGCTGCCCATCTCGACCGACATGTCATCGTTCCAGCAGTTGTGGGGAGTGGCGGTGGCTGACGGGTTCACCGAAACGTGGGGCATCACTGGCGATGCCTCCACGGACGACATTAACTGGAACGGCGTCGCCGTGACCACCTCGGCTCATAATGTCTATTTTGTCTGCGCTTACCAGAAGAACGACTGATGCCATACGCCCTCATCCGCGACGGAATTGTCGTCCACAAGATCGATATCGGTCAGCCTCGGGGAGGCTTCATCGATTGCCCAGCCGAGGTGCAATGCGGGTGGGAGGCGACAGGCAAGGGCGAGGACTGGACGTTCGTTCCACCACCGCCCCCTCCCGAGCCCACGGCCGACGATCTGGCCGCTGTCGCGCAAGAGCAGAACCGCGCCCGGCGTGACCTCCTGCTCAAGGAATCGGACTGGACGCAACTCCCTGACGCTCCTGTCGATCAAGCCCGCTGGGCCATCTACCGCCAAGCCCTGCGCGACCTCGCTATGACCAACCCCGACTGGCCAGATAAGCCAGAGGGCGACGTATCCGAAGACGAGAAACTGCGCGTCGAGCGTGTGCTTGACCGCGCCGCTCGCGCCATCCTGTTCGACGGCAAGAACAAGCCCTAACCCCCACATCCCCGGAGACTACCCATGCCCGCACTCAACGCGGCGTTTTTTGACGCCGTGCGGCCGCTCTTTGGCGGCACCATGAAGCAGTCTCAGGTTGATGGGATCAACCTCATCGTGAAGGCTTGGGATACGTACGGCGACAGCGATAACGCCAAGCTGGCCTACATCCTCGCCACCGCCTTTCACGAGACGGCGCAGACCATGCAGCCGATCAAGGAATATGGGCGGGGGAAGGGCAAGGAATACGGCAAGGTCGATGAGACCGGCAAGGCTCCGTATGGCCGGGGCTTCGTCCAGCTCACGTGGCGGGCCAACTACGTCAAGGCCGACAAGGAACTCAAGCTCGGCGGCAAACTGGCTGGCAACTACGACCTCGCCCTAGATCCAGCAATCTCCGTGCGCGTCCTCATCACTGGGATGATGGAAGGCTGGTTCACGACCCGCAAGCTGCCCGAGTACGTGCATGAGGGCGTCCGCGATTTCGAGGGCGCCCGGCGCGTCGTGAACGGCAGCGACAAGGCCTCGCTCATTGCCGACCACGCCCGGACGTTCCTGCGGGCGCTGGAGGCCGTTCCCGACACCCCTGAGCCCACCAACGCGCCCGCGGGCCTCGCTGGCCTGCTGGCGGCGCTCATCAACTTCATCGTCAACCTGTTTCGAAAGGACCGCTGATGTTCTCTCGCCTGTGGGATTTCCTGGTCCGGTGGCGGACCTGGCTTATGAACGTAGCCGGCGCTGTGCTGCTCGCGCTCCCCGATGTGCTGTTCCTGCTGCATTCGCCGGAACTGATGGCCGTGTTGCCGCCGGGCTACCAGAAGTGGCTCGGGCTCGCGCTGCTCATCGTCAACATCTGGATGCGTCCGCGTCCGGCCGCAACGTCACGGGGAAGTGGTGACGCGCTCCGAAATCGAGGAGCACATTTACGACGCGGCGACCGACCTCGCGAGCAACGCGGTCGATTCCGCCGTGAGCGTCCTGCGCAAGAAACTGTCGCGCGGCGGCGTCCTTCCGGAGCTGATCCATACGCGTCGCGGACAGGGCTACGTCCTCGCCGCCGCGCCCCGGGGGGACCGTCCGTGAAATCGCTCCGCGTCCGCCTGACGTGCGCCCTGCTCGCCGTCCTCCTGCTTGTCACCGGCGGCGGGTTCGCGGCGCTCTACGGCGTGCTCCGGCACGAGGCGCTCGAAAGTTTCGACGCCGCGCTCCGGGCGCGCGCGCAGTCGCTTGCGTCGATGGCGGACGTGGAAAACGGTTCGCTGAAATTCGAATTTCCCGCGGCATCCGGCATCGCGAAAGGCGAACACCCGGTCCGGTACGCGTACTTCGACGAGTCGGGGCGGACCCTTGCGCAGTCCTCGCCGCCGCCGCCCGCGATGCCGGCGGACGCGCACCCCGGCACCGTCGCCCGCCCGGCGATCGCCGACGTGCCGTTGGAACGCAACCGCCGGGGACGGGGCGCGGATTGCACGTTTGTTCCGGGCGAGGAGGAACGCGGCGGCGGATCGTATTCCAAACACGTGCGTCTCCGTGTCGTCGAAGACCGGCACGAACTGGACGAGACGCTGCACCGCCTGCTCGGCGTCGTGCTCGGCGCCGGCGCGCTGATGGCCCTCGCGGTGGCGATACTCGTGCCGCGCATCGTTTCGCGCGGACTCCGGCCGTTGGAGCGGCTGGCGCGCCGCGCCGGCGAGATCGACGCCGGCGCGCTTTCGGAACGTTTTCCGGAAGACGGACTGCCGGACGAACTGCGCGCGATCACCGGCAAACTCAACGGTCTGCTCGCCCGGCTCGAAGTGTCGTTCGAACGCGAAAGACGTTTTTCCGCCGACATCTCCCACGAACTGCGCACGCCGGTGGCGGAACTCAAAAGTCTCGCGGAGTGCGCCCGCAAATGGGCGGACATGCGTACCGAGCAGACCGCCGACGACATGCTCGGTGTCATCGCCGGTATGGAAAATCTCATTACGCGTATGCTCGCCCTCGCGGCGTGCGACAACGGCGTGGCCGCGGTCCGTCCCGTTCCCACGGCGCTCGGCGCGCTCGTGCGTGAGACCGTCGCGCCGTTCCGGGCTAAGGCTGAGGCGCGTTCCCTGACGCTCCGGCTACCGGAGGACGACGCGCCCGTCGTCGACGCGGACCCGACGTTGCTGAAGGCCGTCCTCGCCAATCTTTTCGACAACGCCGTCGCCTACGCGCCGGAAGGTTCGGAAATCGTCGTCACGACGGCGTGCCCGGAGGACGGTGCGCTTGTCGCCGTCGCGAACGTCGCGCCGGAGCTGGAGGCGAGCGAGGTGGACGGACTCTTCGACGCGTTCCGGCGCAAGGACGCGTCGCGCACGGAGCGCCATGCCGGCCTCGGTCTCACGCTCGCCCGGTCGTTCGCGCACGCCACGGGTATGACGCTCGCCGCCCGGCTCGACGCCGGTGTGTTGAGATTTTCATTACACGTGCGGTTGTCGTGACCGGCGTTTTTCCGGGTCGAATTTCGGCGGTATCCGGGCATTTTGACCCGGCGTTGCGGGAAGCCGTGAGATCGTTTTGTGCGGCGGGCGGGAATCCCGAAGGGGCGCCCTTGTTGCTTCGTTGATTCCAAGGCCCGTTCATTTCAATCCCGCCAGGAACGACGCGTAATCGAACTTCGGCAGGTCTTTCACGCGCGGGGCGACGCCGGTGATGTCGTAACCGAGTTTTTGAAAGAACTCCGACAGGTCCGCCTTCGAGAATTCCCCCGAAAACCCCAAAAATAACACGATACACCTAAGTAGTAACCAAAGGCCCAACATTAAAAATTTTGAACATGCACGGGAACCCGATCCAATATCCACGAGAATGCAATCCAATAGTCGCAGACACTACAGATGGAGATGTGGGCTCTGGGTTCGTGGAAGTAGGGTTTGAACACAGTTTGATATTGTTGGAGGGATGGGGTCCAGTTTGACACTGGCTAAGGGATTTGGTCCAGTTTAATATTGGTTGAGGGGTTTGGTCCAGTTTGGCACTAGCTGAGGGGTATTGTCCAGTTTGGCATTGGTTGAGGGGTATGGTCCGTCCCATAAATCAAGTTAGTTGGTGACTTTGACTTTGGTGCGGACTGAGTTCGAGATAGGTGACATGAAGGTTTGCTGCCAACTCAAGATATTTTTGGCATTTCCTAATGCATTCCATTGATAACTGTCATACAAGACTTCATATGGGGGCTTTGTAGGCCCAATTGCAAGACTTGTGAAAGTCAAGGGACATTTTCTCATTTTTTATTGGTTCTTGGGTCTTTACATAACCACGGGGGCATTTTCATCATTTTACATAACATCTTTTGTAGGACTTGTGACTTTGTCTTTACAAATCAAAGCCGAATAACCTTTCTCATCGAGCATTTGTTAAGTTTCACTACGTGTACCATTGTATGTGACGTGTATACTCCGATCTATTGAGCCCCCTCTTTTTTTATTTTTGGGACCACCGAGGGGGTATTTATAGGTCAAGATTTGCCCAGGACCTACCTAGACCAGGTGTGGATGTTAAGGAGGCTACCCAGTCTGGTTGTGGATGCCAAGGAGGCTACTCGGACTGGGTGTGGAGGCCAAGGAGACTACTTGGACTAGATGCTAATTCCAGAGAGGCTACCTGGACTGGGTGGTATTGCTAGGGAGGCTACATGGATCGGGTGCTAATGTCAGGGGAGCTACTTGGACCAGGTGTGGATGGGAGAGACCCTACCTAGACCAGATGTAGGCGCCTTGGGCCCACCCCGGCTAGGTAGGGGGCCCGCCTCTCACATTTGGACTAGGTGGGCCCCAAGGGATCTCCACCTGGTCTGGGTAGGGTTTATGAGGGGAGGACCCGGTCCAGGTGGGTCCCGCGAGTGGAGGACTTGGTCTAGGGTGGTCTCGGGTACGTAGAGAGAGAGGGGAAACCCTATAAAAAGGGCCCCCAATCCCAGTGTTTGCATTATTCCTGAATTTCTTAGCTTCATGGAATACGCTTCGGCTTGTTTTGTGCTATGCCTACTTCACTCTTTGCTGGGACGGACTCCGAGCTTGTGGATTTCTTCCGCTTCTCATCTAAACAATCCGTAAGTGTAAAGATTTTCGTTTTGGCTCGTCTGCTCACAACGTACTCATCTTTTTATGCTATGATTGCAGTGGAGCTTCTCGGAACTCGGTTTGGAACCACTCTTCGAGGGTCCTCGACTTGTGCCATTTTCTCTTGTTTCGAGATTGATTACATTTTCTGTAATCTCAATTGAATCGAGAAAATAAATGGGTCAAACAATACCCATTCTTCTATTTTGCAGTTAATCCTCGATGTCCCGATGAACATCCCTCTCATTGACCCATGATTTCTCGCCTAGTTTCTTTATGTTGGCATGCCTTATTGTGTCAGATTTTGTTGATGATATGATGGCAAAACACTTTCTTTATGACCATGTATGCACAAACATTATGATGACTTTTTTTTGTTCCTCGTTAACTTGGTGAATGGGGATGTATATAGCACATGTTGATGATATAATATTTTATGTTAAATGCAAATGTGTTATTATGGATGCAAATATTTTGCATAGAAAGAAAATTTTGTTATATGGCAGGGGAGAGGAGAGAGAGTGTGCAAATTTGTGAGAGAGAGAGAGGAGAGAGAGAGGGATAAGGGGGTGGGCTTTTCACCCTGGGCTTCTCACCCACTCACACTAGGTTTCTCACCAAATGCACTCAATTTTGGAATTAAAATTGTAGCAGATTTTCATTAACCAACTCATGGGAGGGTTGGGTCCTATTTATAGGAGTTCAATCTTTTATAGGACCAAAATGCCCATGGCATTACACTAAATGACCACTGATGTTCTAGAAAGCAAACATGAGACAAATGACTCAACCATAGGGAAATAACACATGGACCTAGTGACATGACTCAAATAAACAATAAAATGCAACGATATGACTCAAATAAAATAGAAAATACATCATATGACTCAATAAATAGATAGCTAGACCAAGCCGAATATGTCCGGGGTGATGTGATGGGTCGTGGGTACAGGGACGACTAGTGATGTCCCCATCAGAAAGGGGGCTTTGTTTGAAGATTCTGACGGTTGTTTACGTTTCCTCGTGATAATCAAATTTGAAATGGAGGTCGATCCAGTAGCTAAGGAGAAGCATGCACCCATAAGGAGGCCAGCCCATGTTGGAAGCCGTGGGAGCACTATAAAGATAATCAAGGATGGCAGGCTCCCTGCCAAACTCCACAAATTGCACTTAATTGATCTTCCTCCATGATATTATCGGTGCAAGGGAAGAGGAGAGCTCTGGCCAAGTAGATTACAAACCCCTTCATGATTCCTTCCAAATGACTGTCACCTGCCAACCCTCTTAGGGCGCTCATGGTCCAGTCCGTGAGCTTTTACAGAATTGAATCTTATCATAATGTTTGGCATGAATCATGAGACCTTGGAGGTGCCACCTCGTAATGATATCCCTCATGCCAATGGTGATGTTGGAAGTAAGCTTTGAAAGCCAGGGCAGCTTGAAAAATTTCCTTGGGCCAGGAAAGAGAGGGTATGGCTGGTAGGGAAGAAAAGAAGAGGATGAGAAAGGCAAAGAAGAATTCATGCAAGAAATGCGAGAGAGGGGTTTGCTTACCACCCGTGAATGGATCCTCTCATTCAGATGACCCATGATATCAGTGAGCCTTTTAAAGTCGTGACTAAGCTTGCTTATTTTCACAGGGCGGGAAGACTCGCCTTCCATCTCAAAAGAAGGGGCCAAAATCACTCCTCTCCCTCTCTTTGTTCTATTGGAGGATTCACTCCTTGATGCCCTTTCCTAGTCCAAAGGGGGAGGTACTTATAGGAAGGGAAGGGATCAAGAAATAATAAAAAATTAGAGTTGCCATCTTTGACTTTGTCAGGACAGTTTTGTCTTGTTGTGATGCTTCTATGTGCTGATCTGCTTGTACAGTAATTTGCAATGGACTGACTCTATCCTACTGTGATAGCTATTGAGTACAGGTTGTTAAAAAAGAGAGAGAAAAAGAGAGCAAGGTGGTACCACTGTCTCGGTGCCACTGTCCCACCGTGTCCAACTTTTGGTCACCACGGTGACTAGACCCTCGTATCATGCATTTTACTATATGGCATCTACGCTACTAGAACATGTCAACGACCTTGCAAATTGAATGAATCTGGAATTTGAGTTCCTCTCCAACAAAAATAGTGATAATTTTAGTGGAGTTTGGGTCGTACGGATAGACCATTAAGTTGTGGAAGTTTGGAGACGATGGTTTCGTTCATTGAGTTGGTGCGTGAATAAACGGGCCCCAGCTCAGTATCGGCTGATCGGATTAGTATCTTGACTCGTGCTTAACAACTTGACAATATTATCCTAGGCTATCTTCTATTTTTATTTTATTTTAATTTTCTCTTTTAAACCCAGCATGCTGGCGGGTCCGAGAGTGAATGAAAGTCATATCAAGATGAGAGTGAAGACATAGGAGTCATCTTGTCTAGATTGAGTCCATGTAATTTTCTGATTTATTGAGTCTAGTAAATCCGATTAAAGGATGAATTAGTGGTTGTAATTTAGAATATTTGATTATCAATGAATAGAAGTTGAATTTGAGTAAATACTTGTGTAATTGTATCTTATGTGTGATTGTATCGCACTCTGATCATGCTTGCTTGCGAGAGGCTTACCATGCTGGCTGTTCGCGTTCTCCCCGAGCGAGTCTTCCGCTGTACATAAAGGCTCGGGACGTGACAGCTAAGAATCCCAATTTATAAAAATAAATTGGTTTCCTAAGCTCTGATACCAAATCTGATGCAGGACAAAATCGATTCACCCAATCAAATTAATTCAAGCTCTCATGGGCATTATTTCAAACATATGATATGTTACAAATCTCTGCTCAGTGGCCACCTTAGTTCCACATCAGCAATAGGAGATGCACCAAATAAATGCACGAACAATGAGACTGAACTCTTTTATGGGCCATAAATGAACATTAGTAATTGACCAATATTACTATTCATAGCATTTGATAAACCGTGCACAATAATGTTTCTAACAGTTGGTTCCCTGTGGAATGCCTCTGCTGCGCTCGTGAGCACCACTGCTAAAGGCCAAGATCTCACCATCAGCATTCTTTGTAGCAACAGGACAGCGCGGTTTGGCGGTGTAGGCGAGCAGGATCATGCAGATCGGGCAGGCGACGGTGGCGACGTGGGCTGGGCGCAGACGGCAACCGGCGGGGGTGACTAAGGGCACTGGAGCGGCGCTGGCGGGTGCGGCAAGGAGGCCGCCGCAGATGACGACGGCGCCGACGGGCTGGCCGGCGCACTGCAAGGCAAGGGCGGGCCGGTACTGTGCCGGTCGTGACTGGTGGTGTCGAGCGGCGATAGCCGGGCTTGCAACGGCGACCGACTGAGGATGGGCTGGTATGCGACGTGGGACGGTGGCAGCGACAAGGGCTTGCGGTGAACGACCAGAGGTGGCCGACTGGGATGGGGAAGATGAACAGGTGGGGTGGAAAGTGTGATTATGGTGGAGAAGAAAATGGGAGGATTAAAATAAAAAAGAAATAAAGGAATGGGGGTTTTGGCCTCCGCCAAAAGGAAATCAGAGGGGTTTCGGCTTCCGCTAGAAGAAGAATATGGGTTTTGGCATCTCACCAGAGGAAGAATAAAGGGGGTTGGGCATCTCGACAGAAGGAGGAGACACAGAGACGTGCTGTCATTTTTTTTCTAACCATTGCTTAACCCTAATTAAGGCTAGCACAAGACTATTTATAATACTGAAAAATTACAGAGACGTCCAAAGAAATAACAGAAATACGTATTAATCCCAACAAGACAACTCTAAATAAAACAAACATGAAATAATAATTCTGACCCAACTAAGCCTAAAATAATATAGAAAATACTTGAAAAATATGAAATAACTACTCTAATCTCATAATTATATCTCCAACTAACAAATCATCATGTCGGGTAGGAAATATGTCGATATCCTATCGAACCTGATTCTGCTCTTGCATTAATCTCTCCCGATTTGAAAAAATTCATCCTCGAGTTCTAAAGATCTAGAGTATTTCTACAATGATGATAAGAGCGAAATAAATAGAGATAGAAGTCACGTCCAGAAACTACATATCAAACTCTAACTTTATAGAGTCATAAAGATTAGTCCATATAAAGTCAAACTCTATTAAGCTCTTCAAATCAACTGCACAAAAAACATCAAGACCCGCAACAAAAGATAGTGACCAATCTGTAGGGTTCACTTCAAATACTGACGGGGAAAACATCATAGATTTCTTTTACAATGGGAATTTCTTCTATAAGGATTTCCTTGGACTCAGTAATGATTACGAATCCAAGAAAAATTTCACAACCTTGCGAGATGAGTTTGCAAGCGTGAAGAGAGGAAATAAGAGTAGGATGTTTCCTATATTTAATTCCAAGGAAAGAGAATATGGGAGATCGGGGTTATGGAAAGAAATTCTTCGATTGTGATAATTGATCTCGACACAGTGCTCGACGAGCTAGTCTACACTTAGAATAGCATCATAACCTTCCATATTGAGGCATACTAAGTTTGCAGGGAGATTATGACCTTCTATTGTTACCTCATTGTTTGGGCAATAGGTTTTCAATTTTGTTCCTGGACCTAAGGGTGTAGTAATGGCTAGGTCTGAAGGTAGAGGAACATGTGCAATCTGTAAGATTTTTGTAAAAGTAGTAGATATAAAAGAATGAGAGGCACCAGTATCAAATAACACAAATGTAGGATGTGAATAAATGCGAATGGTACCTTCCATTAGCCCATCATCCTTGGGCGCCTCTTCATCAAGAACACCATTATGATGCACTTGCCTCTTGTGTCCACCACTAGAAGATTGATCCTTCATAAGAGGACAATCTGGCATGTGATGCTCCCGACTACCACAACGTAAGTAGGCGCCTAGTCATTTCCAGCCTTCCTTGGCCGAATGGTCAAATTTTTTACAGAATGAGCAAGCCATCATGTCTAGCTTGTCTTCCTCCTTTGCCTTCTCATTCTGGTGATTGCCACTACCACTCCCATTCTGGGGCCTCTTCTTACTGTCATGAGATTTATAAGACTCCGTGATGCTAAATTTCTCTTTCTTTCCTCTTCGATCCGACCTCCAGCTAGACTCCTCACCTTGGCTTTTGTATTTTTAGACCTTCTCTAAGTTCCTCTCACATAGATATGCCCGTTGGACCATCTTTGCGAAGGTGCAGATATTTTGAGGTCCTAATTGTTGCATAAAACTCAGCCGTAACCCGTCTAAGAATCGGTTTGCCTTCAAGATGTCTATGCTTACTAGATGTTCAGCATAAGAGGCCAGACGGGAGAATTGAAGTTCATATTCTGCCACTGACATCATGCTTGGCGTACAGAAGCAAATTCTGCAGCCATTCACTCCTTAACATGTTCGGAGAAATACTTCGCTCGAAAGAGAGTAAGAAACTCATTCCATGTAGGCTGGGCATTTTGAGGTTGTGCGGAGGTGGTCTACCACCAAGTACGTGCATGTTTGTTCAGCTAGAAGGTGGTGAGACGGACCTTCTCTTGGTCAGCACATTACATAACGTTGAAAATCCTCTCCATCTCGTCTATCCAGTTCTCCGCTTCATCCGGATTGGAAGAGCCAGAAAATCACGGAGGATTTAAGCTCTGAAAATTACAGTGCAAATCGTTAGCACCAGCACTTGCGCCAGCTTGGGCCATAGTCTGTAGAGCTTGGGTAAGACCAGCAACGGTCTGTTGCATCCCGTCCCAGTCAACTCGGTGTGCCATAGTGAGAATAAGGTACCTAAGAGAATAACCAATTAGTTAACTCCTACGAGATTAATGAAGGTTAACTTAGAGATAATTTCTAATTTATCTATGTCATCCTGGCTCTACCCGTTCTCACGTGGGTTGGAAACTTCCCTCCTTAGTTCATAGGTGTGGGCCCTAAATCTTTGGACTTAGCCTATGACATGACATTTTCCTAGGAGTTACTTATGCCTATGTTTTGATACCAACTTAACTGTCATGCCCTGAGCTATATGTATTGTGGAAGTAACCTTGGGGAACGTGGATGTTGAACCCTGTGCACAACCTTGTGCTATGATATTTTGCCTAACTAGGACCACTACTCATAACAACATCAATTACTGAACAACTCCATAATTCGACTCAACTAGACAACAAGAGGAATCTAAGACAACTGGACAGGGTACGTTAGAACTGCTAGTTGATACGCTCCATGGTTTACTCTCGCCCTTCCCCATTAGTTTGATCATCCTCATCCGAACTGTCTGAAAAGGATTGAGAAAAACTGGGTGAGTGAGAGCTCAGTAGGATTTATATCTCTATGCCAGGCAATCTTTAAGTGATTAATCAACTAACAAGTTTTTTCATGCGAATGAAAAAATGCGCGAAAATAACTAGCATATGGAGGCAATTAGCTACAGTCAATCAAATGACGAGATGAAATAATGATAAAGGAATAGCAAGAGATAGAACAATATGTATAGCAAAATTTTCCATGTAATGGCCGTAACTAGCACGCAAGTACAATCTTGTCATGTAGGGTCACGAATTTCATATAGAGATGAATGTCATAGACTAACACGCTAGCAAGTACTTCGGTACAATGTCACACATTGTCAGTACAAACTCCCATGGGCACAAGTACTTTCGGGCGCTCCTCCGTGGACCAGAACGGACCCTTTATGATGCGTTGGCATTGAATGGTGGATCAAAAATCCCAAGTAAAAATGTAGACATTCATTAATTATCGGTCAAGAGTTTCAAGGATAAGCTAAAGTAACCAAGCACTAAGAATGAAGGCAATATCTTCGAAGGAATTTCAAGTGATAAGTCATAAAAATATGACTTGAGAGTCAAGAATTATAAAAAGGTCGTGAACATGACAGGATAGTAGCCTGAAGAGGCTACATCTAACACACACTTGCAATGCCACACAAAAAATCACGGAATTCAAGAAAAATTGGACAAGGTCGCGGTCACCACAGAATCGCTATCTCATAGTAGCGGTCTAGACATGTTCGCTATCAGAAGGGGGTCCCAAGGGGGCTGCATTGACTCCCTAGATAGATGCGTCAACTCATAAGGCAGGAAACGAGAATGCGGTTAAGAAAGAGCCGCAATCTTAATGTCGCGGTCTCGGAAGAACCGCGTCTAGGTCTTGACAAATAGTCGACAGATGCCACTTCAGTCAATTAAAATAGGGATCTGTCGACTAACAGGGACATGAGTCGACCTAGGAAACGTCAATCGACTAAAGACAAGGTTTAGTTCACAGAAACACAGTTGGTCACTGCAATGTTGGTCGACTGGAATAGGAGCCAGTCGACTAGGCAGAACTGGCACATTGGCCAAACAGAAACAGAACGCGGTCAGTCGGGGATCCGCGACCTACTGGTCGCGGTCCTCAGGGGGTCACGTTCTGGACGGAGTTGGGCGGAACTCAGTCACAATCTCGGACTGCCCACTCAAAAGTCGGTCGAATCAGAGGTTCAGGTTTTCAGGTTACAACCTGCTCGGCGTCCTAGTCGGAATCTTAGACTCGTGGAGTCTTACAGAGGCCTTGTGATAGTGGTCTTAGTCCGACGGAAGGAATATCCGACGGAGAGTCCCAATTATCCCAAGAAATGTAGGGTTCAAAACTGTGGAAAACGGGAGTAAGCGGTAAGTCAATACCACCGGAGTGGCATGACCCTCAACCAGTCCTAGTGATGCCACAAATAATTAGGCTAAACTAGCCAAGATAATGTGGAAATTTCAGATGTGAACAGATTCAATAAGCAACTTATCTACTTATTTTTCAGGATATAGCATGTGCGAGAAGTAATAATCGAAGGACAGAGACATGATACTTAGTTAGATTTTGACATTCTTCCATGAAACCCTAGTTATTAAGTGCGTTTTTAGTCCTAAGAGCATGTTGTCTATCAGTATTCTTCAGAGTGGTTGTTGGGTTGTGAACCCTCAAGCTGTTTGGCAGCAGTGTTGTGAGAGTTCATCTCTCTCTGTTGGAAGCTGTAAATCAGCGGTAGTGCTCTTGCACTAGTAAAGCCTCACCGTATTGTGTGAGGGGTGGACGTAGGTCTCTACATAGAGACCGAACCACCTTAAAACTTGTGTCTTGCATCTCCTTGGATGCTATCGCTAGATGCTTGGTAGGAATGTTACTTATTACTATCTGATCGTTTGGCTAAGTATCTTTCATCCGTCTCTTGCTCACCTAGTCTTAGTACTAGATCTTATCCTTATTTTCGCAAAGAAGGGCAAAAAAAAGGGGCTAATCTATTCACCCCTCCCCTCTAGATCTGCCTATCACCACTCTACAGCAATGACACAAGGCGGGAATGCACTAACCAATGTGGAATGGAGAACCTACACTCAAACCAGTATCTAGTACTTGGCGGGCATATCGGTCTGAAGACCCATCTTACGCAAGGAGGCTACCTTCCAAATAGGCTTAACCTATCTTTCCAGTTACATCTTTTGATATACCGGATACAAGAATGAAATGCAACACCTTAGATAGACTTAGACCGTACTTTGGTGACTACCCTAGACTCAAACTCACTCTGATACCAATTTGATGCCAGACAGGATGCAACTCGAGACCAATTTGGAAGCGGACCTGCGACTCTAGGTGATGACGCGACCAAATTGAAGACACGACCAGCAAAGACATGACCCACTCAAAACAAGCTCGCTACTCGTCCCTAGCAAGAGAAGCGTGTGGATCTACGTGGTTGAGAAACTGGTAGTGAGTCAAGGGTATTCGACTCTTTCACGTGCTCGGATCGAGTCACGGGACGGTTACGCTCACTCACTCACAGTGGTGATTATAATAATATGATAACAAGCTAGATATCCTAACACTCAAGCAGCAGCATAAAAATAAATATGAAATAAGCAATGGGATAAATGGAGGAGCAAAAATGTACCTTCACGCTCCGGGCGTGGGGAAGACGATCTCAGCCAAGACCTGTGCTCCCGGTACAAATAATTACAGTAATGAATTTTACAGCCCACTCCACATAGGGAGGTAAAGGGCTACAATAGCAACCTGGGAGCACCAATCTCGGGTTGACAGGCAACAAGCCGGAAGAGTTTTCAGGCCGGAGGTGGCTTGCTGGTCCGACTCGGCACTGTTCAAACTTGCTAGATAGTAAGCGAACTCGGCATGTGGGACGGTGACTTCTGGCCACCTTCTAGCCGTGACAGTCATCTGGGATATTGGTGGGAGGTTTCTCTTCGATCCCTGAAGTCGGCGGTGGCTGAATCGGGGCCGAAAGACCGATAGGGAAATTATATTCCAGACCTGTCTCGCAGCCCTGTGACTGGGCAGATCTGCGTGACCTGACGAAAGTAATTGTTTCGACCAGATCCGGAGGCGGATCGGATTGAAATTAGCGCCGTTGGAAAGTAGACTCGAAGGGCTACAACATATATTAATTTCACAACCATCTAGAAATCGTATTGGAAATGAAAAACTCTGCAACGCCGTAGTTATTTCTGGCTCAGGTTACAGAATAGACAGGACAGACATGGATCTGCCTGAAAATGAAGTTTGACCGAAGGGAAAATGATGGATCTGGATCTTGGGGATTTTATGGGTGAGAGAGGGGGATGTGACGGACATGCACTATTTTTTTGGTAATTTTCTGAGATGGTTTAGGCAGTGGGAAAAATATATGAACTATGTACTATCACGTTGATCTGCAGAATGATATATTACGCAGGTGGAGATAAAAATTGGGAAAATGGGGCAAACGGTGGCGGATTGACACGAAATTTAAATTGAGATTTTTTATCTTATCAAATTAAAAAAATAAAATATATTTTATCCCCCAAATAAACAGTAGACATCCCTCCAGGGGCTAACGGGGTTACCCCCGCACATTTATGCCTTATTCGGAGCCTTCCGCGAGCCAATCACCGTCTTCCTAGCCACGTGCGACCAGCCGGACCGCGCGGCATCGGGCGGCGCGGCTCCGCATTCGCGGCGGCTTCCTCCTCCCCACCGAACAAACCCCCACCCTGCGGAGGCCGGTGCGAGGCGCGCAACACCGGTTCCGCCGTGCGCTCTCCCCGAGAAATCTCCTGCGGTTCCCTTTCTCTCCTTCTCGTCTTCCCCTCTCTCCTCCCTCGCCGCCTCCTCCGCCGGGAAGAAGGTCTTCCGCTGCTCCTTCGCCGGTGCGGCTTCTATTCCTCCTCTTTCTTGCCGGTTTATGCTGTTAGGGCTAGCTAGCTGCTTGTTTGTATTTGTTTTCCGCATCAGAAATTTGAGGATTCCCATTTTCCACACACTTATTTCCTCGTTTTTCCTCCCCCATGTTTGCTTTTTCCAACTCATGGGTCTTCCCATTTCATTTGCTTAGGTTTTGCTGTTGTTGGGAAATTTTGGGGGGAAGGCAACTGGGGACTCACTGTCCAGCAATCGCCATTGGTGAGTCTGCTCCTTGTTGTGGTTGTTGAGCCGCCTCTGCAAGCCTTGACACGCACCAAAACAGTTCTATGTCTGCTGCTACCCAAGGCACATTTCTAATTTTGGTATGTCTATGTTAGTGTCCTGGGGAATGCCCCCCTTCCTTCCTCGAAGGTTTTCTTGCTTTGGACCTCAAAAATGATCAGAAGCTGCTTATCCCTCATCTTAACTGAGGAATGTGCGATGTGTATGTGCAAATGGCTCCCCGGAAGAAACAGACTCTGCAATTCAAACAGAGAAGCCAAGATTGATGTCTGTAGTTTAGAAAAAAAAAAAAAGGTACCATCGTTCTGAAGTGATGGCCTGTGACAATCCAGTGTTTTACTTTTTTGTTTTTGTAAACTTAACATGTTCCCTTCTCCCCCATTTTAGTAAAGGGCAATGTGAAGTCGCCTTGACCCTTAGATCCGGGGAGCTTGTTTATATGGTAGAAGAGCTATACCTTGGACTAAGGCACAGTGCTATCCTGGATTGATCAGGTTATGGATATGGTAGAGCTGGAAAATGTACTACCCGGCAAATCCTAAAGCTGGTTTCAGATCATTCTCCCTACTCTGCTCACAGGTTCACAGTTGATGACTCTAGATGGGGCTGCCTTAAGGTTTGAGATGTGGTGGACGTCTATTTCTGTGTCCATCTAGGCCAGGAATTCTGCAAAATGCCGAAACACTTTGAATGGAAACTCAGGGTATAAGTTCTGAGCAGAAAGGGTAAACACAGAGACTGATGAAAGTGCTATTTGAGAAAAAGGATGTGTTGGATACAATGGAGCTGGAGCTTTACTTGCCTAGGGTGTTTAGAACTGGAAGATGCCAACTCAAAGTTGAGCTGTTCAAGGTTGAGAAGAACAAAATAAGTAGAAACCAAAGTCTAAGGCTATTTGTGTGATGGAGATTTGAATAAAAGCTTCAATCAATTGTAAATGGCAGAAGAAGATATCTTAGTGGCATATTTAGCTTACAGATTGAGTTAGCTGTATTGTATCATAATATGACTTGACACTGTGGGAATGGATGCCTATCTGTCCAACTTGGCCTAACTGTATCGGCGACGTGGACTGACCACATGGACTTGCACGAACGTTATTAAAAATCGTAGTTGTTAGTTATGCGTTAAGTGGACTCACCATATTGTATCAGAAAACAGTCTGGCATTTCGAGTCCCATATGAACTATGTAAAAGATAGCTATATTGGCTAATGGCTATCATCATGGGGTTTTGGACATGTATACATGTATATGTGATTCCTTAAGAGGTTCTATGCAAAAGCCCCGATCTTTTTTATGTGAGGAAACAAAGCCTTCCATGATTCTCCAATTCAACAGCATGCTATTCCTTTCTTTCTCATGGTAGATGACAAAATGCCGTTGGTGTAGGTATAGGTTTGATAATAATTGCTTTCTTACAGATATATTTGTCCATTGGAGCTTGATACTGAACATGCTATAATTGCTATTAAAGGAGCTAAGGTAACTTTATTGGAAGCAAATCGTTGTCCAGGAGCAGTACTTATTCATTTCGTCTAGCCGATGGGAGACGTTATTTACATACTGGAGATTATTTATATGTTATTTACATGCTGGTATCATAATTTTTTTTGAGAGGATGTGCATAAATGTATACTTGTGATATGTAACCAGACTTCCTTGTGTTTCTTATCATCTATGTGATTGAACTTAAATTGATTTATTTGAGGGGAGATGTGTTAGAATAGTTAGATATTGATTAAGGGGCCCAATAATTTCAACATGATCATAGAGTGGCATCACTGATTACCCAGCCAGGGTTCTCATTGAGGTTGCCATCTCTCTTCCAGTCTTTTGTCTCTTCTCGTTCAAAGCTTCCACCATGGGACATGTATCGGCAGTTCCAGCTCCCAAGGCAGTGCACCTGGTTCTTCTTGAGCCCACTCTCCCAAGCACCACTGCAGAGGAAATAATTCATGAGTTCTAACATGAGAGTTGGGGGAGGATATTGGGTTTCAGTTGCAACATCTGATGTGGAGTGCCATGAAAGTTTCAAAGCACAGGCTCAGTGGGCTTGTGGAATGGCATTGCCATGAAAGTTTCAATTAATTTTCCACTCCACAGTCTGTTCTCCTTGATCCTCCACATAAATGTTCTCACTCTTTGTTTGCTTAGCATCAGCGGTTCTTTGTAAATTGATTTGACAGAGAACATTCTTGCAGTCATCAGTTGAAATTAATGCTGATGATGTGTTTAGTCAAACTATGCCATCTTCTACCAAGCCTTCTTATTTCCTATTTTGGTTCAAAACAACTCTAAGAAAGCCATATGAAAAACAGCTTGGTCCTTGTTTCCAGGTGCATGTTAATAGCTCTTTTATCAGACTTCTAAGTTCATTTGTCTTTTCTCTGTTTTTATATATAGAACTAGGAAACTCAGATGATCATGCTAATGCCATTCCTCTGTTAAAGACAGATTTCTGTACATACATGTTTAGAAGAATGACATATGTGTTTTTATGGTTCCTTTGGCAGATACTATCAGATCCCTTGGGTCATTAGCTATATTCCTGTCCTCTTCTCTATACAGAAATGTAGCAACTATAGATCCACATGATGAGAAGACCCACATGATGATTCCATTCCATGATATTGTTGAAGATTATCATCTCTTTTACCGTTGTTTATGTTCTGTTACTTTCAGGCCTTGATGATTAGTTATGTTCTGTTCCTGAAATTTGTCATTTATATATTTGTGTGTATCCTCTTAGTTACCATTGTTTTCTCTTTGATTATTTTCCTCCATCTATCCATTCCTAAGATTTTTTTAATTATCTCTGGTTTTTGGCTAGTGTGAAGGGTGTAGATTATAGTGTGATTTTGATTGGAAATCATGACAAGTGGTTCAGAAAGTATAATTTTTTATGTAGATAATATAGAAGCAAGTATTACTCAACCGTCTGGTGAACCTCCACATAGAGGGAAAAAGCTGAGGTCAAAAGTTTGGTTAGACTTTGAGAGGGTTGTAAATGAAGATGGAAGTGTCGTGGCCATTTGTCGGTGTATGTTATTTTATTTTAATTATTATATCTTATTTTTTATTATTTTAGATTATAAAATCAGGTTAAATTATGTATCAATATTTTGATGACGTTATGATTCAAATCGTTTCGATTGAACGATCAAATCGATTTAAATCGAATCAACTCGTTAACCGATTCAGGTACCGTTTTGATTCTTATAACGTTGGTGACGTGTGTGAGAGACACCTGGTGAGTCCCGCACACTCTCTCATTTCTGATGTCTTACCTCTCTTATTCGGACTTGGAAGAGAGCCCAAGTGAACGATGATTAATGACCATAGGTAGGAGAGAGGTTATTTTTGACATTTCACAAATACATATGTTATAAAGACGTGCAGAAATTGATGTTATTAAATTACTCCAATTTTATTTTTTTTATTGCAACAAAAACCAGCAAATGTGTCCAACCCGGGCCCGAGCTCTGAAACATTCGGACGAACTCGAATCTAGAACTCCACCCGGCTTTGACTTTGTCGTATGCTCGTGAAGAATTCTCGACGTGTGCTCTCCAGAACAGAGGTAGCAGGTAGACGTAGAAACCCTCTACCGGCGACCTCCCTCCTCGAAGCTGCTCCCCCAAGCACTTGCAACAGGAGGCGCATGGGCGTCGACCACCTGGAATGGCACGGCGACGGAGGGGTGCCCCATCCTTTTGACTGCAAGATGCCCATCATAGCCTAAAGATTTCATGGAGTTTTTTTTTCAAGTTGACAGTGATGGGTTCCTAGGAATCCCATCTTTAAGAACTGGACGGCACGGCGCCGGTCGCACACAGCCAGCCATGGACTCCCCGATGCCTCTCTTCCTGCACCACTCGATCTCCCTGTGTTGCCTTCTTCTCCTCCTTGTTGTGGCTGCGGCAGAAACCACATCACTGGATGCGGAAGGCGCCGCGCTGCTGAAGTGGAAAGCCAGCCTGCGGGAAGGGAGGGAGGCCCTCCGGTCATGGACCTCCTTCCCCGGCGGCGGCAGCCCATGCAACTGGACGGGGATAACATGCACCGACGAGGCCGAGCCGGCGGTGACCCAGATAAGCCTCCCCGGAGCTCGCCTGGCCGGCAAGCTCGACACCCTCGACTTCTCTGTCCTCCCTTCACTCACGAGCCTCGACCTCAGCCGCAATGCACTCTTCGGGGGCATCCCCGCTGGCATCGGCGACCTCTCGAGGCTCTCCTCCCTCGACCTGTCTCACAACCGGCTCTCCGGGGCCCTCCCGGCCTCGCTGGCCAACCTCTCCGAGCTCCTCCAGCTCGACCTCTCCGACAACCAGCTCGTTGGTGGCATGCCCCGGGGCATGTTCGCCAACTGCGTCAAGCTGGTGAGACTCCAGCTCCAGAGCAACCGGATCGACGGGGCCATCCCGCCGGAGGTCGGCTTCCTCACAAACCTTCGCAGCCTGTACCTGTTCGAGAACCGGATTAATGGCTCGCTGCCGCCAGAGATCGGGAACCTCTGCAGCCTGGTGGAGCTGGCTCTGCACAACAACAATATCACGGGCGCCATCCCTCCATCCTTCGGCAACCTGACGAGGTTGGCTCGCGTAGCTGTCTATGGGAACCAGATCTCTGGTTCCATCCCCTCCAGCATAGGGAACCTCGTCAGTCTGGAAGGCATGGACCTCTCCGATAACTACATCACAGGTTCCATTCGATCCACCATAGGAAACCTAACCAACCTCAAAAGGATCAATCTTTCCGGCAATCGACTCACTGGGTCGATTCCAGAACAGATAGGGAAGCTACTGCGGATGACCGTCCTGGAAATCCGCGAGAACAAACTCTCAGGTCCCCTACCTTCCACTCTGTGGAACATGTCTGAGCTCCAAGCCCTGTTCCTAAGCGGAAACCAGATCACTGGTTCTATCCCACAGGAGATTGGGAAGCTCCGGAATCTGGTCGCTCTCCATCTTCAGGGGAACAGGCTCACTGGACCCGTACCTTCTACTCTGTGGAACATGTCTGAGATCAAAGCTTTGTACCTGGACAGGAACCAGATCGCTGGTTCTATCCCATGGGAGATTGGGAACCTCCGGAATCTGGTTGTTCTGCATCTTCACAGGAACATGCTCTCCGGTCCCATCCCTGCATCCATCGGCAACTTAACAATGCTAACGCTAGCTCTGCGTCTGCATCAGAACCAGTTTTCTGGCTTGATCCCCCCAGAACTTGGGAACCTTGTGAACCTGCAAGTTCTAACCCTTGCCGGGAATCGGCTGGCAGGTCCCATTCCTTCTAGCTTGGGAAACCTGACACAGCTGACCCAACTCTACTTGTACCAGAACCAAATTTCTGGCTCCATTCCACCATCTTTTGGTAGCTTGAAGAACCTGCAAACTCTGTTTGTGTACCTAAATAGATTATCTGGTCCGCTGCCATCGGAGCTGGCAAATCTCACCAACTTGAAGCATCTTGACCTGAGTGAGAACAACCTATCCGGGCAACTTCCCCCGGATGTGTGCAAAGGGCAAGCTCTCCAAATCCTTTCTGCGAGGAACAACCATTTCGCGGGAGAAATCCCGAGAAGCCTGAGAAACTGCAGCAGCTTAACCAGAGTCCGCCTTGAACAGAACCAGCTCACCGGAGACATCTCGGGGGCCTTTGCATTCGGGGTGTGCCCTCGCCTCGATTACGTCGACATCAGCTACAACAGGTTGCATGGTGGGCTCTCCCCAAGATGGACTCTTTGCCGCAGCTTGTCTTCCCTCCGGGCGTCAGGGAACATGATCAGTGGGGAGGTACCTCCAGAATTTGGGAAATTCCGAGCACTGAGAGCACTTGATCTGTCCTCAAATCGGCTTGCGGGAGATATACCAGGAGAACTAGGGAGGGTGGTTTCTCTGTTCATCTTGAGCTTGAGTGATAACAATCTCTCCGGGAGGATACCTCAAGAGATTGGGAAACTGTCCAATATGCAAGTCCTTGATTTATCAATGAACAAACTGAGAGGGCTAATACCAACCCAACTCAGAAACTGCACAGCGCTGAGGTTCTTGAAGCTGAGCAGGAACAATCTCAGTGGGGGAATCCCAGAACTGCTGGGTGATCTCGTAAACATGCAAACTTTGCTCGACCTCAGCAGCAACTCTCTCACTGGAACCATACCACGGACACTTGGGGGACTATTGAGGTTGGAAAACCTCAACCTGTCCCGCAACAAGCTTGAAGGAGAGATCCCTCCATCCATGGGAAATATGATCAGCCTGCAATCAATCGACCTGTCTTACAACAATCTGGAGGGTCCTCTTCCGGCAACCAGACTCTTTCAGAACGCCTCATTAGAGTCTTTCACCGGAAACAGAGGTTTGTGTGGCGGAAACAGAGGCTTACCTCCCTGCGGTGGTGGTCCGCCCTCTGACACCGGTGATAGCTCAAGCAGGAAGAATCGCAGAGTCGTCTTCCTCGTCATCTTCCCACTTGCCGGTGCTGCAGTCTTGTTATCTGTTGCTCTGGTGGTCATTGCACACACTCGGAGGAGGAACACAAAGAATACAGAGCAGGAGATCAGCCCAGAGAACAGAGGTCACTTTTCTGTATGGAATCTCGACGGGAAGATCGTCTACCAAGACATCATCGATGCAACAGGCAACTTTGACGACGAATATCGCATCGGCGAGGGCGCATATGGACATGTGTACAGAGCCCAGCTTGCAACAGGGCAGACCGTGGCGGTGAAGAAACTGCACAGGCTAGAAGACGAGGAGCACATCTACGAGAAGAGCTTCCAAAGAGAGATCGAAGCACTCACCAGGATTCGGCACCGGAACATCGTGAAACTGTATGGGTTCTGCTCCCATGCTCAGCACAGGCTCCTGGTGTACGAGTACGTGGAGAAGGGCAGCCTGGCTTCCGTCCTGAAGGACGGGGAGGCGGCGGCGGGGATGGACTGGGTGAAGAGGGTGGGCGTGGTCAGAGACGTCGCCCATGCGGTTTCCTACATGCACCACGACTGCGCGCCGCCGGTACTGCACCGGGACATCACCAGCAACAACATCTTGCTCGATTCGGAGTTCAAGGCCTACGTTTCGGATTTCGGCACGGCGAGGCTGCTCCGGCCGGATTCGTCCAACTGGACGACGCTTGCAGGCACATTCAGATATGTGGCACCGGGTAAGTGGTAACCAAGCACCTGCATCTCCTTAATTTTCATGGTCTGCAAGAAGATAACATGCATGATGCCTCTGGGTAGATCATCTCGTTAGTATTCAAAGATATTTGCAAGGAAAGTAGCTAATCATGTAGGAGAAAAGCTACACTGCTGCCACTTGATACAGATCAATGCAGCTTTTCTCATCATCCAGAAAGAACATTGATAAACCAATGATTCACTGCTTGCAAATTATTTATTCTGTACGTATTCTGTTTGGCCAGTTCACAGCCAGTAGTAAAGGTCTAGGTTGAAGAGACTGTCACGTCCTCATCGCAAATCTCCTCGTGGCATATCCTATACCAGTGGAAATATCGTCCAAGCAGATTCATAGGTGAGGTAGTCCTGCCTCCATTCGACGTCTGTGCTATTCGGAGGAGCGATTCTCACCAGACTGCGCATCCTAGCTCTGGCAGACAACCTGAGGCCGATTGCAGAAGCTCCCTCAACCAGCCCCCTGGGAATCCTGGAGCGGATCTTGGCTGATGCTAGCTCCCACCAGTCCTATTTCAGTTTCAAGAAGGAGGAGGTCGTTCGGGCTTTGGAGCACCACGTTCCAGCAGTTCTCCCCGATGGGTGCAGATGGACTTCACTTGTACCAGGTTGGATCCCCTATCACCTTTCTACTTCCAGCGCTCTATTCCGTCCACTTCTCGGAGCCCCGTCAGTCACTGTTCAAAGCCGACACTCCCACGATTGCGTCGACACCAGCCCCGCCCTCATCAGAGTTCAAAAGACCCTAGGGCACCCTTTTTCTTAGATGACTTTAATTCTGGATAGATAGTGCTGCACAGGATCAGTCGGAATTGCAGATGCTCTCACAGCCAACCCTATGCAATTATTGGAGTGACCCTCGGCTGAGACGAGCCCCTACAAGTCCTCTACTAGTTCCAAGAAGGAGGAGGCCATTTGAGTACCGGAGCACCACATTCTGGGCTTCCCCGTGGGCATGCACAGGCAGTCTTGCCAAAACCAGGTTGGACCCTGTCGTATTATTTGGCTCGCCACCCCCTACTTTGACCTTTTCTGGGCTCCCCGTCAGTTCCTGCTTGAAGAGGACTTCTCCGCGGTTGCATCGACATTGACCTCTCCATCATCAGACCCCGGGAGAGCTCGTGGTGGTAGTTTTCTCAGGCCCCAACGATTCTAGGTCAGATAGGGCTGAATCGGACCTGCCCTGGTCCCGGGCCTGCCACAACCACAAATAGACTTCGATCGGTCCACAACTTGGCTGGCGCATACCTGGACCATTCCCAGACGTTTCTGCATCAGTCCTGCCTTCATCAGCGGTCAGAGGTGATCGTGGTAAACCCACAACCGGCTCGCTATCCCTGCAGAACTGACATCAGGATAGAATTCAATCCCCAGGTGATCGATCTTCGTCGTCCACTTCCCCACCCCCTCGCCTAGCCGGCTAACTGCCCCTCCCTATGATGGGAATCAACACCGGGCACTAACATTTTATTTTTGTATTTGTGTCCTGTAGTTTGTATTTATGTCCTTGAGTTATTGGGTGTGTAATTGTATGACAGCTATAAGCCAATATGTGAGTCCTTAGAAGTCTTTGGGTTTCTTTGCAAAAGGACAGTAGGTCCAGCACGGTCCCCCACCCTCCTTCCCATTGGTCCACCTAGGATCATAGGCCCCTATGGGCTGGTCTTTGGTCTATGGGAGGACTTGGACCAAGGGGACAAGTGGGAGAAAAATTCAAATCTCTCTTCCCCCTTTTCAAAGGGGCGCCCCCTCTTTTAGGATAGTTTTTTCATTTTATTTTTATGCCCATTTGACCACGTGGGAGAATGAATTTTCCTATCCCCCATTTACCCCTCCCTAACCCTAGATCTGAGGATAGTTTAGGTCTTTTATCTATTTCTATATAAGCCTTGTATTTTCATTTTTCATAGAATTAATGAAGAGAAATGTTGGAAAATTCCCAAGAGCCCAAGGGCGCCCCCCTCCTCTCTCCTCTCTCCCACCCCCTTGCAGCTGTGAAGGTTGATCTTCTGAGGTGAAAATCCTCCTCTTCTACCCCCTTCTTGAGTGAGAAGCTCAGCACCGCCACCGCCACCGCCACAAATCTATGAAACCCTATCTAACCCTATAAATAGACTTTAAGTTTAACCTGCGCGACCCTTACTTTTAGCTCGCGTTAAACTAAGATAAGGAAACATTATTTTAGGTAGGTTCTTTAAAGGCTTTTGTTCATAATAGTAAGGGCTAACTGCCCTCAAAATTTCATTCTAGGAGATCATGTTGTCATGGAGATAGAAGCTTGCAAAGACGCTGGTGGTGACATGCTTTTTATTTTTTATTTATATTTTATTTTATTTATTTTATTTATTTTATTATTGGCGTGCCAGTCACGTAGGTGACAACTTTATTATGTGCTTGATCTGACTCAATCAGACGAATGTGAAATTCATATCGGGACCAGAAGTCCGTCATACCATAAAGGCTATGACGTTAATTACATCCTTCCAGAAGAAAGAAAACCCTTTATTAATCGCCAGAGATTGAGGGCCTTTGGGGCTGAGGAGGAAAATACATGACGACAATATTCAACATGCCAAGCAAGTTATCACACATGGGGGTGCATGATGTGGTGACATTATTCAATCTATAGACTAGGGATCGGGTTTAAGAAGAACCCGAGTTTATGGATGAATACAACTTTTGGGGGAAAAGAGACTTTCAGTCACGAGCAAACTGAGCCATGGCCATGATGGGGACAGCCCCTGGAGTCCAGGCATAGTTGCTGAGACTTCAGGTGTATATTCCCTTTGTGGGGTCCAAGGGAGATGAAAAGCCCACAAAATCCACCAGAGCGTATGGCTTATTATGTTTTCTCTTATTTTATTATTTCCCTTTTATTATTATTATATATATATATATTGATGCATTTATTGGGGCTCAAGTTTAGGGGGGTAGGAAAGTCGGAGATGTCCTACCTCAAATGGCCTTCGGACATACACCTTAGGCTTTTTATTTATTCACTTATTCATCTTTTTTATTTATTATTTATCCCGGGGAAGTGGGACTATAACCAAATTGAGCAGGGTTATATCCAGGCGATGATGGACTGTAACTTGGAGATGATGGACTACAGCCTGGAGATAAACTTAGGAGAAAGAGGCCATTCCACTAGCACAAGGTGAAAACCGAGCATCTATAGTCGGTGAAATTCGGGCGTTTGGACTATACAGGTAATTAGGTGACATCATTGCCTCGTGACATGGAGTCCCTGTGATTGGTGAACGGGCAGGTGTCATGCCATTATCTAAACCCTCCATGCAACTAGGAAAGTGCAATTCAATTGCCTGCTGCAACATCTAATCATTCAAGTACAAGGCACAATTTTCCAGTGCCAATTGGAGCAAGTTGCCCGAGCATGACATTCTCAGTGACATCTCTGATATCGATATATCAAGAGAATACCAGTCTCGAGCAAGCAGGTTACCGCCACCGTAGAAATTTTGAAGATGGAGAAATTCGGGCCTCCCAACATAATTATTTACAGTATTTCTTAAACCAAATACCAATATCTAGAAAACTTTCAAATTCAGAGTGAGGCCTCTCAATTGAATGGACATCATTTGGAAATACAATAACTTTGACCTCAGCACCTTTTTCCTTCAGAGCTCGTGCACACTACGAGCCATCGAAAACTGGAACTCGAAGATCTCGTACACCCAAGAGGAAAATGACAGGAGCTGTCACCTTTAAGAGATGTGAAGTAAGAGATTTAGCATACGAGTCACACAAATGATTTACAGAGGGTGCCTCTATAAAGTAATCCTTGCCATCTCTACCATATATCTCCACATGACACCAGTCAAGAATAATAAGGTCACGAACCTGAAGCTTACTATCCTTAAACTTCTGAACTAGCAAGAATGAGCTGCAATTGTAACCTTTCAATGATTCCTGGGAGGGGCAGGTGTGGGATACTCTGAGGTGGATGGCTATACACATGTGCCCAGACATGTGAAACTTGCAATGGCCAGACACCTGCAGTAGAGGAGAGCTAAGATGCAACAAAAGGAAAAACAGAACAAAAAAGATGCAGAGGCAATTAGCGGAAGAGTAGTTGACAGTGATGAGGAAGAATGCACATGGACAACTAGCGATGAAGATGAACAACCGCGTATTTGCCAACCTAATATGTATGTCACAGTCAACGATCCATATAAAGCATAGTATCGTGTGACAGTACGCTTGAGTAGAGAAGAGACAAGACATCCAGAGGAGACGAGAGCTTGAAACCGTGAGGCGAAAAGGACCAGAGCATCAGCCAGTTATGGTTCATCTACTGCTCGACAACCACGAGACATTAATAGTTTCTTGATTGGTGACTCAGGTTCACAAAAAAAAGGACATAATCAATCAACGTTGAAGATGTGGAGCCCGATGCACTAGCCTGATGGATGATGTAAATGGCCAGAGGGGGTCGAAATGGAAACTTGGGGTGGCCATTGCAAAATGGTGGCACCACACAAGATTGCCTTTCAATGGGGCCAACAACCCTTACTACAAGTCGATGTTCCAAGAAGTACAAATGCTTGGGTTACATGTGCAACCCCTTAAGATAAGAAAGTTGGTCGGCACATATCTTGATGAACAAGTTGCTGATATCAAGAGTTATGTGAACACCTTCAAATAGAAATAGAACAAGTATGGAGTCATATTGGTGTGTGATGGATGGTTAGGCACCATTAAAAGTAGTTTGATCAACTTCCTTGTTTATTATCACAGACAAATATTCTTTCACAAGTCGGTGGATGCGTTGGTTCAAGTCTACCGTTACCAATATATTTTGTCCTTGATGTAACAAGCGATGAATGAGATTGAGGAGGAGTATATTTTTCAAGTGATCACAGATAATGGCTCAAACTATAAGAGGGCTGGAGAGCATTTGATGAGGACCAGATGATATTTTTTTTGGACCCCCTGTGCAGTACACTGTGTGAACCTAATATTGAAAAAAGAATAGTCAACTAAAAGTAGTCAAGTCTGTAGTCGAGGTGACATAGAAAGTCACAAAATACATTCACAACCACACACTTATATTAGCATGGATGAGAGAGTACTATGGTGGTGGACTATTGAGGTCTGACATCACATAATCTGTCACTAACTATATTACATTGTAGAGCCTTTTCAAACACAAAGATGAGTTGAAACAAATGCTTAGAGATGAGACTTGGCTGAGTTTATCTTTTGCCACTTCACATGACGGAGTAGAAGTCAAAGGGATTGCGAACACCTCAAATTTTTGAATAGAGTCATCAAAGTATTAGTTTCATTGATAGAGGCATCATATGAGGTATTGAGGTGTGTAGACGAGGATAGAGTGCCAACCATGGGGTTAGTGTACTGCAAGATTGAAGTTGTAAAGTAGAAGATCCATGCAACATCTAAGAAATATGGACCCACGATCTTAAAAATTGTAAAGGACAAATGGGACAGACAAATGAGTCGTGATCTGTACATGGCAGGTAAACATCATATAAAATGTATGGTATTGCCACTTACATGAAATTGTTGTTTATTCAATCTATGGTGATTGCAACAGTATACTACCTACACTCGATTGTTTAGTATAATAGAAGTCTCACTTATGATGATACATTGATAGAATCTGTGAACATTGTGGTAGACAGACTATCTTGTAGCCCAATAGATGCTATCGATGCGTTGAATGAGTTATATTAGGATACTTTACCCTAATGATGTTGAGATGCAGATGAAAATATTTATGTAACTATTTTTTATCCGTACATGCAGTAGTATAGTTGGATCGTAGACTTAAGTCACTAAAGATGTCTTGTACGAGAGATGCTGAGTATTTGATTACTAATTTATGGACTCCTATAAAGTGGTCCTATATAGTTAGTTATTCGGACTCAGTAGAACTCATGCGAAGGTAATTGTTTTGACAATATGGGATCGTTCACTCTCAGTATGATATATGAGAGAGAATGTCTTACAAATCTGTACTCGGTAAAATCTCTGGCCAGGGTATGGGAGTTCATTATGGAGAATGAGTTTTTCTAATGAACTAGTTTGGAGTATAGGATTCAGTTGAGTCAGGACACAATAGGGTTTGACAGTTGGACCATACCCTAGTCTTGGTGGGGCATTGGATGAATGGGAATCTATAGCTATGTGAAATCTGTAGACGGAAAGGTTCCAGTGTTGTAAGGAGGCTAAATATATCAGAAGTTGTAAGGAGTTGTAATTACCCATTAAGTATGGGGTGGTTTGTTGTGTTGCCACAATGTCATTACCATAATGTTAATGAGATTCTGGTCCCACTAGGATACATATAGAGTATCCCATCTTTGCATAATAAGGGTTGTGCAAATTCGTCGAAAATTAGTGGGAGTTATCAAATTTGGATTAACGACTATATCTTAATTTTAATTAATGAATATCTGTAATGTTATCTAATTATCATATATCTTTTCTTGTAGTCTTCAATGACGAATGACCCGTTACATGACATACATGATGCCAACAACCTTACTGGTCCAAACTATAGTAACCAGCTCAGGAACTTGAGAATTGTTCTCACTGCTGAGAAGATAGCCTATATTCTTGATCGGCCTGTACCTCCTCTTCCCACCGATGATGCTAAAGAGGGAGAGATTATTGCGTATGAGAAGCATAAAGATGATGCCACCCTTGCCCAATGCTATATGCTTGCATCTATGACTAATGAGTTACAGAGATAGTATGAAAAGATGGATGTTAGATCCTTTTTATTTCACCTTGAGGAGCTCTTTGAAGCTCAAAGTCGAACAAAAAGATATGAGATATCTAAAAGTCTGTTTGAGGTAAGAATGTCTAAGGGAACATCTATGCAGATACATGTTCTCAAAATGATTGAGTGGATTGAAAGGTTGGCAGAATTGGGCTTCGACATGAATAAGGATCTTTGTATCGATTTAATTCTGCAATCTCTCCCTAGTTCCTTTTCCCTATTCATTGTCAATTTTAACATGAATAAAATAGAATGCTCTCTGGCAGAGCTTCTAAACATGTTGAAAACTGCTCAGAGCACCATGAACAATGGGAAGGCTCTTGTGATGCTTGTTGGTAAGACCAACATGAAGAGGAATTTTCAGCAGGCCTTTAAGAAAGGCAAGGCTAAGAAGGAGGGCAAACAGGTAAAAGTTGCCAATAAAGATGAGGCTGGCAAGGATAAGGGCCAGTGCTTCCATTGCCATAAAGATGGCCATTGGAAGAGGAACTGCAAGTTGTATCTTGCAGAGAAAGTAAAGTAGAAGCTTGGAGAAGCTTCAGGTATGTTTATGATTGACCTTAACTTGTCATATAGATCCACATCATGGGTATTAGATACTAGATGTGCATCTCACATCTGTAATGATTTACAGGTTCTGACAAGTAGCAGGCGATTGAACAAAGGCAAGGTTGATCTACGACTGGGAAATGGAGCAAGAGTTGTTGCACTTACAGTCGGGAGTGTAAACCTCAAGCTTTCTTCAGGAGTTACATTTGAGTTGACAGACTGTTATTATATTCATTCTATAATTAAGAACATTATTTCCATTTCATGCTTAAATAAATGTGGATTTGTTGTGAGCTTTGGGAATAAAACATGTTCTTTATTATTAGAAAGTCATGTAATAAGCAAACGTGTATAATTTCATGAGAGGGTCTCGTAGATTTCACCTATTTATAAAAAAAGTACTCCCAGCACAATGTGACCCCAGTAATCATCATACCCCATGGTTAAAAGTATGTTTTTGGCCATCTATTGAGGGGGTTAGACTGGAACCCTTAGACACCATCCGTGACCACCCTTACATCTTCAAGGTATAAATCAAGCTACTTTCACAAGAAATAATAATAAAATAAGCCAATAATATAAAGTTCAAACAATGCCTTTAGGGTGATGGTAACTAATGTAAGAATGTACCAAAATGAACATGGGAGGTCAAGAATGAATTAATAGAATATTATGCCATGGAAGGATTTTGATAGGATAACGGTACATTGATCAATTTCTATAGTTCATTAATGACTAAATGAAAAAGGTTTGGGTTCCAGACTGTCAGAAGAATGTCTGAGAACAAAGCAAGATCAACCCTTTGGGTTAAACCTTGGGTTGGATAGCAAGTAGACAGAACGCAATTAACTGGAGGCGGTGATCTACATGAACACGGTCTAGTAGATGTCTGCGACCATACAGAGTCGACATAGGAAATGAAAGGGTCGACGCAGTACATGGCTGAAACCAGAACGTAGTCAAGTGGTCCACCGCGATCACAAGAATGTGGTTGGGTGAAGGCCATGATTAGGCCAGTCCACAAAAAATGTAGAATTCACGAAGTGCTCTCTAGACTTTTGAGTTTTTACGGTACAACCAGCTCGGCATCCTAGTGAGAAACCCAGGCTCATAGAGTCTTATGGAGGCCTTGAAACATGAATTCTCAGTTTGACAGAAAGAATATCCGATGGAGAGTCATTCGATGTCCAAAAAGGTTTCTTATCATGTGCAAGTGACTAATAGCTTACATACCGGAGTACGGGCTACGTGGATGTAATAAAACAGAAATAAGATGAGATGAGAAGGAAATGTGCCAAAGCATAAATCAATGTGTAGGAAATTTCATCAAGAGTAAAATCCTTTAAATACAACACTATATGATTTTGGCATGAAATTAACATAAAGTGAAAATAAGTTTTTAAGCATGCTAACACTAAGTAAGAACTCATGACATGAATAGGGAGTACAATTAACGAGATAAAGCATGAATAATAATAATAATATGTTTTCAATAGGAAATAAGGATGGTTTGATCTGGTTATTATAACCAGATCATAGTTGGGCACTCGATCGCCTTCTGACAGAATGCGGTCGATCGGGCGACCACGGCTTCAAGTCACGGTTCATAAGTCGACCGTGATTGTCCCCTATGAGACAGGGACAATACCAGCCTTTGCAGGACCCATGTTTAAGGCTAATCAACATGCAACTAGTCGAGAACTGATAGGAAAATCATGCTATCATGAAAATAATGCATGGGGCAGCATAATTTAAGCAAATTATCATCTTTGTATTAGTGTTGCAGGGATAGGGTACAGTAAAAACCTATTTTGTGATCATATTAAAACATGAAATACTCCATGTATAATGTGTGAAAACGAGTAAGACTAGAGGACTTTTATTCCCAACATGATGTTTAAGCCAATTATGAGATAACCAACCTCTGGGTTAACTCCTAGGCTATAAATTTCTCGCAGGAAGAAGGTTCTCATTCATGTGCGTCCTGTGAAGAAATAGCAACTTCCAATCATTCTATCTCCTTGACCTCTTGATCTCCTAGCACGAAATTTGGAAGGGAGTTAGACAATACTAAGAAGAACAAAATATTCTAAAGGAATAACTTGAAATAACAACGTATTACCTCTGTTACGCGCTATCCAAAACTAGGGTTCGCGTAGGTTGAACCTGGGACCTATACACTCTCAATCATCCGGGGGAAAGTGTCACTTCTATGGTGGCTAGACAAGGTCCGCGGGATGTCTGAAATTAGGCAACTACGGGCGACCAGGGGTTTGGCCGCCTAGGGGTGCAGACGACCAGTGCCCTGGTCGTTCTACGTGTTTTCCGCTGTTCCAAAGCCCATTGTCTAGGCAGCCAAAGGGGTGGCCACCCAGGCCCCATTCAAAGCTCAGGGTGGGTAGCCAAAGGTCTGACCGCCCTGCCATCTTGGCGGCCATCGGGGTGGTTGCCCAGTCTGGGCAGCCAGAAGAGTGGCCGCCCAGGTCTGAGGGTGCCCAGGGGTGGGCGGCCAAGTGGCTGGCCACCCAGCCCTGTTAGGCGGCCAGAGGGCTGGCCTCCCAACACTCTAGGGGGCCAGTGTAGTGGCGGCCTAGTCCCCTTCAGCTCGGGGGTGTGGCACTCTATGGTTTCATCTTTCGGAATGTCTGTAGGAGGGGTGACCTTGCAGATTTCGTGTCTAAGTGGTTCTGCATGCTGTGTTAGTTCTGGGGTACTAGTGTGGGCCATCCCCATCACCTGGTTCTTGTGGGTAGTCTTTCCTGTGTTGGGCTCCTCGTATCGACTGTCCCCGCGAGAGTCCCCACACTACGGAGGGTGTTCCCGTGTGAGGGTTGCGATCGCGGCAAGGTGTCTTTGTAGGAGCCGTGGACCGTGGTCCTTGTGTTCCCGTCCTACGCTTTGGTTAGTCTTCAGTTGACTGGTAGTCATGGTTTAGTTGTTTGGTTAGTGGTCCTTGGTTCTCATGCTAGCGAGTCGTCTCGTGGTGGTTTGGTACCGATCGGTGGTACTCTGGTGGTTTCCATGGTTGCGACGGGTTCTTACCCTTGGTGACTCTACCTACTAGGCTTAGCTGACCTGGGGACGTTTGTGTGCCGACCCACCTGGGAGTGGTGGAGGCTTGTCTCATGTAGTGATTTTTAAGCTGGTTACCTAAGGGCCCCATGCCTTTGCAGCCTGAGTCTGGCTGGGAGAGAAATCGGCTAGAGGACCCGACCTAGAGCAGATGGTCTATGTGTGCATATGTAGTTGAGGGCAATGGTCACGTGCTGACGTGCATGACCCTGACTAGTCCTTGTTCTGTGATACAGTGTTCTGTGTCTCAATTTCAACTTGGGGCGAGTAGAGAGACATGTGAGGCTGCGGTGTAAGTCGTCAGAGGATGCTTCCTGTCTCATTGCTAGTGGGGTAGTACTCTTGTCACTTGAGAGATTTTGGGCACTAGTTTCTACCTGGCGAGGTTCCGTGTTTTAACGGCTTGTTGTCCTAGTGACTCGTGTTTGAGACAAGGTTTCTTCACCGCCGTGGGAGTCGTGGCTCTTCTGACAGTCGAGCTGGTGTTGCTCGGTGTGTGTGTGTGGGCATGGTACTTCTGGTGGTTCTAGTTCGGGATCTAGAGACTCTCCCGAGGGTGTTGGTTCAGCATGTAGCCATGTAGTCTTGTCTGTGGTTTCGTCAGCTAGGACGGACTATCTGACCGTGAGTCGGGGTTGTGTAGAGGGCTTGTCTGTGTGTTCCCTCAATTTACCATCTTGGGGTTCTGGTCATCGTCGTTGTGTCGTACCGGTGTTATTGTAGTGCCGTTGTCGGTGTTGCTCTTTACTTGTTGGTTCCATGCTATTCCTATTTACTGCTTTACTTATAGTGGGGTTCTGTGGGACCCTTACTGAGCCAATGAGATGAGGCTTACCCCCTGCGTTTCAGGTACGACATTCTCCTCGGAGTGGAGCGTTCTAGTCAGAGGTTCGTTATTTTCCAACTCACCAAGTTGCCGGGGTGTGCCCTAGGGCAGTGTACGTTTCTTTTCCCTGATTGTTCAATCTAGGCCCATATATCCTTCCACTCCTGGAATGGGCTTTCCTCCTTCTTCTTAGCCCTGATCGTCTCATTTGGCCCATTATCACCCTGGTTCAAGTTCATAATCTCTTGCTCAGGCTGGTCCGTATTCCTCTCGATCTCTCCCTACCCAGGAGATGATTGCTCAAACCCAACGTCAACTTGATGAATTGCGACGCCAGATCAATCCCAAACCCTCCTTGAGTGTCCCATTCACATTCCAAGATCTTCGGCTCCCTTCATCTTCACAAATTCTCGCATATCACCATTATGGTGGAGTCGGTGACCCATATGTGCACTTGATGGAGTTTCTTTATGAGTCAGCCCAGTTTTGACATGACCAACTCTTGATGGCCTACTTGTTCGGTTTGTCTTTGGAAGGCCCGGCTCGAAATTTATTCTTTTCCCTCCCGCAAGATCAGGTTGTGAATTTTCAAGCCATCCAAGAGAAGTTTCTTCAGCAATATCAAGGCCAGGTTGGGCCCAGGTATTCTATGGTGGACCTAGCCCATGAGAAGATGAAGCCCGACGAAGAATTCTGTACCTTTGCCGACCGCTGGCATCCCCTTGCCGCGCAAGTCCCAGGGCACATTCCGGAGCACTAGCTGATCAAGATGTTAATATCCAATGCAATGCCGAAATACCGCTTCATATTAGCCCTCAACGACATTACCTCCTGGCAACAATTGTATAGGCGAGCCCGCCTCATTCGCCAACAACTCCAAGATTCCCTTGACCTCGAGTCTTTTCCACCTCCCACGCCTTACACCTCGCCATCTACCCCTCATGCACCCTCCATGAGTCAACCTTCTGCCCATCAGCCCCCCATAAGTCCATTTACTCCCACTAATCAACCCTCCGCATATCAGCCTTCCATGAGTCAGCCTCCCGCCTCCTCATACCCACATCCGTCTCCACCCCCGGTCAAGGGAACGCCACACCCTGAGTAGGCAGATGCCATCCACTACATTCTCACTCCTGTGCCATTGCCTAGCCTTTCCGCTAGCCATACTCCATTGCCTACACAACCTCCACATCCGTCTCCACCACATCATACCCCTCGACATCCACCTTGCCCAAAGTGGGCTCCTCATCCTCCATTGTCAGAGTGTTTTATCGATATCTTCAGGGCTTTGACGACCACTCACGCGTTGTCGCTTCCTCTGGTTGTGCCTTGCCGACCCACAGTCGGGGATATGCTTTAGTTCTGTGAATATCATTGCCAGAAGGGGCATTTGGTTGAGGATTGCTCTGAGTTCCAGTATAATATTTATGACTTGGAGGATAAGAAGAGGATTGCTTGGGCTGCGATTTGCAAGGTTATTCTAGATCTTCGCAGCAAGTAGCAATAAGAATCACTGTCCAGCCAACCGTCTTCATCTCTACAAGACCATGGACACCCCTGTGATCCTTTATCTAGTGTTGCACCCACTTCGTCCCCTACTCCAACACCTGTTCCTTCACCTAGGCCATCTCCATCTCCAACGCCATCTCCACAACCTCCACAAACCCAAACCTCTGCTCAGACTAGTGCTACCTCCACCTCCATTTCCACTACTTCTACCCCCAATGCCGCGCGACGTATCGTATCAATACACCGACGTTGGGCCCCATGGCCTTCAATTTTGCCTTCACCCTCTCCACCGTCCCCATCTCCACCACCATCTTCATTACCCTCATTAGTATCCTCATCATCTAACCCATCACCATTGCCCTCAACTCCACCGCCTTCACCTTCTCTGCCACCATCATCTGTGCCCAAGCTTGAGCAAACCATACCTTCACCTTTACCCCCACCTACACCTCCATCTTTGCCTTCACCCGAGCCTATCATGTTCTCTTGGTGTTCTGGATCCCGAAGATAGTGGCCAAGAAGATTGAGTCTATTCAGAGGAGGTTCTTTTGGCATGGTAGTGGCGGGAGATGCAGAGAGTGGCATGACATTGCTTAGGGGAGGGTGTCTGCTGGCAAGGAGGTTGGGGGTGGGGATCAAGGATGTGAGGGACTTCAACCTTGCCCTCATGTGTAAGTGGCTATGGAGGCTGGAGGCAGGGGAGAACGGGCTGTGGACGTAGATGGTTCATCAGAGATACTTTGACAGGCGGAGACTGTGGGACCTGGGCCCTATCCCTTAGCATAGGACTTCTCCTCTTTGGCGCGATATTTGGACTTACAGGGACTTCATCTCCGCTGGTGTACGGGTCCAGCTAGGAAGAGGTGACCAATGCCTCTTCTAGAAGGACAGATGGTGTGGAGAGCTCACCTTGGAAGCTTCATACCCCAATCTGTTTGATGTTTCTGATGCTCCCTTGGAGACGATGTCTCGAGCTCTTGACTCCTATCTCTTTGGGGGCACTTGGGCTCCCACCTTTAGGAGGGACCTCCGGGATGACGAGTTTGTGTAGCTCCAGGACCTCTTCTCCCTCCTCCCAGTTCAACCTCAGCCTGATTTTGAGGATGTGTGGGCTTGAAGGTGGGGAAAGGAGGGTGCTTTCTCGGTCAGCTCAGCCTATGCCATGTTGTCAAATGGTGGCCTTCGCCATGGTCTCTATTCTCAGATCTAGGAATAGAAGTGCCTGCTAAAAGTGAAGCTTCTCACTTAGAGGATCTCTTATGGGAGGCTACCTACCCAGGACAGACTGAGTCATTTCATTCTGGGTGTCCAGCCGACTTGTTATTTTTACGGGATGGATGTTGAATCATTGGACCACCTGTTTGTAGGTTATACCTACTTATAGGGGGTGTGAGATGAGCTTGCTAAGAAGACTCATTGTGGTTTCAGTGGGCACACCCAGGTGCATCATGTGATGAAGCACTGGGGCAAGAGTTGGGCCCTTGCAGGCGACAGGACAATGTGGTGGCTTATCCCCCATGACACCCTTTGGTCATTATGGGGGGAACACAGCAACCGAATCTTTAAGGGGGAGTCGAGAACTGTGGAGTCGGTTATATCTTTTGTTTGTGATAGTCTGATAGAGTTAGGGGATGAGCTAATCTTCTTTGTAATGTGAACTCCCTCAACTCGCCTCTTTTTCTTTTGTTGGGAGGTTAGTTTGACCCACACTTCCTTGGTGTGGCATTTTGTGGTTGGAAGTTGTTTGGCCTACACTTGTATATTCTTTTTTTCCATTTAATACATCTGTGGTACCACCCACTTTCAAAAAGAAAAGAGGGTATATATCTAGAATATACATGTATCTAACAATGAGTTCTCTTTGTTGTCAAACTGCAAGTAGCTTCTGCATGCTTATGGCTTCAACCTTATGATATACAACATAAGCATGCATTTTTATGCCATGCCAAGCAAGGTGAGAATTGCAAATGTCAGATGAGGAGACTTAATTGTAAAACTTTAAATGACATGGTCGTGCATGATTCTTGTTGCCCATACAGGTAATCTCCGGAAGGTATGCAAAACAAATGCCAAATGTCAATCCAGAAACTCCACAGACCAATAATGTTACAGGATGTAAAGACTATTGGCCAAGGTATAAACTTCAAATAAATAGCAGGAACAAAAATAAGGCACTGTCAAAATTAAAAAAAGAAAAACAAAAAGGCTTACAACCAGATGTTGGTAAATGTGAAGGAAAAAATTAAAAAATTAACAAATTACACATTATAAGTAAATCACCTTAACTAATGTTGCCAGAACAGGGACAAGATGACCATGAGTGTTGACCTTGGTGAGTCTGGAGAGATTGAGTGAACTTAGCTTACACTGTTTAGGTTAATTCCTTCAATCTCATCAAACTTGTTAATTTCGTTAGTTTAATTTTAATTTACCACAGTGTGTAGGGGACAATTCAACCCTCCCTTCTTGTCCACTCGCTTGCCCCCGAGACCAACAGCTCCGAGCTGAGCAAGATGGTCTTTTAATTCATCGACTCGGACGGAAGGTCCGAGCCAAGCAAAGGGGATCTTTTAGTTCATCAACTAGGACAGAAGGTCCGAGCCGAGCAAGATGGTCTTTTAATTCATCGACTCAGATGGAAGGTCCGAGCCAAGCAAAGGGGATATTTTCGTTCATTGACTCAGATAGAAGGTCCGAGCCGAGAAAGATGATCTTTTAATTCATCGACTCGGATAGAAGGTCTGAGCCAAGCAAAGGGGGTCTTTTAATTCATCGACTCGGATGGAAGGTCCGAGCCAAGCAAAGGGGATCTTTTAGTTCATTGACTCAGACGGAAGGTCCGAGCCAAGCAAAGGGGATCTTTTAATTCATCGACTCGGACGAAAGCTCTGAGCAGAGCAAGATGATTTTTTAATTCATCGACTCGGACGGAAGGTCAGAGCCCCGCAACGGGGATCTTTTAATTTATCGACTCGGGCGGAAGGTCCAAGCCGAGCAAAGGGGTCTTTTAATTTATCAACTTGGGCGGAAGGTTCGAGCCAAGCAAAGGGGATCTTTTAGTTCATTGACTCTGATGGATGGTCCGAGACGAGCAAAGGGGATCGTTTAATTCATCGACTCGGACAGAAGGTCCAAGTCGAGCAAAGGGGTCTTTGAATTCATCGACTCGGATGGAAGGTCCGAGCTGAGCAAAGGGTATCTTTTAGTTCATTGACTCGGATGGAAGGTTCGGCCCAAGCAAAGGGGATCTTTTAATTCATCGACTCGGATAGAAGGTCCGAGCCGATCGAAGGGGTCTTTTAATTCATTGACTCGGACGGAAGGTCCAAGCCGAGGGTCTTTTAATTCATTCACTCAGACGAAAGGTCCGAGCCAAGCAAGGATTTTTACTCTTTAATGCACCAGGGATGTCGGCCACATGAAACTCCGACCATAGTGGTCGCTCGAGGGTGCATTATGCTAACGACTTACCTACGAATTACAAGAGCATAATGGATCTAAGGCGGTCCAGCATACGACTATAATGCGCCTTCGATGGTGCGTTAAGCTCATGGCGGTCATTGGCACAACCGCCATGTGAGCTGGGCGACGAGCGGGTTATATTTGAAACTGCGTCGTCCCCTGGTCGATCGAATCGACGGGTTTTGACTACAAAACTTGAAAAAAAGTTAAAACCTGCCAAGCCCACATACATACAAGCCCACAGAAACTAAAATATGTAATTAAAACACATATAAATGATTAAAATCATAATTTAACCTATTTTAGGGTGAAACCTAAAAATGGACGTAACTAGGCCAAACGGCCATGCATGGGCGTGCATGTGGCATGAAAATGTTCCTAACGAGAAGGCGAATCCATCCCCCTACCTCGATCGTCCCGAAATCAGCGTTCTGGCTACATGCGGGCGACGAAGGAACCGAGCTCCACTCGCTCTGTCTCACTCCACCATCCCCCGAACCACGTGATGGAGGGCGCCAACACGTTCCTCTCGTCGCAGTGGTTCTGACAGTACCTCCCGCGTCGCAGTCAGGCCCTGAAATGGTCGAACCAAGAAGGAGAGAGAAAGAGAGGGCGCGTGGGGGAGAGAGAGTGAGAGAGGTTTCGAGTGAGAGAGAGAGTGTGTTAATGTGAGAGAGAGAGAGGGTTGGGGAGAGGGTTTTTAAATTTTATTAAATATATTTTTTTATGGTGGGTAGAGGGGAGAGAGATGAACATGCACATAGGTATTTTGCATCAACCTGACATCGTTTAGTGGCCGAGAAAATTTTCCTCCTAAGATTTATACTGTTGGTCTGCTTGTAGGCAGATTTTGAGAAGGAAGAATAGGTGGGTGGGAACTGACCTAAATGATCTTTGATCGACCTCAAATTTAAACTGGGAATGACCTATAATGGGGAGAACCTACCCTCAAAGTTTCGTCATAATCGAACGGTCAGATCTCCTGTACTATCTCAAACACCGAGCTGCTATCTAGGAACTCCGAGTTTGGGGTAGCAAGATGCAGACTGGCTTGTGGTGGCTCAACGGCGGCACGAACGGAGGCGGCGGCGGTGGCGATGGATGTTCAAAGTAGGTAGAGGAAGAAGAGAAGAGGAAGATATTTGAGGGAGATGGAAGAGTTTGGATCAGATTTAGAGGAGGTTGGAGGAAGAAGGGGATGAACACTCAAGAATACAAGAGAGGGAGGGGAGGGGGCGCACCAAGCTATTTTCTCTTGAATTCTTCATTAATTTTCCCACAAATGGTACAATAGACTATAAATAATCAAACCCAAGATCTGGACCAAAAAATATCCACTAACACCAAAGGACATCCACTAATATTGGTCAAGGGTAAGTGGGGGACTAGTATGGGGGACACGGAGGAGACACCCCCCTTTAAGGGTAGGTGGAGGACAAGCATGGGGGACAAAGAGGGGGCATCCTCTACATTTGTCTCATTGGTCTAATGGTCCAAGTCTTCTAGAAGCCCATCTTGGGCCTTGGACCAGTCTTTTGGATCCACATGTGTAGAGACCCACAAGGGAGAGAGAGGCCCAATTGAGCTCCTAAAAGTTTGGAAGCCCAATTTGGAAATTGGTCTCCTTACATGAAGTGTAACCCATTTTACAATCTTGACCCATTACACTCATAAATATTCAAATAAATATACACCAATAAACTCATAATAAACATAAAAACTCAATACCCAGGTGGAGACTCCATGCTATCACCCAGCCACAAGGAGATCGGTGTCACTCGAGTCATGCTATGTGTCTGATAACGACGGCTAGCTCTGGTGTCCTCAGTAATTCTCCCCGGGTGGGAGAAGCTCGACCCTGTCAAGTAGGGGTCTTGATCACTCAGGTATCAATCCGGTAGATCTGGATCTATCCTCTGTAACTCTGCCCAGGTGATCCGTGTGTCCTCAATCACGGGTCGCCCCCTCCAACGCACCAAATAGCACTGGTACACACCGCCTCGAGTAGTCGTTACCTGCTCATCCAGTATACACTCTATCTGCTCTCGCTACTGAGGTAACAAGACAGGAGGTGGACACTCTAGGGTGGTGTCGCTCTCAATAGGTGGAGACGGCTCAAATGGCTCACTGGGTATCACCGCTAGGTCTCTATAAGCGACTAGATCCGAGACGTTGAAAGTGGAGCTAATCCCGTAATCCTCTGGCAGGTCTACAACATATGCATTTGATCCGACCCGCCTCACCACTCGAAAGGGACCAACACCGTGAGCGTGCAACTTCCTCACGACTCCTGAGGGAAACTGTTCAGGTCTGACCCTGATCATGACATAATCACCCACCTGAAACTCACAGTGGTGCCTATGGGCATCAGCCAATTCCGTATATCACGTGCTGCTGGACTCAAGGTAGTGATGATGATACAGACTCCGAAATAGCTGTGTGGACTGATGCGCACAAACCCGTCGTTTAAAAGTCGTGCCACAATTTAAAATTTATCGAACTCAATCACTTAAAAAATATTAAAATTTAAGCAAAGTAGTGAATCCGGGTAGATCCCATGGGGAAGAAAGATTTCTTTCGTCGAATGGGCGAGAGAGAGGGAGAGGAACGCGCGAGGAGAGAGGAAGAAGAATGAAAAATGAAAAGGAAACGGCCTATTTATAGAAAATCTAGAAATTCACAAAAATATCAAAAAATAAAAAATCACGTTTTCGTGATCCTCGGAACCCACCGATCGCAACGGTACCACTCACGCCCGAGTGAACGGCCACATTCGCCCGCAACGGCGTGCCGAAGGATTCCGCTGGAAACTGGGTCAGAAATTAGAAAATCACGTGGAAAAAGCCGCAGAACGCCTCCGGGCCCCCGGAACGACCCCGGATCGTGCCGATCCAAACACGAAAGATGTCCGGAACGAAATTCCAGACACAACAGAGCCGGATGCTCCGAGAAAATAGATCTGAGACCCGATAACAAGGATCCGAAGGAATCCGGGTCATTACACTGATCATGCTGGGTCCAAGTGGTGTAGGCAGGATTAAGCTTTGGTGGCACATATGCTGAAGAGGATGGAAGAAGCTGAGGAGGAGGGCTGGCCATCCCTTCAACCAAAGAAAGCATATCATGGCTGTGCAAGAGGGGAAGAAATTGGACTTTCCACAATAAATAATTATCTGTAGTAATTTTGAAAGGAAGGAAGGTCATCACATTAGATGGGGAAAGTAGAGGAGGGGTTGCAATGTCTTCCATTGCTGGAGAAGAAGCATGAAGGATTGCATCAATGGGGATGGTTTGTGCAGTAGAGTCTGAGATGACAGGGTTGGGATCCATGATGTTGTCATGGGACGCAATGGCTCTGATACCATATAAAGTAACAAGAGGGATGGCACTCTTTTTCCCCTCTGGAACAGAGGCACTTATATATGTATATAAATCTCAACAAGATCTAGGTAAAGGGATTTGATCAGATTCCATGATCAGTGGAATAATACATAACATGTACAACAGAATTCATGTATATCCAACAACCTACGTTGGCGACAAACTCGACGATGGGATGAGGTGATTCTGCATGTTATCCTTAGCCAGGGAAGAGACTAGGAGCTGATCGTCATGTACAACAATATGTGGAGATGATTCGATACCATTTGATCTCCGGTCCGTCTTAAATGGGATGGGATCTCCTATGTGTTTGAGTATTCACACTGTCTACATTAACAAATTAGGTGACTACCCATGTTTGGTGCCTTTAATAAAATTTCAAGATAACTCTTGTGTAAGGGGTCTTATCACTAACATATCTTGGCATAGACATCAATGAGTACCCAAAGTGTAAAGGATATCCCATCCCATCAGTAGCATTTGACAGCACTTAGAAGGAGGGAACACTGATGATAATCTGACTAATGATGATTCATTGAGGATCATGAGAATTTATCGGGCGGGTTTGTGGAATGTGGAATGATATTTTGGGGTGACGTATGTATGCGTGGAATGATCAAACTAGATGATTTATGATTATGCCATTTAACTTTATCATTTCAAGTTTGTCTCAGGCATAAATGACTTTTTGAGACTATTGAAATTGGTTGTGGGAGTAAAAACGTTAAAATCGACATTTTCACTTTTGTAATCCGCATTCAATTATTTCTGACGTTCAATTTTTCGTGTATGCTTCACTCACTTGCAACAATCAACCTCGCATAAAAATCAATAGACGCATGAACATATTTAGAATGGTTTATTTACTATCCAGGATTATTAATGATTGGAATCCAATTTAGGATTATTACTGGAATCCAATTTAGGATTATTACCCAACGATGCCTTAGGCTATTTTTTGGTATCATCTTGAGAGGGGATTCCAATGATTGGAATCCCCTGTCAATGTTTCATCCTTATCAAATGAGCTAAGATGATATCAAAATGTGTGTGAGATCCTTATGGAATAATAAACTACGAGTTGATCTAGAGGCATACAAATACTTTTGAGATTAATAGATATTCAGATGTAAATTTTGCTAGTTGTCTTGATGATCACAAGTCAATGTCAGGACATATATTCTTATTAGATAAAGGAGCAATTTCCTGCATCAGTGCAAAATGAGAACTCACTTTATCCTCCACGATGCAGGTAAGATACATAGCATGCTATTATGTGACATTATATACCATCTAGCTCAAGAACTTTATTATGGATCTTCAAGTAATTGACTCTATTTCTAGGTCATCGAAGATATAAAATGATAATCTATCAACAGTGTAATTAGTAGCTCATAAGAAGTCATCTAAAAAGTCAAAACATATAGATGCCAAATAGTATGTTATCATAGATATAGATTTAAATGGGCCATATATCACTTTTTCATATTAACATATGTCAGATGATAACAGACCATATGACTAAGGAACTAGCATCCAAGTCATATCAAGAACATGTGAGTCTATGAGTCTATTGTCTAATGAGAAGCGATAGTCTTTAATAAAAAAACATATTTTTGATCATTCTTCTTAGACCAAGGAATAAATATAACCTTGCGAATGTAATCATACAATAGTTTTGAGTCAGATAAAGAAGTGGGAATATGATTATAGAAGGAATCATCTTAACATGAGGTGTGACCCAATTGCCCAGGATGTGGCTCATCGTGTAATATTTATTTCTATTAAGCTTTTGAATTATTTCTATTTACTACCGACCATTAGGTTGTTGGATGTTTTAAATTCCCACTCTTATCTCCTACACGATATGAGGTTACTAAAGTTTGAGGGGCGGTTTCCACGATAGGTGGTCCCCTTCTCTTCTTTCAAAATGAATTAGAGCCTTGATCCCTCTTTCACTGTACAACATACAAGGAAACGACCCCATCTTGACTTACGTCCATCAAGAGTGTGTGTTTTAGAAGAGAAAACCCCGCGCTCGACTATATGAGGATCACTCATAAAGAAGTCTCTTCCTCACCTTCAAACAATAGAGATTCTACGACGGCATAAAGAAGTCTCGTCCTCGCCACATTAATTGCTTTATAGGAATCATAACTTCTAGTAATAATGTGGTAGGTGTTAAATAATATAATTTTGGGAAGAAGTGGAGCATTCTTTTATCATACCATAGTTTCTTCCACATTTGACACTTTATAGTATATTATTAAAAAAATATACATATTATATGATATTTGATATTATATATGGATATTTTACTAAACGAATGGTATCATATTCACATTAGTTCTGACTCAAATTTAGATATTATTTGTATCTAAAAAATTAAATATAAATTTGAATATTATCCTCTAGTACGGAACTGGGACTAAGTCTAACTACAGTGCAACGAACTCGTCTACGCTTACCCATGGGTCCAATGCGTAGTAGAGACCGCTAAAGTTGGCTATGTGATGCCCGCATCCACAAGAACCCACCATCTGTTAGTGGCTGATGAAACCAACGGCAGGATCAGCCCATTTACGGCCCAAGAGCGCCCCCATTCTACGAGGCCCGATTCCGACGTGAACAAGTACTCAGCTGCTGAAAAAAAGATGCACAGTTCCATGTTCACCCACCTTCGTAACGGTGTTTAAGCTTTTATCCTATTACCTTGTTCTCTTTTACAAACTTTCGTGCCTATTTTTCATACTTATTTTGTATTATGGCAGTGCATTTTCGGAAACTCCTTAAGTGATGGTATACAAAAGGGCTCTTGAAAACCGAGCCAGGTTCCTTGGCGGAGGGAGCTCTTGGATAGCCTTGATCTTGGATGGATCAATCTCAATACCCCTGTGCCGGACTACCAAACCGAATAAAATCAAATTAATTTAGTTTGATTTCAAAGTAATTCGGTTTGGTTTGGTTCATGTTGAACTCTTAATTTAGTTCGATTTAATTTGAGAAAAATTCTCTTCAAAACAAACCAAACTGTACTCACCCCTAGCGATAGGAGGGCGGAGGAGGGCAGCCGGGGTGGTGGACGGTGGTGGGAGAGTGGCGGTGGCGATTCAAGTTTTAGATTTAATTTAGATGTATTAGATTTTTTCTATTTTAAATGTTTTATATTTAATCTTCATGTTTTAGATATAATTTATATTTGCAAATTTTATTCGGTGGTCCTATTTTAGAATTAATATTTGACTTTTTACATTGTATTTCACTATTTTTTTACGTAAAGAAATTTATAATTTCTAAATTGAGGGGATACATTTGGTCACTTGATGGCTCCTAAGAAATGTCCAAATGACATTAGATATTGGTCACATAGAGTTACGTTAGATGGCAACCGTAGTTGCTGGGATTGCAACCACTACAAGATAGAACACATGGGAGAATGTGTGTCTCAGTTGAAGAAGTACTGGTAGGAGGAGCAAGTGTAGAGTACTTTGAGGTTGTTGGATGTACCCATGTACCTAGAGATGTGAATTTTGCAATGATCAGGCACCTGTGGTAGAAGAGAGTTTAGATATAATAGAAGGAAAAAAAGAAGAAAAAGGATGAAGCGGCGATCAGTGAAAAAGCATGCAACAGTGACAAGAAAGAATGCTCGTGGACAGCTAGTGATAAATAACAACTATTGCGTACTCACCGGCCTAATGTGTAGGTCACGGTGAATGATCCATATGAAGCGCAATTCCGTGAGGTAGTGCGTTTGAGTAGAGAAGAGGCAAGACATCTCGAGGAGGCGAGAGCGCAAAGTCTCGAGGTGACAACCATCGGAGCATCAGCCAGTAGTGGTTCATCTACTACTCAACAATCACGGGGCATCAGGAGTTTCTTCATTGGTAAGTCGAGTTCACAAAAAAAAGAGACACAATCGATCAATATTGAAGATATGGAGCCCAGTGCATTATCCCGAGAGCATGACAATCAAACTAGGATGTATGATGCATATGGCTAGAAGGGGCTAAAATGAAAACTTGGGCAGGCCGTTATAAAATGGTGGTACTACGTAGGATTGTCTTTCAATGCGGCCAACAACCTTTACTACAAGTCAATGTTATAAGAAGCACAAGTGTTTGGGTTATATGTGCAGCCACCTACAGCGAGAGAGTTGGTCGATATATACCTTGATGAATAAGTTATTGAGATCAAGAGTTATATGGACTCCTTCAAATAGAAGTGGACGAAATACGAAGTCACACTAATGTGTGATGGATAGTCAGGCACCACTAAAAGTAGTCTGATCAACTTTCTTGTTTATTGTGACACACAGGTATTCTTTTATAGATCGGTGGATGTGTTAGGTCATGTTACACAGGATGAGGACCACGGTGCTCCACCTCTGGGGGCGAGGCGGGCAGTTGATTATTGGGATCCTTATTATGGAAGTTACTAATGAAAAATTGTTCAACACTTGTAGGTCATCATGGATGGACGATGCCACCCTAGATGGGAGCACAGATATACTATTGAGGGTGATCAACATATGCACTGTAGATATTACCGGCATCGTGTCACCGCCATACATAGATTTGCAGAGCACATCGCGGGCGTAGGAAGGGATTGTCGTGCATGCTCATTAGTTCCAGAGGACTTCTAATATTACTTTCGGACAGTTAGGTGAGAGATATGTTTCTCGTAGCAGAGTCAGGGCATTGTCTTCCACGTGTCGGGTTCCCTCACTACGAGCACCGGGCCGATCAAGATCTTCTTTATTTCTGTATTTTTTAATTATTTTAGATAATTACGATGTATTTTTTGTAAATTTTGGGGATACATTTACAACAATATGGAGATATTTGCAATAGTAGGGACATTTCACAATGTACCCTAATTCGGGCTTCCAAGAACACAAATTCACAAGTCTTCAATTCTTCACTTGAGAACACTTGCACTTGCACTTGAGTTGGAGGGGTTGAAGCTTGATCTCCGAGATCTCCTCGTTGTGTTGTGAGCTTTTTGGGCCTCAACACTCTTCCGGTTAAGACCCACTCTCATTAATGGGCAGACCCACACACCCTCCAAACAAGCCAAAAGGAAAAGAAAGAGAAAGAGGGTGGCAACCCCCCCTCCTCACCTCCTCCGATTAAGGAAGAGAAAGGAGGGGCCGTGGTGGGCCCCACTGCTCTCTCACTTCCTCCAGTTAAGAGAGGAGGGGAGAGAGGGCGCTGTGAATCCCACCTCCCTTAAGAGAGGAGGGTGGGGGTCACGCGGACCCACCCCCCTGCTCACCCAGTTCGATCAAGAGGGAGAGAGAAGAGAGAGGGTGCGTGGATGAGAGGAGAGAGAAGATAGGAGAGAGGAGAGATGACCATGGGTGGGCCTCCCCCCCCCTTCCTCCCCTCCTCCGGTTAAGGGAGGAGGGAGAGGGGTGTGTGCAGGTTCCCTGCCCCCTCTCTCCTCTCTGGTTAAGAAAAGGGAGGAGAGAGAGGGTGAGCCCCCAGGGCTATAAAAAGAACCCAATGTTGACTTTTTCCACCTTTTTTCTAATCTTCCCCTTTTGACCGGGCAGCAGCCCACATGGAAGAAAGTGAGTTCTTGTGCTTTGTGCTTTATCTCTTCCCCACGTCGATTTGCCATTGGAGGGAGATTCCACCCATCAAGGACCACCCTAGCACATCCCGGACAATCCGCGAGAACGAAAGAGGTTTGTTTCTTGCTGGCTTCACAGCAAAGGTGCGTTATTTTGCACCACCCGCCATGTGTGTAATGTAATTCCAGAGCATAAAACACGCGGGATTCACACGTGTATCTACGTCCGACGGAATATCTGAGACATGTAAATGATCTGTGTACGCAACGACGTTGGTTTTATACCAATTTTGAGCCGTTGTTGAATCGATTTAATGTTTATTTTATCTTAAATAATAAGAAAAATTAACACGTTCAACAATGACATGCATTAGAAAGATGGAGGGAAAAAAGGAAGAAAGAAGATTGGGCAGGTGATGGGGGTGAGGAGGGGTAGGGAGGGGAACTGGCTTCACGCTTGGAGAAACCCCCTGCAAACTGGGAACCTTTCTTCTGCAATGCCATGAATGTCCTTCCCAAAGATTTTCCACTAATTTTAAACTCCATCTACAATCTTTTGATTCCATGCAGATATAGAGTGAAATTTGTAAGCATGACTCTAAAATAATATAAATCTCACACAAGTCCCTAAATGCTAAAGCAAATTAGGATAACTCTACAAATTAAACTCTTTTTGCAACTGCAACATGAGTATAGTAAAGATGAACAAGCACAGCAAACTAGATGCTATCAACCATTACCTGTCTTGCCATAGTGAGTCGAACAGAAAATGAATTTCAATCTTTTTACATATTTTTGTCCGATAGATGAGAAATTTTCTTTTTTCCCCTCTATCCTTAAATTAAGTGAGATTTGTGTTGAGATAGTGGAGCGTGATTGTGAGATCATCGAAGGACCGAAGACTCAGCAAGTTTGGTATCGTGGTCGACCACGAGGTTGACTGGTTTTTCCAGTATACAGGTGTTTTATGTAGAAAGGATCACGGGATTATGATTAAAACATTTTTGCTGAGAATAAATGTTTAATGGCCCTTTATGCCAACTACTGAGATTCTAGGTTAGGACAGCCTCAAGGAGCCCATCATCTTTTCAGAAAAAGACTTGGCAGGCGTGGCCACTCCACATTCCAATGCCCTAGTCATTTCCACAACCATCAATCAATGTACTATGCATTGCATTCTTATAGACAATGGAAGTGGTCTGGACGTCATTTCTGACGATTGCCTTATCCTTATGGGTGTGGATCTCTCTTGCATAGTGCCATAGCACATGCCCCTATTTGGAATCTCTGGCTCTACGATCTACCATGAGGGGTGGATCTCCCTTGCAATAACCTTCGGACCTGCCCCAAGAGATGTGACCTTTGTAGCTGTCTTTATAGTCGTGTGAGGAATAACCAGCTACAATGCCAAAATTGGTCGAGAAATCTTGGGGATACTAAAAAGGGTTCCCTCGTTGTATCACTAAAAGTTAAAATCCCCACCCCTATGGAGTGGGGGAAGTCTGAGGTGACCAAGGAGAATTTTATCGGTGCTATTTGATCTTCACCAAGGAAGGAAAGGTGGCAGACGCCCCACCAGAAAGGAAGGCCAACATAGATACATCCGAGCCAAGCAAAAACACACCAACAGAAGATCTCTTCATCATCCAAGTTGGTAAAAGCCCGAACCACTCCTTGTGGATTGGCTCACTACTATCTGAGGAAGAGAAAGTGGCCAACTAGTGCTTCCTAGTAGTGAACCAGGATGTGTTCACCAGTCTGAGAATGAACTCCCTGGCATCCGTCTCGAGGTAATCACTCACCAACTAAAGCTAGATGCCAAATGTCACCCAATTCAACAATGCATGAGACATTGTAACCTTGAGCAACAGACAATCATTCAGGAGCAAGTGAGAGAGAAGCTACACTCTAGACTACTCAGACTAACCTAGTGGTGCGGGACGGGAGCGTGCATGAGAACTTGCTCACCCGAACAGCACGTTGATGGCGACTTCCAATGAGAACCTGTGTGTACAACCAAAATCAAATCTCCATGCAGGGAGGGGGAACTCGGGGATGGGTGTAGAAACTACAAACTACCCCCACACAGGAGGGGGGAGCATGGGGAAGGGGATTGGGCCTGGCGGTCCTGTGTCTGTCCTACAGGATAGAGTTGCATCGTTCTTGCTACTACGTCTCAACCAAAGGTCTGATGAAGACGCTACCTATTCCCAAGTGCTGAGGGGAGAATGTAGGACTCCAGAAGAGCTGGAGGGGATCCGAGGTTGCCGTACATCTTAGTGGGGCCGACGGTGATTCGCTGCAGAATCTGCTCGTGACTGGGCAGAACTGCACAGTCATAGGAGAACAGTTGGGATGTTGACCTCTAGTGTCTGTATAACTCTTTGCTTTGGAGGAGCGGCATAGGGCTTGCTGAAGTAACTCTCAGTGGCAGTATAGACCCATTCAGAGTGGGGATGTGGAGATGACAGAGGACGGGGCAGACTCCCTGTCAGTCAAGCAGAACAGGGCTGTTGTTCCAAAATTGTGGCGAGTGGGTTGGACAAGGGCCGCCACATTGTCGAAAGGTGTTAAAACTTGGTGGAGATGTCTCAGGGCGTCCGAGTAACGTGCCGGTCAAAGGTGGTGGCCGGGAGATGGCCGGAGTTCTAGTGGAGACACCGGGAGCCCTGACTGGTCGCAGGTGACCCTGCGGAGACAGGACACCACATGCTCTGACTTCCAACGAGGTACGGCTTGTTGGGATGGCTGCTGGTCACAGCCTTCAGTGGGGATGGCGAGGAGGATGTCCTCTAACACCCAGACGAGTGCCACTCTGTCACGCCCCGAGCCAGCGGAAGATAGAACTCGGATGTGGCGTGACGATGTCTATAACAATCGATCATGTCAACCGCACTCGCCGTCCTCTTCATTCGAAGCTTTGGGCGCTCAAATCCTCATCACCAGCTTCTTCCTTCATTCGATTTCATCATACTAAGCCACCCTTCATATATCTCTGAGTTTGATTGATGAATATAGGGGAGGAATCATCTTGTTTATCATCTTGTTGAGTTCTATTGTGCTTAGATTTACAATCTCAGACTGGTCTTGTATTTTCCATTCTCATTTTCATTTAGACGATTTCAGAGCGTGCTTCGAGTGTGTGTGGGTGTCTCGTCATCGAGCGAGAACCCCTATATGGGCCGTCGTGCCCGTGTGTGTGTGGTGATTGCTGCCATCGTGCAGCGTTTATAGTGAATCCTCTTGAGGTGAGAGGGGTGGACATAGGACAACACTTGGTGCGTCCGAACCACCTAAAAAATCACCATGCTGTGGTTTGCTGAATGTGATTGGTTGTTTACATTATCCGTTTACAAACGAGTGTGCCGGTGAAACGAGTGTTTCATTAACTGTCTGTTCAATCATCGTTGTCTGAGTAATATCATCATACGTTGAGAGCTGTGAGTGCTTGTATGCATTTAATTGTGCATTTTAATTTAGGTGGATTTAGTGATTAATTCACCATCATGTGCTTTAGTTTAATTCGGTCTATAATTGTCGATAAGGGCAGGCAATCAATTCACCCCCCTCTCGATTGCATCCTAACCCGGGCCAACATACCCAAGTGGTCCAGTGGCTCGCCCACCCCAGTGATCCGGTGGCTTCCCTTGGCGGCGATCTGGCGGCCTCCCCCGTTGTAATGATCCGATGGGGGCACCCCTTTGTAGTGATCCGGTGGCTTCCCCACCCAAGTGGATCGACGTCCCTTAGCCTGCTTGATCCGGTGGCCCCTCGGCACAACTGATACGATGGCCTTGCCACACCAGGTGATCCGGTGCCCCCCCCTTGCAGTGGTCGGGCAGCTCCTCTTCAGCCATGATCTGGTGGCTCTTCTGATGACTGGATCCGGTGGCCCACCAGGCAGTTTGAGTCGGTGGCCCCCTTGGGCATTTGATCCGGTGGCGTGGCGGGCTTCCTCATTCGGTGGCTCCGATGCCAGTTATACGAAAGAAGCAAGCTCTACTTTTCGCAAGACTGATGGGTATTACCTCTGCCCAATGGTCCTTGCTTTGGCCCGTAATGGCCCCTGAGAGAGCTATCACGATCCAGGCAACCTTCCACGGCATCCTATCCGACTACCAACCCTCTGCAGGCTCCATATCTGGCAAGGCAATGGTAGACACGGCAGAGAGAAGAGACGGCATAGAAGATTTGGTGTGGTCGCGTTGACGCCTCTGACCACCAACTGGGTCATCTCCCCTATATAAATAAGACACAGAACATAGAGAGAGGCTCTCTGGAATCCCTAGCTTCTAGCTGGACTTTAGAGGAAGAAGCATACGGAGAGTGCCCGAAGTGAAGAAGGTCAAGAGAAGAGAGAGAGGTAAGAAGAAAAGAAGAAGAGAGCTGAAGAAAAGGGGGAAAAAGTGAGGGAGAGGGAAGAGAGGGGAGGTTTAGAGGGGGGAGAGCCTATGCTCCATCCCCTTCCTCATTGTGTTTCATCTCCCCATTGTATTTTCCTTTGTCTCCCCGTTGTATTTCATCTTGGTCTTTCCATGATTTCTTTGTATCCCCCTTCTGGCTCTTGCCTCTTCTCCACGTTGTATTAGCCCCTGCATGTACTCCTTCTTTGAGGAATAAAAGCTTGCAAGTTTTCTTGACTTGAATATCTATTTTCTTGTGTTTCGTAGAGGGTTGGCATGAGACTTTGTTCAATACAATGAGCTAGGCTTGAATCCAATGCCCTAGAGACCACCTCTCCTCAGGTTGGCTCCGATATAGCTCCCCTCGTATTCCCAAGAGCCCTGTGGACATCCTTCCTCCTTTGCTAATCCAATGTTCTCCTGGCAGAGGGAGCTCCCCTGGCACCCTGACTTAGGGCCCGTCCAACTCAATGGATGGAGTCCCTAAATTCACCCTGTAGGGAAAACCCTCTTCTTTACTGTCAGGGCACCTTCTGCTTCAGAAATCCCCCACCACCATCGTCCAGTGGCCTTTACCACTGCACTAGTCCAGTGGCTTTGCCACCACTTGAACTCATGTCTATATCATCGTCCTTAGTCCGGTGGCCCTGCCATCTTCACACCCAGTCACCTTCGTGGCCTGATCCGGTGCCCTTGCCACCCTCCCTCATCGGGTGGCATCCCCAGGCCACTCATCCGGTGGCATCCCCAGGCTTTGATCCAGTGGCTATGCCACTGTTCTTGATATTGTGGCTTCACCACCCTTCGTGATCTGGTGGCCCCTTCCACCCTCCCCATCTGGTGGCGCTGTCATCCTTCATGATGCGGTGGCCCACCACCCGTCTGTCGATCCGGTGACTCATCCCCCTTCGCTAGTGATCCAGCGGCTCACCACCCTACTCTTGATCCGGTGGCTCCCTCTCACCCTCTTAACCCGGTGGCCCTTCGAGCCCGTAATCCAGTGGCCTCCCAAGGCCTTTGATCCGATGACCTTCCAAGGCCTTTCATCCGGTGGTTTGTCCACTTTATTGATCCAGTGGCACCACTACTCCCCCGATCTAGTGGCGTCCCTACCTCCTTGATCCGGTGGCATCACCGCCCTTGTGATCCGGTGGCTCCACCACGTGCGTGATCCGGTGGTGCCGTTACTCCCTCGATCCGGTGGCATCCCCACCGCCTGTGATCCGGTGGCCCTACCACCTTGTTCATCTGGTAGACTCCGCCACCTCGTTCCTGATCCGATGAAGCCCTCTACCTTTCGCAGGTTCTTCCGCCTGCTAGTTTACGGGCCTTCTCAAGGTGTTGTCACTTCTGTGCGCACCTCTACTTTTGGGGGCATCTCGGACTTGTCCAGAGATGCATACCCACTTTACTCCTCCCGCATCTAGGTCCGGGAGAGATGCTACTAAATTTTTGACAGAATAATACACTTTAAAAGATAAAAGGAAGCAACAAACAAATGGGACAAACAACAACAAGATGCTCCAGCGAGACAAATGAACTGCGGTAGATGCAAAGAGAACTGAACACATACACCGTTGTGATAGACCGACAGACACAAGCATGGGCATCAACTGCATAATCAAATAAAGGAATTAACTAAAATTTCTCATATGCATGTCATAAATAAAAGGTATTACTTCCCCTGCATATAGTTATGTCATCGCATTTCATGTGTGCCTGTGTGCCATGATTCTGTGGTATATAAAATGGCGATGAGTGAAAGGTCAGATTACGTCCGGTCGAAAACCATCCCTATGCGTGAGGACATACCTCCACCTCGTACCGAGAGTCGATTCCCGAACTCAATTTCATCCCGTGCGTGCACGAACCCACACATGTAATTGCTGCATTTAGCATAGGCTCGAACTAGGTCTGCATCGACCTTCCTTCAATTCAGTCGCTGCCTGTGTCGATCTCGGTCTTTCTTGCATTGCTACCCGAACATGGAAATATCAAAGAGCATACAAAAATCTAATGAATAAAACCCTCGCTCAAGTGATACTAAGACTAATGGATCAAGAAATAAAGATTTGCACATACTGGTGAATATCTCAAAGATCTCCTCTCCCCTTTAAGCTCGTGGAAGGAACATTAATGTTGTCCCGTAAGGCCGGTCATGAACCTCAGGGATCATTCCCTGATATGGTCATGGGCCGCTCTTGCTTGGGCCGACATTTCCTCGAAACTTGGCCCGTCTTCGTATTAAACATTAAACTTGTCGTGTCTCCGACAGGCAATCGTAAGGGTTCATCACCGTCGTCACTTCGCTTCTAATACGAATTTTCGTCCGAATACTAAATGGTCCACAGGTGACCGACATGACTTGAATGTCTATATCCTCCACACCCACCTCAGTATAATTCAGGTTTCTTTATCATCTTGTCTTGCTAATAATCTTTCTAGGCCGTAGAGCCATTTTCTCCTGGTGATTAATCAAGGGTATTTTCCTCTCCGGGGAGATGTAAATAACGTTGTGACCTTTACGGCACCACGGGTTTTGGTCGCGACACGACACTCACTCTCATCTGGTCAGTCAAACGGTGCGCACCAAGGGCTTCCACGAAGCCCGAATAGACTGTCACTTTGTGACTGGCACGCCCACGCACTTAATAAATAAATAAACCCCCATAATAAACCAACCAAAGAAGCAAATAAAAAGAGAGTGTGTCGAAAAGTGCATCCACAGAGGCCAATCGAGAGAGGACGTCCGCTCAGGAATTGTCTTCCCGAGCTATCTGGATCACTTGAAAACTCTCAAAAAGTTAGGCTCTCTCTTTTACCAGTTGAAGGTATTTAACCATTTGTGGTTCCCGAGCTTCATAGTCTCTGTGCAAAGGATCTTGAGAAACTCCCTAACTCTTAGAAGAGGCTGGACTTACTCTTGGTTATTTTCAGAAAGTATGTTAACAAGCAAGGATTAGGGGATAACCTTGAAATGATTCAATGCATTAGAGATAAGAAGGCAACCATCACATTTGTAAAATCTTCATCTCATCCAATGGCATGCGCACACTGTGGTAAATCCGGTCATGCATCAGAAGCATGTAGATATAATAGGTCATCCACTGCATCTAATAGACCTATGCAGAAGAAGTCAATGAAGCGAAGAAACTATAGTCATACTGAATTAAATTCAGGTGTGTATGATCGGATGAACAATGAAGGTTTAAGGTTAGATTCTAACCCTAATGTTAGAAGAAAAGTTAACTCATCTCATCTGCATGCTAACTTCATTAAGAGAGACAAACGGATTAAAGTCATTTGGGTCACTAAATCCCTTCTTTGATTTCCTTGCAGGAGTGTCCAAGTACCAAAAATTCAAAGTGGTATCTAGACAGTGGGTCCTCTAGACATATGATAGGGGATGAGTCCCTGTTTAACTACCTATGCAAGAAAAATGAAGGATATGTTACTTTTAGAGATAGTATACCAAAGGAAGGAACATAGGAGTTGGATCAATTGGAGATAAAGTTGACACTCATATTGAAGAAGCAATGCTAGTGAAGGGTCTCAGGTTCAATCTCATCAACATCAGTCAACTCTGTGACAATGGGCATGAAGTGGCATTCATTGAGAAAGTGTGTAGACTCAAAGATGCAAAAACTAAACATGTTAAGTTATGTGCTCATCGTCAAGGAAATCTGTATGTTCAGCACTTGGATGAAGTTAGAGGAGTGAACATCTGTCTAATAATAGGGAATAATCCAGAAGTCAAGCTATGGCACAGAAGACTGGGTCATGCAAGTTACTCAATCCAACAAAAGTTGATCCGACTACACTTGGTAGAAGAACTACCAAGTTTGGACTACACCCAGATAGAAAAATATAAAGTCAGCACAGAAAGTAAACAGACCAAAGCTTCATTCAAGGTAAAAGACATTGCAAGCACTTCCTCACCCCTAGAATTACCACGTACATATAGATTTGTTTGAACCAATAAGAACTCCAAGCTTGCGTGGAAAGGTATATGGATATGCCATCATAGATAACTATTCTAGATTCACTTGAAGATTCTTTTTGGTCCATAAGAATGAAACTTTTGATGAGTTGTTAAGTTTAGCGGGCAGGTTAAAAGGGATGGCAAACACAAGATCTTGAACCTCATGAGTGATCATGATACAGATTTTGAAAATGAAAGTTTTAGAGAGTTTTGTGAAGAGATGGAATCAACCACAACTTCGCATCAAGAAGAACTCCTTAGAAAGATAGTGTAGCAGAAAGGAAAAATAGCACCTTGTGAAGGTGGCTATAACTTTGTTGAATGACACAAATCTCCCTAAGTACTTCTGGGCTAAAACAGTTAACATTGCCTGCTACATCACAAATGATGCCATGATCAGGCCAACTCTTAAGAAGGCACCCTATGAGCTATACAAGGGAAAGAAGCTTAGGGTCAGTCACTTCAGGGCATTTGGTTATTCCTGTTTGATCCATAGCAATGGGAAAGAAAACCTTGGTAACTTGATGTCAAAGCTGATGAAGGCATACTTTTGGATATGTCTCAAATCAACGGGCATATAGGGTGTTTAATAAGAAAAAAATACTTCTAGAAATCTCCACTCATGTTACCTTCCATGCGACAAGTGCTGCTAACCCAAAGCTAGAGAGCTCCTTGTTAGATGACTGTGCAAGTGACCCAAAATAGAAAGACAAAGCTAAAGACTTTGCTAAGCATGAATTTGATTTATTGATTTAGAACCTTTGTAAACAAGCGCTAATTCTTGTGATAATTATAAAACTTTTGTAAAATATGATTTGGTGACATTATGAACAGATGTAGATTTATGATATAGTGCCTATCTAATTGGACGCTATTTCCATGTTTCTCAATTTTTATTAGGTTCTTGACCCATACCGCGGCTCTTTTTGGCACTCTTATCTCACATCCGAAGATGGAGTCTGTTTCACGTTGTTTTACGCTTACACCTCAATTCTTGAAAATTGAATGACCCTCCACCGGATATTCCTTCCATCGGACTGGAATTTCTTTCTCTAAGGCCTCCGTAAGCCTACGCTAGTCTTGGATTCCCTCAAGGCAGCCGAGCAAGTTGTACCCTAAAAACTCTGGAACCCTATTTGTCATGTCACTCTGAAGAAACATGACGTCCTAGCCATCATAGAGCACTGTTTATAGTGTTTCGTGAGAGTATGTCTCTGTCTGGAATTGGCGACCAGACAGTGGACGCCAATTGAATTAGTAATTGTCTAAATGGACGCTATTTCTTCATGTATGTTACTGTTCACAGAATTGGTGACCATGCACTAGACACTATTTCTGTATTTGGCGGCGGCCTGAGTGGACGCCAATTATCCAATTTCACGCATGTCTTGGTTTTCATGTGAGATTTATCTCTATGTCATCCTTACTCAAATTCTGTCCTTGAAATCTCTTTTTCGTGAATCTATCTTATTATCTTATAATGGCTTATTCTTTTGAAATTCTATTGGGTATAAACTATGGTGGATGTTTAGATATTTACATGACTTAATGCCTGACGTTAATGGGGCTCGGTCTAGTCTTGGGAGGAGCACCCGAAAATACTTGTGCCCATGGGAGCTATATTGACCACGGTGTGACATTGCACCAAAGTGTATGACTTGCTTGATTGTGACATTCCACAAAATCTCGTGCTTGACTTGACATGATATTTACTTGACGTGACTTGTGTGGCCCAGAACGGGTATATACTTGCTTGAAATTTATGATAGCCAATTCTCATGACATGACTTGACAATTACATGCTTGATATTTCTTGATACTTTACATGACATCTTGGAACTTGCTAGTTCTTGCTATCACCACTTGAAATTCTTTCTAAACACTATTGAGCTTCATGCTTAGCTATACTTGCATTTCATATAACATGTAATTTACTTGAAGTAAGTTTGATCTTGAGATATAATCCCTACTGAGCGTTCGCTCACCTAGTATTTTCTCCTATTTTTTAGGTAATTTTGATAGCGAGACTCATTCAGATGGGGATGACCATGAGTGATGGGCGTAGAAGCCGTCCAAGATATCTACATCAAGTCCTTTACACTTTCTTGAGTCCATTATTGTATTTTTCTCTTTATTGAGTTAGAGTGTCTTAAAGTACTTTTCTTTTGGAGAAATTATGTGATGAAGTTAGTTGTAGTTATTAATGAATAAAAACTTTGGTTATCTCTTGTCTTTTGCGCACTCTGTCTATGTGTTGAATTTTCTCGTGCTCTGATTGACCAGATTGATATAAACTTGTCAGGCATACCGGGTTCCTTCCGTGCTTGGGACGTGACAACAGGTATATGAGTAGTGAGCCTTAAACATAGGGATAATCAGACGTTCTAAGTAACACTCAAAAGATTACTATGGCACCTACACATGCATTTCAGGATTTCAATTTTCGGTAGCTTCACACAGCCCCATTGTTTATTTTACAATTCTGGACTTCATCATTCGACGTGAGTTTTCTCATTTATTTCAGTGTGGATTCCCGGCTACTAGGGTTCGTCCTTTATCGTAGTTCGCTTCACCATTTTCATGTGAGTCTCCTCATTTATGGGTTAGCATGAGGGTTAGCAAATTAGCATAAGAGTTAGCAGATTAGCATGAGAGTTAGCATGCAGACTGTGGATGTTTAAAGGGTCAAATGATCAAACAGTCGGTCATCATGCAGCATAAAGGGTGCAGGGGGGTGACTCCTTTCTCCCTGGCTCATAGCTATGAGCAGGGAGATACTGAGAAGCTGCTCCCAGGGCCGATGGGAGATGTATCTATGTACATGCCTCTGGCGTAGGAGGGACATGCGAGTATACAGAGTATGCGAGGTGGCATACATAACAAAGAGGACCTCGTGGAGGAGTTCTTGCTATAGCCCTTTGGGATAGCCCGGGGCGTCTCTGTGTTATAGCGTGGAAACCGAAACCATGTTCGATATAAACTACAGAATGTAAAAAAAAAAGCATCCACAGAGGCTATCAACTCATCAACACCATGTTAAGCTGCGAATGGAGGATCCATTCAATATGTATAAGAAAACACGGCCCAACGTTGTCGCCTGGCAGCCGGCCATCAGGGATTACAATCCCCTCGCCATGGTGAACGGTGAGGGAAAGGTAGAATGAAAGATACATTCATCATAGGAAGAGGGGGGATTGGGGTCGTATCATCACCCAGCTTATTACAAGGGGAGGAGAAATGAGGGGGATGGGAGGGATGCTCCGTCGCCCACCTAAATCCTTTGTATCAGGAATAGAGTATCGGAAATGGGAGCTTCTTCCCCAGCGTTGGGCTCCTCCAAATAGATGGACGGGAAGACCGAATAGACGGTGGCTCGCTGATTTGCTCTCTTAGAGATCCCCTTTCTTGTTCCCCAATCTTCCTCTTCTCAGAAAATTAGCTCCTCTCCTTCTCTCTCTCACTCCTCTTGGCCGAAGACCATTGGTCTATATAGCATGCATGAGTCGTGACTCTACCCGATGTGGAGAATTCGCGCTGGCTAAGGGGCTCAGCAGGGCATTTTTGTGCTCCAGGTAAAGTGACTCTGGAGAAGGGAGCGCGTCGATTACAGAGCGTGCCGGTTAAAGCTTCATTCTTCACGTTTGTTTGGCACGGGTCGGGCTGCGAGCCTCGGACCGGCTCCGGGAGTTGTCATAATTCTTTACCTCATTGCGACTTTGCAAAATCGTTACGAGAAGTGCTGGTGAAGCCGTGAAGCCACTAAATGGCCAATTCCAAAATCGTATGCACATCTGGTTTGGACACACTGATTTTTCATTGACACGACCTTCGGCACCTCGGTTTGTGCTGTCAGCTCAACTTAACTTGTACTTTCCCAGGGAGTGGGACGCTACCCGAGGTGCTTTCGCCCCGGCTGGGTGGTCATTTGATCGTTAGCGGACTCAAATGGTGAGAAGATGTACCCGTGCCAGGTTACTCATGTCTTCCACTGGCAGGGCCTTCAACATCTTGTTCTGAGGAGCCAAAGATGTTCTGTCACCTCAGGAGGGCTTCTCATCAGGTGGCGGGCCACCAGGTACGTTCTTGCCCTTGGTTGAATGACGAACGTTGGTTATGTGGCATGGCCAAGTCGATGCCGGTTCATTGGGCAGGCCAAATGACACTGTCGATTTGTTGTGGATTCTTCTGATCCCCCCTGAGGTGAAGTCTCTGGTGCTTGCATTAGATGACCTGAGGCTCCAGTAGTTTGAGAAGACCCTTGTGTATTGACTTCCTTCAACTTTTGTGCTTTAGCGGGCCGCATCATTCTTCTTGTTTAGGCGTGACTGCCATCGAACATATTTTGAGTGCCAACAACTCCATCCCGAGCATCCTATGGGCACATCGGACTACTAGAGCCGCCACGGGTGAAACACCCTTCCACCTCGCATATGGAGTAGAGGCAGTAATTCCGTACCGGTTTCGGTTTCGGCCGAAACCGGTTGAAACCATTCAAAAAACTCAATAAAATTAGTGAACCTGTCCGGTTTCGACCGAAACCGGTCCGAAACCATTAAAAAAGTATTTTTTATTAGGTTTCGAACCTGCTACAGTGAGCAGGACTGGTTTCGGATCGGTAGTGGCCGAAACCGATACGTTTCGGCCGATACTGCCAACCATGCTTCTCTGCCCCTTGTTCTGAGCTTCTCTTCAGTCCTCTCCCAGGATATGCTCTAATACCATGTGGGTGAATCAAATGAACAGAGAGAAGAAGCAAAAGAAGCAGAGAGATTTGCAGCAAACTGGTGGGGTAGATGGTTCTATGTGCGCGCACGCACACACACAGTCGCCATGCCTTTCCAGTTTATTAAACCTAATTATTGCTTTTACATAATGGACTGAAATAACCCTGAGAGATTGTCTAAACGAGCGGTAAAAAAGACAGACTTACACAAACTAACAATAATTAACTATAAAGGAGAACAATATTGCTTCACTTAAGTAACCAGATCTTCACTGGTGGGTCTAGATCCACAAGTAGTCAAGTCCGGCCTCTTCCTACACTTGCATATAAGATCCCTCGCTTCCTCAAATGTTCCTGGTGCATTTGCATCCCTGGAATCCAAAATACTGCATTATTGGAAGCAAGCCCTTGTGAATCCTTCCACATACTTTACTCCTATTGCAGTTGCTCTGCTCATGGTCCCTACTTACTAAGTTCTATATCCCTTGCTCTCTTTTCGAAGTCTGGACTGGTCATCCCATGGCCTTTCCAAAATTGCCTACCCAATCCCTATATGAGACAAACCAAGCTCTTCATGTCTCCAATGATTTCCTCATTACTCCTAGTCTAACTATGAACTGCTTTTGGACATCCCAGTGCCAAATCTTTTTATCTGGATTCTGGTCTCCCACTCTGATTGTTACCAGGTTAACTCAATAAAAATAATGCTTTTTCTTTGTAATTATCCTTCATTAGATGAAAAGAGACAGACATCCAGCTTTTGTCTACAATTGACATGCCTTAGTCTTCTTGAAGTATCTTCTAATCACAATGAAAGTTTTGGCACTTCGTAAACTTTTTCTTGAAAACTCATGTGAGAACGTACCTGATGCTGAAATCTCCCAACTACACAACTTCCTGAAGTGTGGTTCCTGCTTAATGTTTCTTCTATGTTCACAGCACTATGCAATGTATATCCTGTTGCTAGCCAGTATGAGCAGTACAGGGTATTCATGTTAAAGATGAACCCATTGAAATACATTGTGAGTGGCTTTGCTGCTGTCATGATCGGTCAAATGTTACTGTAAGCAGTGGGGCCTCACTTGCTTACTTATGCATAGAACATACTTCTTTTTGGTCTTCAGCCTTATGAGGACTTTATCTTCCCTCAACACCCCTAGGCATTCTCTAGTATCGCAATGCTTCTTTCTAGGTAGGTCTGAGACCTGTCTCTTTTGCCTCCCCTTTTGCACATTCTACCAAATATATTAAGCAATGTCATACAAATCTCTTGAAAATGGATTCAATCCAACTTTTATTGCCCATTAGGATTCATGGCACAAGAGATGCTAAGAGTTTGCCTATTAGTTGCCTTAACGAAACTCTTTTATTAACTAGCCTACTTTGTGCAGAACTGCCATTGTCGTATAACAGCTGCTCTATCGTATGGCCCTGGGCCAGACATTCAACGTAGGAGCAATAATCAAGTTTAGGTACGTCACAAGTTTCGCTTGTGTTAAAGTTGATTGATCAACTTAATATCATGGCATGAGGTCTCTCCCTCGGTCCCCCCGCTCTCTAGCCACACTGGCCGCCTCTCCCACCTCCCTGAGATCGCCATCATCTGATAGCGGCCCTACGATAGATCGCTACCTCCAATATGTGGTCCTCATATGACCGTCATTTTCTTTCTGTTTTCTGCACTGTATTAAGTCTAAACAGATTATAGATTAGTCCTATTAATTATATGTTAAGCTTAGGTAATTATGCCTTATTCCCAGTTATGACCCTGGATTCATGTTAATGGTTATATTGTGCATCCATCATGCCAGATTTTATGACTTACTTACTTTATACACTTATTTTAATCCTATGTTAATTTCATGCTAAAACCATATAGTCTTGTATTAACGTTATATTTCATATGCCTTATGCACTTGTTTCATAGATGAATTGATCGCTATTTTCTACATAATTCTCTCCCATCTTTGAGTCTTTCTTAAGTACATGACACGTATTCTGATATGACGTCATTAGTTACACCTTGCACATGATAAGTAGACTTTCTTGGACTTGTGAATCTCTCCGTCGGATATTCCTTCTGTCGGACTAGGGGATCATGTTTCAAAGCCTCTGTAAGTCTCCGCGAGCTTGGGATTCCAACTAGGACGCCGAGCTAGTTGTACCCTTAAAACCTATTTGTCTAGAAAGCACTCAAGTTATCGGTGTTTTTCTATGTCTTGGATAGTAGCGGCCCTCAGGAGACCGCCGCTGTCAATTAGCGGCCCTCCCGTGACAGTTTTCTACTAGAATTCTAGTGAGTCGACTCCTTCCTTTTTCTGGTGCTGAGCATGTCGAGTTGCGGCCATCCCGTGACCGCCACCTTCTGGTTGTGGCCAGGCTGAGACTTCTATTTCAAGAAATGGCCTTAACGTGACCATTTCTCTCTCAAGTGTTCTTAACCGGAGGTTTGACCCATGGGTTGATTTTCCTATGTTGCTAGATGGTCTAATAATTGTCTAGAACCTAACGCCTTGTTTAATAAATTATTAATGAAATATGAAAGTTAATGATTATTTCGTTATGTTGCCAGATTCCTCCCGTAGCATGACCTTATCCTTAACTCATTCCTTGAATTCTCATGTTTCATATTTGATGCATTCTCACCTTGATATTTGTTATCATGGAGCATGTTATATATTGAACTTTACATTATTAGCCAAAACTTTATTTATATCTTGTGGAAGTAGCTTGATTTATAACTTGAAGATGCAAGAGCGGGCATGGACAGTGTCTAAGGACTCGACGCTAGCCCCCTCAGCAAATAGTCAAAAACATATTATAAATCATGGGGTATGATGGAGACTGGTATCACATTACACCAGGAGTACTTTTTTTTTTATAAACGGGTAAAAATTTACGAGGCTATCTTGTGAAATTACATACTTGCTAGTATATTCTTGTTACATGACTTTCTAGTGCGTAGCTTTATGGCTGTGAAAAGTATATTCTTGTTCATGAAAGGCCAAGTTACATTCATGTTATATTCCCTCTCAATCATGCTCTCATTCTACATGGATACTCATATCGTTTATGTCTTGATACATTGCGCTGTTACTTTGGCTTTATACTGTATGCCTTACTGCATTTCTTTTACCTTATATTCTAGAGCTAAATTGTTAATTACTTAAACTATGCCTGCATGTTGATACGAAGATACCTACCGGGCAAGTGTGCTCATTACCCTACTTTGCCAATCTTTCCAGGAAACTCTAGTGGATTGGATTCTGAGTATTCCGATGATGGATCTGAGAGTGATGATTAAAGGCCCGAGAGAAGAGTTAGAGTGTCGTAAGTCTTTACGTTAGTTTGGAGTCACATCATGTAATCTTTACTTTATTGAGTCATGCTATGTAATTTTTCTTTTTATTGAGTAAAGTGTGTCAAGGAGTCTAGTCCTCCACGTGGACCCCATAACCCAAGTGGGACAACAAATCCCTAAGGGAGACGCTAGCTACCAATAGAAGTGTGAGAGGGATCGATGCCACGGAGAGGGGGAGGTCAACATTGTGGCGTGTGTGTTAGCAGTGTGTGCGTGTGGGTGAGAGCTGGGGACGGGGCGAAGTGTGAGAAGAGTGTGCATGGTGTGTAGAAGAGAGAAAGGGAGCAGAGAGAGGGAGGCCTCTGACATGCATTGTGTGTGAGAGAGGGGTGAAAGAGGGAAAGAGGGGGACGTGCATGTGTGACCGACGCATGCAAGTGTGTGTGTGAGAGTGGGGCAAGTGCGGGCGGTGAAGTCACGGTGCAGCATGTGTGGTGGAGATGAAGAGTGGGATGAGAGGGGGGGAAGAAGGAGAGCAGTCGATGGAGGGCCGTGACGAAGGTGCTGCTGGAGTGGGCTTGCGGTGGTCGTAGGTGAAGGCGGAGGGACTGTCGCATGAGTGTGTGTAGAGGAGGGTGAGGCTAGCGAAGGCGCTGCCAGAGTTGCAGGTGTATAGGCGGTGCAAGTGTGTGCGATGAAGAGAGGGGGGCGAGTGCATGTGTGGGAAGTGAGAACGAGAGAGAGAGAGAGAGAGAAGCTGGCCATAAGTGGGAGTGCAGAAGAGAGGGGGGAAGGGAGAAGAATGAGAGTGGGAGCAAGGAGAAAGAGAAGATGAGAGACGGAAAGCCGACAGGGGAACTGGAGGAGGGGGAATGGGAGAAGCGGCCGATGGTGCAGGGTGTGGACGCAGAAAATAGAGAGAGCGAGAGGACAAGAGGGAGAAAGGAGAGGAAAATAGAGAGGGTAGGAGGGGAAGGGAGTGGACGCAATGCCAAGGTGAAGTGTGCAAGTGAAGGGAAGCAAGGGAGAGGGGGGGAGATGAGAACAGAGGGAAGGGAGAGAAGGGTGAAGGCACTGCGGTGCCCCTGTTGAAAATAGGGGTGCCGGGCCAACAGTAAGGTAGAGTGTTGTTGACACTAAAAATATTTCTAATCTTTCTTGACCTTTGCTTTTGTAAGTCATAAACATTGGCCGAGTGCCCCTACACCCCCAAAATGGGGAGCCGAAGGCAATATCATTGGAAATCTGGGTGATCCGATCAAGACACGTGGAATGCTGAAGTGGTCTGTAAGTGGCCGAAGAATTATCCCATGGGGGTGAGAACATTTGGAGTGGTTGCCCAGTCAATGAAGATGCTTCCTATAGGCGTAAAGCAGGGCTGAGGGCATAATTTGTGGTGCCGAAGGTGATGTCAGTAGAAGACCCGGGGAATCCGATAATCACGCGCGGAATACCGGGAAAGTCCATAAATAGTCGAAAAGTCATCCGGTCTGGGAAGAAATGCTTCGAAGAGTGGCTCTCTCAATGAAGATACTGCACGTGTCCACAGAATAAAGTTGGCGGTACAAATCGTTGAGCCAAATGCTAAATCAGAAGAAAATCTGGGTTACCCGATTCGGGTACACGCTGCACCGGAAAGGTCCGTAGGTGATTGAAAAGCTGCTCAGTCAAGTCTAAAATGCCTCAAGGGATGGCCCACTTGACGAAGAAGCTCCACATATTCTCAAAGAAGGTCTAGCAACACAAATTATAGTGCCAAAGGCCGAATCAGGATAAAACCCAGGAGAATCGATACGGGTTCAGCACGTGCTGGAAATCACTAGAAACCCCGAATCATGGCTTCAAAGTATATCCTGGGGCCACTGAATCAACCCCGGTGCTACTCTAGGCCACGAGCTCTCACCGGGTCAATTTCAGGAAGAAACATCAAAATTATAGAAATGCCCCTTGTTGAGTCGGCGACAAACTTTATTTGAATAAAAAAAGGATGATGGTTTGTTTGAATTATTGAGTGAGAACTCTATGAACCATGCCTCACTTTCATTTTATAGTCAATCTGTAGGGCATTCTAAACAGATTGGCCTTTATGAGATAGACAATTTGATAGAACCTGACTCTAGGATGGACATTAATGCCACTGTCCAACCATCACCAAGTCCATACTAGGGTTCAACACAATATTTTAAGAAGTCCTATGATTTTTATATTAACCCAACTCACTTGGTCAGTGAATATCTTGGTCTAGCCTAACTCCCACAATTCATCCAAGAGAAAGTCAAAGCTATCCAAGGATTTGTCGGACCCAATTTTGAAACCATTTCAAATACTTATAACTTAGGCTGGAAAGATCACCCAAAGGTCTCTTGGATGGATTAGGTACACTAGACCTATTTGTCTGATCTTTCACCCCAACGTGTTCAAGGGTTACCCATACAAAATCACTTTCAGCCCTACCCATTTCAGCCTGATTTTAACATCAACACCAATGCTAGGGAGCCGCATGTGCATCCACAAGGTGGTTATTCTACACCATAATTTGCGCACTCTCAGTCCACCTATCATAACCCTCCTTCGTTGATATATCAACCTCCTCAACAAGTAAACCAAGATGATGATGGGCTAATGCAAATGCGTCTATCACAACAGCCCATCTCCAACATGGAGGCCCAGCTTGGCCCAATTATTGAATGTACTATGAAGAGCGAAGTGGGTCAGCTCATTACAAATCCACAACACCATCCTTCGGGCGTTCACCAATAACCCCTCCATACCATTCCACCTCAGCTAGGTCCTACGTCACCAGAAGGCCCACAATTGGAGAATGAAGTTCCAACCTTCAGCATGATCCTAGAGGACCCATGCAAAGCCCATGATTCTAATCATGCTTCATCCAAGTGGTTAGCAAAAATAATGAGGGAGATCCCACTAGCAACACAATGAAGGAAATGGAGGAAGAAAAGGAAGTGGACGAATTGCATATGGATGATTTCAATATTGATGTTATCACCCATGTTGATCATAATTCTGGGAATGAGAGTATTAATTCAAAGATGAAGGTCCAAATCAACATTTTTAAGGGAAATGATTCTAAGAAGGTCACTCTTGATGAGTTTAAGGAAGAAGCTCATACTTACGAGGTGAATACCCAACTTGAGGCATCACCCCCTACATCACATATGAACCCTAAGCCTTTATCTGGAGTGTATCTTGAATTCTTAAATTCTTCAAATCAGATTCCTCTGCAACTTGAATATGGCCTTCAAAAAGCCAACGGCACCTTATTAGGCAACACTACTTCTGATCCAATCCCTGAGCAAGATAGCCACCTACTAGATGACCCCAATCCAAATGAAACTCCTATTGGGTGTATGGAGGCTGATCTGATAGACATTCATCCCTGGGCATGCATGCATCATATCCATACAAAAGACAATGTCGAACCTGGGCATGGGATTGACAACCAATCTAATTTTACCATAGAAGGGATAGACAAGTGGGTGGACAACAGATAAGGATACAAGTGGGTAGACACTGGGCAAATGCTCCACCCAAACCTTGTAAGGATCATGGCCATTGATGTTTTTATGACCCCTAAGGATGACAATTGGTTAGCATATGATCACAATGCCAAAATCAATAATGCTAACAACCAACATACTTCTAGCCGACAAACGTACATGTATAATTTTGTCCTCCAATGGTACAGGGGCTGAAATTTAACAGAGGATAAGATCATTTGGTGGTTCATTCTGACTACCACCTGTCGGTTATTGAGCTACATTACGTCTGGCTGAAGACGTTAAACATAGTGCTTCTTTGAAAGCAACCCAAAGTCTTTAAGAGTACAAAAGTGAGTTTGTTTGATGCTTATAATTCGTGCAAGATTTGTTGGCCCTCAAGTTCACATCATTTTAACTATCTCTGGTGATTTGGATTGGATTAGAAGCTGATAATTCGAAAGCAAGATGCAAGCAAATTAAAATTTCCTAAACCCAAATCTAGCACATTGTCAAAAAATGCAGCACCAACCTGTGGACCCAGCAGGTGGAGGATGGGGGCTAGAGTACAGGAGGATGGCCTGGCTGACCAAAGCACTGTAGGCTGACCTCTTTTTTACCATTCTCTGTTACCAGTTGTTAGCCAGAGTAGGAGAGCAGATGAAGGGCCTTGCCAGTTGTAGGTGAGGGAAACATTGCCTCACATGTACTTTCTGCATACAACATCTGGACATGCAAGTTACTTGTGTGCATATGGCATTGGATTCTAACAGTTTGTTGAGGTTTATATGATCCTCAATGATGCACACATGTCGGGGGTGTAATATCTGATCTACCTTTCTCTTCCCTTTATGTCTTCTCAAACCAGGCTTGGGTAAAGTCTAGATATGTCGGTCTGTGATCGCCCCATCTATGATGCATACCGAGTTGTGGTAGGTGGGAATTTGAATGTGTGATCTTGGTTCATGTGGTGAGATGTGCGCGCCGACTGAGCCACCCACCTAGTTTCATGACTTTGGAACTTATACTAAAAACTGGTGTTTCATGTAGAAGTTATCTTTGTATAATCTTTGCTTTTCGAGATGTTATTCTAGATTAAATTTTTGATGCTGGCCACCCATGTACTATTACAAAACAATTCATGCTGTCGCATATGATGCAGGTGAAGTTTGGTAGCATCCATGGTGGAAGGTCCAATTGTCTGGATGTTACAAACAACCTCCCACAAGAGATTGGCAGTCGTACATGGCGGAGCGGCCATCAATGCTCTGGGGTCAGAAATGATAGCCTCTTTCCCGCTGCCATAAATCAAGAAACTGAAGGTTTCATCCTTAATGCAGTGAGAATGAACTTCTTTGAGCGATTAAGCTTGGCTTGGAGGATACTATTTCCAACAGCTGCCACTAGGAGGAACTCCAACGCCAATATCGCAAAACAGAGGTTAAAAATGATTCTTTTCTCTGATCGGTGTGCAGTTAGTGATGAAGCTAAGCAAAAGATTGTCAGCAACATAGTGGGTGCTTTATCAGACTTTGTTGAGATAGATTCAGAAGATAAGGTTCAGCTAAGTGTCTCGGCGGATCCAGATCTTGGTACCATCTACTCTATAACGGTTCCCGTTCGCCGTGTGAAGCCCGGATTTCAAGATTCTGACGAGTACAAAGGAATCACAAACATTGAGTACAAGGATACCGGCGAAGAATCCGGCACTGTTGATGTGAGGTTTGACTTCTTTGTACCCAAAGGGAGAGAATCCTATGGCTTCTAGCTAAGCTCAGATTCCGAATATATAGGCCCTCTCTTATGTGTAGAGGCCTGCGTGGTTTTAGCTTAGGTTATGCATCGCAGGACTTAAAAGACTCATATTCTCATGCTTTGTAAGTAAGGGCAGTTTGAAAGGTGATTGCTGTGATCAATTGTGGTTGGACTGCTGGTTGACGTTGTTTGAAGATTTGAGTATGCATTACATGTTTGCGCGCTCAATATAGTGCATGTTTCTGTGTTGTTCTCAGCAAGGTTCGACGATCCGTTGATCCGTATCGGATCGGAGCCTCCCTGATCCGGTACGGTACATTGCTGATTATATGTGACTCGGACCAACTCGGTCGGAGTCACTTTAGCCCTTCTCCCCCTCCAACTCTCGCAGACCCCCACCCCCTCTGGCTCTCTCATCGCCCCACCCTTCTCCCCCTCAACCCTTCAGAGAGTGGGCTTTGACTCTATGTAAAGTGGATTCACACAATTGTTCCTTTTGGCTTTGTTGGGGGGAAAGTGGGGGCCACATCGTCTTGATGTAGGGATTTTTATATAGGGATTGTTGGGGCCACACAGATTACACTCGTACATCCTATCCTTTTACTTTAATACAATTTCGTGGTACTAACCACTTCTAATATATATATAAGAGATAAACAGAGGCAGTACAACTAGTGGGGAAGGAGAACTTCCTCACTCACAGACTACAAAAACTCTCCCACGCTCTCAAAACTCCCACTTACTAAAGAATATTAATCAAGTGGAAACCTGCCCATCCTTCCTGACCATAAAGAATACAAGATTCTCTGCATGATTGCCTGATATTTATGAGCAGACTTCAAGCAATATAGCCAAAATCACTAGCCTGTGAATCATTTGCAGCACAATAAGCAAAGTTGACCAACTTAGATCAAAACCATTGTCATGTGAATGGAAATATTGGCCATGATATATCAACCATGTCCTTTGTGACTGCAGATGCTTCATCAAAGTCCAAGTTAGGCCACTTACTCTTTATATGAATCCACCTTTTGTGAACCATCGAAATGACTGCTCCTTAAAAAATGGAAAACACTCTAAAGACATAACTAATATATGAAATAGATGCTCCTCTAGAATTCCTTGTCAACAGTACGAGGATTTAGCTTTTTTCTGAGGACTTGGTGTTGAAATGAACTTTTGAACCAGCTCACCTTTAGCATCGTTCAAAAGGATAACTCCTTAGACCTCACACCTCTTTCGCAGAATCCACAAGAATCATTCCGTAATTTGGTGAACTGCCCCGCTTTATTCTAAATTTGAAGTCGCAAAACAGTGGCTTCTCAATAAGGTTCTCATTACTCGACTCGGATAGGAAACATTTTGACCTGTATCTGGTCAGCCAGAGGCTCTTCTGTACACTTGATGTAGTGTTCTCCCAGGCTTTATTGCAGAACTATTGGGAGACCTTTCAATTTTATGGGATGGACTTGTGGAGGTAGGTTAGCATTAGAGTTTAAAATTTCAAAACTTTGCAGTTTTGTTAATGAAATGTGTGGTGCCAGATCTTCTTGATGTGCATAATCCTTTAGAAACTGGTCCAACTGGACCACTGCAGGAGAAATTTCCATCTTCATCAGCAAATTGCATCCCACCATCTCTTCTCCAAGATTTCTGTGATCTACCTCCATCTTGCCACACTATGCTTCAAGAGGAAACTTTTGCAGACTATCCAGAGCCTCCATCTGGCCAGAGTGAATATCATCCTCGTCTCCTCCTGCCATTGTGATAAACCCAGCGGGGAGGATTTTGCTGATTCCTCTTAATACTCATCTCTTTCTACAGGTCTTCCATGACCTGTGGCACAAGGAAGGACATGGCCTCCTTCCATTCCTGGTGATCTTGGTTGTTTGATGACCATTTTCATTGTTAAGGGAGTCAGAATCGACCTTTTCCACATCTCCACGAATCTCATTTTAGCTGGCATTGAATTCCAAGTTTCTCTGAAAGGTGCGGTGCCTATGGCTGCATGTGCCAAGTGCGATGGCATGGAAACCCTTGGTTTTTCACACCTGTCTCAGTTGATCCTTGATTTGGCTCAGGGGTTGGCTCGTCTGAATTGACACAGATGACTTGGCCTTCTTCCTCTCATCAAAGTGTCCCCCGGTGCCGTGCAATGCTTCTAAGATCCAACAACTTCTTTGCAAGGTATTCAAACTGGTACCGGTTTCAGTACTGGGCAGGACCGGTACCGGTACCATCTGGTACCATACTGGTTCCCCCACTCCACCCCCTGGTTCCACCTCCCCCGATTTAAATATAATATACTTCAAGATTATCTAATAAAGATAATCATTTTCTAGATGCAGGGCCTGTAGAATGAAGTGAAATAGTTGAGAAGGAAAAATAAGTTGTGGATCAAGCGTGGTCGAGCAACAAAGATAATGAAGCTCCAGCCCAAGATGTAGCTGAACAAGAAATACAAATTGAAGACCGCCCTAGGCAGTGGACGTTCCACAGAGATCACCCATCAGACAATATCATAGGAGATGTGGAACAAGGCGTATAGACAAGGGATGCAATCAGGGAAGTTGAACAATTTGATAATGTTGCATTACTTTCAAATATTAAGTCCAAGTCTGTAGATGAAGCATTAAATGACAATTTCTAAATCTTGGCTATACAGGAGGAATTACACCAATTTCAAAGGAATGAGGTGTAGTTTCTTGTGTGTAGACCTAAGAATCACCCGGTGATTAGTACTAAGTGGATTTTTCGAAACAAACTTCGTGATCAATGGGTGCTAACTAGGAATAAAGTCCGACTAGTAGCTAAAGGCTATAGTCAAGAGTTAGGAATTAATTTTGATGAATCATTTACATCCGTGGCTAGATTTGAAGCAGTTAGAATATTTCTTGCCTTTGCATGTTCTAGAAATATAAAACCTTTCAAATGGACGTTAAAAGTATATTTTTGAATGGTGTTGTGAAGGAAGCCGTCTATGTTGAACAGTCACCAGGATTTGAAGATGAGAAGCAACCAGACCAGGTGTACAAACTTGATAAAGCTTTATATGGTCTAAAACAAGCCCCTCGTGCATGGTACGAAATGTTAAGTACATTTCTTTCAAAAAATGGCTTCAAAAGAGGTAACATTGACCAAACTCTCTTCATTAAGAGCTGCAATGAACATATGCTTCTTGTATAGGTATATGTTGATGACATTATTTTTGGAGCCACAATTGATTCATTGAATGATGAGTTTGTTAAGTTGATGTAGGGAGAGTTCTAGATAAGTTTAATGGGGGAGTTAACATTTTTCTTTGGTTTGCAACTGAAGCAGCTAAAGGATAGAATCTTCATCAATCAAAGAAAATAGACAATGGAGCTCATCAAGATATTCAAATTCGACAATGCAAAGTCACAAAAGACACTGATGTCAACAACAGTTAAATTGAAAAAGAGTGAAGAAGATAAGTCTGTCGATCATAACCTTTTTAGAGGAATGATTGGTTCTTTATTGTACTTGACTTCTAGTAGGCCGGATATCATTTTTAGTGTCTGCATGTGTATGAGATTTCAATCTGATCCAAAAGAATCACACATGTTAGTGGTCAAAATAATTTTCAGATATTTGATTGGCACATTTGATCTTGGTCTTTAGTTTCTTTGTAGTTGTAATTTTGATTTAGTACCTTACACTGATTCTGATTATGTTGGGTGTTTAGTGGATCGTAAAAGCACGAGCGGATATTGTCAATTTTTTGGAGGTTGCATGATCTCATGGGCCTCTAGGAAACAAAACACAGTGACATTGTCAACTGCTGAAGCCGAATACATGGCTGCAGACAATTGTGCAGCCCAAATACTATGGATCTAACAGTAATTAGTTGATTTTGACATTTTCTTGAATAACACACCCATTCTTTGTGATAACACCTCTGCCATTAATATTTTCAAAAATCTAGTTTGGCATTCTCGCATAAAGCAAATAGAGATTTGACACCACTTCTTGTAAGATTATGTGAATAAGGGTCATTTTGAGCTTACACATGTAAATACCAAAAATCAACTTGCAGATACTTTTACTAAAGCCTTAACTCCTGAAAAATTCACAAGAATAAGAAGAGAATTAGAAATTTGTAGATTAGATGTGTAACTGTGCATATTAGGCATATCCAGAAGGCATCAGAACATAAAACAATACATCCATTTTCTCCGATCATAGTAATAGGAAAAAAATGATTCATTTCTTGTACCAAGGTCAGTTTCCAAAACATGGAACTGGACTCATCTTAACAGGTAGCTTTTACAATCAGATTCAATTCGACAGGTCAAAAGAACTCCTAAAGGGTCAGGTTCAATTATTACAGGCATTTGTAATTTACAATCAAGATCTAAACATATTTAAGGATGAGCTAGAAAGGAAGAAATGAGTCATTTAGTAAATACCACATAATGAAATGTCATTTATGCTAAATCTTAGTAAAAACTAAAACTCATAAAAGCAAGCTAATGTTGAGTTATACCTGACGAAACTCTGCCAAAACCAAAAAAAATCTGCCTTGAGCAGCACTCTAGTCTCAATACAGACCAGAATTAGTGCCTTCCAGCACCAGATGCCTCCAGTCACAGCCAGATCTGCTTTCCTACACAACCACCCACAGCCAGAAGACATCAGTAACTCAAGATAGGGATACTACTAAAAACTGCAATCTCTGAAGGTTTAAGAACTTCAAGTTATCTTTTAAAAAAGAAGAAAACCAAGGTGTTTGATGTTTCCCACCTATGACAAAAGAGTTCAGCTAAATGATCCAGAGTCACAGTAATGCATAGTAAGCTCACAGCCCCATACTGCCTCATAGTAAAAACACTCTACAGCCAGATTTGATAAAAGAAATCCTGTGGGGCAACCTACAAGATTAACAATAAATGTCAATGACATGCTTAATCAAAAACCATACCTCCTGAAATGAACGAGATTGGAAATGAAACGCAATTGATGTTTTGCACAAACAAGAAACAAAACACTGTGCGCTAAAGGTAAATGATACCATACCACAAGACAAGTTCAGTTGACTCCCAGCATAAAGGCTACAGGGAAGGCAATCTGGCCAATAAAAGTGACAGTCTAACAAATGTGCCAACGTCTCCAGAAAGATGCTTCCTCCGACTAAATAAATGACTTGGGGGAAGAAAATCCAAGTGACAAGCTCAGGTGTCAAGACTAACAGTTACAAGACATTTTACAGAAAGCACAGCCTACATTCCAGATTTCTATTCAGACAGCCAAGGGAAACATGCTAACTTCATTTCCCTCAACCATGACACTCATAATGGTTAGGTAAGCCACATCCATGTCTAGAAGTGTCGAAGGCTGCAAGTTATACTTTACAAAAAATGGTGAGCCATTCACTGTACAGACTTTACAAAGAATTCAGAGCTGAGAATTTGTGATTGCAATGAAAGAAAGGCGTGGTGGAAGGTCAGCTTCTTTTTTATTTCCTCCTGCTGGCCTGCAAAGAGGGAGAGAGAAAGAAGCCAAAGAATTCTGTACAAAGTACAGTACTTCCCCCAGAATTGCAGAGTCAATGACTGATGGAATTTATTGACAATCGTACAAGATGCAATAACCCTTCTACATCATTAAAGCTGAAATCAAGGACTTTTCTGACAGAAGCAATTCCTTCAAGACCACAGCGTGACTCTTCAGGACTATCATTAGCAGCTTTAAATGCAGTACGAGATTTTCTTGAGGCCTCCATTGCATAATTCACATCCTGAGTCTGGAGAAAGCACAATTTTAAAAATTATTTACCGTTATAAAGGAAACCATATATATATATATGTGTGTGTGTGTGTGTGTGCCATGGCAGAACGTACACTGGGGGTGGCTTTGGCCAATGGGCTGGATGTCTCCAGGTGGAGCACTGCGAGGGGCACTTGTGCTGCTGGTGGGTTAGAGAGTTCCCCCACTCCAGCTCTAAAACGTGGGGGTTTACCGGCGAAGTCCGAGCTATTGATTCGAATCAAAATCTATTGACACTTGGGTGTGTTATCAAATGATTTTGAACTCTTATTTTTAAATAAAAAATTCACATATGTTTAAATTTCATGTAAAATTTGAATTCTTCGTAATCTGCTCAACACGCAATCCCTACCGAATACAGTCTCAGCAAGTTACTGATAAAAGATAGGCAACGAGATTTTAGTTGTGAGCAGCAAAGAACAAGGTTGGATGTAGGCAAGTGTCCCGTACATGTGAGCAGCAGAACTCCCTGCCATTTCCTCTACCCATAGAGGGTATTATTGGATATGCAGTAAAATGTCATATGCTTCGATTCTGTATCAGTTTTAAAAATCACTTTAAATTTTAAATTTAGGTAGTTTCAGTGTGAAAAGCCAAATAAAATTTAAAAAAAGAGTGTGTCACGATCATTGGCCATGTTTTAAAAATAAAATCTACAGCATATCAAGCACCAAAAACAGAACTGAAAGCGATATCTTAAAGTATCTTTCATAGTTTTTTGATCCACACCGAACAACACCTACTCTTTATATATAGAAAGGGACTCCAGCCCTCTAAATCTTTCGCCTTATTGGACAACAACAAAGGAATCGTACGTACTACTGCCGTCCATCCAATGTCTCGCAAAAATATCAACGTCCCATTAACTGGTCCAGCTCCTCTCTCTCCATGCCCCCACCGACTTGAAGCCCAAGAACAAGAAGCCACACGTCTGTGGACCGCGGGAGCTGCCAGCGGCGAGATCGGGCGTCGGGGACCACGTTGCCGTTCTTTCTTTGATTCTGATGGCCCATGATGTCGGCCTCCGCGTGTGCCGTTGGCCCATGACTGTCGCCATGGCCGGGGGCAACCAGTACGCTAATAATGCATGTTACCGGCAATGCGGAATCCTATATGTTCTACCAAATTTGCCTGCATGTAGCCTCTTCCTAGATAAGTGTCAATATTGTTGTAAACTAAACGTAATTGCAGGTACAGTATATAGATTCGTTCGCGAGTGTACAGTGTATTGTACTACGAGTGCATGCGAACTTGTTTTTTTTTGTGAATTTTTAAGTAGTCTCTTGTGCAAGTCATTTGTCTGGACCATCTAATCTTGGATCGGATGATTACAAAAAAAACTAAAATAAAAAATACAGTCTTTATCAAAATTGGCTCAGTGAGGTCAAATGTTCAGTCTTTAAAGTTTTTGTCAACCGGTCAAATCTAAGATTGGACTGTATGGTATGGGCAGGTAGCTTCCACACGGGGCTACTTGGTGCAGCTGGGTGTTGCAACTTTGGCTGTGTAGGAGAGAGAAAACTCGTCAGCCATATGAGTTGCATTTTAATCATCTACAGTATTTTTTTTTTCCACTTCACGTTGAGTTTCAGAGAGTGTTTGGGTCGAAGTGCGGTCGCATGGGGGTTGCGTGCGGTCAAGACGTTTTAATGGCACCCGTGTCTTTACTCCTCTCATGTGATGTGACCCAAATTTGTTGAAGTGAATAGGAAAAAAATGATAACTTGTCTTAATTATATTTCGTCTCTACAAATCCATAGTATTATACTGATTTCATCAATTTTATTTATATTGTCATACATATCTTCATAATAGGTTTTATTTTTTATTTTTGTTGGAATGTTTTTAGTCTAAGAACAAAAAAAAAAGCTTTTCATAATTAAGGAATAAAATGTTATCTTAGACCCATAATCTGTCCGTACGGAGATTTTTTATTTGGTAATGATTTTTGTCCTGTTTTCCAGTTCATTCATATATATGCTAATGCTAAATTGGTAATGAAACAGCTTGGTGTGTACATGTGTGATCAATGAGAAGAAGCTTCTCATGAAAACAATCCACAGACATGAGGTGGCATAGCTCCAAATGAGCCCAATAAACTATGAAAATTAAAGACTTGATCCTACAACTTTAAACTACTAGACCCGACTCAAATAAAGACAAAATACATAATAAAAATAAAAATGGCGTTAATAAAATGGCGCTGATACGACTGCGATCGTCGTCCATGTAAACAATGTCACCATGCGAAACGCCAATCAAATCCATTGATCGAAGTTATAAATCTCGCTCTGCGTCCGTTACAAGTCTCGCACCGCATCAACCTCTAGTTTATCCTTTCTTACATAGAAGGTTTCCGACTCCTTCTCTAGTTTCTCCTTTTCTTTAAGTTAGGACATATATGTGCCTTGATGGGAGAGATCTGTTAGTCACAAATTTTAAAAATGATCTCAAATTTTCCTCCAAAGCCTATCTACTCCGGACACATGTTAGAAGATGATTTTTTGGGTCTGCGAGCCATTCTGAAATGGTTGTACTTCATTCTGCATGGACAAATCCTTATCCAATCAAATTTCTTTTGTTGCCTCAGATATCGTTTAGGCGTCTACTGCTTCAGGTAGACGTCTGAAGATGAATACACTCTTCTGGCCAAATCTTGTTAGTTATTCAGTCAGAAACATTAGTTAGATGTCTAACATCAATCAATTGGACGTCTAGTAGATAAAGATAAAAGGATCTGAAAAGAAATAAGCTGTCTGATACAAGCGCATATTAGACGTGTAGTATGTCACATTAGACATCTAATGTTATGTCACAAAAGAATAGATACTCTTCCAGTCAAACTAGTTAGTTTAGACAGATGTCCAATGTTGCCATGATGAAGTCTGCCTTTTCTGTTCAAGAGTTAGTGATGCGGAACAAATCTTGTAGATCTGTTTGGACTGAACTGGACCTCTTTCTTGTGATCTGACAGACTTCCCTTGGGGCTATGGGTGCAAGTGGATGCACACAGGTGGCAGACGGTCACTGCTATCAGGCAGAGGCAGAGGATAGTCACAGGTTGCTAGGACTCCCCGGACAGACCGCAGTCGGAGTCGTTGCTGGTCGTGCTGGGCGTTCTGTGGTGGCGAATGCGACAGGGGCGCCGGTGATAGCGTGGCAGTGCAAAGAACGTGGCTCAGGTGGTAGGTTGTAGCAGGGTGCCTGACGGGGCAGGGCGCGAGGACTGGCGTCAGTTGGAGTGGATCCGGCGCTGGCGGAGGTTGGCAGTGGCAGGTGGCGCTCGACCTGCGTCCACGACAAGGCACAAATCCAGTGAGCACAGTAGCGCGCAGGCGTGGTCAGGCAGAGATCGTTCGCGATGGGGAGACATGTAGCAGGAGGAGGAAGACAAAAAAGAAAGAGGCAAGGGAAATAATCAGGTGATTGTACAGACAGAGGGGAATGGTTGTGGAGGGCGAGGGGAGTGGGGAAGGTGGCCAGCCGCTACAGGTGCAGGGGAAGGAATCAGGTGGAGGGCGAGGGGTGGCAGTGGCTCAGGTGCACACAGCAGAGAGAGAACAGTGACGGAGAGGAAGGACATGGAAGAGATCAGCGAGGGCTGCTAGCGGCACCAGTGGCTAGGGTTTGCGGGTTTCGCAGTTGGCAGAGGGCGGCAGCGGTTTAGGGTTGAGGGCAGCACAAGGGAGAGAGGGAAGGAGGGAGGAAGAAGAACGAAGCGGGGACAAGGAGGGCATGGTACAGGATAGGGGGGCCTCTCACCCCACCTCCATCGCAGAGAGTTCTCTCATCTCTCTCTCAGGGAAGAGTAAACAATCACGAAATTCTCACTAAAAATCTTCATCAATTTGCAAAAGAGAGTTACATGACTATTATAGTGGTTAGGCTAACCCTAACCCTAGCTTGACTCTCTTGGACACAAATATCCCCGAACATCTTTTTGGCCCAGCCGAGGACGTCGCGCTCGGAGGCGAGGGCGCGCAGGAGGGTAAGGGTCTCGTCGTTGATGCGGTTCTTGGAGAAGTCGAAGAAGAGGCCGTCGTGTTCGAGGGAGAATTTCTTGAAGCGGTCGGGGTCCTGCGCGAAGAGGTCGCGCATGGCGACGGGCTTCATGGCGTTGTAGTGGGTCTCGAGATTCGTCCAGGCGGCGGAGGAGGTGAGGGCTCTCATGGCCCTAGAAGCATGGCCGAGATTGGGCCGGGGGCAATGGGATTTTCGTTGCTCGGAGGCGTATGGGTGAGGGATCGAACGGAATGACGGAATTAACCAAATTAACGGAATTTATTTTTGGGTGGGTGAGCACCCCTTTTCCCTTATTCCGTTAATTTTTGAAAATTGGGGAATTCCGTCAAATCCGATGGCTACGGCTTGGTGCTGGGCTTCAGCAGCGCGAGAATCTGCGGGAGGATGAAGATGGCGGTGATGAGGCCGATGGCGATGCCGAGCGACATGAGTTCGCCGATGTCCCACATGCCGCGGAAGTCGGAGACGAGGAGCGAGGCGAAACCGAAGAGCGACGTGAGCGAGGACATGATGATGGCCTTGCCGGTGCTGCCCTCGAAGATGCTGAGGCGGCCGTCCTCGCGATAGCGGTCGATGATGTAGACGCCGAATGCGACGTCGACGCCGATGATGAGCGGGAGGGTGACGATGTTGGCGGGGTTGAACTCGATGCCGAACCAGACCATCGCGCCGGTGCGCCAGAGCACGGCGAGGATGAGCGGCGTGAGCGTGAGGAGAAGGAACTTGAGGCTCTGGAAGTGCGCGAAGATCAGGACGACGATGGCGAGGAAGGCCCAGCCGGCGGCCTGGACGTAGGCGACGCGCATGAGGTCGGTGGCGAAGTAATTGAGGACGGGCGTGCCGGTGGCGTTGGGCGCGACGGAGAGGACTTCCTTGACGAAGGCCTCGTCGGGGCCGCGCTCCCAGAGGTCTTTCTTGCCGTAGACTTGCAGGAGGATCTTGCCGTCCTTGGAGACGAAGAGGCGCTGGAGTTGCGGCGGGATGTCCTGCAGCTCGAGGCCGCGGTCGGCTTTCTGGCTCTTGAGAATGGCCATGTTTTTCTGCATCTGGCTGAACGCGCCGTTGGAGGACGGGCTGAAGCGTTTCTTGAGGAGGTCCATGGGCGTGCCGTTGAGCGCCTTGTTGGCGCGCTCGAGCGCGGGGACCATGGTGCTGAAGGCGGCGACGGCGTCGCGTGCGAGATGAGAGAAGCCGGCCGCGTCCTTGGCTTGCTTGAGGCCTTCCTCGGCTTCCTTGGTGAGATTGGCGATGTCGCGCTGGGCGCGGGGAATGTCGACGGGCGTGGCGGCGGTGGGCGGCTTGACGTTGAGCTGGGAGCCGGCCTCGACGATGCGCTTGATAATGGGGAGCTTTTCGTCCTGGTTCTCGGGCAGGAGCTCGAGGACCGACTCGACCTTGGCGACGGTGGGCAGCGCGGCGAGCTTCTTGGAGAGCTGGCGCGCGTCGTCGACGTTCTGCGCGACGACGGAGGCGTAGATGGTCGAGATTTGGTTGCCCTGGTCGTTCTTGGAGGCGTCCATCACCTTGTGCAGCGTGACGACCGACTGCGCGTAGGGATTATCGAGGTGCAGCAGGTTATAGTCGAAGCGCAGATTGTGCAGGCTGATGGCGGCGGCGATGGAAATCGCGATGGAGATGATGATCCAGAGCCACGGGTTGCGAACCATGTCGCGGTCCCAGGAGTGGATGAAGTTCCAGGAGGAGTTGCTGGACTGGGCCTGGAGCTGGTCGGCCGTGCGGTTGCGGTCGCGCAGGAGGAAGACGGCGGGCAGCACGACGAGGTTCGCGGTGATGCAGAAGATCATGCTGAACCCGGCGATGAGGCCGAGCTCGGCGAGGCCGACGAAATCGTTGAAGCAAAGCGTGAAGAAGGCCGCGGCCGTCGTGCTGCCGCCGGTGATGATGGCGATGCCGGTGTGCTCGAGCGCGATGGTCACCGCCTCGCGCACCGATTTGCCGTGGCCGAGTTCCTCTTCATAGCGGCCGAGGATCTGGATGCCGAAATCGATGCCGATGCCGAGCACCATCGGGATGACCGCGATGGAAAGAATGTTGAAGTGGCCCACGGTCATCAGCGCGAAGCCGAGCGACCAAAGCACCGCCATGATCAGCACGAGGATCGTCACCGCCGGGCGGAAAATGGCGCGGTAGCTGAAGAAGAAGAGCGCGATAATCAGCGAGACGGTGATGGCGCCGGCCTTGGCCGCGTCCATGTTGGACTCCTCGGCCTCGTCGGTGTCGAGCGCGGGCTCGCCGGTCAGCTCGATGGTCGCGCCTGGATATTTGGCCTCGAGGCCCTTCAGGTAATCGCGGATTTTCTGCGTCGCCTTGCTGAAGGGCGATTCGGAGTCCGTCTCGGCCCCATGCTCGTTGGTGTAGGCGAAGACGAGGACGCTCTTGCCGTCCTGCAGCGAAAAGTACTCGTGCTGGGTGAGGAGCTCATCGGCGTCCGTATCCTCGAACGACGACCCGGACGAGTCGCTCGACTGCAGATGCATTTGCTTGAGCGTCTTGCCCTCGGCTTGCGCGGCGATCTTGTTGAGAATGTCGACGAAGCGCGGGACGAACTGCTTGAACGCGGGCCAGTTTTTCTTGTTGCGCAGGTAGGAGTCGTTGAAGTCGTTGTTCGCCTCGTTCAGGATGGAATTGAGATCGAGCGCCGTTTGCGAGACCTGCTCGTTGCTCTTCTGGTTGGCCTTCTCGGCGGCGATCTCGTCCTCGATCTGCTTGGCGATTTTCTTGAGGTCGTCGATGTCGCGGGTGAAGAGCAGGCGTGGCTTCACGGAGGAGAAGTCGATCTTGGAAAGGACGAGGCCGATCTGGGGCTTGACCGTGGGCAGCCATTTGCCGATCTCGTCGGCAGCGGCGCGGTTTTGCGCCACGTTGTCCGACTGGATAAGGATGATGTACCGGTAGTCGCTGCCGAAATCCTTGCGCAGTTCGTTGTAGTACTGCATCGGCTTGTACTTGTTGCTGAGCAGGTCGCTGGTGTTGTTCAGAACATTCCAGCGTGTGACCACCACGAAGGTGCTCAGCGCGGCGAGAATGACGCCCACCACCACGATAATTCCGGGCACGGCACACACCACGCGGGCAACTTTGCCCATGATGTACTGCAAGACTCGGTGAACAAACGACATGAAGAGCTGAAATTAAGGACGAGTCCGCTAGGGCTGGCAACCCTAAAGCTTCGACGCTGGCGAGGCGAGTTCTCTTCGGTGTAAATCGAATAAATCTTGAGTAACCGCTTCCGCCTTTTACGGTTTTGGGATGGCGCAGCCGCCTTGCAGTTTGCATCCTCTTCCGAGACGGTGTTTTGTTAAGACAACATTACCGATGTCCGCGCTTCGACTTTTGCTTCACCCGGCGTATTCTTCATTCTCCTAATGCTGCGCCAGGCCCTCATCCTCAGCTCTCATCGCGAATACGCGCAGACCATGCGCAACGGGCTGCTCAAGCTCGACGGCAAAATGCTCGTCAACGTCGAGACCGACGGCGTGCGCGCGATGCAGTTGGCGCCGCAACAGTACGACCTGATCCTGCTCGACGCCACGCTCGACCTGATGGACGGCCTGCAACTGCTCCAGTTCATCAAGAACCAGTCGCCGGCGACAAAGTTCGTCGTCGTCAGCGACGCAAGCGAGGAAGGCGCGCGCGCGGTCGCTTATCAAAATGGCGCCGACTTTTTCATCGAGCGCCCGCGCACGCCGGAATCCTACAGCGTTGCTCTCGAGGCGATCCAGGCCCTGTTCAAGACGGGCACCGTCACCGGGCCGCTGCCGAAGGACGCGGGCCTTCCGCCGGTCAGCCTCCTCGACATCCTGCAGATGCACTGTCTTTCGGGCGACTCCATCCTGCTCATGGTGAAAGGCAGCCAGCAGAGCGGCGATATTTTCATCTATCGCGGCGAGGTTTTTCACGCGCAGTATCCCGGCCGCGGCGGCGAGAACGCGTTTCGCGATATGATCCGCTGGGACAACGGCCGCGTGCGGATCAAGACGGTCAAGCTCACGCAGGCGCCGCCGCGCACCATCGATGTGCCGTATCGCCAGCTCCTCGGCGCGGCGCATGCGCTTCAGGTCCTCATCGACCGCCTTGATCTCGGCGTCGAGCGCGTCGAACTCTTCCTGCTCGTGCGACTCCATCGTCTTGCCGGAGCCGGTCGTCGCCTTGACGATTTCGTCGATGCGACCCGCCTTCGCGGCGCGCGTGTTTTCCAGGTCGGCGATGTGCTCGCCGATCGACTTCGTTGCCATTTCTCTGTTCCTTGTAGCCGCGCCTCACGGCGGGGTCCATATACACATGCATCATGTCGTGGAAGATAGCCATCATTGCCCTTTGATAAGTGGCACCTGCGTTCTTTAGTCCAAAAGGCATGACCACGTAGCAGTATGTGCCCCAAGGCGTGGTGAATGAGGTCTTTTCTTGATCTTCTGGAGCGAGTCAGATTTGGTTGTATCCGGAGTAACCATCCATAAACGAGAGGGCTTCGTATCCAGCTGTATTGTCAACCAGCACATCAATGTGAGGAAGTGGAAAGTCATCCTTCGGACATGCCTTGTTCAAGTCCCTGAAGTCGATACCTTGTCCTTGGCGACGATGACCTTGCCCGTCTTGTCGGCCTTAGGCTTGGACGCGGACAGCGTCTTGACCACCTTATCGAAGGCGGTCTTGGACCACTCGTACTGCTTGCCGTCCTTCTCGATGCCGGCGTTGCGCAGCAGGCCTCGAGCTGTGGCCGGCTTCACGTCGAGTTCCTCCGCCAGGTCGCCGATCAGGTACGTCTTCTCTTCCTTTGCCATAACTGTGTCCTTTCTTGAGCTGATTTAACAGCCTTGCTGTGACGAGATGTTTGGACATTACCTGACGCAAGATTAGTTCGTCAACAGTTCCTTGGGCATAGACAAGGTAAACCTGGACTTTACTCCGCTGCCCGCGCCGGTGTATCCGTTTTATGGCCTGATCGAAATCTATATGGCTGTAGGTGCACGAGTAGACGATGGCCACAGATGCGCGATACAAGTCAATCCCGACTCCTCCAGTTTTGATCTGGCACACGATCGCGTCAAGCTCGCCAGCCTGAAACGCCTCGATAGTGGCCACTCGTGCACGCTTGCTCGCACCCCCGACGATCGTCCCGACACGATGCGTCTTTGCCAGCTCAGCACGAATCGTCTCTACCTCCTGAAGGTATCGAGCGAATATGACCACAGGGCGACGGGCACGCTTGAGAATGTCGCGCAGCTCGCGCAGCTTCGCGCGCCCCACAGGAAGCGGGTTGCCATCGTTATCGATCACATGCCCGCCGCAAATCTGGTGCAGCTTGCCAATCAGAGTCATCTTGAACGGCGCTGTCAGGTTGTGCGAGCGTGCAACCGCGTGTGCCTCCAGCTCTTCATACAACTCTCGCTGTGTGCCGCGCAGCTTGACCGGCCTGTGGACATACTCGAGGCCCGGCAAGTCGAGCACGTCCTTGGCGAGCACGCGCAAGCAATAGGGCTGAATTGTCGCGACGAACTGCGAGAGCTTCGCGGGATCGATGGAACGCTTCCGCGCTTTGATGCGCATAACCATCAACGCCCGCTGCCATGCCATCGATCCGGGTCGGTAGCGTTGCGTCAAGTCCTCGATGGGTTCTAGCCAGTCGTCTTCAAAGTCCTTCCATCGCTCGCCCAGGAGCTGTGGGCGCACGAACTTGAGCTGTGACCACAGGTCTGTGGGCTTCTCGTCCATGGGAGTGCCGCTCAGGATCAGCCGTCGGGCGCCGCTGTGTCGCAGCCTGTGCGCAGCGCGAGCGAGGCCCGTAGAGCGCTTTTTGATGCGCTGTGACTCGTCATACGCGATCAGGTCCCAGCGGGCTCTACGGGCGAAATTTACCGCCTTAGCGAGTGCCTCGTGATGCACGAGCAGGACGCGAGCGCTTGACGGCGGCAGCTTCTTGAACTGGTCGACGCTTCGCGCGACGTGAACGTGTGGGAGCTTGTCGTGAAGGAGCTTTGCCCATGTCGTCTCGATGTTCGCCAGCGGCACGACGAGGAGGAATAAAGGAGAGCGCGTAGTCGATAGGATCGACTCGATTAGCCCGAGCGTGATCCACGTCTTCCCTACGCCCTGCTCGAGGAACAGAGCCGCGGTCTTTACCTTCCACAAAAGAAGCCCAACCATCCTAAGGCAATCATTATCCCATCTACTCTTATGGTGGAAGAAGGCCCCTTACTCATTGGGGAACACCTCATCTTGGCCAACCTAAAGGAAGAAGCCACCTTATCCGGTCATACTTTCTTTGTTCCCTTTGACCCCACTGGGTGGGAGCCATGGCAACAACTTAACTCCCTCCCCTCCTACCACACAATCAACCACCCAACACTACACACACCCACACCCATATGTCTATTTGACCCCACACCTCTCCTTAGGAATGAGCCATATGTCTCCTTATGTTTTCCCCAAAATAAGGAACACACCATGTTAATAGCTCCGCTAGCTGGCAAAGACTCAAAACGCCTAGCAGAGCTTATTGATTGGGTATCCACACACCAAGTGTGGGAAGAGGCCCACTTCCTTAAGAATCTATCCTCCCTTGATCTATTTGATCCCTTCATTTGGGAACCCCCAAACCCACCATCCTCATTTTCCCAACAAGTACTACCCCTCACCCCATGCCAAGTCTATTGCACTAACCCCTCCTTGCCCACACCTACACTCGGGAAGGTAGAACTTAGCGTTTGGAAAGACTTGCATGGTAGGCTCATCTTTGGTTATCTCGGTCCCCCTTCAGCAATCAACATTGTTAGGAAACACATGCATGTTAAGACCACATTTGGATGCCCTGGTCCTCCAACCCTTGATAGAGAGTCCATTCATGATAGGGCCACGTTTGGATGCCCCGGCCCCCCAAAGATAGTCATTGTGAAGTCAAAGTATGAAGAGAGCATTCATGGATGCTCGGGACGCCCGACATTTGCCACCCCTTTGCATGATAGGTTCACCTATGGCTGCCCCGGTCCACCTAGGTTCATCAAGGTCCATGTGACACCAATGCATGATAGGTCTACATTTGGCTGCCCCGGTCCACCTAAGATCATCAAGGTCCACATGGCATCGATGCATGATAGGTATATATTTGGTTGTCCTGGCCCCCCTTTGCATATCATACATTTCCCACTTACACCGCGTCGTAAAATATTTAAGTAAGCAAAAGGCAACGAGCGGTGAGAATCACAAGAAGAAGGCAAAAGCTCACGAGCGCCACTTGGAATTCTAAGTTGGCAACTTGGCGATGATGACTTTAGAGTGGCTCTACCCTAGGGTCACCTCCAACTTGAGGGCACGAGGACTTGGACCTCGCATAGTTCTGAGTGGCCTTGGCAACCCGGCTTATGGGTTGGGTTTTCTAATAGGTTCTCGGATTCACCCCATTTCCCACGTGGTATGTCCGGCACACTATATGGGCGCCGCGGTGGATCCTAGTGAGAGTTTCAGGCCTACCCGTACTCTTGTGAGAGACACACTTGGAGAGCCACCTTATATCCGTTTGAGAGCCCGACGTGTGCACACGGAGGTAATACTAGGCAAGCAGGGTACCATCGCTAGCAAGAGGGCGTACGCAAGCCACCTTAAGAGGCTGAAGAGCCGTCCCCCATCTGAGGATGCTAGGTAGAGTTTGGAGGTCATGGCTTGCCCGGAGCTGCATTGGAGGACCACTTCCCCGGCGGACCCATACTCGACAGAGTAGAGTTCTTCGCACCCCGGGGGTATGACGAGGGCATCTCTCGCCCTTCACTTTTTTCACAGCCCCGGTTGCTCACCAGCATGGTTCCATTGTGTCTGTCATAATTTTTTGAGTCCAGTTATGTAATTTTCATATTTTTCTTGAGTCATATCATTGTAATTTTTCTTTTATTTGAGTCAAGTCCCTAAGTTAATAAGTCATCTACCTAAGTTTATTGTCATTATGTTAGTTAGATTGGTTAATGGGCCCAATTATATGGGCTTGGTCGTGCCCCTTGCTTCTTGGGGATGAGAAGAATAAGGGTTTTGTTAATTCCCCTCAAATGAGCTCTCCCCTCATGAAAGTCCTTAACTGTTGCCAAAAGATCATACTGGATAACATCCCAACACTGCTAAAAGAAAACCAAAGGAAAACCATCTCGTCCACGCGCTCTATCTCCTGCAAGAGAAAAAATAGCTTGTCTGACCTCCTCCTCAGAGAAACTCTACTCAATGAGATCCCCCTCCTCCTGGGAGATCTGGGGTAGAAGCCTCCCAGCAATCCTCAACCTGAAGTGGTCATCCTTAGAAAACAGCCTGGAGAAGTAGTACCTAGCCAAATCCTTGATCTACTCATCTAAAGAGATGGAGAGTCCACCCACCCAAATGCAGGTAATGGTGTTGACTCTCCTCCTCCCAGATGCTATAGCTGAGGTCGTATTCTTGTCTCCCTCTTTGATCCATCTATCCCTCGATATCTGCCTCCAATAGATCTCCTTGCTAGAAAGGATCTCGTCGAACTGGCATCTAAGAGAGTCTCTCAGCCTCCTATCCTTTGCCTCCACAAGACCAGTCTCCTCCAAACTATCAAGCCCCTCAATCTGTTGAAGAACTCTGTCCTTGGCTACCCTTCTCTGAAGGCTTTTGCCCGCCCCCTGGGTTTTGAGAACAAAAGCAATATGCCTCAACCTAGAAATAAAAGTAGTCATAGCAGAACTATCGGACGCCTGTGCAAACCAAGCCTCCCTAACAGTATCCATGAAATCTGCCTCCCTAAACCAGTAGTTCTCCAGCCTAAAAGTGGACCTCCTTCCCTGCAAGCGGCTAGTCTTTAAGAGAATTGGCTTGTGATCCAACACAGACCTAACCAATGGGAGCACCAGAACACAAGGATAGTGATCCTCCCAATCCACGGAGATAAAGAATCTATCCAGCCTCGAGCAAGAAGGCTCCTCCCTCATATTAGACAAGGTAAAACGACCATGTGCCAACCTCCTCAATGAAGGCAGTGAAGTCGTCCATGTCCCCAATGTGAGCAGTTACACCCGACCTCTCCCACTGAGCCGCTACTGCATTGAAATCCACTCCAACACACCAAGGCCTATCTAAGGAAAGGTGTAAGCTGATCAACACCTCCCAGAGAAGACGCATCTCCCCTCTCCCCTGCGGCCCATGCACCCCGGTGAAGTCTCACGAGAAGTCGTCCTTCACCGAAATGAAGTGAAGAGAAATGACCCACCTGCCAATGTGTCTATCCACTGCCTCCTCATCAACCTCGAAAGGATTCCACAAGATCATGATGCCCCCTGACCTCCCCTCCGCAGGGGAAGCAACACCTCTGAAGAGTCTAGCACCACCTATCTCTCTCATAAGATAGCCCCCCTCCTCTTCACGCTTACTTTCTTGTATGCAAATAATATCAATTTTGCATCTCCTCACCAACTCCTCGACCGCCCTCTTCTTCTCCGCCCCCTCCTAACCCTCTCACATGGATAAATGAGTCTCACATCGCATCGACCGTTGGGCACGGCACGATGAAATTACGGTACGCAACAGCTCTCGACACAAAGATAAGGTCTAAAGCTATGCAGCCGTAGAACATGGGGATGATCAGACTCAAATTGAATTGTCTACACTTAAGCAGACACAGGACAAGGCGACACTGAAATGGCAATTCTGAGACCAATCTCACAAAGAGATCCACCGAACTGCATGGACAACATCGAGCTCAGCAACAGAAGCTCACCAAGACAGGAAGAGCCTAGTTCGCTCGAACAGCTTCTCAGTCAAATTGGTCCAATCGAACACTTCGACTTTAACAGAAGCGAAACACGTCAGGAGCTAACCAATATTTAAGTTGACAAAAAAGGAACAAAACAACAAAAACAAAAAAAATAATAAAAAGAATACCTACATTAACTCTCCCCCTTATTTTTAGGATCTTGCCCCCCTCTCTTTTTAATACCCCTCCACCTTTCTCTAATTTGATTTCTACCCCCACTTCCCAATAATAAAAGGGGCACACTATCACTGTTGAGGGGGGGATTTTTTCATTTTCTCCTAAGCTCTCTCTCTCTCTCTCTCTCTCTCTCACACCTCCCACGAAACACTCACTCTCTCTCTCTCTCTCTTCTTCTTCTCTCCCTCTACTCCCCACGGAGGGATCTCTCCCTCTCTCCATTTTCTTTCCCACCCCACTACGCCATCACCCACACCCTGCACTTCCTTTGCCTGCAACACCACCGAACGCCACCCACCGGCCACCATCGCCGTCCGACCTCCTTCCCGTCGACCACCGCCTCCACACCCTCCCTGCTAACACACACACACACACGACCACACTTCCACCCCCTGCTAACACCCACTCACTCTCCCCCTCACGTCCACCCCACTTCCCCTCACTCCCTCCACACACACACACCACCTCCGCTCCCTGCTACCTCCCACGCCGACCACCGCCCTCCACCGAGCACACCGCACCGGCACCCCCTCTCCCGTCGACCACCGCCTCCGACCTCCCACCGGCAACCGCCGCCGCTCCCACCCGCTAACCCCACCTCCCTTTCCTGCTAACACCCGCGACCACCGCCGTAACCGCACGCCACCCTCTCCATACCGGTGCACCCCCTGCCATCTCCCCTCACTCCCTCTCTTTCCTTCTCTCCACGCAACGCCACTCCCACCCCTCCGGCCGCGGATACCCCACGCCCACCGCAACCACCTCCATCCTCACCCTGCAGACCCCTCCACACACTCCACCCCCCACTGCCACCGTCGCACACACTCCACCCCCCTCCCTACTAACACACACACACACACACACACGATCACCTCCCCTCCCTGCTGCCACCCACGGCCACCTCCCTGCTACCACCCACGGCTACCTCCCGACGCCACCCCTCCTCCGCGAACCCCTCACCGTCGCACGCCGCACCGACCACCCCCCTGCTAACCGCCATCACCGCTGCGATCCCCCCTCTGCTTCTCTGCTACCCGACCTCCCACCGGCAACTGCTGTCGCTCCCACCGGCAACCGCCGCCGCTCCCACCTGCTAACCCCACCTCCCTCCCTGCTAGCACACACGCACCCACGGCGACTCCCCACCTCCGGCATCTCCCCACCTCCGGCATCACCCCGCCGACCGCCACACCACCGCCGTTGTCCTCCTCACACCGGACGCCAACCTCCCTCTTCTCCCTCTCCCATCACTTGGCCCACCGCCCACCCTTCCTCTGCTAACGTCCAACCACCCTCCCCATCCCTGCTACCACCCTCCAGCCACATCGCAGACGCCCTCACACCCCCTCACCGGACGAACCGCCCACGAGCACCCTCCGGCAGCCTCCCCTCCCATCCCACTGCACCGGTCCCCTCTCCCTACCTCTCTCTAACTCACGCACCGCCGCCGGCGGAAACCCACCCCGGTGACCTCCTTCTCTCCCCTCTCCTCCGTCCTTCTCTCTATCTCTCTCTCCCTGTCTCGTCCCTTCTCTCGCCTCCCCTCCGTCTCTCTCTCTCTCTTTCTCTCCTTCTCTCTATCTCTCTCTACCTCTCCCTCTCCCTATCTCTTTCTTCTCTCTTTCTCCCGCTCGCGGGATCTCTCTCTCTTTTCCCTTCTCTCACCTCCCCTCCGTCTCTCTCTCTCTCTCTTTCTCTCCTTCTCTCTATCTCTCTCTTCCTCTCTCTCTCTCTTCCCGCCGGTGGGATCTCTCATCAAATCTCCTGGAGAAATAAATTCTGTATTTATTTTTGACTCCTGAACAGAATTCTTGTAAGCTCTCTGAAATTGGCAAGCCATCTTAATATTTTCAGAGAAAGAGATATCTGATATAGAGACTGAATCAGGGATTTTAACAACCTGAGCTTCAGTAGAATTGGAAGGAATTGGAACAGTGTACTTATCATCACAAGGCTTATTTGAGTAACCATCCGTCTGATTTTCATAGGATTCCAATTCTTCTTCAATAGGAGGTAGTGTAACAGGAATCTTTGCAGGTACAATATTATGCTTTTCCTTAATAGAAAGATCACTTTTCTCTTGCACTTGCAACTGATCAAAACTAGATAACTCCTTAGGGAGGAGTTTGCCACTGCTAATCTTCTCAATATTGTCACTAGCAGAACTGGGTTCACCCTGTGACGCATCATTTAGAACAGAAGGAGCCTCTAAGTCCATAAGTAAAGGAGCAAACCTGTTAAAAACTGTGGCCACACTAATATCAGGAACTTGAATTTTCTGTCTATATTCTTTTTTCTGAGGGCTAAGAGGCTTGTACATTTTAGAAGGGTCGTCACCTTGCCAAGCAGAAGATCTCTTTTTTTTTTTTCTACAAACGATCTCCTGATGTCCTATCTTGTGACAAAAAGAACAGAGGGTGGGCACACGATGATAATTAACAGGCTGCCAAAAGCCTCCCGTCCCTGTACCAATCCAAACCCTCTCCCTCCGAGGTTCATCTAAATTCATCTCAATACAGACCAGAGCTTCTGAAGAAATTGTCAAAGTAGTTGAAGATTCATGAGTGCGGAGAACCGGACCAAGACAACCGGCTATGGATCTTAACATGTCTTCTTGAAAAAAATTAGCCGGGAGGGCCGGAAAACCCACCCAAACAGGAATAACAGGGGGATCCGCAGAGAAATCAAAATCTTGCTGCCATTTGAAGAAACGGAACAAAAACCCTTTGATATAAAGACTTTTCTGAAGCAAGACCTTTAAAAAATCATCTTCATTACCCAGGCGAATCAGAAAATGCCTAGGGTTCATGCGGCTAATCCTCGGCTCCACCTCGAGGTGAAGCGTTTTCATCAAAGAAGCCTTGATTTCAAGAAAAGAAGGGTGACCATAGGAACACTTAGCTATAATGGAGTGTTGAAGACGATTGCACGAAGCCTGGATGTCCTCGGAGGAGAAGAAGACAGCGGGTTCCCCAGACGCCGTCACCGATGGAGCTCTAACCGGCAATCGACAGAGTGCCTCCTGAGGGGATTCCCGAAGGACCTGAGCATAGGAGGGCTTGCTGCAGTTCTTGGATGGAGCTTCAGCTCCTGTTGTTGCGGAGAGTTCCGATCCCGCCTTCGCCGCCATGGCCGACGAAGAGGGAGCGGACAGTTAAGAAAATCGCCGGAGTCTCTCTATCTAGAAACTAGAGAGAGAAAAAACTGTTGGACGCATTCTAGTTTCATCGTGACTCTCCATAGAGGTGCGTTTGCTATCGCGACGCTAGCTTTGGATGCGTTAATCTCTTATGTTTCCGGTGTTTTATTTGAGTTATGTCGAGCTCCGGTGAACCCAGGATTAAGTGCCTTGTTGGTCTTTGACTTGAGGGATGCCTTGTTGAGTATATCTAGGTGATTTTGATGATAACAAAATCCCAGACATGTGCTCTATCACGTGTCATGTATTAGTGATTAGGAACAAGCTTTGTACCCAATCAAGGTCTAATTCCATCATGAATTATGCTTAAATGTTCACAGCTTTCCAAACGCGTAAAAAGAGCTCAAATGGACTTGAAATCAATAATAACATACGTCCAATCCAAGCCTTGATTATATGGATATGATTACCCGAGCCTTAATTAGATTGCCATGTTATATTCGTTCCATGCTATTTGGTGTTGATCTCTCCTGAGTTGATTCATTGTTGCATGATTGGCATATTCATTTATTCATATGTGTTTGATCATCACCTGCCAGATTTAGGCTAGACTCTTGCATGCACTCTGGTGTGCATAGGATCATACTATTCCATCAGTAGTTGCATTCCAACCGAAGCAGGGTTTCCTCTCGTCTCCATATTCCTTGGAGCCGACTAGGGGACCTTTCCGAGGGCCTCCGTAAGTCCCCGTGAGCCGTGGATTTCCACACGGACGCCGGGCTAGTTGTACCATTGCCACCCCCAGTCTAGGGTCCGCATACGTGAGACTGAGAGTCCCTTAGAGTCAGCTAGTTCCCCCCTTCCTACCCAGGTCAGGCACCTAGTGGTCGAGTGAACTCGCATTCTAATTAAATCCACTAAAGCTCTGAAGGGGAGATCGGTAAAAATCACGTGCATCATTTGAAAACTTGGTTGTGTAATTGGCTGATTCTTCTCTCATCTCCCCCCTCCATTGTGTGTTTACTTTGATTGGCTTGTATGCATTAGACATTGGTTAGGGCTATCTATTTTCTCTTCCCTTACAGTGGTCGTAGTGTATGTGGAATTGCCTCCGTCCCTCAGGATCCTCTCCTAGGGGCAATCCTCACTTCGTTTCCTACCTCAATCCCTTATTTGACTCCGCCACAGTCATGTCTTCTTTTGATCACTCCTACGCCCATGAGGACTCTCTTCCTCAGGGACTTTTGGCTGACCCATCTCGGGTCATTTCCTTCCCAGGGAGGGAGGGGTCTGTTCCCCATCTCCCGCCTACCACTGCTGAGGGCACCCAGTCCTCCCTTCCTGATTCCTCCAACTCGGCTAGTCATATCCTACATATGATGGCCCAACTGGACCCCACCCAGCTTCACTTGATTAAACAAGCTCTAGGGGTAGAGACCCCACTTTCAGTACCTCCTTCTGGCGTGCCTGCTACTGCCACCTCTGCTTCCCCTACTATTGGGTTAGGGCCCACTCTGCCCACCATTGATCTCTCCCCTATCTGTCCTCAAGCCCTCTGATTCCCCAACCTAGAGTCGGGCCAGGCTTCCACCTCGGCCCATCAGTAGCTTGACAAGGGGAAGGCCCAGGTTACTTCATCCATCTATTCAGATCTTCCTGTCACCATCTCTCCAGCGCCGCAGGCCCTCGTGGCCCCGGCATATCTTGCCCGTTCATAGCCAGGGGCGGCCCAGCTTGCTTACTCTGATATGGGCCACTCCCTGACCCATTATCCGTCCTATGGGCTTCCCCCTCCATCGATCTATCCATCTGCTCCTCACCCGTCACAGCCTTATACCATTTTTGCACCTCCAGCTCGGGAGCGGGAAAGTCTTGATAGGTGGGCCGCCCTACAGTAGCAGATCGGCCTCCTCTATAAGAGGGTCGGCCTGTAGTCCCACACTGATATCCCTGTTCCCAACTTCAGGGACATTCATTTTCCACCGCAATCTGAGCTCCCCGTTTATCGAAAGTATGACGGGAACGGCAACCCATTCATTCACATCAGGGAGTTCCTTTATGAGTCAGCGCAGTTCTAACATGATGAACGCCTAATGGCGTATCTGTTTAGACGATCCTTGGATGGAGTGGCCCTAGAGTGGTTCTATACGTTACCTCTGGAGGAGGCAGAAAGCTTCAAAACAGTGAAAGAGAGGTTCATACAAAGGTTCCAAGACCGGGTCAGCCCGGAGTACTCTTTCACCGATTTAGTAGCAGAAAAGATGAGGACAGATGAAGATTTTGCGACATACGCCGACCGATGGAGGCAGATGGCCTCGCGTCCCATGGGCACCTCGCACTTCTGGTTGAAGCCTGCGATTTTAATATTCTTGACTTCAACTAAATGCACGTCGAAGTAGTGCTTTTGGTACACCCGGTAGGGGAGTATGTTGACTGCCGCTCCTGGGTCGATCAGAACCCTGTTGATAGGCTGTCCATTCAACTGTCCCTTCATGTAGAGCAGCCTATTGTGACCGCATGTGGGTAGGAGCATATCGTCCTCAGTAAAGGCCACGGCTACTTCCAGTGACATCTCCGCCAAGCAGGCTTCAAGGTGCGTCGGCGTCTGTAGTGCGGTGATGATGGACTGTCGTGTCTCTTAGTCCAAGGACAGTATTTCCCAGACGGTGAACCGGGCTGAGATCTTCTTGAGATGTCTGACTATTCGGTCGGCCGCCCGAACCTTGAGCAGCTTCATCTCTTCGGCCTTGCCGCGTTTCCCCCTGGCCTGAACCTGAGGGGCTGGGTCAGAGGACGGCTCTCTCGTCGGGTCGGGTGTCGCTGCCTAAACTAGAGCATTCTGTCGGGTCTCCTCTTTTTCTTGCATGAATTCGGCGAGGTTGGGGACGCCATCGAATTCTGCTATTGGCTGAGACGGGGCCACCATTGGTAGAGTCGGGAGTTGGTTGACTGGCAGAGCTGGCTAGGGTCCCTGTGGGCATTCCTACCTTTCTGCACGGGACTGTAGAAACTCCGCGAATGAGGGGATGCCTTGGATCTTCGGCTTCTCAGGGTAGAGGCCCATTGGTGGAGGGATTTCAGCACCTCAGACCTTGGGTTCAGGGATCCAATATGGTTGCTCACCTCTGAGCATGATGTTGCGGCTATCTTGAGGAGGGCGGCCCCATTTCTTCCCTGACCGGGTAGCATGTTGGGAGGTGGATGCCTCGGCCTGATTTACTTCTGGTAGGTCGTGAGGCATTTCTTCTTCTTCCTCGTCCAGAGAGAGGGCGGTGTCGAACAGTGCCGAAAGAGTGTTGCAGGCAACGACGACCTCCTTCTTCTTCTTGTTCCTAGATCTTCTTTTCTTCTTTTTCTTTTCTGCGACAGTCGGAGACCGCTCTTGGGGGAGTTCGCCCCACAAGGGAGGCTCTTCCTCTGCTCGGGTCTCTACCTCGGGGGCTAGCTCGAGACCCTCGAACTCCTCCCAAGGAATATATTCCCTCAGCTCGACAGGCCAGATCTCAGGCTGTTCATATTCTTCCAGCCCGTTTATAATAGCATGGAGCCTTTCAACCACCAGGCTGACCTCCTTGTGGATCCGCACCGAGACGTGCTCTTTCCTGTTGAAGGTAGGCCGCCTCATGACCAGTCGAGGGGCCGTGTCGTGCCAAACGGGGTTCACCGGTGGGGGTGTCGACCGGGGAGTGACGCCCTTAACATGAACTGTCGGGGCGGGCTGAGGAGCCAGTCTTCTTCTGCTCTTCTTTGGTGCGATCTGCCATCCTCCATGGTCTCGGCCAGGTGTCGCGACGAAGGCTTCATACGTGGCGCGGGTGCTGGCTTCCACCCACTCTTCAGGCAGCTCCCGGTACAAGGACACCATATTGGCCGAAGAAGGCACGCTGGGCATCTCGTGTGGCTGAGGAGGGTCCACCTTGTGCTCCCCCATGTCTAGCTCCCCCTTTCTTATCAAGGCCTCAATGACGTCCTTGAAAATATAGCAGTCTTCGATGGTGTGCCCCAGCATCGGGTGGTAGTGGCAGAAGCGGGGGTCATCCTTCTTCTTTACGTCACCGGGCCTCTTCGGCTCTGGCAGCGTGATTTTGTTGTAACTAGTCGCCCACTCGAACAGGAGTCGGGACTTATCTCGGGAGAAGGAGTACAGTTTGCTCCTCATCTTCTCCCTCAGTGACACGTTATGAGGAGTTAGCTGACGCGCACCGACGTGACCATGAGTTTCGTGAGGGCGAGTACATCATGATCAGGGTTAGACTTGAACGGTTTCCCTCTGGAACCATGAAGAAGTTGCAAGCTCGCGGTGCCGGTCCTTTTCGAGTAGTGAAGAGAGTCGGGTCTAATACATATGTTGTGGAATTATCGGAGGACTATGGGATCAGCTCCACTTCCAACGTCTCGGATTTGGTGGCATATTGGGACCCTATAGTGATACCCAGTGAGCCATTTGAACCGTCTCCACCCCTTGTGAGTAACACCAACCCTAAGCGTCCACCTCTAACCTTGTTACCTCAGCAGCGTGAGCAGATAGAGCATATACTGGATGAGCAGGTAACGACTACTCGGAGTGGGGTATACCAGTGCTACTTCGTGCGGTGGAGGGGACGGCCTACGTCTAATGACACATGGATCACCTGAGTAGAGCTATAGAGGACGATCCAGATCTGCTAGAGTGATACCTGAGCGACAGCACCCCGTACTAGACGGGGTCGAGTTCTTCCTATCCGGGGAGAATTGATGGGACATCGGAGTAAGGCAACTACATTTTTAACTTTTTATATTGTTAAATGAATCATTGGGTTCTTTTTGTATGGCCTTATATGAGCCATTGGGCTAATGTCATCAAAAGGGTCCGATTAGAGATTTATTTTCAAATTGGGCCTCAAGGCCACTTGGAGCCCAATTGGGTCACTCCCTCTCTTATGGGCTTCCTATCTTAGAGGGCCCATTAGGCTAGTCCATGGCCCATGGTCACCATTCTTGACCAAGGAGCCACCCTTGACCAAGAATTCAAACTTGGACCATGGAGAGGGGGGGCGCCCCCACCTTCTCCCCATGTGGGGATTTGAATATTCCCCTCCCCATTTTGCCCATCCTTCTCCCCTTGACCAAGGGTATCCTAGGTTTTTTGTCCTAGGCCTAGGTTTTGATATTTAATCTCTCTTGTAATAATTTTAATGCATAGAAAAAAATCATTTGTGCAAGAACAAGCCAAGGGGCGCCCTCTCCCTCTCTCTTCTTCCTTCTTCCTTCTTCTTGCAGCAGAGAGATTTGTAGATCTACTCTTCTTTGGGAGTGATTTTCAACCTCTATCTCCTCTGGGTGCAACGCCTAGCCACTGCTGCCGCCGCCACCATCAGAGCTGCCAGCGAGCCACCATAAGCCATCTTTGGCCTACTGTCTAGAGCTCTGGGAAGCAGGACAGAGCTTGAAAGGAAAGGTTGGTCCTCCAAATCCGACCATCTGATCAACTTGAAAATTTGACAGCCTCTTTCCCATGTCCAGCCCTCTTCCCAGTTCAAATTTTACATCGATCCGCCTCCATTTGATCGCCTTCCCACCTTTGTCTTCCCATCCCGCGCAGTCTGTCTATCTGCAAATCTAAATGACAGAACCCTACAAACCTATTTTTCTCGCCCCCTAAACCTTCTATGATTGCCACCAAACTTTGTGTGCACGACCCCCACTTCCCCCTCTTTCATCCATGTTAACCCCTTGATCCAGATCCACCGCTTCCCTTTTAGTCAACCTCCATCTTCAGGCTAGTTACAATCTGCCCTGCACACCTTGCCAGCACGAAACTCTGTTGCAGAGTTTTTTTTGGTAAATCGGCACAGTGGATGGTCCTCATATCCAGATAAGTTAATCTCTTCAAGTACCATTCGGAATGACGCTGATCTCATTCTGATCTAACTACGGATCTGAGCGCAGCAACCATTTTCATCGTATCGCGCAGATTTGTTCGGTTGCAGGCTTGCGGGACAGATCTGGGTTGCAAATCTCCCATAAATACATTGGCTCAGATCCAGCAAACACTGCTCCTGGGGATCAACAAGGGACACCCTGCCATCGTCGCAGCCAGTCGCCACAATCAGAAGACACCCGAAGACCACCGTTCCATTGGTCGTACGTGCTTGCTATTCTGCAGATTTAAACAGTGCCAATCCGGACCAGCAGCTCGCCTCCACCCCGAGAGCCCCTCCGACGTGCTTCCTGTCAACCCAAGCTCACAGATCTTGGATTGATAGTGTAGCCTATTACCTCTCTGCATAGAGTGGGCCATAAATATGGCTCTGTAATTATTTGTTATTACTGTACCGGGAGTTCTGTGTCTTGGCCGGGAAGTCTTCCCCACACCCCGGGCATGGAGGTACGTTTTTGCTCCCCATTTGTCGCATTTGCTTATTTTGTATGCGTTCTAGATGCCACTACATGTGAGATGATAGGATCCTAGCTCGCTCAATTTCAATCACCGCTGTGAGTGAGAGAGCGTGACCCATCCTGTGACTTGATCCGAGCACGTGAGAGTGTTGACCACCCTTGACTCAGTGCCGATTTCTCAATCGCATGGATCCCCGTGTTTTCCTCGCTTGGGATGATTGTGAGCTTGTACATCTTGTTGAGGGTATATTCCTCTTCTGGAACTCTTTGGGTGCCAAGTTATTTCGCATCATCACTGGTTGCGTCATCCATTTAGTCGCGCCGTCGCCTAGAGTCTCAGGTTCGCATCACATTGGTATCGAGTCTCATTTCATCCCGCATTATCTGGCTTCTCTAGCCTCTTCTCTCCTAATTCCCAGCGAAAGGCCATCAGCTTCTATGATGGTGCAAAGGATGCACATCCCTTCGCATTCAGATCCTTGGTTCTAACAATTTTTAGAGTCAACCCTCCAAGTCCATGCCATCTCTCATGAGCCGAAAATTGACCTCGACAATGGCAATTCCTGGTTCTTCGATATCGAGAACTATCTTCAGGACAGATCCTTTCCCGAATATGCTACTGCTCTTGATCGACGAGCTATTCGTCGAGCCGCGGAGCGCTTTTCTATCATAGGAGGTCTCTTGCGTCGTAAATCCCTTAGTGGAATATACCTCTGCTATCTCGACGAGGCCAAATCACATGCAGTTGTCGAGGCTGCGCATTCTAGTGAATGTGGTGGCCATGTAAATGGTCGCATGCTTGCTCAGAAACTCCTTCAGCAATACTATTGGCCTACCATGCACGAGGATTGTGCCCGTTATGTCCATCACTATGTTAAATGTCAACTTCATGCGGACAAGGTCCACGCTCCTTCGTCCTCACTCCACCCTCTCATAGCTCCCTGGCCCTTCTCCATGTGGACTTTCGACGTAGTCAGTCCCTTGGAAGATAGAACCAGCAAAGTCTGAAGAAAATCCTTCATCCTCACCGCTACGGAGTACTTCACAAAGTGGGTGGAAGCTGAGACATTCACGGAAGTCAATGCATCAATGGTGGTGAAATTCATCAAGCGCAACATCCTCGCTATGTTCGGCGTCCCCCTTGACATTGTCACCAACAACGGACCTCAGTTCACATCACAAGAGCTCCGTGACATGTGTGGTAAATACGACATTAACTTGCATTATTCATCTCCAAATTACCCACAAGGAAACGGATAAGCTGAAGCCACAAATAAAACTCTCATAAGAATTATTAAGTAAACTTGTAAATCTCATCATTACTCTGACTGGCTAGATCATCTCGTCGAGGCCCTCTAGGCTTATCGCACTTCTGTCTGAACTCCCACGGGTCAAACCCCATACGCACATACTTTCGGGATAGAAGCGGTACTCCCATATGAGATATTCGTTCCCTCACTGAGAGTGCAGCTAGATCTTGAGCTCGATCTCAAGCAATGTTGAGAAAATCTGCTAGCCCAGCTGGAGCTATTAGATGAGAAGCGACTGATCATGACTGATCATGCACAAGTTTATCGTCAGAGGATTAGACGTTATTATGCAAAGAAATTTAAATTTAAGGTAGGTGAACTGGTCCTAAAGAGGAAACTCACTAAAGCCATCGATCCTAAGGCAAAATTGTAAGAAAAATGGGAAGGTCAATATGTCATCAAAGAGGTCTATTCAGGCAACACATATAAGTTAGTGGGTGCCGATGGGGTAGAACTCACATACCCATGGAATGGGGTCTACTTAAAAAATTCTATTCATGAGACCTTGTACATAGCTATTCAAAAAAATAATAATAAATAAAAAATATATAGGAAATTCTAAAAAATACTAATGCTTGGTGATCATCATGGAGTCAAGTCATTGCATCCATCCTTTATGATAGGATAGGGCCCATTGAGGTTTGATAGGTATTGGGTCTTGGTCTGCCAGAATCGTGGAGATCCCTATCCGGCCATGTTGGCCTATGCCCACTAAAAGGAAGGCAACATGCACACACACACATGTTTTATCCAAAAAAATGCTAGCATTGCCTATGACAAGGCCTCTCCTCGAAGGTCTTCAGGAAAGCTATAATCTTTATTCTCTTCCTCTTCAACCAAATGAGACACCCGACGCCCTTAAAACTTCGAGTGTGGAAGGTTGGTATCGTGGTGGATGTTTCCCCGTCATTTGGGAACGATTGGGGCGTAGAAAGACCGGGTTTTGCTCGAATATACTATTTTCACATCGGAGCATGGTAGCAGTCTACCAGTGACCACTAATATGAGAAGGCGGCCCTCTCTAGACCGCTATTTGGTACTGTAAGTTGGTTTCGGTTCGCGATCTTGTGACCGACCGCAACTCAGTGGTAGCGGCCTTAGGGAGACCGCTACCAGGATTTCTGAGTCAGTTTGCAGATGCGGCCGTCAACCCGACCACTTTCATGTTGTGACGGCCATTGGAAGACCATCTTCTATTTCTTCGCTAGGGTTATGTCAGTTCCTAGTTGCAGCCTTGTGCTGACCGCCTTCTGGAGTAACGGTCTGGGGTAGACCACAACCAGGTTGTCTATGCAGCACTGAGGAGACCGCCTTGTGTAGGTAGTGGCCTCAGGAAGACCGCAACCTGCCTATTTTTAATCGATTTATGCGTTGGGGTTTCCTAATGGTGGCAACCATGATCAGAACGCCACATTCAGGAGGTGGCCCTGTAGGGACCGCAACTTTCAGGTAGTGGCCCCCTATGAGATCGTCATTTGTGGTAGCGGCCAGGAGATGACTGCCACCTGCCCAGAGTGTTTCTTTCGTGTTAGTTTGGCTTCCGGTTGGCTTGGCCTTGACCCCTTGGTTAGCCCTTTGTTCTATGGATGTCGTGGACATCCTATGAGGGTTGTGACCATGTCATAGGGTGTTCGGAAGTGTCATAATATCATGTAGCATGCTCATGTTGTTTCGTGTTGTTTTGAGAGTCATTATGGCCTTTGGTCAACTCGGTTGTGACCCAGTGGTTGACACGTGACTTCGTAAGTGTCTCGGCAATCCCGAGAGGATCGAGACTATGTTTTGGACACTCGGAGGTATCACGTTACCTCATTTTGCGTGTCTATGTGGTTTGAGGGCTTTGGTGACCCCTCGTGTTCTGTGTTTCTTGTTATATGGAATCGTGAGTCCGTTGTGCGGCCTAGAGGCCGAGGACTTATGTTTTTCCCGTGATTTGGCTTAGGGACTAGGCTGATTAACGGCATGTTACCGTGATTTGCGATGATCTTGACCTGAGTCTAGTGACTCAAGGATCATTGTGAGTAGGTCTAGTTGTTTGTCCTGAGTCTGGCAATAGTTTTTATGTGCTGCCTTGTGCTTTGTGGTACCTGTGATAGGTGCATGTTTAGCCTATCTGTACTTCAATGTTTTGAGTCTCTGTGTCTAGTGAGCCTCCAGTAGTCATAGCCTGACGACACTTCATGTCGGCCCACCTAAGAGTGGTGGCGGGGCAGTTCCCGGTAGAGACGGTTCATAGGCTAGTTGTTGTGGGCCCCTTTGTCTTGCCGTTAGAGTCCGACGGGAGGGGAAAATTAGCTAGAGGCCTGGCTCAAGACATTGAGCTTGTGTGTGCACACGTGGCCAGGGGCGTTGGACCAGCGTTGATGGGCGTGATCCTGACTAGTCACTTGTTATTATTGTTCCTTGGTTACTGGGTACGGTGTCTAAGTTACCGCATTCGAGGTGAGTGGGAGATACCTGAGGCACAGTGTAAGACGTCAATGGATGCATCTGGCCTTTCTTCTAGTGATGAGGTGCTTTTTTCACATGACACATGAGCTTCGCGGTTTGCGTGATTCTCTGGGTAGTTCGTGTTCGCTTTACCCGTAGTTCGTGTTCGCTTTACCTGCTGGTATCAGAAGAAGGGAGTTTAATACAGCCAAAGCCTTTCTTCTATCTGGTCTTCGTATGTCAGTTAAAGATGGTACCACAACTAGATTTTTCAAGGACACTTGGTTTAAGTCTTGTAGCTCCACTATCTCCCAGGGCAGCTCCTCAGTCTCTCGAGGTGGGTCCTCTGCATCTCGCTGCAACTCCTCTAAGGCCCATCGCCTCTCCTCTGCCAGCTCCGCGGTAGCTCGCCGTCTCGTCTCCTCCAACTCCCTGGCAAGCTTCTATCACTCCTCCTCAAGCTCCGCGACCCGCTGGTCACGGATCGTAAGCTCAGTACCTGCCAAGGTAGCCTGGGTCATCGCCTCCTGAAGCCCTCGCCTCTGCAACACCACGCAACCAAGTATGATTGATAATAACTACATTATTAATTTAAATAATCTTTCTTACCGATGCCACCAGGTCGCGCTCAGCTGTCTCAGGCCGCCTCACTGCCCCCACCAGTCGCTCCTCTAAGGAAGTGAGCAGGGTGCCCTAGTCCACTGCACTCGAGCTGGAAGCCCCTTCTGTATCTCTCGCTGCCACCCTCTGCTGAGCACGCTACATCATTTAAGAAGCCGTCAGTCGCTGACCACCCGACTTCAGGACTCATAGCATAGCATTTAAAAAAAGCATGCTCACCAGTGTCTGTAGCTCAGATCGCGTAACTGCTAGACGAGCCTCTAAGGTGCGGAGCTGTGCCTACATGTCCACCGCCACTGCATCCTGCCCATCCTGCATTTGTCACCTATTAGTCACATGTTTATCATATAAATCATATAAACACAAAAGCATGCATTTCTACGTACCCCTCATGGCCTCATCTAAGGCCAGTTGGCGTATGTCCTCCAAAAAGCCCACAAGTATGCCGTGCTATCCACTACCTGGGAGACGACCGGGGTGCCACCCCTCTGCCAGTCGCCGTACTGCTCTGGGAAGCGCAGCCATCAGTCAGTCGTCACTACACATCCCCGAGTCTTCTGGTTGACCCCACTTGGCTCTGCTATCTCGACCCACTCCTAGTGTAGGCCGAGGGTCCTCATCACCAGCCTAAGGCGTAGGGGCTCAATCTCATTCAGGCAGTAGAGCCAAATCTCCCACCCGAACAAGTTTCGACTCGCTGCAACCCATGGCCGGTCCTCATCCGTCATGCCCAGGTAGGGCCGCCACACCACTGGCATTCCACACACCTCATAAGCATCACATAATCATAAATAGGAATTAGGATAGATGCATAAACATAGCATACATACCATGGATGCAGGTAGACACGAACCTCCCACCTCACGACCTACAGCTCGCAGGTGTGTGGGGCACCTATCATGGACAGGAGCCAGCGTCAGGCTAGGGGGATCGCCTCAGGGCGGAGAACTCCAGCTCACCCGATCGAAATGTACAAATGGCTCCAAATCTGCATCTACATAGCATTAGCACATCATCATATAAGCATAAATAGAAGCATAAGCATAAGCATAAGGAATTTGCATACCTAAAGGAAAGGTGCGAAGCCACTAATGATCGTCTCTCGACCTATCCCCATTGACAAGTCTGCCAGTAGGTTGGCCAGCATGGCGGCATCCTACGCATACCTCCCTACCTAATCCAGGTCCTCTAGCAGCCTGAGGAATCGATAGTTCATGTCGTCCCCCTTCGTCCCCAACAGCAGTTTCCCTAGCATCAAGAATAGGAACCTCCTCAAAACTAGGTCTACTCTCTCTCTCTGGGAGGTGTCCGAACAAAAAGTGGCTCTAGCTCTCTCGGCCATCCTGACTATGTACGCCTCCGGACTCTCCCTAGCCCTCAAGCGTCCCTCCTCCAACCCGAGCGACTCCATCAGCATAGCCTTGTTCACCATCCTACAATCCCTGGGTCCTCCTGCCACTGTCTCTATTGTAAATCCTATTTTGATGACTGGCAACATTATTGCTTGACTTCGTTGACTGTATAGTATTCACCCCCCCTCTAGATCTTAGCATCCATCCATAACCCACAAGACCGGATCGGGGAGTATGCTTGGGGTGCCGCTGTGTTGCTGTTTTTGTTTGACTCACTCAACACCACCGACTGGGAGACGATGCTGGGTGGCTTCTCGCCTTTGCTTTAGGTAAATGCTCTTCTTTGAATGTTTATGCTTATGCTTATGATTATGATCATGGCAACTCTTGACAAATGAAGGTATGGATCTACCTGTACCTCCCCAGCCTAGGGCGGGGAAAGGAGGTACATCCAGATCAGGTACCTATCATGAGGCGATGGATGGTGGTTCGGGACATGGGGTCGCTGCGACGTTCAGCGCGGGCGATCCAGGATGACATGGACACATTTCCCTATGCATCGGTAAGACTCTAGACTTAAGCTTCTAAATGCACTTAAAATGCTTCTAAATGTTAACACTTGACTCTAATGCCTACCCTTTTCGGTGCGCTAGACATCGTACTGTGACGAGGGTCACGAGGGACAGCCCTGGGTGGAGGCATCCTAGGATTACTTAGGACGGGACGTGTGGCTACACTGCATGAACGTCATTGAGCCACTTCACTATCGCCTGATCATGAGGACCAAGGGCATCCACCAGCTAGAGGTGGAGTTCCCTGCTAGTGACGACGAGCGCATAGGATGGTCCTCGAAGGGACTGAGCGACGAGATTGACTGGATCACTTGGGCGATCGACCAGGTGCGCGACTGGACGTGGAGAGGTCGGGAGGTGAAAGCCCGAGCTACCAGTGATGAGGCCTATATGAAGGCCTACACCAAGAGATACGGAGACCAGGTGTTTCGCGGTGCTCGACGATCGGTACGACTTTCTAAACATAAGCTTTCTAGTGATTCCTAATGTACTAACACTTGGACTTGCTACCTGCAGCTAGACCCCCAGGGATGGATAGCAGAGCTCCAGGGTCACCTCCACTCCACCGTACAGTAGAGGGATGAGTTCCAGCGTGCGCTGGAGCTTCTGGTGAGTTTTGTTTATCCTAGACTTAAAATGCAAATGCTTAGGGACTAATTGACTTAACCTTTGACTTCTAAATGCAGCGAGCAGAGGGGGCATAGCGGTAGGGACCAGACGCCCCATCTTCTTCCTCCCAGCTAGCGAGAGGCCGAGCTGAGTTGGATGCCAACTTTCCCAGGTAGTTGCTTGGGCCGAGGAGGCTGAGGCCACTCTCGTGGAGAGGGTAAGCAAACTGACCAACTTCTCTTCTACTAAATGTTTATGATAATGCAATTGACTAACCATGATGAATGCTTATGCAAATGAGAGAGCTGACAGCGGCACTAAGCGAGGTGGAGTGATGCCGAGCAGAGGTGGCTCATGTCCATGAGGAAGTGGAGCGACTGAGTAGGAGAGCGAGTCACCATCGTGCAGAGGATGAGGAGGTAGCGCGGCTCCGAGCAGAGGCTGCAAGACTGAGGGGTGAGCGAGACCAGTCCCAGGTGCATGTTATTGAGATGAAGGGCATGATACCGGGACTGAAGGAAGCCCTCTGACTTTTGGGAAAGAAGTAAGAGTCCAGTAGGAGCCAGAGCGTCGCACCCAGTAGCGCGTACCGAGGTTACTTCACTGACTCCTCCGACTACCGGAGGAATCAGTAGGAGGAGCGATGACACCATCGCACGGAGGAGAGCACTACTATAGAGCTGCCGACGAAGCGGCATGAGGGCACCGGTGACAACGGGGGCTCAGGAGAGGGACCAGCTTGAGAGCCACCTTGTACTCTTCTTGTGTTATGCATGTACATGTCTCTTTTTAATGAAAATGATCTTTTCCTTTTCTTTTCTTGTGTTAAATGCAAATGCATGGATGGCTACTTGAAGAATTGACGACAGGACAAAGGGGCGTTACTAAAAACACGCCTTGAGCCAAGGCGTTACTTCCTGGATGGTCACGCCTTTGACCAAGGCGTTAATTCCTGAAAAGATGACCTCAAAAAGAGGCGTTACTTAAAACACGCCCTGAGCTAGGGCGTTACATCCTGGGAGGGTTTTGGAAAGAAAATATTTCTTTATTTGGGACGAATCAAAACACGCCTTCAGACAAGGCGTTACTTGAAAGACACGCCCTGGCCTAAGGCGCTTTTAATAAACAATTCATATTTGTTTCCTTTGAAAAATATGATAAACGCCAGGAAGTAACGCCCTTCAGTGAGGCGTGACTTGTGTTAAAAACGCCCTTCTGAACGCCGTGAATTAAGTAACGCCCTGCCCAAGGGCGCGAATTCCAAAAATGCAACAAAAATGCCGAGAAAATCCATAAAAATGGAAAAACTTGATATTATGACAATATTGAAGTTCACTTTGGGGCGTCACATAGTGACATGAAATTTGACCAACTTAGCGTCATTTTTGGCGTGTCTACACCTGGGTCGTCACAGCTGGTATTAGAGCGAGGTTGTGAAGGTGTATAAGGATATGAAATGACTGCAGTGGTCCAGAAGGTCCATGAATGTCCTGTACAGTCGGCGACTGGCTTAGGGTCTGCGTGTTTTATTGAATTGCGACTGCTTTCTTGATGCCAGGTGTGTTATGGCGCCGCAGAGGAGGACTCGTTCCCAGCAGGGGGAGTCAAGCAGTGGTCCAGAGGAGCAGAGTAGAGCCACGGTCCCAGAGGATGTCGCTAGAGGTGCGCGAGCTCCAGGGATGGATGACTTTTTCTGAGGCATGTTCGATTATGTCTTCCAGCAGCGGCAGCAGGTGGACCAGCAGTAGAGAGGAGATGCCGACGAGGGTTCGTCTTCTCGAGGTGGTCCCGGTCGGGTATTGAAGGAGGTTTTACAGTTCCAGCCGCCTTCTTTCGGTGGGCAGCCAGATCCAGATGTGGCCCGAGAGTGGCTTGGTGATTTGCAGAGGATCTTCAGTGTGATGGAATGTGCTGAGGAGGACCAGGTGGTGTTGGCTACACATCGCCTTCAGGGAGCGGTCCGTACTTGGTGGACGTCAGAGTGGGAGGCAGTGTTCCGATCTCGTCCCCTTCGACAGATCACGTGGTAGGAGTTCGTCATGGCATTTGAGCGTACCTTCTATCCGTCTTTCATCAGGACGCAGAGGCAGCGTGAGTTTATGGAGTTGACCCAGGGCGACATGTCAGTGATGCAGTACCTCGCCAGATTCGTCGAGTTGGGCCGTTATGCGTCGCATATATGGCAGATGAGGAATTGAAGACTGATCAGTTCATCAGTGGATTGAGGGTCGAGCTTAGGCACCATCTTCTTGCATCGGGTTTGACCACTTTGGATGCGACGTGTAAGGCAGCATCGGCGTTAGAAAGAGATTTGTAGCGGATTCGAGGGCAGGGCAGTGCTGGTCAGGTTCAGGCAGGTTTCGGTCAGCCGATGGAGGTTCAGCAGCAGAGTACTATCCAGCTCTCAGTAGGTGGTTCCGTGGCAGTGCAGTCTGTAACTTCCGTGCCAGAGTCGTCATCCTTTAACTCGAGGCTCAAGAAACTACTCAAGGATGTGGGCTTTGGTAGGAAGCGTCGAGGTCGCAGGGGGCAGCCGCAGCAGGAGTTTGTAGGCAGTGCTCAGCAGCCAGCGACATTGCAGCGTCGGAGTTCAGTGAGTGGTGTTCGGGACGGGTGTCCCAAGTGTGGTGGCTCTCATCCAGGCAGACCGTGTCCAGCACCCGTGGTTTGCTTCAGGTGTGACCAGCCAGGGCACATGGATTAACATTTTACATTTAACAGTTATACCAGAGTCCAATCCAAAGGAAAGACAAGTAGTCTAATAGTACAGTCGACAGAAAGGAAAGACGTACCCAGAAAGTCAGAGGAAGCCCGACGAAGGTACCAGCTGGCAGCTACGAACTCGCACACCAGGAACTGCGGAAACAGAATGAACAACGACCCACCTGAAAAGTAGGGGTGAGCCTTGTGTCACTGGCTCAGTAGGGGTCACGGAGATCCACACTGAAAACCATGCAGTAACATGGAACAAGTAAAACAGCCGGTAGTAAAGTAAGAAAGCTAAACTACAAAGCTGTAACACTATACTAAAAAGTAGTAAAAGAAGAGATAGGTAACAAGAGTAGGGAACAGTCTAGGAAGAGGGGGAGGAAGTCATACCAGACAAGCAGCTACCGAACTAACATCGACACCCCAAACTACTCCATGCAGCAGCAGGAAGGCGACTCTGAGCTGACGAAGTCAAGAGTTGTCGATCTGTCGACACTGCAAGGGACCTGCAAAGCAGACAAAGAAACCTAGGAAAAACTTAGACAGACGTAGACCCAGACGACACAACTAGAATGTCGTGCCCACTGTCCCACACATGACTAGACTGCCATGCATACAACAGGACACTGGCCTCGAATACAACCACGAGAGGGCTATCCCAGAGGGTCACGATGCACAAGAACTGTGATGGGAACTGCAAAGAGTCACGTGCCATGTGACTAGTGTACCTCTCACTAGAAGAATAGCCAGTTGCGTCTACTGACGTCTTATACTGTGCCTACTTGTCCTGTCCCCGTACCCTACCGCAACGACTAGGCCGAGGCCAAGACACCATCAGAACCAGAACCAAAGTACCGTCGCGAGTGACTAGACAGGGGAACGCCTGTTGGCATCAGTCCAAAGCCCCTAACCATGTGTGCACACACTGGCTCTTGCCTAAGCCAGGCCTCTAGCTAGCATTCCCCCTCCGTTGGACGCTATGGTTGGACTGGGTGCCCACAGAACTAGCTTAAGAATTGTATATCGGGAAGGTGTCCCGCTACAAGAGCCGTCATGCCGTAACGTGACGTAAGGCTACGACTAGTGAAGGCTCACGAAACACTGACTCCAAAGTACGAGTGTTGTAGTACAAACAGGCTAATCAAGCACTGTCACCCATACTACAAAGCACCAATGGCAGTATAGAAAACTACCGATAGACTCGGGACAAGAAAACTAGACCTGAAACTACAACGATCGCTGAGTCTCATGACTCTAAGTCCAGAGTGTCGTACACAGCGGGACAAGCTGCCAATCGGTCTAAGCCTAAGCCAGAGAAAATGACGCTGTCAGAGGAAACGACACGCGAAGACCTGAGGGAACACCGAGGACCCTCAGCACATCTAGACACGTAGAACAAGGTAAGATGATATCTCGAGGTATCTAGAATCATGTCTCGAAGTGGACAGAACCGTCGAGACACACAAGGTTACCTGTCAACCACTGGGTGACCCCAGGTTGACCGGAACCAGACAATGACGACTCAACAGTAGGAAAGAGAATCCTACCGCAAGTAAGAAGACTCCTGGCTGCCTTATAATGTAGTCTTAGCCCTCATAGGATGTCGGGAGACACCCACAGGAAAATAGGTAGACCACATGGACAAGCCAAGATAAACAGAAATGAAAACACCGGAGGATGACACTTTGGGCAAGGTGAACCGTCACTCAACTACTAGGTAGACCCGGCAGTGAAGGAATAGTTGCTACGAGACCAGAGATAAGGATGCTGGCAGTTCTAGATTGAGTCGTTTAGGGACCTGTCGCAGTCAGGGAAGTGACCGCACCCAGTCACCTGAACTGACCTTAATTGAGGGTTTAAATGTAGTTAGACTTTAATTTTTAAAAAAGATAAATATAACAAATTTTTTAACTAATGTATTCTCTCTCTCTCTCCCCATCTCATTTTCTCTCTCCTCCCTCACCCTCTCTCTCACACGCGTGATCGTCTCTCCCCCCTCTCTCAGGCTCGGTTGATCCGGGTGACTGCAGAAGGCGTGGAGGGTACTGCTGGGAAGGTCTCGACGTGAGGATCGCATTGACGCTAACCTCGTCTTGATCTGCGGAGTGCGGAGGTGGGTATGGGGAGAAGATCGGCGTGACTCCACTCGGCGATTTGGCACCGGAACGCCAGCCTTGTCGCGCAATAGGTAGGGGGATGGATTCCTCACTTTGTTAGGATCGCGATGGTACCCCATGCGTCACCGTCTTAAGCCATTTTCCTCATTTTCTATGCAATATACCTTGTTAGTGTAATTTTGTCTAATTTCCTTGAAATTGATTCCATGGGCATCGTCTTTAAGTTTTGATGGCATGCATAGCTGTGAAATGGTTGTGGGAGTTGGGAAGGTTAGTTAGAAATTTGTTTCCCGTCGTTTCGAGCTGACAGAGAGGGGTTTCCACCGAGGTTGCCCCATTCCCATCATTGCTATAATGGTGTGGCCACTCCGCGACCGTTCTGTAGTGAGCGGTCCACTCCAGACCGTGTAAGACCATTGGAAGGTCCACAATGCACCGTTTAGCCCTTAGCACGATACACTCCTAACCGTGCAGCCCCTGTAAATAGTAAGGTGGTGATGATTGAGCAGCCAACCCTGGACAGCTTCAATCCTACTACGCGGCGTGTAGTTCGACCACCCCAGGAACCCTTCATGCCCTGAGCGATTAGTCCCAGGCTGTCCCATCCATTGAACGACTGACCCCTGACCGCGTAATGCTCAGAACCTTGCATAGCGTTAGAGTTGAATGGCCCCAATCAAACCATTCAGGCCCATTGAGCGGCCCATCGACCGACCGCCCAGTCACTGAGTGGCCATGTCCCATTCGTTTACTTCATGCAGATTCTAATTATTAGCATATTCATGTTATTATGCATTTAATTAATGCATATTCGCCATGTTTAACTTATTTTATAAACTGTGGCATATTTCTACATCCCGATAGAGTTACTTTCTCTTTCCTTGTGATGGAACCACTAGTTGTAACCCAGCGTCCTTACTGTCGGTCCACCTGGGAGTGGTGGAGGCTTAGTCCCGTCACATGATTTTTAAGCTAGTTCTGTGGGCCCCAGTCTAACCGTAGCGTCCTACAGAGGGGAATACTAGCTAGAGACCTGGCTCTAGATAGGAGTCAGTGTGTGCACACATGGTCAGAGGCTTGGACTGACACTAATGAGTGTTACTCTGACTAGTACTTAGTTCTGGTACTGTTACACCTCTCGCTTGTCATACTCCCGGGCTTGCGAGTTGCTTGAGTTGCAGTATAGACCGTCAGTGGACGCATCCGGTCTCTACTTTCTAGTTGTCACCTCTTTTTTTCTTTCTCCTATCACTTGGTTAGTTGAAGTTTATTCTATTGGTAGATTTAGCTCATGATACTTATATTTAATTTAAATTGGCATATAGTTAGATGTTAGAAACTATTTAGATAGGTTTTACAGCTTTACTATAATTGTGTTTAAATTATACCAACACATGTTTATTTCCTTAAATGTATGCTCTAATTGTCTTTGCATGATTGTATGTTTAGTTGCGAGGTAGGGATCCACGTGACCCCTACTGAGTCTGGCTGTGACTGATCCTTCTTCTTTCAGGTGAGCCGTGATAGCCGTCTCACAGAGCTTCTCGAGTTTTTGGCGACCGTCCTTAGCTGCCAGTAGTTCGCCTATTTCAAGGCTCGCACCCACTAGCATTTTATCCGAGTCTCCCGTTCTGCATCTAATCGCAAGGGTTGGTCAGAGCGGTACGTATATATCATCAAATTGAAAGACTGCGATGCCTCCGATAGTTGGATAGAAAGAGGCACTCGTCCCACCTGGCGTGATACGAGGCCCTCCCTCAGGGCTGAGGATCGCCAAAAGTTGAATGACATCCTTCGGTATCCTCTCGTCGATGAGGACTTCACTCTGACTCCAGTGCTACTCCAGGAGCTGGGGTTGAGTCCTCCGTTACCATAGGGTACTAGTCTTCTTTTTTCGTCAGGTCGCTTCGGTTGTGAATGGTACTTAGCCAATTTTTACTCTACTTTTAGGGTTGCCCAAAGTTTAGGGTTGGACCCACGAGATTGTCTGGTTGCCGCAGTCTGCTCCCCGCCCTGTGGATCACATTGCTCCAGGGCCCAGCCAGGTGTCGATTGTCGCACCCCAGGCTGAGGTTGTGTTCGCCCCTCGGAGGCTGTAATACCCGATCCCGGTCGGCATTCCTCTGGTATGTTCGCCGATAGCGTCTGCAGCGAGTGGGGGACCTAGCCCTCAGAGGGGCTCTATGGTGAGTGGAGGACCTAGTCCTCAGAGGAGCTTCCCCGAGGGAATCACTAGTGCAGCTGGTGAAGAATCCGCCATGGTCGGTGGTAGCCACACCCCCTTGACCGACGATGACCTGGCGGCACTGGACAACCAGCGTCGGGCGAGGAAGAGAGCGAGAACTTCCACCCCTGCTCGGAGTCGTATCTCGCCTCCTCCGCCATCCGGGCTGCCTCCTTCTGAGGCTCTGCCACCGTCGTCGGCTGGTGAGTTGGTGGTCGCCCCCCCTGTGTCGGTCCCCTCGGCACGGGGGCGCGACAAGGGCAAGGCTCCTGCTACTGACGATGCCAATGTTCCCTCTCTGCCGGGGTCTCCTCAGCATAGTCAATCTTCACCACCCAGGGACTTGACATCTGGGCTAGCCGAGATCGCAACGATTGTCGATCTCATGGGGAGGAGTGTGCAGTGGTACGAGCACACCAGTGAATTCGGCCCTGGAGCCGAGAAGGAGATGGCAGCGGTAGCCTCGAGGAGTGCGTGCCTGGTCGTCAGTGCCTTCGGCCTATGGAGGCACCATTTCCAAGTTCTTGCTTAGATGCTGGAAGCCAGCCAGGCTAACCAGGCGGGGCTCGAGGAGGGTTTGAAGGGGTCTGAGGCCGTCAACGCCGGGCTCCGCAACCAGCTAGCCCAGTAGGGACTTGCCTTTTCCTCAGTGGACCGAGATCGGGACTTCCACTAGCTCCATGCCGACGCAGCCAATGCCGGAGTGGCCGAGTTGAGGGCAGGCACAAGATGCGGAGGCCCGCGCCCTGGAGGTTAAGGCAGAGCTCGCTAGGTTGCGTTCGTCCATGTCTTCTATTGGTGAGGAGGCGGTGGAGAGCTTCCACTCCTCTCCGGCTTACCGGGATGAGCTGACAGAAGTGGCCTTGGAGTTCTACGGGCCAGCCCGCAGCCGTGACTTCTAGGAGGGCTGGAGTGCCACGGTGAAGGCCATAGTGGCGAGCTTTGGCCGCGCAGCGCCGCCTCGCCTTCCTCCCTTGACTCCTTACGGCCCGGAGGCTGACGATGGAGAAGGGGAGCCTGGCGCCGAGGAGGTCGATGTTGAGGAGTTGGTGTCGAGGGTGAGCGTGGGTGAGTAAGCACTCGCCAATGTTTCGGCGAGGGGCGACCACGTGGTGGACTTGGATGATGAGCCACCTTCCCCTGAAGCCGTTGTAGCACGTGAGCCCGAAGAAGCCAGGGCACGTGACGAAGTACCCGGGGCGGGCCCTGCATGTATGGGTTGGCCGGGACTAGTCATGGTGGATTGGCCTAGAGGCTGATAAGGGGCACCACTACGGGTGGCCATTAAGTGGAGTGGGATGGCGAGAGAAATAGACTGACAAGCAAGGATGGTCAAGGCCTAGGACTCAACAAGCAAGGGCAAGTCGAAAACCTGGCTCTGATACCAAATCTGACGCGGGATGAACCCGGTCGAGACACGGGAACCTAAGCCAGCAATCAACGAGGGCAAGTCGTCTAAGCGACAAGGCAAACGCACACGTGAGTCACGGACTCCACAAGACTCGAAGTGATGGTTCGGCGAGCTGTGGCTCGTGAGGAAGCCGGACACGGTCCGAGCAGCGGGGAGGGAGGTGGTGAACCACCCGGGGAACAAGTGTGGGCGCCGGATTCAACCGGGCAGACCGATACCGAGGGGACCGGTTCTGTTGTGCACTCACTCACCGGCAGCGAGAACTCATGGGAAATAGTGGAAATATGGATCGGGCACTCCTCACCAGCACTGCGATTGGAACTAATACTAGACAAGCAAAGAGGAGTGGCAGTCGCACGTACCTAGCCCGTCTGATGGACCGGCTCCGGTCGAAGACGAGGGTGCATCGGGGAGCGTGCACACCCGACGGTCACGCTGCGTCGAGGAAGCTTGGTGACGATCCCTGCTAGTACATCGACTACACTCCACGCAGGGAGGGGTTCACAGGGAAGGGGAAAATAGTTACATGCACTACCCTCGCGCAGGAGGGGGGATCGCGGGGAGGGGAAAATAACTGTCGACCGTACGCCGAGCTCGGGCATCTGCTCGAGATGCAGCCAATGCCTGGATGGAGCCCGAGGGATGCCGAAGGATGCCTGAAGGTCTGGTGCCGAGTTGATGTCGCTGGATGGGGATGGCGGCCGCTGCGGCAGGCCTGTGCAGTTCTGCCATGCAGGACTGATTGGTGCAGTTGTGGTGCGTCAGCTGGTACGGGCGCTGCAGAACTCCAAACCCGACGGGACCAAGTCATGGACGCTGCTGACTGTGAGATCTACGAGCCCGTAGAAGATGGCGGCCGTCTGAATACCTCGCTGGACGTGGTCGTAGGAATGGCTGGCATCAGGTTCCTGGGTGAATAGCTGAACCAGTCACTAATAGCTGTGGTAGAACTTCCAGTGCTGACGTCGGATCGGGACGAGACCACATGCGTTGGTTCCGTATCGTCGAAACATGAAACTTTTCTGAAGAACATCAGACCTGAAAATGAGAGGAGGAGGGGGTGTCGGGGCCGACTTGATAGTAGCTTGTCTTGGGCGGACAGAGGACTCCGGGTCTGGCGCGACTGAGGGAGAATGGACGCCCTGGATGGAGACGTTGTCAAAAGCAGGCGGGACCACTCTGGTACATCGGCGCTTCAGAGAGGAAGAACTCTCGTGAGGAGAGCTCTGACTGATTCACACAGGGGCGGGCGGTGGAGCTGCTACCAAAAGGTGCTCAGGTTCAGACCTGAATCTGGTGCAGTTGCACGAGAATGGACGAAGTGAACGCTGCCGAGGTCGTATCATAGAGGGACCACTTCGGGAGCGAAGCTGACTCGACGAAGAATGATTCCACAGAAGACAACTTTGGCTCATTCATGCAGTGGACGCCGGGGTAGCCTCTGCAAGCTCGTTCTCTGCAGCAGGCTGAATGCAGAGAGCAGCATGCTGGACTTCTTGAACCACGGGAGGGCGTAGCGGTGACGGGGTGACTCCGGGCTAGCTGTGGACGCATGGAGCAGGGGAGGGTGAGCCTGGGATGCAGAGGGAGAGAGGGATAGGGTGTGGGATGCTGGTGGCTAGGGTTAGGGTTGATGGGGGGGGGCGCTGGTTTATTTATTTAATTTCTGCATTGTTATTCTATTGTATATTGTGCTATCCCTGTAGTTACTTTAGCTTTTTACACACCCTCACACCATCCCTTTTTCCCTTCCAAGTCTTTGGGCTCATGGGAGGCGGGCCAAGGTTTGGGTTGCGCCAGTTTCTTTCCGGTACTCAGATCCCGGGTTGCTACAGCTGGTATCAGAGCGAGGTTGTGAAGGTGTGTGAGGATCTGAACTGACCGCAGTGGTCCAGAAGGTCCATGAATGTCCTGTACAGTCAGCGACTAGCTGAGGGTCCGTATGTTTTATTGAATTGTAATTGTTTTCTTGATGTTAGGTGTGTTATGGCGCCGTGGAGGAGGACTCGTTCCCAGCAGGGGGAGTCGGACAGTGGTCCAGAGGAGCAAAGTAGAGCCACGGTTCCAGAGGGTACAACTAGAGGTGCGTGAGCTCCAGGGATGGATGATTTCTTCTGAGGCATGTTTGACTATATCTTCCAGCAGCGGTAGCAGGTAGACCAGTAGCAGAGAGGAGATGCCGGTGAGGGTTCGTCTTCTCGAGGTGGTCCCGGTCAGGTGCTGAAGGAGTTTTTACAGTTTCAGGCACCTTCTTTCAGTGGGCAGCCAGATCCAGAGGTGGCCAGACAGTGGCTGGGTGATTTGCAGAGGATCTTCAGTGCGATGTAGTGTGCTGAGGAGGAGCAAGTGGTGTTGGCTATGCATTGCCTTCAGGGAGCGACCCCTTCAGGTTCGTCGAGTTTGGCCGTTATGCGTCACACATCATGGCGGATGAGGAAGTGAAGACCGATCAGTTTGTTAGTGGCCTGAGGGTTGAGCTGAGGCACCATCTCCTTGCGTCAGGTTTGACCACTTTGGATGCGGCATGCAAGGCAGCATCAGCGTTGGAGAGAGATTTGTAGGGGATTCGAGGGCAGGGTGGTGCTGGAGAGGTTCGAGTAGGTTTTGGTCAGCCGATGGAGGTTTAGAGACAGAGTACTGTCTAGCTCTCAGCAGGTGGTTCTGTGGCAGTGCATTCTGTGGCTCCCGTGCCAGAGTCATCGTCCTTCAGCTCGAGCCTCAAGAAGCTGCTCAAGGATGTGGGCTTTGGCGGGAAGCGTCGAGGTCGTAAGGGGCAGCCGCAGTAGGAGTCCATTGGCAGTGCTCAGCAGCCAGTGACTTTGCAGCGTCAGAGTTCGATGAGTGGTGCTCGGGACGAGTGTCCCAAGTGCGGTGGCTCTCATCCAGGCAGACTGTGTCCAGCACCAGTGGTTTGCTTCAGGTGTGACCAGCCAGGACACATGGCACGTGACTGTTTGCAGAGGCCGCGTCAGTCGTCTGGGTTTCAGCAGCAACAGTTTCAGCCCCAGCAAGTGCCAGCACAGCCGCCGCAGTACCAGTGACAAGAGTAGTTTTCTCAGTTGTCTCGGTCAGCTACCATAGGGAGGTAGAGATCCTGAGGCAGAGTGACACACATGACCAGGGCAGACGTTGAGGCATTCCAGCTGGTGGAAGGTACCTTTTTGATCTTGGGTTGTGCGGCTTGTGTTTTGTTCGATTCAGGTGCTTCCCATTCATTTATATCAGAGGATTTTGCTCAGAGCGTGGAGGACTCAGTGACTGAGGTGTCCTGTGACATGGCGGTGGAGTTACCTACTGGCGATTTTATGCATAATCCGTATTGCTTCGAGAAGGTGCCCGTGTGGGTGGAAGGGTGGAACTTGCCGGCCAGGATCTATGCGTTACCGCTTCAGGACTTTGATGTCATCTTGGGCATGGATTGGCTCAAGGCACATCATGCTTTGGTGGATTGCGGCTCGAAGAAGGTCTACTTCCGGCAGCTTCGTGGACCCACCTTCTGTTATGCTGCCCCCATCTCCCCCACCCAGTCCCCTCTGCTGGCTACGCCCCTCATCTCCCCACTCCCCCCTCCTGGCTAGTTCACAGTCCTCTTCCTTGACCACCATAGACCAGTGTGCAACTTGACCTTCCCTAGCCTTCCCAGACCAGAATGCCCCCCTCTCCGCTTCCTCCATCCCCCTTCCCACAGCCGTCACCCCACTCCCCATCTCCGTCTCCCCTCCCCTCAATGTAGCAAATCACTCAGATTCTGTCCCTGCTGCACCTAGGAGGATAGCAGGTGGCACCTGTCCTCATCGATGACCCGAAGGACTGGAGGGTGAGTGGCCTGCATGGAGCTCCCTCCCTAGATGACTCTTGAGCCCTTAGCACCAACCCCGCCTTGCAGCAGCATCGTCATCGCCGGCACTAGTTCCTACAGGAGCAAGGAGCTACCTTGACAGCACTGACTCAGGCAGATCCTAGTGACATTGGTAGCAGATCCGAGAAGGCCGCCCTAGCAGAGGTTAGTCGTGACCCTCCCTCTCCACTCTGGCCCATGTGACATCCTCAGCTCCACTTGCTGTGGATGGTGACTCGATATCAGCATCTCTGCCCCTCTCCTCATCTCCTTGCTTGCCGGTTCCTAGAGTGCATTCTAGCGGTGAGATCTGCACACTACTGCCAGCAACCCAGAGTTCACAATGACCTTCACAGCGTGCCAATAGCATCCTAGGCATCCCTCAGAGGTCTCTCGACGTTCGAGGCTCTGTTGGCCCCCAGCACTCTGTCCCCTTCCCCTCTCATCTTCACTGGCAAGTGGCAAACTGGGTGTAGGCCAGGTCTGCAACCCCTGGCCAGCTATAGACATTCGAAGATTCCCCACCCGGCTCCTCCAGAGTACAGGACATCTACACATACTTCCTGACTTCTCCCCAGATGCCCCAGCACCAGCCCTGCCCTCAGCAGTGACCGGAGGAGTGGACGGCTACCCCGACATCGCCTTGCTGTCCAGCAAACCCAAATAGTGCACCAAGCATAAAACAACGAGTGGAGCACCAGTAGCAGCCCTACTCGATCACAGCGGGGCATGCCCTTCCTTTAGCACACCTTGGCCACGTCCCCGGACTATTCTACACCAGCCCCACCCCCATCAGCGATCAGAGGAGCAGAAGACCACCTCAGCAATGCTTGACTATCCTGTAGGACCAGATAGGACAGAATCAGACCAGTTCATTGATCCCGATCCACCGTTACCCAAGTCAACCTCTGGATGGCCCGCGAATCCTATAGCAAGATCTAGACATGTCCCTAGTCAGTTCTGCACTAACCCTGCCTCCTGCAGTGATCGGAGAAGCGAGTGGCGCGCCCAACTCTGGCTTGCTAGCAGTCAAGATAGCAGACCGGACAGGATCAGTTCTCAGCCTCTTCCCCTCTCCTAGCTTGGCCGGCTGAAAGCCCCTCCCTTCGTGGAGGCCACTTTTGGTTGTATTAATCTAATTCCCCCCACCTCTGAGCCAACCCTCCTTCATGAGGCGTAGTGTTGTAATAGTGGATTTTAGGTCAAGCGACATCGACGTAGCGTGTGGGTTGCGAGCCCACTCTTCCTCGCTCGCCTACGTCTCCGACCGGGGTCGATGTCTTCAAACTGGCCAGGTATGCCTGTGACCCTTGATCCATTTTCCCTAGTTCATTTCGTATTGTCTTATTGCTCCGTCATTAAGAGAGAGGGAGTGCCTGGCCCCGAGGTCCACTGATGGGGGCATCTCTTGCCCATCACATTTTTTTCACAGTTTTGATTGCGCATCATCATGGTTCCATTGTGTCCGTCATATTTTTCTAAGTCGAGTCATGTCATTTTCACATTTTATTTGAGTCACAGTATACTCCTCCCACAGAGTCTGATCTCTGGTAAACTCTTGATAAAAGCAGAAGGGCCAGTCGTAGAAGTGGCGGACCCACACATTCAGTGGCACCTTGGGGGTCTGTGCAGCTCTGTCTCTCCCTGCTAGGGCCAGGTCCCTCCAAGTCTTCAGAAGGTACCGGTAGCTATGAGACACTCGGTATCGCCCCTGTCCGTCGGTATGGCTGTGGTGAAGATCATCCAGTACCACCTCCTCATACCCTTGGCCGCTGATCGACAACCTAGAAATCCAGAACAGAGACCACAAGTCAAGTGAGGTCTCTCCCTCTGCTGTCGCCACCATGTTCCATCGGTGGTTGAAACGCTCCAGCAGCACTTGTAGCAGCCTAGTGTAACAGGGGTACGCGTATAAAGCAACAGTCACCGCATACTGGATCCCTGCCCTGTCCAGCAGCACCCTGTAGTGGTGCACAATCCCCATCAACCACTTAGTGGCCCCCTGACGGTATCGATGTGATGGGATCACTGCCCAGCGGCCATACCAACTGATGATGGTCTACTGCATAACTCCATCCAGAACGCTATGGCCGTCATAACCCTCTCCAGCATACGGCAGACCTACAGGCTCCAGCACCAGCCGGTTGTTCCCTCTATCTCAGTATGGTGGTGGCCATGTAATTCCCAAGAAGCAGGGCCTAGCAGTCCAACTCTAACTCCAAACTGCTCTTCTCTGCTAAAGAATCCCAGACACTCAGCATTGGGAAACTGATGCTACCTCCAGTAGTCCCTAGAGAAGCTCAGATAGCTATAAAATGTGATGCCATATAGGCTATCTCTGCCAATCAGAATGGCCCGCTCAATCCGACACCGAGCCCCCGAAATCTGTGAGTCATCCTCCTCCATGCCAGGAGGGACATAGCTCCTGACAAACTCGAAAAGGTAGCCGTCCATGGCGAACTCCACGGGGTAGCCCCCACTCCAGTCGTAGGTGTACAGACCACTTGCTTCCAGAATCTGGGCCACCTCTACGGTCCCAACTCCAGTTGCCCTCTCACCAACTGGGCCCTCAGCTACTATCATACGGCCTAGATCCGATCGCTCTACACTAGCCACGGTGACCACTGGTGGACCCAGAGGGCACGTCGGTCGCTCAGTCTGTCACACCCAGTGGTCCTCCTCCCGAGCCATACATCTCGGGACCCGCTCATCTCTGTCAAATCGTGCCATAGCTGTAAGACAGGGCTTGTAAAATGGTCAGAATACCAGAAAGTCAACTTGTATAACATAACAAAGCAATGACATACAAAATGTCAAAATACAACTACAACAACTTGGAACAGGGGGCTCACGGGTCATACACCCTCGTCTCTGCCTCCGACGCATGACCCGTGGGGGGCATTTGTTGTACTCGGATAATTTCCCAGCAAAATGTCAAGAAATAAGGGTTCGAGAATTCCCCCAAACACCTTCATGGCGTGAGCTACTCGGCCATTTCTACAACTCCTTGGACCCCACCAGGGGCCCTAGCCAGTTCACCGTAACATGTGGCTACACAAGCAACTAACTAGGACCAATCCTGGCTACTACCTGCGAGCCTTGCCTGCACTTCACATGGCCACCGGGCCAACCTGGGGGCACCCTGACTCTAAGCCTCTCTACGTGGCACCTAGTGAAAAGGCAGGGAGCTAGCCCTGGGATGTCTTCTTTCAACCCTTCAAGGTCAAAGGGAGACCCAATTCAGCCAACCACAGGCTTTGGAGGCCTACAGTATGCGTATACGACTTACACATGCTGTTGAGTCCCTGTGTTTTGATGATTCGCAAACACTATGAGTCTGCTATGCTTTGACTAAATGTTCTATGTGCCTGGTTTGCGAGCGAGGCAGCACCCCGCGGGCCACTTCCTATTCACTTGTGCGGCTCCGCTTCCCCACGGATGCCGCCCTCCTGCCAGGGCTCAGGAGTGGGGTACCGCCTGGCAGGGAGGTCTCATCAGGCGGCGCTCCACCAGGTCATGAGCTTCACGCCGCCTCGACCGGCGTTGTAGAACTCGACGACGGCGGCGGCGGCTGCCTCGGGCTGGGTCGTGCCGTAGTGGTCCTTGAGCTGGTTGGTGCGCTGGATCAGGCCCTTCCAGCCGTTCTTGATCGCTGCGAGCTTCTGCACCAGCCGCTCGTCGTCCACGTCGTCGGCGTAACGGGCGTAGACGCTGGCGATGCCGAGGAGGACAGGGCGCTCGAAGCCGCCCTCGGTGAACGAGTCGCGGATCGTCCTGATCGTCCGAGCGAGAACGGTGGCTCCGTGCTTCTGGTAGATCGTGATGAGCGCCCCGATCGCACTGATGGCGTTCGCGCTCTTGGTGGCACCGATGGTGCAGCCGTTGGCGCGGACGATCCGGTCGATGTCGCACTCGTCAGCGCGACCGGCGGTGACCGCGACCTTGAACTTCGCCATCGCGTCGATCGGCTTCTTGTTGTTGAACGTCAGGAAGAACTCGGCCTCCTGCTGTTCGCTCAGCTCCCGGTAGAGCCAGACCTGGATCTGCTGGCCTTCTCCGAAGTAGTGCCGGTAGGCCCACAGCGAGTGCTGGCCCTCCATGCAGTACAGGGATCCGTCGGCGCGCTGGTTGACGTGCGGCACCTGGAACTTGTCGATGTCGAAGTTGTCCAGGAGGTACTGAGCCCATGTCGCGCGGAACTCACGCTGAGCGACCGGGTTGACCTGGATGTCGTCGGCCTTGACCCACGCGAGGTGAGCCTGCCGTGAGGGCTTGTTGTTGCTAGGCTTGGTCATGGAACGACTCCTTGATCTTCTTGACTGCCTTGGAGAGGGCGTTGATGGAAGTGGTCAAGGAGTCGAGCCGTTCTGCGGCCTCGTCCCTGTCCAGTTGGGTGGGGTCGATATCGCGGAGGGCCATGACGGCGACCTCCAGTGACTCGGCGGTGTTGCCGAGGATCACGTTGTGGTTAAGGCGCCGGACGCCTCGGCGGACCTCGTCGGCGACGATGAGGACGCCGTTGTCGCGAGCGAGCCGGCGCACGTGCTCTTCGACGACGCCGAGCTTCTTCGCGATCTGCGCCGAAGTGGCGCCGCGATCGGCGAGTTCGCTGATCTGAGCGATCCGGACGGTGGCGGCCTGCTTCTTGGGCTTGGGGTCCGCGGCTCGGTTGGCTGCGCGAACCGTCTCGGCTGCGCGAGCGACGGACACTTGCCCGGTCTCGACGGCCTTGATGATCTCCTCGTTGCCGGAGTTCAGGACCGCCTTCGCGCGTCCGACCGAGGCGACGCCGACGTTGAGTTGCTTGGCGGCTTCCTCGCGGGAAGGAGGAAATGAATCAATTGATCCGTTTCCTCGACCGTGCTGGTTCGCCCCCGTTGGGTTGCGGGAGCTGGGGTGTGGAAGTAGCATCTGCTGCAGTAGGGCTCTGGTCTTCCCACGGATGCCTGATGCGCGCTCTGACGAGAACGGATCTCCAGGACAGCCCCGAGCTCGGATGAAGACGAAACCACCTCCCAGTCGAAGCTGACTTGCAGATCTTTCCGTCGGTGTATGGTACACCTCCAGTGGATGCCGGATGATCTCGGGGCAGCCTCTGCAAAATGGGCTTCTACTGCAGTCTGTGATCTGGGTGTGCAGGAAGGTGGTAGGTGTAGTGGGGGGTGTAGGGATTGTGAAGGGGTGAGGGCTAATGGCTGTGGGAGGTGGAGGGGAGGCTGCTAGGAGTCAATCTATTCACCCCCTCCCCCTCTAGCTTGACAATCCTCTGCTCACAACAACTTGCTCACCTATCCTTTACATGATTCTTCACCAGGCCCAATAAGCTCACTCTAAACCTTGACAGGTCATCCGTTGACTCTTACACTGATCATTATCTCTTCTCGATTTGATCCTCACTTGGACATCACATCCGATTCTATCCTCATGCCAACTCTTCCCTCTCACGGGAGCACGACGAACCAACCAACGAGACTCTGTAATTCTCGGTCCACATTAACTCTAGACTCAGACTCACAGGGAATTTCTCCCACGCTGTCCATAAGACCAAGGATCCCATCTGACGACATCCCTCCTGAGGCTTCCATACCCTAGCATCGTCTATTATACAGTCTCATCGAATCCTTCATCTCAATTATTCCAAATGGACATTTGCCAACCCCAGCTCCGCTCTTACCATAGAGCCACGGGACATAACCCTAGCGAATCACGGCACATATCTCCAAGACAGACAAGTGCCATCTTACTACCATAGAAGTCTGGTCAACGACGCACCCAACTATGTGGATCTCCAGACATTGTCGATCCTTGCCCCAACTGGGTCCATCTTGTGATGTTTCGAAACCCTTAGACTCAACCGAGCCCCTTCCCGACCTTATCATAGCCGACCAATCGACTGGCCTCAACAATCGCTCATAACTAACAACAAGGGCCCACAAATCTTCTCTTGCATTAGCTTTTCCTTGGATCCCAATTCTATCCTGAGGACACAATTCGAGCACCTCACTTACTGACTCTAACCTTGCTATCCTCATCCTCTATCAGGCTATTTTCTTTCCAACTCACAATCGGGTTCGCTACCCAACTCCTAAAATCACTTCCAAGGGGTGGATAGGGTACTCATCCAAAAAACTTGTTGTCATATTTTCCCAACTCTCTTTTCCGTCGGTGCCACAAACTACAATGCCTCGCGCAATGGCATGGCAATCGACATGGCTCACACATCAAAAATAATCTTACATTGAGGAAACGACCTACTCTCATTGTTCAGAAACCTCTGGTACTCTACCAATTCTCTGGAATCCTTCCAATTCCTACCATCAACACTATCCTAGACCTGTGGGTCATGGGCCCACCATGCTTTCGCTGCGCACTCTACACAGTGCACACAATCATCACAGGCAACTTAGCATCCACATTCCAAAATATTCTCAACACGGCTGGCTAACTCTAGACAACAAGGTGAGGAAAGCTCAAATATCTCAAACCCAGAGCACAGGCTCTCTCTCCTGGTCTAGCAATCCTTCAGTAACTCCACAGACTCTGATCCACAACGCATCGAAACTCACAACTCAAGCCACAAATTCTCACACACATAGCCCATTTGACACTCATCTTTCCATATAGCGCCAGCACACCCTCACACATCAAGGAATGGGCATAAATTCCCACAGGTAGTCGCACTGTCAAAATGTAGAACACTTCTCGCACAGACTCCTTGGCATACTCGAGGGGACCAACCAATCCATACATGCGATGCAAGATCACAGAACTCAACCAAAATACAATTCTCTTCAACCAAGGAGACGCCAGTTATGCCTTCCACAAAGTGAGAGATTTCCACACTTGACCCGACCTTGAATCTCACGCATGCTGAGAACCTTGCCTTCCAGCACCAGGATGACCATTGCCACTATTAGGTCAGCTTTTCCAGCATCACTTGTCTGGTGTCCCATTGGACCACACTGGTAGCATCTCTGGGCTATAGACACACCAAAATTAACATCATTTTGAGTACATCTCCTATCACCTTATAATGCCCCCAAATTGACCCTCAAATCAACTTATTTGAGTGATTTTTAAGGCCTTTCTTTTCTTCTTTTCTTCTTCCCTTCCTCCTTTTCTTCTTTTATCATGTGTGTTGGGGTACTTAGCTACTGTTCAGTCTAGTCCTCTTCATGTTGCCCCTAGTCCTTTTCACCTTGGTTAAGGCATTTTATTGTTGGTTATTCCACTTCTTTGCTGTTCCCTTTGGTCTTTTAGCATATTATTATTTTTGATAAAAATTCGACAGCATCTCCCCTTGACTCGGGCGTAAGGGAGATACAGGGAACGCGCCCACATGGACTGGTGGAACCCAGCAAGTAGAGGTGGGCATCCGAAGACGGCAACACCTTTAATAAAACATCAGAAAATTTGAGGAAATCGACGGAGGGAGGACCTCTCTAAGGCTGGTCAAGAGGCGTACCCGCCAAAGATTGTGCCAGCGAAGAGGTGTAGGGGTCAATGCGCCAGTCAGGGGGACTGTGCCGAGCTGGGAGCGTACTAGTCAAGGGATGGTTAGTGTGCTGACGAAGGTACTGAGGGTGGTCCTAAGGCCAGTGAAAGGGAGAGGGCCACGGGGTCTGGGACACGGTTCAACTGGCGTGAGGGGCTTCAGTTGAGGGTAGGGAAAGCTAGGGACTGAGGGTTTGAGGAAATTGGGGGAACGAAAACCAACGATGGTGTTTGGAGGCTTGGGCTCCCAAAGAAGAAGGGACTCCCCCTCATGGCAAGTGGACGAGGGTGACGGCTAGAGGTCCTTCGAAGGAGACCAAACCACTAGAGAGGGGGGGAGAACAGACAAAGGGGAAAATCGCTCCAATGATGCACAATGCAAACGAGGATCAGCAGGAAAAAGACGTTTTATTCTTGACAAACGGAGACCAAATACATCAAGCATAAGTGGGAAAAAGAAGAAGAGAAAGAAACGGGCACAAGGAGGAACGAGGGGTTGAGCAGGGGTGACTACTGCCCACTCCCCCAACGCCTCCTGCTACATCAAGACCCTCTCCCTCTCTCTCTCTCTCTTACTCTCTTCTCTAGTGGTCGTTGGAGGGGACCTCACAGTGGAGTTCTCCTCTTCTCCTTTCTCTTCTTCCTCTTCTCTCTTTTGTCTCCTTCTCGTGTCTCGTCTGGTGTCTCCTCTTTGTTCTCTAGTGTCTCCCTTCTGTCTATGTTTTTCTTGTTCACCGGTGGAAGAGAGGGTTTTAAACCTCAACAGCAGGAGCCTTCGAGCACAGAGCGACGGAGGCGGGAATGTGTGTCATTAAATGGGGATTTGACTTTGGTCCTGGGTGGCAGAGAGCATAGGTAGCATGTCCTCCTCCCCATTTGACACCTCGGCACACTCACTGTGCGTCGAGGATCAACAGGACATGGGCATAAGATTTTGTCTACTGGATGCGACAGATACGGGAGCCCAGGGCATGCTGCTGAGGGATCAGACCGCGCCAGCGAAGGTGTTTGTAGGCGTACCGTTGAAGGCCATGAGAGCGTGCCGCTAAAGAAGCCCAGAGGGGCATACCGGTGAAGGCACATTGGGAGCGTGTCGGCGAAGGCCATAGCGGCGTGCCGTTGAAGGGCTGCCAGGAGTGCCATTGAAGCAGCACTAGGGCGTGCCGCTGAAGGGGCGTGCCAGCGAAGACCCACCGAGGTGCACCGCTGAACGGGCTGTAGGGGTGTACCGACGAAGACCCACGCAGGGCGTACCATTGAAGGTGCATTGGGTGTACCGTTGGGGGCCTCAACGGTGTGCCGTTGAGCTGGGTTTGGGCCCATTATAAGCACGAGTTATGGTTTATTTGAATTTCTTCGGGGCACAAAGATGGTAACCGACCTGGGGGTTGGTTTCTCTTCGCTATCATGACTCTGGAGGTGGCTTCCCGACAGTGTGCCATCAAAACTTAAAGACGATGCCCATGGAATCAATTTCAAGAAATTAGGCTAAAATATACTAACATGGTATATTGCACAGAAAATGAGGAAAATGGTGTTGGACGGCAATGCATGGGGTACCATCGCGTTCCTAACGAAGTGAGGAATCCATCTCCCTACCTATTACGCGACGAGGCTGGCATTTCAGTGCTGAACCGTCGAATGGAGCCACGCCGATCTCACGTCCGTACCCGCCTCCACGCTCCGCAGATCGAGACGAGGTTAGCGTTAATGCGATCCTCGCATCGAGACCTTCCCAGCAGTTCCTTCCATGCCTCCTGCAGTCGCCCGGATCAACCGAGCCAGAGAGAGGGGGGAGAGACGATCGCGTGCGTGAGAGAGAGAGAGGGTGGGGGAGGAGAGAGAAAATGAGATGGGGAGAGAGAGAAATGTGAGAGTTAAAAAAATTATTTGATATATTTATTTTTTGAAAATTAAACTCTAATTGCATTTAAACCCTCAATTAAGTAAAATTGTATAAATATCTATTTAAATTCTATAATTCTTTAACTAAATTGATTAAATGCTAGAAAAACCCCATAAAATTCATAAAAATAGCCTAAATTCATGGAATAATATCTAGACTAATGCCAGTAAGGATCTGCTAATCCACGGGCCTTACAACTATGACCTCTCCTAGTCAGGGGCAGGCCAGTCCACCCACTTTGTCCTCGGCCCGGGCCACCACCTCTTCGACTGCTCCTAGTAGAGTCGATCCTCCACCCAGGAAGCTGATGATGATCAGTCAGAAAGAGATGGAGCAGGAGGTGACCGGGGATAACCCCATCCTAGCTATTATTGTCTGGGACATAGAGGATGTCGCCCCTAGGTCTGAGGATGAGCATCCCCTAGAGATAACCGCAATACTACAGGAGTTTTCCAATGTCTTCCCAGAAGACCTCCGTGGAGACCTTCCACCTATGAGGGATATCCAGCATGAGATCGAAGTCATCCCGAGCTCATCTTTGCCCAAACTTCCCCATTATAGGATGAGTCCCACGGACCATGCCGAGCTACAAAGGCAGGTCAAGGAGTTGATGAGTCGGGGATCCCTCAAGGACAGTAAGAGCCCTTGTGCTGTTCCAGCATTATTGGCCCCGAAGAAGGATGGCACATGGAGGATGTGCGTTGATAGCCGTGCGATCAACAAGATCACAGTGAAGTTTCATTTTCCCATACCCCGATTAGATGATTTGCTAGATATGATGTCGAGAGCCACTATCTTTTCAAAGATAGATCTTCGTAGTGGCTATCACCAGGTTCGGATCAGGCCTAGGGATGAATGAAAGACAACATTCAAGACCAAAGATGGTCTTTATGAGTGGATGGTTATGCCCTTTAGTCTCTCCAACGTCCCTAGCACCTTCATGTGGTTGATGACCCAAGTTTTATGCCCTATGATAGGGGTCTTCTTGGTCATCTACTTTGATGACATTCTTATCTACAATCGCACTAGGGCGGATCACTTAGACCATCTTAGGCAGGTCTGTGTTGCCTTGAGGCGAGAGAGCTTATTCGCCAACACGAAGAAGTTTGCTTTCATGTTCGATCAGATCACCTTCCTCGGGTTCATTGTGTCGAGAGATGGAGTCTCCGCTGATCCGGAGAAGATTAGGGCCATCAGGGAGTGGCCCAAACCCCGCACACTCCATGATGTCCAGAGTTTCCATGGCTTGGCGACGTTCTACCGTCGCTTCATTCGTAGCTTCAGTTCTATCACTGCCCCGATCACAGATTGCATAAAGAAGGGGGCATTTGTATGGACTAAAGCCGCAGCCATGGCATTTCAGGACATCAAGGAGCGTATGACCCAACTTAATTACCTACCGTCATAATTTGAGAGGAATTATTATTATTATTATTATTTTATTTTATTTTATTTTATTTCCTGATCATGGAATCTTTATCTGCTTTTGCACGTAATTTGAAAAGAATTTTTATTGTAATTACACTTAATCCACTTACGGTACACTTTTGAACTCATGATGCCCCCAACCCATCACACATAATTAACTAGCGAAAAAACTTAGATGGCCTGCAAAAGTTCGAGGTATAAATAAAAATTTATACTATCATCCAATTATATATACACATAAACTCTCTTCCAAGTTGGCAAATCCCTACTTACGCAGAGTTTTTAGTCTGGTGTATCATGAGATCATACTTAATGCGGTAGCTGTACTTGCTCCTCTTGTCATGGTACCTATCCCACAGCATGACGCCCCAATACTTGGGGAAGCTGCTGATGAATGGGAGGATCTCGGCGGTGAAGTTCGCCGGCGGCACGTACCCGTTCTCCACCCCCTCGCTGGAGGCCGGCAGGCCGATGAACACCCCATGCACCTGGAGGTCAGTGTTCCACTGCTCCCACGCGAACATGAGGGACCCGGGGCCGTCGATCAGCGAGTACTGGCACGACGAGTGGTTGTAGAAGTGGATCCACACGAAGTCGAAGACGCCGGTGCGGAGGGCCGCCCTCAGGGTCCTGTCCGGGTAGGCGCACTGGGGGGACGCCGTGAGGTAGAGCTTCCGCTTCGCCGAGTTGTGGCGGGCGAGGGCCATGGCGAGGTCGCCCCAGTGCATGCGGTCCTTCCAGGTCCTCCCCACGACGGAGAAGTCGATGCCGTCCAGAACGGCGCTGCCAAAGGGGCGAGGCGACGACGACGAGTTCCCGCCGAGGAAGCTGCCGTACAGGTACTGGGCCACCTGGCCCGCGTCGTCGGTGGAGTTGAGGGTGTGCTTCCCCTTGTCGCCGCCGAGGGAGAGCATGACCTTGATCCCCCACTTCTGGCAGTACCTGATGTCGCGGGCGAGGCCGGCGCAGCCGCCGCGGCTGGCGTTGCAGTGGCCGGAGAGGTCGAGCACCGGGGTCTGGCCGCTGCCGAACGCGGTGAGGAAGGCTATGTTGATGTACTCGTAGTTCCCGGTGGCGCAAGCTTTGGCTAGACTCCCTTCTCTTTTGTTCTGTCCCCAGTATGTGGCTATGCTTGCACCATTCACGCTGGCTAAAGGAACAGCGAACAGGGTTAGAAACAGGAGTAAAGACGGGGAGGATGGAGGGTACCTGCAGGCAGCAGCCATGGTTAATCGGAGTAGATCGAACAGCTTGTGCTACGTCTCGGCGAACGATCGAAGGCTTTAACTTGTGCAGCTGTGGGTGTTGGGGGTGAACCCTCTTGGCCATACCTATTTAAACTGGTTTTGGAATGGAGATCATCACCTTTCAAAGGGAACTGTGGATGTTTAGTTGCAGAGCAATCCAAACGCTTTGCTGTGTGTAAAATCACAACGCAAATTAGGGTTGCTGTCTTAAACCTATTCCAAGTGACTTGGGAGCGGACCCTGCAAAAGGAACTGCGGATGCTCAGTTACAGAGGTATCGAAGAAATGCTTTGCATGTGTGAAATCACAATCAAAAGATTGCTGTCTGATCGATTTTGACATGAACGTGTATCCACATTTTAGTGTGGTATCTCCTTTGAGGGATCGGAAAACACAAATGTTTTAAGGTAAATTAATGAATGCTTGAACGTCGAAGTTCTGAACAGATAAATAAGATGCCACTTGTGACATGTCAATTGGCTCCACGACAGACTAATTAGATTCTCAACTCTTTGCAGGGTTTTTTCAGATGTTGGCGCAAGGGGGTGCTCGTGCATCGGACAAACACCAGCCCCCGGGCCCAGGTCCGACCAGCTCCCGATGCGAGCTTCGCACCCTGAGTCCCAGTCCTTACCACTACAGTTCGCTCGGGCTTCCAGCCCCAGGCCTCAGTTGAGTCGACATCTGGTGTGGATCCCCACTCTAAGGTGCCCGACTTCTTAACACCTCGCTCGGGCCGTCAGCCCCGGGGCTCAGTTGAGTCGACATCTGAGTGTGGATCCCCACTCTAAGGTGCCCGACTTCTTAACACCTCGCTCGGGCCGTCAGCCCCGGGGCTCAGCCGAGCCAGCTCCTTGTACGGGTCTCCTAACCTGGGGGCAGGGCTCCCCAGTACCTCATTCGGGCCTTCCGACCTACATTTCTGAAGTGCAACTACCTCACCCGGGCCATCAATCCCTGATTCGAGGCTGCTCAACATCCAGACTGGGCATGCAACCCCAGAGTCTCTCGCGGGCGATGCCTAGCGTGAGTGATCCATGTCAGGTTCCGCATCCCTTGGCCCCGTTGTGGGGGCATGTTCCCTACAACTTGACGACGCCGACTCCCAGTACGGGTCTGCCTCTATGGGATGTGGTGGCCCCGGTATGGACCGAAGGCCCTGTGCCCCACCTTCCAGTCCCGCCAGTCCCCGGTTCAGGCTCAAGGCCTCGAGTCACCGACATCCCGGCACCCCCTGTAGTGCCAACTCCGAGTACAAGCACATCATTGCGGGCAACCGCGACACTGTTGTCAGCTCGGGCAAGGGCTTACACTCGAGCCACCCAACCGTCGGCCTCCACTATAGACTTTAGGTCTTGGGGACCGATTCCAGTGTTGCCAGTTGATGGCCTTGTGCCACCGGTTGTCATGGGCTGAGTTTTCTCGGTCTACCACCTCAAAGCGGAGTCATCTTCACCTCCCTAGAAGAAGCATCATCGCGGCCATAAAGGCAAGCGACCTGCCGCTGCCACCAGTAACTTTGGCAAGACCATCCTTGTCGGCAATCTATGGATTCGCCTGGATGGGGGCGAACCCATCATACCCCTAGAGTGGATCATATCCACGGTCCCTACTACCAACTGCTTTAGCCTTCGGCGTCGAATGCGAGAAGACAAGGCAGAACTTAGAAGGGTAGACGCTCCCGCAGCGGCCCAGAGACACCGGCATCAGTCTGGTGTCTGAACTCCCAAATCCCGTCGAAGAGACGGTGACAGGGGAGACCAACAGTCCAACTTGAGAAGAATCTGGGTTACCCCGGAGGAAGCTCAAGCCGTCCGGAAGGTGGATCTTAGCAACCCCCTTCGAGTACTAGGACACCGCGCCAAGCAAGACGTGACTGATTCTACAGCCGCATCGTCAGACGGCGCCCAGCCATTCGGTGCCTCTTGTTCAGACAGGCGAAGGTAGAGTCGGGCTCGTTCCGGGCCCCACCAACATCCAGTCTCGAGTTCTTCTCTGGCAGATGCCGTGACGGAGACTCCTCTGCAACGCACCTTAGTCTTTGATAGGTTGGGGACACCCGTCCACCCCAAGAGGCGCTCTTAGAAGAAGCGGACGGTCCAGCTCCTCAGCGACGCGGTCATGGTGTTCGCATGTTATGCCACCGGGCACCAGCCTGAGGTTCAGACTGATGATCTGAACCAGCCTATATCTCAACTCAGGAGGCCGCATCACCTGACCAAGCAGCCGGCTCCTGTCGACCACATCGGCACTTCTGCCAGACCTCAAGCATCGATGTGAGTGGAGGAAGTTCTCGTCGAGGATCGTGCCGCCCCAGTCAATGTGGAGCCGGTCAATAATGACCCTCCGGCCAATGAAGTCCAAGAGGTGACTCTTGAGACTCTTATGAAGGAGAACCAACACTTGAAGGCCCTACTTCCTCGCACTCTGCGTGACGTAGGGCCAGGGTCACTAACTCGGCGAGGGAGGTAGGGGGATGAAGCACCAGCTCACGTCGGAGGTTCTCATCGTGGGTGCCTCCGGTCAGCGGCGTGATGGCCGAGGCAACATCCAGGTGGGGGATACGTAGGGCCTCTAATTTAAACCGGTTAATGTACGCTCGGAGCCTCTCTCCCTATTCCTGTTTGAGGGCCAATAGTCTCGCTACTGACCAAGGAGGACCGCTACCAGTGAAGCTTTCTTTGAACACTCGCCCAAACTATCGGAAGTCACAGATGCTGCCAGGGGCGAGGGCTCGGAACGAAGCCTGAGAGCCCTAGACCAGAGTGGTCGCGAACGCTCGGCACTTCATTGTGTCGGAGGCCCCATGTAGGGTCATTAGGACGTCGAAGCTATAATAGTGGTCGGTCGGGTCTCCCTGGCCGTCGTATGCCTTGAAGGTTGGAAGCAAGATCTTGGGGGAGATCTCAGCCTTCAAGACATGGTCAGAGAACGGGGATTGCTCCTCGTCCTCCATAGTAGAGGTCTTCTGTAGAGCGCGGAGGGTGTGCTCTTGTTCTGTGAAATGCCTCTTGAAGTCTCGCAGCCGGAGGGATAGCTCCGGTTGTCGTTGGACCGAGGGGCTATGGTGGCGCTCCTACAGGCTACCCTGACACCCCTCAGGGGCCTCGATCTCCGGGAGCAGCCGATGCGCTCGAGACTTCTCCCTCCTCGGGATGGAGGAGGCTTCCTGCTCCGGGGGAGGGATGTGCGATGGTCCTCCTGACTGGTTGTGGATGAGCCGCCGCCCCCGAAGTGTGAAACGTCCACCGGTGATTTATAGGGAGGCAACCCCATGGGGGGGATCTCCCGAGGGAGTTGTGACTTCTCTACCCTGGCCGCATGGGTCCTCATTCGATCAATTAGGCTGTCTAGTTTAGCATTGAGGGTTTGAAGAGCGTCCGCACTCCCGGTGGGAGGTTGCCCTTCCACCGCGGGCGGGGCCAGTCTGTCGGCTGGGTCGTTGGCGTGAGAGGGGGTATCCCCCGTCGGATGGGAAGGTGCGCCTTCTTTCATCACCACGGCCTTTCCCTTATCACCGGCGATCCTCCTACTAGAGCTTCTTTACACCTTGCTGGCTCTTTGCTCATTTCCCGCAAATGGCGCTAGATGAAGAGGGGTTATCTCGCGTTGTTCCTGAGCTAAGGCAGACGACCACAATTGTGAGAACTGCGAGAAGGGAAATGGATCAGGGGTGCCTAGGGGTGGTGCCTTGGGGGAAACCCTCCATTGCTTAAGTCAACAAATCAGATAGAGCTCTGGTGCTATGGAGAGAGGATGGAGGAGGTAGGGGCACGATATCCCTCTCCACCAAGTGGTGAAGTGACTCTTGCTCAGGATTAGAGTGGCTTAGTAGTGCTTACGTTTCATAGGAGGGCTTCCCATATTTATATAGCGACTCATGGAACGTAAGAGCCCCGTAAGCCGAGGACTTTCAGGGGAGGTTACGTCCTCTTCGTGGGCTCTTTATGGGCCGGGGACTCTTGATCTCCCTTATCCCCTTGATTCCCTACTCTTGAAGGGCACGTAACGGTCGCATGAATAAGCTTTCGTCAGTCAGTCCGAGCAGGGGGCACTGGCTCAAGGGGGTTTCTTGAGCGACAAGTGCAAGGCTCGGGCGTGGTGTAAGGCCCCCGAAGGGGCTTTTCCGATCGACCTGACGCTCAGACTTCTGAACCCGAAGGTTTCCTACGAAGTGCTTGATCCAAGTAGGTTATTGGGCTTGAAGCTAGTGGGCCCCGGGGGGCTGTCACTCAAAAGGAGCTGGGCCTCGTTTGGTCTAGTGGGACCAGGGTCCAACTGCACATGTGTTTTACCATTGGTGGATGGACGGCTGTGCTGGACCACCCATCCCCCATGTGCGGTTGAGAGTCAGTCGTCTTTCCTTTGTGTGGCCAGAGGTTGACCGCTTATGCCCCGTTTGGGCCAGGAGAAGGATGATCTGTGGATGGCCGTATATCCCCTGGTGCGGCCCCTGTTCGACCACATGTCCCTGAGCGGCCCAGAGTGGACCGTTCAAGGGTACCAGCTTGGCCTGTGTTTTGATCTTGGCCGATTCAAGTCCTGGGTGCGTGGACCTCGATCCGCGTGTTGACCCATGGTCTAACAGATGGTGGGCATCGTGTCGAGGCCAGGTGTTGCTCTACTGTGTAGTCCCGGGAGGTGTTGTTTTCGGCTCGTGTCACCGTGTGACGGTGCTGGTACGAGGAGCGTTCCTTGTACTACCGGTTGTGATGTTGCTTTCCGTGGCTTGAGAGTCTACTCCTTCAGTGACCCTCCACTAGTCATAACCTTTGGTACGCGTGTACTGGCCCACCAGGGAGTGGTGGAGGGGCTACCCCGAGGACGGTTTTTAGACTGATTTCTATCAGGCCCCACGTGTTGCAGCCAGAGTCCGGTTGAGGGGAAAACCAGTTAGAGGCCAGACCTAGTGTGTACGGTCTGTGTGTGCACACGTGGTTGGGGGCAGTTGGACACGTTTCGACGGGCGCGACGCCAACTAGTCACTTGCTTTGTGGTTACTTGTGTGTGTCTGAGTCTCGCGCCCGAGACGTGGTAGCTAGACACTTGTGATGCGGTATAAGACGTCAGTGGACGCATCCGGTCGTTCTTCTAGTGGGAGGTACTCCTGTTCTGGACAGGGAGTAACAGACTGTCAGTTCCAGTGACTTTGACCTTCGGGTTTTGGGTCGGGTTGACCAGTGAGTTCCCATTGTTTCACGCGAGACGTGACTCTCCGATGTCTTGAGCTCTGTTTCCCGTCTACGAGATGTGGCTTCTAGACCGTTCCAGTGTGTTTTTCCTAAGGTGGTGGCCAGAGGTGCTTGGTAGGGTTACTGAGACCTCGTCGTGCCCGGGCGGGACCGTGTGGTCCCGGTTGGTCATCCCTGTGTGGGCAGAAGTCTGCGATAGAGTTGTCGTGAGTGTTTCCTCGATATGTCTGGTGTTAGAATGGTCCGGTTCCTGATCGAGAGATCGGGTTTTCTCTTTGCTTGCTAGTAGGAGCAGCTGTAGTGCCGAGCTTTGACCGGCCACCGGTTTGTTGTTCCTACTTTAGTAGCTTAGCTAGCGTAGCTTTCCTTCCCGCCGTGATTTTTCTCAGTTGGGGTTCCGCGTGACCCCTACTGAGTCTCTGTTTTGGAGACTCATCCCTACTTTTCAGGTGCCGCGGTTCTTTCTCGAGGTTCGAGAGTGCTGCGTGGAGGTTTTTAGTTGCCAGCTCGCCGGGCTGAGTGTTCACTTGGCATGTGGTACATTTTACTTCTTTAGACTGTACTTTCTGTTGGACTGGACTCTGTTGTTGTAGTTAGCTATTTATTTATTTCTGTTAATTGTTATTTTATCCTGCTTTATTTCCTATTTCTTTGTGCCTCCACACTCCTTCTAGCCCTTCCGAGTCCCCCGACTCATGGGCGGCAAGCCAGGATTCGAATGGTATTGGGTCCTTCCCGGTATCCGGATCTTGGGTCGTTACAGGACATATATATAGTTTTGGTCTTTATGGGCTCTTTTGAAAAGGTCCTAAGTCTATATATATATGTGCCTTGCACTCTTCTTTCTCTTGGCCTAATCAAGCATCAAAGGGGAGAAGAAGAGATTAACTCCTCCCCCCTTTCTCCCTCTTGCTCTCTCTCTCTCTCTCTTGGCAATGGCCGTCTCCAGGGGAGTAGGAGGAGGAGGCACTGGGACTGGAGCTGACAGGTCCGCACAGGGATACCATTGAGCCGATAAGTTTGTAGGGCGAGGTCGGTGACTCTGCTTTACTCGGATCTCAACCCAGGCACCTTCTGATTATTGTAGTTGGAAGGTAGCATTGATCGCCTGCTCAATGACTTCGAGTGGTAGTTCCTGGTAAGTAGGGATGCTGGGACTAGCGTCTGAAGACGTGGACGCGGCTTGTTGCCTCTGCCGCAGTTGGTGTGAGAGCTTACCGAAAATTGGTTGACTTGTATTGGCATCTGAGGATGTATGCACAGTTTGATGCCTTAGCCGTGGTGGCGGGGAAGGCTTCCCCTGTTGAATTGGTGTATTGGTGCCGATGTCCGAAGACATGTGCGTGGTTTGATGCCTTAGACGCGGTAGCTGGGATTTCTGCAGAGGAGGGGCCTGAGGAGCGTGACCAACATCTTGCTTCACGACCGGAACCCTGTGGTCTGGCTGAGAACAGGGTCGGACGACACCTGATGACATGGGAGGGCCTTGTTGCCATTGGTGGCTTTCTTGATCTCGCGTGCTGGAGGGCCTTTGTGATGGCGGGCCTGACCTGTGAGCTATAGGGAGAACCTGGTTCGACAGAGGCAAGGTCTCGCTCAACTTTTGCTTCCCCTTTCTATCCTTAGGTGTCGAAGATAGAGGTAGAATAGGGGGGAGACAAGAAGGGCTGGAAGAGTCCATCCTGGTCCTGCCTACCAAGACGTCTTCTCGACCGAGAAGGACTCCAAGGAGTCTTGCAGTGTCTTGCTTGGAAAAGGGCAAAGACTCTAGCTCTTGCCAGGGTCGCCATTGTACGGCTAGAGTGGCAGTGGCTAGTTGACCAGCGTGTGGTGTTGGAGCCTCGGGAGAGGCCAAGGAAGCGGGAGAGTGGATGACGTTGGCCGAGAAGGTACTCGGTCGCGCCTCTCGGCTGGCATCCTGCTCCGTACATCTCCACAGTCATTCGAGAGCCTCCCGATTATCGGTTTAGAACTTGAGCCATTTTGGAGTATGCTGGTAGGGTGACCCGTGCCCATTTTCCTGGGGAGGCTCAAGCCGCTCTGGTGCATTTCTGGCAACAGCCTGGGTTTCTTCGATAGCTTGTTGTAGTCGAACAAGTGTCATGGAATTTCCTTCGACATCGATCTGCTCCCACTAGATCTATTCCTCAATGAGGTATTGGACTTCCTCACAGGACTCGATCACGTGGTAGATTCGATCATGAAAGGGACAATATTGGGGGTGATTAATGTCCCACTGAGTGCAGTCTGCAAGCGGATCATGGGGTAAGATTTACGCCCGCTCGACGAGGACATTGAAAAGTCACCGGGTTCTTTCCCTGGGGATGGAGAGGGGTCTACGATCATGCCAGGGCCTCCACCCTGGGTACCAGATCGAACGGTCTCTTGGTTGGTGCTGGGCTCTTCCGATTCATCATCAGAGAGAGAGAACGCCGTCATCATGTGGATCACATTGGCCGGATGGTGAACCACACGTACTGCCTTCACTGGTCTGGACCACATATGTGGCTGTGGAGGATCGACGAGACCGCTTTTCATTTGGATCAAGTCGTCTCTGATCAGCTTCTGTGCCTGGGTCATGAAGACGTAGCAATCTTCAAGAGAATGACCCAGCATACAGTGGTATAGGTAGTACTTGGGATTGTCAGTTGTTGGATCCCCTAGTTGATTTTGGTAGATTAGTTTTAATGATGACAAGTCTAGCGTGTGTGTCTTTCAAGAGCCTTGAGGAATGATGACAAGTCTAATTGATTTTGGAATGAATGGATGACAATATTTGTAGTAGGAGCTGGTCTGGGACCCCTCTGGGGATCGGTAACGGGAGACCCGAGTCTGACACTCGGTCTGGCTGCTGAGACTGGCGGCTGATGTGGCGCGTTGATGGCGTCGGGAGAGATGGGAGTTGGGGGTGGCGACGGAGCCGCCACGGGGACCAAACCCAAGAAGTAGGGCAATCTGATGATTGAGGCGAAATTGCCGAAAGTGATCGGCACCACTAAATAACCCACCCGCGCATGAGTGGCGATGACGATGGGACCATAGGTGACGGCCGCCATAGTTGTTGATGCACCAGATGAGCACGGGCGACGGTCGCTGATGGTCGTCGAACTCGATCCGACAACTGGAAGGGGAACTGGAAGCTATTGGGAAGTGTGAGCAGATGCTCTCCTTATACCTCTCCTGCAAAAATAGGAAAAAGGTACCGAGACTTCAGGGTTAGCACAGGCTTTCTCTTCAGCAGAAAGAAGGAAGGCAAGAGACGTCCCATCGGGCATGCCATCCCTTTGTTGGTGCGCGGCGGGTGCCGATGTGCTAGGGGTGCGCGTGTGTGCGGTGACCGGACTGAGGGGTGGGATAAGGTGACGAGGGGAAATGCTGGAATCTAGAGTGCTTCAGGCACTTCCTCTCATGGCCGTATCTTCTTCAAGGCGGCACCGTGCACTCGCCTTTTATGGAAAGTCGAGGGGAGACCGAGTGGCACGTGGGATTTTTCCTGGTTTTTGTAGAAACATGACTGGGGTGTGGGCGTGCCAGTCGATTTCTCGACAATCACCCGTGAAACCGAAAGGTGACCAGGGAAGCGCCGCCAGGGCGCGGCACATGGACTTGAAAGGTGGGAGACACATGCAGGGAAGGTCGGTTCCATAGGTGCGAGTGCGCAGGTGACTGTGGGGAGTCGTGTACAGGACATCTTTCCCCACCGACTGCAAGTAGTCGGTGTTTATTTACATCTGATTGAATCCAAACACCTTCATTCCATGCTGAAGAGAGGTCTGTATATGCCTAAAGTCCTAGGTGGAGAGCAGGGAGCACTTTGCAGCTGTGGGTTCGCATTAGACAAGACGATGTTGGCTGGGGTTAGAGGTGCTGGGGATTCACGCTTGGTGACACACAAAAGGGGGACTAAGGCCCAGAAGGTGGATGCGAGCGCATTCATTCAAATGGAAATATAATTTCTAAGAGCTATATGGCTTTACAGGCAGACCATAGTGGCCGACGTACAACAGGCGCAAGTCGCGGGATAGTTCTGACAAGGTGGTCGGTCCCTGGGTCACTATGTGACAAAGAGGGTATCCGCGTATTTCACAGGGGACTCCACTCCTGACGTGGGCCGTATTTGCTCCGCCGAATGAGCGCCTTGTAACTGGGCAACTGGAGAAAGCATCAGACTGGTGTCTGGGTGAGGGTCGATCACGGCTCTAGTCGAGCGATCAGACATGGCCTCGCAACTGCGGGGAAGCATGTCGTCATGATAGAGGTTGATGGACATGCAAGGGGGAATCCCAGCATGGCGGGGCATTCGCCCTTGTCATAATGTCTCACCCGTGGTGGGGATAGACTTGTGCGTCATGGCCAAATACCGCGTGAGGGAAGTACAAGCAACATACCCTCGGCGTCCTTAGCCGACGACCAAGTCACCCACACACAATTCTCCTTGCTCGTTGCCTTGTTGTTGCTGTGGAGCTCGAAGCTTGGAGATCAATTGAGGCCTAGGTTGCTGCATGTGTCCACCCCTTGAGCTTCTAAGGGAGTTTTATGGGGAATTTGGAAGGTCAGGGAAGGGTTTAGGCGGGCTAGGGTGAATGGTTCAACCTAGCCTGGGTAAACCCTTTGAATAGTACGTGGCTGAGTGGGCGACTGGTTTACGGCTCGTGTGTTTTATTGATTTGTGATTATTTTCCTTGATGCCAGGTGAATTATGGCACCGAGGAGGAGGACTCATTCCCAGCAGGGAGAGTCAGGTGATGGTCCGGAGGAGCAAAGCAGAGCTACGATTTCAGAGGATGCAACTGGGGGTGTGCGAGTTCCAGGAGCAGAGGATTTCTTTCGAGGCATGTTTCAGTATGTTCTTCAGCAGCAGGGAGGTGAAGCTGGCAAGAGTTCGTTGTCTCGAGATGGTCATGGTCGTGTGCTGAAGGAGTTCTTGCAGTTCCAACCGCCTCCTTTCAACGGGCATCCAGATCCAGAGGTGGCCAAGGAGTGGCTGGATGATTTGGAGAGGATCTTCAGTACGATGGAGTGTGCTGAGAAGGAGAAGGTGGTATTGGCTACACATCGATTGCAGGGATCAGCCCAATCTTGGTGGACGTCAGAGTGGGGAGCAGTGTTCTAGTCTCGTCCTCTTCGACAGATCACGTGACAGGAGTTCGTGATGGCTTTTAAGCATGCTTTCTATCCATCTTTCATCAGGTTGCAGAGACTGCGCGAGTTCTTAGAGTTGACCCAGGGTGACATATCAGTGATGCAGTACCGATCAGGTTTATTGAGCTGGGCCGTTATGCCTCTCACATCATGGCGGATGGGGAAGTAAAGACCGAGCAGTTTATGGGAGGTCTGAGGTCAGCATTGAGGCATCCCCTTCTTGCATCGGATCCGGCCAATCTGGATGCAGCTTGCAAGGCAGCAGCGGCGCTGGAGAGAGATTTACAGAAGGTCCGAGGGCATGGCAGTACAGGTCAGGCTGAGGCAGGTTTCAATCAACCGACGGATGTGTAGTAGCAAAGTATCATCCAGCCCTCAGCAGGTGGTTCAGGGGCAGCTCAGTCTGTGGCTTCAGCATTAGAGCCATCATCCCTTGGTGCGAAGCTCAAGAAGCTGCTCAAGGAAGCTGGTCTTGGCAGGAAGCGTCAGGGTCATAACGAGTCAATGCAGCAGTCGGTGGGCAGTGTTCAGCAACCTGTATCTTTTCAGCGCCAGGGTTCGATGAGTGGTTCTCGAGGCGGGTGTCCCAAGTGTGACGGTTCTCATCCAAGTAGTCCGTGTTTGGCGTCCGTGATTTACTTCAGGTGTGACCAGCCAGGGCACATGGCACATGACTGTCCACAGAGACCGCGTCAGCCGCATGAGTTTCAGCAGCAGTACCAGTTTCAGCCCCAGCAGTTGTCATCACAGTCGCAGCAGTACCAGTAGTAGGGACAGTTTCCTCAGTTGACTCGGTCAGCTACTGTAGGGAGGCAGAGATCTCGAGGTAGAGTTACTCACATGATCAAAGCAGAGGCTGAGGTGTCACATTTCGTGGAAGGTACTCTTCCAATTTTGGGTTGTGCAGCTCGTGTTCTGTTCGATTCGGGTGCTTCTCATTCGTTCATCTCGGAGGATTTTGCTCAGAGTGTGGAGGACCCAGTGGCCGAGATGTCCTGTGACTTTGCGGTAGAGTTGCCTACCGGTGACTTCATGATCACCCTGTACTGCTTCGAGAAGGTACATGTGTGGGTGGAAGGGCAGAACTTGCCGGCAAGACTCTACGCGTTACTGCTTCTGGACTTTGATGTGATTTTGGGCATGGATTGGCTCGAGGCTCATCAAGCCTTGGTGGATTGTGGCTTGAAGAAGGTCTACTTGTCGGGGTGCTAAGCCCGGATTCAGAGGGGGGGTGAATGAATCCCCTTCTAAAAACTTTCCCCAATTAAAAGGATGCTAGACGCTGAGGTGAAATTAAATCTAAGCATTCATCTACTGTGATAGAAGACAGTCAGATACAGAACGCCCAGTATTCGGATCTCGGGTTGTTACAGTTGGTATCAGAGCGCGGTTGTGGATATATATAAGAATAATAAATAATTGTAGTGGTCCACTAGTCCATAGTAATGATGTATAGTCGGCACTGGCTTAGGGCATCGTATGTTTTATTGATTTTGCCATTTCTTGTGCCTCCTGTCTTTTGCATCAGGCGAGGATGGCGCCGAGGCGGAGGACTTACTCTCAGTAGGGACAGTCGGCAGAGGTTCAGGGTGAGCAAGAAGAGTAGAGTAGAGTGCCACCAGTTGCCACTGAGGTAGGGGACGCAGCGAGAGCTCCCAGGGCAGAGGATTTTATTCGGGGCATGTTCCAATTCATGACTCAGCAGGTCGGTAGAGATGTTGGCAAGGGCTCGTCGTCCAGGGGTGGGCCTGGCCGTGCAGTGAGGGACTTTTTGCAGTTCCATCCACCCTACTGTGGCGGCCAGCCAGACCCAGATGTGGCCCGAGATTGGCTTAATGAGATGGAGACAGTGTTCTGTTCCATTAGAAGTGCCGAGGAGGATAAGGTGATGTTGGCTTGCAACCAGTTGTAGGGTTCCGCTCGAGCTTGGTGGGCATCAGAGTGGAAGACGTCCTTTCAGTCACGTTCCCTTCAACAGGTCACATGGAAGGACTTTGTTAAGGTCTTCGAGCAAGCTTACTGCCCATCCTATGTTAGTACGCAAAAGATGCGTTAGTTTCTAGAGCTGGTCCAGGGCGACATGTTAGTGTTGCAGTATAGGGCTCGATTCGTGGGATTGGGGCGTTATGCTCCCCATATCATGGAGAATGAGGAGCTGAAGACCGAACAGTTCATCTAGGGTTTGAGGCAGGAGCTGAGGCACCTCCTGATGGCAAATGCTACCACTGATTTGGAGATAGCTTCCCGTGTAGCAGCATCATTGGAGCTAGATATGCAGAAGATCCGAGGACAGGTTGGCCAGGGGCAGTCCCAGTCAGGCCATAACCAGCAGACGGCTACCCAATAGCAGAGCACCTTTCAGCACTCTACAGGTAGTTCAAGAGCACCGGCACCAGTGGCGTCAGCGGCAGGATCTGCGTCTTTTGGCTCCAAGATCAAGAAGTTCTTCAGGAAAGGTTTCGGTAAGAAGCGCAAGGAGGGCAGAGACCAGAGGCAGGCATCTGTGGGTAGTGTTCAGCAGTCGATGCCTTATCACCGTCAGGAATTAGCTGGTGGCTCGCGGGGGTCATGTCCCCAGTGTGGCGAATTACATCCAGGCAGACAATGCACGGCGCTAGTGATTTGTTTCAGATGTGACCAAGCAGGGCATATGGCACGTGACTATCCTCTGAGGCCGTGTCAGCCACCCCAATACCCTCAACAGAAGAAGCCACATCAGCAGCAGGGGCAGTATTCGCCACTACCCTGGTCAGCGAGTGTGGGTAGGTAGAGGTCTCGAGCCAAGATTACACACATGACCAGGGTAGAGGCAGAGTCGTCATAGCTTGTGGAAGGTACTGTTATGATTTTGGGTTGTGCAGCTCAAGTTTTGTTTGATTCTGGCATGTCATATTCATTTATATCAGAGAATTTTACACTGAGTGTCGAGGACCCAGTGTCCCAGATGTCGTGTGATTTGGTTGTGGAATTACCTTCTGGTGATTATATGTTTACCCCGTATTGTTTCAAGAAGGTTCTAATGTAGATTGAAGGGCAGAATATGCCAGGTAGGCATTGTGCGTTGCACCTTCGGGATTACGATGTGATTTTGGGCATGGATTGTCTCGAGGCCCATGGAGTGATGGTGGATTGCGAAACAAAGAGGGTCTACTTTCAGCCTCCCCATAGACCCGCGTTCTATTCTCAAGGTATCCGATCAAATTACACGTCCGCATGTCCTGAACAATCCAGCATCAATAGACAACTTCAACTAAAGAGACTGCGGAGAACACGTCCCGTCTGGACCCTCCGAATGAACAGTACACTACCATGAAGCCACTCCTGGGGTCACGGCAGTGAAGAGGAACCAACCCCTAGGGAGCTCACAACTCGTGGGTCCCGAAGAGAACTAAGTGGATCATCAATCGGGCACTAAACGGGCCCAAATCCACTTCCACGACACACCCTTATGGCCCTTCAGCGATATGCCCTGCAAGGCCTTCAGCGGCACGCCCTCGCGCCCCTTCAACGGTACACCCAGTGAGGCTTCAACGGCACACCCGTGCATCTTCTTCAGCGGCACACCCTTGTGTGCCTTCCATGGCACGCCCTGGCTTTCTCCAACAATGCATACGGCAAGGGAAATCTCACGCCACTCCCCTACAGATTCTTGGCACGCAGTGGGGCGACTGACGTGGCAACGCGAGGGTGAGGCACGCAAGCTACTCTTCTGTCAACGGGGATGAGGGGAAGTCAAATCCCCATCAATGCGCCCTCTTCCCGCCTCCACTGGCCTGCCCACATCACCGTGCAGTTGGGGTATAAAAACCCCTTCTTCTACGATGAACACACGAGGAGACAGACAAAGAGGCAAAAAGAGAGAGAGAGAGAGACACACAGAGAAGAAGCACTCCATAAAAAAAGAGAAGAAGAGAGAAGAGAGGAAGCATTCCACAGAAGAGACCACCACCGGATCGGAGAGAAGAGAAGAAGAAGAAGGGACTCTCCCCTTCGACAACCACCAGAGAGCAAGAGAGTAAGAGAGTAAGAGAGAGGGAGAGAGAAATGTAGCAGAGGAGGGGGAGAGCAGGGAGCCGTCGCCCCTGTTCAACCCCCATTCCTCTCTTGTTTTCTTCCTTGCCTTTCTTCTTCTTCTTCTTACGCTTTATGTATTTGGTTCCCATTCGCCATGAATAAAACTTTTTTTTCTTTTGTTCTTTTTCATACTCTCATCGTTGGCATTGTTTCTTGTTGGATTGGGTCCCCCTGAATGCTCTTCCATCGTCTTCCTTCTTCCCCTAGTGGTTTGGTTCCATTTGAGGAATCTCTGGCCTTCACCCTCGCCCATTCATCATGAAGGGGAGTCCCTTCTCCTTCTCTGAGAGCCCAAGCCCCAGCACCACCTTTGGTCCTTGTCCCTCAAACTGTCTTAAACTCCCAGCCCCTGACCTTTCTTCCTCTAGCCAAAGCCCCCCTGGCCAGCCAAACCAAACCCCCAGGCCTCACGGCCCTCTCCCTCACACTGGCCTTAAACCTCCCTCAGATGCCTCCGTCGGCACACTAGCCATTCCTTGACTGGCACAGCCTCCCTGGCCGGTGCACTGACCCCTACATCTCTTCACTGACACAATCTTTGGCCGATACGCCCCTGACTAACCTTAGAGAGGCCTTCCCTCCGTTGGTTTCCTCGGGTTTTTCGATGTTCTATTAAAGGTGTTGCCGTCTTTGGACGCCCACCTCCACTTATTGGGTTCTGCCACTCCATGTGGGCGTGTTCCCTGTATCTCCCTTATGCCTGGGGTCAAGGGGAGATGCTGTCGAATTTTTATCAGAAATAATAATATACTAAAAGACCAAAGAGAGCAACAAACAAGTGGCATAATCAACAATAAAATGTCTTAACCAAGGTGAAAAGAACTAGGGACAACATGAAGAGGACTAGACTGAACAATGGCTAAGTACCCCAACATGCATGATAAAAGAAGAAAAGGAGAAAGGGAAGAAGAAAAGAAGAAAAGAAAGGCCTTAAAGGGATGAAGACGAGCGGGGCCCTCCAAGTGCCTCCTCGGTGCAGCTACAGTGTTTTGTTTTACTATTTTGTTATTTTCTTTGCTACATTTAGCATGCTGTATTGCTCAGTGTTGCAGAGGATTGTTTCCTCTGGTCAGCAAGCTGTGTTGCTCAGCGGCGAGGATTGATTCCTCAGATAGCAAGCTGTGAGGCTCAACGGCGAGGATGTGTTCCTCGGGTTAACCAAGCTGTGAAGCTCAGCTGTCTGGGATTCGTCCCCAAAGCTGTGGATCAGTGGTTTGTAGGGATTCATCTCCAAAGCTATAGATCAGCGGTTAAGTTGTGTATCAGCGAAAATCCTCACTCGGGTTTGAGTGAGGGGTGGATGTGGATCTGCAGAGGCAGGTCGAACCACTTAAATATCCTATCTGTCGTGGTTTGAATTTGTATGATTGGTCCATATCTTCTACCTCCTTCACGAGCTGTCTAATTGAGCTATTGAGCATCTTCGTATATCTCAAGTGTCTGATCTGAGTTTTGTAAGAACCGTTGCTTCTAAACTTTCTCTCTCTCTGTTGGCTCTAGCTCTAACTATTATTGTCTTAATCACTGATTGAGTTGCTCAAAGCTTGTATCTGAGCTCTGGGTTTCGGTCTCGTGAGTAATTGGATTGATACCCATTCTGTTGCTTGCTAAGTGTTAGAAAGTGTGTCAGGTAGAAACATTGCTTAAGTGCGTGAGCTATTCATTTCTTCATCTATTAACTATTCGACATTGTTTCTAGATGAACCAAGCAAGCAGCTTAGTTTACTAGTTAGTTTCTATTCTATTCATCTTTGATATGGCCTAGTTTTAAACTGTGAGTAGTTTTAATTGGGGGATCTATTCACCACCCCTCTAGATCCCAGCTGTGTATGCTAACACATGGTTCTGAGCGCTCGCCTCTGGGAGCATCACTAGCTTCCAACAATTCGGGTGACTGTTCAAGGAGAGCTTCACCGGCAGCGGCCCTCCAAGGTTGATAGAGGGATTGCTGGCCCTCAATCAGGTGCATGGGGGAAAATTGTGAGCTTACATTAACCATTTCAAAGCAGAAACTCTGTGCATCACCTGCCTGGATGTGGCCTCTACCATCACCGCACTGACCGGAGGCACCCGCGATGAAAATCTTCGGCGAGAGTTGGTGCTTTAAGCTCCTTCCTCCCTCATTGACCTTGCGACCTTGTCTCTGTGTCATGCGGAGTGCAAGGAGGTCCTCATTGCTTGCTGAGATCTCGCGAGCTTGGGGTGAGAGGGGGAAAGAAAGAGGTCTTCTAATCAATCTTCCTGGTAGGGGAAGAGGAGGAATCGAGAGGGCGACTGAAAGGAACCCCTTCGCAAGTTCGAGCGCTATACTCCTCTATCTACCCCTGTCTATCAAATTTATCAAGAAATAAAGGACTTGGGACTACTCCATCGTCCTGAGCCGATGAAGACCAACCCGAAGCGTCAGAGTCGTCAGAAGCATTGTTAGTTCCACGACGATCATAGCCACCATACCAGAGATTGCCACCAGCTCAAGGATGAGGTTGAAAGCCACATCTGCCAAGGCCACCTCTCCTAGTACGTGACCGAGCAAAAGGAGGACCGTCAAATTTCCCCAGAGGAAATTGACAATCACCCTCGAGGAATCCACATCAACGTCATCTCAGGCGGATCAGCCTCGGGCGGAGATAGCAACTAAGGAAGAAAGTGTCATGCCGAGCGAGCCAATCGAGTCTCCAAGCCGCCCAAAGCTTTGCCACCAATGACCGACAAGCAGACCTTGGTCTTCTCAGACCAAGTTCTCGAAGGAGTGGTCACCCCACATGATGATGCCCTTGTTATCTCGGCCATGATAAACCATTGTAACATGGACCAGACTTAGTGGATAATGCTCAGGTCGTAGGGCCCCCTTTTCCGGTGATTAATCAAGGGTTTTTCCCTTTCCGAGAGGATGTAATTAACGTCGTAGTCTTTATGGTACGACGGGTTCTCAGTCCCGACATGATACACACAATCGTCTGATTAGTCAGATCGAGTGCACCATGGGCTTCTTTAAGTCCGAATAAATCGTCACCTCGGTAACTGGCACGCCCTCGCACTAATAAACCGAACAAACGAACGAAAAGGCGAATAAATGAATAAAATGTGAAATGTCCCAAAAGTGCGTCCACAAGTCTGGCACGCCCGGTGGGACAGAACCACCCTTCATCTCTTCACCAGGATTGGGGGCCCTACGGCCTCTTCTTGAGATTCTAAATTGTTTCTCTTGCAATTATAGGGTCGTACTTTGGCGATTGCAATGGCTGTTGCGTTTGGACCACTGGTCATGGCAAGCCACGTCAAGGAGGGCTACCTGGTGGTCCCAATGCGGTTCGGGAGTTTCCCTCCCGTGGTCGCCTTCCCTAATTTCCTGGGGGTGGCCTTTGTTAGCCTGCTGAAGGTCGAGGGGCCCAAGCCTGTCGAAGTCCATGGCCTCGCTACAGGGGCTTCTACCACCAATGCTGCTACCGCCGGGCCATTGGTGACTACTTTTGACCATGTGGCGATCAAGACGGTGGGGTGTTTTGTCCACCATGTCCATTTTGGCACGGACTCGGCCACCAAGAAGATGGCTTCTCGCCAAAGGAGGAGCCGAAGGAATGCTGCTGCTGCCGCCCCCAGGGGCCGGATCTCTAACACCGGCAAGTCGGTCTTGATCGGAGGCATCCGGGTCCACCTCAATGGCCGGAGAGCTGACGTGATCCCTGACCGAATTGTACCAAATGTCCCGGTGCGCAACTCTTTCCAAGCGCTCGGGAAAATAGAGGAGAAGAATACTGAAGCTCCCCATCGGCCGAACAATGAACCGGCCCCCAGGCCATCCAAGAGCAAGCAAGTTTGGGTACTGAAACGTACTCGGGTCCTAACGTCAACTCGGCTGGGATCTACTGAAGCCAACAAGCCCGGGATGGAAAGGGTGAAGAACCATGAGATGCCAGTGGAGGCATCTCGCAAGTTACCTATCCAAGGCCATGAATGACAAGAGAGTGCCTTTTTACATGCTGAGAATCATAACAGGACCGGCAAGAGGGATCGGCTCGCTTATGGGCCCCCAGCACAGGCAAGGGCACCACCGTCTGTGGACTACCGTAATTATGAAGAAGAAGATATCCCCCAGGTCATGCACGGATATCTCCGCGGGGTCGGGAATACTCCCTTAGGGAGGCAACGACTGCTACAGGCCATCACCGCTACTGAAGAGGGTCGAGGATATCCAACTGACCTGGTTGAAATAGAAGATGCAAAAGCGGGGTGCCGTGTGTCTCCCTGTCATGAAGAAGATGCACCGAGAGTTTCGGTATTTAAAAGACTAACCTTCCCTGGTCAGCCGGCTAGATATGCAAAAAGAAGAGGTAGAAATATCCAAGTCTACACTTGTCACATGGCTGGAGTGGCCAGCCACTATGGGGCCTTACCTGAAGAACCCGAAGAAGTTGCCCGGATTGCCGAAAGGCCCGGCCTTATTACAAGAAAAGGGAAGGCCGCCAGCGAGGCATTGCAAGCCCTCGTAGGAATAGCGAATCAAGAGGAAACGTCGGTTGCTCTAACTGCTAATGTAACGACCCAGAGCTCCGGATATTGATAACCCGATAATATCGGATTACCGCTACCAAGAACTGGGGACGCCACCCAAGAAGCTGATGAGGCCCCTGAAGGGTTACTGGAGTTTGTCGATGAGTTGTATAACGAATTGGGATTACAATGGTCAGCGTCAGTCCAAGCCTCTGACCACGTGTGCACACACTGACCCATCGCCTTGAGCTAGGCCTCTAGCTAGTTTTCCCTCCCAGTAGGATGCTATTGACTATGTGAGAGGGCCCACGGAAGCTAGCTTACAAACCGCATAACAGGAATACCCTGCCACCTCTCCTGGGTGGGCCGACATGGACGTCATCGGGCTACGACTAGTGGTTCCATCACAAGGAAAGAGAAAGCTGCTTGGGATATAAAATAATGCCACAGTGTGCAAAATATTTTAAACATGGCACACATGGAATATGAATTACATTAGAAATTACACATGCATGCTTTTGAAATCTCCAGGTATATTACGGACTAACAGCACCTCGTTACATACCATAACGGACCAGAGAAGGACCGCTATGCTTCACAGAACTCAAAAAATTCACAGGAAAATGAAACTATAACGCACCAGGGCAGGAGCGCTATAGGACTATAACGCACTGGATCAAGGGCGTTAAAGTCAACAAGCACACAACGCACAGATAAGGGCTATAACGCACCTAGGGTGGGGTGCCATAGTGAACATAACGCACCTCCTGTGGGTCGTTATGCCTTCCAGAATGATTTGAATCCACAGGAAACCACAGAATATAACGCACCAAGAAGGGGGCGTCATACAAATTTAACGCATAGGGGTAGGGATGTTAAAGGCAACGGACCTTTAACTCAATACACAGGGACTATAACGCACCAGGCAAGGCATGTTAAAATCACCTGAACATGAAAATCCACAAAAAACTCAATACACGGACCAGATAACGCACCTATAGGGATGCGTTAACTGACCATAACGCACCAGGGGTGGCACGTTATGTCACCTGGGTTTCGCAACTCTGATGTTTGGAATCGGAACCCCTTCCCGACCGATCGAAATCGGCGGGGGACGCGACGGAATACAAAACCAACTCAACCAGCCAACCCATACCGACCATTCAAGCCTACGCATGCCACTAGAAATGAAATACGATGCCCATGGAATAGATTTTAACAATTAAACGATAATTTTAGGCATTAAAAGATTAAAAATGCACTAATTAGAAACATGCACGAAATACGAGGTAAAGGGTGTCGGACCACGGCGCAAGTGGTACCGGTGGTGTCCTAACGTGATAAGGTATCCATCCCCCTACTTGGATGATGGTGAAAATGACGATACGATGGCGAACCGACGAGAGGGCGACGCGGTGCCTCACGACCCGGCTCGACTCCACGCTCCACGAATCGAGGAACGGTGGGCGTCAACGCGATCCTCGTGACGCGAGCAATCCAACGGTACCTCTCTAGCTTCGATCAGCAGCCGTCTAGACCAGGAAATGAGAGAGGCATGCAAATTGAGAATAAATCCTAAAATCACCCAAAATAAGAAATGCACAGAAAATGAGGAAGATGGTGACGGATGGCGACGCAGAGGGCGTCGACGGATTCTTGGTGGGATGAGGAGTCCGATCCCCTACCTTTTGCACGATGAAGACCGTGAATCGGTGCCGATCGGGTGATGGGGCCACGTCGTCTTCTTGCTTGCATGCGTCTCCACGCTTCACGATTCGAGGGAAGAAGGGTACTGGCGCGATCCTCGCGTCGAGTCCGTCTCGTCGGTACCTCCCACGCGTCGACCGGGGTCCATTTGGACCACTAACCGAGGGAATGGGGGTGTGGAGGAGAGAGAACGTGGGATGGAGAGGGAGAGAGAGCGTGAGGTGGAGAGCGAGAGTGTTACGAGAGAGTGAGGAGAGAGAGAGTGGGTTGAGATATTTGTTAAAATTTTTTATTTTTCTTATTTTTTTTTGAAAAATTCCCTTAAATTACATTTTAACTCAACCAGCTCACACAGTCATCTCAATTGACTGCCACACTTCGTCGACTCTGCTCCATGAACCATCTCACACCTGGCAAGATGAACGTCAATAATAGCCTTGCACCAACTCAAGTTCAAACACAACCTTCAATAAATCCCAAATTCAATATAGGAAAAGGCATACCATATATTTGACCACCCAAGGCTTCGCTTGTATTCGACTCTCGCCATTCTCAATCCACTACAACCGACACCTTCTATCAGTGAAAAATAATTAGCCGGTCACCAGTTACTTGTTAACGGGAAACCCTGACTTGCTCAGCTTCTTCCTTCTTCCCTGGTCCTTCGCCAAATCTGATAAGCATATTCCAAATCCTGACAGGCCATCCGTTGACTTTCATACAGACCATCACTACATCTCGAGCTGATCCTCACTCAGACACCACATCCGATTCTGATCCTCGCACCAGCTCTACCCTCTGAGGGGAACACGGTGAAACCAAATGACAGGACCCCGAAATCCTCGGTCCGCAACAACCCCAGACTCAGACTTATAGGGAAAGTCTCCCATGCTGGCCACTCGACCAAGGTTCACCATCTGATGACAACATCCCTCCAGGGACCTCCATACACAGGCATCGACCATTACATAGTCTCATCCCAGCTTCATCACAATTATTCCAAATGGATGCCTGCTAATCCTTGGCTCCGCTCTCGCTACAAAGCCACAAGACACATCTTGAACAAATCACGTCACATACCTCCAGAACAAAAAGGTCCCATCTGCTACCACAACATCTTAGTCGACGTCGCCACGACCAATGCACACGGATCTCCAAACATCACAGATCCTTGTCACAGCTGAGTCCTTCTCACAATATTCTAAAACTCTTGGACTCAACTAGGCCTCTTCCAGGCATTACCATAGCTGACCACTCAGCTAGCCTTACCAGGCGCTCGCAGCTACCAACTGGGACCCATAATTATCTCTTGGATGTCACATGTCTAGGACCACGATTCCATCTGAGGACATAACTCTAAGCACGAGTCAAGCACATAGCTTACCGACTCCGACCAACATGTCCTAGTCCACTGCCAAGCTACTCCTTAGAAACCCCCAATCGGGCTTAGAACCTAACACTTGACATGGCTTCCAACGCATGAACAGGGGGTACTCATGTGGCAACTTGAGATCATATTTCCCCAACTCTCTATCCTATCGGTGCCATGAACCACAATGCCTCAGTAATGGCACGACAATCGACATAGCTCACTCAGTCAGAGTCAATCTCACACTGAGGAATCGATCCTCCAATGCTCTACTCATCCTCTAAAATCCGCCCGTAGTGACCAACGCTACGATCCTGGATGCCGCGACCAATGCACACAGATCTCCAAACATCACATATGACTTAGGATCCGCCATCCCCACAATCCTCAACTCGACTGGCTAACTCGAGAAAATAGGGTGAGGAAGGCTTTATTACCTCGATCCACATTACATTGGAAATCATAACACCTACTGTAAATTCCCGCAAGTAGCTCCCAATTGGCACTCATCCTTTCGGAATAATGCCAACGTACCCTTACACACCAAGGGACATGCATTGCTTCTCACAGGCAACCACCTTGCCAAAACACCAAACATGCCTCGCACGGGCTTTCATGGCACACAAAAGGCCAACCAATTCGAGCACGTAATGCAAGACGACAGAACTAAGCAAAATGCGATTCTCTTCGACCAAGGAGAAAGCGGCGTGCCTGCTACAAAATAGGAGATCTCCACGCTTGACCCGGAAGGTACATTGACACGGTTTTAACGCGCTCTCCTGAGGTGCGTGTAATGTTAGGTCGCACCCACGCACCTCAGCTCAGCGAAGGGCCGACCCTTAGGCGTTCTGGCAATGATGGCAAAGGCTAGAGGTTTGCACATGAGTTGAACTTCCTCAAGTGAGAAGAAGGCCGTAGGTTCGCCAGAATCGGTGGAGGCTGGAGCGTGGACTGATAACGGCAGCACCGGCGGGGTAAATGAATTGAGAACCACCTGAGAGAAGGAGGGGGTTACCACAACAGATGGTGAGTCCAGAGCTCCCCCAGCAGCCCAAGGTGTCTATCGGTGGTGACCGGCAGGGGCAGCGGAGGGTTTGACGGTAGTGTCAGCCACAGAGACAGTAGGCAAGGCCTGCCCAGGGGCGTGGGTAGATGCAGCAGGATGAATGTGCTCGCGGGCACCACCAGCTTGCATCTGTGGGGCAGAAGGAGGGAAGGCTGACGGAAGAGGCCGGCCAACTGCATCGGCAAAGGGGGGGACACTAGCCAGAGACGCGAGGTGCCTCTACCCAAAGGAAGAGGCCTCCGTACAGGGGCCACTGGCAGGAGGCGGTCCCTTCGACTGGGGGCAGAGGGAGGGCACCGTAGCAGCTTTGGGGGCCTATATGCGTGAATCCCCAGCAGGCGAAACCGAAGGGGGGAGGGGCCCATTGAAGCTAGCAGTAGGAGCAGGGAGGGACGGCTCACGAATGGTCTCTGTCGAAACAGAGCACCATTTCATGGGGCAGTCCCGTCACGGGAAGGAGCAGTCAACATAAGAATGGCAGAGGAGGTTGGGGGTATGTGGCCAAGCGACTGGGCTTGCGAAGGATGAGGTGGGAAGATGGAAGGCTGAGATGCATCCTCTCCAGGTGGCGTGATGAGGTGGGAAAAGACGTGGCATCCAGATATTAAGGCGGGATAGGAAACCATGGGGGCTGACTGGGAAACCGAAGGATCGCTGGCGAGGGCCAAAGTGGAGGCTGGAGAAGAGGAATGACTACCAGGGAGGCAGGCAGGCGAGGCCAGGACAGTGGAGGATCGGTCAGCGCCAGCACCAATGCCGACGGAGGAGGCTCCAAGATCGCCCACGGTCAAGCCCTCCACAACCGAACGAGGGAGGGCAGAGGAGGGGAGCGCCGAGGCAGGACCATCCATGGCGAGGGTCACCGACATGAGGGCTGGAGGAGGGAGAGAGGGGGAGGCACAGAGCCCCCCCCACTGTCGACGATCACCTGAGCACAGCAGCCATGGTCGGTCAAGGCGCAGGATGGAGGGAGAGTGTACTGGAGGGCGACGAGAGTGGGGAAATCGGGAGGAGAGAGAATGGCACTACAAGAATGAGAGTCACGGAAGAGTAACTGTGAAATTTCACCATTCTTTGAGTTGTCGTAGCCGCCCATAAGGTGTTCGGGTAAATGCCTGACACACCCCCGGATCACCGAACGGCTTGAGTAGGTGGCTGAGGGGCGGCATGCCAGCCCTTGGGTTGATGACGGGAGCTCGCGGGAGCTAAGGGGAGACACTTTGTGGCTGTGAGCCATGCCTCGGGCTGTGTGCCACATTGTACGATGGGTTGGCTGGGTAGCCTCAGGTTGGCCCCAATGCTAAGGTTAAATGGCTTGTTGCCATGTGTCTGAGTGTCAGGGTTGACCCTGACTTGTTGGGGGGTCATTGTAGGACCCAGTTAAGGTGTTGGAACCACGGGTCGGCCCGTGGTTTGGTGTAGAAGGGCTGGAACATACGCGCCCACGAGGTGTTTGACAGAATGCCGAACACACCCGTGTGAGCCGTGTATGTGTGCGGCGGGCCTCCGAAGCCTGTGGTTGACTTAGTTAGGTCTCCCTTTGACCTTGGAGGGTTGGTAGATGTGTCTCTGGGTGGGCCCTTGGCCCCTTTTGCTGAGTGCCACGTGGCGGACAAGACTGTCCGCGTCGCAGCCAACCTGACGGCACCGGACATGGGCATCGTTTCGGGTGGGCCGCTGCCCGATGTCTCTGCCGCCGCCGAGGCGCCTGCCGCCATGACGGCCACGGCCCAGTTGGCGCCCGGGGAACTGGCGGCCTTCACCGCGGCGCTGTCGGCGCGGGGGGTGACCGGCGAAACGGCACAGCGCGCGCTCTATGCCTATCAGCGCAGCGTGGCCCTGACCGGGCAACCCTATGGCCGGGCTCAGCCTGTGACGGCCAGCTTGCATTGACGCTATAAGCGTCGGCATGGATCTCGTTGTCAGCCAGGAAGACGGCCAGGCCTTCATCGACTGGGGGGCGGGCAAACGTCGCTGCGCCATCGGCCGGGGCGGCAGTCGGAGCCGCATCGGAAGTCGTTTCCGGCGGAGTCGAAGGCGCGGGGGCCGGGACTGCGCCGGGGTCGGTCGGCTCCGTGACAGGATTGGAGGCGGGGGCCGGAGGGTAATCATCGGCGGCGGGCGCGGAAGCCTGCTCCTGCTGGGCGCCCTCGGGCACCTGAACCGGTTTGGAAATGACGACAGCGGCGCCAATTTCGATGATGAGGCGCGATTCCTGCGGCCCGACGGGGTCGAATGTCACCTTCCCGACTTCAAAGAAGTCGTTTTGGCCGTTTTTGATGAGGACAGGCGCTTGGCGCGCGTGAGGTGGCGACACCTCGATGATACGTCTGAGTTCGTGCAGTTTCATGTTTTTGTTTTTTTGTTCTGCCTCGTGATCGAGGAGATTGTAGGGCCAGTCCGAGCACCGGCGTTCATGTTCGCGGCGATCTTCTCTGATCTCGCGCTCGCGCTGCTCCTGTCGGCGGTCGTCGCTTGTGCCGTGATAGATCATCAGTCTGAGCCTCCTTCTTCGTCGGGACGCAGTGCCGGGACAGGTGGACTCTGGACCTTCCGGCCGTCAGGAAAGACGCGGACGACATGGCCGGTGTCCCAGGTGATCGTGATCTCGCCCTCGGGGTCTTTCCGAGGCGCGGGCGGCGGAAGTGGGTTAGGCCTATTCATTGCATCAGCTCCTCCCACAAAATTCGGAATGCGCGTGCGGCGGTTGCGGGCACAACGCCGTTGCCGAGCAGCCGGAGCTCATCCGTGCGATTGTCACAGGTGCGATACAGCCCGGGAGCGTCCATCCGATGGGCAGACCCATCAGCGTCTCCACCCAGCGCGGGTTGAGCCTGCCCGCGGTGTGTACTTGATCTTCCAGATTCACCGTGTGGCCACCTTCGCGACGTTTCTCCTCGGGCTGTGAGCCGCCTCGCTTCGTTGGATCGCTCGGAGTCGCCCATGCTTTCACCAGTTCTCCGAGGCATTGCGATGAGGTCCGGGCCCTGTGCCGACCGTTGCCCCGGTTTGTCGAGTTTTTCGGCGCATCTGGATTTGTGTTTGGGGTTGGCCAAGACACGGGAAGGCTCCCATGCGTACTGATGCTGTCCGGGACGAGAAGGCCAGATTCCATAGCCGCCATCGTGCCCAGTGGAATCGAATTCCGGCTCGCCTGCGATTTGCCGACCGAGTTCTTCGACTCGTTCACGCTGATCGTCGGCCACTGCGAGGATGAAGACCCGCTTCCGCTGGTGAGGCGCGCCGACCTCAGCCGCACTGAATATGCCCCACGTCGCTCGATAACCCATTCGGGCCAAGTCTCGCAGGACGTCGCGCAACCCGAGGGTAATGTGTCCTTCGACGTTTTCGAAGAAACAGATTCCGGGTCGCATCCGAACAATTCCATCTGCGATGAATGGCCACAAGTGACGGGGGTCATTTTGCCCCCCCCGCTTGCCGGCCGCGCTGAATGGCTGGCATGGGTAGCCGCCAGAGAGGACGTCCACGAGGTCGCGAAATTCTTCCCAAGGGAAGGTTTTAAGATTCGTCCAGACAGGTGCCGCGTCCAAGTGTCCCGCTTCCATTTTCGCGACCAGATTTGCGACCGCAAAGGCTTCGATCTCACTAAAAGCGACCGTGCGCAGACCTCGGATTGCTCGTTTGAGTCCGAGATCAATTCCACCGTATCCCGCACAAAGGGAGACGTGGTTAATTGGCGTGGAAGTATCCATGTCATGCTACTTCCCTTCCGGCAACCGCGCCGAACTCCGCCAAGTCGAAGAGCGTCGGCACATCGACCTCTCGCTCGGCCATTTCGAGGTAGCCCACGGCCTCGCGCCAGTAGTCGGCGGACAACTCGATGCCGACCGCCTTGCGCCCCATCTTGAGCGCCTGAAAGCCGGTCGAGCCGATCCCCATGAACGGGTCGAGCACCGTCTCGCCGGGATTTGAGTAGCGACGCACGATGCGCTCGATGATGTCGAGCTGGAGCGGGCAGACGTGCTTCTCGCGCCCCGCCACCGCCTGCCGGGAGTTGAGCGTCGAGATCCGGCTGATGTCGGTCCACACGTCCGGGTTGTGGCTGATCGGGCCGAAAAGCATGAACGAGCCGGGGAGGTGCCCCATCGAGGCGAGACGATTCGCCAACTCGACGTGTTGCTCACGCGAGTAGAGACGGCCGGCGCAGTGGTTTTTCCACATCGCCATGAGGTCGGCGTGCGACATCTTTGAACCTATTTCACGTTTAATATGTACTCAATATTTGTTTAATAACTTCAATGCTTGAACCTATTAGTCTTCATGTGTAATGCACTTAATCCAATTTCTTTACAATGCATGTGTAATGAATTTTCTATTTTTTATGTGATTATTTATATTTTCTGATTTTTTTTCTATTTTTTTACAACCTTTTTGATTTTTTTAACCTTTTCAGCCAGTTTCGGCCGAAACCGAAACCGAAACCGAAACCGAAACCGATTGATTAGTTTCGGACTCGGCCGAAACTGAGTCCGAAACCGATACTGACAACCTTGGCCTGGAGAGGGGTTTGGAACCTTCTCCCACGGCTTGGCCTTTTGGGCTCTGGGCCTTAGGCCCCTCGCACTTAGCTTTGCCTTTGGGATTTGGCGGAGGATTGTTGCTACCCGTAGACTTGCCCAGTTGGGCTTGTTGAGAGGTGGGCTTGGCCCCTTGTGGCTTGGTCTGCTCCTGCTGAGCTTGTCGGAGAATCTTCTTAGCGGCCTCTTTACGATGCCGCCTTACCATAGAGCTCCCCTGGGCGTCGATTTCCCCTCTTTGGATGAGGACTTCAATGCAATCTTGCACTTCTGGGCATTCCCGGGTAGGGTGAGACACCCTGGCATGGTAATTGCAGTAGTGGGGGCGACTCTTGGCTGTCTCATTGTAGTAGGATGGCGGATCATGGGTTAGTACCCAACCATCCTCCAGGAGCTTGTTAAAAATCTTCTCAGTGTCCTTGGGGAAAGAACACTGATGAGAGGGTCTCCACCCCGGATACCACAGTGTGAACTTGGGTGGCTGGGAACTGACTCCCTCCTCCTGCGGCTCCGAGAGTTGGAAAGTTGATGAGGCATGTATGACATTAACGGAGAAGTGAAAACTCTCCTGTACATGTGGTTGTGGTGGGTCGACCAAGAACTCACCCATATTGACCTTCCCTTGCTTGATTAAGTCCTCAACGAGGTCCTTGAACGGCTGACAATTGTGGATGATGTGACATATCACCTCATGGTATAGGCAATAGCCCTGATGAAAAGCAGCCCCTGGTGCCTACTCAATTGGTGATGGGCTGATCAGTCCCGGTCGTTGGCACGCGAAGAAGATATTCAGGGTCTTCTCGCGAGGGGAGGAGTATAACTTCTCTGGTTGCTCGCCTTCAAGTGAATCCTCCTCGCCTTCAAATGAATCCAAGGATTTCTCGGAGAGCCAACCCCTGAGCGGAGCCCGACTGGTAGGTGATACGCCTGCCTCCCATACATGGGCTGGAGCTAGCCCCCTGGCAAATGGGCCAAAGGGGAAAGTGGCCAATTGCTGATCAATGCTCTCCAGAAACTGCAGCAGACGCCTCTGATCCAGTTGTAATTGTCGGATCTTCCGAATAGTCCTCCGCAGTGCCAAACATTCTGGGAGTGAAGGAGCGGCTCTAGGACCGACACTGGGTTGCTGATTTGAAGGCCCAACTTCTGAGGCGTTGAAGCTCGAAGCCGTCACTCCCATATAAACCACATTAGCCAACCGGTTTGATCTACTCCAAGCATGAGACTGTGGCGGGTCGACTGCATGACCCAACATATTTATCAAGCCCTTTTGGATAAGCTCCTCTGCTATGTTCTTGAAAACATGGCAAACCCCAATGGTCTGACCCAACCTTCGGTGATACACGTAATAGGTAGGATCATCTATTTTATCCACCTCTGAGGGCTCCCGTGGATCTGGCAGGGTGATGAGCTTCTCCTTCATGCATAGGTCAAAGAGCATCTTGGTATGCTCTTCCCTGAAGGAATAAGGTGTCTTCATGCGCTCTACTAAGAGAGACACATTTGCCTTGGTATCGGACTTTTTGCCATTGCCCTTTGATTTTTCTTCTCCCTTGTCTCCATTCGTCGGGGAGAAGTCGACTGCATTCACCTCCTTGCCGCTGACCAGGCGGTCTTTAGAGGATTTGCCTTTGGCAGAAGCTTATACTGGGTGATCGGCGAAGAACATTTCAATCTCCGCCACCACTGTATGCAACTGGTTGAAGCTCCTGATGTTTGACCCCAGAAGCTTTTCACTAACCACCGCCGACAAACCCCTGCGGAAGATGGTGATCGCGTCTTCAGGCATCGGAGGATTATAGCAGCACATGCTACCGTTCCTCCACCGCTTGATGAAGTCCAACGCGGTCTCCCCTTTCTTCTGCCGGAGGGCTCAGAGCTCTGCCAGAGAGACTTTGCGTTCGACCGTCTAGTTACGATCAACAAACTTCTTTTGCATGTCCGTCCAATTAGCTACTGAATTGGGCTTGAGCCTTGAATACCACTGGAAGGCAATGCCCGTCAGAGACGTGGTGAAGTACCGGAGCAAATATGCCTCTTCCAGCACCAACTCATCCATGGCCGTCATGTAGGAGGCCAGGTGTTCATGTGGAGAACCCTGCCCGTTGAACTTCTGGAGCTTCGGGGCCTTCGGGCAGTCAGGCGGAAGCTTCTTGAACTGATGGTGAAGGGGATAAGGCACACTTTACAAATCGATGGTGGCCACACCCTCACCATGCTGAGCAAACTTCGCCTCGACGATGCGCTCGATCATCTGCCTTTGCGCCATGAGACTTTCTGTAGCAGGAGTGGCGAACGATCGTGCATTGGCTTCATGTGGCGGCACTTCAAATTCCACCGCCAACGGTAATTTCACAGCCGTGACGGAGGCATTGGCAGCGGTTGGAATGGGAGGAGGCTGTTGTTCTACCCCCGTAGGCGCCGCATGAGGCTGAACATGAACCTCTTTTTCACGCAATAGCGCTTGCAAAAGGTTCTTGAGTTCCTGGTTTTCGCGTCGAAGCTCCTCCAACCCAAGAGTTTGCGTCTCTCTCCCAAGATCTTCCTCGTGCGCGGGGTTGCTGTCCTCATCAACACTGGACATCCTCCTGGAGTTCTTCTTGTCGTGCCAGCTCGGGATGAGATGTCTCGGCAGCCGGCGTCTGTTGTGTCTGTGCCAGGATTCGAGAAACTGGCCTCGACCTCCTCAAATATTGAAGGGGCTAGTTGAGCTCCCCTGACGTGTCCTCCGGCTGCTTGTCGGCTGCTTGCTGGGGCTTGGCTAATTGCCGAGCAATATGGAGCTTCACATAGACCTTCAGGCTGGCTGATTTGTGTGGCACCCGGCTGCTAGCTACTCCAGTCACATCGGGGCCCACGGCACCCGATCGCTCAACAGGCGGAGGTAGTGTAGCAGGTGAACACCTTGACAGTGCCATCGGTCACTTGGACCACCCGTTTCTTCCTAGGCAATTGTCGGCCGAGCTTGGGCGTCGTCCCTAATCTGTCAAAAACAAAAACTCGGGACGTGGAGGCCTGAGCAGAGCAATCCTCCTCCGTGTGCGTGGAGCTAGCCCACAGAGAGGTCAGCCGCACCTTCTTGCCGGCTCCTCGGCGCTTTTGCCCACGTAGGAGCTGGGTTGCGGACCTCGGAGATGTCGAGGCCTCAGTGGTTGTCGGACTTCGCATTCGTTGAAGATCGACATGCAGAAGGGCTTTTCCGCCCTTGTCTGCTTTGTGATTCGGGACTCCTCCTTGGTGACCCATATTTTCTTCAATTGGAGCTGACGCTCCTCAATTGGGTTGCCCCCTGACTGTGATCGGGGAGCCAGTGGTTTGGACCGTTGCACTGGACCCTGCTTTACCGCCGGTACGACGGACTTCTTTAATTTCGCTTCATCCTCCCGGACTCGCCGAAGAAGCTCGAAGCAGTTGGAGGTAGGGATGGTTGGGACGTGTCGGTCCCGAGGCAAAATCGGCTCGCCTCCGTCAAGCCGAATGAGGAAATCTCCGACGAGTATAGTCTTGTCGGAGCGGGATGTAGCTGCCGTAGGTTTTACATCCCTGCAGCTATGGCGCTGCCCCCGTTGAGCAAGAGCGACGTGAGCGACGCCTACCGTAGGCACGGGGTCGTGGTGGTGGCGACACTGCCCCAGTTGAGCAGGAGCAGTACCTTTGAGGGTAGCCGCGGTGGAGTTGGGGCTGTTGCGGCGACGGCGTTGCCCCCGTTGAGCAGGAGCAGCGCCGACAGTAACTTGGTTGACCGAGAAAACTCAGTCAAATACTGGGGCGAAGGGCCTGACACCCTTGGCCGATAAAGAGTTGGTCGGGCAAAACCAACCAATTGCTAAAGCAAAGGGCCTGACACCGCAGGCAGTGGATCTGTTAACCGGACGAACCCGACCAGTTGCTGAGGCCGAGGGTCTGACACCCCCGACAGTTGGTTTGTTGACCAGACGAACTCGGCCAGTTGCTGAGGTTGAGGGCCTGACACCCCCAATAGTTGGTTGGTTGACCGAGCGGACCTGGCCAGCTGCTGAGGCCGAGGGCCTAACACCCCCGACGGTTGTCTTCGATCATGCCAGCTTCCACCAAAATCGATGATACAAGCTCTGAGCATGTCTTCTACCACCTGATTTGTTCTTTTGGTCTGACCATCCGTTTGTGGATGAAAGATAGTAATAAAATTAAGTCTCATCCCCAACGAATGTTGTAGACCTTTCTAGAAGTGACAAGTATAATGCGGGTATCACTCAGACACGATTGAAATAGGAACTCCATGTTGTCTTACTATCTCCTTGATATACAAGGCAACGAGAACATCAACCGACCATCGGCTCTTAATTGGCAAGAAATGTGTCGACTTGGTCAATCGGTCTATGATGACCCATATTCCATCATGTCCTCTTTTAGATTTAGACAGACCCATTATGACGTCCATACTGATATCCTCTCACTTCCTCGTGGGAATATCTAGAGGATGTAGCTTACCGGCAGACTTTTGGTGTTCTGCCTTAACTTGCTGACACGTGAGACAACGTGACACGGAGTCCGCAGCTTCTCTTTTCATGTTGGGCCACCAAAAGGTCCTTGTTTGTGCACGACGGGGTTTCACCGGCGCAGTGTGTGAGGTGACCGGAGTAAGGGGTAGGATATAGCTACGGGAGAGATGCCAGAATATAATGTGGTTCGGGCACCCCCTCTCATGGCCATGTCTTTCTCAAAGCGGCACTGTGCACTCACCTTTTACGGAAAGTCAAGGGGAGACCGAGTGGCATGGGAGGTTTTCAGGTTTTAAGGGAAACATAGCTGGGATGCGGGCGTGTCAGTCGATTTCTCAACAATCACCCATGGAATCGAAAGTTGACTGGGGAAGCGTCGTCAGGGCGCGGCACGTGGACTCGAGAGGTGAGGGACACATGGAGGGAAGGTCGGTTCCATAGGTGCAAGTGGGCAGGTGATTTTGGGGAGTCATGTACAGGACGCCTTTCCCTACGACCGTAAGCAATCGGTGTTTATTTACATCAGATTGAATCCGAACACCTTCATTCTGTGCTAAAGAGAGATTTGTACAAGCCTAGAGTCCTAGGTAGAGTGCAGGGGGCACTTCGCATCTGTGGGTTTGCACTAGACAGGACAAGATTGGCTGGGGTCAGAGGTACTGAGGGATTTACGCTAGGTGACATGAAAAAAGGGGGACTGAGGGCCCAAACGTGGATGCGAGTGCATACGTCCAAATGGCGGTATAATTTCTGAGAGCTATATGACTTTACAGGTGGGCCACGGTGGCTGAGGTACAACAGGCGCAAGCCACGGGACAATTCCAACATGGTGGTCGGTCCCCGGGTCAATGCGTGACAAAGTGGATATCCGCATGTTTTACAGAGGGTTCCTCTCGTGGCATGGGCCATGTTTGCTCCGTCGAACGAGGGGCTTGTAACTGGATGACTGGTGAAAGCATCAGACTGGTGTCTGGGCCTCAGGTCGAGTGATCGGACATGGCCTTGTCACTGCGGGGAAGCATGACGTCATGTGCATGCATGGTTGCACCATTGTCATAACGTCTCACGCATGGTGGGCATAGACTTGTGCGTCATAGCGAAAGATCATGTAAGGGAAGTACAAGCGACATACCCTCGATGTCCTTGGCCGATGACTAAGTCACCCACACATAGTTCTCCTTGCTGGTTGCCCTGTCGTGGAGCTTGAATCTTGCAAGTCCTTGCGTGTATCTGTGTATGTCTGTATCTCCTTTTTTTTCCCCCTGAGCTTCTAAGGGGCTTTTATAGGGAATTTGAAGAGTTAGGGAGGGGTTTAGGTGGGCTAGGTTGAATTGTTCAAGCTAGCCCGGGTAAACCCATTGGAATGGTACATTTTGGGTTGCACAGACGGAGTAGGGGAGAAAGGGTTTAGGCAGACTAGCCCATAAGGTCCATGCAGGGTCTGTGCAAGTTTTAACTAGGCTGAATGAAGATCGGTGCACATGTGCACGAGGCTAGATGAGGGTCGACGCACATGAGGGCCAAGTCAGTGCAAATCGCGAAACAAGGTCGGTGTAATGTTCAGGCCATAAAGGGACAAGGTCGGTGCAATCGAGGACTAGGTCTGCGCATGCTATGCCAAGGCTGGAGACAAGCCGGTGTAGGTTGTGCTGTGAAGGGGCAAAGTCAGTGTAGCTGTAGGCCCAGCATGAGTTGGGTCGGTGCACACGGGCAACCCGACATGGGTGAGGTCAGTGCATGTCTAGGGGCTGAAGTCTAGGCATGGTAGACAAAGTCTGAGCATGTGCAGGACAGGTCAGAGCCCATGCAGGCCGAGCTAGAATGCAAGTCAGTGCAACCCAGGTGTGCTAGGTCAGGGCGATGGGAGCGTGCCGGGTAGGGGCACTGGGTGGTGTACCGAACAGGCAGGGGTTTGAAGGTGAGTGTACTGGGGAAGCGTGGCCTCGAGCATGCCGGCGAAGGATGTTGGGAGTGTGCCAGAGAAAGGTGAGGGTGAGTGTACCAGGCTGAGGGTGTGCCGGGCAAGGGTGGCTAAAGGGATTGAGGGTGGACTGCACTAGTGTAGGCTGTGCCGGCGAAGGGGTTCAATTGGAGAGTGTACCGGCCAAAGAAGGGCACTGGCTGGGGCGAGGTTGGAAGCATACCGGGGAAGGCCAAAGTGGACTGTGCGGGGGAAGGCCTAGGAGGCAGGTGGCACCGGCAGAGGGTGTAGAGAGACCCACTCCTCTTCGACCTCTTAAGGCCTTTCTTTTCTTCTTTTTCTTGGTTTTGTGTGGTTAGTGTGGATGTTCCCCTCCTTTCTGGCGATCATTTTTTTTTATTTCTTCCTCCCTTGCAGAGTGAGTGTTCGAGCTGTATAGTTGAGGTCCAGTCCGATTTCCTTCACATTGCCCGCAGTTCTTTCCCTTGGTTGAAGTGTTTGACTATCGCTTATTCCATTTGTTTGTTGCTCTCTTTTGCCCTTTAACTCGTTATCTTTCCATTTGTTTGCTGCTCCCCTTGGTCTTTTAACATGGTATTGTCCTGCTCATTTGTTGACTCCCTCCCTGACATGTCATTATTTTCTAACAAAAATTCAACAGCATCTCCCCAGACCCGCGCGTAAGGGAGATACAGGGAATGCGCCCACATGGAGTGGCAGAACCCGACAATTGGAGGTGGGCACCTGAGAAAGGCAACACCTTGGATAAAACATCAGAAAACTTGGAGGATTGGCGAGTGGGAGACGACCTTAAGGCTAACTGCAGGTGCCATAGGTGGAAGGCGGGGTCTGGTGTCCAGTATGCCAGCCAAGGGGGGGATCAAAGGCGTGCTGGGCTGGGAGAGGCCAGGGTGTGCTGCTGAGGGGCTGTGCCAGGGAAGGCTTTGAGGGGGCTGAGTGTGCCGACCAAAGGGGACTGGCAGGTGTGCCGGGCTAGCTGGGCTGGCGGGTGTACCAGAGGGCGTGCGGCTGAGGGTGTTTGGGGCGTGCCGGGGAAAGGCACACGGGGCTGTGCCGGTGAACAGGAAGCCAAAGTGTGCCACTGGAAAGGGGATTATGGGCTGCTGGTCAAGGGGCAGGGGTGCATCCGATTGGGGCCAGTCCAAGGGGGTTAAGGCCGAGGGTTAGCTGGGTGTGTTGGAGCTGCAGAGGGAGAGGAGCCCAGTGGTTTGCAGAGGGAGGCTTCAGGTAAGGAGAAGAAGATGGGGCGCAGGTGAGCTTGGGTGTTCGGAGAGGCCGGAGGAGCAGCGCCCTGGCCACAAGGGGAATGATGATAGAGGGGACACTAGCCATGATCATGGTTAGTGGGACTTGAGATATAGTCAAGAAGGTTAATTATTACATGATTAAATATCTTTTGTCTAAGGGGTCAAATCATAATTTTTTACATGTTAACAAACTTCACCAAAGTTGTATTTTATGAATAATGTCTTCTTCCCCATGTAGCAATGGCGGCCATGGTCATGTGTTGAATGGCCGGAGAATGAGAAGAAGCCAGTGTGGGCCTCACCAGTGGTGGTTGCGAGAGGTTGGTGTGTTGGCTAGAACCTTGCTTCAAGCAGTTGCAGGAGTTGCAAGAGAGACGACAGCGTCGTCGCTCACAACTGCCGCTCTCTCTAACCCAACAACCCACCCATCTCCCTATCTCCCTCCATCTCTCTCTCTCTCTCTCTCTCTCTCTCTCTCTCTCTCTATGCAACGTCTACCCCTCCTGCTTTCCCCTCTGCAGGCATCGCGAACACCCGCCGTCTCCCTCGCCAAGCAGTCGTCGCTCACCATGCTAGCCACCGCCACCTGCTTACCCTCGCCCCCTCTCACCGTCTCAACATGCACACGGCAGCCCTGCACCCCCTCTAACATCCCTTTGCCTCCCTTCTCTTGCCCTCTCTCCTTGCTAAACACCTGCCCCCACGTCCACCGTCGGCGTCCACACATCTCCCCGCTACGGCGTCAAGTAGAACACTCTCTCTCCTCTCCCCACGTTGCATGCTTCTCTCTCTCTAAGCTTCATCCCTCTCCCCGTCTCCCTCTCTCTATCCCTCACATGCGCTCTCCCTTCTCACCTCCGCCCTCGCGTCGCCAGCTTCCCTCTCCTCACCCATACACCACCGCCATGCTCACCAAGGCCACGTACCAGTCACACTGGCTTCACCTCCTCCTACTGTTCTCTCTCTCCCATCCTGTCTCTTCACACTGCAGACGCCGTCGACGTCTCTGCCTACAACACCATCTCTAGCCATTCTCACACACCCAACGCACCTCCGCTCCCCCTCTCCACCGCCGCCATGTGGAGGAGAAGAAGAAGAAGCTGGAGTACCCCCCAGCCCTTTCTCTCTTTCACCCTGCGCCATCGTCCGAACTCCTCTCCTGCTACTCTCCCTCCCTCTACTAACCGCACCACCGTCTAGTGCCCCCTTGCCTCTCTTTCTCTCTCTAAACCATAGCCTCCCTACATCCCTCTTCTCACACACACCACCGTGAAGCCAGCGCAACCGTCTCTCATCCTTCTCTCTACACACATAGCCCACCGGTCGCCTCCTCTCCTGTTCCCTTCCCACCCCGTCGACCCCCCTGGCCACTGTTGCTCTGTCACTCCCTTGTCCCATCTCCAGTCGGCGTCTGCCATCTTCTTGCTCGTCCCACTGCACACACCAGCCGTATGCCATACACCACCATCTTCCTCTGCGTCTCTCCCTTCTCAGCTCTCTCTCTCTCCACAGCCTTCACCGGTCGCCACCACCTTCTCTCCCTGCTAACCATAGCCACCATCTACCCTCTCTTCTCTCTGTCCACTACACGCAACAAACACATAACAGTCACGGGCCCCTTTGCGACAGCCTCTCCCACCTCCACTCGCCAACCAGCTTCACTGTCGACCCCCCTCTCCTCTTCACACACACCCACTGACACCACAACACACACATGGGTTGGCATGGGCTCCGCATGGTTGGCAAGGGTTGGCACAGAAAGTTGGTTGGCTTCAATGTTGATTGAATGAGAGCAACCAAAGGTTGGCACCAAAAGTGAATTTTTGATGAGTGTGGGTCACAGTTAAGGGGAAAACAACATGTGTAATGGGGTGATTTTTGCCCTATAAAAGGGCATGAGGAGGGCTTTTGAAGGGGCTAGCTTAACACTTATGTAGACACTGGGGAGATTTAGGCAGATCAGAGGTCGGGTAGAGAGAGAGGGTGGTCCCCCCTCTATAAAATCTAGATTTTTCCTATGTTTGTCCTACGTTGACCAAGAGCAAGAGGACAAAAGGATACTGGCTACTGGAGGAGACTGGGATTGACTTTGACTGCGCGTGTGGATCCGACGTGTGACTCCGTGCGACTACCCGCGCCTCATTGTTGTCGTCGTCAAGTTCTTCCACGCACGGTACACTAGTCAAACTCGTATGAACCGCACGACCTGAGCAATTGGGATTGGGAAATGGTCGTGGGGCCACCACTGGGAGGAGGGCGCGCTCCCCAAGAGTGGTTCTCCCTCCTCGGGGGCGCGATCGCGCCTGGGGTGAACTCCCCCCGTCCGAGCCGCGGCCCCAAGGAATGGCCCTCGGGGACCTTCTTTCGTCATTCAGGGGTGTCCTTTAACAGACAGAGAGCTCTAGGACACGGATATTGGCCTGCGGGGGCTTGTTGTTGTCGCGTCGTAATTGCCGCTCATAAGGTGTTCGGGTAAATGCCCGACACATCTTGGGTTGCCAAATGGCTTAAATAGGTGACTGGTGGCCCTTGGATTTGGCCTGAGGCTGAGGATATGAGCTCGTGGGAGCTAAGAAGAGGCGCTTTGGGCACGTGGGCCTGGCCTTGTGGTACGTGTCACGTTGCACAGCGGGTTGGCAGGGTAGCCTCAGGTTGGCCCGAGAGCTAAGGATAAGTGGCTCATCGCCATGTGTCTGAGGGTCGGTGGTGGCCCTGACTTACTAGCGGGTTGTTGTAGAACCCGGTTGGTGTCCTGGAGCCGTGGGTCGACCCATGGTCTGCTGTAGAAGGGCTAGAATATATGCGCCCACAAGGTGTTCGGGAAAATTTTTGACACACGTGTGTAAGCTATATATGTGCGATGTGGGCCTCCAAAGCCTGTGGTTGACTTAGTTAGATCTCCATTTGACCTTGGAGGGTTGGAAGAAGACACCATGGGGTAAGCCCCAGCCTTGTTATTGGGTGCCACATGGCATGGCTTGTAGTCGGGATGCCCCCGGGTTGGCCTGGGTGGCCGTGTAGAGCGCGGGCAAGATCCACAAGTGAGTGGTCGGGAGTGGTCCCAATCGATTGCTGGCGTCGCCATATGTCACAGCTAGCTAGCCGGGGCCCTGGGTCGGGCCCATCGAGTTGTAGGAAGGGCTAGGTAATCCATGCCTTGAAGGTGTTCGGGGAAATCCCCGAACCCCTATTTCCTGACATTTTTGCTGGGGAATTATCTGGGTACAACATGTGGTCATATGGGTTGCCAGATCCATTATACTTTTGATAATTAGAAAGTTCAGCCTATAGGGGAAGGTAGATATTATGAAAGCTACGAATTCAAACATCAACCGCGAACTTCGCACCCAAATACTTATGCAGTTGATTAAGCTATTTTAACACCTCGACTAGTTGTCCTTGGGATACGAGCTGAGCATGGTGACTTGGATCACAAGGCGGGTTCACAGGATAAGAAGACGGCCAAGGTTGGAGACAATGGGTCAAAGAGTAGCCCATCTCTGGAGTGGTATATTGGGTTGTCTTGGATTGGATGTGAGTGAGCCCACTTGGAAAAGCTTGTGGGGTCAATGGCATAGGATTAGGAGAGGCGGCCCAAGGAGAGGGAGGGACCACGGCCTTGTTTTTGGACAATTGGGCTTGGGCTGGTTCCAAAGAATAGCCCTTTTTCGGAGTGGTGAATTGGATGGACCTGGGCTGAGCAGTGCACGTGGGGGCTTGATGGGAATCGAGTCCATGCATCCACATTTTATTTTTGCCTTTATGTACTTTTATTTTTATTTATGTCCTTGCATAGCTCGATATGAATATTCCATTGAGAAGAAACCCCGGGGAAGGGGGGTGTAACATTAATGTTGCCCTGGTGAGGATCATGGCATATTCGGCATCGACGCGGGAAATCAGATGAAAACATAGAGAAGATGGGAAATTAAATACAATTAGAGAAAGGAGAGGGAGCACAAGGAGACATTGCCATATCCAACATCACACAATTACATTATCGGGAAGGGCTCAATACAACACGCATATGGAACGGCATGGCCTTGTCACTCAGGGACTGGCCACTGCTTAAGCAGATGGGTAGGAATCCCAATTACAAAGGAAGAGAAAGCAATGAAACGTAAAGAGGAAACGTGGCTTATATCATCGCCCATCTAACTATGTTTATTCACAGAGACATTGATAAGAAGAGATAGCAGGGGATGGCTGGGAGGAGTCACCAAAACCCACCTAACTTCTTCACTGCGAAAACCAGAGTATCAGAAAAAGGACTTCTCTTCCCTGGCCCCAGGCTCTTCCAGGTGGACAGATGGGAGAGTGGCAACTCTCTGGCTTGCCCTCAGAAAATCCCCTTTCTTCTTCCTCAATCCTCTTTCTTTTCTCTCTTCCCTCATGTGATTTCTTCTCCTCGTATTTTTCTCCCCTTCGCCGGTGTGAGCCTTCTTCTTTTTTTTCTTTTATTACCAGATGAGTGGCTTATATACATATCCCATTCATGATCCTTGCTTGGCGCGAGGTGAGCGCGCCGATAAAAGGGCTTTAGAATAGTGTTTTTGCCTGTCAGGTGAGGGGGCGTCGGGAGATGGAGCTTGTTGGAAGACGGAGCGTGCCAGGTTAGCTTCGTTTATCATATTTATTCAGCACGATCAGGGCTGTGGCCCCCAGAATGACTCCAAGAATTGTCCTAATCCTTCATCTCATCACGGCTTTGTAAAATCACTATAAGACGTATTGGTAGAGCCTTCGGGCCACTGAACGGCTAGTTCCAGAACCGTCCGTGCCTTTGGTTCAGACACTCGGGTTTTCTAATGACATGGCCTTCAGCACTACGGTTTGTGCTTACCGGGATGGATTCACTTGCATCTGTAACTTTCTCGGGGAGTGGGCCACTACCCGGCGTGCTTTCGCCCTGGCTGGGCGGCCATCTGGTCGCTTAACGGACCTAATTGGTGAGAAGACGTACCCGTGTCGGGTTACTCGGGTCTTCCACTGATAGGGCCTTTGACATCTTATTCTGAGGGCCCAAAGACGTTCCGTCACCTTAGGAGGGTTTCTCATCAGGCAACGGGACACCAAATATATTCTCGTCCTTGATCGGACGACGGATGTGGTTTGTTTGGTTCGACCGAGTCGATGCCAGTTCATTGGATAAGCCGAACAACATTGCCATTTTGTTGTGGATTTCTTCTGATCCTCCTGAGGTGAGGTCCCTGGTGCTCGTGTCAGATGACCTGAGGCTTCAGCAGTTCGAGGAGACCCTTGTGTATTGAATTTCTTTGGTTTCTGCTCTTTAGCAGGCCGAATTGTTCTTGTCATTTAGGTGTATCCACCATTGAACATTTTTTGGGTGCCCACAAATGCCCCCATTCGCGAGTGCCGCAAGTGAGGAACAAGTGACGCGGGACCGGTAGATGCACCTAGACTGAGCATATTCTTCATCTGATTGGTACAGACCATTGATTTGTAGTCAAGAAGTAATTAAAGCAGCATGACCTCATAACGGCCTTAAAATGGCGTGGCCATGGCTTCGGCCATTAAAACACTGCGATATGCTTAAACCGATGCGGCCATTGGGTATGGTTAATACAGTGCGGCCATCTCCGACGTGCCCTTTCAAATTTGATCTCAGGTGAGCAGGTTAAAATTGTATGTCTTCCATTGACTGGCACCACCAAGGATGTCCTTCTGTCCTGTGAGATTTCTGGAGTAGCAAGCTGATTGGGCGGAGGCAAAAAGCTGGGTAGTAGGAAAGGTGACTATTCCCAGATCTGGTAACCTATTGACGAAAAGGATTAATATAGCAATCCAATGATGACAATGATGGTTGACTAACTAAGGAGACATTTTCAAACCTCAAAATATGTGTTTTTGGGCATTTGTGGTTCCTATGTTTGCTCTCTGGATGCTTTACTGAAAAAGCTACAGGTTTACTAAAAATGGCCTTGGGAGCCGAGATGTGTCGATGCACGTTTGGAGTTCTTCATCATTAAGGTCGGTGCAGCTGACTTGGCATGATATATAAAGTCTACCTATCTTTTGCAAGGTCTGAACAATTGCTGAGGTATTTCATCAAGCAGATACTACTTCTTCATTGAGGTCGATGTATATGAGGACTTGGGCAGTGAGGTCAATGCAGTTGGGTTGCTCACTGAGACATTTCTTCAAACAGTATGCATGTGCATGGACTTATGTATGTGCGTAGACCTGAATTCCAAATGTGCACAGACCCTAGGCAAGCTTAGACTTATTTGTGCACAGACTTAAAAACGTGCATCAACCTTATATATGAAAGAGGCAAATGTGCATTGGCCTTGTATGCTGTCTAACATAATGTGCACCAACCGTAGAATGTAGGATACAGTATGTGCATGGACCTTAATGGGCAAAATAGAACATGTGCATAGATCTTTCTTATGTTAAAGGCAAACATGCACAGACCTAGATGTGTTGAAGGCAAGCACGCACAGACCTATCTTACGTTGAGGGCAAACATGCACATACCTAGATGACTTATATGCAAATGTGCACAAGCTTGGATATGCAAATGTGCACAGACTTGGATATGTGCAGAGACTTAGATGTAACATATGCATAGACCCTAGACATGCACAGACCTACATGTGCATAGACCTTATGAAGCAACATGTAAATATGCACCGACCTTGTAGTGTGCACAGCTGATGTGCATCGACCTTAGACATGCACAGACCTAAACGTGCACAGACCTTATGAAGCAACATATATATGTGCACCGACCTTGGTCTTCAGTCTTCAACATATGCATCAACCTTAGTCTTCAGTCTTCAACATGTGCATCGACCTGATATGTGCACGGACCTGATATGCGCACCGACCTTAGTCTTCAGGTCTTCAATATGTGCACCGACCTGACTCCCTCAATGCATGAATGTACATTGACCTGAGTAGTCACTAACAACAGTAGTTGCATCGACCTTCCTTTGTTGAAAGGCTAAAGGAGCACTGACCTTTGTTCTGCTTGACAAGATATGCATCGACCTTAATGGTCAGAATGACAGAAGGTGGACTGACCTTTCTTCATGTGCATCGACCTTTGTAGCCTCAAATGTCCATGTGCGTCGACCTTAGTCTGATGAAACAAGAATGTGCACTGACCTTAGTAGTCCAAGATGTATATGTGCGTCGACCTTTGTAGCCTCAAATGTCCATGTGCGTCTTCCTTAGTCTGATGAAACATAAATGTGCACCGACCTGAGTAGTCCAAGATGCATATGTGCGTCGACCTTTGCTCTTGAAAATCTATGCAACCTGTTGCCTTAATTTCTGGCCACCTATTAATATGATCACCTATCTTGATTTCTGTGCATCCAGTTGCCTCTTTTTCTATGCCATTCAGTAATATTACCTACCTTGGTTTTTATGCATGGATCTCTAGTTAGATCTATCTCATTTTCTGTGCCATTCTTGATTTCTTATTCTTTGCTTACAATGACCTGAAATGTAAGAGTGTTGACATCATCAACGTTTTCGCGATTCTCAGAACGCACCGATCGCGACGGTACCACTCACGCCCGGGCGAACGGCCACGTTCGCCCGCAACAGCGTGCCGAAGGATTTGTCGAAACCTGTACATGGAAATCGAAAAAGAGCAAGGAAAAGCCACGGAACGCCTCCAGGCCTCCGAAATAACTCCAGATCGCGCCGACCCGAACACGAAAGATATCTGAAATGTAATTATGGACACAACGGAGTCGGACACTCCGAGAAAGCAGATCTGGGACCTAAAGATAAGGATCCGAAAGGGTCCGGGACGTCACACGGAGTAAGCAGGAGTGATGCGATAGAGACCACCGCGATCGCTCCGAGAAGGAAAGGGGCAATTATCGCCACTACACACCCTTGACGGCTCCACCCGACCAGATCCTGATGGAGATCCGCGAGGAGCCATTCCTCAAATGGCCTCCCTGGATGAAGTCAGATCCGAGTACGAGGAGCAAGAATAAGTATTATCTTTACCACCGCGACCACGGCCACGACACCGCCGACTGCATCAACTTGAGGGATGCCATCAAAGACCTCGTTCAAAGGGAACTCCTCGACAAGTTCCTCGCCAAAGTCGCGGAGCGGCGGCAGAAGATGGCCCGCTGATCGACAGTCGTCCCAACAGAAAAGAGATCATGATGATCTCTGGGGGGCCAACTGCGGGGGGAGATAGCGCGAGCAGGAGGAGATGGTACGCGGCGGTCGTCTGCACTGTGGATGAAGGCGACGATGCCCAGCGGGGAATCTCCACCCCAGGCCGCCTAGGAGATCCCATTGTCTTCTCCGAGGACGACCTAGATGGTGTAACCATACCCCACTCCGATGCGTTATTGGTCTCGGCCACCATCAACCAGTGTACTGTGCGTCACATTCTAGTGGATAATGGAAGTGGACCTGATGTCATTGCCTACGACTGTCTTGTACTTATGGGTGTGGATATGTTTCGACTCGCGCCATTGCACACGCCCTATGTGGATTTTCTGGCACCATCGTCCACCCGGAAGGACGCATCTCGCTCCCAATCACATTCGGGATAGCACCAAAAGAGGTAACCTTCCTTGCCGACTTTACCGTAGTTTGTGCGATGACAAGTTATAACGCCATCATTGCCTGAGGGATCCTCGGAACGCTTCAAGGTGTTCCTTCCTCCTATCATCAAAAGCTTAAATTCCCCACCCCCGAGGGGTAGGGGATGTCCGAGGAGACCAAAGGGAGTCCAGGAGATACTACCTCATCTCCACGCGTGAGCGACATCCCGAAGAAGCACCGCCTGAGAAGGAGGCGAGGACCCAAGATCTGGGCCCGAGCACGAGCGCTCCAGTGAAAGACTTGTACCTCATGCAGGTAGGGGAAGATCTAGGTAGAACATTAAGGATCAGAGTGAACCTATCCGTGCATGATAAGCAAGCCTATGCAAGGTTTCTCGCTGCCAACCAGGATGTGTTAGCTTGGTCCAAGGATGAGCTCTCTGAAATCCCACCGGAAGTTATCACACACCAACTAAGGTTGGATCCCACTTGCCGCCCGGTCCAACAGCGCCGAAGGCGTTGCAACCCTGAGCGAGAGGCTATCATCAGAGAGCAGGTGAGCAAAAAGCTACGCTCGGGACTGCTCGGGACTGCCCAGGCCTACTCAATATCCAGACTGGGTAGCCAACATGGTCCTGGTCCCCAAGAGCAATAGAAAGTGGCGAATGTGTGCCGACTACACCGATCTCAACAAAGCTACACCCAAGGATAGCTTTCCCCTGCCACGGATCGACCAACTAGTCGACGCAACGGCTGGGCATGAAATGCTGAGCTTCTTAGATGCCTACTCCGGTTATCACCAGATAAGGGTTTTTTATGCAAGTTCTTACACTTTGATTTATGCCTTGGCGCATTCCCTTCTTACCTTATTTTTGATTTGTTACTTCACATATAGCACGTACCCCGGTACGATTACTATTAGACCACTTGCACTTGATATATAGGAACATCTCTTGGAATTGAGAGCCTCTTTGTTGGATATTCCTTCTGTCGAACTAGGTGATCTTGTTTCAACGCCTCCGTAAGACTCCGCGAGCCTAGGATTCCCACTAGGATGTCGAGCTGATTGTATCCGAAAAATCCAAAAGTCTAGAGAGCACTTCGTGAATTATACATTTTCTGTGGACTGTTATGATCACAGCCATCAAGTGACCACTACCTTCAGATAGCGGCTGGTCTCTAACCACGTTCTACCAGTCATTCTATTGAGTCGACCTTTCCCTCGTTCTGTGTTGACTCCACTTGATCGCGGCTTGCACTCGACCGCGAGCTCCTAATAGCTGTCCTCACTGAACCACATTCTGTCATCTTTCAGTCCAACCAATGGTCTAACCCAAGGCTTGGTTGTGCTCTATTCTCATATGGTATTCTGATTATCTCGAACCCGACACCTTATTCATTAAGTTATTGATGAACTATGAAAGTATGAAAATGTATCGTTATACTGTCAAAATTCCTCCGTAACATAATGTCCAATTAATTCATCCTTGATGTCATGATTTCATCTTAGTACATTCATACCTTGATGAGGAGGGTAAATCCGATTTGGCCTAGGAACGGCCCAATAACGACAAGCCCACTGAGGATCGTGTGTGGTAAGCCCTCCCAAGGGAAGGGCACACGCGCTCGACCCAATAAGAGGAGGCCTAACCCAGAAGAGCATCAGATTCTACAAAGCATAACGGCTACGACCCAAGTGCAGTTATCGTCGGAGGACTCTCCGGTGACAGACTGTTGCCCCCACGACGTCGACCTTGACCCCATAACGGGCGAGCATGCCCTATGAGTGCCGTAAGACCCACCCCGAGACCAGCCAACCCCAGGGTAATCGCCCACCAATGAAAAGTTCTCTCCACTATAGAGGAGAAACGTTACTCTACTACAGACGCCCATCCCTATCAAGGGATGAGGCTCCTCGCTCCAAGACAACCCCCTATAAAAGGGAGATCGACAGAAGAGAAGAGCACGATGGTTCATTCTGCTATTACGCTGCCCAAGAGAATAGAGCCACTAACCCTGCTGCACTGCAAGAAGAAGAGAGCGACTGCCTACACACTGAGAGGGGTCCCTTCTGGTGACCTTACCACCCAGCGAGCACTCCCTGAGTGAACACTGGGGTCGGCGAGCACTCGTCAGGAAGATCTCCATGGCTCTTCAGCCCCTCACGGTGATCTCTCTCTCTCTCCTTCCTTCTCTTCTCTATACTCCATTTTCCTGTTGCTGTCTTAAGCATCGGAGGGTTGTCCCCTGAGGTAACACCCGGGACTCCTTCTGACGCTCTTGCTTCCTGGTGTTTGCAGGCCTCCACGGGCGTGAGACGAGTTCCCCAACAAATAAATAGAGAAGGTGGTACGTGGCCTAGGAACCATTTTTCAGCCTCTACACTTCTTGGCGTTGTTTGTGGGAAACATGAGCGAAAGGCTATGGTGCCCTGTGGAAGCCTCTGCAACACCAGCAACCGAGGCCATAGGTCCCACCAGGGACCCAGTTCCCGGTGGGAGTCACAAGAAGCTTCTTACGCCCATCCTCGGTAGGTGGTCACCCCAAGTGACCTCGACGAACTGCGTCAACAAATTTGAGCCCTGACAGAACTCTGCCAGGAACTCCGGGACCAACGGGCCGACCCCCAACATATCTTGTCTGAGTGGTGGGAGGACGTCTTCTTTTCATCTCTTTAGAAAAACATCAGAACTTCAGAAAAACTCTAAAAAATAGAATCTGACCTAGAAAAAATAAAAAAAATGTAGGATCGCTCCATGTACTACCACGGACCCAGAATAGTCCACAAACACACCGATAAAGGGTCTGAAGAACCATTATAAAAGTCTGAAACTGACTCAGACACGATCAGTGACCCGTAAAACTAGAATCAAAAATTCGGGGTATTACAGTCTCCCGTCCTTACAAAAATTGTGTCCTCGAAATTTAGGACAAAGCACCGAATTGAGGGGAGAGAACTTGCCCAATGGGTAGGACTTCACGGTCACAGTACCACCACGCTACAGACCGCACGCCCAACATTGAGGAACACTGCCGGACCAGCACAACCACAGGAGCCCTGTTGCTCCACCATACCAATCCATGCCAGACCCCGCACTGATCGGGGTACACGAGACCAACAAGTATGGTATCACCTCAATACCCTCAAAACTTCCAAGGGCACAGCACACCCAACACACTTCGCACGCGGAGAACCACACGATCCTCAATAGGAAGACCGCAATTAGCACCTACTCGAGTCGGTAGCTTCTCCAGCTATAGGACACCGAGCACTCCCTACGAGAATCACCTTCACAACTCATCCTCAGATGACAACCTCACCACCAAGCTCAACCGACCATACTCTTCCGTCGGCTCTGCACCTCCAGTGACACATGCTCTCGAGCTGAACACCACAATACTCATCGGCCAACACCAATTCAAAAAACCAACACCTCACCGGACAGCAGCAACACCAAGGGGCACCTTACGGACCACCGCCAGGGCTTCACCAACCAGAAACTGCCATGCCCAACAACCAACTCTCAGCACCCACGCACACACAAACATCCCCTTCACAGCTCCCTCCGAGCAAAGGGAACACCGCAACATGGACAATAGCACCACCAGATGCACCATGCTCCCAACTCTCTCGAGTCTGGCCACAGACAAAGACTCCATCCATAACCACCACACCTCTTGCTCAACCTCAAACCTTACGCCCACTGAACAACCAGTGCAATAAACCACCTCTCATTAGGGCACTTAACAGTCTCAGCAACTTCCTCGACTACACATCACGACTTTCGCACAGGATCTTCTTGCTAACACCAACACTTCTCATTCCTTGGATCCACCTCCGAAATATCCACACAAACCAAAGTCGGTCAACTCCCACGCTCAACTCAGAGCACCGAACACCTGTGCCAAACAACTGGCCCAAAAGGCCACGACCTGCCTCAAATACCAGTCGCCAAGTGGCTCCACCCTACCACGCGACACGATCCAAGGGGAAAACTGGCACATTGAACAACTTCAACCAACCACTCTCACCGCTGAGCCTCCCGATCCTCTGTGCTACCAGCACCACTCAGCACGATACCGCCGCCCACACACGACAGCCAAGGCCATTCACACGGCTAAACAAAGCTCTTCCACCCAAGAGCAACACTCTGCAACCAACTCTGAGACCTCTAAGACACACTTAACATGAAACACACACCATACTCCACTACTAATCGGATCCTGGAGCTTGTGGGTTACCAACCCACCATGCTACCGCTGCACAACTCTGCACCAACAGGGCCGTAGAAATGGAGGAAAACCTGACATCCGCCAAGACGATCCACCTACCAACGTAGGTCTTAAATAATAGGGCACCTAGAGAGACCCCACACCAGCCCTACAACATGACACACAATCTCGGCTAGTGGCTCTACTCGCCCTATTCCACGCGACCTCAACTACACCTCTGCACCAAGGCACGACAAGGGGCAACTACATAACCCTCACAGGCAGTTCCACTGCCAACGCATATATAGTAGTCCAGATTCACAAATGAACAAGTCCAATAACTAACAAAAGTCTAAATGTAATGCTACACGGGACATACCCCAGCCAAAAGCACAAAAAAGGACAACAATAGCTGACTATGCGACTACTGTTGGCAGCTAAGGACGGTCGCCAAAAACTCGAGAAGCTCCGGGAGACGGTTGTGACGACTTGGATCCCGGATACCAGATATACCTGATAGGACTATCAAATACACATGATACCACTTGGAACCCGCGAGACCTCCCAAGAGTGGTAAAGCTCCTGAAGGGATAAAAAGATTTTCGTGTAGTACATTAAAGCCACAGAGATATAACAATAAGCAATTAAATTTCATTAGATTAGTTTGCTAAAGTAGCCAAAATAAAATTATTTTTTTTATTAACAGTTTCAATTAACAATTATATACCAGAGTCTAGTCCAAAGGGGAGACAACAAGTCTAACAGTACAGTCGATAGAAAAGAAAAGACGTACCAAGAAAGTCGGGGGAAGCCCGACGAAGGTAGCAGCTGGCAACTACGAACTCGCACACCAGGAACCGTGGAAGCAGAACGAACAACGACCCACCTGAAAAGTAGAGGTGAGCCTCGTGTCACTGGCCCAGTAGGGGTCACGCGGATCCCCACTGAAAAACATGCAATAACACGCTAAAATAGCTGGTAAACAACAGTAGTAAAGCAGGAAAACTAAACTACAAAGTTATAAACTAAGCTGCAAAGTTGTAAAGAAGTGGAAGTAGGAGTAGGGAACCGGTAAGGGAAGAAGGAAGAAGTCGTACCTGAAGAAAATGCGACTGCCGAGAGGACCTTGGCCCCTAACTACTCCAAGCAAAGATAGAAGGGCGAACTCTGATCTGATGAAGTCAGGAGTTTACCGATCCGTCGACACAACGTAAGGCCTAAGAAAAACCTAGACTGACAACAGACGTGACACAACATGACTAGAACGTCGTGTACAGAACAGGATGCTGACCTCGGGCAAAGCCAAGAGAGGGCTAACCCGGAAAGGTCACGACGCGCGAGAAACACGAGAGTCACGTGTCACATAACGAAAGTACCCTTTCACTAGAAGAACGGTCAGATGCATCCACTGGTGTCTTATACTGCGCCACAAGTATCTCCTCCTACGATGCCAGCCTAGAACGATAGAGCAGGAGATACACACTGAACCAGAATAGGGACTACAGTAACGAGTGACTAGTCAGGGTCACGCCCGTCAACGCAAGTCCAAAGCCCCTGACCACGTGTGCACACACTGGCTCACTGCCTAAGCTAGGCCTCTAGCTAGTATTCCCCCTCCGCAGGATGCTACAGTTAGACCAGGGGCCCACGAAACTAGCTTAAAATCGTAAACTGGGAAACTGCCCAGCTACAAGAGCCGACGCACCGTAACGTGTCGTAAGTCTATGACTAGTGGAGGCTCACAAGACACAGACTCCAAAACATGAGTGCTGGAGTACAGACAGGCAAGAGAACACTGTCGCACGTACTACAAAGCATCAAGACAGCACAGCCACTGTCGACAGACTCAGGACAAGGCAACTAGACTTACTAGCACAACGATCCTTGAGTCACACGACTTGGAGGTAAGATCGTCGTGGAACGGCGGGACAAGCCACCAATCGGTCTAATCCTAAGCCAGAGGAAACAACTCACCGTAGGAAATGACTCACAGAGACTTGAGGAATCATCAGGACCCTCAGACACACCTGGACACATAGACCGAGGTAAGACGATACCTCAAAGCATCCAGAACCATGTCTCGAACTGGATAGAACTGCTGAGACACACAAGGTTGCCTGTCAACCACTGGGTGACCTCGAGTTGACCAGAACCTGACGATGACGACTCACAGACAGAATAGAAATCTAGACATGCCTGGCCACCTGACGTAGTTATATCCCTCATAGGATATCAGAAGACATCCACGGGAGGATGGGCAAACTAGAAGGTTGAGCCAAGACATATCGAAACTGAAACATCGGTAAAACAATCATCTGGGAGATAAGCGATCCATCACTCGGCCGCTCAACGACGTAAGCAGTCAAGGAAGAGGTTGATGTACTCACGGAGGTACTGAAGACTCTCGCAGTCAAGGGTTGGGCCGCTAGGGCACTGTGGCAATCAAGGAATAGGCTGCTAGACATAACCCAGAAATGATTTACTCAGTCAAACCACCGTAGCGGTCGAATGTAGACGCGCTACACAGACCTGGCGGTCGAAGAATGAACCACCACACTAACCGCCCTAAGACATAGACCTAAAACACATGGACCTATAGTGGCCTAAGAGAGGCGCGCTACAACGAACTGACGCACGAAGGCTGGACTGCTAGGGCCAACTGACTTAACCAATTGACTCGGTCAAACAGCATGTAGCGGCCTAAGGTCGACGCGCTATAGCATAGTGGCGCATGAGGGTTGAGCCGCTAGAGCCGAACTGACATAAGCCTCTAACTCGGTCAAACACCCTGTGGCGGCCTAAAGAAGGCGCACTACTGAACTCTGGCGGTCAAATCTAGAACCGCCAGCACGAATCGACAGATGCTAAAATTGAGGACGACAAGGCTGTGGCGCACCAGCATAGGGGCGCTAGAAGCAAGTGACGATCCAAGGGTGGGCCGCCAGACTCACCCAGCCTCTAACTCACCGACACACTCAAAGGATGTGGCGGTCTATCGTAGGGCCGCCAGAGACCTCTGACGGTCTCTGGAACGGTCGCTAAAGCGTCTTTGCGAGAAAACAATGGGAATGACCGGATCGGCCCATTCCACGTCTCATTCACGTCAAAATGTAGGGGAAACGGTATAGAATGACGAGAGAAGCCTTCCACAAGCCGGAAGGACTGCATGCAAGCATCCGATCAGGAGAAATGGGCGATTTCAACGAATCGACTCTAAATGGGTTATCGGGGTCCTCGGACTCCTACCGACCCCAAATGACGACCAATCACGACGAAACTGGCAGGAACGGGATCCAGACATCCCAAGGGTTCTAAGCCAGGCCTCTAGCGAGTATTCCCCCTCCGCAGGATGTTGCAGTTGGACCGGGGGTCCACAAAACTAGCTTAAAAATTGTAAATCAGAAAATTGTCCCGCTACAAGAGCTGACACACCGTAACGTGTCGTAAGGCTACGACTAGTGGAGGCTCACAAGACATAGACTCTAAAACACGAGCGTTGGAGTATAGACAGGCAAGAGAGCACTATCACACGTACTACGGAGCACCAAGGCAGTATAGCCACTGCCGACAGACTCAGAACAAGGCAACTAGATCTACTAGCACAACAATCCTTGAGTCACACGACTCGGAGGCAAGATCATCATGGAACGGCGGGACAAGCCACCAATCGGTCAAATCCTAAGCCAAAGGAAATGACTCACCGTAAGAAATGACTCACGGAGACCTGAGGAATCATCAAGACCCTCAGACACACCTGGACACACAGACCGAGGTAAGACGATACCTCGAAGCATCCAGAACCATGTCTCGAACTGGACAGAACCGTCGAGACACACAAGGTTGCCTGTCAACCACTGGGTGACCTCAAGTTGACCGGAACCTGATGATGATGACTCACAGACAGAACAGAAATCTAGACATGCCTGGCCACCTGATGTAGTTATAGCCCTCATAGGATATCAGAAGACATCCACGGGAGGATGGGCAAACTAGAAGGTTGAGCCAAGACATATCAGAAACTGAAACATCGGTAAAACAATCCTCTGGGAGATAAGCGATCCATCACTCGGACGCTCAACGACGTAAGCAGTCAAGGAAGAGGTCACTGCACTCACGGAGGTACTAAGGACTCTGACGGTCAAGGGTTGGGCCACTAGGGCACTGTAGCGGTCAAGGAATAGGCTGCTAGACACAGTTGATGTAACATCCCAGAGCTCAGGGTACCGATAACCCGATACAAGTATTGAATCACCGCCACCAAGAACTGGGGACGCCACCCAAGAGGCTGATGAGGCCCCTGAAGGGTTGGAGGAGATTGTCGAGGAAATGCCTAATGAATCGAATACACAATGCGCAGATTGAATTAAAACAGTTGTATTAAACTGAATCATGGAAGCAGTTGAAATATTTACAATATATCAGAGTGGTAATCAAATATACACTAGTCCAGAAACTGCCAAAAAGACAAGTCCACACTATAACAAATCCAAATGTACAACTACACGGGGCATACCCCGGCCAAAAGTACAAAAGGACACCACTGACACAGCTGGCTGCTAGACGCGGTCCGGAAAAGCACGCGGAGCTGCGGTCGACGGCTGTGGCGGATCACCTGAAAGGTAGAAGGGTGAGTCACAGCCAGACTCAGTAGGGGTCACGCGGATCCCTACCCCGCAACTAACAGAGAATGTTAGGTCTCCTCTAGCCTTGATCAGTAGTGTGTAGACTGTTGTGTGTTGAGTGTGTTTTAACTGATTGGCAACAGTGAAGTTGACCAAGTCAACTATAGTGTTGACTTCAGGGATTTCATCTTAACCATGATAATCTTGTGTATTTTGATGTATCTTTACATGTCAGATCATTACTTATATCATGTGTGCATTCTCATGTTGAAATGTTTCATTTCATCAAATAGTTTGTTCATGAGCCTTCACTTTCATTTTTGTCCTTTATAGTCGGTGCATACCATATTCAATCTGACACTAAGGTCCGTGCATATAGGGCATCCAGCATATAAAAGGTCAGTGCATTGTTTGCTTTGTGCATATTATCTCAGTGTAGGTTCTTACTTAACTGCATATAGGCTGGTGTAAGTTTAGTCATGGCCTGTGCATATACGAATTGGGCTTGCAGCTAGTTGGTGCAAGTTTAGTTTAAGTCTGTGCACATTTTGCTCAATTGCATACATAGTCCGTGCATATGCTCACAAGGTCTTTGCATAATTTCATTCAACATTTCATAAGTCTGTGCATGCTTTAGCTCTTATGGATAGCTAGGTCGGTGCAATTCTTGTTGCTACATTACACTAGATCGGTACACTTCTATGTCAGTGCATGTTTTGTTCCTTGCACTCTCAAGTCAGTGCATACGAGGTTGGTGCACTCCATAGTCAGTGCAGGTTTTGTCTCTGACAGAAGAAGGTCCGTGTAGAGTAAGAAATAAAAGCTACAGTCGGTGCATCTTTTGCATTGCACACTTAAGGTCTGTGCAGGTTTGTCTTGTGCCTAGCCAAAGTCTATGCATGTCAAGTTTTTCCATATAAGGTCCGTGCATACTCAGTATCATGCACATTCGAAGTCCGTGCATATATTTGTATCATGTCTGTGCACACTTCCCTTGTGCGCACAGAGGGTCTAAGCACGTGTTACCTTATGTATGGTCAGGTCTGTGAATTTCATTGCTACAATATCATGAAGGTTAGTGCACGTTTTATTCCTTGCGCATGAAAGGTCTGTGCATACTAGGTTTATGGCTTATAGGGTTTGCTCATCTTTTGCATCATGCACACATGAAGTCTGTGCACCTCTCAACGCTACAGCCATATTAAGTCTGTGCATGTTCTCTCGTTTGAGCATTCTTGCTTCAAAAACACTATAGAGTCTTACCAAGTTTGTCGTGTAGACAGTTTAAGTCTGTGCACATTTACTCCAATGCTCTATCAAGTGTGTGCAATTCTTGTATTCGTCTGACTGTCTTATGCCGACTAAGTGTTCGACCTATTGACATGGACTTTACTTAAAGGACTCCAGAGAACCAGGAGAAATAATGTTCGTGAACTTTAAGGAGAGCACCTGATCCGAGGGAGAAAGTAAGCTGTTGCTCGTGACATGTGGAAAGTCATTAAGCTCAGCTGCTGCCACGTGTTCAATGGAGATCAGATCTGGATGAAAGTTTGGTCGGGAAACAAGGTTTCCACACACCCATCTCACTGCTGCCTATAAGTAGAGGAAGATTCACAGAGAGAAGAGTGATCGCAATAGAGAACAGAAGGAAGCTCCAGCCAGAAAGTGCAAGTGCAATCCATCTGAGTTAGAGCTAGCAAGACATCAGAGAGTTGTGAGAGCTTTGTGAGAAGAAGCTGTTGATAGTCTGTTTTTGGTCTCGTGGTTCAGAACCAGAGCCGATTCGCTCTTTGCTAAGAGCTACATTTGTGTTTCCGTTTTATGTTTTCCTTCGTTTTGCTTTGAAACCTCGTTATTTAAGCTGTGAGTCAGTGGCATAGTGGCATTCCTCTGGTAGCAAAGCTGTAAGGCTTACTTCCTCTCCTTCTCATCCTCTCCGATCTCTCTCCCTCTCACTATTCTGCACAACACCGCCGGCGTCTGCACCCCTCCACCAGGCACCTTGCCACTTTGGGCACTCACTGCGGCAGGTCCCCTCTCCTTCTCGCACCATCCGGCGTCTCCCTCTACACATCCACCACACACCGGCCGCAACTCCCCCCGTCTCCCTCTTTCACACCGTCATCCTCCGCCCCCGTATGTACTCTCACTTCCCTCTCTCTTCTCTATCTCTCCCCTGCACTATCTCTCCCTCCTCAATCTCCACCGTGAACTTCCTCCTCTCCCCCTCTCCTGCACTAGGTTCTCTCTCCTTATCCCTGCACACAGTCTGGCGGCGTGCATCTCTCCCTCCGTCGTGCTCATTCTCCAGCGTCCGGCTCCCCCTACTCTCTCTCTCTCCGTTCGTCTCCATTCCCTCCCCTCCCTTGTCGGTTCTCTCCCACTCACCTTCTCTTACACACCCACGCACACACACCCCACATGCCCTCGTCCGGTGCCCCTTCACTGTGGCCGCGTTTCCACCTGCACCACCATAGCTCTCTCACCCTTTCTCTCCCATGCACCCACCCCGTCGATCTTCTTCTCCCTGGACACAGCACCATCACCGTGTGCTCCTCTTTTCTCCCCCGGACAGCGCCGGCCGTCTCCCCTTCGGGCCCTTACCCCCTCTCCTCCGTTTTCAGCGTCCGCGTCGACATCCGTGTTCTGCTCCGTCGCCGCCGTCCCCTCGCTCTCCCTGCTAACGCCCTCCGCACTCACACACCATTGCACCCGGCCTCCCCTTCCGTCTCCTCTCCCTCTCTCTTCCTCTCTCTAACTCCGCATGCACGTCCCCCTCTCCTCTCTTCTCTCCTCTCTCACCTGCGGTGCCCCTCGCCACAGTCCCTTCGCCGGAGCCCCTGGTCGCCAGCGTCTCCCCTGCTCACACGACTGCCATCACCGCGTCACCTCCCTCTCTCCCTACTAGCCATCGCGGCCACACCTTGCACAAAGCACCGCCTGCGTTCACGTGCTCCTCCCTCTCTGCTTCCCTCCATTCTCTCTCTCTTTCTAACCACGACCGCAAATGCCATTGGACCCGGCCCTACACCTCCCCCTCTCTCTCCCTTTGCATGCAACACCGGCAGCCCCCTTTCACTGGTCTCTCCGTCTCTCCCTACACACACACACCACACCCCCCGTCAGCCCTCTCTCTCTCCCTTTGCTTCTTGCCATCGCCGATCTGCTCCTTCACCACCGTCCGGAGCCCTACTTCCCTTGCCACGGCCGCATCACCTCTCTTTGCCTCCGTCTCGTGACCGCCTTGCTACCTGCCGGCGTCCCCACCTCACACACCCTCTCTCAGACACACGCACTCCCCCTTCTTCTCCGATCTCTCTCTCTTCACCCCCCCTCCGTCTCCGTTCTCCCTCTCTTTCTCTCTCTTCTCGCTCTCTCTCTCTTCCTCTCTCTTCCTCTCTCGCTCTCACCTTCTCTCTCACAACCACACACATATTAATATATTATTTCTACTAAATCCCACACCCATCACCATCTCTCTCGTACTATTTTTATTATCTCTCCATCTAAATTTCTCTCTCTAAAACTCTCTCTCTCTCAAGATGGCATCCACACCTGGTTGGGCGGTTCTCAAGACTCAAAGGAGTGTGCGACGTCTTCTTCATCTGCATCGAAGTTATCCCTTCACCTTATTTCTTTATTTTTAATTTAACTAGATTTTAGTTAGGATTATAATTGTTAATTTTTCTTGTCGTCTTGTAAATATTTTATTTTTGGTGGTTCAAACAGCAAAGCAAACGACATCCAAATGGGGAGAAAATTGGTGTCTTACACTGCGTCATAAGTGTCCAACTACAATGTCCCGGGCGCGAGACTCAGACACACTCAGTAAGTAAAAGTACCACAAAACAAGGACTAGCTGAGGTCGGGATCGTCAGCGCAGGTCTGAACCCTCAGCCTCGTGTGCACACTCAGACCATACACCCTAGGCCTGTCCTCTAGCTGGTAATTTCTCCCGAGCCCGGACTCGACTGTGCGTAGGGGCCCTACGGTAACTTGCCTACTCACGGAGGCTTGCAAACATCAGGAAGCAAGGGCGTCAGAAGGAGCCCCGGGTGTTACCCCAGGGGATAACCCTCTGATGCTTAAGTCAGCACCATATTAATGAAATGCAGAGAAGAGTGAATGAGAGAGAAGGAAAGAGGTAGTAGTAGAAGGTCGAGGAGCCGTGGAGATCTTCCAGACGAGTGCTTGCCGGTCCCAGCGGTCACTCGGTAAGTGCTCGCTGGGTGGTAAGGCCGCCGGGAAGTAACCTTTCGCTGAGTGTAGACTGGCGTGGCTCTCTTCTCTCCTTCCTTGAGTAGCTCTATCCTCTTGAGTAGTAATATAGTGGAATGAACCACCGTGTCTTCTCCTCTATCGATCTCCCTTTTATATAGGGTTGTCCTAGAGCGAGGGGCCTCATCCCTTGATAAGGAAGAGCGTTCGTAGTAGGGTAACATTTCTTCGCTATAGTGGCGGAAGTTTTCCATTGGAGGGCGATTATCCCGGTGTTGGCTGGTCCCGGGACGAGTCTTACGACGCGCACGGGACGTGCTCATCCGTTATGGGGTCCAGGTCGACATTATGGGGGCAACGGTCGGTCGCCGGAGAGTTCTCCGGTGATAACCGCGCTTGGGCCGTGGCGCTTACGCACTGTAGAATCCGATGCTCTTCTCGACTGGGCCTCCCTTTGGTGGGCCGTGTACATGCACCCGCCCCTTAGGTGTGCTTATCGTGAGCAATCTAGCGTGGGCCTGCGATTATTGGGCCGTTCTTGGGCCAAACCAGTTTTACCCTCCTCACTTCCCCCCTACTCTCAGTCGTCGAGTACTCTGCAGGGGGTTGAGAGTCGATCATGAGAGGGTTTTCTGGAGCATGAGACCCGAAGTCGATTCCCTCGTACCGTGGGCGTTGGCAACTTCGGGGCCTACTTGGCGCGTGAGGCACTTCTAACAACGGCAGAAGCTATGCTTGATAATCATGACTTACGTCTTGTCCTGTTTTGGGAGCGCAGGCTCCGAACGGACGCCTGACGTTGTGACATACACCTTTTCACCTGCCTCTCGAGGGGTAGCGCTGGTCCATCGTGGGTGGTTATAATGACTACTGCGTGGTCTCACCGTGGACTCCATCTGCATCCCACTGGTTGCCGCACTCGTCATAGACGTCCTCCTCCCCTGCCCGATGAGGATTCTTTCTTCCTTTGCACCTCCCATCTTTCGTAATCATGCCCCCACGTAGGGGAGTCCCTCGCGTCAGCTCTTCTTCTTATGAAGGAGCACCTCACGGCCGAGGTGGTGTGCCGAGAACCTCGGGTGCTGGTACTAGTCGACCCTGTTCCCCGCCGCTAGTGGCATACAGGGTGATTCATGGCCTGCGGTAAGCTTTCCAGATTACCCCCGAGTTCGACATCATCTTTCGGACCGTTGATGATGACATGATAAGTCTTCCTTTGGGCGAGATTAAGGTCCCGGTGGCCTCCTTCCTGGCGGGCTTCCACCTTCTGATCCATCCCTTCATCGTGTCTATCCTTTATCACTATGGGTGACATCCTGGGGAAATAACCCCCAATTCTTCTTCCATCCTTTGCGGATTCATCTATGCATGTCATAGAGCATCGGTGGAGCCCAGCGTCCTTGGGAAATGATGCCCTCATCAATGGTTCAGCCTAAACTCTCTTCTGAGGGTTGGTTCTTCTCTGGGCGATCCGGGTTGTAGGTATGGACTGCTAATAAGGGTGGCCATGGGCCTAATGGATGGTCCAGGACATATGGAGTGGAGATGCAACCTAGCCCTAGGATTCGGCGTGCAGGAGTAAGCTGAGAACCTGGCTCTGATACCAAATTTGATGCGGGATGAACCCAGATAGGCAAATGAGCCCTAAAGCCAGCAAACTCATGAGCATGTACGCCTAGACGGAAAGACGATCACACACGCAAAGAGTGAACTCCTCTAGGGTACCGAGTGGTGGATAGGCGAGCAGCGGCTGAAGGGGCATCAAACACAGTCCGAACTGCGAGAAGGGTGGTGGAAGCCACTCCGGGAGGATGGGATGGGCACCGGATACTACCGAACAGACTGGTACCGAGGGGACCAGTTCAGATGTACGCTCTTCTTACCGGCAACAAGATCACTCATTTAGGTGGATCATTTGGGAATGGGCACTCGTCTCACCGGCATGACATAGGAACTAATACTAGATAAGCAAAAGAAGGAGTGGCAGCCGAACGTACCTAGCCGTCTGAAGGATTGGCTCCAGTCGGAGACGTGGGTGTGCTGGGGAGCAAGCTCACCCGGCAAGCACGCTACGTCGATCGAGCATCTGGTCAACCTTGCTAGTACAAGCAAATGAACTCACCTCCACACAGGGAGAGGGAACTTGGGGAGGGGCACACGATACAGCGCTACCCTCACACCGGAGGGGGGAACACGGGGGAGGGGAGATGGGCCTACTGCCCTATGTCTATCCTGCTAGACAAAACTGAATTGATCCGAGCGGTACGCTACACACAGGGGTCTGAAAAGGATTCCGTTGGCTCCTAGATGAAGCTTGAGAAGTGTAGATGCGATCTTGAATGTTTGGCATCATTCTGAGGTCGCAGGATGGCGGGGCAGGCCGTGGAAGACAGCCTATGCGAATCTGTCCTACAGGACTAGTCTGCGCAGTCGGCGTGCAGAGGGCGGTGCGCTCTCCACCGGACTCCAAACGACTCAAGACAAGTGGGGTTGGATGAATGACAGACAGATCTACATACCCTCAAAAGATGAGCACCAACGGAGTACCAAGCTGGGCGTGGTTGGCACTTTGGTGGGGCTCTGGATTCTGGGCGAGCACTCAGACGCAGTCGGGTTAAACAGGGCGGCACGAGCAGCACCGAACTCGGAACACAACGAAACCACATGGGATGGTTTCAGGACGTCGAGAGGTACAACTCTGAAGAAGGGAGCTCGGCCATAAAACTAGTAGGGAAGACGTGGCATGATCTACAAACCCGCTGCACACCCTGGGCAGACTGGTTCACACCAGCTTCACGCAGTCACCCGAGAACAGACACCAAGGACTGTGCTGATGTCAGAATGGGGTGAAACCACCTCTGGAATGCAGCGGACTCGGAAAAGAACCAACCCTCAGAAGAGAGTTTTGGCTGAATCGTGCCGTAGAAGTAGTTACAGCCTCTGCCAATCGGACCTCCGGTTCTGGCTCGAATCTGCTGCAGCTGCATGAGAATGGGCGACGTGATGAGTGCCAAGGTCAGAACGGGGCGGGACCACTTCTGGAGTGAAGCCGGCTTGAAGCAGAACAATTCCACATAGGGGAGTTTGCACTGATTCATGCCGTGGAAGTCCTGTTAGATTTTGTAATCCGGGCCTCAGAACCAGACTTGAATCTGTAATCAGCAGATCAATGATTCCACTACACCAAGGGGTGGGCAACATTGTGTCACGTCCGGGGTCACTGTGGACGAACTTGGGAGATGAGGGGTGCATGGGGTGGTAGGTCCGAGGACCCATTGTTTACTTACTGTCTAGCCCCATTGTCGTGTCACATCAAGATGTCTCGATTCCTTACTACCCACCTATGGAACTAGCACTCCCAGTAGTACCCCTTAGCCCCTTTCACACCACTTTACAGTCCTTCTACTTTGTAGAAAATGTGAAGGACCTTATTAGGAGTCTGGATTGCCAGAGGGAGTTGACATATATGTTGGCCTTAGGGTCTGACCAACCCTATAGTCATAACTTAACGCACCCTGCTTTGGGGTCCGTTACCTCAGTGTGCACCCTAGGTCATATCACCTCCGAGTTCCTTTTGCTCTTTCCCATACCCGATAAGTTTGACTCCTTCCCCCCTTATGGTATTACTGTTTCGAGGGAGGAACCTTGCCTTCCTCATGAGCCCATTGCCCCATCTATTATAATGTCAGAAGGTGACCATCCGCATCTTGACGAACGTCAAACATGGGCAAGTGTAGTGAAGGGGCTTGTCAGGAGGAGTCATCATTTCTTTGACCCTTTCGATCCCCTCTCTAGTGATCCTCTCGACCCATATTCTCCTCTTCACTTTGTCGAGGAAGTCCATCATCACACCCCATCCACACATGCCAGTCAACATCCCACCCTGCATGCATCCACACTTAAGAGCTTGGAAAGAAAGAAACCCTCCAATTGGATGGAGTTGCATGCATCATCATGTCCACCGTCATATAGGGGTGATAAAGTGAGTGAGTTTGGACATACTGGGCCCCCAGAGTCTACCGCATTTAGTAGGACACCTGTGCATGATAGGTACAACTTTGGATGTCTAGGTTCTCCCTGTGTTGTCCAGCCAGGTAGGCGTCATGGACATGCTAGGTCCATATTTGGATGTCCAGGATCACCCCTGCATTCACATAGGTATGAGTCCACACACCTATTTTGGACTCTGCATCATCATCACCGCCTTGAGTCCAACAACACACGGTATAAAGAATTGGCTGATGCTTATAGACACCCCCACGAGTTCCAGGAGGGAGATCATGTCATGATCCGAGTCAGACCATAACAGTTTCCTTCTAGAGCCGAGAAGAAACTACAGGCTCGTGGTGCTGGCCCCTTTATAGTTTTGAGACGAGTTGGGTCCAATGCATATGTTGTCGACTTGTCGGAGAACTATGGTATCAGTTTCACATTCAATGTCTCGGATTTAGTCACATAGAGAGACCCGATAGTGATCCCCAGTTAGTTGTTTGGGCCTTCTCCACCCCTTGTGAGCGAGCCCTCCCAAGAGAGTCCACTTCTAGCCCCGTCACCTCAGCAGTGTGAGCGGATAGAGTTTATACTCTATACTTGACGAGTAGGTGACTACCACTAAGAGTGGTGCGTATCACTGCTACTTGGTGAGTTGGAGAGGATGGCCCACGTCCAAGGATACATGGATCACCTAGGGTGAGCTAGAGAGGATAGATCTGGACTTGCTCGAGCAATACCTCAGTGACAGAGATCCTTTCTCGACGGGGTCGAGTTCCTCCTGCCCGGGGAGAGTTGGTGAGGACACCCAACCTAGAGATCGATGTGATACAGCAAAGCGACACTATAGGACGTGTAGCGCTGTTCGGGACCTGCATGCTTCTTTGTTGCTTGGAGATTGCTTGGAGGATTAGACTGGAGCTTGGAGACTTTTACTTGTTTTATTATGGACCTTTTTAGGCCATTTTTGAGGCCAATTAGACTCTAGTAGGGCCCTATTTGAGCTTTGTAGTCTAATTTAGGGCTAGTGGGCAACTTTTGGTTCACTCCCATGACCTAATTGGGCTGGGCGCCCATGGGTGAGATCCACAGTGGGCCGCCCTCCTTTTCTCCTCTCCGTATGTCACATCTGGCAGACCGTGGGGGTTCCACCCCTCCTGTGGGGCATAAATGTACCTGGTGTAGGTCCTGAAGCGAAGCTCCACCTCTGTGTACTCCTCCCAGGGAGTCTGGTCCCTAGCAAACTCCTGGTAAAAGCAGAATGGCCCATTGTAGAAATGACAGACCCATTCATTCAGTGGCACTCTCGGAGTCTATGCCGCTCTCTCTCTCCCTACCAGGGCCAGGTCCCTCCAGGTTTTCGTGAGATACTGATAGCTGTAAGATATTCGGTACCTCCCCTGTCCGTCACTGTGGCTGCGATGGAGGTCATCCAGTACTACCTCCTTGTATCCCTCGCCACTGATCGGCAGTTTGAAAATCCTGAACAGAGACCACAAGTACAATGAAGTCTCTCCCTCTGCAGTAGCCACCGTGTTCCAACAGTGATTGAAATGCTCCATCAGCCCCTGCAATAGCCCGGTGTAGCATGGGTACACGTACAAGGTGGCAGTCACTGCGTACCTGATCTCGACCCGGTCCAACAGCACCCGATAGTGATGGATAACCCCCATCAGCCACTCAGTAGCACCCTGGCGGTAGTAGTGTGACGAAATCACGGCCCAGTGACCGTACCGGCTCGTGATAGTCTGCCTCATAACTCCGTCTAGCATGCTGTGATCATCATATCCCTCTCTAGCATACTGCAAGCCCGTCGGCTCCAGCACCAGTCCAGCGGTCCCTTCTATCTCAGCGTGATGGTGACCATGCAAGTCCCAGGAAGCGGGCCCCAGCGGCCCAACTCTGACCCCTGATCGCTCTACCCTACCAAAGAACCCCAGGCACTCAGCACTGGGAAACTAGCACTGCCTCCAGTAGTCCTCTGAGAAGCTAGGGTAGCTGTAGAAGGCTACGCCATGCAGGCTATCCCTACCGATCAAGATGGCCCGCTCAAGCCGACGATGGGCTCCTAGAATCTGTGAGTCATCCTCCTCCATGCCAGGCTGAACATAGCTCCGGAGAAACTCGAATAGGTACTGATCTAGGGGGAACTCCAAGGGATGCCCTCTGCTCCTATCATTGGTGTACATGCCATCGGCCTCCTGAATCCTAGCCACCAACACGGTCCCGACTCCAGCGGCTCTCTCGCCAAGGGGACCCTCAGTCACTACTGTATTTCCACTGTCCCGCTACTCTATGCTAGCCACGGTAACCATTGGCGGGCCTAGAGGAGGGAGCTGTCGATTAGTCCTCCGTACCCAGTGATCCTCCTCTCAGGCCATCCGCCTTGGGACCCGTCCATCTCTGCCAAAGCGCGCCATAGCTGCAAGACAAGGCGTAGAAAAATGGTTAGAACACCAGTAAATCACGAAGCACAACAATAGTAAAAGCATATGAAGTGTGAAAATAGAACTACAATAGCCCGGAACAGGAGTCTCACGGGTCGTACGCCCTCATCTCCACCTCCGATGCACGACCCATGGGGGGCATTTGTTGTACCCGGGCTATTCCCCGATAAAATCCTGAGAAATAAGGGTTCGAGCATTTTACCGAACACCTTCCAGGCATGGGCCATCCGGCCCTCCCTACAGCCCCATGGGTCCCTACAAGGGCCCTGACTAGCTTGCTGTGACACGTGGCGACACCAGCAACCGTCCGAGATCAACTCTGGCCACTCACATACGGGCCTTGCCCGTATCCTGCATCGCCGCCTGGGCCAGCCTGGGGGCCCCCCGACGGTGAGCCACGCCATGTGGCACTCAACAAAAGGGGCCAAGGACCCACCCAAAGACATGTCTGCCAACCCTCCATGGTCAAAGGGAGACCTAACTAAGTCAACCATAGGCTTTGGAGGCCCGCCGCACACATATACCCTGGGGAGAGGGTGAGGAAAGAGTAGCATAATCCTCCACCGAAATGAAAGTTTCAAATTTGACATTTATTTGATCTTTTTTGGCGGTCAGAACGCAACAGGAGGAGCAATCTATAGGAGGGGGAGGCAGGGCCCGAGGGCATAGAGTGGGGAAGATCACATTAAAAAAGGGGTCTGAAGATCGAAACCACATGCCTGATAGATCCGCAGGGTGGTCGGGCGACCATCTAGAAACTAGACTGAATGGCGGTGAGCGTCCATTCGGACACTTGTTGATTAGCACTTCAACTGGCGGACACTGTCCGCACGGACAACCAAGGATTATATACTCAACGGGTCGTCTCGGAGAGAGGGGAGACCGAAACATAGAGGGATCAAGGAGAAGGGGAGGGGAACGGGGAACGAAGGCCAACCTCTAGTAGAGAGAGAGGAGGCGAGAAAGGGATGAAGTGGTAGCTGAGCTCCCTATTCTCGGCAAAGGTAAGACTGACTCTTCAGAAATTCTTTTTACGGCCCGCAGCTCGGGCCTCTCCTGGCTTTCTCTTGCCCCAGCGAACAACTTGAAAAAACTGACTGAATAGTCTTCAAAATTATCAACGGTCCCTCTCAGCACTGAAGGTGGCCTGGCTTTAACGACATCTGCTTCATGTGGCGGCAACAGGGCTGACTTCATTATGCCTAGCTACAAAGGTCCTCTGACGAAATGCTGGCGGTAGTCCCTTGTTAGAGGCCCAGAATCTCGCAAAATAGATAATGGGGACTTTCGATAGCCTAGGCCCCTTTGGCTCATCTTCCTACCCTTGGGGATGGGCTTGGTCCGCCCCTGTAGCTGCACGCCAAGGCCTAGCCCAGGCTGATATCCTAGCTTTAAAATCATATCCCAGCCCTTTGAATCTCAAGTCTTGGACTTGGTTTTCTCATTAATAAGTGCAGTAGCGGGCTTGCGTGATGCATATGCCCATGGATAGTTCAAGTCCATAACTGACAGAACTGGCATGTTGCTTGGCCACAGAGTAGGAAGAATTTTATCAGCAATGGCGTCGACGGACTGGATGGTGGAAACACTCTTCACTTTAACTACCCGGCCCTGAAATGAAAATTTCAAGCACTAGTGGGCAGTAGAGGGTACCGCTTGTAGACTATTTATCCATGGATGTCCCAGAATAGCTTTCAACATGGGATCTATGTCCAGGACATAAAATTCTACCTCCATTTTTAATGGCCCTAGCTCGGCCTTCACAATCACAACCTCGTGACAAGCTCGCCTAGAGTTATCGTATGCGGCGATTGTAGTTGGTGTCGGCTTAAGCATGTCTTCTGAAATATTACAGGCGTGCAATGTACTTAGTGGACACACATTGATGAAAGCTCCTGTGTCCACTAGGGTTGATTCTACCGCCACCTCATTCAGGGAAATAGTGATGCAAAGCGACATCTGGCATGCCTCATGGGGTGCTAACTCTGACTCAGATAATGAAATAGCAAGACCCCTGGTAATCGTAGCCAATACCGACGGTAAACTGTCCACCGCCACATCCTCGCTTACCATTACTTTTTACAGAAATGCCCTGAGGGCATCTTGATGAAGCGTGGACCTCCTAATCAACTCCAGGATCGATATTTTGGCTGACATTCTGTCCAAGTGTTGTAATAGATCATACTTCAAACCCGACGCGGGGTCAACTTCTTCAGACTCAACTGGATTGGAAGGAACTAGAGGAATGGGTGCAGGTGCACCGGTGGAGGGATAACTCCTCTGGAAAAGGCACCCGCTCTTGAGGGCTAAATTCTACGCCGGCACGGCGACTGACGGACTCCCGACTAGCCCGGTAGGGTAGGTGGATGGGATCGAAGTAGTTTATTTAAGTAAATTCCAAACTTAAAGCTTCATGATTATGCGATTGACCTTTTGTTTCATTGTTGATTTCACAGATTGATCCGGAGGGGAGACTAGCCTTGCTGCAGGGATTGCTTGATGCCACAGTGCATCAGTGGGACACTCTCCAGCACACCGTGGATGAGCTGGTAAGAATCTTTCTTAAAACTTTGTGACGATTTTTGAGTTTAATTGCTGATTGATGTTTGAGTTTCCATTTGGTTTCAGCGAGGAGAGCTGGAGAGAGTACGGGCTTCCCAGGGTGCCTCCTCCTCAAGGCAACCTGCCTGCGACCATTGAGAGCTTGAGAGTCAGCTTGTCAAAGCAGTGGCCCGGGCCGAGGTGGCTGAGGCTGCCTTGGAGGAGAGGGTAAGTAACCTACCCCTTAGCCTAGTCTTAAAAATGTTTATAAATGTTGTTTATTGACTAGGTTTTGGGTGTAGGAGCGAGAGCTGCAGATAGTGGAGGCAGAGCTGAGGCGTCGCGATGCGGAGGAGCTTCCTCGAGATATGGTAGAGCTACGTACCCTCCTCGGCATGGAGAGGAGTGAGAGGGTGAGAGAGAGGGAGGAGCGGCGTGAGGAACGAGAGAGAGAGAGAGATGGGAGAGAGAGAGAGTGGAATGAGAGATGGAGAGGGTGCATCTGAGCACCAAGCTGGGGATTGCCGAGCAGCGGGCGAAGGATGCAGAGGAGCATTATCGGAGGGGCCGTGAGCGAGCATGGGCCGAGGGACGTCCGAGCGCTTACTCAAGCATGGACTACCTTGTTTCTTCCTCCGAGCACCAGAGGAGAATAGAGACTGAGAGGAGGGATCCGGGTTAGAGGAGTACAGCTTCGAGAGGGTCGATGGCCCCTCCTAGACTTCCTCCTCAGGGTGGAGGATAGGGTGATGCTGAGAGTTCACATAGAAGGGGAGAGGAGGAGGGTAGAGGAGAGTGTTAGAGAGATATACTTGTACATCCACCCTCACTTTTGTACATCTGATAGACTTTCTATAGTAGGATGGAACAGATTTTTTTTGGGTTATTTCTGGCATTGATTTTATGGTTTGCTATCACTTTGCTTTGCTTGTGTACCTTCCCCTGTAACATACTCAAAACACATTAGTTCCTCTCTTGAAATGATGATCAGAACCGAATCCCCTTATTCTTCCCTTTTCTCTTCCTTTTTCCCTTTTCAAAAGAATGCATGCATGCATATGAAGAATTTTGTTGAATTTTCTTTTGAATAGAGAACATGATGTGCGACACTAGACTCATGCAAACGATTTCCTTTCTCCCTTTCTTTTGAAAAAGATGTGATGCGCAACATGCGACCCCCTAGACTCATAAAAAAATGCAACATGCAATTTCCCAAACTTATGCAAATGTTTTTTTTTTTTGCTTTGCGAACTGCAAGTTGTCGGTCAATTAAACTCTCGGCCAAAGACCTTTATTCTCTTCTCTTTCACTAAGGAGTACCCCAGGACGCGATGGTGCAGTAGGGGGTAACGTCCCATAGTCAACTATCCCTGGTCAACGGCGCCCCTACAAGGGTCATGCCTGAGAAACATTGAGCCTTAGAGGGAGAAGAGAAGAACAAATGGGGATAAGCCTTATGCAGGATGGGAAGCGTCGGGATTTGATGTCCTTCTAAGGTATTACCCCTCAAAGAGGTGGTCTATTGTACCAGGGCCTTATACATTTGATTTTTAGACCCTTGACATGCATACGACCAGGGTTTGCCTTGCGGGGACTTTGCCTCTCTTGACATGTCTTTATTCTCAGATTTTCCATTTTGATTTTAATAAAACCCCTTTGTGGTCTATATTTATCATGAAAAGGTCAGGCGAAATATTATACTCTGCCGGAAGAATCTTGCGACCAACTCTCCTGTCACTTCTCTTGGTGCTATTGCTTCCGCCCATCTAGAGAAGTAATCTATAGCTGCTAAGATATATTTGCACCCTGACGAAGATGCTGGTAGCGGCCCCACCACGTCCGTGCCCCACTGAGTAAACGGCTAACTTGGTATGGTGGGATGTAGCGGCACTGGCGGTCTTCTTGACACGTTGGCATGCTCTTGACACTTTTGGCAAGCTTTGGCGAACCTACAGCAATCATTGAACATGGAGGGCCAATAATAGCCCAATTTCTTTATTTCAATCTTCATTGGCCAGCCTGGTGTGCTCCAGTTGACCCGGCATGGACTTCTTACATTACCTGCCCAGCTTCTGCCGAAGACAAGCAACGAAGGAGAACTTTCTTTTGGGCATTTGCCATCATCCGGAACAAGGTTTCATTCCTCATCTCATAGGAGTCTTTGACCCGTAGGAGTTTCATTCTTTGTTCTTTTTCTTTCGGGAGCTGTTGGTGCTGGAACCAACGTAAGAGATGCTCCCGCCAGTCGAGCTGTTGAACCGCCTCTACAACTGCCGCTTCATTTTCTTGTTCATCGATCAGGACCCCTGTCATGTTGGGGACCTGTCGTCGGTTAATTACCATTACATTCAGGCTTGTATCTGGCAGAATCGCCAAAGAGCTAGCCAGCTTTGCGAGGGCATCTGCCTGAGCATTCCGTCCCCGATTGATATGCTTGACTTTGATGAAGTAGAACCTCGCCATCAAGCGGAGTTCCAGCTGGTAGTAGGGGAGGAGCTCTTGCTTCCGCACATCAAACTCTCCTTCCAACTATTTTATAACTACCATGGAATCCCCGAATGCTTCCAACATCTGGATCTCCATGGACATGGCAATCTGCAACCTGATTATCAAGGCTTCATACTCTGCTTCATTGTTTGTGCATGGCTTATTTATTGAACAAGATGTATAGATGACTTCTCCTTCTAGAGACTTCAGGACTATGCCTGCCCCTGCTCTGACTCTGGCTGATCCAGTAGCTGGGGTATCAATTCTGGATGTGCCATCAAAGTATAGCAGCCACACTGAGGGCTGCACTTGACTGACTTCTAGGGTTTCATCTTCAGGGAGCTCTGGTTCTAGCGGGCAGTCTTCAGGCAATGGGTGCTCAGCAAAGAAGTCTGCGATGGCTTGGCCATTGATGGCCCTTTCTGGCACATAGGAGATATCAAACTCCATGAGAATCACTGCCCATTTGCCCAGACAGCCTTTGAGTGCCGGTTGGGACATGATGTATTTTAGCGGATCCGCCTTGGAGATCAGCCTGATTTCATGCGACAACATGTAGTGTCGGAGCTTCTTGACTGCGAAGACCAGCGCCAGGCAGATCTTCTTAATGTAGGCGTATCATTCCTCAGTTCTGACTAATCTTCAACTGAGGTAGTAGAGGGCTTGTTCCTTCCCTTCTTCATTGTTTTGGGGTAGCATTACCCCCAGGGAGTTGTATGTGGCTGCTATATACAGTATTAGTGACTATCCTTTCACCGGTACGCCTAGCACTGGAGGAGTCTTTAGATGATCTTTCAACTTGTCAAAGGCTATCTCGCAGTCTTCATCCAACTAAAAGGGAACATCTTTCATCATTAATTTGTGAAAAGGCTGGCATCGCCCTGACAAATTAGATATGAATCACCGGATGTACGCCAAGTGGCCTTGTAGAGATCTCATCTCAGAGAGGTTGCTTGGTGGGGGTAACTCTTGAATTGCTTTTATCTTTGCAGGGTCTATTTCAATTCCCCGATATCTGATAATGAATCCTAAGAACTTTTCACTCGACCCTCCGACTTCACCCCCGGCCAACACGACCCAGTCTGAGATGAACCTAGAGCTGCAAAGTACTCTCGGGTCTTCATCCCGGGCTTCAGGAATATGGACTCTGCTTCGGCATGGAACGAAGGGCTTTGGATTCAATCCGATGTAAATAAACACCGACTGCTTGCAGTCGGTAGGGAAAGATATCCTGTACACGACTCCCTATAGTCACCTGTGCACTCGCACCCACGGAACTGTCCTTCCCTCCACGTGTTGCTCACCCCCTGAGTCCACGTGCCGCGCCCTGGCGGTGCATCCCCAGTTAAATGTTCAGTTCCATGGGTGATTGTCGAGAAATCGACTGGCATGCCCACATCCCAACCACGTTTCCTGTTAACCCAGAAAACCTCCCGTGTCCCTCAGTCTCCCCTCGACTCTCCGTAAAAGGTGAGTGCACGGTGCCGCCTTGAGGCGGATACGGTCATGAGAGCGGGTGCCCGAGGCCCATTAACTTCTGGCATCTCTCCCGTGACTGTACCCTGCCCCTCACTCTGGTCACCACCTACACCGCCCCGGTGGACCTCCCGGGGCGGAACAAAAAGTATGGCACACCTGGTGGGACGTCTCCCGCCTTCCTTCTGTTTACTGATGCGAAAGTCCATGCCAGCCCTGAGGTCCGGGTGCCCTTTTTCTATCCTTGCAGGAGGGGTAGCAGAAGAGCACCTGTTCGTACTTCCCAGTAGCTTCCAGTTTATCTCCCAGTTGCCAAATCGTGTTCGATGACCGCTCCCGAGCGTCGCCTCAGCTTGTCCAGGACTCCAGCAATTATGGTGGCTGTCACCTCCGATTCCATCACTGTTGCCACCCACACACGAGTGGGCTACTTGGCGGTGCCGATCGCTTTCGGCAGCTTCACCCCAGTCGTAGGATCACCCTACTTCCTGGGTGTGGTCCCCGTGGTGGCTCCACCGCCACCCCCAGCTCCTGTTTCCTCTGGTGCCACCAGGGCGCCATGCCAGCTACCAGTCCTGACAGCCAGGCCGAGCGTCAGGCTCGGCTCTCCTGCCGCTGGTGACCATAGGGGTTCCGAACCAGTCCCAGCCCAAGCAAGCATTAGTGCTCGGGCCCAATTTTGACTGGCTTTCGATGCAAGCCTTGCGTCTCAGGTTTCGGTCTCCAGACTTACAGTTCACTCGAGCCTCCAGCCTCGAGCCCTAGCCAAGCTGACTTCTAGTGTGGGTCTCCACCCTACGGTGTTCAGCTCCTCATCACTCTGTTCAGGTCGTCAATCTCGAGCTCCCACTGAGCCAGCTCCCCACAAGGGCCTCCTAGCCTGGGGGCAGGGGTCCCCAGCACCCCGTTCGGGCCTCCCGACCCAAACCGCAAAAGCGTGACCGCCTCGCCCGGGTCTCCAACCCCTGGCACGAGGCTTCCTAGCATCCAGACCAGATGTACAACTCTAGGATTTCCCATGGAAGACGTCTGTTACGAGTGGTCCACGTCATGCTTCGGATCTCTCAGCTCTACCTCGGGGGCATTCCTCCCACAATCTGACAACGTCGATCCCCAGCACGGGTCATCCTTTGTGGGACGCGGTGACCTTGGTACAGACTGAGCGCCCTCTGTCGCGCCTTTCGGTCCTGCCAGCTCCCAGTTCAGGCTCAAGGCCTTGGGTCGTCGGCATCCCGGTACCCCCTGCAGTGACAACTTCGGGCATGGACACGTCGCGGCGAGTGTCTGTAACACTACTATCAGCTCGGGCGAAAGCCTACACTCGAGCCACCCAACCGCCGACCGTCACTATAGGCTTCGCATCTCGAGGGCCTACCCCGATATTCCCGATGAATGGCCCTGTGCCACCAGCACCCACAGGCTGGATTTTCTTCTCTCTCTCTCTCTCTCTCTCTCTTCGGTGGATGAACGCCCTCCTCCCTCGCTCTTCTCTCTTCTCTCTTCCTCTTCGCCACCGGATGACACCACGGTCAAGTGCCGCCGCCGTTCTTCTCATCGGGGTGAGGAGGCCATCACCAGGGCCCCCCCTCTCCTCTCTTCCTCTTCCCCTTTCCTCCTCTCTTCTTCTCTTCCTCTCTTCCCCTCTTCCTCTTCTTCTCCTTTCCTTTGATCGGGATGGTGGAGCCCTAGGCTCCTCTTCCTCCTTCTTCCTTCCCTTCTCCTCTCCTCTTCTCCTTCTTCTTATTTCTTCTCTAGTACCATGGAAGACGGTCGGGCATCGCCGGTGGTGTCGGCAAGAGGGGCACCCGGCGTGCCGCTGATGGGAGTGCCACGCGTGCCGGGCAAGGGCCCTTGAGCATGTACCGGGTGCGGACGCCCCAGGGTGTGTCGGGTGAAGAGGGCGTAGGTGGTGTACCGAGGGAAGGGACACTAAGGAGTGTGCCAGGTAGCCGCCTAGATCGGTGTGCCAGGGGAGAGGCACTGGGCCATGCTGGGGAAGACCCGCATGGGTGTGCCGGGCAAACGCGCAGGGAGTGTGCCAGGTAGCAGTCCTTGAAGGTGTGCCAGGGAAGAGGTACTAGGGAGCGTACCGGGTGTGGGTGCCTCAGGGTGTACTGGGCTAGGGCACCCCGGGGGCATGCTAGGGAAGGCACTTAGCGGTGTGCCAGGCAGAGGCTGCCGGAGTGTGCCAGGTAGAGGCTTCAGCAAGCGTACTGGGTAGACAGGGACTTCTTCAACCGGAGAAACCTCCGGTGTCACCCTCGGGGAACACCGTGACTTTGTTGGGGCTGTCACTCCTTGTGGACGCGCACCCCTATTTTCCCTTTATGCCTCCGACCTAGGGGAAACTCCACCAAAATTTCATCATAAATTCCCGGCGTCTTATTTATTTCAGTTGTAGCATAACCCCCCCCCCCCTTTCATGACTTTCTTTCCTTCCTTTTGCTTATGGCTTATTCTGACTTTGGATCTCTTGCACTTTGCAGATAAATGGCTACTCCCAGTGATTCCTCCGCTCCTACTGCTGCCGATGCCGAGTCTGCTCCCCTGCCCATGGTGCCGGTTGTCACATGGCTCACTGTCGAGGACCTAGACCGGGAGCATGCTGAGATAGCTGCATTGGCCTAGTCGTCAGGCTCCGACACGGAGACTATGGACTTCCGCAGGCTTGCCCAGGTTGAGGACGGATTCACCTTCGACCGGGATGGCGAGTATAGGAAGGATTTCCCGAAGGCTAAACATCTCATCCGCTTCCTGAAGCACTTTCGTTCTCGGGAGAAGTGGGACCTCCGAGCTGTGAGGGGCGCCGAGCGGGCCATCCTACAGACCCAGGACAGCTTGCTGTACAGTGTCCCCAGAAGCATCCCGATGTACTTGGTGGGAGAGGCCAGGGAATGGAAGCCCATCCTGGGGATCGAGGTCATGCTGCCGACAGAAGATAAGTTGGTACGAGCACCTCAGTTCACCCCGGCTCGATGGGACATGGCTACCAGGCGGGTCCAGGGCGAGCAACCCCGCTTTGGACTATTCTTGGCCCCGCTGAAGTGGGGGTACAAAGAAGAGCCGTTTCTACTGGACTGCCTGGCCGTCCGTTTCAAACACGAGCTGGCTCTGGGTTGGTTTGTAGAGTTGAAGCTCCAAGACGCGCACACCTTCCGGGAGGGAGCGGTGGAGCTTACGAAGTACGTCCTGTTCAACTATGCTCCGTTACTGGTTCGGGCTGGCATCTACCACAGTGTCTACGCCTCCCGATACAGCTATCCCATATCCAAGGGCCTCTACTGTAGGTCAGTGCACATGCGAGCAAGGTTAGTGCAGATGAGGAAAGTGCAAAGGGCAAAGTCAGTGCACGTACTAGCAAGGTCAGTGCATATGTGAAACGTGCAAAGGGCAAGGTCAGTGCACGTACATGCAAGGTCAGTGCACATGTGGAACATGCAAAGGGCAATGTCAGTGCACGTAAAGGAAAGGTCAATACACATACGAGCAAGGTCAGTGCATATACAGGCAAGGTCAGTGCACATACGAGCAAGGTGCAAAGGGCAAGGTCAGTACACATGCGAGCGAGGTCAGTGCACATACAGGCAAGGTCAGTGCACATGCGAGCAAGGTCAGTGCACATGCGAGCGAGGTCAGTGCACATGTGGAAGGTGCAAAGGGCAAGGTTAGTGCACATGCGAGTGAGGTCCATGCAAGCTGGGCGAAGTCCATGCACATGTTGGGGTTAAGGTCCATGCATGCTAGGCGAAGTCTGTGCAGGTTTGGGCAAAGTTCATGCACGTTTGTGCACGTTCAAGCAAAGTCCATGCATGCGCGGGCTAAGTCCATGCAAAGTGGGGCGAGGTCCGTGCAGGTTTTGGGCAAAGTCCATGCATGTTTGGATGAAGTCCGTGCAGTTGGGATGAAGTCTGTGCATGTTGTTCATGCAAAGAGGTGAAGTCCGTGTATGTTCAGGGTCAAGTCCGTGCAGTTGGGACGAAGTCCGTGCAGCATGTATGGGGTTAAGTCCGTGCAGGGGACGAAGTCCGTGCAGCATATATGGGGTTAAGTCCGTGCAGGGGGTGAAGTCCGTGCAGCATGTATGGGGTTAAGTCCGTGCAGGGGCGTGAAGTCCATGCAGCATGTATGGGGTTAAGTCCGTGTAGGGGGTGAAGTCCGTGCAGCATGTATGGGGTTAAGTCCATGCATGTTCACGCAGAGTCCATGCAAACCTGGGCTAAGTCCTTGCAAACCTGGGCTAAGTCCATGCATGTATGGGAGTAAGTCCATGCACATGCAGGTAAAGTCCATGCAGGTGCGTTGGGTTCATGGAAAGGATGAAGGCAAAGTCCATGCAAGTGGAGATGGAGTCAGTGCGTATGTACAGGCAAAGCCCATGCGTATGCAGGCAAAGGTCCATGCAGTGCAGGCAAAGTCCATGCAAGTTTTGGGGTTTAGCCCATGCGAAGTGGGACGAAGTTCGTGCAAGGTTGAGATGGAGTCCATGCAACTGGGAGTAGGTCCATGTGTGGTCTGTGCACATGGGGGGCAGGGTCTGGGCCAAGGTCAGTGTAAGCCTGGGACGAATGGGAGGTCATCGCAGGTTCTATGCATGCGAGGGATAAGGTCGGTGCAGCTTCAGACCAACAGGCAGCTGAGGTCGACGCTAGTTGGGTCGAGGTCGATGCACGTCGAGGGCAAGGTCGGTGTGCGTCGGGCGAGGCATGGGGTTGGGTGTGCCGGCCAAGGCACGGCTGGGTGTACTGGCCTGGGCGCTGGAGGGGTGTACCGGGTAAGCCTTACGTAAAGTGTACCGGCTAAGGGGCATGGAGGTGTACCGGGGAAGGCCAAGCTGGAGGGTGCACCGGTGAAGGCCCAGGGGATAGGCGCGTTGAAGAGTGTACTGATGAAGGGTAAAGAGGAGTAGAAGGGCGTGCCGGCCAGGGGGCTCAACTAGGGGTGTGCCGGGGAAGACCTTGTTGACAGGTGTACTGGCGAAGGGCAGTTTGGGGGGGTGTGCCGACAGAGGCCCAGGGGAGAAGGGTGTACCAGCCAGGGAGCGCACCGGTGAAGGGCTTAGAGGTTGGTGTGCCGGACAAGGGCTGTGAGGGGCGGGGGGCTCTTCTATTTTCTTAAGGCCTTTCTTTTCTTCCTTTTTAAAAGCTACTCTAGCTAACAGGAGTACGGTGGAACCAATAGGCTGGAATAAATAAATAAAAAATCATCTATTCTAACAGTACCGTACTACTGAACCTCGGTCCAACAAAACTCAAGTTCACACCTACCGGTAGACAGGAGCACCTCTCACTAGAAGAACGATCGGATGCGTCCCCTGACGTCTTACAGCACGTCATAAGTGTCTAGCTACAGTGCCCCAGGGGCGAAACTCAGACACGCACAGTAACCAAAGTATCACGAACAAGGACTAGCTGAGGTCGCGCTCGTCAGCGTGGGCCCGAGCCCTCAGCCTCGTGTGCACACTTAGACCATACGTCCTAGGTCTGTCCTCTAGCTGGTAACTCCCCCACCAGTCCAGACTCGGCGGTACGCGGGGGCCCTACGATAACCAGCTTACTCACTGTCTCTCTCGGGTGCGCCACACCAGTGCTCCTAGTGGGCCGACACACACGTGCCGTGAAAGCTACGACTAGTGGATGGGTCACCGGAAGAATAGACCCTCAAGTCACGGAAACTGACTCCGAAAGTAAACGAGTACAAGGATCGCTCCTCGTACAACACCGATCCATGGTGACGTAAGCCGAAAACGTCACATCTCGGGACCCCTCATGGCGCCCCACACCTGGTCCCCACATGATACCCAGCATCAGTCAGACCACGGGTCAGCTTGTGGATCGAGGTCTGCTCACCTGGGACTCGAATCGACACGGAAGAAACCACCGGCTAGGCCTCAGACGATGAACGGTCCATCATTGGCCACTCAAGGATGAACGGCTAAATCACAGCCGTGCGGGGGAGAATGGATGGTCCAACCTAGCCGTCCGTCACTCCTAACAAAAATCAGACTATAACGCGCCTGCCGAGGGGCGCTATAGTGCTTAACGGACCAACAAAGGTGCGTTAAGCCCCAAGTCACAGAAGGGAACATAACGCACTCCTCTAGGGGCGTTATGTACATAACGGATCAGACATGGTGCGTTATGTCACGGAGTGAAAACAGACTATAACGCAATCCTCTAGGCGCGTTATAGACCTTAACGGACCATCTCTGGTACGTTAAGTGGAAGGCAAGGGCGTTAAGCATAACGCACCTTCCTTGGGACATCACAAGACATAACAGACCTCCCCAGGCACTTTATGTGATCAGGACCCCTAACGGTCAAAAACTCACGATCAGAAATCATAACGCACCAACACAGGGGCGTTAAGTGGAACATAACGGTCAGTCGTGGGACCGTTAAACCCACGAAGACTAGACTCAAATCACGCGAAGCATAACGCCCCTACCTAGGCACGTTATGCACATAACGGCCACTGGGACGACCGCTATATCGTCTCGGCGGCGAAATGGTGAACTAAACCCAAAAATATCGACCACGCCCTCATACCTCCACGGGAGAGGGGGAAATCAAGGGGGAAGCTCCCCAATAACCCTAGGCACGATTCTACGACCTCGGATCGGCCAAAAACGTGATGAATCACTAGATCAAGCGATCACTCCCCAAATCATGATTTTACCCTAACCCGCTCAAAAAATACCCCTCTCGACCTCACGACAGGTTAGAAACCACGAAAATAAAACGCGGGGAGTTAGGGAACGTCACTCTACCTCAATGGAGTGAACGCTCCGCCGAATCGACGTCGAAATCGCGAAGAATATTTGAAAACCCTTGTTCCTTCCACGAAACCCCACGATCTTTACGCCGCCTCGATCGCCACACCATCCCCGTCGCCGCCACGCCGTCGCCCCGTGCCGTCTGCAGCCGGTAGGAGCTCACCGCGGTCGTTGTCGGTCGAAGGGAGGAGAGGAGAGGGCGCTTACGGTGGGAGGAAGCCCTCCAAAAGCATTCTTCCTTTGAGGCATGCACAGGATGTACTTGAGAGCCTTTCCAAGTCAGTCCCATGGTAGGATGGTGGCAGGTAGAAGAAGCAGACCACATAGTCTCTTCAGTCACTTTTCAGATCTCCACATTAAATGGTCTTTAGATGTATGGTCTTCTCACTGGCTGGAGTTGACTTTCTACTCACAGTACTATTCTAGGATCACATCCCGTTTAATGACACCAGAAAGTGGTCCTGACAGGAGTCATGTCCCAGTTATGGATTCTGACAAAACTACCACCAAACATGTATTTTGGTAGGGTAATGATGACTAGAACAAAAGTCAAACATTGGAGCATCTATCTGACCTTGAATTATGTGTATTTGGGCATTTACGGTACCTATTTCTCTCTCTGGAACACACAAATTATTTGACAGAAAATCAACTTGAAGGCTTCTGGGAGAGAGGATAGGTCGTACCTAGAAATTGGGCTGCATGCTCCCCTTTCACAAAGGATGCTCTCCTGAGGCCTTGAATGCTCTCTTGAAATCTTGAATGCTATCTTGAGGTCTTGAATGCTCTCCTGAAGTCTTGAATGCCCTCTTGAGGTCTTAAATGCTCTCCTGAGGCCTCGAATGCTCTCTTGATATCTTGAATGCTATCCTTAGATCTTGAATGCTCTCCTGAGACCTCGAATGCTCTCTTGAGGTCTTGAATGCCCTCCTGAAGTCTTGAATGCTCTCCTTAGGTCTTGAATGCTCTCCTGAGGTCTTAAATGCTCTCCTGAGATCTTGAATGCTCTCCTTAGATCTTGAATGCTCTCTTGTGGCCTCGAATGCTCTCCTGAGGTTGCATGTGCTTCGACCTTATTCCATCTTGAAAACTCATGATGCATCGACCTTATTTCACCAGACTGCATATGTGCATCGACCATAGTGCGAGTCTTCATCATGTGCACTGACCTTAGTGTTCAAGTCTTCAGCATGTGCATCGACCTTAGTCCAATCTTCAGCATGTGCATCGACCTTAGTGGGCTGGACTGTATATGTGCATCGACCTTAGTTGCAACTCTTCAGCATGTGCATCGACCTTAGTTGTGTCCAACTTCATGTTCATCAACCTTACTTCAGTTGATACCTTGAGGTAGCATCGGCCTTTGTTCAATTCTAACTTGATGTGCATCGACCTTAGACTTGAACAACAGATCTGCATCGACCTTACTTCAGTTGATAGCTTGAAGTAGCATCGACATTACTTCTTCAGTACAAGAATGTGCATCGACATTACTTCTTCAGTGTAAGAATGTACATCGACCATTGTTCTTTGCAAACTTGATGTGCATTGACCTAACTGCATGAATAGTAGCCGCTGCATCGACCTTACTTCTAAACTTCTGTGCAACTTGTTGCCTTAATTTCCATACACCTATCAATATTATCACCTGCCTTGATTTTGTGCATCCAGTTGCCTCATTTTCTATGCCTTGATGCCCTTTCTTACTTTCTTAGTATCCAATCAATATGTTATCTTATCATCACCTGTCTTGATTTTTGTGCAGCCTATTGCCTCGATTTTTTTGCACTGAACCCTTGAGTGACTATCAACCTTGGTTGGCTTGCTCCTTAGGATTTTTATCTTGAATTCAACTTAGCTTAGCTTGTTCCTGTTTTTTTATATGGCCATTCTCATGGCCTGTGCTGACCAGAAATGCATAGCTTTGACATCATTAAATGCAAGTCAAACTTATCAATGACTCATAGGTAGACATCATCAAAATAATAGGATTAAGCATGTTACACACATGCCCAACATTCTCCCCCTTTTTGATGATGGCAACTATGAGTCATTATGATGTCCAGCTTTGAGTAGAGGTGCCCCTGGTCGAGCACACCTCATCTAGTGAATAACCATGGTCCACGGGCTCCTCCGAGGTAGCCTCGATCGCGACAAGCACAGCCTTGGCTGGGGAGATGGAGTCCTTTTTTGCCTTCGTGGCCCGACATGTCAAAACTAGGCTGGGTGTTGGAGAACTCTCTGCCCTTATGCCATGCCTCAAATACGTCTTCGGGGTGGGCAAAGACGAGGGAGTAACTGCTGACCTCCCCGCCGACGTCTCGGCCTCTGTAGAATAAGAAAGCGCCGTCAGATCTCCCTCTCGAGAGAGGATCGAACTATGATGCCACAAGGGTTACCTTTCTCTACCCCAACCCCCAGGGAGTGCACAGCACCGGTCTCTTCAATCGGCGTAGACTCGAGGACTTCTACCACCCCTATCCCGAGGTTGACAACAGGGGCAAGCGTCCCTGCACAGTCTGAAATAGCGGAAGCTGACAGATCAAGTGGTTGCACCACTGGCAGATCAAACAAGCACGGAGAGCCTTGACAGGGAGGAGGTCATACCTCTAGTCGGACTCGGTGCAACTACGAAGGTGGCGAACTCTACAAAGGAGGGTACCCGAGGGAGTGGGGGAGCAGCGACCGGGGCAGCCCCTACGTCAGTGTGCTGCTTCTTGGTTTTCTTCTTTTTCTCACTTGCCTTCACCTCAGCAATCGCCTTCTTCACTGGTGACTCGGTCCGAGTGCATTTTTTACCCCAGGGCAGGGGTGTGGTAGTTGGAGCTGGTGCTAGCTCGACGAAGCATGGCGGCTACACCAGCTGTAAGAGGAGCTACCGATAGGCGTTTATCTTGTAGCCAAAGGCGAACTCTGCACAGGAATCGATGTCAAGCGATAAAAAGGGGGGGAACATGATAGGGGATGCCGCCCTTAACAGAGCGGCCAAGGGAGAAATGTCATACCTGGAGGACCATTATATATGCAGGATAGGGGCCAGTATGCCAACGATGGCTCCTCACCCCTCCGAGTTGCTTCCCTCACCAACCAACACACATCCCCGACCTTGATGCAACGGTCGGCAAGCACGGCCAACTCCAAGTGGTTCTGGGAGGCCAGGCAACAATATAGGTTGAGGTGGTCCACCCCCCACCCATCGGCGTAGTGGAAGGACACGTTCAGCTTTTTGTCCAGAACTACATTCGGGGGATCGTCGGTCGTCAGCCCGTGCACCCGCAACAAGACGAATAGCCAGTTGGTTTGCTTGTATCACTCCAGCCTCCTGTCCTCCTTCAGTACAAAATACCAGTGAGGGTAAATGGAGTCTGTCTCGGGGTGGGCCCCCTGGGATGGGGTGACCTCCTCAATCGAAAAGGGGTAATTGATTAGGTCCAGTCGATCTAACCCAATCCGACAGGAAGTGTGTAGAGAGCGTTGAAAGTCATCCACGGTAACCTTTGAAAAGTCAGTAGAAGGTGCTAGTTTAAGTTGTCAGGCCTCCTTCCGTGTGGCCATATATTCTACCACCTCTTTCGACTTGTTGGATTTGAGTCATAGCAGGTGCATCTGATCGATGTCAGGAATCACCGCTTTCTGCTTGTTTAAGAACTTGCGTTCGGCGCCGTCCCAACAGTCGGTCTTGCACAGCTAGCAGAATCTAGTCTGGGCATTCCACCACTTGATGTAATCAGCAGAAACCTGTGGAAGGTGTCCTGGTGCTGGTACCAGAAAAATTGACGCATTCACACGGTGAAAGAAATCCCACCAGGAGCGGGCATGCTCGACGGCCAAGCCTCCTTGAAGCATCCTCACCGGTAAGGGGAATTGGGCGCCGTGTGCTAGAATGCGTTGATCATACCCGAAGTTGCGTCCAAACCGAAAGGGGATCACCATCGACTATTTTTCCAAGTGGATCGAGACTGATGCCTCCGCAAAGATAATAGAAGGGGTAATCTAGAGTTTCGTGTGGCGATCGATCATATGTCGCTTTGGCATCTCCCGAGTGATAGTAAGCGATAACGGCCAGCAGTTCAATTGCGCTTATTTTAAGAATAAGTGCTCCGACCTACATATTTGCAATCACTTTACCTTGGTATCCTACCTGCAGGCTAATGGTCTGGTCGAGAATGCTAATAAGACTCTTCTTAAAGACATCAAGACTAGACTCGATAAAGCTAAGGAAAATTGGCTCGAGGAACTGCCTAGTGTACTCTGGTCATACCGCACCACTCCAAGGGCCTCTACGGGTGAAACCCCATTTCAATTGGTTTATGGTACCGAAGTGATCATCTCGTTGGAGATCGGTATGGATTATCAACTTTCAACTCGAGCTCAACGACCAGAAGCTACTGGAGAACCTCGAGTTGGCTGACGAAGTATGTGAGATTGCGAGAATCTGAGTGATGGAGTAGCAGCGTCGTATGGCCCATTACTATGATACCCAGGTTTGAGATCAACAGTTTCTACTGGGAGATCTAGTCCTAAGAAAGGCTAAAGCCACTCGACCACTAGAAGTGGTTGGGAAGTTGGCCCCTAATTGGGAATGTCCTTATCGAGTGGTCGAGACACTCGGAAAAGGGGCCTACCAGTTGGCAACTACGTAATGGGAGTCGATCCCGCAAACTTGGAATGTTGCGGCACTATGCAAGCTTTATTTTTGAATTCACACCAGCCATGAGCAACGTACAAGCATGTAAGAATCAGTACAGAAGTCAATGATAATCTATATATATATATATATTTGTATCTTTATTCATATATTAGAGAGGCAATAGCCTTTACAATGAGAAAGTGATAGCCCAGTAACCTTTACAATAAGAAGGTGGTATCTTGGCGCATGCAGGGCGAGTAGCTTCAAACCGAGCCACTGACTCCACCAAGTGTGGAAACTGGCTCGGGTATTGAAGCTGCCGACCCAATTGTGCCCGAATGAGAGCATATTACTCAGAGAGCCCCAACATAAAAGGAGTGTTGGACCATGCCTTCCATCTGGGAAGATGGTGCAGGCAAGAAGAAATAGGAAAAGAAAAGATGAGGAGCAAAAGAGTAGAAGAAAGAGAATGAAAAGAACAAGAATGAGGGAGGAGCCCCTCAATAGGAAGGGACAGGGAGAGGAGGCGAATGAGGAAGAAGCTGCTTCTACACAGGCTCAGAGCGGCCCTCATGTCCCTCTCCCTCAGTGGGAAGAACGTGACTGAAGGCGCGCCTCCGGGGCCCCTTCCCCTCTCCCTAGGTGGGCGGTAGCACGGTCAGGAGGAAAGACCCGTTGCGTGTCTTCCCTTCTGCTGTGCTATCCACCTAGTCGTCTTCCATTCTATTATGCTGAGTTAGCTCGACCGCTCCAATGAACTTTGGGGTCTTCATCTTCATTGGTGAGAACACAAGAGCCAGTCATCGATATCAGACACGCAGCACGACTCGAGTGACTCCGACCTCTCTATGGTTGAGCGACGGCATGGGATCCCTGCCCGAGTATTGAGTTTTAAGGTGTAGGACACTAGTATTTTATTTGGCCTTTATGTACTTTGGTTTGTATTTACGTCCTTGTTTAATTGGGTGTGTAAATATAAGGCTTTAGTAACCAAAGTGTCAGTCCTTAGAAGTCTTTAGGTTTTTGTGTAAAACACTAGTAGGTCTAGTAGGGGCCCCCACCCTCTTCCCTATTAGTCCACCTATGCCCTAGGGTCCCATGTGGGGCTGGTCAACTATCCTAGGTGGCATCTAGAAGGTTGACTAGTCAGAGAGGGGAGAGGGGGCGCGGTCACGGTGGGGAGGAAAGAGGAAGAAGAAGAGAAAATGAAAAGAAAAGAAAAAGGGGTTGGGTATTTATAAAAAATCTAAAAATTTAAAAAAATATCAAAAAATAGAAAATCACGTTTTCGCGATCCTCGGAACGTACTGGTCGCAACGGTACCACTCACGCCAGGGTGAACAACCACGTTCGCCTGCAACGGCGTGCCAAAGGTTTCGTCAAAAATCGGGTCGAAAATCAGAAAATCTCGCGGGAAAAGTTGTGGAACGCCTCCGGGCCCCCGAAACGACCCCGGATCGCGCCGATCCGAACACGAAAGATGTCTGTAACGAAATTTTAGACACGACAGAACCAGATGCTCCGAAAAAGTAGGTCCGAGACCCAAAAATAAGGATCCGGGACATCACAGCAGTACACCAAGCTGCCAACAGACTCGGGACAAGGCCACTGGACCTGCCGATACAACAGTCCTTGAGTCTCATGACTCGGGGTCAAGATCATTGTACAAAGTGGTGACACACTGCCAATCGGTCTAATCCTACGTCAGAGAAAATGGCACATCCGTAGGAAATGACTCACGGAGACCTGAGGGGATACCAAGACCCTCAACACACCTGGACATGCAAACTGAGGTGAGACAACATCGCAAGGCGTCTAGAACCATGTCTCAATCTACCCAGAACTGTCGAGACACACACAAGGTCACATGTCAGCCACTTGGTGTCATCGGGCTGACCAGCACCTGACAATGACTCACAGAACACGACATCATACACAAGCACTCTCGACTACCTTACAACATGGTCATACCCCTCATAGAACGTCAAGAGACATCCACGGGATAGCGGGCAAACCACAAGGTCAAGCCAAGACAATCTGAAACTGAAACACCGGCAAACCATACTGGCAGTCGTAGAATGGGCCGTTCGAGGACTGTAGCAATCAAGGAGTAGACCGCTGAACTCAGTCAACCCTCAAACTGACCTATTCAACCAAACCACCAAAGCGGTCTAAGATAGACCTGCTACACGGACTCAGCGATTCAAGAGTGAACCGCCAGACTAACCATCCTAAGACCTCGACCTAAGACAGACGGACTGTAGCGGCCCAAGAAAAGGATGCTATGATGACAAGATGGACGAGGGTTAAGCCGGCAAGGCTAACCAACTCAACTATGGACCAAAACCACTGCACGGTCACCAAGGGGCCGCTCAGGGGACTGAACGGTCTATAGGAGGACCGCCCAATCGAACCGACCTACTATAGTAGTTCGGTCAAACTGGTCAGAGCGGCCTGGGACTGACCGCTCCAAGGACAGAATAGTTAGGGGCAAACCGCTCCATGGGCTGCCATAGGCGAGCTGAACAGTCTATCGACCGACCGCTCAACTGGCAGAATGGCTAGGCGCAAGCCGTTCAAAACAACAAGAGAAACAGCACGGATGGGAGGAAGCCGTGCAATGGGGATAAACGGTCCTCACTAGGCCGTGCAAACCCCAAGACGGTCTATCGCATGACCATGTAGACCCAAATCGACCTACTTCTAAACGGTCACAACCATGACCGCGCAACATCCTAAACAGTTACTGTTAAACCGTGTAGGCGTCACGGTGAACAAACCAAGGGATCGACCGGATCTTGGCCTTTCCACGCCCCGTTGGTCCCGGAATAAAGGGGATACATTCACAACGATGATACATAACATTTACACTCCAACGGGAGTCAAATCGGCTGACACACGACGAGAAATGGGTAATTCTATGGAATTGACCCAAATGGGGTGATGTGGAATAGAAACCCGAGTCTGAAATTTTCTTTCTTTTCTCTTTTTTTGTCATTTTACTCCAGTGGATGAAGCTGTAGAGGAATGTTGTCTCCTTTGCCTTGAGAGCTCCTCAGATGGAGGAAGAAGATCTGCATTCTTGCTCTTTCTCCAGTGACACCGGGAAGGAAGTTTCTTGCTCTGCAAGCTTAGTTGTTCTTCTCTCCTTAATCTCCCGCGTTATGTGGCACCTCCTCTCTTACCTGCTTTGAACTAGAGCACTTGTCCTTATATATCAATGACTCACCAATCTCCAACGTTGTCCACTGAGAAAAGCAAACCCAGAAAGTCACATCTTCGTTATTTGATTTGCCTCTTTTGCATAGTTGACCTTTCTCTGCTATTCCTGCTGGTATGTGGGTAGGTAGGAGACCATATCTGCAGTGGTACCTACTTTTCAGACCATATCTCTGCCAGACTGAGATCCTCAGACGTAGCAACACTTTTGACGATTATTTCCAGAGCAAACGGATCCTTCCGGACAAGTTCCAGATCTTGAATGGCAGGTTCTATCAGTTTCAGATTCGGTCTGGACGTTCCTGAATGTGTCGACACTTTGCGCACAGGGTGTCGACACATCCTGTTATAATCTTGAAGGCCCGTGGCTACCAGGCAGAGCAGGTCGACACGTTGATGAGCAAGTCTCGACACTTGCGTTGCACTCACGTGCGGATCATGCCACTGTACCGGGACTTCACTAGGCAGTGTCAGGACATACGCAGTACGTAGAGATGAAGCCCATTATGTTGGAGCCAAGGTGTCGACACTTTTTCCACAAGGTGTCGACACTTTGCTCATTCTAAAGCTTCACTTGAACTAGTTCTAGCTTGGTTTCTTCATTAAGTGTCGGCACGTCCAGATGATAGGTCGACACTTTAGTGACGTTCACTTAAGCTGTCCAAAACACTGCTTAAGCAAAAACATTAAACACACCATAATATTCAATAATGAATTGTGATTCTTTATCATCAAAACCAGGGGACTCAACATTCTCCCCCTTTTTGATGATGACAACCATGATTCATTATTTATAAGCATTCATATAGCATTGTAGCATTTTGGTTGAAAGAAACATCAGACAGAGAAAGTTTTTGTCATTCAATCAAAAACATTTTTATACAAGTCAGCATAGAGTCACTTGATCCATTTATCAACCATAGTTTCATACATGTCAAGCAGGGATTTACAGGAAACTTTCTAGATGCAAAACAAAAATCTAGATGCAAGGATAGCTAGATGCTTATGCTGGATTATGATTGTAGCACACTCAGACTTCTCCATAACTTCTCCCCCTTTGTCATCAGCAACGAGAGGGTGAAGGAGGTGGTTGCTGTGGTGGAGGCATGGAGCTTGAGCTGCTACCTTGAATATGTTGTTGTAGCTAGAGGACCGTGGCGGCCAGTGTATCTACTCGCTCAGTCATCAGGGCATCCCATTGCTGTACAAACCTTTGAAGTTCTTTAATATTGTCATTTATGTCAAGGAGCCACTGATGGAGCATTTCAATGATATGCTTAGTTTGAGCCTTCTGATGGGAACCCACAATATGGACATAAGATGAGGTGGCTTCACTGGTGTGGGGGAAGAAGGCATCTCCGGCGTCTTCAATATTATCAGGGAACTGAGCTTTGAGCCGTCTGATCATTTCAATTATCTCATCCCCCACCATGTCTAATTTGTTGTAAACAACATCCACCTTGTCTGCAACTGCGGTGGAGGTCTGAACTACTTTGACAGTAGCGGTGTGAACTGTCTTTTCAGTGGCAGTATTCAATGTGACAAGCTCGTGCATTTTTCCTTTTAGATGGATGGATTTGGTCGATTCTGATGTCTCCAATACCATGGTGAATCCGAGTTGTCATAGCCAGAATTCCTACATCAAATACAACATTTAAACTTTTTCAGAATAAGGGTAAAGAAAATGAGAAACCTGCCCTAAAAAAATAAACAAACACTGAGAAAAGCACTAGGCCCACACAAAATGCTAGCAATCGTTGATGCTACAGAATTCACAAATTACAAAGGAGGTAACAAACCAAAACCCAAAAAGAGGTTCAAAGCGGGGCCGAGGAAGATGTAGGACCGGCACGGCCACCAGCCACCAGCCACCGACAACACAGGCAGAGGCCCAGCAAGAGACGGGGGAGCACCGCCAGTAACTGCAGAGGGTGCGGGGAGCCGACCAGCGCCAAAAGGGGGAGAGGAGGACAACGTGACGTGTCCTACTACCGCGACAGACACGAATGGAGCAGGAGGAGGAAGGCTAGGGCTGAAGGCCGAGGGCAGGGCACCGATAGAGGAGGAAGACATTTGTACATCAGCAAAGGACAGTGGGGCAACAACTTCCCCACGTAGGTCACGCAAAGAGGCAATGGGGTCCACGAAAGCAAAGCCACCCGCAGCAGGACCATGGAGCGCCGAGGAGGGAGCGTCTTCACTAGAGACGATAGGAGTCACTGCGGAGCCATAGATAGGACCACCTGGGGTGGAAGCAGAGGCAGAAGATGCCCCAAGGGCACCCACCGGCGCTGGAGGTGAAGCCGCAAACGCGGGAGGCTGGAGGGAAGGAGAGGCAGGAGGTGGCTTAGGGCCATGGGCGGCAGCGGCTGGCATCGACAGCATACCAGAGGCCAAGGGAAGAAATGCCAATGGGGGGCCAGAGGGCGGCAACTAGAGATGGAGGAGTTGGCGGAGGTCATCACTGGCCCCGACGTCGACTCCGCCGATGGCACCTCCCAGGGCTTCCCCATCGCACGAGGACGACAGAGGGGAAGTGGACGGGGTCCTGGCCCTTAGAGAAAACTTGGGCATCAGGAGGTTGCTCGGCGGGGGGGACAGCGCGTAGACGTCACTTGGGAAATCGCACCCACCCTTTGCTGCTCTGACGTCCTTGAGGGGAGATGTGGTGGCAGCGACAGATCTGGCCACAGCGGGTGGCTCCTTGTGAGGCCATGTGTCGCTAGGCTGAGGGCCCTTCACCGGGGGGGACCTCGACTTCTTCTGGTCCTTGTTGGCCGAGCGGGTGGCGGCGATGCCGGTCACCCTCCTGGCGGAGACCGAGGGGCTCGGAGAAGGGACGGAGAAGGACCTCGACAATGGGAGAGGGAGCAGCGAGGGGCAGCTAGGCTGTTGGAGGAGGCGTGGAGGAGGGAGGGATGACCAGTAGGTCAGAGCAGCAGGCTGTGGGCTGGCCAATCCAAGGGAATGACTTACTTGAACAGATAAGGGAAACGTTGTCGCATTTCATCTTCATATTCCCATGTTGCTTCACCGCCATAATGGCGCTGCCACACTACCTTGACCAAAGGTATAACCTTATTCTTCAGTCGCTACTCACGCTGATCCTCGATACGAACAGGATACTCGGGAATAGATAGGTCCGGCAGCACTTCAGGCCACACCGAGTCCTCCAACACATGAGATTCATCAGGCATATACTTCTGCAGTATCGACACATGGAACACATCATGCACTGCGTTCATCTCAGGAGGTAGCTACAGACGATACGCCACAGGGCCAATACGTTCCACAATGAAGAAAGGCCCAACATAACGAGGACTCAGTTTTCCTCGCTTACCAAAGCGCACCATGCCCTTCATGGGAGAAACCTTCAAGAACACTCGGTATCCCACTTCGAATGTAAGAGGTTGATGCTGTTGATCAGCATAACTCTTCTATCGTGTTTGGGCTGCCTGCAAATTTTGTCTGATCAGCTACACCACCTCCACACATTGTTGCACCAATTCAGGCCCTCCCATTACTCGCTCACCAACCTCAAATCAATCAAGGGGAGTATGGCACGACATTCCATACAATGCTTCATGGGGAGTCATGCCTAGACTGGAATGATAGTTGTTATTGTAAGCGAATTCAACCAAGGGCAAATGATAGCTTCATGACCCCTGCCACTCCAGGCAGCAAGCTCTCAACATATCTTCTAGGGTCTGGATAGTTCTCTCTGACTGGCCATCAGATTGAGAGTGGTAGGCTAAACTGAAAGCTAACTCTGTGCCCAGAGCCTTCTGAAAATTTCTCCAGAATCTAGAAGTGAAACGGGGGTCCCGATCCAACACAATAGAAATAGGGGTGCCATGCAAGGGAACAATCTGTTCCACGTATAGTCTGGCTAATTTCTGGACTCCCCAAGTCATCTTGATCGGTAAAAATCTGGCAATCTTGGTCAATCTATCCACCAACAGCCAAATACCATCACGGCCGCCCTGGGTCCTTGGCAACCCGACCACAAAATCAGTAGTTACATGGTCCCACTTCCATGCTGGAATCTCCAGGGGCTATAAAGTGCCTCTCGGTCGTTGATGCTCCGCTTTCACCTGTTGGCAAATCAAGCACCTGGCCACAAATTCCGCAACATCCTTTTTTATTCCATGCCACCAGAACTGTCATTTCAGATTTTGATATGTCTTAGTTGATCTGGGATGCACAGCATATCGGGAACCATGAGCTTCCTGCAAAATAGCCTTCCTTGCTCCTCAGCTGGGACATACAACCTTCCCCGAAATCTAACAATCTGATCATCGCCAAGCTGTACCTCGGCTAGAGACAAGACACGAGGTAGCTCAGGGTCCACGCGTTGAGCCTCTACTACTTGGCGCCGAATAGCAGGTGTGACGGTCAAGCTGGCAAGAATAGCTAACCTTTGATCCCACGGAAGCTTGATTCTGAAGGTCTCAGCTGGTACCTATTGCCACAGCTTCCATTCCCTCAACATCAAGTGGCAGGCCGCCAACTTCCAACTCAAAACATCGGTCACGACATTCATTTTGCCAGGCTGATAAGACACGGTGAATCATAATCCTTCATGTACTCCATCCACCTCCTCTGAGTGAAAACATACTTCAAGCTCTGGTGGTCGGTGAAAATTTCAAACTTCTCTCCATACAAGTAGTGCCTCCAAATTTTCAATGTAAAAATTACCGCTGCTAACTTGAGGTCATGAGTGGGGTAGTTCTCTCATAGGGCTTCAGTTGATGAGATGCATATGCCACTACCCTGCCATTTTACATCAATAATGCACCTAGACCTTCTCGAGAAGCATCGGTGCACACCACAAAGCCACCATATCCAGAAGGCAACACAAGAACCAGAGCAGTAGTGAGTAGATGCTTCAGCTCCATAAAGCTTCACTCACAATCCTCAGTCCAGATAAAAGGCACGTCCTTCCGAGTCAATTTGGTCATCGGAGCCACAATTCGAGCAAAGTCTTGAATAAACCTTCTGTAATAACCTGCCAAGCCCAAAAAGCTTCTAATCTCTGACACCGACCTCGGTCTCAGCCACTGGACCACTGCTTCCACCTTGGCTGGATCAACAGACACACCATCACCTGATATCACATGCCCAAGGAAATGCACCTCCTACAACCAAAATTCACATTTGCTAAACTTGGCATACAGTTGGTGCTATCGCAGCAATTGCAACACAAGCCTCAAGTGATGAACATGTTCCTCTTCAGATCGGGAATAGACCAAAATATCATCCATAAACACCACCACAAATTGGTCCAAATAAGGATGGAACACTCTGTGCATCAGATCCATAAACGCTACAAGAGCATTTGTGAGTTTGAACGGCATCACAAGGAACTTATAATGCGCATATCGGGTGTGAAAGGTAGTCTTCTCAATATCAGATTCTCTAATCCGTAGCTGATAATACCCAGACCTCAGATCAATCCTTGAAAATACCTGGGCCGACTGAAGCTGATTATACAGATCATCTATGCGAGGCAACATGTACTTTTTTTTAATGGTCACCTGGTTCAGCTGCCTATAATCAATGCACAATCTTAAACTGCCATCTTTTTTCTTCACGAACAAGACAGGAGCACCCAGGGGAAAAAGCTAGGACGCATGTAGCCCTTATCAAGCAACTCCTGCAACTGAGCCTTGAGCTCCCTCAATTCTGCCGGTGCCATGCGGTATGGAGCCTTGGACAATGGCATCGTGCCCGGTACAACCTCAATAGTGAAGTCTATCTCCCTTGGCGGAGGCAACCCTGGCAGTTCCTCGGGAAAGACATCAGAAAATTCACACATAATCGAAATATTCTCCATCCCCCGTTGCTGCCGATTAACCACCACCACTGAAGCAAGGAAGCCCTGACAGCCAGCGTCAAGCAACCTACGAGCTTTAATGGCTGAAATGAGAAAATGGGGTGAAGAAGACCGAATACCTTGGAAGTAGAAAGTGGGCCTCTGGGGCTGTTGGAAATGCACCCTCTTAGAACCACAGTCCACCTGTGATTGTATCACTTCTTCCCCTCTTTTTTGTTATCCGGACTGTACATCTTTTGTTACCCCAAGGGTATGTCTTGGGCTCCCTTTTGCAGAGTATTAATGACAAATTCTGGATTTTGATGTTGTTATTTACTGAGTTGTTCCACTTCTTGTTCTATGGAACAGTGTTGGATGCAGGGACTAGCGACCACTTACTGTTAGTCTGCTTCATTCTTCCCTACCACGTATTAGTACAAGGGGCAATGAGCCAGGTTCACCCGATTTTCGGGTGTTGAAATGGGGAACTGGATTCGGGTTTTGAATGAAGGGAGTTGAGGGCTGGGTACTTGGGAGAGTAGGGGTAGAGACCAGACGCTGGGGTCCAGTTCCTCGAAGAGGAGGGCCCGTGTTGTATGGGGTTAGCGTAGGTTTGTTAAGATGTGGCGACCTACGAGGCCAGGGTCAAAAATTGGTTCTGGAATGCATCGGTTATGGGTCGACGCCTGCATGCTGGTTGTCTTTATGTTGTTAGAACTGGTGACTGGGACTGGGATTGGGTGGCTAGCCTGTAAAGGTGTTGAAGCCACGATACTGGAACTGGGAGTGGGTGAGTGGCCTATAGTGGCGTTGAAGCCACGATGCTGGGACTGGGACCAGGTGGCTAGCCTGTAAAGGCATTGAAGCCACGATGGTAGGACAGGGATTGGATGGCTGGCCTGTAAAGGCGTTGAAGCCATGATGCTGGAACTGGGACTGGGTGGCTGGCCTGTAAAGGCGTTGAAGCCACGATACTGGAACTAAGACTGGGTGGCTGGCCGGTAGTAACGTTGAAGCCATGGTGATGGAACTGGGACTAGGTGGCTAGCCTATAAAGGTGTTGAAGCCACGGTGCTGGGACTGGGACTAGGTGGCTAGCCTATAAAGGTGTTGAAGCCACGGTGCTGGGACTGGGATTGGGTGGCTAGCCTGTAGAGGCATTGAAGCCACGATACTGGGACTGGGACTGGGACTGGGACTGGGTGGCCGGCCTATAAAGGCATTGAAGCCATGGTGCTGGGACTAGGACTGGGTGGCTGACCTGTAAAGGCATTGAAGCCACGATATTGGGACTGGGACTGGGTGGCTAGCCTGTAAAGGCATTGAAGCCATGGTGCTAGGACTGGGACTGGGTGGCCGGCCTATAAAGGCATTGAAGCCACAGTGTTGGGACTAGGACTGATACTGGGACTGGGGTGGCCTAGCTCTTGAGAGTGTAGGGGTCACCATCATCGTGGAGTGATGCCGAGGTCGTCGTTGACGAGATGTCATGGTCGATGACCCTCGTCGATGAGGAGCAGAGAGGGAGAGGATTTTTTTTATTTTTCTCTTTACTAGCTCTGTCGCCCTTACGGGTTTTCACCAAAGCTGGCCCCCTTTGGCTTTTTTCGGTACGCCCTTGCAGGTTTTCATACCGAGGGGTCACCCGATTTTACCTGAGACACCCTTTCAGATTTTCACCTCAGCTGGGTTGGTGGCAATTTTTGCCCCCAGTCGCCTCCTCGTGAAGGAGGGAAACACTGGGTCTGCCGGGGTATCTCTATTTTTAACCACATTTTGATTGATTTTTTTTATTCTGTTTCATTCCGGGGATCATTGTCTGTAGCATGGTGTTGTTAAGGGCCGTGTCTGAGAACCGGGGAGGGTAAGGGATGAGGTATGGGTTTACCCCGATCCAGGGTTTTTGGGGGTTGTGGAACTGTGAGACCGCAGGGTACATTGCCCTGGCCAAATGTAACTGGGGGTACTGGGCTATGGAATACGAGAGCATGTAAAGGCGGTGGTCTGAGGTAAGCTGGGACTAGGTTTTACTAGACTAGCGACTGGAATGACGTGTATGACGACCATTCTTAGCTTAATTAGTGTCAAAACTACTGCTGGGATGTCAGGATCCCATTCCCGTAAGTTTTGTGTCGATTGGTTGTCATTTGGGGCCGGTAGGAGTCCGGGAACCCTGGTGACTCATTTAGGGTCGATTCGTCAGAATCGCCCTGATCACGCATTTTAATGCGTGCATGCGCCATTTTTTGACCCCAGGAGTGTTGTATCATTGTGTGTCTTTGTTTCCCATGTGCTTCAGCATGAATGGGGTGTGGAACGGGCTGATTCGGCTGTTCCCCTATTTTGCTCACCGGTTTCATCTAACGGTCATACCAGAGATAGTCACCTGTATGATGACCCCACGATTGACCGCCACAACCGTTGGTCATTTTGCACTCGTCAAGCCTGGGTTGGTGTGACAGACCAGCATAGGACCGTCACATGGCTGTAATGCACCTGGCTTGGTGCATTATGTTCTGGGTGTGATGGACCAGCATAGGACCGTCACATGGCTATAGCGCGCCTGGCTTGGTGCATTATGTGCTGGTGGTTTTCGAGGACTGTGGCTGTCAGTCCCGCGAAGACCGTGTCTGCCTCGAAGATCGAGTCAGTCAGTTAGCCCTGACAGCCCTCCCCTTGTGCGTCACGATGTGTAACGCCCCTAGCCTGGTGCGTTACATGGTCCGTGTTAGTGGTTTTGGGTCTGTTCGCCTTGGCACACCTGTCCTGGTGTGTTAGGCTGGTGTAACGCACCTATATAGGTCCATTACATACCCTTTCATCCGAGTTGTGGTCTGGTTGCCCTGACGCCCCACCCTTGGCGCATCAGAGCAGGCAACGTGCCTATCGTGGTGCGTTGCAGTACTGTCGTGGCCATGATGGCCGTTGTTTTGTTTTGTGTCTGTTCGTGAGTTAGTCTGTCTTAGGTTTGTGTTCTAGGGCGGTGTCTATGTGTCGGTGGTTTCTGGATTGGTCAGTTCAGGTGACTGGGTGTGGTCTTTTCCTTGACTGCGATAGTTCCCTAATGACTTGATCTAGAACTGCCAGTGTCTTTGTCTCTGGTCTTGCGATGGCTTTCCTTGACTGCTGGGTTCACCTAGCGGTTGAGTGATAGTTCACTCTACCCAGAGGGTAGTCGATGTCTACCGCTCTGATTTTTGCGTATATTGGCTTAATCTCGTGGTTTGCCCATGACCCGTGGGTATCTGTTGACATCCTATGACGGCAGGGACCATGATGGGACAGCCAGTAGTGCTTGTGCATGCAGTGCGTGTGTCTCTGGGTGTCTGTATGTATGTGTCGTGTCGGGTTCCAGGCAACCCGGTGAGACCAGAGGTTGACATGTGACCTTGTGTGTGTCTCGACGGCTTTGTCCAATTCGAGACCGTGTCTCTGGATGCCTCGAGGTATCGTTCTACCTCAGTTTGCATATCCAGATGTGTTGAGGGTTCTCGATGTCCCCTCAGGTCTCCATGTGTCATTTTCGTTGCCATTGTCATTTTCTCTGGCTTAAGTTTAGACCGATTGGCGGCTTGTTCCGCTATTAGTGACTATCTTGCTTCTGAGTCGTGAGACTCAAGGATCATTATGTGAGTAGGTCTAGTTGCCTTGTCTTGAGTTGTTAGTAGTGGTTGTGCTGCCATTGGTGCTTCGAAGTACGTGTGATAGTGCTCTCTTGCTTGTCTGTACTTTCGCACACGTGTTTTTAGTCTCTTTGTCTTGTGAGCCTCCACTAGTCATAGCCTTACGGCACGCTTTGGTGTGACAGCTCCTGTAGCGGGGCCCTTTCCCACTTTACAGTTCTTAAGCTAGTTCCGTGGGCCCCCGGTCCAACCGTAGCGTCCTTCGGAGGGGGAATACTAGCTAGAGGACCACCCAGTGGGCACTCCTTGAGTGACCTCTGGGACCGATGATCACTCATTTTGAAGACTCTCACTGGCTATTCATCGCTTACAACGATCTCTCTCTCTCTCTCTCTCTCTCTCTCTTGCTCTTCTTTAAACTTCATTATCTCGTTGCTGACTTAAGCATAGGAGGGTTGTCCCCTGGGGTAACACCCGGGACTCCTTCTGACGTCTCTTTGATTTCTTGGTGCTTGCAGGCTTCCACGGGCGTTAGACGACTTCCCTGACAAATAAATAGAGAAGGCGGTACGTGGCCTAGGAACCATTTTCCTGCCGCTACACTTCTTGGCGCCGTTTGTGGGAAGCTCGAGCAAAAGGCTATGGCGTCCCGTGGAAGTCTCCGCAACACTAGCAACCGGGGGCGTAGATCCAACCAGGGACCCAGCTCCCAGTGGGAGTCGCAAGAAGCTTCTTCTGCCCACCCCCGACAGGAGGTCACCCCGAGGGACCTCGACGAACTACACCAACAGATCCAGACCCTGACAGAGCTCTACTAGGAGCTCCGAGACCAACGGGCCAACCCCCAGCGCATCGCGTCCGAATGATGTGAGGACGAGAGATGCCAGGCTGGGGGGAACCCCCATTCAGCACGAGAGGCGTCCCACGCCTCGGCGACAAGGACTCGGTGATCCCGTAGCATGCCCACACCAAGGGTGCATAGCCCACTTCACTCCAATCTGGAGATGGACCGCCGACTCCAGCGTTTTGAGGAGATAGAGGGCAAGGTCTGACATTTGGACGACGTCCTCTTGGCCGCCAAGAATCACGGCCTAATCGACAATGACCCGGACTTCCATGCTCCCTTCTCCAGGGAAATCATGGAGGTTCCCATCCCGCCAAAGCTTCAACTATCGTCGTTTACCTCCTACGACGGCACCACCGACCCGGTCGACCATATGCACAGCTTTGAGTCCCACTTGGTGTTCCACCGGGCCTCAGACACCGTGAAGTGCCTGGCGTTCGTTACGATCCTTCGGGAGAACGCCCAGGCTTGGTTCGAGTCCCTGCCTGTCGGGACCAGTACCTCCTTTCAGCAGCTCAAGAAGCTGTTCAAGGAGAACTTCGTTGGCTTCCGAAAGGTGGCCAAGTCCGCGGTGACCCTGCTCGCACTCAAGCAGGGTAAGGAGGAGTCACTGTGGGATTTCGTCTCCCGCTTCCGCTTGGAGGCTCTACAGATCCCACACCTCGACGTCGGCATTGCCACTACAGCCCTCACCCAGGAGACGCGGGATCACATCCTTCGACGTGCCCTCAGAGTAGAAGCCCCGGTGGCCCTTCCAGATCTCCTCGCCCTGGCGCAGAAACATGCGCGTTGCGAGGAGAACACGACGGCCCTGGGCCGCGCGGCCGGAGCCAATCTGTCTGGCTGCAAGAGATTTGCCGACCCCCTGCGAGAGGGTCAGAATAAGCGGGAGCGGTGCGACAGAGACCGCCACGACCACCCCGAGAAGGAGAGGGGCAGCTACCGCCACTACACGCCCCTAACAGCTCCACCGGACCAGATACTAATGGAGATCCGTGAGGAGCCGTTCCTCAAGTGGCCTCCTCGGATGAAGTCCAACCCGAGCACGAGGAGTAAAAAGAAGTACTGCCTCTACCATCGTGACTATGGCCACGACACTGCTGACTGCATCAACCTTAGGGATGCCATTGAGGACCACGTCCGGAGGGGACTCCTCGACAAGTTCCTTGCCATGGCGGCAGAACGGCGACAGAAGACGCCCCCGCAAATCGGCAACCGGCTGTGGACGTGTAAAATCGCACGCCCATTAGTCCCCGCCAGTCTAACAAGCAACAACAGTTTCAACCGAAGAGACCCCAGAAAAATCACTGGTAAATCCAGAATAATAATTCACACAAGATCCATTAAGGATCCACTAAGGTACGGGTCTTACAACTTTCCTAGAAGCAGCAATGCCCAAGAGGATGCCCTGGCAAAATTGGCTGCAGTCATTAAACTCCTGCCTGAGGGCGAGGTTGACATTACAGTCAAACACAGAAGACTAATGCCAGGCTCACTCGAAGGTAGCTCCGGTCTCACCGTCTACGAGGTCCATGACCCCGACCGGAACACTTCTCCAGAAGAAGAAGATTGGTGTGAGCCCATCATCAAGTTCAAGAAAGGGTGGCTCTCTCCTGACCGAGCTCAAAGGGTCTAGCTACTCCTCCGAGCAACCTCGTATGAGCTGATCGGTGACTCCCTATACCGACTCATCCATGAGAAGGACAAGTCAATTCTCTTGAGGTGCATCTCCTCAGCCGAGGCACGTGCTATCATGCACGAGGTCCATTCCAGATTGTATGGTGCTCACCAGGCCGAAGACCAAATGAAGCACAACATCAAGCTCAAAGGCTTCTACTGGCCCACCACGTACGCGGACTACGTCCAGTATACCCGTGCATGCCATCAATGCCAAGCCTTTAGCCCAGTACCCAGAAGGCCTCCTAACCCGTTGCGTCTTACAGCCCCCACCTGGCCCTTTGCTGAGTGGGGTATGAACATTGTCAGGCCTTTCCCGCTGTCTTCCAAAGGTCATAAGTACATTTTGGCCACCACTGACTACTTCTCTCGCTGGGCGGAGGTCCTTCCCCTACGCGAGGTCACCGGCGAAGTGGTATCCAGATTTGTCTGGCACAACATTGTCTACCGATTCGGTACTCCCAGTCACATAATCTCTGACAACAGAACACCATTCAAGAATAGGGCCGTATATCAACTAGCAGCCAAATTTCATATCGACTGGAGAACCTCTTCGGTCTACAACCCCCAGGCCAATGGCTTAGCTGAAGCTTTCAACAAAACTCTCTGCAAGCTCTTGGCCAAAATTGTTAGCCATTGAAAACACGATTCGGGTGAGAAGGTCTTCGAGGCATTATGGACCTACCAGACGATCTACAAAACCCCATGGGGTGTTCACCATTCTCTCTTATTTATGGAGTAGAAGCCATTGTCTCCATTGAAATGTAGTTAGCCTCTTATCGTGTGGTGATCCACACCGGCCTAGCAGGCCCCGATGACGATAAATACCGGAGATAGCTAGAAGAGCTCGCTGATCTAGAGGGCAAATGGCTCGAAGCCTACAAGCACCTGCAAGTATACTCGGCGCGCATGGTGTGAGCCTATGATAAGCTCGTCAAACAGTGAGCCTTCAAGCAAGGCGACCTTGTCATGATCAAGGAAAAAGAAGTGATGGTGGGACGCTCCAGTGGAAAACTACAGCCGAATTAGCGAGGTCCATACATCATCCACAATGCCTACGAGGGTCAAGCGTATACAGTCGTCGACCACAAAGGTCACAAATTCTTCCCACCTCTCAATGGCAAACATATGAAGTTATACCATGCACCAGAACATGAGTTCACACGCCATTCAAATTAAGGCACGCACCCCAACTGCAGATAGCGGCACCAATTTTCTCCCGCGGGAGGCCTAACTAGCCATTGCCTCCAGCCTCTCGTTCCCAGCCAAGCAATAGGGCCACCAAGCCCTCCCAAAACCACTATCATGCACTCTCGGGGTCATCCTCCCCGCCTTCGTTCTCACAACAACAAGAGCATGAACACCTCAGTGCCAGCAACAGCCCAGCCATCAGGCTCTCAAGTAAGCAAAAAAAAGCAAAAAAAAAAAGAATTGGGTTAAAAAGTAGAGATATCCTGGTGGACCCAGTCGTCATAAACAAATTTACACAGTTTCTAGTCTAGATATACAAATCCTAAAGGTACAACTCAACAAAAAAAATACAAAGCCTTGGGGCATCCCCCGGCTAGCAGAAGTTGGCGACGCTAGGACACTCGGGCGGTGCTCAAGGCCTCCGAACGACGAGGAGGCACACTAAACCTGAAAAGAAAAGGGGTGAGTCTCATCTCATTAACTCAGTAGGGGCTCCGCGGATCCCACCACAACGAAACGTAATGAACAACACAATAAATAATAAGGCATAAAGAACAGTAAGACAGAAGGAACGACACTGTAAACGCACATAACTACGCTAAACCACTAATTGTCGAAAGCCTGCACAACTATGGGATATCTTGAGTGTCGAACATAAACCACGCCGAATTGAATTATCGTAATCTAGGCTACAAAAGGTTAGATCATGATATCTTGTATTGGAATATCTTTTCTGGAGGACGGCCGCTAGAATCTAGGCTACCAGGTAGACCCTCAGTCGCTCAACGAAGGAACATTGTTACATTGTCGGAATAGGACTCTCGAAGATAGCAAGGAACCACGTATTGATCACGTGTAACAAAGACATCGAGCCACCAAAACACTGAACCTCGTCATAAGAAAACCCAGGTCGCTAGACAGGAGCACTGCCTACTAGAAGCAAGGCCAGATGTGTCCACTGACGACTTAGTCCAGGTCCCAGGTGTCTCCCTACTCGCCTCAGGTGGAAATTGAGACACTCTAAGTAACCACATAACAGAACAAGAACTAGTCGGGGTCGCACTCGTCAGCGCGTGTCCGGAGCCCCCAACCACGTGTGCACATACATCCTATCCGCTCTAAGTCTGGTCCTCTAGCTGGTTTTCCCCCCAGTCTGGACTCAGGCTGCAAAGACGAGGGACCCTACGGTAACCAACCTAAAAATCATCTCATCGGGAAACTCTCCACCACTTCCAAGTGAGTCCGCACACGCGTGCGTAAGAAAATTACGACTAGTGGGGAAGGTCACTGAAGGTGAGAGCTCGCTAAAGAATCGGAAACCAGCGGAGTACCACAGGTTCGTGCTAATCTAACTGTACACATGTAACGCGTCACGAGGCAGTTTTACATCATGAAAATCCTAGAATCTCTGACTGGATGGCTAATCTATTGGCTAGCAGGGTACACAGAATAAGTCGAAAACCAGAATCACGTGAAACGACGAAAGACGCTCATCGGGTGAATTGGGACCTGGGTGGCCAACCCCTTGGCCGCCACCCCTGTGGCTTGGGCGGCCCTTTGGCCGCCCAGAAGCCTGGGCGGCCAGGGCTTTGGCCGCCCAGAGGATGAGGGGAAGAAGTCTAGGGCGGCCAACCCGTGGGCCACCCTGACAGGTGGGTAGGGCAGCCAGGTTTCTAGGCGGCCATGGCTTTGGCCACCCAGACAGTTGGCCCCTGGGTGGCCATAGTAGTGGCCGCCTAGCCCTCTAGGCGGCCAGCCCATTGGTCGCCCAGAGTGGGCAAGGCGGCTGGCCATCTGGTCGCCACTTGATTAGAAACCCCATCCAGAACAAAGTCCGGAGGGTTGATTTGAAGCTTGACTCGCCTCCAATGCGAACGTGAAACCCTGAGAAACATGGGAAAAACATTCTCGAGTATAATGCCATCCACAAAACGCGATTTAAGCTAAGAATCGCTACAAAATCCGGTCGTACTGTGCTCTCGACCCTAACATGCGTTTTTCCCCCAAAAAGCGATTGTAGATACGTCAAAATCGATGCTATGTTGAGTAAATTTCATGTCACGATATAATGCCCCAAAGGGGACTTCATTACTGGCTTAATGAGTAGGTTTTTCTTTTTTTTCTGATTATTTTGTGGACTCATGTTTAATCTGGAACAATGGACATGTACTCTTTTTGAAAATTATGAATGGCTGAGATGTTACCTACATTCCTTATAATTTGTGGTTTCTCTCTCTCTCATGCGAATATATGCATGTTTATATGCACTTGTGCTTCCGCGATACGTACAAGTAATGTCTCGAGGTCTGATGGTAGAAAAGAAAAGAAAAAAAAATATGCCCATAATATGGGGATCAAATCTCAGGGCGTTACAGAGTGGTATCAGAGCTTGAAAGACAAACCTTGGTTACAACCATTCCAAATGTCCAAGTAGTAGAAGAAGAGATAGACTAGAGTGGGAAAAGGGTAGAGTACAATTGAAATCCATTTTAAAAAAGCCCTCTCACTTAACAACTGTTTATTTCTCAGAACTATGCCACCGAGAAGGTGAAGAGAACTTCCCCAGGCGGATGAGAGGGGATCGGGGGTAGATGACCCAAATGGGGCGAATGACGGGGTGTCCATGCTCCGGCGGTTGGCGACGGACAAGTGCCCAATGCAGGACTTAATCTAGAGGGATTTATGCAGAGCTTCCACGGGCTTATGCAGGCCATGCAGCAATAGATGCTGTTGCAGCCCATGCTCGCACCACATCACGACCTGTCGGTGCTTGATCGGTTCCTGAGGTAGGTGCCTCCTATTTTTAAGGGGGAGCGCTGCTCAATGAAATGGAGAAGAAATTTCATGCAATGCGATGTCCCGAGGAAGAGAAGGTGAATCTGGCGACCTATGTATTACAAGATCAAGCTGACTTGTGGTGGAAGGCCAAGATGAGGACCACCTTCACAGACTACCACGGCAGCGTCATATTATGGGAAGAGTTCCTAGCTATCTTCTGAGAAAAGTATTTCCCCGAATATGCACGAGATGCTATGGAGCAAGAGTTCTTGAGCCTCGAACAAGGAACCGTGGCAGTAGTAGACTATGAGGCTAGATTCTCTGCTCTAGGTCAATATGCTGCACACATATTCAATGACGCACGTTGAAAGGTGAAGAAATTCGTCAACAGTTTGCGTAGCAGTGTCCGACGCTATGTTGCAACCCAAGACCCTGACTCCTACACTGTGGCATTGAGGCTTGCTCATTTAGCCGAGCAAGAGAATGCAAGGTAATAATCGAAACCATAAAATTTAAGAGGCGTATAGAGTAAACTCTAAGAAATACTCATGTAGGTTCACCGAGGAGCAGAAGAAGATGGGCAAAAGGCCTATGCAGACAGGAGGAAGGTGAGAGAAGGAAAAGGTGGCACGCCAAGGACCGACACCAAGGGGCGGACCGGAGATTCCATTTTGTACCGAGTGTGGACACAACCATCCGGGACAGGAATGCTGGAGGGAAAAGGGCAAGTGCTATGAGTGCGACGAGGCTGGACATATTGCGAGGAACTGCCCCAAGAAGGATCAACAAAAGCCATTTCCCTAGTAGGAGAAGATTCTGTACAAAGGACGAGTCTTTGCACTGATGCAAGAAGAGGCAGACAAAACCCCTACCGTGGCTAAAGGTATGCTCCTTGTGGATAATGTTTATGCAAAGGTCTTGTTTGACTTGGGGGCTACGCACACATTCATATCCACTAGTTTTGCTAATCAACTAAAGAACAGACCCCAGGCCACATTCTTCGGGGGAATGTTAGTTAGTACACCGATCAGGAAACAAGTCCACACCAAGCTTGTGATCCCTACTATTGAGGTCAAAATCAATGGGAGGATATTGCTAGTGGAGGTGTACATCCTAGATATGAACGACTTTGACCTCATTCGGGGAATGGACTGGTTAGATAAACACTGCACTCTCTTGGACTGCCATCGAAAGGGAGTGTTTTTCAGAGAGCCCCCGGAACAAAATTTTGATTATAGCAGGGGCATGCTAGTATCATCGTTCCGATTCTCAAAAGCGTGGCTTTCATTCTTTTCATTTAGTTTATTGATTTAGACATTTTCTCTTATTTATTCTTTAGTTTCAAGCATTTTTTTATTTAGTTACTTTCTTTCTTCTTTTTCTTTACTAGTCACGCCGGATTAAGAGCATGCAAAGAAGAGGCAAGAGAGGGGGTTGGGCAGCCCGGATTAACCTGGCACAAGGACCGCGCCGTTTTAATGATGCTACAGTAGGGGGGCGCATCGGTTAAGGTCACGCCGGAATAGCATGCAACAGGAGGGAACAAGGGCCATGGGGCGCGCCGTATTAGGTGGCGCCGGGATGAGAGGCCAAATGGGCAAGGGCCATGGGGGTGCGCCGTATTTGATGGTGCCGGATTAGGTGGACACCAAGGGGGCACGCCGTATTTGATGGCGCCAGGGAAGATGGTGAAGAGGGGGTTTTGGGTGCGGGTTTAAACCGGCGTGGGGGAATAGTGACCATGCCGGATTAGGCCACGCCAGATTAACTTTTGAGAGTTTTATTTCATTCTATTTCTCCTTTCTTTCACCCGTGGGTTCCTTTGTTGGGTTATTTGTTCATCTAATTGGTGGATTAAGCTCGTGGAGAGAAAGTTTAAGTGTTTTAATCATTTGTTAAGGTGGGTGAGCATGAAGCTTTAAGTGTTTTGTTCGGATGAGTTTGTTACGTAGAGGCTATCTTGTTCATTGTTCTTGAGCTTTCTTAGCCCTGGCGAAAATCGTGCAGCATCTCCCTGGATCGAGATCTGCAAGAGAGAAGCGAAAGTCACCACACGGATTACTCCCAGGTAAACTCTCAAAATACGGAGCGGCCTCACGGAGGTCCGTTAGCCTAAGTGTGAGTGTGGAACGCTCGAGGGCCAGCCTATAAGAGCGACCATGACTCACGGGCGATGATTCTTCGAAGTAGGACAAGTGTTTGCCACCGGAGGGGCATGACTGTTCATCCATCGATTGGGTTTCTTTGAGGGTCACACCATGGGGAGGCGACCCTCAAGGGCCCCGGATGATGGGAGGAACAGGAAAAGAATAGTGGAGATCGAAATAGATAGAACTAGATTTGTAAAATGAGTTTTTTTTTCTTTTATTCATCCTCACGAACGGGGAAAAGCTTTTAACAATCGGAGTTCATCCCAAGATGAACAGGGAATACATTGCAGAAGAGGGGAAGAAGACACTGTCGAGGAGGAGAAAAAAAGAATACAGAAGACTCTCCCCCGACTCACCTCTCACGCTTACCCCCCCTCTCTTTTCCTGTACCTCTTCGGCGCCGGGATGCGGCTTGCTGCACTCCTTCGGGTGGCCTCTCTCCCCTACGGAAGCTCTCTTCCCCCCTTCTTTCTTCTCTTCCTGCACACAACCAAGAGCCTCTGCTTCACTCTCCTCTTTCTTCTCTTCCTACGCGTTGGAGGAACCTTTTCTCTTGACGAATGCTTCTTATATATACAGGTGAAGCACTCAAATTCTTTTGTTCAAAGGTGAGCTCGCCAAACACTTGCCCACGTCGTGCCGGGTATGTTGTCGTGCTTCTGCGTTCGCCACGTTGCTGTTGCCATAACTTGCAGGGGAGTGGGCGGCCAACCGATGGAATGAACACACGGCGGGACAGGGCTCGAGACCTTCCATTCATGGCATATGCCTTGGTTGCCCGCCAGATTACAGGAGCGGTTTAACCATTTCAAAGCGTTCATCGTCGCGCTGTTTGCAGAAAATAGGGGACCACATTGATGATGGGATGGCTCCACTGCACACCATGTTAAGACTTCAGAGAATGGATGCTGGTTCATCTACAAAATTGGAGCCTAAGACAAGCCCCTGGGGGTAGTTGCAAAATAATGAATGGAAAAGGAACGTGAAACTAACAATAGGCTGAAGAAAAGAACTATACAGACTCAGAGATGGGAGGGCTTCTGCTTCATCAAGTCAGCAAGCTCTTGTTCTTTTATGGCGAGGGTCTCCTCCATGCCTGAGCACTCAATAGCAAGGGAACTCTCCTCACCCTGTGCCTCCTGAACCGCTTTGGCACTCATTTCAGCTGAAGCTTCCAAGGCCACGATTTTCTGCAAAATGGTCCGCACGGTCTCCTGAAGTGAGGCAGCCTGACTCATACTCTCAGCAATGGTAGTCTCGAGGGAGCTGCGGCGATCTCGAACCCTCTCAACTTGGGATCTCCTCTCGCGAATCTGGTCACGTACTGCTTTTATTTCATCCTCTAGCTGCTTGATCCTTAATTCTTGGGCTTTCCAATTTGAAGCTTCATACAGCTGCTGAAATTCTTGCCAAGCATTATCCACTGCCGCCATCCAGGGCTCCTTTGGCAATTCTAACCCATGATAGCTTCGCGTAGTAGCCATAAGGGTGTCGCGAACAGTCTCGACTGGAGGAAGCTCGGCTCCCTGGAACAAACTCTGGGCGCCGCCAATCAGGGTATCAACCATGAGGGCAGCCCCCACAAAAGGTGCAATCTGAGGGTCATCCGGCCACTCAATCCCATGGCAGGGGAAGCCGACCATCTGCGGGAGAGTTTCCTTGGAAGAAGCTGCCAAGACAAAAAAAGGGAAAAGAAAGGAAAAACAATGAGAATAGTTATCATCCTTGTTCTTCAACCAGCATCAAACAACGAAGTTGGTAGTACGCAAAGCCAAATGACTACCTGAGACGGTGGGGGCCTCTGAAGGTTTCTCTAGCTGGGAGGACTTAGAAGTTTCTGCCCTCATAACTGGGGAGTCACCAGAGGATGAGGCATCCCGAATTTCCTCCCGGGGCTTTACTCCCCCTATGAGGTGCAAGAAAATCATAAGAAGAGCAATGATTAGCAGCTAACATGATTGAAGCAATTAGTGATCTGAAAGAAGAAAAGGTATGGAGATACCTAATGCCGCAGAATCTAAGGCCTCTTCATCTTTGCTCAATGAGGCAAACTCAGCCCCGTGGATGTCCCCTGCAAGAGAGAATCAAGGTCAACTCACAAAGTTGTCTCAATTTATAAGATATTGGTATAAAGGAATGAAATACCTCTCTGGCCAGTCTCCTCCTCATCAGAAAGACAGACTGTGTCTCCTGAGGCACAAGGAGAACCTTCGGGATTTCCCTATACAGGGGTCAAGGCTGGGCTCTCCTCCATGATGGTAATGCCCTCACCGTTATGCCTCAATTCTGTCTCCTCGCCCTGAGCACCGGCCTCCAAGGCGGCACCCCCTAGATCCAAAGGCGCAGCACCTCTGCTTGTCTCCTCTGAAGACTCCAAGGGATCTTGAACATGAGAGCTACTAACTACATAAGATACTCAGATGATAAACTTATGCAGCAATGTCAACAAAATGAGGAACAATTTCAAGTTCAATATAGGATGCAATTACCTACCGTACGGGGCATAGGGTCACCTCCTAGTAATGGAGAGAATGACAAAGCTCCAATATTATGCCTCTGTCCCTCTGCGAGTGGAGCTTGTTCTTTATAAATCTCATCGAGAAGAGCCTGAGAATATTTGGCCACCATTTCCCTGTATGTAGAGGGATTGACAGAATAATCAGGCAAATCCATATTCATCCCGGAGCTTAGAAGTGTGGTGAACTCCTGCACATAAAATGTTATGGATGCATCCAAACCACCTGAAAGTGAAATTGTTAGCCCGGATAAAAGTACAGTCAACTGAAAGAAAGGTACAAGTACACAGGGCATACCCCGGCTCTGGCAACTGGCACTAACCTCGACTACTGGAACCACGCTGAACACCTGCTGCACCACCTGAAGCACCGACCTCGCCTGAAACACGGTGAAAATACGTAGGGGATGAGCCTCATTTCACAGGCTCAGTAGGGATCCCTCGAACCCTACCTCTCACGAAAAATAAGACAGGAAGCAAAAAAGTAGGAAAGTACCCTACCTAACAGGAGTACGGTAGAACCAACAAGCGGGAATAAATAAACAGGAAAACTATCTATTCTAACAGTACCGTACTACTAAACCTCGATCCGTCAAAACTCGAGTCCACACCTGTCGACAGACAGGAGCACCTCCCACAAGAAGAATGACCGGATGCGTCCCCTGACGTCTTACACTGCGTCACAAGTGTCCAGCTACAATGCCTCGGGTGTGAGACTCAGACATGCACAGTAACCAAAGTACCACGAACAAGGACTAGCTGAGGTCGCACTCGTCAACGCGAGTCTGAACCCTCAGCCTCATGTACACACTCAGACCATACGCCCTAGGTCTGTCCTCTAGCTGGTAATGCCCCCACCAGCCTGGACTCGGCGGAATGTGGGGGCCCTACGGTAACCAACCTACTTACTGTCTCTCTCAGGTGCGCCACACCAGTGCTCCCGGTGGGCCGACACATGCGTGCCATGGAAGCTACAACTAGTGGATGGGTCATCGGAAGCACAGACTCTCAAGTCACAGAAAATGACTCTAGAGGTAGACGAGTACAAGGATCACTCCTCGTACAACACCGACTTATGGTGACGTAAGTCGAAGATGCCACATCCCGGGACCCCCACGGCGCCCTACACCTGGTCCCCACATGATGCCTAGAATCAGTCAGACCATGGGTCAGCACGTGAATTGAGGTCTACTCACTCGAGACTCAAATCGACACGGAAGAAATCACCGGCTAGGCCTCAGACGATGAACGGTCCATCATTGACTGCTCAAGGATGAATGGCTAAGTCTCAGCCACACATGGGAGAAAGATGGTCCAACTTGGCCGTCCATCGATCCTAACAATAAGAAACATGAATGGTCGAACACTAGCCACTTAGAGGAAGGGCGGCTAGGATCTCGCCATTCCAAGGCATGGGCAGTCCCACGTGGGCCACCCATGCACCAACGGTTTCAAGAGATGAATGGCTAGCCGCTCACCCCAAACACTGTGTAACGGTAACAAACAACGGTCGAAAACTTAGGGGATGCATGGTTGGTCTTGGACCGCGCAAGGGATGTGCGGTCATAGGACAGGCCGCACATGCCTCACTGCATGCCGAGCCAACAGCGCCAGGTGACGAGTGGCCAGCCAATGGCCGCACGAAGGGTCATGCGGCCCGACCCTGGCCGCACACCCCAGTGCACTGTGCAACGGTCACAGGCAACAGTCAAAAACTCGGGGATGGCGGTTGACATGGGGCCACTCATAGGGGACGTATGGTCCCACGATAGGCCGCACAAGCCCATAGCGCTCCGAGCTATAGTGCGGTCCCCACAGGGTCGCACATGGGGATGTGCGGGCCCTAGTTCGACCGCACAACCCTCTCCGGTGTGAAAATGATGAACCCGTCAGATTTCACCCATTCTGACCCCATACAATCCCCACGGAGGGGGAAAAGAAGGGAAAATAACCCCCAAGCCCCCTAGCATGCTTCGACGCCCCTAAAATGCGGATTCGTGACGTAATACGGTGAATCGGGCAAACTCTCCCCAACGCATGCTCGACCCTTCCCGGAGCAAAAGAACCCCCTCTCGGCCTCGCCTCAGCTTACAAACCGCGGGAAATTGGACATACCGACACAAACAGACAAGACATGCAAAGTTGGAATGCAGACTCGACTAAACACCTAGACTCTAACTAATATCCGGTACGCGGTGGAGGTGAACCTCACGCAAGGGGTTACCTTTCAAATAGGCATAACCTATTTTTTCAGTAACGTCTTTTGATATACCGTATATTGGGATGAAATGTAAACCAAAACACTTTTTTTAAAACAATGACTACCCTAGACTCAACCTTCGACTCTAATACCAATTTGATGCGAGACGATGACGCGAACCTGGGACTCTAGCTCGCGGACATCCCTAAGTGAGGGAAGCGTGCGGACTACGTGGTTGAGAAACCGATAATGAGTCTCAGGTATCGGCTTTTCCACGTGTTCGGATCGAGTCATGGGACGGGTTCCACTCACTCACTCGTAGCAGTGACTAAATTGATCGAGTTAGGATTCTAACACACTTATGCAACGGCATGTAGAAATATATACGAAGTAAGCACAACGTCAAATAAGGAGGGTGGCGAGTGTACCTCCACGCTCGGGGCGTGGGGAAGACGTCCCGGCCAAGTTCCGTAACCCCCAGAATGGTAAAAATTAATTTACAGTAAGATTCTACTGCCCACTCCACATAGGGAGGTAAAGGGCTACACTGCGGCTCTGGGAGCACCGAACTTGGGTTGGCGGGCAGCAAGGCGGCGGGTGCTGGGCGATGGCGGCAACGGCTTCGGTTCTGCGATCTCTGGCCGACAAGACAGCAACCAAGAGCCTCCAAAGGGACGACGTCCTCCGGAAGGCTTCTATAGTTGGTGAGTCACCGGGACGGAGGCAGCAGGTCCCTGGTCGATCCCCTGGGAGCGGTGGTCGCTGGTTCTGCACTGGCATATTTCTTGAGGCTTTTCTTCGAGCTTTTCTTACTGATGTCCCGTTTCAGAACAAGCCTGTGCAGTTCGGCGAGAACATCTGCTGCGACCAGACCTGAACTCAGATCGTTGTGAAACTAGCGCCGTTGCGAAGCTCTCTCAGAGATCTACAACCCCATGGTGTCACAGGAATTTTGCTATCTCTGTATACTCTATGGCTGAATTTACAACAGGCTAGCTCACAGAACCAGATCAGACAGGGCAGAACGTGGATCTGCCTGAGAACTCGGCTTGACCGGAGGGGAGGCGATGGATTTGGGTGATGAGATTTTTATGGCTGAGAGAGTGGGCTTTGAGGGATGCGCCAGAATTTTATGGCAATTTTCTGAGGAGGTTTTAATGGGGAAGTGGATTTTATGGTGGGAGGGGGGGTCAGATCTGCTCTGCAGAGACAGAACTAGATCTGACCTGAGCACTAATTTTGAGGAGGGGTAAATAGAGGCTAAAATTCGTGGAAAAAATAGAGGAGGTGGAATTGGATGGGAAGAAATCTCAGTCCAATTTTCAGCTCGTTCTGAAATGGGGAAGGGGGCCAAAAGGGTTAATAATTGGGCTTCTGGAACACAGATCTGCACAGGAGGCAGATTGCTAGGGCTGGAGAGAGTGAATTGGGAAAAATGGCTAACGGTGGTGAAATGACTTGAATTTTTTTGTGGAGGTTCGGGGGGACGTGGGAAACTCACCCTCCAATTTTGAGCACGACCTGAGCTCCTAATTGAGAGCTAAAAATCACACATTTTGATTCTGTCTAGCAATGGACAGAACTGTAACGGCGAGGCGGTGGCGGCGCGATGGCGGCACGAACGGAGGTGGCGGCTGGAAGTCGCATCCAGTAGAGGTGGTAGATCTTGGAGTCACACCAAGATGAAGACTGCACACCCTAGAAGGGGGCAGCAATCACTGCTGCAAGGGGGAGAGGAGAGAGGGGCGTCCTTGGGATTCTTAGTGAGCCTAATTCTTCAAGTTGTTTCTTCAGATCATCATTATCCCTTTTTAAGTTTGTTTGTTCTTCAATAATATTACTCAGTTTCCTTTTCAGCATTTTATAGTCTTTAGTTTGACAGTTAAATCTATCTAATAAATCAGCGTAAGCATCCTCCTAATCATCTATTGTATAATTTTCAAAAGGAATTTTTACCTCATTGTCTGTGTCGGCCATGAGACACAGTCCTTGCTCCTCTTCTGACGAATCCTCTTCAATATCCTCTTCCTCGTCACTCCATGTGCAGACCATAGCTTGAGGCTTCTTCTTTTGCACCTTGGAGCTTTTCTTCTGGAGGTCAGGACAATCCCCTTTCATATGTCTGGGCTTCTTGTAGTGAAAACATGTAAACTTGTTAGCATTTTTGTTTTTGTCAGATTTAGAATTGAAATGCTTACCGGAGGACTGTGATCTTCTTCTTCCAAACGTTTTCCCTTTAGTCCTCAGAAACTTCTGGAATTGACGAGTCAACATAGCCTGCTGCTCTTGATCAAGATCTGAGAAACTGTCATATTCCTCACTACTCTCTCTACTGCTACTCCGAGACACCTTAAGAGCAATGTTCTTGTCCTTCTTGTTGTTTTCTTCAACATTTCTTTTCAAATTCATTTCATAAGTCATTAGGGATCCTATTAGCTCTGTGACTGTCACTGTTGACAGATCCCTAGACTCCTCTATCACTGTGGCCTTAGTGTGCCACGTGGGGGTTAATGACCTAAGTATTTTCCTGACAAGATCCCCTTCTGGGACCTGTTTCCCAAGACCCTTAAGAGTGTTAGTGATCAGCGATAGTCTAGCATACATCTCTGTAATCGTCTCCTCAGATTTCATTTTGAATAATTCATATTCAGAGGTGAGCATATTTACCTTGGTCGCCTTGACTTGGGATGTACCTTCGTTGATGAGCTCTAGTTCATCCCACATTTTCTTTGTTGTTTTGCAGGCTGAGATCCTGGCGTACTCCTCCGGATGGACTGTGCATTGCATTATATTTAGAGCCGTCCAGTTCACCGTTGAGAGCCTAGTCTGTTCTCTTGTCCACACATTTTCATCTTGTGGGAGCTCGAATCGTCCTGTGGTGATCACTCTCCAAAGTTCGTGGCTCTGTGCTCTCAGGAACACTTCCATCCTATTTTTCCAATAAATGTAATTAATACCATCAAAGAAAGGAGGACGGTTAATAGAATGTCCCTCAACAATGAAGCTACGAGGGGTGCTAGATCTAGGTCTACCCTGGTTGTTGGACCATATGTTGGCTAACCTACTCTGATACCACTTGATAAACAAAGAGAATGTGATCTAGAAACGGGGGGATTGAATAGATCACTCAAACCTTCACAGATAATAAAATTCAATCAATAGAGACTGAATCTTAATAATAGTCATCACTTAACTGTCTCTATCTGAGTCATTTCAACATAAATCAATCGAGCAATGAAGCTTAAATTGATCTACGATCAAACAGTTGACGTGCCACACATAATCTGTGAATCAATGAAGCAAACCACATGGAATGACACAAGATTTTTTAGGTGGTTCGATTGCTACCTACAATCTACGTCCACCCCTCACTCCTTCTGAGTGAGACTTCCTTGCTTCAAGCAAAACAAGCAGACTCAGTCTGCAAACATTCGCTACCTAACAGCATGAGTTCAGAGGGAGACAAATCTTTCGACACAGATCCTGCAACCAATAGAATCTGAACCCTGGCCTTGCCACGCAAGTCCAGAACTGGAGGACTATCCTCCCTTCCTCTAAACCAAAGGGAAATCACGAGTGACAACCCGCCACTCTTACCGAGGAGACTTAGTCTCCCTTCCTCTAACACCTAGAGGGAAATCGAAGAACACTCTCCCTTCTCCTGAATCCACAGGAGGAACCTGACCCCAAAATAGAAATCGAAAAATTAACTAAGAACAGGGAAAACAAGGATGAAAAATGATGAAAGAAGACTGAAGCAGTGTGAAAGCAAATGTAGCTTCTCTGAAGCGCTTTGACTGACTACTCAAGATAACTCTCTTCGAGATTGCTCTTCCTTTTCACGAAACTGCTCTCTCATTTTGGATATGGCTCTCTTCACACAGTGGTTGCAGGCAGTCTTCAGCTACTCCCCACACTTTTTTTTACTTTCGATCCAGATGCCGTCAATTTATAGAATGGAGCATCGAATGAGTGAGAAGGAGTCAGCCAATCTGATTCCTCCACGTGGATTTTAGATATTCCCCAATCATTGGGTTCTCTGGTGTTCTACCATGTGGACACGCCTTTTGACACCAAAAGAATCCACACATGAGATGGTCATAGGTTTTGCATCTGTGGTGTTTGGTGAAATTCCTCTGATACCCCTTTTAAGTGTTAAAGTGGTCATGTGCCCTTGAACAGTTCTTTACTGCCTTGATGCTTCAATCCGTAGATGCTTCGATCCGTTCAAGTTGAAGCAATGTCCAAGACTTCAGCTTCCTAGGTCTTGATGGTGCATCGGCCTTTCTTGTGTGATAACTGAGGTGGCATCGACCTTACTTATATGAAGAGTTGAAGTGCATCGACCTTTCTTCTATGATAACTGAAGTAGCATCGACCTTATTTCTGAAATCACTAAGGTGCATTGACCTTTCTAACGAAGCTGCATCAACCTTGGTTATATTTCCAATCATGGCTGAGGTGCATTGACCTTTCTTCTACGCTGGCATGAGGTGTGGAGAGGGGGAAAATCAACCACCCGAAAAGTAAGGCCCAACTAGGTCTAATTCGACCGAACAAGGCCTAGCTTCCTAAAGTGACAGCTCCATTCTGCATTCCAAGCCCAAAATCTACTCGGACCAGCACTTCCTAGGTGACCCCCAGGTCTGGAAGTCTGAGCGATAGGTCAAAAGGGAAGGCCCGTACGGGGGCCCATAGCACCATGTCCAAGCTACGCGCCCACTGCTCGGGACGACCCCTGGCCGGCGTCCCTAGCTCAGACCGACCGTCGAGAGCTTACCCAAGCATCTGTTGCGCAGCTTTAAGCAGCAGGGAACTCCAAGGGATAAGGGAGAGCAAGAGTCCTTGCGCTATAAAGAGCCTATAACGTGGATGTAACCTCCCCTGAATCCCCTCTGCTCCCTAGACTCCCTGGATTCGTACGTTAAATGGATTGCTATATAAACCCTGGAAGGCCCTCCAGAGAGGTAAGCAACAATCCTGAGTGAGAACCACCACACTTCTTTGTGGAGAATGATCTCGCGCCCCTTTCTCCTACTACTATCTCCCCCTGCACCTGTGCTCTACCTGATTCACTGACTTAAGCATCTGAGGGTTTTTCTCAGGAATTCATCCCTGGGCACCCCTGATCCGTTTCCTGCCTTACAGTTCATACAAATGTGCTGATCGTGATCAAGGATTCTTCCAAGATCACACGGCTCAGGATCGACGTGAGATCACGCCTCTTCAAGGTGCATCGACCTTAGTTACTATTCCCACTTGATGTGCATCAACCATTGTTCTGCACTGGCATGAGGTGCATGGACCTTAGTTACTGTTCCCAGTTGATGTGCATCAACCTTTGTTTAGCGCTCGCATGAGGTGCATCGACCTTTGTTACTGTTCCTACTCGATGTGCATCAACCTTTGTTCAATGCTGGCATGAGGTGCATCAACCCTATAGCACATGAGGTCTTCACCTGCACCGACATGAGTGATGTTAGCCAAATCACTTTCAACACATATGCATCGGCTTTATGTGCATATCAGAGCCATGTGCATCGACCTTATAAAGTGACTACATGTATGTATGCATCGACCTATTCAGATTGAAAGCTTGTATGCATCGACCTTATGAGCAAGCAATCAATATATGCATCGAGATGAAAGAACTTTATAAGGCATGAAGTGCAGGAACCAAATGCATTGAATAGTGCAATAGCTTAAAAACAAATAATTTAATTCTCACGCAAAAGTGTTTGACATCATCAAAATGACAGGGACACAATAATCTCTCCCTTTTTGATGATGACAACCATTATGAGTTATTGGAGAATTGATTTATTTAGGAGAAAACATCAACAATGATTTGCAAAGGTGATGATCATAGCTAATTCCATGGTGTAGAACAAGCTCCACTCCCTTTTGAGGTACACTTCCTTTTTGACATAGACTCGCTCCCCTTTACACAGACTAATTCCAACAAAACCGATTCACTTAACAACACAATAGCCACACAACCAAAAAGACTCAAGCCAAATACATCAAGAACACACAAACGAAATGACTCATACCCAAACTCCCAAACTCAACGAAATGACTCATACCCAAACTCACTCCCCCTTTGACATCATCAAAAAGAGTGAAGAGAGAAATAGGGTCATAAATGCTGCCGGGGCATTAGTTAACCCGAACGGCATTACTACAAATTCATAATGGCCATGACGGCTTCAAAAAGTAGTTTTGTTTATGTCTTCATTCCTGATTCTTAGCAGATGATATCCCGACCTGAGGTCTATCTTAGAAAAATATTCTACTCCAAAAATCTGATCAAAGAGCTCATCAATATGCGACAACAGATAGTTATTCTTAATTGTGAATTGATTTAGTCGTTGATAGTCGATGCATAGCCTGAGAGATCTATCTTTCTTCTTGACAAATAAAACTGGCGCACCCCAAGGAGATGTGCTTGGTCGAATAAAGCCCTTGTCTAACAACTCCTGAAGTTGTCTCTTCAATTCCTTAAGTTCTGTGGGGGACATCCTGTAAGGAGCTATTGAAACAGATGCTGCTCTGAGAATGAGTTCAATGGAGAAGTTTACTTCCCTTTCGGGTGGTAAACTGGGTAAATCTGATGGAAACACATCGAAAAATTCATTCACGATGGGGATATCTTCTAGGATGATCTCCTTGGACTCGGTGACGATCACAGAAGCAAGAAAGGCTTCACAACCTTGCGATATAAGTTTGCAAGCGTGAAGAGATTAAATAATGGTAGGATATTTTCTATATTTGATACCAAGGAAGTAAAATCTTGGAAGACCTAGTCTACGAAAGGATATTATCCTATTCCAGTAATTTATATAGGCATCATGGTCTACCAGCCAATCCACACCTAGGATAGCATCGTATCCTTCCATGTCAAGGCATACAAGGTTTGCAGGGAGATTATGAGCTTCTACCATTACCTCACTATTGGGGTAGTAATTGGTAAGCTTTGTTTCAGGGCCTAAGGGTGTAGTAATAGCAAGGTCCGAAGGTAAGGGAACTGATGAAACTAGCAAGATTTTTGTAAAAGCAGTAGATATAAAGGAATGAGAAGCACCGGTATCAAATAGTACAAATGCAAGATGGGAATAAATTTGGACAGTACCTTCCATAAGCCCATCATCCTTGGGCGCTTCACCATCATCCAAAATAGTATTTAGACAAGCCTGTCGCTTACGTCCACTAGTGGAAGGTTAATCCTTCATAAGAGGGTAGTCTGGCATGCGATGCTCCCGACTGCCACACCGTAAACAAGCACCGAGATGCTTCTAGCATTCTTCGGCTGAGTGGCCAAACATCTCACAGAAAGAGCAAGCCGCCATGACTTGCTTGTCTTCTTCCTTGACCTTCTTGTTTTTATGGGAACCACTACCACTCCCATTCCTAGATCTCTTCCTGCTATCACGGGATTTGTAAGGCTCCGTGATGCTAAACTTTTCTTTCTTATTATGTCGATCTGACCTTCGGCTCGACTCTTCCCCTTTGCCTTTTAATTTTTTGACCTTCTCCAAGGTCCTTTCACACAAATATGCCCGTTGGACCATCTCCGTATAAGTACGAATATTTTGATTCCCGAGTTGCTGAATAAAATCGGGTCTTAACCCATCCATAAATCGATTGGCCTTTAACAAGTCGGTACTGACTAGATGAGGAGCATACGGCGCCAGCTTGGAAAACTGAAGTTCATATTCTGCCCCCGACATCATGCATTGGCATAAAGAAGCGAATTTCATAGCCTTTTGCTCCTTGACATGTTCAGAGAAATATTTGGCATGGAATGGCGTAAGAAAACCTTCCCATGTATGGGGTGCATCTGCTGGAGGTGCTGGGACCGACTTCCACCATGTATGTACATCTTTGTTAAGTTGAAAAGCGACAAGACACACTTTCTCTTGGTCAGCACATTGCATGACCTCGAATATGCGGTTCATCTCATCAATCTAGTTTTCAGCTTCGTCTGGATTAGATAGAGAACTCTAGACTTACAAAAGGACTTTTTTTCTTAATTCATCCGCACAAATAGGGGAAGGTTTTTGCATAAAGGAGGTTCATCTCGAGATGAAAATGAAATTCATTGCAAGGGGGGAAGAGAGAATACATCGACGGAGGAGGTGAAGAGAGCACAAGCTCCTCCCCCTCTAACTCACCTCTCACTCTCACTCCCCTCTCTTCACTTCACCTTACCTCTCCGACGCGAGGATGTAGCTGCTCCACTCTTCGGCTGGGCTCTCCTTCTCCGAAGATCTCACCTCCCTTTCCCTTTCTTCACCGACCCCGGAGGAAGAAGCCTCTCCTCTTCATCAAAGCTCTCTCTCTTCTCCCCAACTCTGTGTATCAGAAAGCCCTCTTCTATTCTCTTCCTGCACGACCCCTCTAATGTCTTCTAGAGTCTCTCCTCAGTCCCCCTTTTCTTTCTTTAGATGATGGTTTTATATCCCCATGGGGATATGCTGGCTGGGGGTTTCCTCATTCGAAGGGGAGTAAACCTCGTTGCTTGCCCACATCGCGCCGGTGTTGCTGTCACGCTTCCGCATCTGCCACATTATTGTTGTCACTTCTTTCAGGGGCATGGGTGGCCGGTGCAAGGCTCGAAAATTTCCATTTAAGGAATATCTATGTTTGCCTGCCGGTTCTAAGCAAATGTTTAGCCATTTCAAACCATTCGCCGACATGCTATTCCCAGAAAATAGGGGACCAGCATCATGACGGGATGGCTCAATTACGCGCCAGATAAGCATTTGAAAGAGGAGCCCGTCGTGTTAGCCTCTCAAAAGTGAGCACGCTGGTTAAGGTAACAAAGGGGGCGCGCCGGTTTGGCCGTGCAAATGGGGCACGCCAGTTAAGGTTATGCCAAGGGGGCGTGCTGGATTAAGTGAAGGCTATGCCGATTTGAGCTTCACCTCGGAGCCGCGGCCATTCAGACGAACGGTGGTGTTCCCAGAATGTTCTAGCTGCAATGCATTGCTTCCGCGATGTTTCATTCATAGTCTCTGGGGTTCAGTCCCAGACTTTGCGTGACTTCTGGCGCATACCGAGACTGTGCTAGAGTTCTCAACTTTTCTCTGATTTAGCTTTCAGCATAGCCAATTGGAGAATCGTGGCCATAACCTTCGCCTGAAGGGCTTCCTTATCGGGTAGCAGACCACCAAGCAAGTTCTCATCCTGATCGGGCGAGATATGGGGTTTATTTGGCCTTCCTGTCTTTGACTTGTTCTTGAACAGGTATGATCATCATCGTCACTTTTAGACGTCCACAATCCCAAACATGGAGGCGACGCTCCAAACACGCGCAGGATGACGCATGTACACACACAGGGATGCACCCCAACACATATACAGAGGGAGACGATGTCTCCAACACGATCTGATGATCGGATCATAACACACACACACACACACACGCTGCAACAAGCGCAGCACAATGACACACACTATCACCCAGATTTGGATAGATCCATACATACATGCAGATCTAAAGAGATCCACGCACAAACACACGGATCTGAATAGATCCACACATAGATACAACCACGGAAATGAACCCCAGAACACGCTGCTTGGAATGCAGCTTACAGACGCACACGCTGCAAGTTGCAGCAAACTGAACACACTTGGATGTGCATGCCGCACAATCTGTCCACATACAACTCGGATGTGCACACCGCACAATCCAACCACACAGAGCTCGGATGTGCACACCGCACAATCCGACCACACACTTGATGTTCACATATTTAGAAGGAAATACACACTTGAAGCTCAATGAAAAATTGAAGAAGAAACACGAATGAAAACTTCAGATTTCAGCTCCCCCTTAGTGTCAAAAAGAACAACCCTTTGCTTATTGAGCAAGGGGCTAAGTCGAACAGATTAACTAACCTATTTGCTTCAGTGAACGTAGGGGTGAGGAGACACAAGGAGACAAGTACACAAGTGTAAAAAAAGGACCAAACTCAGGTAACAAAACATGTTTTTCATTTTATAATCATAACTATATGCATATGTGTGTACAAAAGTGTAGGAGGAGGTATACAAAGGTAATCTCTCTAGCTCTCTCCACCTCTCTCCTCCCACTACTCTCTACCCCACCCTTGTCCCTAGGATGAACCTGTGGGGGCCCCATCGACCCTTGGCTGATAGTTGACCTCTCGGCTCAAGCACGGTCTGTCTCCCCTCTCCTCTCCTGAGTAGAAGAACCCACTAGATAACTCATGCTGGAGTAAGCACTCGGGCATCCCTCAGCTCATGCCTGCTCACAGCCCCTCCGATAGAGGTCCTCTGCCAATCTCGTACGCTCCTCTGCCGTGCCCAGGAGGAGTCTCAACTTAGCTACCTCTACCTATTCCTGGTCACGCTCTCTTCTCTCCATCTTGAGTACCAGCTGCAGCTCGAGTGTCTCTCAGGGCAGCTCCTCGATTTCACGAGGTCCCTCCTCTGTAGCTCGCTGTCGCTCCTCTATAGCCCGCTATCTCTCCTCCTCCAGCTCCCCGGTAAACTGTCGTCGCTCCTCCGCAAGCTCCACGACCCACTGATCACGGATCGTGAGCTTGGTGCCTGCCAAGGCAGCCTGGGTCATCGCCTCCTATAGATCCCATGCCTACGTTATTAACACAACATGTCATAAGCTTTTGAAGAAAGATTGATAATAACTACATTGCTTAAGTGATCTTTCCTACCAGTGCTACCGTGTCGTGCTCAGCTGCCTCAGCTCGTCTCACCGCTCCCGCCAGTCACTCCTCTAAGGAAGCGATCTGGGTGCTCTGATCCACTGTGCTCGAGCTGAAGGCTCCTCCCGCCCCTCTCGCTGCCACCCTCTACTGGGCACACTACATCGTTTTTAAAAGATTGTCAGTTGCTGACCACCCAACTCTAGGACTCATAGCATAGCATTTAAAAAAGCATACTCACTAGTGTCTGCAACTCAGACCGCATAACCGCTAGCCGGGCCTCCAGGGTGTGGAGCTGTACCTACATGTCTGCTACCACCGCATCCTATGCATGCTGTATTTACTGCATGTTAGTCACGCATTCATCATATAGCAATTAAAGCATGTAGGCTCAAAAGCATGCATTCATACATACCCCTCGAGGCTTCATCTGAGGTCGACTGGCGTAGGTCCTCTAGTAGGCCTAGAGGTACACTATGATGTCCTATGCTTGGGAGACGACAGGGGTGCCACCACTCTGCCAATCAGCGTACTGTTCTAGAAAGCATAGCCGTAAGTCTGTCATCACCGCACGTCCTCGGGTCTTCCGTCTGACCCCGCACATCTCTGCCACCTCGACCCACTCCTAGTGTAGGCCAAGGGTCCTCATCACCAACCTTAAGTGCAAAGGCTCAATCTCGTTTAGGCAATGGAGCCAAATCTCTCGCCCGAACAAGTGTCTACCTGCTACAATGCAGGGTTGGTCCTCATCTGCCATACCCAACTAGGGCCTATACACCACATGCATCACACACATCTCATTTGCATCACATAATCATAAATAGAGAATAGGACAAATACATATGCATGGCATACATACCAGGGAGGCTGGGTAGTCTCGTATCTCTTGCCTCACTACCTGCAACTCGTAGGCGTGCGGGGCTCCTATCATGTATGGGAGCCAGCGTCGGGCTAAGGGGACCGCCTCAGGGCGGAAGACTCCAGCTCGCTCCATGGGGATGTACAGCATGCTAGCACTACATATGTGCACGAGGTATGAACAACTTAAAGAAATGCACTCGTGCACAAAGTGCATGAACTATAATATGCAAATGAATCATCTGCACAGACTCAGACTTATGCAAGGACTATATGCACGAAAAAACACTGTATATGCACGAAGTTTATGAGACATATTTGGACCTATATGCCATGTGCTTGGATGCAGAAAATACTTAAAGTAAAAACATAGACTACATGCGTGCACAAAGTGTACGAGCTATGAAGTGCAAGGACACACATGCACATACTGAAGACATTGTGATGCCAATGTGCATGAGGTATGAGAATCAACCAGAAATTGCACTCGTGCACAATTGTGCCCTTGTGCCCTTGAACAAGAATGCATATCAACACTTTGTTGCTACTTTGTTGCTATCATCAAAACAAAATGCACATGCTTGTGCCTAGGGGAGCACAACAGGCATTCGATCTCGTGGATGTCTGGGACACCCCTGGGAATTCTGTGTCTGTGTTTTGGGGTGTCTGGAGGTACCGTGCTATCTCGATTAGAGTCCAGGTGACTCCATGTATTCCGGGCAAGTGTTACGCTTGATCGAGTCATCGTGTATCGGTGTGAGTGTGGTGAGGTTTCCCTGCACGTCGTGAGTTTCTTTGGAAGGTGGTTTCCGAGTGGGCCATGCGTAAGGCCTTGGACTGCGAGTCCAGTCACCCAGCCTAGGGCTGGAGGTTTCTTGCTTTTCCCTGGGATGGGGAATCAACTTGGCGACTTGTGAGCTACCATGTGAACCATGCTTTTGTGTTTTCTGCGTGGGCCGTGTGTGTGGCCTATGGATTGTGAGTCCCATTTACCCAGCCTAGAGTTGGAGGGTTTTTTAGTTCCCATTTCGAGGGAATGGTGTCAGTCATCGTGAACTACCCGTGAGTCATCGTGCCAGGGTTTCTGATCCTAGGATTAGGGCAGATTGAAGGCATGGTGCCGTTCGGTGCAACGGTCTTGACCTTGAGTCTTATGACTCAAGGACCGTTAGATTTAGAGAGTCTAGAGGACTGTCCAGAGCCCAGTGGCTTAGTACCACTTGGTTCTTTGCTAGCTTCGCGCAGGGTGAGTGCGTGTTTCTTAGAGTCCTCTCCGAAAAGTGGTCACATCCATCACTCCCCACTAGTCGTAGCCTTCCGACACCCGTGTGGTCTCACCAGGGAGTGGTGGCGAGGCTTTACCCAAGAGGGATGATTTTTAAACTAGCTATCATAAGGCCCCATGTCTTGTAGCCAGAGTCCAGTTAAGGGAAAAACCAGTCAGAGGCCTGACCTAGGATGCATGGTCAGTATGTCCACTCGTGGTTGGGACAGTTGGACCCGCGCTGACGAGCGTGACCCCAGCTAGTTCTTGTCCGTGGTACCGATTACTTGTGCGGTGTCTGAGTTTTTGCTTGGGGCGATGCAGGGAGACACTTGACGCACAGTCTAAGACGTTAGTGGACGCATCTAGCCTTGCTTCTAGTGGGCAGGTACTCCTGTCACATGAGTCATGACTCTCCTATTTTTGGGTTTTGATTTTCATTTACGAGACATAACTTCTGGACCTTTCCCGCATGCTGTTCTAAGGTGGTGGCCAGGGGTGCTTGGTAGGGATTACCAAGGCCTCGTCGTGCCAGTATGGGACTATGCAGTCCCAGTTGGTTATGCTTGTGTGGGTAGGCTTCCACGGTAGGGTTGCCGTGAGTGTTTCATCGGTAGGTCTGGTGTTAGAGTGGTCTGGTTCCCGATTGTGAGATCAGAATTTTCCCTTTCTGTTGTCAGTAGGAGTAGCTGTAGTGCCGAGTTTTGACCGGCCACCGGTTCGCTATTCCTGCTGTGCCGACGTCATAGACAGGGCATGGAGGGTCGCTGATGTCCCCATCATTGTCGCACCTGGCACGTAATTCCACACAATTACTGGGTGCAAGGGGGATCAATCAACCACCCCAAATTCACGATACTCCTACTAGAACTAGAAGCAGCTTCTTATGCATACACACTCTCTTCACCAGCCACGGATTGACCTGGAAAACACCTTCAGGATCGAAGGCAATCACACAACTCCCCACTCCAGAGCTACACACACTCACCTTCTATGACAACCAAGTCACTAGCCCATGCTTTCCACACAACATTAGCCACATGTCGACTCCTCTATGAGCCAACTACGATCATTCCGAGGGATAAACTAGGGCACTACTGTCCTCACTCAAAAACCTGCGACTCAAGAAGCCCTTAACTCTCAACCCAACAATGCCACTTAACACGATGCCTCATCAATGGCACACCAAATGATTCCAACCTCGTGGCCAATGCCACTACATACCAAAGGCCAACCTCCCCCCTTAGGGTTATCCAACCGACCTTCATAACTCTACTTACCACCACGGCATCCTCAGATCTCACTTGGCATCAATCCTGGGCCCAAGGGCTATGGACCCACCTCGCTTCCACTACGCAACTCTGCACAAGACACCTCATGAAGAGGGAAGATTTTGGTACCTGTCAAGGAACAACCTCCAACTCCACAGACCAAATCTAGATAATAGTGTGAGAAACTCTAACACCTTAAATCTGGAGCCCAGACTTCCACGCACAATCTGGTAATTCGCATTCGAACCAAAAATTGAAGCCCAACTTACACCAGAGAAAACAGGGCATCAGCCACATGACACAACACATGTAACTCGACTGGTAACTAGACTCCTCTCGCCACAGCACCAGCATGTCATACCAACATGCAAACAAGCACGTGACTCTATGTCTATTGCACTTAACACCACCTTAGACTCTCGACACCCACACAGGAACTTACAAATGCAATTGGGAGTAAACGAGAAAGCAACAAAATTCAAGGAACTACACCTAAAACTTGGCTTAGGCAGTGCAAAATTATACCTGCTACAAGGTAGGACACCTCCTCGCTCACCTAGGTGTCATCCCGCAGCCTCGAAAGTCCAACCTTGCCACTTCAAAATCGCTACAACTATTGGGACAACCCTTCTGGGCCACCACGTGCCAAAAGCCCTGCCTGACTGCACCTGCGGCACCTCCGAGCATCAAAGATGACCTCCAAAGTCTGGGACAGACCCCAAACACATGCTTCTCAAAACATGAAACCCAAGAGAAAATCACAAGGAACACCAGTAATAGATAAAAACTAGATGAAAAATGAGGTCGTACCTTCTATGCACAAATGCCTCGGCCAGGGTCAAAATGTGGTTGTTGGGCCTCTTGGTGCAACTAGATCTGGAAGGGGGGTTGAATAGATCCTGTCGAGAGCCTTTGGCCGATTATAAATTAAACCACTTCAAACTTGATCTTCAACTAGTTGTGCAAAAGATATTCTTCTCAAAATGGATAGCAGAATAGTTCAAGGCAATCGAGCAAAATGTCATACACAAGTAGCCAATAGAATGCTGTGTAGAAGGAGGCTAAGGTCGACACAGCAATATAGTGGCGTTGATACAGCCTCACTATGAGTTTGGTTGTTGCATGGATTTGCTTCTCATCAAAATGCCGGTGTGTATGTGTGTGTTCACAGTTAAAAAAACATTAAACCTTAGTAACCGTCTCTATGCATGGCAACTTACAAAACTTGGAGTCTAAATAGGAACCGAGCCAGCTGGAAAATGAGAATGCGGTGCATAGACCAACAAAAAATGTGCAGTCCTAAAATATCCAGGCACCTGTCCCCTATTTTCCAGATCCGACGCCCAGCTAGTATAAAACCCACCAAAAATCTAAACCTCCACCAAAGTTCACAAAAAAATAACCTTATTTTTTTTCTCCCGCCTCTCCAACTTTCATGAAGAGTCCAACTCCCAGATCCAACGTTTGAGCCGCGGTCAAAGCCTGTTCTCAGGCAGATCCAGTTCTGTCCAGATAGATCTGGGGTTGAGAATAGCCCGGTTCTAAATTCCATCGGTGAAATTACAGCCCTGATAAAATTCCTGGATTCATAGAGGGTCGAAGTATTTCGAGTTAGCTTTCCAACGGCATCAGCCTTATGTTGATCCGACACCAGGGTTGGTCACAGCAAAATTTCTCGTCAGAACGTGCGGGTCTAAAATAGCAGCTCAGATTCGAGGGCAGCAAGCTTCAACGTCGGAGCCGCCCGGCTTCCTCCCGGAGTTCCAGCCTGGCAGCTGTCCCGGGGATCGCCTCTCGAGGAGTCCACTTCGTAGCGAGACCCACCCACCAGATCCGGAGGACCGAGCAGCATGTGGGCCCCACCAACCTGCGGAACATGCCGTCCGGACAGCACCGAATCGAGACTTTTCGGCACGGTGGAGCGACTCCAAGATGCTTCCCGTCAACCCACTGTTCAATACTCCCGGGTCCCACATGTAACCCGTTACCTCCCTGCGTGGAGTGGGTTTCAAGTTTGTAACTCAGTAAATTTGTTTAGCCAGGAGTGCGACTTTGGCCGGGGTTGTCTTCCCCACGCCGGGTGCGTGGAGGTAACGATCTCAACTTCTTGGCATTTGCTTTCCAAGTATATGATCGTAGGCCGCTGCTTGAGAGTGTTAGAAATCTAGCCCGTAAGTTCATGTCACTACTGTGAGAAAGAGAGTGAACCCATCCCGTGACTCGATTCGAGCACGGAAGTGAGCCGACCACCCTTGACTCTGCCGGTTACTCAACCGTCCGGATCCACGCTTTCCCTCGCTTTGGGACGACGAGTGAGCTCGCATTTCTGTTAGCGATGTATAGCCCACAAGAACTCTTAGTGTCGGGCCAAGGTTTCTTCCTTATTTGTGTGTTGCTGGTCACATCAACACTTAGAGTCTGAGGTTCGCATCCATTAGCGTCAGGTCACTCAGTCCATCCCGCATCACTCATTTTTGTGACGTCTATATTCGGTCGCTATTCCGTCAGAATTTTGTCGAAACATAACTTTGGGACATCCTTGTGACGGATTTACGATGGAATGTGGACGTTGGAAAAACTGACTTTTCTTGTAGTGGAGGTAGACCTTTTGCATGCCCAAGAGCAGGTTAGGGCGATGCAATTCCAGTGGGGTCTTCCTCAAGCGTTTCAGGGGGAGCCAGCTGCGTCCTCTACCCCTATTCCTGATCGTCACCTACCGGGTAGGAGGAGGCGTAGGTAGGATAGACAGGTTGTTCGGCGTGGTGTCGGGTGACGCCAGGAGCTTAGGCATCAGCGATAGGAGGAGGTGCAGGCACAGACCTCAGAGGAGTCCGTGCAGCAGCCAACCACAAGATGACCATGGAATGGCCTGTCAGAGTAGCCGAGGCACTGTCCGAGATGTGGTGGATTTCATATTGGCCATTCTTTCCAAGTGGATGTTGCAGAATTGAGGTGCTTCCGGTGCGATCGAACAGGGCACCTGGTCCGTGACTGCCTTGAGCGGAGGACCTATTTCAGGTGCGGTCGGGTTGGGCACGTGTTCCGTGAGTGCCCTCAACCGCCACCCCAGCCATGATCATTCTTTTGGTGGCCTCACCGAGACTTGGGGAGGCAGGTGACCGTATTTTGGCCCTGGCTAAGGAGTTCTTGTATAGAAGTTACAGTTTCAATTCCTCCGCCGACAATGGATAGTTGATCAGCTCCAGTCGGTCACTCCCGATACGGCAGAGGTCCCGTAGAGTCTTCTGGAAATTGTCCTTCGTCACTGGGGGCAATTTGACTTTGGGCTCCGGCTTGGCCTCTCTAGCCCCCTTGCGGGCGATCATGTAATCGGCCACTCCCTTGCTCTTGCCATGCCATAATCGGAGGAGGTGCTTCGAGTCGATGTCGAGGACGGGCACGGGCTGTCGATTCAAAAATTTCCTCTCCGCCCCATCCCAGCAGTCGATCTTGCACGATCGATAAAAAGTTATCCTGGCATTCCACCACTTTATGTATTCTGGCGTCACCCGGGGAACGCGGCCAGGAGCTGGCACTCAGAAAGTAGCATTGTCCACCCGATGAAAGAAATCCCACCAGACTATGGTAGTCTCAGCAGTCAGGCCCCCTTAGAGATTCCGCGTCGCCAGGCTGAACTGGGCGCTGTGCACTGGGATATGCTGGTCATATCCAAAATTTTGGCCAAAGCAGAAGGGGTAGTATGGTTCGAGCAGCAATGTCTCCCCCTTCTGGAATGCCAGCACGTTGGGGCGAATGGATAACACCCAGTCCCTGAGCTCGGGCTCCAACAGCTGGCGAACCACGTTCTCCTGGCTGATCAGGTGAACATACTTCTCCACCTGATCATCCTTGCAGTCCCTTCTGTTGTTCACCAAGGGGCTCGAGTGCATGGCCAATGTCCAGAAATGAATGGTGCCGACAGCGTCTTGGGAGACCGTCGTCAACCGGCCCCAAATATCATATAGCCGCCGGGAGGTGGAGCTCAGTTCAACACTTGCGAACTCTACCATCCGCGGCATCAGCCCCCGGTCTTGAATAGCACGCGGGGTGAATTCTGGAAATAGGGAGTAGACCCACGTGTTGAAGAAATGCAATGGGCACACGTAGGGGGCCTGCCTCGGGAACTGGTGAGTGCTGATGTCTCCCAATGCCTTGTATATCAAGTAGAGGATGACTGGGCACAAGGACAGCCCGATTCCCCATGCCATCTGACATGCCGGGTAGATGGCGTCTGGTTGAATGGCTATTTCGTCCCCATATAGCATGGCAAATGAGCACAGCTAGTATGTCAAATAGGCTGCGTAGTGCATCAGTGGATCAACTGCCATCGGGTTAGGCCCGCTCTGGCGCCCCTTGGACAGAATCTTTGCCTCAATCTTGGGCTTGGCCCGCTTCTTACAAGCTACGACGGTGCCGACGTAGGGAAAGTCTTCATATTGTTTCAACACATCGTAGAGGTACTACAACCACAGGGCCATCCGCACCCTCTTCCGTTCTCCACGGCGGGGCTACTTCCCGCCATGTGCCAAGTGGTACAATTCTCAATACGCCTTCATCAAGTACCAGTATGAATATCCAAGGGAATAATAGTCGCCCCCATTGGTCTCATCTTTAAATATGTCGGGGAGGTAGACTTCTTCATAGGGCTCCCCATCAATGGGTAAGCCGCTCAGCTGACTGAGACTCCACAGATCCAGCGAAGTCTCACCCTCGACTGTGTAGAATTTGTTGGTCTCGGCATTGAATACTTTTATCATTCCACAGCAAAGCCCCTTGGAAATGGGATAGCCATAGTGGGAGGCGTAGATGCTCTGGTAGATGCCAGTCCGAATAAGTATTGGGGCGTAGTTGAATAGCACGTACTCTGTGAACTCTACGGCCCCTTCCCTGAAGCTGTGCGCATCTTGAAGCTTCAACTCCCTGAACCAGCCCAGTGCCAGCTCGTGGTTGAACCTGATTGCCAAGCAGTCTAGAATGAATGGCTCTTCCCTGTAGCCCCATTTCAGGGGAGCCAAAAATAGACCCACCGGTACAGGCCCGTGGACCGTTCTCCGGCACGCCTAACCCCAGTCTTTAACTGGTGTACTCCGCACATTCCTTCACCGGCACGCCTAACCCCAGCCTTCTCTGACACGCTCCCTGAGAACCTTCGCCAGTATGCCTATCACGCCTAACCTCCAACCTTCGTCGGTACACCAGTCCAGCGCCCTCGCCGGCACGCCCCATGGTGTTCAGCAGTATGCTCCTTTTAGCCCTTCGCCGGCACACTATTCCCAATTCAGTCTCAGCACCCCTTGTGGCCCCTCTCCAGCCCACTCCTCTTCACAAATAAATAAATAATAAAGATATAAAAGAAAATAAATAAAAAATATAATGACAATATGATGTAAAATGACCTAGGGACCGACCAAATGACCCTCGGACCTAGCAAGCAAGCAACTCACGGGCCGATAGCTTCACTCAAGCGGACTCACCTGCTAAGCGCACACTCGTGCCCGTAGGTAACCCAATGATGGTGGTGAGGGTCCGGGGTGGGACCTCGTGGCTCTGGGGGATGGCTAGCTTAGGATTGAACCTCCAAGGGTCCAGGGATGCCCACTCTCACGGGCGGCCAGCACGTCGGGGGCATGGGATGTAATGGTTCTCTCACAACTCGCCTATAGTAGTCACTCAAATATCATCGAAGTCGGGATCAGGCGCTCTCTCACTACCGACGGAGCAATCAAATGCAATACTAAACTAAGCAAAGAAATCCCAGCAAATGAGAAGTATTCAGGAGCTCACCTAATCGACGTGAATACACCGATCCCGACCGGAGATGAGGGCGAGTGGGGAGGCGTGGGTATGCACCCGCTCGCCGCGCCGGTGTCACTTCGACCTGCTCAAGTTATCACAACACTACACCCCATGCAAGGGGGTTGACCTTGGGGATGAGAAGATAAAATTACATGCAAACACTACCTCCCACAGGGAGGGGCTATAAGCCGACCAGGCGGGGAGGGGAATGTTGAAGTAGGAACTAATCGGAAGGGCAGTTGCCGATTCTATCCGCTCTCTAGAACAGGGGATAGATAGCTGATGTCGGTACCATTGCAGCCTCTCCTAAATTCCTCTATCAATGAAACTAGTGACAAAACCTCTTGGGTTGGCCAAGGAGGATGCCCAATTTTTGTGGGAATTTCTGGTTAGCAGCGATGGTCGGGACTGAGTCGTGAACATGGCCTCTACTTTCTGGTTCTGACAGCTTCTGCACCACAGAAGCAGGAAGATGAGGCTGCCACAGACACTCCCGAGCTCAGATTCAGGCGGGGCTAGAGTCGTTGGATTCGTCAACGAGTCCTCTTCAAATGGAGACCTGCGGGGATGCCAGAGTAGGTCGGAGTTATTGACAAGGGTCCAAACAGTGATCGGGTGTCAAGTCAGTTCTAGAGGGAACAGACCTGCGCACCTGGAGGAGGAAAATGGGAACTCACTACTCTGGATGAACGAAGTGCTACTTCTTGGTACTGGGAGGGAACTCGTCGTAGAAGATCTCAGCCAAGTGGCACTCCATGAATCCCAGAAATCTGACCGTGGGAGCCTTTGCAAGCCTTCACTGGTTGTCTGCCTGGGCGAGAATGTGCAGTGCGGCGGTGAAGGCTCCTCCGGGCAGCCACGAGCTCAGACGATGGCAAGACCACCACTGTTACACAGAGGGCTTGGAGACGCTTCCGCTGGCACCTCTTGTGCATCAAGGGGCTCCAGTATGAAGCCATGGCAGGCTCTGCAATCAGCAACTTCTCTGCTACCTGCAAGGTCTTCAACTGGTCGAAGATGAAAGGAGTTGGAAGGGGAGCAACACAGCAAGGGGTGGGGGGCTAATGGCTATGGGGGATGGCATCGCCACAAAATCTGTTGGTGTATATTTCTCCCGTTTTTCTATTCTACCTTCTTTTCCCTTCTTTTGGAACCAAGATATTGAAATAACAATGTGCTAAGGGGAAGAGAGTGTAAATGGATCGTGATCGCCACCAAGATACGAAATGCACAAAGAATAGCACTATGTACCTTGGAAAGGGAGACGGATGAAGCACTCACCAACGTGCAGTGCTGCCAGGGTAAACACGGTCGAGTAGGGACTACCCAATACGATACACGGCCGCTCGATAGGCCGCTTATAGCGCTGGGAATATAGCGGGATGAAGGCCTGGCTAGCACAAGAACGGTTCGAAGACGTCCGTGGGAGGAATATGAATGGTCTGGAATAGGACCGCATACCCTTTCAAATGGATGACGGTGAACCGCGTGAATCTGCCAGACTCCTGACTGTGAAACTCGATCCTCCACCCCTTCCGGCCGGCCAGAGGGGATGGGCCTCGTGCTAAGCTTCTATTGACCTGTAAAACAACCCAGAAAATAAGACAACAAAACCCAAATTAGTCCTGGAACATGCAATATCTATAAAGTGAAATGAGAGATCAACATCACAAATGGAATGGGGGATACCTGGGGGTTGGGTTTTAACCCCTATAGGGCATCAAAACAATAGGGATGGTGTAAAATGAGAAAAGGACTGTGAAAAATGTGGATGAAAATGGTGGGAAACAAGCATGCAATGACGAGAAAATGACTAGACGTCTAGACCAAAAATAGAATGAAAATCACTACTCCCTGAATCGGAGGCTCAAATGGACGTAGAGAGCCTCCCTCCCTAGCTACAATTCGCTCAAAATCTCGGCAGCACTTCGACGTAGACGCTAGATCTCCCCCATCGCGAGCTTGGACTAAGGGTTCCATTTATAGACCCCTGAAAGTCCAGCCTCGAATTAGAGTTTTCCAGTGAAAATTAGGCTGGGATAATTAAAGATAATCCATAGATAATCCTCCCATCTCCCACCAGGATCAAACGGGATCTCATTTGGTTGAGAATCCGTGGAGAAAATGGTGAAGCAAGTTGGAGGTTTAACCATGGATGGAGAGAGAAAATCAAACATCCCAAGGATCTCGGCTTGGTACGCGGTCGCTCGATGGGCCGCCCACCATTGCACACGGTCTAATGCCAGACCATTTAGAGGTGTCGGTGTAAATCAAAAATAAGATAAATAATCCATTTATCCCATCAAACAGACCGATCGACCCGGCGATGGCCTCTCATGATAACACGGTCTACTGCTAGACCGCTCGATGCGTTGAACGGCTTATTGCTAGGCCGTATGAAGCCTGTCGGTGATAAATCAATACAAATAGGATTATTAGATAATAATCTGAACAACTGAACCGGTTTAGGACTCTTGCAATCACGCGATCTATTGATAGACCGTCCAATATGCGTAAGCGGCCGGTCCTAGATCGTAATTATAACCAACAGGTCGATGCTAAACAAGGGTAACGTCGACGCTAGTGAAGGTGGAGTCGACGCTAGCGCAGGGTAAGGTCAACTCTAGTTCACTAATCCTTAGAAACAAACGGTCTAATTATAAACCGCCCAACTCACTGAACGGCCTAATCCTAGACCGTGTACCAGGTTGTCAATGGAAATTTAGAAAAAATCTAATTAATCTAGAGATAAGCACAAGCGGTCTTAAATACGACCGTCCAATAATTTACACGATCTATCGCTAGAACACGCATATGTTGGGCGGTGTAAATTAATAAAATGAGATAAATAAACATATTTACCCCAAAGACCAAGTGAAATCAAGGCCCATTAAGCCTAAACTTGGAAGCAAACCTAGCCACGGAGGAAGTACCTGCAAACTAGTATACACACAAAAAAAATATGTAAATTAAATTCCACTCAAAACCATAATGGGCTGGGGAAGAGTTGTCACTTGTTGGCAAGAGCCTGCCTGGTTTTAATGCTTCAGAGGAAGAATTTGCATACTGACACCTTTTTCGTAGAAAAGCCATATTGACACTCAGTTATACCATGCTAAAAGGGGTTCTTTTTCTTTTGAAGGTGAGGATGCTAAAGGGGATACAACTGAAGAATTTGCATATTGTCCGAATCATATGATATCAATACTAAAGGGATTAATTTGACCATCAACCTTTGGGCATAAGTTGATCAAGCCATATGAATAGTTCCATCAGCTTACGCATATAGTTAAACCTTTTCAACTTAATAAAGTTCAAATGTTTAGGTTCTCATCTTAATTTTTGAGAATGAAGTTGGTTTCAAAGGTGTATAAGTATATCCCAGACAATCATCCACTCGTATCTCAAGGTTGTAGGCCTAAGATAGCCAACATTGACTCTATCGAGACTATCAACTTGTGGCAAAATTTGATAAAATCACAAGAGCAGATTCGTCAGCTTAGTAGGAAAGTGTATCAGACTAAGCTGTAAATCGACTCGTGTAACTTGATCAACTTGAACCTAAAAGTTAATGCAAGTCCAATCAATTCCCTTTACCGTTGAAAAGTGACTTACTTGCAGTAGGGAGGAAACATACCACGGAGACAACAGAAGGGAGTGAGCTTACAGCCCCTTCCACTCGGGTAAGCGCATTCCACAAAATCGCACCTTCCTCACCCTCTCTTTCGGCTTTGACGACTCCTCCATTGTCCCCATCAACAGTCTTACTAGCATCGCCCCCCTCAACTGCGGGATTTGTTGAAGGTACAGAAGGACACCTCGCACAGAAAAGATCCCACCTCGCCACCCCCTCGCCACAGCTCCTCAAACAAGGCGAACAACCCCACAACAACACCACCCGACTCCACGAACCACTCCGACGCTTGAAATCGCAAATTCGAGCCTGGGGATTGAGTAGCCACACTTCCCGTCAGAAGAAATGAGGAATGAAAAAGAAGCAGTGACGCGACGACGCAAGCGTCAAGCGTTCGATGCAATGGCTCTATTCTACCTGCGAGGAGACACAACTGATTCGGAGCCGCAGAAGAGAGCCGGCGCTCGGGTTCGCAGGGGACGACGCCATGGAGGCGACGTCCATCGACGCCGAGCCCATTCCCTGGGATTAAGGTTGCGAGGACGAGGAGAACGATGTGGATCGCCCCATCCCAGGCCGCCGCGGCAGCGAATGGAGACGACCTGCGATGGCGAGTGAGCGGGGCAAGGGTGAGGCTGAGGTGGTGGGGCGAGCTCCACCGATCAGCAGCCAGCGAGGACACGAATCGCATCGATCCCTATCGGGTCGTTCAGTTTGTCAAAGCTGTGTGGTTGCCGCTTCTGGTGCACCCTAGACGCGGGCTCCACACTGGTGCGTGGGTCAGTAGGCCACAGGACTGCCCATGTTCGCCCAAATGTCTGGGTTGACAAGAGAAAGAGTTCCTCTTGCCGTATTGCCGCCGTGGTGGGGTAGTTTATCACGTGCGGTGTCAACGATCTGAATATTCCAACACCGTTTAAACTAACAGAATATTCTATTAAATATATAGAGTATAATATTTTAAGAGGTATGTTAGTTATTATGAAATATTATAAAGATATATGTATGCTATTATTTTGTAAGTGATAATAATTCCTATATGATTATCTCAGATTATTAATTATTTAACTGGAACAGCTTTTATCCATTTCTGAATTGTATGCGAGACTAACTCAGTTATCTAATAGTCTAAAAGGTCTAGGGAAAAACTACACACCTTTTCTTCTTCTTCTTCTTCCTTCTTCCAACCGTTGGAGAGCGCCCTCCCCACCGCGCCATTTTTCTTCCCCGGGTGACCGAGACGCGGCCTCCTTCACTCCAGCAACGGCGTGGCGGCGGCGGCGGCGGCGAGGCGATCCCGGGAGTGTTCTTTTCGTGGCGGGAGGCAGGGCGTGCGGTGTTCTAAAAGCTTCTTCTTTGATTTCGACGTCGATTCGGCGGAGCATTCGCTCCATTGAGGTAGGAGGACGAATCCCTATGCTCATCCCGTCATCCCCCGCGATTTGTAGGCCAAATGGGAGCCGAGAGGGGTGTTTTTGAGCGGGTTAAGGTAAAATCTCCATGATTGGGGTTGTGAGCCGATCCGTCGTTTTACCGTATTTTTGGCCGATCCGAGGCCATAGATGCATGCTAGGAGTGGTTTGGGGGCTTCCCCCTTGATTTTCCCCTCTCCCGTGGAGGTATGGGGGCATGGTGGCATTTTTGTGTGTTGAGTTCACCATTTCGCCACCGGGACGCTGTGGCGGTCGTTCCAGTGACCGCCACAGTGTGTAACACGCCTAGGCAGGTGCGTTACACTCCCTTTGATTTGAGCTTTGGCATCCGTGGGTCTGACGGTCCCACGATAGACCGCCACGTGACTGTGACGCCCCTGGGTTGGTCCGTCATAGTGATCCGACCGTTGGTTTTTGACCGTTGGGGACACATGTGCTGTAACGCGCCACTGTAACGCGCCCAGGGTGGCGCGTTACAACATTGAGACGCCCCTCTAGGGGTGCGTCAGAGTTGATGTAGCCCGTCACCTAACGCACCAGGATTGGTCCGTTAGGCGCTGTGACGCGCTAGGGGTAGTGCGTCAGAGTCTGTTTCACCATTGGCTTGTGACGCCCCAGGATGGGTGCGTCAGGGCCTTGTGACGCGCCTGTGGGGGTGCGTCAGTGCTCCCCAGCTTCTAACGTGCCTGGGTAGGGCCGTTAGAGACTGTGACGCCCCACGGGTGTGCGTCACAGCCAGTTTCACTCCGTCTTCTGACGCACCAGAGGTGGTCTGTCAGAGACTGTGACGCACCAGGATTGGCGCGTCACAGTAGGTTTAGCACCGAGTGTTTGATGCACCTAAGTTGGGCCATCAGACAGCGGTGATGGCCCAGGGTGGGCGCGTCAAAGCCTGTGACGGCCCAAGGTTGGACCGTCAGGCTCTGTGCTGCACCGAGTGTGTGTCGTCCCGTTTCTTCGACGATGGTTTCTGTTAGTCAGTTCTTCCTTCTGGTGACACGTCCACTAGTCGTAGCCTTCTTACAGCACGCGCGTACTAACCCACCTGGGAGTGGTGGAGCGGCTGACCCGAGAGAGGCGGTGAGTAGGCTGGTTACCGCAGGGCTCCCACGTATAGCCTAGTCCGGGCTTAGGGGGAAATACCAGCTAGAGGATAGGCCTAGGATGTATGGTCTGAGTGTGCACACGAGGCTGAGGGTGTCAGACCCGCGCTGACGAGCGCGACCTCAGCTAGTCCTTGTTTTGGTACTTTGGTTACTGAGTGTGTCTTGTCTCCGTCTGGGGCATTGTAGCTAGACACTTGTGACACGGTGTAAGACGTCAGGGGACGCATCCGGTCATTCTTCTAGTGGGTGGTGCTCCTATCTACTGGCAGGTATGGACTCGAGTTTTGACGGAACGAGGTTCAGTAATACGGTACTATCAGGAAAGATGACTTTTCCGTTTATTTATTTCAACTTGTTGGTTCTACCGTACTCTCGCTAGGTAGTGTACCTTCCTGTTGTTCGCTTTCTGTATTATTTTTCGTGCGAGGTAGGGGTTCGAGGGATCCCTACTGAGCCCATAAAATGAGGCTCATCCCCCGCGTGTTTTCACCGTGTTTCAGGTGAGGCCGGGCCTTCAGGAGGCGCGACAGGTGTTCAGCATGGTTCGTGTAGCCGAGGTTAGTGCCAGTTGTCAGAGCCAGGGTATGCCCCGTGTACTTGTACATTTCTTTCAGTTGACTGTACTTTTATTTGGACATGAGATGTACTAGACCTTGTAGCAGTTTAATTATTTATTTAAGTTCTGCATTATTTAGTTGTTATTGTGCTATCTCTGCAGTTGCTTTAACTTCTTACACACCCTCACACCATCTCTTTTTTCCTTCAGAGTCTTCGGGCTCATGAGAGGCGGGCTGAGGTTCGAGTCGCGCCTGTTTCTTTCCGGTACTCGGATCTCGAGTCGCCACACCACCCACCCATCGGCCACCCCTGCCGCCGTCCTCCTCTCTACATACAAATAATACAAAAAAAACCTTCGTTGGAGCCTTCCGATCGTCGGTCCCCGTTGCCTAGACGTTGCTCGCTGGTCTACACCGCCTGCACTGTCGTTGGATGATGCCCATCGTCGTTGTGCTCGATACCTCCACTCCCGCCCATGGCCAGCTTTTAATACCGAACCGACACGAGCCGTATGACTTGTATTTACCAGATCGGTCCCACACCAAACTGATCTGATACGTAGCGTGACGCATGGTCCCCTACAATCCAACGCGCATCGATCACATGTCACGTGCCGGCCGTCCCGCTCACCTGCTAGTTGACATTGTTAGGTACCGTCGATTCATCCCGTACCATACTAGTTTATAAAACCCTGAACTAGCCACGTTAAAATATAAGAGGGTTAACATAAACATGACTCTTGTGAGTTGTTTTACCAAAAGTTCAAAAATAAAAGAAGTAAGTAAAATTCCTCTTCCACTCTCTAGCAGTATCTCTCTTCTCGTATCAAATCGATTCCTAAAATCCTAAAATAATCACGCTAAAATGTAAGGTGGTTGACACAAATACGATTCTTGTGAGTTGTTTTGCCAAAAGTTCAAAAACAAAAGAAATAAGCAAATTTCCAACTCCACTGTCTGGCCCTACCCCTCTCTCCCTCCCTCCCTCTCTCTCTCATTTATCTTGTCTGTCTACTGTGGTGGGGGTGGTGTCCTCTTCTTCCAATACCGACAAACACAGACTAGAGAGGAAGCTTGAGATCACATTTACCCTGGTTTTTGATTTCCTGTGCAGACCAGACAGCCATGGAAACTACCGGTCCCCCCTCCTTCCCCTCCTCCTCCACCACCACCACCAGAACCAGCACCACCGCCACCACAATGACCACTGTCACAAGCAACAGCAACTGCAGCAGCAGCAGTAACATCGATCGCAGCGCCGGCACCACCAGCGGCAACTCCGCCGCCATCCAGAGCTCCCTGAGGCAGCTGAACAAGAACTCCTACAAGATCTCCAAGCAGAGCGGCGCCGCCGGCGGTGACACCGGCCACCCCGGCCACCACAAGCCCCAGCCCCCTGCACTCCCGCCGCCGTTGCCTCCTCCTCCTCCCCCAAGCCAGCAACCCCCGCCGCCACCGCCGCCGCAGCCACAGCCCCCCGTTTACAACATCCACAAGAACGACTTCCGTGACGTGGTCCAGAAGCTCACCGGCTCCCCCGCCCACCACACCCGCGTGTCCTCTCCGCCGGCCGCCCCGGCGGCGGCACCCCCCAAGCATGTCCTCCCCCCGACCGCCGGCGCCACCAGCGTGGGCACCTCCTCTCGCCTGCAGAAGATCCGACCCCCGCCGCTCGCCCAGCTCACCCCGCGCCCACCGCCGCCCCTGAACCCCGCGGCCGGCTGCAATCCCGTCCCGCATACCGGCGGCGACTCCGGCGGCGGCGCCGCGTGGGGGAGGCCAACGCCGCTCTCGCCCCTACCCCCGTTCCCTACGGTTAGCGCGGCGGCGGAGTCGCCGATCACGGCGTACATGCGGTGCCTCCGGAGCGGGGGGGTCCCCCACCAGCAGGGCATGATCCCGTCTCCGAGAGGGGGCTTCCCGGGCGGTTCCCTGCTGCCGCTGGCACCATCGTCGCCCCTGGGGTTCGGCTGCGTGCCGTCGCCGCGGTCGGCGTGCCAGGGGGTGCTTCCGGCGGGCTTGCTCTTCCCCCCTTCGCCGACGCCCAGCCCGAGATGGGGGGACCAATAAACTTGTGCCTGCCATCTTGGTGTCTGGAGCAGAGAGGAAAATGTGATGATCTCATGGTGGAGGTATGATCATTTTTTGCTGTCTCATCGCTCATGGATACCTACTGCTTAGCTCCTTTCCCTTTTGTACAAAGGTTCCATTTTCACCATTTTAGGGTTGCTATTCTTGTTGTTGTTATCATCTTATTATGTTGATTTTTCTATTAGCATACTATCATGCTAGGAATGGCACCTTTCCTTGTAGTACCTATGCATTTTGGGAGTCTCCACAGCCTAGTTGACAATTTCAAATGGGTAGGAGGAATAATAAATAGGATCTCGTCATCTCAGTAGCGGGAGATGAGTCCATGCCACATGTGCCTTCTATTGTTGAATGAATTGGTGAACAGATTGGAAAGTTTTTTAGCACAATGGAGTTCAATATATTTCATCAAGATTCAATAATGAAGGCAGTTTTTCGAGAAACATTCACACAGACCAGTTTCAAGAATTTTGCATAATTGACATGGTGATGTGGCATAGCCAAGGGGTGTAGCGGAAATGATATGAAGGCCATCAGACCTACCGACGCAAGCACACTAGTGAAGGTTCATACCCGATGTCGGCAGACTAGCTCACACGGTGCACTTCCCTTTCTCGGGCTGACTCGAGGATGGTAGGTCGAGTCCGAGGACCAGACCTTTGCTGGTTGTGGTAAGGACAAGGCCGAGAAGGGATCTCGCCCTAGGTATGGAGGTTTCCCGCGATAACGGGCAAACCATGCGCCTTGGCGGGCGTGGGTAACACTCGCTCTCACTCCCGCGATGGCCATTTGAGGTGGCTGGTCAGCTAGGGCCGGGCGCTCTCTTCCTCACCGGCATAACTCAGATACGATATTGAATGATAGAATTAACCAGGAGTAGGGTTAGGGGCTCACCTAGCCGGCTTGAAGAAGCCGACTCTGACCGGAGACGAGGGCGAGTGGGGAATGTGTGCGGCCCCACACGTGCGTCGGTGTAGCTCGATTGGAGACCTGTGATAATTTTAATACAAAACTATGCCTCACACAAGAGGGTTGCTCAAGGGTGGGGAGAAAGAGTTACAACCAAATTATACCTCCATGCAAGGAGGGGTGATCAGCCGGCCAGGTGGGGAGGGGGTTCGGCGGCGTTACAGAGGTGGTTGGATTACCGATCTGCATAGTCACCGGTGCAGGTGGTCTGCTCTTGTCCCACAAACTTGTCGGGGATGAAACTTCTTGCCCGGATGTCTAATGAAGGTGAGGCTGGTGCCACTGGAAAGTTGCTCATCTTGTGAAACTCCGGGAAGAAGATCCAGCACGTTTGGGGGTCGGTGGTGTCCAGAGTAACCACTCTTGCGAGACTGCGTCGCTGCCATTTCCTTTAGGCCAGAGAGTCCTTGCTTGGGGTGTAACTCCTGGATGGGAAGTCGAAATGTATTAGGACTAGCTCCATTGGAAAGAGGGATGACCCACGCTTGGCTACACCGAGTTTGACCTCGAAACTCGCCCGTATAGCAGAATGGGACCTTCTGGTCACCGGCTGGGTATAGCAGAATGTAAGAACAGGAAAGCTGGCCTGACATACCAGCACTGTAACTCTCTAATATGGGGACAAATGGAGTCGGGCCCAGCCTTGACAGAAAGAGGGGCATCTGAGGGATGCTCCAAAACTGGAATGGACTCATTTTGTAGGGAGAGGTGCTAGCACCATCCGTTCTCGCAAGGTTGCACAGTTGGGATCGCCAGCTGGATAGGGTGGCCTTGTCGGGGTTGGTCCTCTTAGCCTCATCGCCGGATGAAGCCAAAACCACTGTCGTTGTGAAGAGGGGATACCAAGGTTGACCTCCAGCAATGGTGGGAAGCAGGGGCCTCCGGCTGGGGAGGAGATGGCTTCTGCAATCTGGCTGGTGCAGAGCTTCCTGAGAATAGGCGAGCAGTCTACACACACCAGGCATGACGGTCGGAACAGGATGCTTCGGAATCCGAATGTCACGCCCCGAGCGCAGAAGGAACTCGGTATACGTGACAAGTTTATATCAATCATGTAAATCAGAGCATAAGTGTATTCGACACATAGACAGAGTGCGTAAAGTAGAGATAACCAAATCCTTTATTCATCATAAACTTCAAAGTATTTTTATTACAACCTTCCATAGAGGAACTAAGAACACTCCTGACTCAATAAAAGAAAATTACAATGATTGACTCAAGAAACTAGAAAAGAGGTGTTCGGACTTGTCCGATATAAATTAACACCGACTTCATTCGGTGAGGAAGAGTCCAGTAAACGAACCGTTAAATCGTCTGATAAATCACACATGCGGAAATTATAACATGCAAGTTTAAAAAGTCAAAATACACATGCATGTTTCCTCGCAAACGAATTTCTTCCGCTTGTAAACAGACTGGCACGTCCCGTGGGACTTTTCCCGCCCTTCATTTAACTGCTAAAGTTCTTTTAATGCCCTTATAAGGACCCTAACTCTTCTTCTCCGTGGCGCAGGTGTGCAGGAAGCGTGATGAGATAAGTCCTTTGAAATGGCGATGGTAACTTACGGCCCACTTGTTGTTGCAAGTCACGCAAGCCATGGTTACCTTACTGTCCGCATCGCATTCGGGGATTTCCCAACGGTTATTGGTTCCCCTTTCTTTCTAGGGGTGATCCCCGCCACCCAGCCGGAGATGCCTTCTCCGGCTTCATCAGTTGTCACTGGGGGCAACAGGCCCCTCCCAACACAGCTTCGCGTGTTCTCTGTGAACACACTCACTGCCAACGTCGTCCCCGCCAAGTGGGGGCAACACCGACGTCGACAAAATAGGAGGCCAACGGCAATGACTTCAAGATCCGGCAAGTCCATACTTGTCGGGGATCTGCGCGTCCGGCTCCACGGTGCCGAGCCAAGGATCTCGCGGGACTGATGCGTCCCCAATATAGCTACTTCTAACCGCTTCTCGCTCCTTTATAAAATGCAGGAAGGGGGATTGAGCCGTAAGAAGAAAGTCAAGTCTGACCACGGGGACAAGCTATCCTAGTAGCGTCCTCGAAAAGTCAAGCAGATATGGGTCACCAAGCAAGAGGCCCAAGCGATCAAGCAGGCTAGGGCCGGCAAGCCTGTGCGCGCCCACGCCCAAGCTGGCTTGGCATCGTTAAATGCCAAACCCCTGCATTCACCGGGACAGAAGAGAAAAGAGGCTTATTGCAAGCCCAATTTCACATCACAAAGCTTAGGATCCATCCGAGCTAAAGCGGGCAATTGTGCCCAGACATCCCTGCCGCGGGTTTCTGTCTTTGAAAGACTAACGGAGACCCTTCCCGCAAGGACCTCCGTCTTTGACAGATTGGGGGCACCCCTTCGCCCTGGTGGCCATGCATCGAAGAGACGAAGGGTAGTCCAAATGACGGTGACAGGTGGGAATATGAAAATCTACACCTGTTACGCCTCCGGGAGGCAACATATGAAACACATTGGCAATCCCGCCAACCCAAGTGACCCCGCCGGGGTAAATGATCCAAATCTGGTAACAGATACAGATGCGGTGTACCGCAATACTCGCAATGCTGCTAGAAGAAGTCTGCACGCCCAGCTTACTGGTTAAGCGGGAACTTCCTCTCAGGGAAAGCATCAAGAAATTGCCTAGGAATTTCCTCAAAACCAGGGTGAAAATTTACCCCGAGGGGAAGGTGATGCTGATGATGTTGTCAGCATTCAGGGCGATGGCTATCCCAATCTGGCCTTCGAGTCGCCTACAAAGGCCGCTTTCCAGGCAATGTCTGATGGGGTCAAATTTGAAACTATGCAGAGATGGCATATAGAAATGACCAATCTCATGCTTGAAATGAAGCGGCGCATGAACCTGAATGCTCCAAGACCTCAAGCACCGATAATTAATCAGGAGCTACAGCGGGAGCAACGGGCTGCCAACCCCGTCGGGGTCGGCCGACAGACTGTACCTCCCTATAACATACAATCCGAGGCGGCAACTGAGTTACCGAGACCCCTACTTAACGCTCAATCCTCTTGGGCTCCGGGAGCTGAAGAAGTCATCGCTCAAAGGTGTATGATAGAAAAAAATATTCTTATGTTTGAGTGCATTTCATTCTTCACTCCCTTTACGATAGATGGATATTTAAGATCGATTGAGAACCAATCTATGTGAGTTATTCTATCCTGTTTGTCTGTCCGTTAGAAATTCCTGGCTGTCCTATAGTAGCTCATTTTAATTCCGCACTAGTCTAGCTACTGTAGATTTTAGTCTGGGGATTGATATATTCACACCCCTCTAGATCAACATCATGAAGCCGCCCAGGTTCCCCAAACCGGGGCGTATAGGATCCAGGTGGGTGAAGAGGTGCACCAGCATTGCTCTCCCCCACACAAATTGGGGTCTCCACTCGAGATCCCGTATCAACAATAGGTACTTCAGATTCACTTTGTTCGAAGCAGTCACAAACAGTAGCCTCCCGAAGAAGTAGAGGAAAAAGAGTCATATTTCCTACGCGTCGCTCTTCTCTTGTACTCAAAGCTTCTGATTTACCCATTCTAGATACGCATCTAGATCTTCTAGCAGCCCTCGAAGCACTCTGGCTAACCCCATCATGGCACTAATCCTCCCAAGAGGGAGGGTAGTCACTGGCCTGCTGGTTTGGGTCAGTTGAGGCCCGAGTAAGCTCTTAACTTCCTGCTGGTAATTTTTGAGCTCTTGACCCAACACTGGGATCCTGGCTACTGGCAATTCGGCCAAATAGGCCACGTCTTCGAGTGTGGGGATCGCGTGCCACGGCATCACAAAGGCCCTGCATCCATCCACCCACTGTTCGCGTAGTGCCGTCAGGAAGGTCACGTCAACAGGAAAGGGTCGGATCTTGAAGAATGGACCAAATCCCATTCGGTCCACTCTCCACCGGTGATCGTGAGGCAAGGCGTGGTACCAAGCCTACACTAAATCCCATGACACTCGGGCTCTGATTCTCCATCGGCCCTACGTACACAATAGAAAAGAAAATAATAGCTGATTAAAATATCCAATTCCCAAACCATCTCAACCCACAATCAATCCCCCCAAAAAAACCAACTGAAAATCCACTGCCCGGAGATGAGGGCGGCCAAGGTCATGGTCGCCTGACTCCTTGGGTGATCAGGTCGCTGGCCGCCTGGTTCTCCTGTGGACAGCCACAACCCTGGCTGCCCAAGGCCGTGGACGGCCACAACCCTGGCCGCCCATGGGCCAGTTCCACATTTCCATTCCTCTGTTCAACCGAGCACTCCCACCCAACATCACCCATCTCATACACGTCTAAATCAGTTAGAGAAGCATTCAAGGGTCATGGAACTTACCTGTTTACGCAATGCTTCCCCTTCCTCATTGGCTTCAACCCCATCAGAGGAGGAACCTACTTCCTCCTCTACATTTTCTTCACCCTCATCTTGATCGGTTGGCCCCTCCTCTAGAGCAATCGCACCTTCATATCCTCCCTCTTCTTCTCCTTCTTCACCACCATGAGAGGAGGAGGTTGATCAGTTGGCCCCTCCTTTGGAGCAGTTGTGCCTTCATCTCCTCCCTCTTCTTATCCTTCTTTACCATCATGAGAGGAGGAGGTCAGGGTAGATGGACTTGCAGAAGCCTCCACTTTCTCATCTTCTTCACCCTCGCTCGAAGATGGAGGCTCATCAACAATTTCAAACTGAGCTCGCCGTGGCCCCATCTCTTGAACCTCGATGCTCGGGCAACCCAAACCTCACTCACGGCGGTGAGGAACCCTTGAGAACTACTCTCTCCAAGCTCTAGCTCTTGTGAGCTCAGTGGAACGTCAATGCCGATGGCCGTCCAAATGGAGAGGCCAGCCGCTCTTTTAAACCCTCCAAAGAGGAGGGTGGCCAAGTTAGTGGCCGCCCACTAAACTTGGAGACGGCCAACACCCTGGCCGCCCTAGTACACAAGAAGGTAAAATAAACAAAGAAATATAAATAATGAACAATTTAATTAGCACTAGAACTAAACTATTACATGCTTATAACAATTATACAGTCTAGAACTACAAGTCCAAAGTAAGTACAGCCAACAGAAAGGAAAGGTACAAGTATGCAGGGCATACCCCGGCTCTAGCAAACTGGCATCTACTCCTGACTACTAGCACTACGGCCCACCTCCGATGCACCACATGGAAGTCTCGCCTCACCTGAAAACAACGGGGGTGTGCCTCATCTCCTAGGTTCAGTAGGGGTCCTACAGATCCACACCTCACACGACAGAAAACAATAGTGCGATAACTAAAGAAAGTGTAATAAATAAACAACAGGAAAGGCATGGAACTATGAGTAAGGAACTCTACATAGGATGACTACACTTGCTGCTAATCTAGCCTCGTCCACGGAACGGAATACCGGAGCTGCCAGTACGATAAACCATAACAACGGAAAACCAGTGTCAGAACCACCCAAGTGATAGGAGTACAAACCCACTAACCACGAGACCGAAAGCATCCTCTGACGACTTACACTGTAGCCTCAAGTGTCTCCCTACACGCCCTAAGGCGAAAATTGAGGTACGGTATACAGTACCAACAAACAAGGACTAGTCGGGATCGTGCTCGTTAGCACGGGTCCATTTCCCCCGACCATGTGTGCACACATAGGCAGTCTACTCTAGGTTGGGTCCTCTAGCCAGTTTCCCCCCCAGTCAGACTTAGGCTGCAATGGCAAGGGGCCCTCAAGCAACCGGCCTACAAACCTGTACACGAGACAAGCCTCCACCACTCCCAGGTGGGTCGGCATGCAAGCGTGCCCAGGTCAGCTACATCTAGTGGGGGGTGATTCTACCAAAACTACAGAAGTCATCGGAGTACCACCGGACCATACGGAACCACCACGTGGTGGCTCACCAACACGAGAACCAAGGGCTACTAGCCCGATAGCTAAACTATGACTGCTAGTGCATACGATGAAGATCGGAGCCCTTAAACACGTTGAAAATCAAAAATCGGGCAAATCGGGCGTGAAGGCACTAGAAGGCTAGGGTACTGGCTACCCAAGGGCCTGGGCTGCCCAACATAGGGCCTGGGCGGCCAACACACTGGCCGACCAGCCTTCAGGCTGGTGTGGGCCTGGGCGGCCCACTCAGTGGCTACCCAGCTCTGGGCGGCCAAGCCATAGGCCGCCCAGGGGGTAGGGCCTCGACGGCCACCAGATTGGCTGCCCAGACACTTGGGCGTCTAGCACTTTGACTGCTATTCACGTGCGTCGGGTCGCACGCGGGGTGTATGTGTTTTTTGATTGGACTGAGGGGCAGGATAAGGCGATAGGGGAAATGTTGGGCTCTGGCGTACTTCGGGCACCCCCTCACTACGGTCGTATCCTTCTCAGGGCGGCGCCGTGCACTCGTCATTTACGAAAAGTCGAGGGAGGACCGACCGACACGAGAGGTTTCGTGATTCTGGGGGAAACATGGCTGAGCTACAGGCGTGCCAGTTGATTTCTCAACAATCACTTGGGGAACCAAAGGTTGACCGGGAAGCATCGCTAGGATGTGGCACGTGGGCTCGGGAAGTGGGTGACACGTGGATAGGAGGGAGGTTCCACAGGTGTGAATGCATAGGCGATTGTAGGGAATCGTGTACTAGACGTCTTTCCCCACTGACTGCAAGCAGTCGACGTTTATTTACATCGGATTGAATCCGAATACCTTCGTTCTAAGCTGAAAAGAAGTCCAGGTAAATCTAGAGTCTTGGGTGGAGAGCAAGAGGCACTTTATAGCTATGGGTTCGCATTTAACCGGGAGGTGTTTGTAATAAGGATCCGTTAACGAACGGGCCTTACATTCTCTCCCTCCTAATAGAAATTTCATCCTTAAAATTTTAAATGAAGTATAAGGAGAGAACTGAAAGAAATTATACCGTATTCTAATAAGAAAGAAAATTATTGACGTATTTCATCCTCACGTTCCCAAGTAGCCTCATTACCAGAGTGACGCTACCATACTACCTTTACCATAGAGATTACCTTATTTCTCAGTTGTTGCTCACGATGATCTTCAATTCGAAGTGGATACTATGGCGTAGATAAATCTGCAATCACTTCAAGCCATACTGAATCATCGAACACATGAGATACATCAGTGTAGCAACCCTAAATATTTAAAATAAAATTTTAAATAAAATTATAAATAGCGACTTCCATCAAGTTGCCATTTTATTAAGTAATGGCTCTTTGAACAGGCGTCGATTAATAAACTAACGACCCTTGATAAGTCGTCAATTCATTTTGAAACAACGGTAAGAATCCTACTTGGAATAAAAGAAGTAAATAACGCCCCTTATTAAGGCGCCAATTATTAAAATGAAGACTCTCTACGAAGGCGCCAATTTACTAACCGACGCCCTAAGACAAGTCGCCATTTAAATAACGCCCCCATACAAGGCGCTATTTCACTGAGAATCGTAAAACGGAAATCGGTTGCCGTGTTTAGTTCGAACAAGGAAGTAGGTTGAGATAAAATACGGAACTACGTGTTAGATGGGTAAGAATTATGTTGGGAAAGGATTAAGATGGGGAAACAACTATTCTAATAGGATTCTTTCCCAGGCAGCCCAGCCCCAATCGAACATCAATAGTCTGTAGGTTTCTTTACCCTATAAATACCCTTGTCTTGACCCTTAAAGCATCCTGTTCATCAATCTCTGCTAAGTCACGGTAAGGAACATAGTGATGTTTTTTTTACTATTGATATAGTTTCCTTCTTAATAATTCCTTACGGGTGTTCCTACAGGAACAATAGCGGAAGGAAGAAGTTGAACCTACTGCCTTCATCCTACTGCTTTCTTCCTCCTCCTGCTACCACGGCAAGAAGAGCTACTCTTGGCATGGGTGTGGAGAAGCTATCTTCTTCCTACTGTCTTCCCCCTGCGTGCTGCCCTTGCTGAGAAGGAACGCTTAGAAGCATTCCTTAGTTGCTGCTTCTCTGTTTATAATAGAGTATCGTCTCTTCTTTCCCAAGTACCTAGTTCATCACCTAGTTAGCATCAAAAGAGGTAGGATCTATTTCTCAAATTCTGGATTAAACCCTAATTAATAAGATCATGCATGCATATAGTTACCATAATTCTATTACGTTTTATAGATTTCTAATTCACTAGAAAATAGCGACCTAACCCAAGGCGCTATTTCTGTTTGACGCGCCTTCTTTCGAGGCGTCAATTAATAGACGAGTTACATGAAGTTGTTGTTTACCAGAGTATTAAATAAATCAACACATGTTAAAAATTTAATAACTTGAATCCATGATAGTTTAATTTTTGCATGAGTACAGTCCTGGAATCTTGTGATTTTTCTCTACATGACCATGTTCCTGAATCCATGATTTTTCTCCTGATAAATTACTACTACTGTTCCATGACCAAATTATTGTATTGATTAGAGTGATGCCCCGATATAAGGTGTTATATTTAAATTGAACGCCTGTACATAGAGGCACCATATCCTGAAATAACGTCCTGATTACAGTCGTTATTTTAAACTACAATATTTTATTCCTGAGACATGTTCTAAGAAATATTTTAATGATACAATATTCTGGAAAATGTGTTAAACAGTGACTGTTTGCACAGTCATTATAACCTGAAATAGCGACCCCGACTAGGGCGGTGAGGGGCTGCGGTCCCCACCCTATAAAATCTGATTTTTTGGTTTTATTTTCTTCCTAAATTGACTAAGAAGAAACATACAACTAGTTGGAAGGATACGTGGAAGCTTGCGAGCATGTTAGACTTGAGGAATTCCCCCGTGGTGTCGCTTTGTGCTCCCACACCCACGTGTCAACTTCTCATACTGGTATGACACACGAACCACGTCGTAGTGCCATAAATCTGACGAACTCGGGCTTAGTGGGGTTGTGGGACTGTCCGACAGAGGGAGGGTGCGACCCCCTAAGAGGTTCGCCCTCCCTAGGGTGCGTGACTGCCGCTAGGGGGAACTGGCCCCAGGCTGGCTGTAACCCCGGGGGATGGCCCCCGGGGGTCTTCTTGTGTTGCTTAGAGGTGTCCTTTGATAGACTCTAAACTTCGGGAGGCTAGAATGGGCCCGTGGGGGCCATCGTTATTTGCATTATCGCAGTCGCTCGCAAGGTGTTCGAGTAAATGCCTGACACACCCTGGATTGTCGAACGGCTTGAGTAGGTGGCTGAGGGGCCGCACGGTAGGCCTTGGGTTGACGATGGGAGATCGTGGGAGATAAGGGGAGGCACTTTGTGGATGTGAGCCATGCCTCGGGCTGTGTGTCACGTCGTTCGACGGGTTGGCAGGGTAGCCTCGGGTTGTGCTGAATGCTAGGATTAAATGGCTTGTTGCCACGTGTCTGAGTGTCGGGGTTAGCCCCGACATGTCGAGGGTTCGTTGTAGGACCCAATTGAGGTGCTGGAGCCACAGGTCGTCCCGTGGTTTGGTGTGGAAGGGCTGGAACATACGCACCCACAAGGTGTTCGACAGAATGCCGAACACACCCACGTGAGCTGTATATGCGTGCGGCGGACCTCCAAAGCCTGTGGTTGACTTAGTTAGGTCTCCCTTTGACCTCAGAGGGTTGAAGATGTGTCTCTGGGCGGGCCATTGGGCCCTTTTACTGAGTGCCACGTGGCGTGGCTCGACATCGGGGGCGCCCCCAGGTGGCTCCGGGCGACGGGGCTGGATACGGGCAAAGCCCACATGTGAGTTACCGGGCTTGACCCTGGGGAATTGTTTGTGTCCCGTGTGTCATGCCAAGCTAGTTAGGGCCCTTATAGGGACCCATGGGATTGAAGAAAGGGCTAGATAGCCCGTGCCTAGAAGGTGTTCAGTGAAATGTCTGAACCCTTATTTCTCATGATTTTGCCGTGAAATAGTCCGGGTATAACAATTATCCATCAGGCAAGTATAGCATGGATGCCCCTCGGGCCAATATCTTAAGAGCAAGCCAAGTCAAATATGCAACAAGCATATCATGAGATGTCCCGAACTTGTCTAGGTCATATCAAGTGCAATGCCACACCACAAGTCACTCCCATGTGCACAAGTAGTTTTTTGGACTTTCGTCCGCCCAGCATTGAATATTATTTGGACCCAAAGCCCTACGTAATCACTGGACAATTCCATCAATAATGTAATCAAATTGGAATCACGAAGTTAAATTCATGAAATGTGATTGTACAAAAGATTGGATATGAAAATAGAATGGAGTCTCATAATTAAATTTGGCCAATTCATGAATATAACAAGAGGATACCAAATGCCAAGTAACATGAAGGCAATAATCACGCTAATAACCAAGCTGGTAAGTAGTAAAATCACTAGGCTTAGTCTTGAAAATCTTCATAAAACATAGGTGAATCGAACACAGATATTGGGTTAAAGAACACGGTTAGACCCAAAATCGTGACCAGAACACATCCATAGAGGCCACTACGATCAAGGTCAATGGGACAAGTCAAACCAGAACATGGTTGGGGTGACCACTGCCTTCAAATAGGGTTCACGATCGTTTCTTCAAATCAAGGGCACATCAACTCTGTGAAGAAATGGAGCCATATAATTAGGGGGAGCATCAAGCTAAGGAAGCGACACCGGTTAAGGGGGAGCATCCTAGGGCACCTAGATCTACTACTCCTTCCACTTGGTGTTCGACCTCTATTTACCATGAAATAGATCCTAGGTGCCTATTGGGGTTTGGTCTTGATCTTCTAAGTGTGGATCAAAGATATCCTCTTTTTCAAATAAACATTCCCAAGTACAAATCTGACAATGCCCTTGTTCAGCTCACGAGAGAAAAAGAAAATAATTTTCTTTTGTTATTAGTACATTTTTTATCTTGCGGTAGTGACATACACTCACCTGTTAGGGAAGGTCGATACAGGTCGACTTGGCACGTGGGGATTCTAGGGATATTGATAGGGGTAAGCAAAGAATGACATAAATGCACTGGGTATAGTGTGATTAATTGTCCTAGGTGGCTGGAACCGGGATGACTCGGTGGAATGCGGGTGTGCCAGTTGATTTCTTGATGATCACTTGCGGAACTGAATTTTGACAGGGGAAGTGCCACCGAGGCATGGCACGTGGGCACGGGGGTATCGGGCAACACATGGAGAGAATGGGATTTTGTTGGTGCGAGTGAAGGCAATTGTAAGGATTCATGTACAGGACGTCTTTCCTCACTGACCGCAAGCAACTGGTGTTTGTTTTACATCGGATTGAATCCAAACACCTTTGTTCTTTGCTGAAAGGAGGGTCGAGATATTACTGAAGTCATGGGTAGAGGACTGGATGTGCATAGCAGCTAGGGGGTGACTGTTGCATTCAATTGGTAGTATTGACCTGATTGGGCTCTGGGAGACTGGTTGCATATTGGCCGGTGTGAGGGCTATAAGAGTACACGAGTACAAGTACATGTGGAAGACTAGTTTTCTAGCTATTCTTTCCTTATAGATGCCATGAAGGCTTTACACGTGGGCCTTAAAGGCCTAAGTACATCTGCTACAATCCACAAGACAATTCTGACATACGTGTCGGTCCCTGGGTCAATGCAAGGTAAAGAGGATGTCTGCGTATTTTTATAGAGGCTCTCATCAAGGGGCTACAGGAGTGGCGGAGCTGTCGGAAGGGGACTAGACTGGATGGCGGGGGTTGACACTGGCAGGCACCTGAGGGATGCTTGATGCGGTTTGAGGTGAGCAGTAGGGTATGGCCCCAGAGGGCGAGTGTCGACATGCCTTGGAGTTAGATCCAGCCCTGGGAATGTTACTTCCGGGCCATGGTCTGGCTAACTAGGGTCAACGGTGAGGAGCGTCAATGGCCAGCTCAGGGTGAGCGATAGGCACGTGGTCCAATGGCAGGAGTAAATCTGACATTATGATGTTCGTGTCGTTATTATAACACACCATACACAGGTGGATCACTGGTGCGGGTGTGATCGGCGTTATCATAACGCCCCATACGCGAAGAGATAGGCTTGAGTGAGATGGCTAGATGCCATGTGAGGGGAGTACGTTCAGCATACCCTCAATGTGTATTAAGTCGATCAACAAGATAACAAACACGCCTTGCTTCTCGTGCTTGTTGAAATGTTGGAAGCGCTTGAGCCCATGCTTGTTCTCCGTGCGTTCATGCATGGCATGCCCCTTGGGCTTCTAAGGGAGATTTTATAGAGAAGTTAAAAGGTTGAGGGGGGTTTACCTGGATTGGAATGGAGGGGGTGCCCTAGTCTGGGTAAACACTCTTCCATTGATAATTTTTTTTGGGGTTTGAGAGAGGGGGAGGGGGTTTCACATGGACCAAACTGGGGGGGCCAGTCTAGTTTGCATAACCCATGCCCCAGGGGGGCTCGTGACTGTTCGAGCTAATAAATCCACGAATGAAAAAAATAAGTTAATTTTAGTGCGTCCATATTTGTCTGATAGCCAGATCCAGATGCAGCGAGGGCATGGGTAGATGCTGTAGAGTGAGTGTTCTGTGCCATAGAGTGAGAAGAAGAGGAGAAGGTAAGGTTGGCCATGTATCAGTTGCAGGGTCTGGCTCAGGGTTGGTGGAAGGCCGAGTGGGAGTCAGCATTTCATTCTCACCACCTAAGACAGATTCAGTGGCAGGAGTTCCTTGAAGCCTTCGAGCATGTCTTCAGTCCGGAGCATGTCAAGGTAGAGAAGATGTGTGAGTTCTTAGAGCTGACCCAGGGTGACATGTTAGTGATACAGTATAGGTCTGGGTTTATAGAGCTGGTTCGATATGCTCCCCACGTTATGGCAGATGAGAAGCTAAAGGCTCAATAGTTTGTCAGGTGTTTGAGGCTAGAGCTCAGGCATGCTATGATCAGGAGCCATATCGTAGACTTGGAGATAGTGTATCAGGTGATAGCGGACTTGGAGAAGGATCTGTAGAGAACCTAGGAGTGGACTAGGGCTGGTCAGTCTCAGTCCGATCGTGGGCAACAGAGGTCTATATAGCAGGAGAGTATCGTTTAGCATCCTTTACGCAGATTCAGATCATCGCCTTCCACGCCAATGATAACTAGTTTATCATCCTTCGATTCGAGGCTCAAGAAGATGTTTAGGAGAGGTTTTCGTTGGAGGCGTCAGGACCGCGAGGATCAGAGACAGTCGTCAGTGGGTAATGTGCAGCAGCCCTCTTCACTTCAACCATAGGGTTCAGCCGGTGGTCAGCAAGGACCGTGTCCTCAATGTAGTGACTTTCACCCTAGCAAGTAGTGCTTGGGGCCTATGACGTGCTACCGGTGCGTTTAGGTGGGACACATGGCTCAGGAGTGTCCTCAGAGGCCATGCCAGTCCTTCCACTTTCAGCCACAGCAGCAACAACAGGCCCAGCTTCCACCCCTTTCGAGGTCCGCTAGTATAGGACGACAGAGATCCCGAGGGCGAGTGATGCACATCATGAGAGCGGAGGCAGAGTCATCCCAGCTGGTAGAAGGTACCGTTCTAATTCTTGGTAGAGCCACCCGAGTTTTGTTTTATTCTGGTGCTTCTCACTCCTTTATATCTGAGGATTTTGTTGTTTGCACTGAGGAGCCCATTATTGAGATGTCTTGTTATTTGGTAGTGGAGTTGCCCACTGGTGATTTCATGCTCACCCCTTATTGCCTTGAGAAGGTACCATCGTGGATTCGAGGGCAAAACTTGCTAGTCAGACTGTATGCCTTGCAGCTGAAGGATTTTAATGTGATTCTCGATACGGATTGGCTCGAGGCCCATGGTGCAGTGGTGGAGTGTAGCTCGAAGAGGGTTTATTTCTAGCATTCCCAAAGACCTGCATCTTATTTCCAAGTTATTCAGTCTTCCTCTTCTCATTTCCTTATTTCGGCTATTAAAGCTTGTAGATTACTTGACACTAGATGTCAAGGGTTTCTTGCTTCTGTGGTAGTGGCTGATTAGTAGCAACAGGGAGTGGAGAACATCGTAGTAGTGTGTGAGTTTCTCGATATTTTTCCCAATGATTTACCAGAATTACCCCCGCAGCGAGAGATTGATTTTACTATTGAGCTTGGGCCTAGCACGATGCCTATGTCTAAGGCACCTTATCATATTGATGTGACACGACCTTGGACTTAGGCAAACAAGCACAATTCGCAATTCGAACGGACCGATATCGGCGGCCAACTCACCCGACACTCAACCCAAAACCCAGGGTGACTCGGCGATGCCGAGTGGAGGATGTGAGGGCTGGTCCTTTCAAAGTGTTTTTCCATGGTAGCCTCCCACTTTAGGTAGGCACTAGGGCTCGATCCGTCAAAGCGAAGGTCCTTATCTAGAGTGATGTCCAAGAGTGGTGGACCGATCGGGCCTTTATGGAGGGCCGAATTGTATGAAATTGACCATAGAGGAATAGCCATGATGATGCACCAGAGACTCTCCTCGGACCAACTTGTAGAGACAAGTTGAGAACTTGTTCTGATACCAATTTGATGTGACACGACCTAGGATGGAGGTGGTGACCCCGATCGCCAAGTGGTACAAGAAGTAGGATGATTCCAAAGGCTTCCTCGACCCTAGAAAGGCCACATTTCGGACCGGCGTGATCGGACCTTCCCATGACGTCTTTTGATATACCACTTAATGAGGGGTACCATGATGGGTGTGACACACTAAGGGAATGCAGCAACTAGAGCGAACCTTAGACCTAGCAAGCAAGCACAATTAGTGAGACTAACGGACCGACATCGGCGGCTACTCACTCGACGTGTACCCAAAACCTGGGGATAACTCGATGATACCAAGTCAAGGATGTGGGGGCTGGACCCTTGTTGGTGGAGGGCCAGCAAGGCCAAGGTTGCTTTCCCAAGAGTACGAATGCCCGAATCAAGGGGCCGACCGGGTGCCGAGGGCACATGCCTCACTCTCTTCCATACGGCGGTCACTCGAAAGCAATGGTGCTTGTAGGACCGAGCACTCACTCTCTCTGACCAGCGGAGCTATGAACTAATATTGAACAAACAAGGCACTAAGTAGGATCAGGAGTAGAGTGCTTACTCGACCGATTTGAAGAAATCGGCCCCGATCGGAGACGAGGGCGAGCGAGGAAGCATGGGTTCCCCGCACGCTGCGCCGGTGAAACTTCAACCTGTGATAAAAGCTTACACTCACTACACCTCACACAGGAGGGGTGGACTAGAGTGGGGGACAGTAGAATTACAAGAAAATACTACCTCCCGCAGGGAGGGGCTTTAAGCTGGCCAGGCGGGGTAGGGGAAGCTAAGTTAGAAGCCGAATTGACGAACTCTGCCAGTTTTGCCCACTTCTAAAATAGTCTGACAGGGGGTGGAAGATGGCGCCACCACGGACTCTGCTAAGCTTAGGTGAGGACAAAACTAGTGTAGAAACTTCCTGGGTTGGCCCAGGAGGATGCCTGAATTTTTAGGGATGTTCCTGACGATGATGATGGCCGGGGCAGGGTCAGGACCGGGACTGATCTGCTCTGGTTCTGACTGTCCCTGGATCACTATTGCTGGAAGAAGAGGCCGTCACGATCACTCTCATGCTCCGATGAAGGCGGGACCAGGGCCGTTGTGATTGTGGTAGAGTCTTCTTCGAACAGAGCCCAACGGAACTGTCGAAGGGGGTCAGAGTTGACCGCGAGGACCAGAACAGTGGCAAGCTATCGGATCAGGCTCAGGTGGGACTATCCTTGTGCATCTTGGGGAGAAAATCTGGAACTCTGGACTCTGGGGTCCAAAAATCACTCTGCTTCTTGGAGATGGCAGGGGACTTGGAGGAGGAGTCTTCAGCCAAACGACACCCCAAGAAATCCAGAGCTCTGACTGTGGAAGCCTCTGTAAATCACTGCTAGTCGTCTACCTGGGAGGAATGCACAGTCCGGAGAGGATGAGTCCTCCACGAAGTCAGAAGACGGCAAGACCACCTCCGTTGCAAAGAAGACTTGACGAGATTTCCAGAAATATAGGGATTGCCACTAGGATCTTTGTGGAGATGATGGAACAGCCTCTGCAACTAGAAGCTTCTCTGCTGCCTATGAGCAGAAGCAGGGTCTGCAACTAACCGAAGGTGAATGGAGTAGGAAGGGGCCGTATTTACCACTTTACTTGTATTTCCAAATCATTTAAGTGAGTGAGTGCGGTATTCTAAATTTTGAAATTTGTATGGCACGGCATTTATCAACGACAGGTTGTGCGCAATCACCCTTGAGGACCAAGGATTTAACCCCCTTATGGTTTTGGGCTCAATGGGTGCCCGGGGCATCCCCTGAGAGCCATGGGGGCACTAAGGGGTCCCGGGGGAGTGGTTTTACCTCGGGTCATGTGTCCGTCAATTTCAGGGGTTGTCGGACCCCGTCCGTGTCTCGACTTTTATGCTCCTTTGGCCTGTGTCACCGAGAGTCAGTGTGGTGTGGGGAGTCATTCCCACACCTCGTCAGTGTGACGGGCAGTGGTTTCCGTGAGCTAGAGTCTTACCTCCAGTGACATGTCCACTAGTCATAGCTTTCCTGTGCACGCAGGTGTGGACCCACTTGGAAGTGGTGGAGAGCGAGACCCGGAGAGACGGTTGTTAGGCTGGTTACCATAGGGCCCCCACGCGTAGCCTGAGTCCGGGCTTCGGGGGAAGAACCAGCTAGAGGGCCTGACCTAGGACGCATGGTCTGTCTGTGCACACGTGGTTGGGGGTGTCGGACCCGCACTGACGAGTGTGACCCCAACTAGTCCTTGTTCATGGTACCTGTTGTGTGTCTCAGTTTCTGCCTGGGAAGTGTAGGGGGACACTTGGGCGTGGTGTAAGACGTCAGGGGACGCATCCGGTCTTGCTTCTAGTGATTAGTGCTCCTGCCTCCTGACAGGTACGGACTTATTTTCCCTGTCAGACCGCAGTCAATTTGTTCGGTACGGTTAGTTGTAGAGAGCGTTTCCGTTTATTTATTGTTGCTTGTTGCTTCTGCCGTGCTTCTATTAGGTAGCATTACTTTCTGTGTATGTGCGTACCTTGTGGCCTTGTTTCTCTCGTTGTGAGGTGGGTGTTCACGGGATCCCTACTGAGCCTATGAAATGAGGCTCACCCTTGTGTTTTCAAGTGAGGCGGGTTCGTCAAGAGGTGCGTCCAAGGTTCTTCGTGGTTCATTCGGTCAGAGTTAGTTGCCAGTTGCTAGAGCCAGGGTATGCCTCACGTACTTGTGCTTTTCTTTCTGTTGACTGTACTCATTTTAGATATGAGACATACTGGACCTTGTAGCTTGTGAGTAGTTATTTATTTCATGCTTTATTATTTTGATTATTGTGTTATTTCGACAGTTATTTTAACTTATTGTGTACCCTCACACCATCCCTTAACCCTTGCGAGTCTTCAGACTCGTGGGTGGTGGGCCAAGGTCTGAGCCGCGCCAGTTCCTTTCTGGTACTCGAATCCTAATTCGTTATAATACAAGCATATGAAAAAATAAGACATGCTGGGTTTATGGTGGTGTGACGAACGATCCAGTCTCTGGCATCTTGTCCATCGGGTACCGCCTCCGTCAGGTTACCTGCCAACAGGCAACCACCTCTCGGCCCGTCTGTTTCCGAGGAAGTGGACCAGCTGGAGAAGTCACCCGCGAAGAGGCCTACACCAGGAAAAAGAGCTAGATTCTCCACGCCTGAAGCCACAAACCCTAGAGAGATCTAATGCCAGGGTATGGGTGGACTACGAGGCCAACACATTACACCAGCCATGTCTGCAAACTGGCACATGAGGCCGGCAGTCCTGCTCGCTACCACTACTAGCTACAAATAAGAGACGCTTCCTCTAGTCAGGGAAAGCGCCTTGTCATACGCCTGCAGACCAAGTAAGATGACGGGAAAATAGTCACATGCCACCAGAACAAAGAAAAGATGAAAGAGAAAAAGTTTTATTCATAAACAGAGGGGAGGATTACAAAGAGATATCTCATCCCCTTAGGGATGGAACTTGTCTGGTTCAAGGAGCAGGATCCCCCTGTCAGAGTACAGGTGATTGACCTTCTCCAAGGCCTCCCACTAGCCATCCAAGTACCCGAGCTTGTATTGCTCAAAGGCGCCTCCACCGTTCTCCCCTGGGGTCGACCATGCTGGCCAAGGCACCGGCAATGCTTCCCTCTGAAGATGCAAGCGCTGGCGTGGGATCTGCAAGGCCCCATCGTTAGACGAAATACCAGACTGCTCCGATGACATCTCGCAAGAACTCCCTCTTCATGGCCCAGGGAACTGGAGATGTCCTGATGGTTCAATGGGGTCTGCTATTTATAGGGGAGGGATGAAGTTCCCCGAAGGGAGGAGGAGTCCCACTACCTCTTCACGTCCTCAAAAACTGAAGTGGCGGGTCCCAAAGGTCGCACCCTCTCAGGGTAACCCCCGAGGCGCCTCTCTGTATCCCCAGGGAATCTCAGTGCAAGCAGAGAAAGCAATACATGTGGCAGATCCCAGAGATTCCAGAGTTTGCGAAAAAGAAGAAATCCTTCTATTCAAATGGTGCAAAAGTTACAAAAAGAGGCAATCGCCTTAGCAGAAAAAGAAAGGAAAAATTACACGATAGAAAAAAGTAAAGTAACAGATATCCCCTCAGACAATCTCCCCAGTAATGTTATCACATGACCTGTCTCCCTCGAGCTCACGTGCGGTAGTAGCTTCCACAATTGGCGGGTCATCAGCCAAGTCAACTAGATGCTTCTCCACCACGGGTCATCCTCGACTGCTCACCCGCTGGTACTTGGCTCTAGCACCTGCTCCTCATCCCCAGCCTCCTCGTCACCAAGCTCCTCCTCGCCACCACTGGTCTCAGCACCATAAGACGTTGACGGAGGAGGAAGAGAAGGCACCGAGGCCCCCGGGTCCTCGGACGCAGCCTGGAGGGTAGCCTTCCAACCTTCTTGGAAGCTACGATCGTGCGTGGGCCAGAAGACCTCCAAGGCCGCCGAAGTCTGCTCGACCCAGTAAGCCGAGGACAAGCTGAAGTTCTCCACTGCCTCCTCGCAGGCGGTTGACATCGACGGGAGTGGTTCAGTAAGTTGCGCCTCTACCTCCTGGGCTCGGAGCTCAATAGCCTTGACCTGCGTCCCCAGCCTGGACGCATGGGCTTTGGCTATCTCAGCATGAACCTGAAAGAAGTTATATGGTCCCGCTCCATCCCGGCGAGGGATAACCCCACTTACTCCACCTCAGACGGCCCAAAGCATCCCTCAACCTACTTGCATTTGGCCATCACCGCCGCATGCGCGGCCCGACTATCATCCATCTCCCACGCAACACCATAGAAGTGGTATTGCCACAGGCTGAGCACCCCGGCGAACGAGACAAAGTTCTTCACCGTCAGGTCTGACAACTCACTACAGGCCCCAAGGCTAAACTTCCCGGTCCGGTCCCGTGTATGTAGGGCCCTGTCCATAAAGGTGGCCGCTTTCGTCCATAGGGAGGACCTGAGGATAGGCTCCTCTGGTGGCAGGAAGTGAGGACCCGAGGGAACGGCCGGCAACAGAAGGCGAGCCCCCGCCTCCTCCCGACTGAGCGACTCATCATCCAGGGTGGGAGCATTGCCCTTATCCCGAGCCTCCCTCATAAGAGCATGCACAGGAGGGATGATCATAGGTTCTACGGCTGGCGGTGGTGGAGGTAGAATCGCGGGCAGAGGAGGAGGAGCTTTGGACCGCGACGGCGGCAAGGTCTAGCTACGGACCGAAGCAGAAGCTTTGCTCCTCTTTCTCGGATGACACTGGCTGTCCAACGCTGCCAACTCATCTACATTGAGCGAGATGCGACCATCGCCAGGCATGGCGGGCTCTGCCTCAGCAGCACTGGCAACTTCCTCAGAGATTTCCCTCCGAGCACTTGACCCGCCACTGACCACCGACGCCTCTGAGGAGCTCGCTACTAGGACAGCTACAGGAGCCGAATACTGAAGGCGTCCCAGAGCAACAATGACCACGGCTTGAGGGACAGTGACAGTCACCTAGCCGGCTCCTGGCTCAACGTGGTCCACAAGGCATGGAGCACGCTGTGGTAACCACATTACCTTGTAGTGCCACCCCAGTAATTCCGGCGCTCCTGCAATCAAAGCCAAAATGATCTGCTCAGTTCACCACCAATAAAGCCTGACAAGAAATCAAGGTTAATACCGTGAGGTAATGGGGGGGCTCAACCTCAGCTCTCGCAGTATCGCTAGAGTTAGCGTAAAATTAGCATTGAAAATGTGAAATTTGAGGATGGCTTTTATCTTCTTGGCCTATTCTACGGTGGCCAAAGGCCACCTGTCCGACCAGACAGGGCAGATGCCTGTGAACCTCCAACCTTCGAAGTGATCGTGTCACGCCCCGAGCTTTTAATACAACGGAAGGAAATTCGAGAACGTGAACAGCCGGCATGGTAAGCCTCTCGCAAGCAAGAAATCAGAGCACAAGACAATCACACAATAGTAATTGTACAAGTAAACTTTTCCAACTTCCACTTTTATTTCAAGGCCCCTTAGCAAAAGAATAATTGCCCCTCCATTGCAGTGAAAGTGTACAGCCAATCGGCCTAACAGATAAAACCAAAGCCCATGACAAAGCTTCAACAATAAATAACAACTCCCTTGGAGGGTGAAGAGCAATAATGTGAGGGAGTTGACAAATTAGAATGGGAAGCATCGTATTGCCCAAAGATTGCGGCGTATAAAGTGTGTTGAACAAAATAGACATTCGCCCCTTGTACGGAAGAATGGGTTTGGCATTGGAGGATTGAAACAAGGGGTGCCTTGCCCGGCCCTCGAGCATGGACTTACACGGCATCAAATCTTGACATTTTCTTTTGATGAGCAGCGACGGGGACTTGGCCTCTTCAACCATGCTTGGCACAAAAACATAGATTGGCATTCGACAAATAAACTATTGCATCTCGAATAGCATAGCCATGGCCAACTCCTTCTTGCCCAGCTCCCGATCATCTTCAACACAAATTCTTGCGGAAAGACAACCGTTCTGAGTGGTAAATGGAGGCGAAGCGGAGGTGGAAGGCTTCATAGATGGTGGAGGTGTAACGGAAGGTGTTGGGGGGAACACGTCGAGTCTCTCCCCTTACTCAGAAGCGGAAGGAGTTGACTCGAGTGCAAAAAGGGGTGGTCCCTGCTCAAGATTAGCCACGGGTAAAGGTGAAGGGTTAGGTAGTGGAGGGATAGGCAAAGTTGGTTTTGGTGTTATAGGTATAGCGGAGGGCGGAGGTGGCGACAATGGGAGGTTAATTAGAGGAGGTTTGGTGGTGGGCTCAGTGGGGGCCAATGACATGGAGATTGATGGAGGTATAATTGGTGGAGGTTGTGAGCTCATCACTTGGGAGTAGTGAAAGTGTTGATTTAAAACATGCATTGTAACATGGAAAATAGACTAACAGGGAAAGGAGCACATGGTGCTCAAAGGAATCATGATCGCCAGAGGATGACTCCTCAAAGGAAAAGGAAAGGGATCGCATAGATTACCTGTAAAGGGGAGATATGAAGGGTTCTACTTCCTCTTTAATTGGCCGGCCAACAAAGAGGGTTTCCTATCTTTCTGATTACCCTGAAACACAAAATACCAAAGAAACAGAGCACTGGATTAGTTCAAATGCAGTGTAGTATCCGTCCAAATAGAAATAAAAAAGCATGCAGAAGGGAACCGAACACACATGGTGTGTTTTTTTTTAAACCCCTTAAAGGTTAAGGGAAGCGGTGTGCATGCAGTGCTCAGTGAAGTGATGATCTAGCAAGGCTAGATATTGTGCAAGTGACAGTGTGAATGTGAAGAATGCAATGAGAAAATGAGAATGCAAAGACTAAAAAGGAGCAACATAGATAAAGGGAGAAGAACAGAGGGATCCCCCTCCACCGGGCGACGCTGCAGGGAAGTGAAGAATAGTTCCTATGTGTAGAAGAGAGTGACAGTTCTCTGAAAGGGGCGATGCTCTGTTTGTTCGTGCTCTGATGCGGCTCTGTTCTCAATTCTATTCCGTTCTCTCCCTCCCACGAGAGCCAAAGGAAGTCCCATTTATAGGGGAAGAGTCCACATTAGAAATGGCTTTTACTGAGGAAAGGATTCCTTGTAAAAAATCGGCAGGAATCAAGAACGGGCAACGATCAACCTGGGAAAGGAGGTCTGCGCTCAGCAGAAATGGAAGGGAAAAATGGCGTCCAACGTGCCCGCCGCAATTTGAGTCTGCGTCTTTCATGACGGACGCTCATTCTTAGGACTAATTTTAGCAATTTCCAGACTTTATATAAGAATTAGTGTCCTTCATAGCAGCCATTAATTAAATGGCGTCCAGATAAGCGGTCGCTCATTTTTAATCAAAATATGGGCTATAAAACGAAAACCATTCTCATTGTAGTTAGTGTCAAATTAACCGCTGGGATGTTAGGATCCCAACCCCACCAGTTTCGTGTCGATCGGATGTCATTTGGGGCCGGTAAGAGTCCGGGAACCCCGGTGACTCGTTTAGGGTCGATTCAACGGAATCGCCCCGATCTTATGTTTTAATGCGTTTCGATGGATGCATGTGATGTTTTCGACCCACTGAGGTCGTTTCCCATCGTTTGGCGTTGTTCCCCTATGTTACGACGTGAATGGGGCGTGGAATGGGCTGATTCGGCCGTTCTACTATTTTACCCGCCGGATTGATTTAGCGGTCCTACCAGAGACCATTATAGGCTATAACGGTCCCACGATAGATCGTTATGGTTTGTGATTTTTCATCTTTCGAGGTCATGGAGCATAACGGACTTAGCCTGGTCTATTTTTTTATTATAACACCCTTGTCTAGGCGCGTTATATTTGGGTTGTTTTCGAGGCCGTCTGCCATTTTCAGATCCGTCGATGACCATGCTTCCTTGAAGACCATGTCAGTCGGTTCATTTAACAGATCGTTCCTCGTGAGTTATGGTTTAGGTGACGCACCTGTGTGGATCTGTTATATTGTGTTTGACTGATGTTTGTCTGGGTATGGCAGTTGATATAACGTGCCTAACCCTTCCGCCATGTGGCTATGGCGGACTCATTATGGTCCATGATATGCCTCTTGTCCGTTTTAGTGTTTTGGGTCTGTTGATTATAACGCCCCTGTCCTAGCACATTATACTAGTATAACACGCCCATGGAGGTCCGTTATATTCCCCTTGGTTTAAGTTTTCGTCTGATGGCCATAACAGGCCTGTCCTGGCGCGTTATGCTGATATAGCGCCCCCGTCTTGGTGCGTTATATTGTTGGTACTAGAGTTTTGGATCTGTCTGCCATAACGCCCCTTCTGTGGTTCGTTATAACAGGTAACGCCCCTATGCTGGTGCGTTATAGTCTTGTTGTTGGCCATGATGGCCGTTGGTCAATTCGCATGTTGGTTAGTCTTAGGTCATGTTCTAGGGTGGTGTTTGTCTGTTGGTGGTTGTCTGGATCGGTCAGTTTAGGGGACTGGGTGTGGTCTTTTCCCTGACTACAATAGTACCCTAATGACTCAATCAAGAATTGCCCGTGTCCTTGTCTCTGGTTGCGTAGTAGCTGTGCCTTGACTATCAATTTCATCTAGCAGTCGAGTGATGGTTCCCTTTGCCCAGAGTGTTGTCATTGTCCACCACTCCAGTTTATGTTTGTGCATGCAGTGTGTGTGTCTGTATGTGTCATTATTGTCGAGTTCCAGTGAACTCAGGGTCACCCAGCAGTTGACAGGCCACCTTGTCTATGTCTCGATGACTTTGTCCAATTCGATACTGTGTTTCTGGATGCCTCGAGGTGTCGTTCCACCTCGATTTGCGTATCTAGGTGTGTTGAGGGTTCTTGGTGTCCCCTTAGGTCTCCGTGCGTCATTTTCTCGGAACGTCGTTTTCCTTGGCTTAGGATTAGACCGATTGGTGGCTTGTTCCGCTATGTGCGACGATCCTGACTTAGAGTTGTAGGACTCAGGGACCATTGTAGCGGTAGGTCTAGTTGCCTTGTCTTGAGTCTATTGGCAGTCTCCTGTGCTGCCTTTGGTGCTTCAAAGTACGTGTTGCAGGGCATTCTTGCTTGTATGTACTTTGACACATGGGTTTTGGTGCCTGATATTGTATAATACCACTTTAGTTCAATGATAGGTTAGTCTCCTCATCCCTCATGATGGAGCCACTAGTCGTAGCCCAGCGACCTCTAGTGTCGGCCCACCTGGGAAAGGTGGAGGGGTGTTTAATCCTTGCCATTCTGTAAGGTCCCTCTTAAAACCCTTCAGCTTGGACTACCCCGTCTGACTCGATGAGTAAACGGCTTTCATAAACCTGGCACAAGTCATCAACTCCCCCTCAAGATTGGCCCCATCTAAGTCATTTTAGGCCTTTCGCCTAAGATGATGCATAAACCCTATCTTTTTACTTCGGTATTAACCCCATTCTCATAACTAAACACTCACTCAGGCTAGACATCTCGGTCTGCATGCCTGCGCGGTGAAGTGGTCCCCTCAACCCTTTGCTGAAGGATTGAGCGCTTTCTTGTGAATTTGCACGGACCCAGCTGGCTCGGGAAAGGAAGATACGAGATTAAAGAACTCTACACCCACAGGCCCCACCCACACGTCCTTCGCTTGCGCCACCCGCGGGTGTGGGAAATTTGTGGACGTCAAAAAATGATGATCATACGACACGTACGTCTCGACACTCGAGAGCAAGTCCAAGATGGAAAGGCTGAATACACCCTATACCTCCCCCAAGCAAGATGAATACATGCCTGGTGCTCCGTCACCTGACGAAGAAGCTCCTCAAACAGAAGATATGGCCACGGCTCCCCAACTAGCAATGCCGAAGGTCGAATCAGGAAAAACCCAAGAATTCAGACACGGGTTCAGCATGCGCCAGAAATCACTCAAAGTCCTAAAATCGGAGCTCAGAGGCTTTGAAATAAACATCTCGGAGGTGGTGTTTTACAATTAAAGCAGCACGGGAGGGCAAGCATCCGTCTGAATCGTCGCGAAGCCGAGATGAGATCTCTTAACACTTAAACTGACGCAGCCATCTCTCAATTGCCCTAAACTGGAGCGCCCCTGGATGGCCCTAAACCGATGCGCCCTGCCAAGGAGGCTTAAACTAGCGCGCCCTTCTTCTCTTGCTGATTCGGCGCCCCCCCTTCATGCTGCTAAACTGGCGCACCTACCCCCCGCGCCGGTTTAACTCAAATGCCGTCCCATCCTCACCCCGGTACCCTGCTTTTCTCTGCGAGCAAAGGCAACTTTGCCTAAAATGGATGAATGTCTTGCATCAGACCGATGAGTAACTGCCTGTACACCTCAAGCCCCCAAGAATGGAAGACTCCGAGCCCCGTAGTGAAGCATTGATGTCTGCCCGTCGTTGTCGACCAATCCCACAGAGGCACCTTCCCTACTCTACCGCCACCCCCTATCCGCAGGCCACTCGATGGCTTCGAGCAAGGAAAATGAGAAGAAAGAAGAAAGAGGGTTTGGGCTTCGATGGCCTCCCCCATCTCCACTCCTATAAGAGGGAGGCATCCTCTACTGGAGGACGGGCTGGCTGGCTGGCTGACAGAAGAAAAGAGGAGCAAGAGAGAAAAGCAAAGAGGATGGAGATTCCACCTGCAAGGAGAAGAGAAGAGAAGAGAGGTGAGAGTGAAAGGAGGGGGAGGAGCTGGTGCTGCTGCTACCCCTCCACCGGTGTACTTCTTTCTTTCCTTTATGATGTTTTCCTTTGTCACAGGGTAGATTCCCCTCTCGTATTTTTGTTCCTCCGTGTATCCCCCTTTTCCTATGAGTGAATGAAAAGAAAAAAATATTATGATTATACGTTGTGTTCTATCTCATAAGCCCCTTTCTTCTCTTTTCCCTCTAATTACCCGGGGTCCTTAGAAGCCTGCCTCTCTGTGGCATGGCCTTTGAGGGGACCCGTCTGAAGGGTGAACATCTACCGCCTGTCATGGCGAACATCTGTCCCTAAGAAACTCCTCTGGAACTATGGCCCGTAAACTGCTTGAACCCCTTGAAGGCTGGTCCTCGGGCTTCTGCAATCACCTATGGGTCATTGGGCAGTCGTCTGGCTACAGGCACTTGGCCAAGGTTACCAATGCTAACACGAGTTTCTTGATTGTGGGGTACCTTCTTTCAGCCTCTAGAAGCACCTTGCTGACGAAGTATACCGGCCTCTGCATGCCTCCATCGTCTCAGACTAAAACTGAGCTTATTATGGAGGGAGTCGCCAAGAGATATAGGTACAGTGACTCCTCAGGAAATGACTTCGACAGTACTGGAGGTGACGCCAGGAACTCTTTCAGTTCATCGAATGCCCGCTGGCACTCACTATCCCAGGCGAAGGTGGTAGATGCCAGCTTTGGCCTCCTTAGTAGTTTGAAGAAGGGCAGGCACCATTTCGCCACCCGAGATAGGAAGTGGTTGAGCGCGGCAATCTTCCTAGTTAGGCGCTGGATGTCCTTGACGCAAGTAGGTGGCCGCATATCTAGGATGGCCTAGATCTTGTCGGGGTTGGCTTTGATCCCTCTGGGTCACCAAGAAGCCCAGGAATTTCTTGAACTTAACCCCAAAGGCACACTTGGCAGGATTGAGCTTCAGTTGATACCTCTAGAGGGTGCCGAAGGTCTCGGTCAAGTCAAAAAAATGGTCCTCGGCCTTCTGTGACTTCACGAGCATGTCGTCAATATAGGCATCGATGTTTCGCCCGATTTGATCCTCGAAGATCTGATTGACCAGCCTTTGGTAAGTAGCTCTGGCATTCTTTAACCCAAATGGCATCCGGGTGTAGTAATAGACACCGAAGTTGGTGACGAAGGCGGTCTTCTCTGTGTCTTCAGGACTTAATTGGATCTGGTGGTAGCCGGAGTATACGTCCAGGAAGAAGAGGAGTTCGTTACCCGCAGTAGAATCGATGAGCTGGTTGATACTTGGTAGCGGATAGTAGTCCTTCGGTGTGGCTTTGTTGAGATCGGTGAAGTCGATGCACATCTGCCACTTGCCTGAAGCTTTGGGCACCAGGACGACATTGGCGAGCGACGTCGGGTAAAGGATCAGACAGAATATCCCAGTTTTCTTCCCCTTGTTGACCTTCTCTTTGATAATCGTCTGTTTCTCAGGGGCATGCTTCCTCTTTCGTTGCTGTACTGGTTTTACCACAGGGTCGAGGTTGAGGTGGTGCATTACTGTCTCCTTGGGAATGCCATGGAGATCTTCATTAGACGATGCGAAAACCTGTAATACTTCGAAAGAAAGTCTTTGTATTGAGCTTGTAGTTCAGGTGACAGGTCTGCCCTGATTTCCTAAAAAATGAACTGCCTTGAAATTGAGGTGCTTGCCTCGCCACCTTGGGAAATAGGCAGTCCACCTGGACGGTAAGGGGTCAGCCGACTTGCTCTACCTAGTCATTTTTAAAACATTGGTCCCAGCAGGCCAGTGATGGCAGTACCGGTTTCGGCCGGGTCTGAAACCAATTAAATTTTTATTATTTCTTAAAACCCTACATTTGGTTTCAGCCCGATTTCGGCCTTGGGTGTCGTTTCGTTTCGGTCCGAAACCGAAACATTTCGGCCGAAACCCTTTGTGCAGGTGGAACCTATCGCATGCATCAGCATTAGCAGCCTATATGCAGCTGCCACAGGGGTCAGCAGCTGAGAGAGGAAATTCACCAGGTCAGCACAAACCCCGAGACCCACAATCTGTGGGGCAGGAGAGGACATGACAGGGGCGGGGACTGTCCTCAGGTCCATCGGCTTCTCTTCTTCATCATCGACCACGAGTATGGATGGGACTTGGGCGCAATCCAACCCAGCCAAACCGGAATTGCTTTAGCTTGGGTCAACCCTGTTTTGGGTAGAAAGGATCACGGGATTATGATTAAAACATTTTTTGCTGAGAATAAATGTTTAATGGCCCTTTATGAAAAGAAGCTTTTCAATACTTCAAATGGACCAATAAACCTCGGTGTAAGCTTGCTCTTAACATCGAATCTTCTAATACCTCGGCCAGGAGATACCTTGAGAAAAATATGGTCTCCAACTTGAAATTTCAGATCCCTTCTTCTATTGTCAGCATAAGACTTTTATCTGGATTGTACTATCTTGAGTCTTTCTTGAATAAGGTGTATCTTCTCAGTTGTATCTCTTAGCATATCTGGGCCTAGAATTTATTTTTCGCCAACTTCATCCCAACATATTAGAGATCGTCAACTCCTGCCATAAAGTGCCTCGAAGGGTGCCATCTGGATACTGGCTTGATAGCTGTTATTATATGTAAACTCAGCTAGGGGTAAGTGGTCATGCCATCTTCCGCTGAAGTCTATATATAATACATGCCCTTAACATATCTACAACAACTTGATTTGTCCTTTCAGTTTGTCCATCTGTCTGGGGATGGAAAGTAGTGTTGAAGTGGAGTTTCATCCCCAGAGAGTGTTGTAGACTCTTCCAGAAATGAGAGGTAAAGTGTGGGTCTCGGTCGGATACGATCGACACAGGGACTCCATGCAATCTAACAATCTCCTTGGTATATAAGGTAGCAAGGACATCAACTGACCATCGACTTTTGATAGGCAAAAAATGAGTCGATTTAGTTAGACAGTCGATGATTACCCAAATTCCATCATGTCTGCCCCTAGACTTAGACAAGCTCATGATGAAGTCCATGCCGATGTCTTCCCACTTCCACTTGGGAATATCTAGTGGATGTAGCTTTCCGACGGGTTTCTGATGTTCCGCCTTCACTTGTTGGCATGTTAGGCAGCGAGATACGAAGTCCACTACCTCTCTTTTCATATTAGGCCACCAGAAAGTTTATTTCAAATCTTGGTACATCTTAGTGTATCTAGGGTGAATTGTGTACCTTGATCGACGAGCTTCTTCAAGTATCTTCTTTTTCAACTCAGGATAGTCTGGTACACATGTCCGTTCATAGAATAGCAACCTACCATCAGGTGCCATCTTGAAGTCTGATTTCTCATCCAGCTTGTCCTTTATTTCTACTAGTGCAGGATCTTCTTCTTGTAGCTTCTTAATTTCAGGTAGCAAATCTGGATGTAGACTCATATAGGATAGAGTAATACACTCGTTCTGCTTATTGGTGCCAATATTGAGTTTAGAGAATTTCTCTAATAACTTCCATTCTTGAATCATGCAACTGGCCAATATTGCTCTCGACTTTCGACTAAGGGCATCAGCTACAGAATTAGCCTTACCAGGATGGTACTGTATAGTGAAGTCAAAATCATTGAGATATTTGAGCCAACACCTTTGTCGCATGATGTGACACCACCTTGGGGGTGATAGCCACAAGACCAGTGCACCTAGGACCTAAACAAGCAAGCACAATTTGTAAGAGAATCAGACCGATATCGGCGGCCACTCACCCGACACTCACCTAAAACCTGAGGTAACTCGACGATTGTGAGGACTGGACCCTTGCTGGTAGAGGGCCAGCAAGGCCAAGGTTCTTCCTAAGGATATGGTGGCCCAATTCAATGGGGCCGACCGGGTGCCGAGGGCACGGGTCGCACTCTCCCACGGTGGTCACTAGAAGCAATGGAGCTTGCGGGACCAAGCACTCACTCACACGGGCCAGCGGAGCTATAAGCTAATATTGAAAGAATAAGGCACCTAAATATGAGCAAGGGATAGAGTACTTACTCGACCGGTTTGAAGAACCGGTCCTATTCAGAGACGTGGGTGAGTGGGGAAGCGTGGGTTCTCACACACTACGCCAGTGAAGCTTCGGCCTGTTTAAAAATTTACACCACTACTCCTCATGCAAAAACGAAGAAACTAATTCATGTTAACAAGCACATGTGAACAATGAATTCTCCGATCACACAAAGAAACTATATATATATGTGCAGAAATGGGCAAATTAATAATAAGAAAGTCAGAAAAGCATCGTACGCGAAACAATCACTGGCACACGGCATCTATGTCTCTTCTGTAACTGCTGCGTTTGTCGCTCGTGACGAGACAAAAGGCATCGTCATCACTTTTATAACTCATTAAACCTAACTCTACACCTACAACAGTGCCAAGAAACCGCAAAGATCTCAGCATTCGATCCAGGAAATTTATAGTTAAATAAGATATTGTAATGGAATATTACAGTAGATGACGGCAAGGGCATTTTTGTGGGTACTATTCTCATGTAATAAGGTTAGTAAAGGGAATATAAAAATAATAGAGATAATTTTACAAAAGAGTTTATAAAGAGCGTATCATGATAAAGAAGTTCACTAGACTACAACCACTCAATTTTCCGGCATTTCGTCCATCCCTGGTGTTCTCACGGGGCTTCCACATATCTTAATCTTATCGGTCGCACCAAACTGAGCCGCGTGTGTGCTCTGTTCCCATGGCGGGCGGTTTAGGCGGGAAAGTGGGGCGGGCCCTCGGGGCCGGCGGCGGCGGCCTGGGCCAGGTCCTGGCGGCCCTCGCCGCCGCCTTCCTCCTCCGACTCCTCACAGGCCCTGGTCCCGCGCTGCCGGCGGCGTCGGAGGAGGAGGACGAGGCGGAGGACGCACAAGGTTCGTCCGGGGACGCGGGTGCTGCTCCGGGCGATGCTGGAGCCGCAGGGAGAGTTCCCCCTGTGACCATTCAATGGAGAAACATCACCTGCACCCTGTCAGACAAACGCGGCAAGGTGGTGAGGTTTCTTCTCACGAACGTGAGTGGGGAGGCAAAGCCGGGGAGATTACTGGCAATCATGGGGCCTTCAGGGTCAGGGAAGACCACATTGCTCAACATGCTTGTAGGGCAGCTCCCTGCTTCACCCCGGTTACACCTGGCGGTGTATCTAGATGTTAATGGCCGGCCAAGGAGCGGTGGAGAGTCCAATGTTGCTTATGTGAGGCAAGAGGACCTCTTCTTCTCGTAGCTGACGGTGCATGAGACTCTCTCTATGGCTGCTGAACTTTAGCTCCCTGATGGTATTCCGACTGGGCTTGGTTAATTGTGCTGATTCAATTGTTGGAGATGCAAAAGTCCGTGGCATCAGTGGTGGTGAAAAGAAACGTCTTTCTGTTGCTTGTGAACTAATTGCCAGCCCTTCTGTCATATTCGCAGATGAGCCGACAACAGGTATGCATTTGCTCATACTTTCTGTCATTATACTGTAAGTGATTTCATAAATTCACTATTGAAATGAGTTAAAATGTAATAGCCGATGAGACTAGTTATGATGCTCGAGGTTCAATAAGGTGGGACGATGGTGCCAGCTTTGATTCCGGCAAGACACATTGGTGGTTGAAGAGATCGATGCAATTGACTTTGACCAGAATGGGCCAAATGAGATGGGCTGGACACTGGGTGCCTGTCACTGGCACTGCTCTTGTGTTGGGCCTAGGTTGTTGCCCTACGTGTGATGGCTCACACTGGACCACTTCTGCAAGGGCTGGGTATGTGGGCAGCCTTTGAGTGCTGTTGCTGTCACTGTGGCACTAATTCCAAGAGAGAGAGAGAGAGGATATGGAGTGCGAGATGGGAGATGGGGTTTGTGTTTGAGATGAAAGAGAGGGCAAGATGGCTCACAAGATTCCTAGAAAGTTCAAAGGGCAAATTTCTTGGTGGAATTAAAATATTGGGTTGTGAGGGGATAGGGATGGGCATTAAATGCTCATTCCTTGCAGGGTGCTGGGATGCCTGGTGCTTGTGTAGTGGGGGGGCAAGAGAGCACAGGTGGGGGTGGGGGTGGTACGGTGGATTAAAAGGTGGGATAGAAAGGGGCCTCTCACCCCATGGGTGTCTCACCCATCTCCTTATCGGAGAAGAAAAAAAAAACAAGGCAAAGGCATCACACCTCATATGGAGTAACTCTCCAATACTTTCAGTTCAACTTCATTGTTTTCCAAGAGTGGGATTACAAGACCCTTTTATAGACATCACATGACTGACAACTTATTAAAAATGTCAACATCTAACACAACATCTATGACTAATAATATGAAAATCTCACCTAACATTTATGACTAACCGTGCTTCTGGTGGGAAGACTAAAATAAAAGACTATTACATGATGTTGACACATCTTATTTTCTATAAAATGGAAAAACCACACATATAGACCCACTAAAGTGGCCCACTAACATAAAACACTTAAAATAAATATAATTGGATAGTTGCCCTTGATGCTTGACGATCCTCGTCAGTGTCCCCCTGATGAAGGCTCCCTGGTAACAGCTGACCACCCTATCCATGACTCTGTCCAATCTCCCTGCTAGCAGCTTGGTGATCTTATACGTACCATTCAACAAACTGATGGGCCTAAAGTCCTTGAAATCCTGGGCTCCTTGCTTTTTAGGGATGAGGACAAGGAAAGTTTTGTTGATGCCTCCCAAGTGGGCCCTCCTCTCTTGGAACTCCCTAACTGCTGCCACAAGGTCCGAGCTGATAATGTCCCAACAGTGCGGGAAGAAGGCCAATTTGTGATGATAATATGTTGAGCAGAATGTGCACTATTGCATTAGATCAAAGTGGTTTACAGGAGTGAGGATTATACATTCTTCTGTGTGCATCTCTCATCTGCAGTTTGCTGATGATACTTCGTTTTTTCTTGAAGAAAGTGCTATACAGACTAGGAACTTGTTGTTCATAGTAAAAAAATTTGAGGCCTGCTCTTAACTGATGATTAATTATGACAAAAGTGCAGTTTTTGGCTTGAATATGGAAGAGACAAATACAAGAATGTGCAGAAGTATTGGCTTGTAAGATTGATAAACTCCCCATGGTGTATTTAGGGCTGCCACTTCATCATGGACAACTGAGAAGATCAGATTGGGAGCCCCCTCCTTATGGTATCCAGAGAAAATTGGCTATTTGGAAGGCCAGGAACCTCTCTTTGGGAGGATGCATCACCTTGATTAATTTGGTACTCCCGAGTATCCCTTTGCATCACTTGTCGGTATCTTATGTTCCAGTTTCAGTCAGGAAGAAAATTGACAGAATAAGAAGAAAAAGCTGATGGGGAAGTTACAATGAGAACAAGTAAGGGATTCCTCTCATCAAATGGGAAAAAGTATGTGAACCAGGTAAAAATGGAGGTCTGGGAATCAAGAATCTTCAGATCATGAACATTGCTTTGCTAGGGAAATGGCAGTGGGAATTACTGCAAAATAACCAGGGCTTGTGTGGCAGAGGGTTGTCCATCAAAGACTACAATGATCAACATAGATTTTATTTGCAGATCTGCTGAGAACATCAGATGAACCTGGTGTGGAGGGGAATTCTAAAAGCAGGGCAATGGATTGAGTAAGGAATCTCTAAGAGAGTTGGTAATGGTGAAGACACTTTCTTCTGGTTTGATAAATGGCTGGGAGATAGACCTCTGAAGGATTAGTTTTCCAGAATTTTCAACATACAGTGGTACCACTGTTTAACTCACGGAATTCAAAAGAGAAAATTCGGTGAGGGGTGGTGAATAAGGAAAAGAAATAAAAATGCTATTCATCATAAAAGAATGAAAATGTTTGTCTATTGATCTAATTTAATTTTTAAATTGAATCTAAATAATAATCACCCAACGATCAGATTAAGGGAACCTTCCCCATACCCTCACTTCACAAAACCGTGGGGGCGGACGTGTTGTCCGCCGTGATGTCGTCTCCAACTATTCACCGTCAACGAGACTATGGAGTTAATCTATAAAGGGAGCAAAACGTAATGCAATGGAAATCATTTGATATAAGTACTATATATATACATATATAAAATATTTTGTTGTCATCGGTGGCAACAAATCCCTCCCCACCTGTTTGTTTGCACTCCATGAAATAGAGAAAAAGCCGCAGGGAGAGAGCCCGGGGGAAAAGTCTTCCCATCTTCAATTGCGAATGCGGAGAACAAACTATCCTTACCTCCTCCCCCTTCCACCCCCGTTTCACTTCAGAAGCGCTTCTCACGGTTCGTCCTTCCACGGCGTCCCAGAGCCACCCAGGTTCTCTCTAGTTTCTCATTTCTCCGTTCCCTTCTTTTCTTTTCCCCTCTATTTATATTTCTTTGGTGATTGTGTTAGAGAGAGAGAGAGAGAGAGAGAGTATAACGGAGGATGGCGGCGCAGGAGCCCCAGGAGCAGCTGGTCTACCAGCTCGCCAGCAAGGGCGACGTCCAGGCCATTAAAGACCTGCACAGCGCGCAGGCGCCGGCCTCCATGTAAGGATACGTGGTCCCTTTCTAAAGATGTCTTGTTCTTCCGCGCGTGAAGTACTACTCCTCCAGCTCAGGATTAATTATCTACTTCTGTAGTATCTGTTAAGGAGGGAATTTTGCTATATAATATGGAAGATCTTAACCTCTCCTTGCTTTTGCGTGGGTGCATGCACGAATAATTAGTGGAGGGACGCAGAGAAGGGAGGACTACGCCTCTGATCTTTGGCTTGCGCCAGGGCCGACCTCTGCCCTTCGCCCAGGCTCCGATCGCCCTTGGCGCCGATGTGAACGCCTATGAGCCAGTTGCTCCCTCCCTCTCTCTCTCTCTCTCTCTCTCTCTCTGCCCCTCTCCTCCCGCCCTCCTCTGTGTGCATGTGTGTGTGTGATGCCAGTTGCCTCTTACCCCGTACCTCCAGTCGAGGCAATTCTCGTCATATATAGCAGTAAAGAAATAGACATTCAAATGGGGTACGTGGCATCACTTCGAGCCCGGATAAACAAGGCTGTGCGGAGGAGGACAAGGAAAACATCTAGTATCCTTCAACTCCGTCTCTAACAGACGAATACCATGCATGACGTTTGTTTGTCTAACAAAAGCATGGTGCAGTATATATGGTGTATTACGTCTCCTCCGCATGCGTCTTGAATTAATTTAATAATTAGCGTAGAGATTAATGGTTTCTAGGGTGGTCTGCTAGCTGGGCCCGCTCTGCATCAGGTTGCTAAACGAGGGCTGGGGCACACTTGCAATCTACGGACGTATACTTCTTTCTAATGGAGGTAACATGCTCTTCATTTTGTTATATTTTCATTTGGTCTTATGACTATAAAGGTCATGATGACTAAACGTGATTCTTGATGGACTCTCTTCTATTTAAACTGTTTTCATTCGATACTTGTCAGCACTTAATTCGTAGAAGGTTGACCAATTCTTAGTTCCTCTACAGAAAGTTAATTTCATTCAAGCGTACGTGTTGATGCAAAACGTATGTATAACATATATACATAATATATACGATATCAGCACGCTTTTGATCGAAATTACTTTCTACACGTACATAGCATGGACATATCTATACGTACGTGTATATTGAGAGAAGATGAGTTAACGGTCAGAAGAATCCAAGTATAATGTGCTCCTTCAGTTGTTCATCTTTAGTAGGTAACAACGACGAGTAAAACTTAACATACACGTCAAAGTGGGGTGACACATTTTTTTGTGTTTTTTGTGCTTTTGTGTATTTTTTTTTTGGGGAAGATTTTTTTTTGTTTTGTTGTATATTGTATGTTAGCTTTCTGTTAGCCCCTCGATACTAACGTGATGTTCTTTGTTGTTCCTTTTGATGTGCAAGGTGTAATAAGGACCCACATCAGCTGGTACCTTGTGGTGGCCGCTAACAGAGGGCTGTCGGACTTCCAGAGGGCCCGACTGGATGAGATGGGGTTTGGTGCCTTCTTGTGGATCGAGCCATTCTGGCTCGACCTGCCCCTCATTCAGGCACTAAGGGAGAGGTGGCACCCAATAAGTAGGGCATTCCTAATGCCATGGGGGCACATGGTGCCTAGTTTGGAGGACGTAGTCTGGATCACCAGACTACAAGTGGACTGAGAGGTAGTTAGTGGGGTTACCTACCCCGACTATCGAGAGAGCACCCTAGAGTTGCTGGGGCTGGAGACCAGCACGACCGACAGTGAGAGTAGGACGATCAGTCAGACAGACATCATGCTAGGATTTGTCGATGCTTATCAGTGTGTCGGCGAGACTATAGTTGAGTTCGTGGTGCGGATGGAGGGAGCCGCGCATACCACGTTCTGCCAGGATGAGAGGGACTAGGGGCGAGCAGACCGTGACCTCCGGAGGTTTCTTTTCTTTCTCTTAGGGTGACTCCTGCTGGGCACGAAGGGAGACAACATCCACTGTCGCTTCCTCGAGATTTTGGTACGCCTGGACTAAGTGGGGTAGTACGTGTGGGGTGCAGCCCTACTTGCACATTTGATCGCCGACCTGTCCCAAGGGACAGGTCGAGATACCACAGTCAACAGCTTTGCACCATTCCTCCAGGTAAACACATTTTATTTATTTATTTACTTATGTATAGTTAGTCCTACTTATGTTCATGCAATTGACTGAACTAATGACATGCAATGGATGCAAGTGTGGAGCTATTACTACCTCCCGATGGGGAGGGCCCAGTAGTGGGATCCGACAGTTGTGCCACTAGTCCAGTGGTGGAGGCCAATCGTGAACCTGGCCCCACATTCCTACCAGCTGACGTTGCTACGACATGAGCTGATGGAGTATCCCGAGGGCATGGTATGACTTTTTTGTGTGTGTATATTTTTTTTTCAAATGTGGAAACTAACATGGTATATGTATGGCAATGCAGGTGGTCTGGAGGCCCCATTTGGGCATCGATGATGGCGACCAGCCCTGGGTCGAGGCTGGCCGACCTTGTTTCAGGCGGGACCTTTGGGTCCATTGCCTGAACGAGATCTCGTCACTTCGGCTCAGGCTGGTTATGAGGACCCTGGGGTTCACCCAGGAGTGGGTAGAGGTGGATGAGCCGAGCCGCATCAGGCGGAATACCCATGGCAAGGCGAAGCTCGTGGACTGGGGCACACGCTTCCCTGCATAGTTCTAGGACTGGCAGCAAGGTAGCATCCCTGTAGTGTCGTAGGCACAGGACACTGTCGACTACCTGCGACGCTACCGGGAGACCCACACAGCCTATCTCCAGCTTGGGAGACCACTAGGGGTAAGTATGAAATGATAATTTATTTATTTATTTATTTATTTTATTTGTGATTATGCATATGTATGTGACACTAACCTTCATGCTTACAAATGCAAGATGCCCGTGACGCCATCATCACTGACCTACGGGCAAACTTGACGGATGCCCGGTAGTAGTTGTCCACCCTTCAGCGAGAGTTGTACATCTTGGTAAGTTTATGCATTTTTTTAGCATGCCTGGATTCTTGATACTTAGTCGCTAACTATCGTTTGTTCCTTTGTTTCAGCATGCCCAGTAGGGGACTGTAGCAGGGATGGCCGGGGGAGCTTTTTACAACTCCCAGGATCCTCCTCCGGAGGTCTCCTCCCTCCAGGAGTAGTTAGCCATGGCAGTGGCTCATGCCAAGGAGGCAGAGCGCGAGCTCACGGCTCGTGGCTCGGGTGAGTACTTGCTTGGCTTGGACATTGATTATGCACTGCTCTTTTACTGACTTTGTAAAATGGTTGGCTCCGGCAGGTGACAGAGATCCAGGATGTGCTAGCTCGCTCAGGCTAGGTCGAGGAGGAGCGCGACATCCGAGCTGCCACCATAGTAGAGCTAGAGGCAGAGCTACGACGTCACGATGCGGAGGAGTTGCCACGAGACGTCCTAGAGCTGAGGGTTTCCCTCCAGGTGGTGAGGAGGGATGTGGAGAGAGAGAGAGAGAGAGAGTGGAGAGGGAGATGGAGAGAGAGGAGAGGAGGGTAGAGCGGCATCGAGATTGGGATGAAAGGAGGGGTCTAGAGGCCCGGGTGATGGAGCTCCAGCTAGGCCTTTGGGTTATGGAGCAGAGGTTGAAGGACAATGAGGAGTGCTACTAGAGAGGACGAGAGCACGCAACGCACCTTTGTCAGTCCGGCTCCTTCTCTATTGGCAGCCTTCTGGTCAATGGAGGAGCGTCGCGCCACTGAGGCTGATCAGGCGCTGTGGGGTGAGACGAGTGCTGCCTCGCAGACTATGAGGCCTCCCAAGGATCCCCATCCTAGGAGAGAGGAGAGGGATGATCAGGAGACTGGTGGTGAGAGTTAAGAGAGAGATACTTGTACAACCACCCCTCCCCATATATGATGTACATGACAGTTTATATGTGAAACGAATGGAATGATTTATTTTATTGTCACTTATTTTGTCTCTTGTGTGTTCCTTCCCTTCCATGCCTCTTCTCTTCTATATTGTTCCCACATGACATGTTTAGCAAAACCTCACCCCGAAATGGGGAATCGTGCCTTATCATGGCCGTTCTTTTCCTGTGTGACATTTCAAACTTCCTACAGATGCATCCTATTTTCTTATTTTTTAATAACACTCAAAATTATTTACAACATGACAAGGATCACAGATAGCCCCTAAACTGTGTAGGGAGCGAGTCAACATGTGACGTCGCCGAATCATTTACTCCATGTAAGTGATGAAGTGACACATGAGAGTGAAAGGAGAGCGCCCCGTTTCAAAGGCCGCTGCTAGTGATAGCTCTAGACCAAAACTTCCCTCATCCTATAAATGCCTCACTTTTGCTCTCCTCAAGAGCAACAAAAGCCAACTTGAAGAGTGAAAGCTTCTTAGTAGAAGGAAGAGCAAAGATTTCTTAAGTTTTAGAATGGAGGGCAAATCTTCCCACTCCTCGAAGAGAAACAGATCCAACAGTGGCTCCAGGAGACTTTTTGACATACCTCAGTGAGAGGACCCAATCGCAACTTGTGTGTGAATTCTTTCATTTCTTCTCTTGTCCTCTTTTTTCCCTCTGAGAATGTACCCCTTTCTCATTTCTTATGTATACGCAGGGCATGATGTGGTCACATATTTCGTGGGAGTTGGTGGTGGCCGCATATCAGGATCTTCCGGACTTCCAGAAAGCCCAGCTAGATGTGATGGGATTTGGGGCCTTTCTTCTGATCGAGCCGATTAAGCTTGAACTCGCCCTCATCCAAGCATTACATGAAATATGGGACCCCATGAGTTGGGTATTCCTAATACCTTGGGGGCACATGGTGCCTAGTTTGAAAGATGTAGTCTGAATCACGGGCCTTAGAGTGGATGATGAGGCGGTGATCGGGGTCACCTACCCTGATTACCGAGAGGGGGCTCAGAAGCTATTGGGGTTGGACTTGGATGATTGAAAGAATAGGTCAGTAGCCAAGGCGTCTATTATGGAGGCATTGGGGCTTACTAACACTCGTTCACGTGATAATGAGTCCTTGGAAGAATTCATGGAGAGGAATGAAAGAGGGTGTCATGCTCTGTACTGCGTGGATGCCAGCAACTGGGAGAGGTAAAATATGGACTTGAGGAGATTCCTCCTCTTCTTGTTGGGGAGGTTGTTACTAGGTTCAAAGGGAGACGACATCCACTATCGTTTCCTAGAGCTCCTAGTAGACCTGGAGAGAGTAGGGCAGTATGCCTGGGGAGCTACTGTGCTAGCACATTTATTTGTAGGTCTATCTCAAGGGCCAGATCAGGAGGTGACTATGAGTGGCTTCACACTGTTTATCCAGGTAGTTCTTTTTTTAGTTTATTTTTA